>OX382359.1:11392459-12830659 GCA_947508005.1 Amphipoea lucens
GTACTCTGCAGACTATCCTGACTGCAGCATCAGATCATGACTTGATGATCATGAGACCAAATGTGGCAAATGCCCTATCAAACATCAAAACAATTTACTAAAACAGTCCTTTCCTGTTCGAGTAACTTCTTACTGTTAAGGAGTTGTACCTTCCATCATCAGCCCAGCTACCTGAGATGGTGACAACCATACGCAAATACACAAGATACTTCATAAAATATGCGAAAAACAATAAGTGAGCCTATAAAATTTGAGGGTTGCCCTTGATTTCTCTAAGATCTCATCATCAGATATTGAAATGGTGACAATGGGACCACACGGGAAGCACCAGCTTTCAAATAAAAAAAGAATCATGAAAATCGGTTCACCCAGTCGCAAGTTATGAGGTAACAAACATAAAAAAAAAAAAAAATACAGTCGAATTGATAACCTCCTCCTTTTTTTGAAGTCGGTTAAAAATAATGACCAAATCAGCAATTGTCAGTATTAATCTATCTATTGTTGTAGCTCAGGCACACATACAATATTACATACTGAATGTATTTGCTTCTCTTTTCACTAAGAAGAACTTACCCAAAAGTAAAAAAGATAAACTATGAATGAAAAAATATTACGATATTAACTCGGTTCGCTTTTGGATGACGTCAATCCAGAAAAGTAGAAAAAATCTCTACGTCAGTTCCGTTGTTTTTGTGCGAATGACAGGAGCTTTTAAATAAAGCAAACAAAACGAAAAACGAAATGGTTAACGGAATTTCTTTACTAAAATACCATCACTATTTTTTTTTTTATTTACAGAGATATTAAATAATTTGTGTAATGGACAGCTGGTTACCGGAGGGGCTAGCAATTGGGTGGTTGTTCGGCTTAATCATGACGCGAATCCGAGTGCCCCCTAGTTCCAAGTGTCTGTAATTTGTCATCGAGCTGTCGAGCCGAGATTTGGCCAAGTCTCCAACTAAACGGGAGGACTGTATTTACGTAGGACCTGTTTCAACAACTCAACAAACTTGCTCTGTCTATGGTTGAGCCACCTGTCCCTCAGCGATAAACACTCGTTAGACAGCTAGCTGCACAATTTTAATGAATGTTTATTTACTCTGAACATTGAATAAGTACTCATAATATAATTAGTCTTCAAAAGAAGCAGTTACATAAATATGCAGATTACAGTGAAAATAAAAGTTAAGCCACTGAATATAATATTTTTGTACGAAACAGAGAAGCCCTCATAAATGTTAAAGTGGAAAATAAAAGATAATTTGAGTAATATGAGAGGTGCCCGTTGCAGCAGGTGCAGATGGTAATGTAGCAATGAAATCACATTAAATATACATATGCGCAGCGCAACAATTGTACCCACAAAGGGAAAATATGATAACTGGAAAAATTATGAACGTAAAAACTAAAAAAAATAACAGGTCTTTTGAACTATTCACAAAGCAACGCAACGGAACAATTTCGTAATAATTTCTCCTTCAACTGACTATTTCAAAGTTCAGACAAGTAAGTAAGTTTACCCCCAAACGCTAATTCCGTTTTAGTAGCTAGTAGGCTTAGAGAAGGTAGGCTTAGGGCTTGTTACAAACATTTGCAAGATATTGCGTTTCTCAGAAAACTCTGAAAGAATCACCATTGTATGATGAAAATGGAGGTCTAAAGTATATTGGCATTGAATGCAAGTTGGAGCTTAGATTGATATTATAACAGGGCTGTGTATAGGCAAGTGATACTTTGCAAACAATGAAGGTTTGTTTCACGCCATCAGGGCGTAACTCCGAGTTCCATTGTGTGGCTGGACTGGACGCCCTCGTGGAGATTGCTATCCGTTTCTCTGTAAAATGACCGCCACAAGTTTGGCACGGCTGCTGTAGCCCGGGGCTCCAGCCAATTTCCGATAAAACTGAAACTGTGCACTTAAATTTTATAACATTCCTGCTCCGTATTACCTGAGTTTGATAGTTAGTTAATTTAATTCTTAAGATTAGTTTATTATCTAACCCTTTGTTTCAATACTATACCGTTATTGACAATTAATAACAACGTTATATCGTTTAGTGATTTTTCCAATATCCGCTGTTAGTTTGCTGTTTCATTATATTAATCTGTGTTACATGTGAGCGAAAATTGTACTCGTAATTCTGTTAATGCAACATATGTAGTCATGTCATTAATTATTTCATTGTGATTTATATGCTTGATAGGTACAGATTTATTCTGATTAATATGTCTACTAGGTTGTCCTCATCATAGTTTTTTTTTTATAGAACGATCTTTTCTACGAGACGTTTCGACCTATCTTCGTATAACAAAAGTAAATTACGTTCACATGTGACAGTATCAAGTATCGATTTTAATACTTGTATTGTTTGTGTATGTTAACGAATATTGGCAGATAATTAACGTGCAAATATTTTCGAATAAAATATCGTACACTCAACCTGATTTGTTGTCTTAGAAAACAATTAAAAAGGCAAAGTACGTCATAAAACAGTCTTGCCTTACAAGCTACTGTAATTAGTAACGTTAGTGCATCTCACCACTCTGTGTCTTAGTATCCTATAATAAATTCAGCGACTGTTGTTGCCGACCTCACCCACTACATATCAATATTGACGCAATTCTTTATAAATAACAGTGCTTTTAATATTCCATAAATAGACCACTTAAACTTTGTGTTGAAAATCCTGTTCAAAGAAAAATAGTAGAATGTTTCGCTTACTCACAAGAACAATGTCTGAATGTCTTGCGGGCCTCTTTATATTTTCTAAGATAAGCCAGTTTGGATGTCCGTGTTTGGGACCACTTTCTTACACAATCAGAGTCCCTTTCTGATTACATCTGTTGATTTAGGTACTTGTCTCACAACTAGTAATTTTTAAACAAAACTTGGATGAAAAATGTCGTTGACTGAATTGAAGTGAAAAGTTACTTAAATATATTTAACTTTTTGAGACGAAATCACGACTAATAGAGAAGTGTGGAAGAAAAAAACATGTTGCACAGACCACAAATAAATTGGAATAAGGGCAGGAGAATTATTATATTTAACGTTTTAGTGTAGCTATTGTAGCCAATGCACCTATTTGGTTTCTACAAAGGTAGCATATGGCACCACGGATAAAATATCGTGATGGCGGAACTTCTTCCAAACATTGTCAATTTATTTCTAACTAGCTGCGCCCCGCGGTTTCACCCGCATAAATTTCGATCCCGTGGGAATATCGGGATAAAAAGTATCCTATGTCCTTTCCCGGGACTCAAACTATCTCTATACCAAATTTCATCTAAATCGGTTCAGCAGTTTAAGCGTGAAGAAGTAACAAACATATAAACACACACACTCACAAACTTTCGCCTTTATAATATTAGTGTGATTATGCAGTAAACATTAATCGAAATCGTAGTTACAGCTTTCTGCGAACCAATGTACAGAATAGAACAAAATGCAACAAGTGTGTCGCAGACGGCTTCAGCACGACAAATATTGACATCGTTGCTCCGGACCGGAAGTACGCAGCGAATGGAGTTTCCTCTCGACTTCTCGATACCAATGCTATATTTGATCCACAGTTTCGAAAAGGTTTTTTGGATACATAAGCACCCTATTTTATATTCCCAGGCCTATTTTCACAGTGAAACAATCCCGCAGAGGTATCCGATCATAATTTGATTGGATCATCAGCGTGCAAATGACTATCAATGGGTTTCAGAAGCCTGTGTTCAAAATGAATTATTATCGGCTCATGCATAAATATGTATTGCGAATATATGCCGAGTTACGTACTTTGATGTGGTTTTCATCAATGTGGCTCGCAAAAAGGGACTGGGAGGGAAACTTATTTTGTAACTAAAGTCTCTGTGGTTTCGGACCAGTTAGGTAATTTTTCTATTGGCCAAGCAACAAAATTCTAATAAATCAAATGATTTCGGTTCACATACTACCATAACAGTAGATAAAAGGAATATGAAAGAATAGATCCATACAATCTATTGTTACAGTCTTCTTACAAAAGATTAACAAAAGAATACCATGTTCGTAAACAATGGATAATTATGATTATGTTCGTGACTACATAGTAAGCAATAATAATGTGATCGAAGAACCAATCCATCTTTAGCGTTATCATAACATGTTAATAATAAATCTCGCTTTTAGAAAGTAAGAAATATGAGAATATTAAAGAAAAACTAACAGCTTGCTTAGGTACTTCAGTTTTGAAGCACTACAGACAGAACAAATACAATAAATCCTATAATCCTTGCCAAAATAAAAGTTTCACTAATATTTGTTTAAAATTTCACGAATGTTTATATTGAGGCCATTTAAAAAAATCTTTGTTTTATGGAAATATTTTCTTCTACGTTAAAACAAGAGATTAAGCTGAAGCAGTATATGTAAAACTTACCATGTTTGCTTTAGAGGTGTGAGAACGGAGTCCGGAATGAATCTGTAACCAAAACAATTATCCAATGAATACCGATACGTATGTGAAATATTAATACCCTATGTTAATACCAAACTAAATCGCTACAAACGAATCCCACTCATGAGATTAATTTTAATGAAACAGTATTACTAACAAATTATTTTTCCTAATTAATTTTCCCGCTGGTTTACAGGTACAATTTGGTCAGTTACTAGTAATGTAATGTTCTATATCATGTTGCATTCAGTGTAGAGGGAAATGATCGACATGACCCAAATTCAGACTTCCAGGGAGCATTCGAATTTGAGCACGTTATAGTTTCGGAAAAAATTGAAATGTCAGGCACATGAGGAGTTGCATCAATGGAGCCAGATGAAGATTATTAGATTAGCTCGCGGATCTGATGTCCTATTTCTAAGTGTACGTTTTGTTAGCTCTGCAGAATTTTTCATTTCGTGGTTCAGCTTCTGTTGTACTTGTATGCAGATGATGTATGTTCTTTGTTTTGTCTTATTTCAATAGTTTGTGTACTAGTACCGCATTTACGTTTTTTAAATCGTTCATATAATGTACTACTAGTGAATACCTTTATCTTTGAATTGTTACGATACATATAGGTACTTATGTTATTAATTCTAGCAGATCATTATATAAATTGTCTTTGATGCCTACGAATAGGTCTAGTTCTATGAAATAATATATCGCTTTTGTCTTAAAAACATATTATCGAATATCACAAATTCGTTAATGTATCTAACGATATCTTCAAAGATAATAAAGCCTATGTAACCCAAATCACCATTATCAGGGTATTCGTAAAAGCATAACTCCGCAAATAGCACCTTTTTCGGTGCAGAGAGAAACGGGTAAACTTGTTTCTTCGTATCAGAAACATTGTTTGAGGAGTATTATTTCTGAAACGATTTCTGAGGATTCAAGTATTTGCTATGTAACTCACGCAATCTTCATGTTTTGGGAATAGAAATAGAAAATGATTTATTGTCCAGATGTCTACCTAATTTATATTTGTTGGCTTAGTCTACTATTGAAACACGGGTAACTTCAAAGTATAACCTATAATTAGGTTACACAGATAATTGCCAGACAGAACTTTTGACTACCTCGTTGGTCGCAAGCGCTACTTTACTGCTGAGCATGAGGTCCTGGGTTGGATTACCAGGTCGAGCAAAAAGTTATTGGGTGTTCTATCAGTAATTTCTTTTGTGCCCAGTTTATGGCAATTATGGCAATAGGCTCGCCCGGTGAAATGTTGGTGTTCTATAGGTACACCTCGGACCCTAGTTTTTATCTCGGGGCCTAGGGCTCAGGATGAGATTTGGTATCTTCTTGTCTGTGTTCAAAAGATTAATATTTTCTTAACTTAATGCGCATTTTCGTCAACTTCTGTAATCACTCCTGTTATACTTGGTCAAATTGCATTAGCTGACGAAACTCTACAGAGGTGAAGAGTATCGATATCTAATGAGGATAAAACAAAAAAAAAACTGTCTTAACTTATAATTGCATGCAGATCTATCGGTGTTACATTTGTTGGATGTAGGTTTATCCTTTTCGTCGCTAAAGCCGCAGCTTGCCAGTATCATGATAAAGAAATCAAAGATGTTTTGTATGTTTTCAAACAAAAATGGGAACAGGTGTAAGTGTAACACATACATGTGTTACCTAAAGTGGTTGACGTCACGTAGAGGCATGCGAAATAACCGACACGACTTGTTTAAATATACAGAAGATGTAAACAGGGAACCGTTGGAATATTTTTGTTTGTATGCGTCGTTACCAAAAGTTAAATCATTTATATCAAATCTATCTATATATCATAATATATATATATGTATCAACGCACAGCCTAAACTGCTGGTCCTGGAGACATGAAATTTGGAGGGTGTGTTCTTTATGAAGAGTAGGTACCTATCCACTAAGAAAGGGTTTTTCGAAATTCCACCATTAGGAGAGTGAATGGGGAGAGCGTGAAATTTCACGCGGACGAAGTCGCGGGCAGAAGCTAGTAGGCTTATAAAAAGCAACTTTAGAACGTCAAAATTTACAAAAAATAGAACTGATTCTAGTAGTCACCTCTTCCAAATGTAGGTCTACCTACCTATTGCATAATTAATTAAAACAACTCGTAATGATCATTTACACATGACATGACGCCTGTAATCCCCGAAGCATAGGGCTGAGGTAAATCTAATAATCCATTAATAATATTCCGTTTATAATAAATAGATATGTTTCAATCCCATGTCATAGGCGGCGAGCCTACAGTGCCATTAACAAATCCGGGCTCGGGGCTGCTCTAGATATATTCCAGATAATTTCTAATATAAATAAGAAAGTTATTAGGAGAAAATGTACAGGAAAACTCCGGATAATTCTTTAGAAATGCAGCATAAATGGCTATACTACATTTTCTAAAGACTATATCGGGATTTTCCGACAAATGGCCCAAAAATAGAATAAAATGATAAAGCTTTTAGCTTTGAAAATTGCCTCCATGCCTCGAGACACTAGTTTATTTTCAATAAAATGATGTCACTAGGTTTTAAATTGACTTTTATCTAGGTCATGTCACAATCGAACTTTATGTGGAAACGGAATCGCGAACTGCAAACCATTCGTCATTGATAAAAACCCAAAACTGCAAAGCATGCCTGGAATTTCTGGGCACCCTTTGCATTTTTCACTGTCACATGCTGTTGATCTATAAATGAATGGAGGTCGTCCACGTCGATGTGTAGATGAGAATAGGTACCATCGACGTAAGTACCGACGGACGGGTCCTGATTAAGGGAACAATGCTTTGTCCCAAGCGAGGTGATCGATCCCAACCGGTCAACACTTCAAATGTAATTGGCGCGCCGAATTACACCTAGCGTAATTTAGTTGATCGAAATATTCCGCCCACCGATAATTTGTTTGGTTATTAATATTATTTGAACGAGTTGATAAAGGTAATTTTATTTTAGTTGTCGCTTCGTTGCTACATAGTGTAATAAAAATTCTGTCATTGGTTATGTATGACCTACTGTGAAATTCAAATGTAAAAATTATGTAATGAGAAACCATATACGTCAGAAAGACACATTGATGGAGACCCGTGTTTTATTTTTACTTGTCCATAGAACATTTATTTATGGATATCTAAGAATATATGTGTCTCTAGCACTCGCGAGCAGTGCATATTTCTACAAAGCAAACTGTCATATATTTTAAAGAAAGACTTTCCAGGATGTGGAATGTGTAGACACCTAAATATGTTGAACATTTACCTTTGCAGCATCGATTGTGATAAAAAGTTAGATTATGTATGTAAATATTGACAACACAGTTTGCAAAGTGATCTACGTCAGTGCCGAGGAACACGTGAAACTTTTAAACACTGAAATTGATTTTCCTCGATAAAACTTATCGAGTCCAAACAAATATTATATTAGAAAAACTTTGAATGGGGAAAGTAAAGGTTAACTGTTAAGGTTACTGTTTGTATGGAAACATCAATAAAGAAAATAAATAAACCAAAACAAAATACACGACGAATACATAATGATATTAGAATGAAAATAAAACCGTTATTAGTTCCCGTTGAAATTCGAGCAGAGTAATATTATCGGTAACTTTCAAACTAGAATATCGAAATTACTGATAGAGGGAATGAATTTGTTGTTTTAGCCTCAATGTAGAAAAGGCCTATGTAAATCGATTATCTTCAGAACGACATTTTAACCCCGACCCATTGATTAGATTCGTGACCCAACTCTACAAGTCCCTGAACGAGGTCCATGCAACCTCTTTACCGTTGTCACCGACAACTATTGTTCCAATTAATCAATAGTCATTACTATACAATATTCGGTGGTTAGCCACATAATATAAACTGTAGACTATAATAACCCGAACGGGATGGACAATAACATAATTATTTAATAATTATTGGTATTATTGGATGAACGTACGTGTTTCGCGTGAAGTATTAGACAGACCGCTTATAGGGCGGTACGTGACAGTTGAACTAAATGGACACAAGATAATCCTGATATCGAGCTATGACGGCACTAATTACTGACAATTAGGTATACTGGATTTGTGACTATTGACAAATTCTGGGCTTTGTTTACGTTACAATGTCTGAATAGATTCTACGTGAGAGTGCGAGTGCTAATGGAAACATCAGGAATTCTACTCTATTAACTCTACAGGATTTTGGTAAATATCTGAGAGGATAGGTAATGTTATGTAACGAGCTTGACATCTATTCCTAGAAACTGGATATGGGTGAGAAGTATGTCCTTCAGGTTTTTGAAGTATCATCAAACTCTTTATACTTAAAAGTATCATCAAACTCTTTATACTTAAAACTCTTTGGGAAATCTAGTGCAACGTCAAATTCTTAAGAGGCCACCGGGCCTTTACCGGCCGGTATTCGCACCGCAATTTGTGTTGCAGTTTGTTGAGGGCGTAATAACGCATAGTAAGCGGTAACCCCAACCGTTTAGCAAACCTCACTATTATTACACAAAAGCTTAGTTTGTTAAATATACATCAATGCTTTTGTGGCTCTTATTCACTTGTTGACTCTAAGGACTTATGTATTTTATCGAGACTATTAAATTAGTTCATGCTAACATGACAACCATCAAATATTACCTATAACCCCAGTTTTGTCTAATACAAATAAGGCTGTCATGTAAGACCGTCGTCATCTTTAGCTTAACCCATCAAGCTCAAGACATTCATCTATAATCTGAATATCATCATCTATTTTGATGTACAGTCAACAAAAGAGATAAGTATGCAGGATCGTCGGATATAGTTGAAGTTTATTAAGAAACTGATAGATGTTCTCGAATTAAATTCATTTTTATTAATAGAAAACAAACAGCTCATTTATCAAATTAAATTTTATTCGAGAACATCCATCGGTTTCTTAATAAACTTCAACTATGTATATCCGACGATTCTGCATACTTATCTCTTTTGTTGAATGTACATTAGTCCATAAATGACACCACAATATACAGGGTGTTACGGAAAGGGTATATCAATACAAACGGGTTGAAGAGTGTATCTGGTCTAGAATCACTGTACAAAATTTCAGCTCAAAAGCAGTAACTTTGAAAATGCTTAATATTTTTTTTATTTCGATAGTTTATTAAATTGAAATCATAACAAACGTGTCACCGCACTACGAGGGTCATTATCCATTATCTGTAGTGTGTCTGTGCGCCTAGTACACGCACATCACGGCGCCGCGCGCCAGTGGAGCGCCGTGATGTCGAAATAAAAAAATATTAAGCATTTTCAAAGTTAATACTTTTGAGCTGAATTTTTGTACAGAGATTCTAGACCAGATACACTCTTCAACCCGTTTGTATTGATATACCCTTTCCGTAACACCCTGTATAAGTCCATGTATGGGTGTGAAGAAAAATGCCTTAGTAACTTTCCTAGCTTGGCTAGCAGGTTTGAGAACACCAAAAGTCTATCCTGTAGCTATGATGACGTGATGTTATAAGCCTATTATTTGTCAGGAATCGCAAATCGATTCCAGGAATGTTGCCACTCTAGTCCTTGTTAACAAGCTTGTATTAGCATCGTCAGTGGATTACGCCAAGACCCCGACGCGGTAAGCCAGTCTTGTCTTGGTACTAAATCCTAGCACAACGTTTACTTAGTAACAGGAACAAACAAGTAAATTCCATGAAATCACGGTACACCTTGTGTTTACATCTATTACATAAACATGACTATGATAATTCTCCCTGTATGATAAATATTATATCTGGTTGTTATTGGATTTGATACATTGTTCCACTCTTTCCCAAAGGAGTGGTAAAATTGGTGAAAGTACTTTATTTCCGTCAAGTTCCTACGTGTCAAACGTTGCATGTTTCGCTTCCGTTTCACTTAGATAAAAGAAAGTAAGATGTCACTTTTCATACGTTTCCTGTACATTGCTGAACGGAATTCATAATGGTATCTCATATACAACCGAATTTATGACAAGCTCTTTTGCGCATTTTCGTGACCGTACGTGAACATTCAAAGATGTTAGAGGCAAATGATATCAAGGTCTTATGTTGTCCTAGTAACAATTTTAAAGGACATTTTATTCTTCTCCTTATCTACCTATATTATAATGTCCAAAATCCCATTTTAAACTCAAATTAAACTGACAGGTACGTACTCAATTAAAAATTAATTTCAAATGACGCGCCGACAACGCCTCTTCATTTTATGAGTACAGAAATATTGGTCTTGTCGTGAACGGCAATTTTTCATATCACATCACACACATTTTTAACCTGGCTTAATAATAAATGCCTGAAAAGACAAGAGATATGTTCATTATAAAAGGAATGAATGAATTTAAATGGTGTACATAATAAAAAGTATTCTATTCTATTCTAATGAATGAACTTTTGTTCAATTTCTCTTGAGAGACAACTTATTAAATACTTACTTACTTATTAATACGTGTGTTATCACGCAAGGTAAGTATATTTACCAAATGAGCTTGCTGGACTTTGGCGGAATAAAAGACTCCCTAATGAAGCGTGAAAGTTATCATCTGCTCCTTAGTGAACATTATCGCATTATGTAATCCCGTGAGATCCTCGTAGACAAAATCACCCGGTTTATAATTTTTGCAAACAGTGCTGCATTGTTCATGATCGAAATGAAATTAATCTGTCAAGCTCCGCTAATGAGACACAATTTATTTTCTATTGTTTCGTCACCAATCGCTAACGCGCGGGGCTTGACCGGTTAAAAGCTTAAAAGCTCAGAACAAATACTAGACCAACCAGCACCCTAATTGCGTAACACACTATCAATCAGAATCTGAATCATTTTGAAGCATATTTCAAATCTATTGCTTCATATGTTCAAAAAATTTGTCTGCTCAACAACGTAAATAACGCAATGAATCTTGTTGAACTGTCAATTTGAAAGCCATTTCTACTGTTAGTTCGTTACGCAATTACCCCGCTGGATAGGTTTACAAGCTCAAGAGAGAACATTCGTACAATTATGTTGCAATTTTCAGCATTTTCAGTAAAAGAATAGAAGCTATTGGTACACCCACAGGCTGCCGAGCCACTTGCGATACATGCAACTCTATTCAGACTTATATTTTTTTCTCGTATCAGTTCAACCCGTACTTTTTCTCGTTTTTTTGCTCATCATATTCACGGGAATTCAAGCGCTCTGTTACGTGCATCAGCCGCATATGAATACAACTGTTGTGAAATACCAACTCATTTTTATATGACTGTGGAATTATTCATTCGCTAGAATTAAAATGTTTATTTCTTTTGGGCCCGTGTCAGAATAAAATTAGTGTTGACAAAATTATTTCGTTACTTTTGAACTTAATTTCGGCACTCAAAAGAAAAAGTTCGGAAAGTCAAAATTCATATTTGCTTATCGCGTCTGATCCCTTAGCTTAACTTAGGGTGCTTCGCCCCTTGTGTGGCGCACCCCTTGATAATTTATGTTGGCGACTAATCTCCCTGAAATCATACGTGAAATGTGAGTTCTTTTGTCTACCAAATTACGTATTTATACACGGGTAATACGCACAATGCTATTATATAAGGTTGTGCCTAATCTAGATGACTTTAACTAGGTACCTAATAATGTAACGTTATAAATGACTATTGCCTTTGACTTTCCAGCCCATATTGCCGCGAGACATATTACTAAAAGACTTTAAGTGGAACCTTGAGAGGTGAACAGGATAGGATACTATACCTTTTTACCTGTGTTTGATAAATTAACTCAAGTTTTAATTCAATGAATCAGCACAATATTTAGCTGACGTGTTTTGCCTTGATTACAGGCCGAATTTTGTGGTTGTTTAGCCGAATAGTAGGGTAGTTAGGCTAAGAAATTGCTCTTCGCTTAGTATCTTTATAACTTTTCTTTTGTAGCACAATGTAAAAGTGTAATACCTATCTGTGTGTCAGTGTGTGTATGTTTATGACATTGATTTGAGTAGGTAAATTAATTTGAATCGAACCAATGATTGATGTCAATTTCATAAAATTGCGTAGGGTTACGATAGGATTGATTGATTACGATACATATCTAATATGAATTGTATACGTACATGAAGATAAGCTTAATTTATGCATTGTTATAATATCATCGTTGGTTGATGAAATTATTCGTAAAACTATCAAAGCAACATAATGGAAGTTCATTCGCTGAAATCGTAATTAGTACTTTTGTAATTAAACAAACGAATGACCTAATCACAGAGCACTAATTTGATAAACGACAGCCAAAATAATAAACGATAGACGATATCTATTCCTAGATAAAATAGGGACTAACTAACCCGTCCATACAAGACAACATCACTTCATAAGTCTGATAAGGGTCACAACACTTTAATTACTAACTCCTTTATTATAACTAAACTTCAATTAATTTGTCTGCCTCGTGAGGTCCGTTGTTCGATTCACAGGTCGAGAAATTTGGTAGTAGGGTTTACCGTCGATTTCTTAGTAACAGTCTCATGTCCGGATTTGTGGTCAGATTAAGGTAATAAGCTAGCCCCCTATTACATGGGCCTTACTTAAACACCTTTGCCTACTCCTTCGGGGTATACAGACACAGAACATCACGCCTTGTTTAACCGAAGACTTCGGCAGAAATATACCTACCTATAGTAGGTATACTCCCACATTTCGCCAGTAATGTTTCAGTCCCATGTAGGGTTACCAACCGTCCGGATTTGTCCGGACATGTCTGGACTTCTAGTCTTTGTCCGGACTTTGTCCGGCTCTTCAATTTGTACGGATTTTTTGGGTTAGATGGAATACGAGTAATAAAACTTATAAGTACTTAATACCAAATAAGTCTTTTATATTTATTAACTTCTCATTCATCTAAAAACAAAATATACTTCTTTATCAATCAACTTAACAATATAAAACAATAAATCTTGTATTGAAAATTTGCAAACAATCAACTAGTTCAAACATTAAAAAAATCTTCAAAATAAAAATAGTTTTACGTAAAATAATAAAACTTAACTCGTTTCTGGTATAGGTTTTAATTTTTATATTATTCAGCGCACTTTTTACCACTAACTAAGTGAGTAAAATATGTTTGGATTTTGTGACTAAAATGTCCGGACTTTTATTGAAATGTCCAGCTTTATTTCAGGACTTATCAAATTTCTAAACGGTAACCCTAGTCCCATGTAATAGGGGCGAGCCTATCGTCAATCAACCAGGCATAAATCCAGACCCCGGACTGCTACTGAGAGATTCCAGATAGAAAAAACCAATAACACTTGGCCCGACCACGGAATCAAACCCAGGATCTCATGGTCAGCAGTAGCGCTTGCAACCACGAGACCAATGAGACAGCACGTGAAAATAATTAATTAAACATTGCGTTGTTATTAAAGTGTTTCCTGAAAACATCGTCATCAATGGAACAGAGATCTAATTTAACAAAGTAAAGCAGAATTTATTTTGAAGTGTGTTACTGTGTCGCACGCATAATTACTCGCGAAGGGCGTTTTGTTTTTCAGACGGAATATTTCACTTGCAAGCTGAAGCGTTCATTTGAAAACGGTACCTAGTTGCAATGTGTAATTATTTTACAAAATAAAACACGCTTTCTTGTTTGGGCACGTAAACTGAAACGGAACAAGTCCTCAGTAAGTAACAGAACTAACAGATTATAAAACTTTAGCAATTTTTGTCTTAGTAACCCAAAATACTAGTTTCCAAAACAATATTTACATTTGAAAATGTCCGTCATAGATCGTAGTCAATGTTCAAAGCTTCGTAGCAAAACTCGTAGCACACTACGTAGCGGCTACGCATGTGTAGCAATAACAACAAATCTCGTAGCACTGATTGAAATTCGGCGAAAATACTCATACATGTTTATTTTCTGTGGTATTCTGCTCAATATATCATAAGTATCATTAGATTCAATAGAAAATGAATTTGTGCTTGCTTGATAAATGAATTGATATCAAAGTGAAATATCATTGGTTGCCCACGCTTATTGTTATATACTCGTATATACATATGTATATAAACAGCCACATGTTGTGTAAGTATATAAAGTAAATGAAACGATATGAGTAATGTGCCTAGTTTAGTTAATTAAAGGATCTTGAATGCGAGCGCTTGTTCAGTTTAATTAGGTACTTGCAGGCTAGTTTAAGTACATAATTTAACAATAGACACTCCTCTCTAGAATGATCTTGTTAAAAGTGATATAATTATAATTACAACGCTTGTATTTGCGGACGTGACCAAAAGGATAGGATATTTTTCGGACAGTTATATGTGGCCCAAAAATGTGGCAACATTACCATCCAACCTGCCAATGTTGCCACATTTTTGGGTATTTTCCCGGTGACAGCGTCTCGATGTCTCATCAAATTTTTTTTTTCAAACAAACAATTTTTACTGTTATTCATTCAGTATGTATACATATACTAATAATAAAGCTGAAGTTTGTTTGTTTGAACTCGCTAATCTCTGAAACTTGCAGTCGGATTTGAAAAAATATTTTTGCATTTGATAGCCCAATTCTTGAGGAAGGCTATAGATAGGCTATTAAACATCACGCGAGAATTCTAAGGAGCCGAACAAAAAGGTAAGAAAGAACGGTAAGCAATAACGAAGCGATAGCACGGGTAGGCGATGCGATGCGACGGGGTAAGTCTGGGTAATAAGAAATTTCACGCGGACGAAGTTGCGGGCAGAAGCTAGTGAGTAGTGACATAGAATCGTAGTGTAAATACTTACCTCCTTACTAATAAACATATTATATCAGGTAAATAGTTACACACTGATTTCTCTCTTTCAGTCGTCAGTAATTTGACTTTCGAAAGAAGAAGACAAAGCGTTATGTAACTATACAGACGCTATACAACGTTTATTAATAAGGAGGTTAGTAGGCAACTTTTATTAGTCAAAATTCACCAAATCTACTATTTTGACGAAACAAAATCGTCAGCGTTTAATGTTTACAGTAACTATACAAACAAACAAGTAGTCAGTATTGTTGAGTCAATATTTAGACATTAAACAATATAGTTTATAATAACTAGCATCAACAATAAGTACCGTTTTCTACGGAACTCTGATAACTTCTCAAAGAACAACGTCAGTGATAGAGGTTTGTGAAGAGTGGGAATTAATTCGTTATGCAAATGACCCAGGGTTTTTTGGAATGTGGGACAAAATTTCAGGACGAACGAAGAATAAATCAAATATTGTAGTTATTTGAACATTTTTATACATTTACACAGATTATCCATTCGTTGCTAGTTCTCTTTTCAGATTTTCTAATAGTCAAAACAGTTTCTTTAGATTCTTTTCCTAATGCTGGCCCCATTCTGTAAACTTTCAATCTTGGTTTTGAGTTCCATTAGATTTCAGTATTTCACCAATCAAAATAGAATTTTGTTGGGTTATGTTACGTTGCTGTCCGTCCGAGATCTCTAAGTATAGAAATAGTCAAGAAAAACTAACGCTTGACCCCAGTTACATTATGAACACTAAATCCATTCCTCTTGACTTACGGGACTGTAAAAAGAGCGGTGACCGCCCGCAAAACGTCCGCAATTTACCCGTGCGTGACGTCACTGAAACGTTGTTTATAAAAGTAAATTTGTTGGTGTGCTTCCTAGAGACCGTTTTAGACACCGTAAAGTTAAACCCCGCTACCCAAAGATTTAAAGTCGCTGGATTTTCCCTCACCGTCCTTAGTCACACTGAGAAGAGTGAGCTCACACATTATCAAATAGCGTTCCAATGACAATCAAGTCAAGTCACAGCGTCATTGCGTGTCAGGTGTCAAAACGAAACAGAAACTTTGCCGCTGTCATAATTTTCATGACAGCCATCACTGTGGCCGTTATGTGCGGTCGCTGCTTTTCTAGAAAACCATATGAATAGCTTACGTTTTTATTTGCCGCTAACCCTTTTATCATGTAAAAATATTCAAACATTTTTCGGTATGACGTGTTGAAGACTTGAGATTCCGCAGCTTAGGGTTACTCAACGCCTTTTCATACAAGCTAGACTTCGTTCGGTAGTTTTGAATTGCTGAGAGAACTTTGTAATGAGACCGGTTCCGTCGGTGGAGTACCACGTAATTATAGTTGAGTGTAAACTCTAATAAGTGGGGCGGGGAGCTGCGGAATGAATTTGTTCTTAATACGCTTCGTATTTATTTTAAATGCGAATATTTATTTGACAAGCTGAATTGACTCCTGGTTGCTGACTTATAGTTTAGCGCTGTGAACTTAGTAGTTTGCAGCGCTAAACTATACCTAAGTGCGTACCTAAGTGCGACTCGGTCTTTACGAAATTCCCGCCTGCAGTTAAGACTAAGCGTGAAGGATAGTTCTTTTTTTTTAAAATAAATGTTTGTATCTAAAAACCTACGTGTCGCAGAGACTAGGACAGTGGAAAATAGAGATTTACGACCATTTAATCTGTCAAGCTCCGCTAATGAGACACCATTGATTTTCTAATGTTTCGTCGCCGATCGGCGACGCGCACCGCTTGACCGTTTAAACCAATTTCAGCGACAAAAGTATACCAGGAAACTCTATGATGATAAATTAGGTAGATATAATAACCACAAATTCTCATCCTTAGTCGAACATTATAATAGGGGAGCCCAAGAAGCTACCTACTTGGGGATTTACTCGAGCGTCGTTTGGACCTATTGGATCTTGAAGATTAGGTGTTAGGAAGAAAAAAAGGTTATATCATGTCTTGTGTGTTTCACCGGTGGGGGGAGTGATCCCAAAATCCCCTGTTAAGCTCCCCTACTATTATTGTAACGTACTATTTTAATGATTGGCTCACAGTTAGCTGACCACACTAGTTTAAATTGATACCGATACTACTGGCATCTACATGCAGTTTCAATAGACTTACCCCTTCTTTTATCATATCATTGAGCTTGTATATATTATATGAATCAGAATGTTGGGCCTAAAAGGGATGAATGAAAGGGAGTTGCATGCAGGTGAGATGAGAATGCTAAGAGGGATGTGAGGTGTTATACGAATGGATGGAATAAGGAATGGGTACATAAGAGGAAGTCTGAAAGTGGCACCGGTAACTAAAACGATGTGTGGAAATTGGTTGTCATTTGATACGGAGGAATGAGGAAAATGTCGTGAGAAACATTTTGAGTATAAATGTCGATGGCTATAAGAGTATAAGCGATGGATGGACAGTATGAATGATGATATGGTTAGAAAGGGGGTGACTACCGAGATAACGACTAATAACCTACTATAAGCCTACCCTAAAACGATAAGCAAAGTTTATTAATTTAAGTAAGAATCTATATACTGAAATATTCGACACGGCTTTATTAACTTTGTTGTCGGAAGAGCTTTAACTTTTGTAATAATTTAAATTAATTACTAAGCATTTTGTTAGTTAAAGTAACCCATAAGACGACCCACTGACCCGTATTTGTTAGTGAAAGGGACTTAAAACCTATTTGCGTAAATATTCATGAAGTTTAGACTCTGAAACTATTTGTCCCGGACTGTTGTGTTGTGTTGTGGACGGAGGTCTCGGCCGGCCGCCTACAGGACCTAAATGTTTTCGTTCCGGTATTATTATGACCATAAGAAAGGCCTTATACGGTATAAATATTTAAGTAAATAAATGTTTACGTTACATTTATAGTATTGCATAATCAGCCCATTCCCGCTGCTGGGACACAGCCCTCCTCTCTTCGAGAGGGAGTAGGCTGTAATCTCCCACGTGAGCCTAGTGTGGGTTGGTAATTTTTTTGATTCAAGCCGGTTTCCTCACGATGTTTTCACAAAGTAAAGCGCCTGCTTGAATTGGGAACCCACGACCTACAACTCTTAAGTTGGGGCTGTTACCACTGTGCCACCACTGCTCACATTTATTCTAGGATATTTTGCACAGAATATTTGGAGGATTACCTACTAGAGGCAAAGTTCAAACTCTAGTGTTCATATTACCCCTAAAAACTACTAGTAACGTACCTTTCTTCCCCTGACCCAAGGGCTGACTTGTACCTCGGCCAGAGGCTAAGCATTGCTATACAACGAGCTAATGCCGCCCGTCTCTTGGGTACATTACCAGCCGACAGCAGTGCGGATGAATTTTTCGACGCAATATTTTATTTCGTGAATAGTTTATAATTTTGTTATTTTTATTCAAACCTTAAAATAACAATAAACAAACAGAATAAACAGTATTTGGCCCTTGTGTTTACATTATTATAACAAACCTTCAAATCCAGCTAAACAAATGAAGACTAATTAATCTGTGTCTCATGTTATAACAATGTGTACCGACACCAAACAATTCTAAACTAACTCCCCTAACACATAATAATTGTTAACCAATTTCAAATTAATTGTTAATTTCAGGTACCTTTGTTTTGCGTAATGAACAGAGGTGATGCTAAACGATATCGTAATTAAGACTCAATTAATCACCCCGGAGCAATTTATTTAATAACTCTTAACGAGTCCGAGGTCTTTAATAGAGTGCCCTCAAAGGCATAGTCTTAACCAACTATTGGCTTTGTTAGGTTCGAATTACACAGTGCTAAACTGTTTGGAAAAATTATAACGATGTTAATGACAGACCTTTCAGGAATCTTGTTACCGGGATGAATTATGTAAGCCTAACTTTTAAGGCTGATCGGAAAAGGCTAAAGTTAAGCCTTTGCATAAGCATACTTAGCCCATTATGTTCCCACTTCTGGAACACAAGCCCCCTTTCTGTGAGAGGGGGTGGGCCGTAATCCACCACGCGGGCCCAGTGAGTGCCTTCGAATTTTTGGTTCTAGGATATGCCGGTTTCCTCACGATATTTACCTTCACCGTTTTGACAATAGAGGTAATTAAATAATAAGCCTTTGGTGTTCGCTTAATATCACATGATTGGTTTCTCTACAAAGCCGTGATGTGCTTTTCTCTAACATCAAACAAGTAGGCTAGATGTTGTGCGTTTATTTTCTTTTACACAGTACTTAGAAAACATTAATAATTCTATTACTTCTGCTGAAGGCGCACCAGACCTAGAGCAATTAATTATTGCTTACCCCTAACACTAAGGTCGTGATGAAAATATAATTCAGTATCCCAAAATACAAGAAGCAAGGCAATAATTTATAGAATAGCAAGCCAAAATTATGTTCTCATGGTTCGGACATGAGGTTTCGTGAGAATGGAATCGATTTACATGTTAAGCCGGTTTCTTCTATTGTAACCACATTCTCATATTGCATTAATTCCATACCTATTTGGATGATATTAACATTTATTTTGCGCAATCTGAAATTAATTAAAACCAATACTTCTTAATAATTAGTTTATAATTTCTACGCATATAGGCACATACAAATTTTTCCTCATACTATGTTTTCCATCACAGTTAAGAAGGAAGACATAAGATTTTTTGGAAGTTAATTAACACATTCATTTAAAATTTTTCATCGTCTATTTAGTTCCCCGTTACGAATATATTTGTGACGTCGTGGCTAAGGACCAAATACAAAAAAAAAAACAAATGACTCGAGTTTTAATCCACAAAATGAATATTTACATTTATATTTAGAATTTGTATTCATCATTTGGTATACAATTCATCAGCATTGACAAATGAGGTTTTATTATTCCACTCCATTTGTTGATGAAATAAAATACCGTGAAATGGAGCTATTACAAAACGATGGGGATCAATGAACGTTGGTAATAAAAAGGGGACTAATGTACTCTTTTGTACAGGTAAAAATTATGTAAAGTTTTATACTGTACAATTTCTGGTTAGGTTATTTTAAAGAAAATATCAAGATATATTTTGTTTTTAAAATTAATTTACTTCAGTCGTAGCTTCAAAGTTCCTAGTTAGCCGCTACACTGCTACGCCGCTACGATGCGGTGGCGGAGTGGTTTCCACTAAAAGCCAAGTCAACGATATCACTACATACCTACATAGATTTACAGCTGCCAACATTTAATCTTCATGTAAAAGTTATCTTAATGTGATATTTTCATGTCAATGCATTAGTTAATGTGATCAAAAAATCCCTCAATGTTATGCAAGGTTAATAAGTCAATAAACTGCACAAGGGCGCCCATATTTATATTTAGATAATTTAACTTCAATCAGTGCGAACGTTTAAAGTTTACAATTTCGAATTTCAAAGACATATTTAGAAAATTTCTTAAGATTTTGTAAGTACATAAATATTTCTTAACTTATATTAATAGGAAAAGTATTAATTTAATTATGTTTAAGACATTTACAGAAGTGCCCGTAGACGGTTATTTCAAATTGATTTAATAAATCTGAGCTCATCAGATTAATTTGTAAACCGTCTGTCTACCTACACCGCGTTTACACGTTATATTCGTATTAAACGATTAATTTGCTTGAAGTTTAATTAGTAAAGGAAGCTATCAATGACTAAGAGGGTGTTAATTTTAAACAGGATTTCATTCACGAACATCTTTACCATAAATAACTTTTAGTGCGATCATCCATACTATTCAATATAATATAAACCTTTTGAAATGGCGCAATGGCAGATCATGACCAGCACCATAATTGCGTAACACACTATCAATTGGAATAAGAATCATTTTGAAGCAAATTGCTAATCCATTGCTTCATAAGTTCGAAAAATTTGTCTGCTCAACAAGTAAATAACGCAATGAATGTTATTGAACTGTCAAAATGAAACCGATTCCGATTGATAATGTGTTACGCTATTGCCCCACTGGGTTACTTTATATCCCGGTGGTACGTTCCTGTGGGATAATTTCCAACATCAACGCGGGCGAAGCCGTGAGCAAAAGTTAGTATCTCATAAATCAAATCCATAAAGTTCCTAAAGGTAAAAAATATACTCTGAAGCCATGTTAAGCCCTGAACAGAAGAAAGGTAAAATTAGTGAGTCCATTGCGTTATAAATGAGGTACCTGGGCAGGATTGATTGGATCCTGATGACTCTGCACCGGTTAGATTAATAGGTCGATCGACAGCTTGAACGATAAACAGTATGATTTGCGATCAGACCCTCAATGGTGAATGCGAAGTTAGCTTTTAATAATTATTTGTAAGTCATTGGGGGTTTACTAATATGTGACTAATAGGTGGAGGATTTTATTAATAAGTGTCATAATCTATACCATTAATCCTTTGTTTCTTTTCTTAAAAATAATGATCAAATTAATAATATATGGTCACCGTAAAAAAATTATATAGGTATGTTTTTTTCGTAATTGTTAGTATGTAACCTTTCTAACTTTTTATGACGCGAATGAATTGAAGTTGCCAAATTAAACTAAAATCTAACTTCGATGAATAAGAAAGAGGAAAGTTTAGATGAAGAAAACTTTCCATTGTTTTCTTTTAAACATACGGTATTGTTACTCTTACGTAAACGGGTAGAATAAACGATGAAATGAGAATAACATCGATAAAAATACATCTATCCATTCACCCCTTGTCGTAGTACCATTAACAAACGGCTATAATAGTCGCGTCACCATCTATGGCTTTTATATGATAATTTTATTGGAACTCCTACGAAAAGATGGGTAAAAGTGCAAATTATCGGAGCGAGCGACGCAACGATGATAACAATGTATGTTCATGTGTACCACAGAGTAGTAATTTGTATAATTTTTGCATTCCAGTAGGACCGGGGGCTACTGTGGACGTACTGGTCGGTCAACATGGACTCGCTATTGGTTGAACGACTACTTGTTGCACGAGTCCCGTGGGTACTGTCACTTGTTTTTATGACGCACTGTTCAGTTTATTTAACATGTTAGTTTGCTCTAGTAATTTGTAGGTTTCGGCTTATTCTGGCCCTTGGGAAAAATATTTGTAAATAGTTACATTTTTGTTGAAAATCGACCAGATGATATATTCTTTGTGAATGTATGTGTAACGAGACAAATATACAGAGTACTATCAAAAATGTATATTTAAGGGTGTGGTACAGACAATCAGCATACATTTGGGTCCAAGTTTTGTAATGGAACAGCAGTTTTTTTTTCGCGATTGCGATATTTTTCCCAAGGTGAAAGTTGTTCAGTTTGATGGTAGCACACAATTAAGAAAGTATCACCCACACATTTCTGATACACGCTGTAATGTGTGCCTTTGATTAAATAACATTCAACAACTACTTTAATACAAAATCTTCAACGTATTTGTAAAAAGGCAGCAAGAAATAACAAGTTGAAGACGACTGTCAAGTCACACGTCTGCGCTATGCCTGCGTCGCATTCGCATTGCAAGATAAAAGCCACGAGAAACAGTAGGAGCTATATCCGTGATAGATTTAAAAGTATTTGTCAACACGAGTGTGGTCACTAGGGAGGGGAGAACTATGGAATTGCGCTGGCATTTGCCGACGGTCACGCTCATGTAGGTGCTACAAGCACGGTGCAGAACAAATATACCTTACTCTATTATGAAAACTACATAAAAAGCTAAATTCATGAATTGTTGAGCTGCCATTTTTCCTAAAATATTATCTATATAAATAAAATAAAGTGGGGTTAGTAACACGATTTATAACTCAAGAACGGCTGGACCGGTTTTTATGTTCTTTGATTTGTTGGATTTGTCTTTGCACCGAATAGCAGAATATCTATGAAAATATGGCAATATTCACAAAAAAAAAAAAATGAAGATAATTCATTTTCTCATTCGGGGTCAGATAGTTATCTAATATTATAAAGACGTACCTACAAAATATGAGTTTCTATTAAGGGGCAAACTTCGAAATTTCTAATCTGATTCTGAAAATTCTGTCCCTGATGGGAAGCTACAGTATTGCCGAGTGTCATTGGATATATTCTATGTTAAATAAAGAAATTTCACGCGGACGAATTCGCGGGCAGAAGCTAGTCCTGTACATAAAAGATACAAATAGGTACTGTACGTTTCTTGCTCGTTACGTTTCTTGCTCGACATAAGTTCACGTAGCATTGATATTCTCGAGTTTATTTATTACTTTTCCAAACACTTTGTTTAGTACCAGAACGTACCAGGTACCTACTCCGTCGCATCACCTACACCATAGGGCCATTCAAGCACTAACCTTCCCTAAGTCTGCATATACTGAATAAAATATTATTTACAGTCTAAATATTGTCTCCTTATTTATATGAACGACACTCTCATTTTTAACATCTATATACCGACAACTTTGACACCTCTACCTTTCAACTTTACCCAAGTATATATAATAATAAATAATATCAAAACATCATGCCTCGTTTCCCCGCAGCGTTAGGCAGGGATGTACGTATTGTACCTACAGGTACCCAAATTTCGCCAGTTATAATACGGAGGAGCCTATTGCCATCAACCGGGCACAAATACAGACTCCGAACTGCTACTATAAAATTCTAGATGGATAAAACCCAATTAGATTTTGCCCGCCTGGGAATCGAACCCAGGACCTCATGTTTCGCAGTTGCACTTGCGACCATCAGAAGAACGAGGCAGTAAAATAAATAAGAGTATATACCTAACAACCTCCTCTCACTGAGAGGAGGCCTGTGTCTCAGCAGTGGGAACATTATAGGCTGATTATGATGATGATACCCAATTACAAAGAAAGCTAAGTACGCTGTTGAACGGTAATTAAAACTGTATATAAAACATTACGAACATATTTTCAAACTTTGCAAAACATAGTATAACAAACTTCGATCCGTTAAATGTGCAGCAGGCCTTAGGTCGCATCGCCAGAGGCAAGTCGCGATAAAAGCGGGAAACATTTATTCTTGATCTTTTTGTTTTTATATAGCCTGAGCAATTTGTTGCGAAGCCCGACTCTAGCCCGACTCCACGGAGAATTGCTCATGCCGACTTGATACCCATCTTTATTATTAAGTCGCATTCAATATTGTGCGTACTTTTCTTTTACTTGGATTTTACGATTCATTTTACATTTATTGTAACGGCGAAGGTTGAAAGCTTTTTCTAGTTTGAATTGTAATTATTCGTCATTATTAAAAATAACGGGAATATAGTGTTGTGTGGTTTAAGAAAGGTTATATTGTAAATATGAAAATGTTTAATATATTTCAAACATTTACGTATGTAAGTAAACGAGAACCCGCATTAAAAGTTTTCAAACTAAAACTTCGCCCGACTGACCATTCATTGATGTATTCCGTTTGCATAATGGTTTTAGGATTAACAAAATTTAATTTACCCAACTAAGTGTTCTCGAAAAGTTAATACAATAATAAATCATGGTCTCCGTGCAAATACCTATTTTGTAAGTAAGTACCTTTATTGTTAATTTTCCTACGTAATGTAATTCAAACCTTAACGTCAAAATTCGTTTCCTTTACACGGTAACGTTCAAGGGATTTATGACCGAACCTAAAATCTGTGACGTCATTAGCGTTTCTTGTAAAATTGCGTTCTGGAATAAAAAAATTCAAATAGAAAGTCAAGGAGAGACTGAACAGCTAATATCTAATGTGTATTTGTGTAACGAAGGTCATGCTATATCCCCACCCTACACCTACCTGCGGGGTAATGGCCGCGTAACACACTATCAGTAGCAATGGGTTTCATTTTGACAATTCAACAACATTCATTGCGTTATTTACGTTGTTGAGCAGATCAGCAGACATATTTTTTCGAACATATGAAGCAATATCCTTCAAAATGATTCAGATTGAGATTGATAGTGTGTTACGCAATTAGGATGCTGCACCTACACCCTGTTCCATGTACATTTGAGATCATCCATCGATTAATTAACATCTACTTTGCGGGGCTACTTTGACTTCCAGGGTTACTTTGACAGATTGTGTAGCTACTTTGACAGAGCGCCAAAATCGGTTTTCACGTGTGCTCAGCAAGTGTGCGTGACCTCGAGTAATATTGCGCGAGGCGCGGGGTGTGGGGAACGCGTCATAGCGTTGTGATCGGCCTGGTCAAAGTAGCCCCGCCTGTCAAAGTAGCCCCATTTTACGGTAACTTTCAAACCACTAAACTGTCCCAAAACTTAAAAGTAAGATCATTTATTTGTCTAAAACTGTAAATTGCGAACCACTTTGCATCGGCTAATAAAATCCTTGTCTAATCTTACAATAAAGAAACAATAATCTCACACACACTGACAAAGAACATAATCAATCCCACACTCCCGAGGGACTTAGTATGTTCAGGGTGTTTTAACTCATCCATTCTTAACTCATTATCGAGCACGCATTCACAAAGCCAACCGGATTTCCACAAAATGGTGGTAAGTATTCACCGTCGTAAAGACATTTATCAAACGATTCAAAGCACTTGATCCTTTAAGTCTTGGAACATTCAAAGCTTTTAGAAGAATGGATGTTTATGCCATGACTTCGAATGGCTGTCGTTGGAAAAATTAATGGCGAGAGTAACAGCTCAGCAATTTAGCAACGAATTGTCGACAACCTGCGATTAAGTGCCACCTGTAACATGGTTTACATCTTCGATATCATTTTAAGACCCAATAAAACGCTTTTATCACACCTAAATCTAATAAGTACTTGTTCTATTCTTACCCCCTTACTAATAAACGTTGTATATCGTCTGTATAGTTATACAACATTTTATCTTTTTCTTTCGAAATTCAAATTACTGACGACTGAAAGAGAGAAGTTGGTGTGTAATTATTCATCTGATTTATTACGTTTATTAGTAAGGGGGTTAGAGTAAACATTGAAGTTAAAGTATGAATCTTGTTTTCTCTATTTGTTAGACAACACTCACAAATAGACACCTACTCATAGGAGTGCCTGTCACTTTATCACTATACAAAAAGCGCGAAGGTTTCACGTTACTAAGCATAGAGAAGGAAAAAGGTCCAAAGGTCAGACTTCCAATGGGATTCATTTGCCAAACAGTATTCTATCAGTTTGAAATGGGGTAAAGCCAGTTTTTTAGGCTCCTTCGACAAAGACGGTATAAGGATTTCGTTGAGCATTTGTTAGTTTGATTCGATTACCTAAATCACATCAGACACTGTTCTTGCTTCGATATTTCGTGATCCCGTGAGGTTAGTGAGGTATTTCTTTGCGAAATAGCCGTCTTCGGGGTCCCATTCGGTTTGTGTCGACGTTCCAATTTGTCAACATAAAATAGACAGCGGCATCGGCAGGCCGACCCGACCCACTACACCGCTGGATGATATCCTTACGTCAGTGTCTACGATCGGGACATCTGCACCTGACATAAATTTATCGGTGCTAAATTCAAAACGATATGATCCTTCCAAATGTTTCTTAAATATAAATAATAATATAAATAATACTGTACATTTCCTTCTCATTTCGCCGAACTATTTTCATTATTGCTTGTCGACAGTCTCATTATTTTACTCTCTGAATCCGACTTGATGCTTTTCTCAATTTCAACTTTAAATCTAGATAGTTTTATTAGCTCTTCAAATGCAATTTAATGCAGATCTGGCGGATACGCTTTCTCCTTTTCCCGGAGCTCAAAGCTCACTTGAACCAACATTGAAAATTCCACGGAAAATACTTGCGTGAAATTTTATATAAGTAGCATATCTACAAAATATTGTAGATATATTTATGAGGTTTCGTGCTCGGAGGATACATTATAGATATTGTCTACATGGGCCTGACTCATAGACAAAAATGAGATTTGGGAGGCAAAAAATCATGTTTTTTCACCGGAGCGTATGTATGAAAGTAATCCTTTGTTGATAACTGGATTACGTACCCGTTTAGTCAATGTTTGTGGGCTGCAGTGTGCCGTGTTTGCGGTGACCGAGCACTTCGCTATTTTAATTTAACATCTGCGCTTGTTGATAACATTATTTTGTCATAAAACAAACGGAGCGCTCGTACATTATGATGTAACTGAATTGTTAGGTACTCCTATTTTAATGGATAAATACTCCATGTTAAAAATAAAATAAACAAATGTATGATTCTTAACTTTTGATCCATTTATCAAAGAATATACTTAGAGTAAAAATAATTTTATTGGATACGTCAACAATATTCCAGAGAAAAAGCATGAAAAAATAATGGAAAAGAACTTCTCAACAACAAAAGTACCTCCTCTTAAGAAGAATGAAGAAAAGCTTTTAGTTAAAAAACCATCGAAATAAAAAAGGGACAAAACGCAGTCCGTTAACCGCTGCGTTAACAAGTTCACAAAGAAGCCACTCGGATATGAACGTTTTAATTTGATTAAAAACTACGAAGATGGCTTGGGGAACTCTTGAGATATGTTAGAAGTACTATCTAGCTGGTCTATTCTATGAAAACTTGGTGAAGTAAGCTTGAGTGAGCTGTCAATAGTGTCGATCCCTAGCATCAGGTGGAAAAATAGTTTTCACGGTGATTTTTTTTACAGGATAGGTCGGCTGAACTAAAAATAAAAAAACTCTTGCGCCCAACTCTACTCATATCTATCAGGTATTCGTCAGTAATAGATAGACAGTAAAATTCGCTCTCTTCCGATTTTTCCAGCCTCGCTCCTATAAATCTGAACAATCTCTCGGTTTGGAAATGAAATAACAACCCGGTACAACATGATTGATAGGGGAAATTACAAACCAGTCACACTGTGGCAGATTTTTAATCAGGATTGCAAGAAAAAAAAACGATTTAAAAAAATACACAGGTGCTACACGCTGACACTACGAGGGAAAAGCCAATACTGATATTTAGTGGCAAATTCTAAAAGCCAACGTAGAAGGTAAGGATGAAATTACCTTCCCGGGAAAATTAATCGTAGTTTCGTCCACCCAGTTAAAACTGCTAAAATGCTGTGGGCGATGTTATAACGCAGTTTACTAAGTATATGATAATTAAATATTCCCACGAAAATGCTCCTCAGCGCACCAAAGGTATAATGGTATCTCGACCAACGATCTGCCTTGAGCCCACTGCTTTTAGAGATAGTGACTTAGTAAGGCAACAATCAAGTTGATATGCTTAAAGAATGGCACAAAGAACTATAAAAGCCTCTTAGCCTCCATGAATGTCTGACATTTTAAGTTTCCTTGTGTTTTTCTCAACTCTTAGTAGGTACTTTTATTTTTGACCTAGGGAGATAATATGGGGCGATCTTTAAATTTAATCTATGTCAATCAAACAGATCTCCGCTTAAACAATTTTTTTGTATCTCAGTTTTGTGTCTAGCAAGGCATACTGAATCCATCTATTTACGATTTACATGTTATTTAAGTAAATTTTTCTTAGGAAAACTGTGAGACAAAAGGAACTGAAACAAAGTAATATGGACCTAAGTACTTAAACATTTCTTTGTCGTAAAACAAAGTACGTTGTAATTCAACAATACTCAGTCAACAGTAGTCGGTTCAATGTTTACTGTATACAGACAATGCTGAACTCATCGGGAGTTATGAATGACCTACATTCGAGTCATCATGATCTAGATCAACAAGTGGTCAACCGAACAATCAGCTATTTCGATTAATTAGTTAAGAAATAGTAAAACACTGACATGGAAATCAAAAAGCAATATTACCATACCAAAATATGCAAATTACAAGACAAAAATAAAATATTTACAAGGAAAATAATGTACTTTTGAAAAATAAATTATGACATCCTTCCTTAACAAGTAGGTAATTTAAAAAGAAATTCGTTTACTTCACGCCTCTCGGATCCGATAAAAAGTCGAATAAAATGAGTTTCTGGACTGTAGTCAAAAATACGATACAGGCTGTGAAATTAATCACGGAATAAAAAATATAAACCTACAAAGAGACCAAATTGTGAGCGAGAGCCAAATCGGCCACTGGCAAACATCAGCTAAATTGGACTAGCGCGAAAATGCCAAACATTTTCCAGTTAGAACTCGCTACTCAGGTAGGTAATGATACCGCGAAAAATATAAATAGCATTCGATATTTAAAATTGGGTTTTTAATTCGCGGAACTTTATTGTGCCAGTCTTTACAAAAGAACTTGCCGAGGCCAGGCAAGAAGGCTATACCATTATATTAAGGATCTATGTTTCATGCTGTCGCTGCACGCTGCTTGCACTGTAGTAATTAAAAACGATAAAAATCTAATCCCAATCTAATCTAAGCAACAATGAATGTCAAAAACCTGACAAACATGTAGGGAAATTAGAGGTTTTTGACAGATTGATACTGAGATCCAGATTCAGCATGACTTATTAATAATAAGTCCATGAGTAAATCAGACTGTGAACGTTCTTAAAATTACGGGAATTGCCTCCTTGATTGCAAAGGGAACCTAACAGAAAACGGTCAGATGCAGTACCTTAAATTTTGGTACTCTATTTTTTACTACGTATTAAATAACTTTATCATCAAAAAAATAAAAATCAACTATTCATTATCAAATTCATAAGTGACTACCGACTCCTTTCTTGTTAAAAATGAATCTTCATACCATTGCAATATATTTTGCGGGATTCAGTCGGATGTTGCAATTTCACGCCAAACATTCTCGTACTTACTATTCAAGCAATTCAAGTTAACCTCAAGTATATGCATTGCTGGGTTCGTGGCGTATGAAGTGGAATTAACGCCTAATTATTCAGCAAGCTATGCTACAAGAAACTGAGGCTACGAACGAGACTACAATGTATTCAGTCGTAAATTTAAGCGTTGAGTTAATAGGAACAAAAGTCATAGAAATAAACATAAGGATAACGAACTATTCATAAAAAAATATATGTTACTCCTCTTAAGAATTCGGATTTTTGTTTGAATAATGTTGAGAGTATTATCTCATAAACATTTGATATGTTTGGAGAATTATCTATTAATCTTAGTTGATAACATAGCTATATATTTGTGGCAAGTTGGACCACTTATAAATTTTAGTACAAGCTGGCCTTTTTTGTCACTAAAGACTTCGTTTCCAAGAAGCTATCATAGCATACATATGTTGTTAGTGGTTTTTTGTACCTTAAGTAATTTTGGGTAAACACTAGTTGGTCCAAGCATAGTATAATAATTTATTATATATAATTAGTGATTAAACGAACTTACCTGTACGTGAAGTTCTATCACAATTATAGTTGGGCCTCGTCCGAAGAGATTAGTATATAACAAGTAGTAGCACATATAATGTCGCCTCCATGCACTTTAGTTTATCCAGGTAAAAACTCCTTTAAAATTTTCTTTATGGTCGATGCCTTAATTTCGCTGTCAGTTCAACGACAATACTTCATTATGTTTAGAGCTGAAATTAAACTCAACAGATATTTTACTAAAAGGGATCTAAAAGTAAAGGGGAGGGGGGGTAGCTAATCTCTTCGGACGAGGCCCAACTATAATTGTGATAGAACTTCACGTACAGGTAAGTTCGTTTAATCACTAATTATACTTGGGCCTCGTCCTCGAGATTAGTATATAACAAGTAGATCTTGAGAGATTAATGTAAAATATCAAATGAAAGAATAATTCAACTTAAACTTATTCTTTAATCTTTCATTATTAAAAGAAAAAACAAAAAAGAAACGAACTTAAAAAAAAAAAGATAAAAACAAAAAGAACTTAAGTAAGAGTTCATTATTATTGAACGAAAAAATAAGTAAATAAAGGAACTTAATTATGAGTTAATAATGCTAGAAGCAAATACATGTTTATTGGGATCAACAGAAATTACTCTATTATAAAATCTAGCAAAACAATTGGAATTGTCAGACCATCCGGCGGTCTTTCTGATAGTATCTAAGTTAACCCCCAAGCTTTTGATGTACTAGCATGTCTAGTACTGTGCGCGGAAAATATAGAAACGTTAATACCACTCAAAGCTAATGTGGTTTTAATCCACCTGCTTAAAGTTTGGGAAGACACCGCAGTATGGGGTTTTCTTAGACTAACGAATAATGAGTCATGTTTGCGTAGATCTTTTGTTAAACCGAGATATGAACAAAGTACCTTCGCAGGACATATCTCTGGTTTGTGTTCAAAAAAAGGGAGAACGAGCCTAGGTTGTAGGGATCCAGGTCGAGATGTTTTAATACAGTCAGGGATTTTAATAGAAATCTCATTAGGAAGGATGACAATATTCTGAATCATGATTTTAGAAAATGTTTGTACTCTGTGCGCGGTTACCAAAGCAAGCAATGTTATTAATTTTTTTGTTATTTTTTCTAAAGATAAGTTCTCATTTGGAAACCAAGTGGCTAGAGTATTTAATACTATAGAAGTGTCCCAAGTGGAATCATACTTAGGTAACGAGGGTCGTAAGCGAAAAACTCCCTTAAGAAATCGTTTAATGAGATCATCTTCACCAATCTGACGTCCGAAAATAAGAGCCAGAGAGGAACGGTACGTATTTAAAGTACCATACTGGGCTCCCGACTGGTAGCCCATATTTAAAAATTCAATAATATTTGGTACCGATACATTAAACATATCAAAATTTTTTCCTTGGCAGAATAGGAACCATTTCTTCAAACAGGAATCATATTGCTTGAAAGAGTTTGCAGAAAGTGACGCTAGCATGACATCTATGGCGGAAGGTGACATGCCCTTCTTCAATAGAGATGTCCGGATAATATGCCGGCCACCAGGGTAGTCTGCCGATGTATATGTCGGCTGCTGGAGTGAGAGAGAATTAGATCTTTACTTTGATAAAGAATAAGAGGTTTACTCTCTAAGAGTTTATAAAAGAGCGGGTACCACGGTTGTGTAGGCCACAAGGGTACTATAAGTATACCTCTAGCCTTGTCCGTGATGATTTTCCTTATGGTTTTAAAAATAATTGAAAAAGGCGGAAAACCGTAAAAAAATAATTTTGACCAATTCACTGAAAAAGCATTTATGGCGTAAGCGTCTGGATCCTGATGCCAAGAAATGTACTTAGAACATTTTTTATTAATCCTACTTGCGAATATGTCTATAATAGGAGTACCTAAAGTATTTGCAACCTTTTGGAACGCGAGATCTGAAAGTTCCCACTCTATGTCAGGATGATTTTTTCTTGACTCAGCGTCTGCCACATCGTTGTCAGCTGAGCGAATGTAAGAAGCGAATATAAATAAATTTCGAATCTCACACCATTGCCATATTTGTTTGGTAATGTATGTAAGGTGAGGGAATTGTACCCCACCCATGCGGTTTATATAAGATATTGCTGTAGTATTATCGGTGCGCAACAGAATCTGACTATGTGACAAGTCTTTTGCAAAAATCTTGAGTCCAATAAAAACAGCAAGGATTTCCAGATAATTTATGTGATTGAGTTTCTCATCTTTACTCCAAATCCCGCTCGCCGTTTGGTCCGCACAGGCCGCACCCCACCCAGTAGTTGAGGCATCAGAGAATATCTCAACACAATATTTATCAAACTTTATCCTATTCACTGAGTGGTCAATAGCCTTTATCCACCAGTCAAAATCCGAATGTAACGAATCTGGTAAGTACATATATTTTTCATAGTCACTATCGGATTTTAGATTAAGAAATTTACATCGTTCGAATTGTTTAGTATAAACCCAGCCATATTCAATAGCTGGGCAGGCAGACGCTAACAAACCTATGAGACGGGCAAATTCGCGGATTTTACAACGGGTAATTACCCTGAATTTATTTAATTCATTTTTAATCTTAATTCTTTTTTCAGGAGGTAAACTGATATGTAGATTAATGGAATCTATTATATAGCCAAGATATTTGCATGTATTACTCGGTATCAAGTTACTCTTTTCTGTATTAATAGTAAACCCTAAAGCCGATAAAAGTTTAACTGATGTATTAATGTTCTGAATACATTCCCTACGTTCGCGTCCTATTAAACAGAAGTCATCTAAATAAATTGTGGACATGAAACCACATGATCGTAGTAATCTTACTACCGGTTTCATAATTTTTGTATAAACATATGGCGCGGTATTAAGTCCAAATGGTAAAACATTAAACTCATACAGAATATTCATCCAAGTGAACCGTAAAAACTTTCTTGAATTTTCATGAATGCTAATCAAAAAATACGCGTCCTTTAAATCTATAGTACTCATAAAACAACCTTTAGAAATGAACTTAATAGTTGTACGCAAGTCTTCAACCTTGAAATGTTGTGTTTCGATGAATTTATTAAGGTTTTTTAAGTTTAGAATAAACCTAGTTTTACCGTTTGGTTTAGGAATTAAAAATATACTTGATAAGAATTGCCCTTCGCAAGGTTCGCATTGAGAAATAGCGCCTATTGTTAACAGATTGTTAATAGCCAGTTCGAATTGTTCAATTTCTTTTCCAGAATATTTTTGAGAATTAGACATAGTATAATTTTGAGTCGGTGGGCATGCAAATGGAATCTCATACCCAGCTACCCAGGAAAGAATGGTCTTTTCAGAGGTAATCCGTGACCATTGTTTATAAAATTTTGATATTTTACCAGCATACCGTACCGGATCTAGCGGCGGTTGTTGAAGGGCGTCTGCTGCGACCCTTTCGACGATTGCCAACGCTGTGGCTTCGTCTGCGCAGGCTGTGTGGTCCTCGATGTCCCTGACGGCTGTGCTCGTGGAGGAGCTGGCCTGCGGTTCAGGGGAGGACCTTTCCAGTTTTTTATAGGACCAGGTTTCGGTTTTCTAAACAAGGGTTTAAAATTAGAAGGCAATTTTAGTTCTGCTCCAGATTGGTGGATTGCTTTGGCAGTCTTCAATGCATCAGATAACTTCTCGCTGAATAAAAATTTATCAATTTTCGTTTGCTGTAGTTGAGTCCTCAACTCTTTCTTCAGTACAGGCAAAATAAAATTACGCCTTGTAATTGATTCCGAATATTGTGAGTCGCACAAAAGCCTGCCTGTGTCCATAAGGGTTTTGAGTAGGACTGGATCCTTATCATCTTTTTGCAGCATTAGTGTTATCGCTTGACTAAGGGAGGAAATCGCTGATGCTGTTTGCTTTTGCTTATCAAAAAAAGCCTTATCCCTTTTAATAACAACTTCCGTCAACGCGGCCTTAATTTCCGGGTTAAGGATAGGGGCATTAATGGAGTAGCAGTTACCGGGAGGTAAGTATTTCTCAAGCAGTTCTTTACGTAAACTCTTATCTAACCCTGATGACGCTAGATAATCAAACCGAATTGCTAGATCTTTTTGTACGTTTTTCACGTGCGATATGGGGACTGAGGGATCTACGCCCAGTATCTCTAGAGCCACTTCATCTAAGTCAGCAACTATTGCTTCTTGTGTTTCAGCTGTAGTCACGGCTGTAGGCTCCGACAATAAAGCGGACGTTAGAGTAATTGTTGGCTGCTGCTGCGGCGCTTCCGGTACCGTTGTAAGCTCATCCTCAATCTCCAGCAATTGGGTACCAGGTGGAGCCTCAATGTCTGTTCTAAGATCATATAGCAGATCTTTTTCAATTCCGGATTCTAGAAATACGTCTGAAATTGATTGTTTAGACTATTAGGTAGGAAAGCGTGTACTAGAATGCAACAGGCGCCTGCTTGAACTTGAAAGTTACTAGAAAATAGTGTTAGCTCCGTAAGGAGCAATGGGCACTATGCACAAGGGAAAGGGCCCAGTAAACATGCATAAGAGCCAAGTTATAGCTACGGGTAAGGTGCATCTCTAAGCGTTGTACCGTGAACCCGAGATTATTTTCAAGACAAATCACACCTCGAGTCAGTATGATGTGAGTCTAGTATTACATGTAATTGGATACTTACAAATGGTAAAGTAATCATGGCAATGATATCCAGTGCGTTGACAACGGATAAGGTACACCTCAAGACGTTGTACCGTGAATCCGTGTTTCCAAGACAAGTCACACCTCAGATCGTTGCGACGTGAGTCTTACATTATTATACTCAAGGGAATACTTACAGTTGGTAAGGTACTTTTGCATTAGGATAGAGTTATCAGAATGCGTTTGCCTCGGGTAAGGTACATCTCTAGGCGCTGTACCGTGAACCCGAGTTCTAAGACAAGTCACACCTCAAGACGTTGTGACGTGAGTCTCATGTAAAGTACCTTGGTTGTCCTCTTGCGAGCCTGTAGAGGCAACGGAACTCGAAGAAGACCTCCGATGTTTCCGTTCCAGTTTTCTTTCTAATTTTTTAAGTTTCTTTTTTATGCGTTCATATTCCCTGTCTGAACGCTTTCTCTTCGGCATGATATACAATTTTTTGCGTTATGTAGAAACAAAGACATTAAATTTTTATATGTACAAATCTTAAATCTCTTTGTGTAGAAATTTGTAATGCAAAATGGCGAAGCACTAAAATGTGAATGAAGTATTGTCGTTGAACTGACAGCGAAATTAAGGCATCGACCATAAAGAAAATTTTAAAGGAGTTTTTACCTGGATAAACTAAAGTGCATGGAGGCGACATTATATGTGCTACTACTTGTTATATACTAATCTCGAGGACGAGGCCCAAGTATAATATAAAGTATAATTTATTATACTGTGTTCCAGGTGAATTTATGTTAGTAGGTAAAACATTCGTTCAAAGAGTCTAGTCCTTTGTTAAGAAATTCCAATTATAAAACAATGGATATCAATTGATTTGAAAGATTAAGGTTTCCGACACCCTATAACTTCATCACAGCGACGAATGTACTGTATTTAGGAAAAACGCGGGCATCAATTACTGTTGATATTTTCAAAATATCAGAAAAGAAAACACTGAAAATAACAATGAAAACTTAGATAAACATAAACGACTAGCTGCGTGTGCTGTGGTTTCACCCGCATAAGTCTCGATTCCGAGGGAATATCGGGATAAAAAGTACCACATGTCCTAATCCAGGTCATGGTCTACCCATGTGCCAAATTTCATGCAAATCCGTTCAGCCGTTTTAGCGTGAAAGCGTAACAAACATTTAAAAAATCTAATCTTTTATCTTTATAATATTAGTACCTATAGATGTGAAGAGATATTTTTGCGCTAACAATCTAACATGAAGAAAATTGCTAGGCAAAAGTGAAGAAAAACAGTATTTAACTACAAAACGTAGTCATCTACTCGAGGCTGCAAATTTTTGCTTTTGCATACAAAGCCATTGTGACTACCTATCATATATTAAGCGTCTCCCAGTGAAAAAAATGTGCGGAAGGTCACAGAAACGAGACAATATTTCGAAATGTGTGCTCGCTCGGAATGAAATACTGCCTCTTGCAGAACCGCCCACTTCTCCGACTGACAGGACAATGTCAGGTATTGTTAGAAATAAAACCACAAGGATTTGCTTACATAATAATATATATGTATGTATATAGCCGCTTTATTCAAAGGTTAACTTGTCTACCGGTATCTGTTACCTTTCTGTAAGATATACGACCTCTTTTCTAGCACTGCTTCTTTTTCTCGAAAGTCCAACATAGAAGGTAATCTCATGCCGCTTGAATATGTTGCCGCTTGTATTATTATTCACTTTTACAATTCAAATTGCGTCAGTTTTCGTGGAAAATCATAATTGTTTTAATACGTACTCACATTCAAAAATAAATATCAAACATTGCTCAATACGAGAACGTTGTTACTCACATTGCACACGTTGTAATTAAGTAAAATGACGTATCCGAGTAATTAAAGTCATGTAAAACTGCAGATGCAATCAAGGACGGGTGTAGTATAAATTTGCCGATAGCATAACTATTAATAAACTCATTTGAAGAGCTCCATTGAAAGCTAGAATAAATCAATAGAACTGATTTATTGTAGCTGAGCAAACAGCTATAAATCAAAGGCAGGCGCGGCACAGGCCGCGTGTACCAGCGGCACACTAAATACCTATGTATGACGTTTTATAAAACTTTTGTGACGTCACAAATAACTGTAAGCGTATATTACTACCTAAGTCACTTGTTTGTAGACGCCTTGGGTTGACGTGTTAGTCTACAAAATGTGTAATAAATAAATAAATATCATACTCATTAAACCGAACAACAAAAATATATACCTACAAGGTGGAAACGATAATACGAAAATAAATGAAAACACTGGCAATACTAATGCATAGGAGTATTTTGGAACTATCAAATAAATCCTAGCATCGAAATTAAAAAAATGTTTTTTTCAAACAAATGAAATAGTAGTGATGGGCCGACGATAGTAGTTTTGCCAATCTTCGACGAGCCTGACTAAACTATTGGATATATTTGGTTGAATAAATATCGTAAAGACCCAAATGATGATCGCTAGCAGCTACAGACCAAGGTTACGTTAATTATAAAGTATATTATATTTGTAAAATTGGTTCAATAAATCTTAAATATTTGTGTACAGACTGGGAACGTCATTAGATAAACGAAGTTTAATTTATTGTCATCTCCACCATATACATATAGTTGAGAACGTATCTATGTGCTTGCTCGGTTGCTCCCCCCGATGTGAGCAGGAAACCTCCTGAGAGAAAACAAGCTTCATAAAAAATGAAAATTAATCTTCGGAGCTGCATTGGGGCCTGCCTATATGGAATAAGATGACTTTTTTATATAACTTATGAACAAGATATCACTTTGATTCATATAACTTTTATAGATAAGACAACTCAAAGATGTAGATCATCATGTTTATATATGTCTTCCTTTGGACCTATTTTTTGTTTGGGGTACCATGGTACCCGCAGCGCTTGAATTTACTTTTTTATTGCTGAATGGGCTCGCTCTCTCTCTATCATCAGATCAGCTCCAAGATACCAAATTATACTTTTGTTATCCAAACTACTTATACATACAAATTTTCATTTCGATAATACAATTAGAAGTCTATTTAGTTAGTTAGTTACAAGCTAATAAAAGCGTGTCAAAAATGGTACAAACATACAAAATATAGGTATACATAAAATTCAAAATATCTCAACTGAAAATGGACATATTCCATTTTATCATGTTTACAGAGATGTTTTACAGATGGGAAATGGAAAAAGATCGTTATTTAATTTAGCTGATATTCCAAACAACATTTTTTTGAATTGAAATAAGTCGGGAAAAGATTCTAATTAAAACTTTTAAATCACTTGATAACAAAGAGGGTTTTGCGCGTTGACATGGATTTATCGTCATAATTACGTAAGTTACGTCTGTGTGACAATATTGCCGTCGGTATTTCAGCGAATTTTCGTAGACTAGGACTGTATACTTAGCGAAATAGGTTGCATCCGCGCGTAATTTCAGGCCAGCTCTTAACTTCGTTCTGGTAATTTTATCAGCTTCTCTCTAGTGGCTAGCCTCCTGGAGGGATACCTTAGTATCCCTTGTCCTTATTTTTGTGTTCAGCGATCGATAATATTATTGAAATATTTTAAAACCCAAAACCTAAAGCTGCAGTTAGAAGAGCTTTTATATGAGAGGTCCGAATTTGCGATGTTTGAATACCACAATAATAATAATACAAATCACGGAGTTTCAGAGTCGCCTAATGAATACAAATATGAGGGTCTCCAAAAAGTTAGCGGCCAGTCATCACGAATTTTCTTTCCGAAGCGAGCGAGGGAATTAGTTGATCACACACCTTAGGTCGACTGACATACTGACCTCGTAAAAGGTTAATAAGAGTTGATATGAGATAATATGACATTGACAATATATTTTATGTCTGTCTACATCGTCAAACGAAGTTCGGTCGAGATACCGAACTTGCGAGTGACGGAAACTTGATGTGTTAGTTGGCGTTAGTTTATCTACAGACCCATGAATCTTTTGTACCTTTGTGACTGTCAGAAAGTTCAAGATTAGTTCCCTTATCTCTTGCTCAAACTTTTTGTAATAGTAACTAATTCTTTTGTCACGGTACATTTAAGTACCCACAACAATCCACAACAATATTGTCTAAGTCAATAAGTAAGTACATTTGTGAGTCTATAGCTAAAGGCTTACCTTTAGCTAAGTCTTCATAGACTCGCAAAAGTGACTTAGGCTTACCTAAGTCACTTTTGCCACTTACAACGTGAAAGCCTGTAATAGCGGGATGGTAGTTCACAACTTCCTTTCCTTCCTTTAGGGATTTGTTAAACACATAAAAACCGCCTGTACCACGAGAAAAAAGCAGAGTTGTCAAACATTTTGCCGGTTATCCAGTCTTATTTTTTTAAAAGCAAACCGCAAGAACTGTGCATTACGCGCATGGCCCTAGATTCGCAGCCGGTTAAGGCGACTACACGACCTAAAGCGCGGTCACTGTCGGACTGCATAGAAAAGAAAGAGAAGCGCGATGACACAACCGTGGTAATTTATTGCAAATATGAAGCAATTATCTATTTACAAAAACTCTCAAACACCAAACAAATAAAAACCGTATACTAAAATTCGGGGAATTAAATTGTCTTTTAGATGGTGAAAGTTTTATGAAAATACACCCGATAGTGTTTGCGTGATTATCGTTTTTATGTCCGCGGTAGACATTACTTTACAAATTAATTACACTATGTTAAAAAAATATAATTGCAAATATTCACATATCAAATTACGAAGCAAATGGTCTAGTATAACATTTATTTTTTTCAAAGAAATCAGTCCGGTCGATTAGACGTGATGTTGAATTTAAAATCATTAGAAGTCGTATATCTGCGCCTTAACACTTATGTTTTCGACCACTAGACGATACTCGTAATTAAATTCACAAATAATCCATACTAATATTATAAATTCGAAAGTAACTCTGTCTGTCTGTCTATCTGTCTGTCTGTATGTTACCTTTTCACGCCTAAACCACTAAACCGATTTAGATGAAATTTGGTATAGAGATAGTTTGAGTCCCGGGAAAGGACATAGGATAGTTTTTATCCCGATATTCCCACGGAATCGACACTTATGCGGGTGAAACCGTGGGGCGCAGATAGTTTAATACATTATCTTCTCCACGGTTCGATGAGGATTTTATTGATGGTTGTCATAGCTATATGTGGTGAGGAACTAGGATTTATTGCGAAATATATTGAGAGAGGAACAGCTGCGTTCATGCACAGAGCTCTTTACGACAGAATTCAATCAGGAACCAATTACGTAAGTGACAGTAACGTATTTGATAGAGCGTTAAGGGTAACTAACATACCACTTAATAATCATGGTTTCGGACAAATTTAGGAGTATCAGGAATTATTTGCTTCCCTTCTCGCTGGCGATGATGTTCATACGTTTTCTTCAGTGCCAACATACCAAGCTTGCAGGCTCGCTAAGCCATTTTTGACCACGACATGCGCCGTTGATTTATAGCGCGTATGTTTTTAAACTATAATACTTATTGGTGTCTACAAAACATAGTTTTTAAATCATATGTATTTTAAGTTAAAACGTAATTAAGCATAGGTACCTAATCAGTGTACTTTTAATATATTGATCATTTTCGAAATGTAATTGAATTTGCTAACGATTTCTCATTTCAGACTGAAAACTGATAATCTATTACAGTTTGTTTTTACATAAATACATTATAAAAGCATAAGAACGGTAACAATAAAAAGCATATCATTGACTTGTTACCCGTCGCGCGTCTAATTAGCAGACACAATTGAAATTTTATTGTTATCGGTACACATGGTGTACACTCGACGTGCGAAGAGTTGATGAGGATCAATATTAGTCAGATTCTCTTATCTTTCCTAACATATATAATCTGAGTCCCTATTCCTTAGTTCTAGGTATCCATACTAATATTATAAATTCGAAAGTAACTCTGTCTGTCTGTCTGTATGTTACCTTTTCACGCGTCAACCGCTGAACCGATTTAGATGAAATTTGATATAGAGATAGGTAGTTTGAGTCCCGAGAAAGGACATAGGATACTTTTTATCCCGATATTCCCACGGGATCGACACTTATGCAGGTGAAACCGCGGGGCGCAGCTAGTTTGTAAAATCGGGCACACCGCACGGACTATTAACGAAAGCTATCACAATTTAATTGGCAATTTGTGTATTACAATAATGACTGTGCCACAAAGCCACATCAGGGATACATATTCATATCACTCGAATTTATTGTGTTTAGACTTTTGTCATATAAATTGTATCATTAGTGAAATCACTGTGGAGAAACAAAGGAAAATATTTATGATGTTTTATTAATATTTCATGGTTTAGGTAGGAACAGGTATTTATAGCAATGTTAATCTGCATGGTCTATTTTGTAAAAACATTTTTGAATGCATACGAATGAATATTACAATACTCTCCGAGTTTATCTTGGACACTACTGACAAGGGAAAACATCATGAGGAAACCTTATTCATACTAATCCATACTATTACTAGTATATTATATGCGAAAGTGTGTCTGTCTGTCTGTTTGTTACCTCTTCACGCCTAAACCACTGAACCGATTTAGATGAAATTTGGTATAAAGATAGTTTGAGTCCCGGGAAAGGACATAGAATAGTTTTTATTCCGATATTCCCACGGGATTGACACTTATGCGGGTGAAACCGCGGGGCGCTGCTAGTATTATAAATGCGAAAGTGTGTCTGTCTGTCTGTTACCTCTTCACGCTTAAACCGCTGAACCAATTTAGATGAAATTGGGTATAGAGATAGTTTGAGTCCCGGGAAAGGACATAGGATAGTTTTTATCCCGATATTCCCACGGGAAACTTATGCGGGTGAAACCGCGGGGCGCTGCTAGTAATAATATAGTATGTCTGAAATCACCAACCCGTCTTGAGCAAGCGTGGTGATCAATGTTCGTGCCTTCTCTACAGGGTCCCATTAAAATAGATGGACAAATTTTAAGACAGCGCTCAGTACGTCTAACTAAGTTGTCCTAATATACTTCGGCATAACGATTTTGGCACAATTTGTTTTGGCATAATAATACTTCGGCATAAGTTTTTTGAGCATACATTTTATGTTGGCATAATTATCTTTAAGGCTAATTTGTTTTGGCATAAATTTAATTTGCATAATACTAAACGACGTCAGGGGCACCCCGAGGTTCGGTTTGGTCTGCAGACAGAAATAGGAGCCCCGCGCAGCGGGGCTCCGTCGACCTGACGTCGTTAGAAATAAAACGAGCATGTTAAATTTATGCTTTAGAATATTATGCTTAATCATTATTATGGTTAGAGAAATTATGCTTAAAAAAATTATGCGTTAGCTGTTATGCGTAATTATATTATGCGAAAATATAATTATGCCAAACAAAATTATGCTAAGTTATATTAGGTCTTAAAATTTTATGCAAATGGATAGAACCTAACCAAAGATATCCAAGCAAAAAAAAAACACTGATTAAAGTGATTTTATTTCGACCTAAAATAATAAATTGCCGACACATTAGTGTATTTTCGTTAGCTGATTATTTTTCTTGTAAGTATCTAATGCGTTTTTCTTATATATTTTTTTTGCCATCGTCCTTATTTTGGTGGTCTGAATGATTTCTAAATGTTTGTCCATCTATTTTAATGGGACCTTATATATGAGAGAGTAGCCCGGCAGTAGGACACTGGTATTATACCTTCGAGATATTATCTGTAAGGTACCTAAATGTTCGCTGCAGAACGCTGCAATATCAAACGTAATTAAAATTAGTTTTCAATTGCGATGGCGGATAAAAAATCGTTAGGATAATTTAGTTCTTTTATTAATCGTAATATTCATTCATAATATTTTAGTATTTAGGGGTGGTATTTGCCTAGGAGTGGGACAGTATAGGATAATAATAATAAAAATAAAAACATTCCACGGGATAAAACTTTTAAACAAATTATCCATGGTTAAAAACGCTTTTAAATCTCATTAACAATTTCCCTACTGCCACTGTTCCTTTTAAACCCCTTTAGAAAGACATTTCCTCTCGATACGAAACCGCGTGGCCGCAACTTAGCACGAGTGCAATTAGTTTCTCTAAGCTAATATCAAGTACTACACTAGTTGTATACGACCATATACCACACTACTTAGTATATATACACAACACAGTCAGTATATATATATATAGACCAACGGGGCAATTGCGTAACACACTAACAGTAGCAATGGTTTTAATTTTGACAGTTCAACAACATTCATTGCGTTATTTACGTAGTTGAGCAGTCAAATTTAGCAACATATGCAGCAATGGTTTAGCAATTTTCCTTTAAAATTATTTAGATGTTTTTTTTTTAATTTTTATTTATTTGTATTGTAAGTTAGTCTTTTATTTTAGTATCTAGTGTTTATAGTTAGTTACTTATTATGAAGCATTAAAACTTAAAAAAAATAATAAAAGTAAATACCTAACTTTAGATTGTCATTGAAGGATGTTACGCAATTAAGGTACTGCTTGCCGCTTTTGTGTGTACTTTCATGACTACCTCATATAACTATGACATATTCTTTTCTCTTTCTCAGTTGCTATACGGAGAAATGTGAAAGTAATTTCCATCCTCACTTTTTCTCCAGATGGAATAGTGATTCAGATGATATCTATTCATTTTTACATTAGCATATTGGGTTCGTTATTTGCTATTCAATATCAAAACTCGCAAATCGCAAAACATGCCAATATCACATTTGAAGCTATTCATAAACGAAAAACCTTTTAAAATATGAATGCTTGTCGAAATGCTGTATGCAGAGCTTGCAGTGAAACCTCCGCGCCAAATGTTGGATCCAACTGTTGGCAGAGTTGGGGTCGACGAAAAGTCATTTAAATCAACCGAGCTGATTGATGGCCAAAGTTGGCGTTTGGTTGGACCCAAAGTTTGGAGGCGAAGTAAAATATTAATACTGTTGAAATGCTATCAACGGTGTACTTCAAAATGTCAATCTCCATTCTCAGTTTTTAAAATTTTTAACGCTTACAAACTGAAGTGTGGGATTTAGCGTTATTCAGTCAACTCAAATCGACATTCAGTAATTCATTTTTATTTGGTATTTATTTTATTTTTTATTTCTTTCAAGTTTTAAGGAAGTCTATCATTAATATCGAAAGTTAAGAAAAGTAATGTTGTTAAAAAAAAGTTAAATACCTACTTGATGTAGGTACTTAAATCCAACGAACTACTTATGTTGTACTAGAATACAAATAATCAGGGTCTATTTTTAGAAATAGACAACACACAACAATAAAACATCAGAAATTCTATCCACTGCATATAATCAATATGTACTTAATTTGTTTGTTTTTTTGACAGATTGAGACAGAGATTTGAATGCGGACGTTCTTAAAATTCCCGTTGGCATTTTAATCTCGTTTGTTGCTCTCAGTTATCCTAACAAGCTACATAAAGCCGTTGACATCTCGACACTCGAGAGGGTCAAGTCGGAATACAATAAAACAAAAGAACAATTCGTGTTCTTTTTAAATCCTTGGTTTCCTTTCATAGATCCTCATAAGTTACCACAAAGTATTACAAAGTATCAGAGGCGACGGAACTGTTCGTACCTAATGCGCGGAAAAGTGGTGTTAGCGAACTTAGCAGGATTACTGCTGCAAAAAGTTACGGTTCATAACTACATGAAGTGTCACGATTCTCTCTATCGCCTTCCACCTTGTACTAACTACTTGAGCATTAACTTCCTTAGAGATTACCGTTTTCCACCTTCTTGTCAAGGTGGGTTTGGACCAAACGAACGTAGAACCAAAACAACAGCATTCATTTCTTGATATTCTTGACATTTTACAATGCTCGGTTTATACATAAGAAATTATTTAGCGTGTAATAAATAGAGAGTCTAAACCGACCTTTGAACAAAGTACGTTCTAAGTTATGAGTGGCATTTGATTTAGATTCTCCTTGTAAAGTATGAACACGGAATCTCTTAAATGATAGGAAAGTTTGGAGCCTGAAGGCACAGCTCTTCAGAAATTCAGTGCCGTAAACCGATTGCGAATCTGAATCTGAATTTTGATGTTTGAAACCTTATAACACATGTTTTTTGTGAATTTACATTCTTCAGCTTTTCTTTAAATACGAAAACAGTTCCGTTTTAATTGAATTAATAATATCTGTCTACAATCAAACTTCCTTCTTAATTAAATGTTTGCCTAACAATAAGAGGCATTTCTCGATAGCCGACTCTGTCCGGTGAACAAAGATTATCTAATAACGAACCGAAAACAGCCGCAACAAGATAGTTTGCAGTAATTATTCAGAGTCCGTCACAAGAACACCTATTGTTTCTCTCGATCCCACTAAGTGACTTGACCACCGATCCACTTGCCCGCATTTGCTGCAAACTTTATCCTTTGCTTATTGTTACAGGCACTTGGACCTACCACAGAAATGTAGGTAAGTACCTACACTATATTATGAACAGAAAAGTAAATATGATAGTTTACGTAAACCGTGCGTACGAACGCACAATGGTCTGGCTGTACTATTCACCGCTTTCAATGCAGATAACAGAGCTTGTCAACTTTCTAGATCCATAATTTAAGATTGTGAATAGCGGAAAAGTTGAAATGATTCCAGTGTCACACATATAAGATCACAGTATAATCTTCAGATGCAGTATAACGAGTGTGCACAAGCCTCAATCATAATAAAAAGAGATCATTAAAGTTGCGCTTTCCTTTGCAACGACAAGATTAAATATGGAGCTCAATGTTGTTTTCTTACTAGCGTTAACTCGCTAAGTTATTCATAATTTCATTAAAATTTGTGTGTGTTTTAATGAATATTATGAAATAAAAATAATTACAACTTTTATTAATTCAACAACTTGGGTAGTAACTTTAAGATTTGAACTTCTCCTATCTAGTTTTTATTTTTAGAATGTTATCTACTCCTGTCTGATGGCACCCCTATCTATGTGTCATCATCCACGCAAATATTGCGCAAAGATAAACAATAATTGACTCAAAAAAGCAGATAGTATGTTCAAATGTTCTTTTAGTGTCTATGGTGATAAGTATAACGTTTGACCAATAGACATTATCCATAACCTCGGAAGTAGGATTTACGCCTTATTAGAAGGCATTCAACCTATTTGTCTGAATTACATTACAACCAACTCTCTCTGTTAAAAGAATAATGTACCATCGCATTTTAAATGTACTGCCTTTTCCCAGCTATGTCGGGGTCAGTTTCCAGTCTAACCGCAACCTCAACACGTAAGTCGGGGATTATTGGGCCACCACTACTGGCTGGTGCATTTTGTCAAAAAATGTGACAATGTGTGGGACCAGACACCTCACCTGATGTGTTCACCGAAACTTCAGAGGCATCGCTAATGCGTTGCCCACCAATCTGCCTAGCCTTTTCCTAACTATGTTGGGGTCAGCTTCCAGTCTCACCGGATGGAGCTGAGTATCATTATTTTACATGGATCGATAGCCTATCTGACCTCCACAAACCAGCTACAGGTTAACTCGATACCCCTTGGGTAAATTATGTTGCCCCGAGGTGAAATTAAGAGTTTTACCCTTACATTCTTTAATGCAGGGCACATAAAATAATGTGGGCTGGAAAATTGGATCCTAACAGACCACATGTAATCAAAGATGAAACACGTAAGCTGACAAGGAATTCCCTGCGACATTACGTGACAAATTATATGTTTTTATTATGTTTTTTCGTATCTGATAACATTATCTTTGCGAAATAAAGGTTTATTTTAAAAGGGGATCTCCTATTACGGGTAATTTATTGTTACATGTTACAATCTCGTGAGACGTTTGATATTCTGTTTTTATTTTTGATAAAACACGCAAATCTCCTGAGAGTTTTTTTGTCTCGTTTTTTTTAGAATGATATCAGCTTATACTGTTACAGTTTTACATCATGATCAGCCTATACTCTTTCCACTGCGGGGCCTCCTCTCTACGAGAGGAAGTGGGCAGTAATCTACCACGCGGACCCAGTGCGGGTTGGTAGATGTCACATATCATCGTTTGGTTCTAGGAGTGGCCGATTTCCTAACGATGTTTGCCTTCACCGTTTATGATGAAATTATTTACACAAAGTAGGTAAAGCGCCTACCTGGGTTCGAGTTCGAGCCCACGACCTACAACTCGTAAGTCGGAGAAGCAGTTTTATAGGATTGACATAATTTCATACCATTTGTCACCACTCATGTAACATAAAACAAAAGTGATGCGCAGAATCATTCCAACGATTTCAAATAAATGCGCGTCAAATTCATGCACAATATTAAACTGATTTAATAATTAAATTACCAAATTGCGATGTGAAATGTATAAAGGTTTACCACAGGTGTGATCAGCAATACGAGTATATCAGCGATAAACTTCATAAACTGATTTCCAGACCTTTTTCAGATACTTTTATAGAATGGGAGGAAAGATGGCGAAAATCGGATACCGCAGATAAGTCTTTGAAGAATCATGAGCAATAATAAGACAAGTTTAGTAGCTTCAAAAACATAGCTATTTCTATAGAATGTATCATATTGCGAGGTACAATAAAAATACGCACAATGAAGTCCTTTAATTGCAGAGATCCTGGTAGGAAGCCAGAAAACAGTTAGAACGATGAAGATCTTTCCCCACAGCGTTCTAGCGCAAACTGTTCGACATTTCCCCTTTTCCTCATCCCGCTATATTTTTCAATTCGTTGGTTTATTTAGCCACTTAATTTGTTACTCGTCTCGGGTTTCACTTAAATTACGCTCTGATTTAAATGTAATTTCTTAATTTATTGCGCCGGGTAACATGAAACAATTAAGGTTCCGACGGGAGCGAGAGAAGTGGCTTCATTTTGCGTGTTCGCTCAATTACACAGAGTTTTTAATGTCTTTACGATGCGATATATTTTAATTGGATCAATCAATATTGAAAGTGTTTTATTTCTTTGAAATTGCACAATAGCTGACTATAAATTTTTAACTGTAAGAATAATATTCGACAAAAAAAATGTTTGATTAGCAAATAATCTGGGGTTATTTTTTGCATTTCATCAAAAAAAAATCCGTAGGCAAACCGTACCTTTGGACAGAAACTAGATCCTTACGAGGGAAAAAATCCGTCAGTCCCGAAATTGTGTAACATATTTGAATTCGGTTTTTAACGAGGAAACTTGTTGAAATTTCCTAACATTGGGCACACGTGGGCCCAGCTCCACAATATTGTCACACATGTAATTGTTAAACCCTCGTTTATCTTATCTTTTTGGTATTATTTCAATCAAGTCGAAAGTTACATCATAAAGACTGTAATCTATTCATAAATATGTCCAAAACGCTTACCAGTCAACAGATTGTATTTTTTTTTGTATATTATTATTATTATCTAAATATGAGTCATGAACTGAATTATGAAGAGTTCATATAAAGCCATTATATACCTAGTCGATATTAACGTTACGTCGTGTTTACAAACTTTAAATAATTGTTTTCATATTTTTTTTAAAGAAAATTAAACTCTATTTTACCATACATCCTAAGTACTCGTATTTGTTAAAAGTTTGATCAAAGAACAGTTTACCTAGTTGTCCTCACTTATTTTAATAATAGTAGTAGTTAGGTACCTACCGTGAGTTTGCAGAAAAGTTTTCTGTTAATTTAATCGTAATTTTCTTATTTATTCAACCTTCTATTCATTCATAATCATTCGGTTTTTTTTAAGTTTAAATTTAACATGTATTACAAAAAAAAAATCTGACTACATACCTATTTATATACCTCTGTAAAAATTTAATTCGCTAAGATATTTTAGTTTAGTATCGTGAAATAGTCTACAATTTAAAGTATAATAGTGCACTCACCTTCAACAGTCGGAGTTGTCGCGCCGACGAAAACTTCGAAACTAACTGAAAGTTCGCGGAAAATGTTCAGCTAAAGTAAAATTCACTTAAAAAACTTAGTCACAACTCACTGGAGAATGTCGTTGTTAGAAAATAAATGTGTTCAAGTTAAATGTGGTAGTTATATTGGGATTATATTATATGTTGTCCGTTCGCCAAGTTCTTGTTGGAACGTTTGGGCGCGCCAAAGTTGTGTGTCGATGGGTTCGGGCTTCGTGCTTATATCTCTCGGAAAGCGGAGCCTGAGCGCATGCGCGACTGCCATTCATGTCACTCTCTCAATGACCGCCCTACACACGTCATCATGTTTTAATTATTATGATTTTTATGTCATCCATATCTCTCATCTGACTGTACTTTTTATTTTTTATTTAAAATATGCGTCATTTTTTCTGAGATTGCACGTAATGTATTACCTAACATAGACAGATATAACTCATGCTTTTTCAAGGGTAGGACTTACATATTACCTTCTAAAATTACCTAACTACTAAAAAAATTACGTTAACTCATTGGAAAAAAAATCCATACTTAATATTATAAAATCGAAAGTAACTCTGTCTATCTGTCTGTATGTTACCTTTTCACGCCTAAGCCGCTAAACCGATTTAGATGAAATTTGGTAAAGAGATAGTTTGAGTCCCGGGAAAGGACATAGGATACTTTTTATCCCGACATTCCCACGGATTCGAGACTTATGCGGGTAAAACCGAGGGGCGCAGCTAGTATCAATATAAATGCAAGATAAACAGGAAGTGTCAATTATTTAATCGTCTCTTACTTCTTTTAAAGTTCCTTTTCGCTGAGTCATAAGTCTAAGTACCTACCTATATGTGCAAGACAAGTAAATTAGAATAATATTATCGGATTAGCAGGTCTAATTCGATTGAGACGTCGTGAACTAATATTAGGCGTCACATCGCTATTGTTCCTCTTATGACATACGAGGACTATTAGGTAACTATATTACAGGTATTGTAACAGTACCTACCTACGTTGTAATTAGGTACAGGCACATAAGATACCTGGATGCCTCGAAAAGCACGTCAAACCGTTGGTCCCGGCTGTCATTCGTAGATCTGTGACAGTCGTTACGGGTAGTCAAAAGCCTGACAACTAGTCTTACCAAAGGGTATCGTATTACCCAGTAACTGGGTTATGGAGGTCAGATAGGAGTCGCTCCATGTAAAATACTGGTATTCAGCTGCATCCGGTTAGACTGGAAGCCGACCCCAGCATAGTTGGAAAAACGCTAGGCAGATGATGATTATTTGTAACTGCCAAGCATATTTTCCTCCAACCATATTGTAAACGTTAATAGTCATTTAGACGCAGAAGATGAAAAAAATAATGAAAATGGGCCTGTGCGCGCACGCAGTTGATATGTAATTTTGCAACGACAAGTTTATTGGGCAGGTAGAATAAGTAATCATACAATGAAATTTCAAATTTTCTACAATACACCTTAAACAGAGAGCGTGTGACACGGAGAAATTAGGAAAATATTGTGAGAAAAGTTTTGAGTATGAATGTCGATGGCTATAAGAGTAGGGCAAGACCAAAGAAACGATAGATAGACTGTGTGAATGATGATATGGTTAGAAAGGGGGTGACTACCGAGATGACGATTAATAGAGAAGTATGGAAGAAAAAAACATGTTGCGCCGACCCCAAATAAATTGGAATGATGATGATAATGGTGATGTGATGACACATGAAACAGAGAAAATAATTTCTTAAAAATGTTAATTAAGTCATGTCTTTTGCACCTACAAATGGGCTATTTCAGATTCCACAGGGTGTTACGGAAAGGGTATATCAATACAAACGGGTTGAAGAGTGTATCTGGTCTAGAATCTCTGTACAAAATTTCAGCTCAAAAGCATTAACTTTGAAAATGCTTAATATTTTTTTTATTTCGACATCACGGCGCTGCACTGGCGCGCGCCGCGCCGGCGTGATGTGCGTGTACTAGGCGCACAGACACACTACAGATAATGGATAATGACCCTCGTAGTGCGGTGACACGTTTGTTATGATTTCAATTTAATAAACTATCGAAATAAAAAAATATTAAGCATTTTCAAAGTTACTGCTTTTGAGCTGAAATTTTGTACAGAGATTCTAGACCAGATACACTCTTCAACCCGTTTGTATTGATATACCCTTTCCGTAACACCCTGTATAGGTAACCTATATCGGGGACCAATTAGAAGATCTGCTCGATACCGTCGTTACAGCAAAATGGCTATTCTTGAAATAGTTTCACCTCAAATGACCAAGTTTGCGTTGGACGTAGACAATTATTCTATCGGATCGTACTGAAAATCTATGACAGAGGTTAGTGAACCACGACTTATGCAACGTATCCTAGACGACATCGTTATTAAATAATTAAGTTTAGTAAATATAGGCATACGTAAGATTCATATAATTAATTGAAATGGTACCTTAAATAGGTACCATCTATTTTTTCCAAGATTATCTTTACAAGTAAATAAAATTGTATAATATTATTTTTTTTATCTCTCCGATTGTACCGGCTAATCTCTGAAACGGCTAGACCGATTTTGACGGGGCTTTCACTACCAAATAGCTGATGTCATACGAGTAAGGAGTATCTTAGGTTATTATTTTATTTTAGAAAAAGAATTAGTAAGAGACACATAATAATTGTTTTCCGATATCCACCCGAACGAAGTCGCGGGCACAGCTAATTAGTTTACAGTAGTTATAAGAAGCTAAAAGTAATATGGCCTCTTTGTGAAAGAGTTCGTCTAGGGTACTGCCACCATAAAGTTTTTAGCCGCCAAGCCAGCATTTCTGTTCTGGTTAAAAACCCATTACAGGAATTAGAGACACATTTTTATCAACGAGGAAGGGGAACGCAATAGCGATGCCTCTGAGATTTCGGTGACCACATCAGGTCATCAGGTGGGGTGCCTAGTCCCACTAAATATTACATTTTTTTTACAAAATACACCAGCGAGCAGTGGTGGCCTAGTGATCCCCGACTTACGTGTCGAGGTTGCGGGTTTGAACCCACGCAGGCACTTCACTTTGTGTAAATTATTTTATCACCGCTGCTCTCAAAATGGTGAAGGAAAACATCGTGCGAAACCTGAACCATAATAATCGAAGACATCTGACGTCCACCAACAGGGCCTGCGTGGTGGATTAACGCGAAGCCCCTCTCACCGAGAGTAGCGAAGTAATTGCGTGACACACTAACAGCAGCAATGGCATTCATTTTGACGGTTCAACCACATTCATTGCGTGATTAACGTTGTTGAGCAGAGAAATTTTTCAAACATATGAAGCAATGGATTAGCAATATCTTTCAAAATGATCCAGATTGAAAGTATCTAACGCAATTGGGGTTCAGGCCTGGTTCCCAGCAGTAGGAAAGTTCTAGGCTAATGATACACCACCACAACTAAAAAGTCCCACAATAACACACCAAACAGACATGAACATCGATCACACCAAGTTTAAGTTCTCCGGGCGTATTCGCGATGCATGTAAGTATCACCAGCGACGCGATAAAAGTGATTTATGCTACTTACGGACCGCCGATAAAAGTTTGTAAGCCTATACTTGTAAGGCGGGATTTGCTCAGCGCCTGAATTCAAGGGTAAGACGTAACTTGCATAAATCATAGCTCAGTTGAGTTAATAGAAGTTATTATGGAACAAGTGGGAGAGGATAAAGAGGTACTTTCCAACCTATAATACATCTGTGGAGGAGAAACATTTTCATTAAGTATTTGATCTGTAGAGGTGTTACATTTTCATTATTTGATCCATGGAGAAAAATGTGACAGTCTTGGGTTGGGACTCGCGAAAAGTTTGTAATGTTTATTCAGGAGAAGTTTAAAAACAAAACTTTCGTCCTTGTCATGCTAACTGGATCACGTGTGTTAAGTTGAATTCTGACTACTTTTTATTAAACAGACCATTGCCTAAAAAAACATTTTCAGTACCTAAGGGCCTTAAGACATTTAAAGGCTCCAAATAGCCTAGAGATAGCGAAATGAATTTGACTCCCACCCAAAACCGGAGGTAGGGAACTACCAATAACAGTGGAATTACGGAAAACCGCTCTGCACAATGCAACATTATAAACTAATAACAACCCTTCGTCCATAATTATACAATTCGTAGGACAAGGTAATTATTTAAGGAGTATCTACCTATACTTAACTAACGGGGAGATAGCTTTAAAGTACCTAGATACAAGACATGAATGGATTCATAAAATTAAAACAGCACTGTAAAATTGTTGTCCCTCTCTAACTTCCTCTATTTGCTTAAGACGAAAGTGATGGAGAGAAGATTCTCAGTGTGCCTAAGCATACTTATTATAAATACCGGTGTTTACGTTTAAGTTTACGGCTCCGTATAGAAGACTCGCAAATGAAAACGTTCGTAAACGTAAACAGTGAAATTACATGAGTTTTATTTATCTTTAGTTAAGTATTCCACTTTATAAGTATCTCCATAATGTTTGTAGGGCGAGAAAGTTTGGAGTACGAAAAAGTTTTTGCCAAGTTTGAACTGAGAATAAATTTAAGAATAGACCGTCATATCAGTACCATCAAAATACCACGTTGATTGGATGGCAGCATTCTTTCTTTATACTGACCATTTCAAAAGTACGCTGAAGTTTGCTTACAGTAGCAATGGCTCCTTTTGACAGTTCAACAACATTCATTGCGTTATTTACGTTGTTGAGCAGACAAATTAGTCGAACATATGGAGCAATGGATTAGCAATATCCGTCAAAAACATTCAGATTGTGATTAAAAGTGTGTAACGCAATTTCTACGAATCCAAGGTCCTAGCACTGCTTTTAAGCTGTTCAGCTCATTCTGTAGCCGATAGGACATAGTAGACATGGATACACCTAGATAACACAAGAGCAACTACTTCGCGTGCCAAAAATCGCACCAGCGTACAAAAATCGTAAGCCGCCACTTTCGCGCTCAGTCTAGCAGTGCTATTCTGTAAGATGTTACCGTGAACACTTAGGTGAAGTGAGATCAATAGTGTCAATAAATAGCATATGGTGGAATGACGACTCACTTCAAGCTCACTTCACCTAAACTTTCACGGTGATATTTTTACAGAATACACCGGCTGTAGTACTGCTGGCTGGGTGAGCGTGAGCGCTGGCGCTAGGCCCTGGGGGTGGGGCAAGACGGGTGCCGCACGCGGCGGCGTCTTTGAATAGATTTGATTTTCCCGTTTATTGCCCCTGGTTCGACTGCGTAGTTCTACTAGTAGGACCAAGGGCATTTTTCTTTTCGGTGGTTCTATCAATCGGACCATGGGCAAATCAAGTTCTAACAATAGTACTAAGGGCAACTTCGTTTGCCCGTGGTTCTATTAAAACTAATAATGAAACCGTTTTAGATTAAAAAATATGACGTATCATTTATTGGCATTGACATTTATTTTTTTCTGCTTAGATTTATATTCACAGAGCATCATAATTTAATTGTTTATATTCCTTGGCTCCTTTTATCCTTGTGGAGTGTATAGTTGTTGTTCCACAGTGGAAGTAGATTTAGAAAGTGATATTTGTTTCATTTATAGAAAAGTTGCTACGGTAATATTATATCGGGATTACCAATACCTACTATAGAATGCGACATTATAAAAATGGATCCGTAGTTTGGCGGTGTTCAAATTAGAAGAAACAAAAATGTACAGGTAGGTACAATAACAATTATTCTGTATTCTGCGAAGTGTAGGGCAAAGGTGTATACTATGTACTACGACAGACGTCGCAGGCAGGAGAGCAGACGCCGCGCACCTTCATAGTGCAACACTCGCGTTGCCCCGCCAGACGGCCGAGTTAACCCACTATATAGTATTACTATTAGTATTACTATATAGTATTACTATACGTATATATATTACGGTACTACCATAGAAATGTAATTCATATATCTATATATTATATGAATAACATTTCTATGGTAGTACCGTAAGTAGTACCTACTAGTGATGGGTCGTTGAAGGTTTTTCCGTCAACGAAACGTTAACGTTGAATTGCGTTTGTCAACTAGTTGATCAACTAGTTAATTTCGTCAACGAGTTAACGTGTTACGAACGTCAACTTGCATGAACGATAAACGCCTTAACGCTTTTATTAACGTACGCTGTTAATTTACATTATTTCATTCCGCGCACGAATAAGATAATTTAATGTCATCATTTACTTTCTTTTAAAAATAATGATCAAATTACTAAATAAATATCGAATCTTTTATTCGTTATTTAGAGTTCAAATTATTGTCATGACTATCGCGTCGTAGCGGGAGTTTTGTAAATATAAATACAATTTACGTACGTTAAAAATAACAAAACGTTGAGTTCATATTCTCGTTTCGTTAAACAAGTTGAATTCATAAACGTCGTCGTCTCGTAACTCGTTGACGAATTCAACGAGTTGATTTGTTTATGGTCAACGTTAATCCCGTTGAAGAGACATCAACGTTGATTCAACTAGTTCGTTGATTCAACGCCCATCGCTAGTACCTACCATGGGCAAAAATATTTATCTTAGTTCTACTCGACCAGTAGATCTATTGCCAATACAATGTGATAATTTTATAACGATGGTCCGATTGATAGAACCAGCGAAAAGAAAAATGCCCTTGGTCCTACTAGTAGAACTACGCGGTCGGACCACGGGCAATAAACGGATTTTCCCATCACTAAATAGTGCTTGTGACGTCATAGTAGGTAGTAAAAAAAATGGCACGCTTGGTTTTCATACAGATCGTGATTCTTGCCTTATCTAGGTCTATCTCTATAGATATCTGTGATAGTATATAGGAGCTTTTAATAGGACAGAAAACTTCAATAAAGAAACCATGCAGCCTGTAAACTGAAATGAAAAATAAAGTTTTGGGTAAGATTTCAGAGTTCACAGCCGTTCAGGCTGAAAATATTCTACGAAAGAAGTACGTAATTAAACCAATTACAGTATTGCTAGTATTATTTATTTATCATCATTATCATTCTCCTGCCCTTATCTCAATTTATTAGGGGTCGCACAACATATATATTTTTCTTCCATACTTCTTTATTAGTCGTCATCTCGGTAGTCACCATCTTTCTAAACATACCATTCACACATAATAATAATAATAATAATATTCCACAACTATCACACAACGCCATCTAGTCCCAAGCTAAGCAGAGCTTGTGTTATGGGTACTAGACAACTGATAAACATACTTATATATTTCTAAATACATACATATTATAGATAAATTACACCCAGACACAGAAGAAATGATCGTGCTCATCACACAAACATTTGTCCTGGGTGGGAATCGAACCCACGACCTCCGGCATAGCAGTCAGGGTCACTAACCACTAGACCATCAGGCCTGTCAAACAGTGTCACACAGTCCATCCATCGTTTCTCTGGTCTTCCCCTACTCTTATACCCCATCGACATTAATTCTCAAAACTATCCTCAAGAGATTTTCCTCATTCCTCTATATCACAAATGCCCATATCATGACAACCGATTTCCACACAACTTTTCAGTTACCGATGCCACTTTATATTTCAGTATTATTTATTCATCATTACAGAAAAATTACTACACAAATTAAAGACAAGCCAAAAACAGTTATTCAGAATTTCAAAAGATCCTGAATGTATGGGTAATGTACCTATATTGAATACTCTTCAAATACGACGATCCAAAGAAATCTATGTTTACAGTCTGCTATTTATATTTACTTGTACCTTTTAATATTTTTCCTTATTGATGGATACTCAAATAAAAAGGTCCATTTCGTCGGAGTCTTTTATACGAAGGTATATAAAGATTCTGTCAATTACGGACCTCTTGTTGATAGAAAATGCGGCAAGACTAATTACTGTTTCTGATTTTTGTAACCATTCAATCCGCAGTAATACTAAAATACTTTTTCTTTCTTTTTCTTTCTAAATGCGTAACACTCAAGACACACACATTCTTCTTTATTCAAATCTAAAGATAGAAGGTTTTCCAGTTCTTTGGAAAAAACTGCTAGATATAGACCTCTTTTATCGTTGAAAACAATACAGATAATCTACCAACCTGTACAGAGCCAGTGGCCCCTCCACTCTCCCCAAAGAAAAAACGCCTGAGCCATCACCAGTGGGAACATTGATTTATTTATTGATTGATTATAGAGACATAATGACCTCTGTAAAGAAGAGGAAACCAGCTCTTTTGTTGCTTACCTGTCGGTCTTCTACAGACTGTACTTCGGAGAGTATGCGCAGGAGCTCCACGACCTGATCCCACAATCGCCCTTTTACTGCCAGACCACCAGACGTACTACAGGGTAATGTCCACACTTGGGGTTGTTGTGCTCCATGTGCTCAGTGCTTCTCCTCCACATTTATTATGCGCACAGCCAAAGTGTGGAACTGTCTGCAAGCGTGTGTGTCCCTTTCACATTTGACCCATCTGCCTTAAAAGCAAGAGTGAACAGGCATCTTCTGGGCACGCTTAGTCCATCATCGACATCATCCAAAACTTTCCATAAGGCGTGATCGAGGACAAGAGCAGGCAAAATCAGCAATAAAAAAAAGCAATATCTCACCAGTTTTGATGGTCGCATGCCTCCGTCCGAAGAAGCATGGATGTTAAGTGCTATTCTACCTTTAGGACCAGAATATTTCAGCAACTGTAACACCTCATACAATAGCTTAATTATTCTAACGTCAGCTCTAGTAAGTGCATTTAAATTTCCTCCATTACAAGTACATTACACCCGACAACATTGCATGACTCGTTTTCTCGTGAAAAATCGGCAAACAGTGCTTTCCATACAAAACAGTGTGCTTCACGAGAAATAACACTTGAGTTCATTGTACCCTTTATTCTTAGTTTCAATAGTGTGCTAGTCACGAGTGCTGTATGGCGTACGATAGTGTTTACGTACTTTTTATGCGGCTAGGCAAAGTATCGATCATCAGTGCTGGTAATGACAATGACCCTTCAAGGCCCCTTACCAGTGTACTTACTACATTGCATAATGTAAGTGTAGCTAATGATTGTCTGCCTTTTTTTCAGTAACATAAGTCACAAAGCCCAAGAAAATTAAGTCTGCATTTCCAAAAACTTTCCTTATTGGAGTCTTGCTTTCATTTAAAACATCTAGAGGCATTTTAGAGGTATTGAATAAACTTGGTTGGTCAATACTTGAAATTATAAGTAGATCGATTTTAGTTGGGTCAGTCCATCTATTTATACTAGTAGTTATACAATATAACAGAATGGACAAAAAAATATTAGTTATAAGACCGGCCATTGTGTCAACCCTTGTAAACTTTCTACATATACTCGTATCTATAATTTTTATGGTGGATATTTTGTTTACTTATTGGCCTATTTTGTGTCCCACTGCTGGGAAAGTCTCCCTTTTTTCCTTCCAAACCTTCTTGTCTTGTGCGATATCTGGCTATGGTGATCCTGCAAACTTTACCAGGTCGTCACACCACCTTCGCCGTGGTCTACGTCGACGGCGATGTCCTCCCTCGCGCGTCCAGTGGGTGACCATCTTTGCCCCTATGGTGGACATAATAAAGAGTATTCTATCTGTCTATAAGGGTCCGTTCACACAGACCGGCTCGGAGAGCATCGGCGCGCATTTTTCTTTTCACACAGACCGGATCGTATACGCTTGGAGTTGGTCGGAGCGGAGCCGCCAACTATTTCACATAGACCGGCTGGAAGCTATCTGAAAGCGGATGCGCTCGGAGCCGCTCGGATGCACTCGCAGCCGGTCGGATGCACTCGCAGCCGGTCGGATGCGCTCGTAGCCGGTCGGATGCACTCGCAGCCGGTCTGATGCGCTCGGAGCCGGGTGGATACACTACAAAGGCAGTACCAGTATTCCACGTGCTATCAAAATCACGGTCGGCGTGGGGCGGCGTGCACGCAATCGGAGCTGATTGGCTGCGCGAGCGAGAAAGAGCACGCAATTGGAGCCGATCGGCTGCGCGAGCGAGAAAGAGCATGCAATCGGAGCCGATCGGCTGCGCGAGCGAGAAAGAGCATGCAATCGGAGCCGAACAGCTGCGCGAACGAGAAAAAGTACGCGATCGGAGCCGGTCAGCTCCTCTTATTATTTCACACCAAGCGCGTTCAAGCATTCTTAATGACAAAAGCAGTGCACATGCAAAAATAAACCTTACTACAAATACTAAAAACTCTGTTTTCAACGTGATAAGAATCTGCTCTCCTCTCCGAGCCGGTCTGTGTGAACGGACCCTAAATAGACATTTTTATAAAGAGTTGAGTTTAACTTCAAAGAACGATTTTTCAATACGATTGTTTTTCTGGGTAATCAATGACTAGAACTCAAAGTTTACATTTAAAATTCCTAGCTCTTCGTCGGCGACGCCCAAGTTTCTTCATAATACAAAACAACGTATCTTTACGAATCCTTGGATAAAGTAACCATGAAAAAGACTTCAACGAAAACACCAGAAAACAAAAAGATAGATCTATATGAGTTTATTGTCTATGTTCTTCCTAAATGCTAGGTTATTATATCGTTATTTTAGTTCTTTACCTGCTTCGGTAATTATAGAGGCATTTCTTCTAGACAGACACCGGTGATGTTCCGTAAATGTTCCGTGTTTATAATTCCGGCATGGCGCATTAGAAAATGATGATTATTATTCAATTAATTTAGATAACCGAAACAAAGAGCTATAGGCGGATATGTCCCATCTGTTTTACTTATCCCAGCTTTCCCCTTTCAACTCCAACCCCCAGGGAAACTAATTAAACAGAGGTCCAATAGGCCACCGACAAACGTTTATCTGAGGCTGTTAAATTTAACTAAGTAATGGATATTATTCAAATGACTGAATGACGATGATTTGGATTACTTACACTTAACAATTTACATAAACAGCCTATAACGTTCCCATTGCTGGGACACAGGCCTCCTCTCTGTAAGAGGGAATGGGCCGTAATCCACCACGCGAGCCAAGTGCGCGTTGGTATATGTCACTTGTCTTTAATTTTTAGGGTCAGCTCACACCGCGACCGACGCGACGCGGCGCGCAGATTTTAAGATAGCAATACAATTATAGACCTTATCTACTACACAAAAAGGTACACATCAGTCAGGAGGGCCGCGCGGCGCCGCGCGGCATAGCTCGACGTAGTAGACACACAGAATTGTGTAGTAGATAAGGTCTATAATTGTATTGCTATCTTGAAAACTGCGCGCCGCGTTGCGTCGCGGTCAAAGTCAAAGTCAAAGCATTTATTTCAAATAGGCACATAAAAGGCACTTTTGAACGTCAAAAAGGCACTTTTGAACGTCAAAAGCGGCAAAAAGCGGTGTGAGCTGACCCTTAGCGCTAAGACAGCAGGTTTCCTCATGATGTTTTGCTTCACCGTTTTTAAGAGTTCACATAACAATTTAAAATTATATTTATAATTATTAAGTAAGTAGTTTATAACAATTATTTTGAATAAACATAACTATTTATTTTTCAAATACATAGCAAATACATAAATCTCTCAACTCAAAAAACCGTCGAAAACAGTACATATTAAAAAAATATTTTTTCTAGAAAATCACAGTTTTCATTTTCAGTAACACTGTAGCAAGCGCTTTTAGTGCGAGTGGTTCGTCCCGAAAAACTCACTCTACTAAACAATTAATACTCACAGGAAAATCCATCAGCCTTCTAAAAAATTCAGCATCGAAAAATACGGAGAGTGCAGTTGCAATTGCCCACAAATCTAATCTCTTATAGGTGCCTGCACGTGTTTAGCTTGTGATTTCAAACTACCACGTCGCGGTTCAGTATTGCCTGGCTCCGTTGGGCGCCATATCTGCTCTATGCAAATATGTCTCCAGTGCATTGCCGCTGCTGTTTTCCGAAACGTTATTACCGAGCTGATTTGCTCACTCACCGATTCATATACGGAATAAAGCCTATTTAAACCACTCTCGAGCTATCGATTCTGAACCTTATGCCAAAGCAATTAACTTTGCAATTGGTAAACGATACATTTTGGAATAGATTGTCATTTTAATCTCTCGCTCACCTATAATTTAGATGCTTCCAAATCGAAATGTGGACAAATCAACGAATCGGTTTGCCTCAAACCTAGTTATGTGAGCATCACGAGTCAGATTGATTCAATACGTAGGTACCTACTTATTGAGATTGTAACATTTCTGAAAAAGAAAATTCGCAAGCATCGCCAAGGTTTTCCCTAGTTAAAATAAAAAACCGGTCAAGAGCGAGTTGGATACGCGCACCGAGGGTTCCGTACCATCATAATATGTTTTTAAATTTTCTTCGGCGAGGCCTATTTTCGTCAGAGAATTTTAACACTGCGTGCCGCGGTGTATATAATATTGCAGTTTTAGGTCAGTGCCATCTCTTGACCGATAGTGGAACTAATGTAACTTTTGTTGATGATTTCTAATAAAGTGTGATATTTAGAGACATCATTTTATTTTCCCTGTAATCTTTACATAAACTTCTATCATATAGAATAATTTCAGATTTTTCTGTATGCAAACTTCGGAGATAAGGTAACGGTATTTTTTTTATATTTTTCATCAAAAGTCGAAAACTATACGACCTAAAAAAATGAAAAAAATGTTTGAGAATGCGCAAACTGCTCTCTTTCATATGATACCCCACTTACCCTAGTAGCCCCACTTCGAATTTTTCAGTCCCTGTTGCAAATTTTTTTTTTTTTTAATTTCTTTCTTATTTGCAAAATAGTTGGGCAAACGTCAGCTAAAACTGTTCCAAATTTCAAGTTGATAGCATCAGTAGTTCTTGAGATATCCAGCCGTGACAGACGGACAGACAGACAGACAGACTGAGTCGCACCATAAGGGTTATTTTTTACCATTTTGTTACGGAACCCTAAAAAATGACACTTAACGTGTATAGACACTAAATATTTCATGTGCACTGAATTGTTTACGAGGCGAACAGGACAGCAATTAATATTTTTATAGATGGCCGCCGTAGGACGCGACGGCCGCTCATCAATATTAAACTTCCCTTGGGTATGATTTCCTTTATGTTTTTCATTATCTACTGATCGCAATTAAGCTTTCCGGAATTTTCCTTAATTTTTATACAGTTACGCTACAAGATTATTTGTTAGTTGCGGACCTATTAAGATTATTTCTTTCAGAATTTTTAAGTTTAATAACTTCGCGCGCGCGCATCTTTTTTTTATAAATGGCGTCTTGCAATTCAACCTATGGGGATGTCGTGTGCTTAACCGGGCTTGCCTGTGGATGCCTCAATAAAGCCAGGGCGAGCGCCCATCGCCGCCGCCGGCACAGTGAAATATATTATACTTAGTACTTTTATTTATTTAAAAATCAAAAAAGATTTTTCTTTCAAATCGATATTGTTTAAGCAATATCAATTTTGTTGAAGGCTATTTTGGTATTACCTACTACGTGAAAATGATGTAGAAGTTCGGCGATATTCAGACTTGTTTCCAGAAGAAAGTTGAATAGGTCCAGTGGTTTTCTCTTTATTTATAAGGCATACATCAAAAATGTATTATATTATTATAAAAGTATACAGGGTGAATTTTCCAAGTGGGCGTGGATGGCCAAATCCGAAACTATGAGGAATAGCGAAAATTACTCTAAGGAGTCACGGGCTCGATTTTGATGAAAACTAAAACTGCATCATTGGATTTTTGAAAAATCTGTATTTTTAGCCAGGAATCGAACCCGTTGATTTTGAAAAAAAAAACACACACTGTATTATTACACCATTAGATAGTGTCCCTCCTAATAAGGATCGAATTCTGGGAAGTAATGATATACGGCAAACTAAAGGAAGAAGCTCATTTTTAACAAAATACTTTTTTTATTTTTCTTATGTTACCTACCTATTAAACCTTAACTGATTAATTGTTCAAAATGATGACAATTGTTTTCAATACATAGCTGAATTCGACGTCTCAAGGATTGTACTGCAATAAAAAATTTGAATTTAGAACATAATTGAAGTGAAAACTTCTTTAGCGGCGTTGTACACTATGAATCTGCAAATTAGAGCTCTCAAATCAGTTCTCATCAAAAAGTACTCTGTGCAGTTCCCCATGAGTTTTTGCCTAAACACGCACCAGGAGAACGATTATTGCTAAATAAATAGATAAATAATAAAAAAATCGCTTTATTGTTATTGTAGAAGAGAAAACGAACTATTTACCTTTACCAAATAATTGTTATTTATACCAACAAACGAAAGTATTTAATTTCAACAAGGAAATCATGCATCTACGCGCATTTTTATAATACTCCTCTTAATGTGTACTTTTTAAGCATTTGAGTTTCGTTTCTTAAACAAAACATTACCTAGTAGCCTATTTGTCAAATCATGCTCATACTCATGAACCCAGTTTCTGAAAAGAGAATTTGAGCTGAAACCTGTCGAACCCTACTTTAGCATTTATTGAGGAATACGTAACGTACGTAATACCTACGAATAAGTAATAAGGGTATTCCTTCAATGTAGAACGCGAAATCCAAAATTTCCTGCGTTTTTGGAAAGAAATTTGAATTTTGTGAACTTTTCACCTTGCTAAAGTAGAATTTGACAAGTTCTCAACTTCAAATAATTCTCAATTCGAAAACCGGGTAATAGTGAAATAACATAAGATTATTTTGTGTATATTATCTATGGGCCTCAGCTGCCTGATAATAAAATGATTATTAATATTATTATTATAACTAAGATCTCAGTATTCTTTTTTAATTTTCAAAAAAATGTCTGTATAAAATATCACGTTTAATGTTAAAATGTTGTACGTGAATTCGTGATGCAATCCCACATAAAACGATGCGATGCTTCCACAGCAACTTAAAAGATATCCAAAAGTTTAGACATTAGAAAATGCGACTCCTTTTACGACAGAACAGAAGTTCTCAAGCAATATCCTGTACATGCAATGTAGATTGGGTACGTCACCTTCATGCCTCTGCACACGTACACCGTTTTCTATAAGCTTACTATTTCCTGCGGTTACCTCAAATCCTTGCAGAATTTTCTGGTACCTACTCGGTACGTATTTTATTTGAACTTAAGAGTAGGTAGACTACCTACTCTTGAAAAAATATAGAAATACTACCTAAGGGGAAGTGGGGCAGATTCATACACGGGGCACCGTCATACACTAGCGACATCTTTTATTAGGCGCGCGTTAACTGAACGATTTAAGCATGTACACGTGACTTACCTACGTGTGCGTTGGCTCACGAATTTTGACAGCAGTCAGTGTGAAACTCGCGACGAGGTGACGCGGAACGTGATTCGGCAACGCGTAAATAATTTTATAACCTCACTTTAAACATCTTTATTTTGATGAAAGTTTTTATCTAGATTATTCAATACTATTTTATTTCAAAGATAATAGGATGTATTTTGTGAATTGATACGTAAATAATAATATATATGTTTGGTTTTTTTATAAGAATATTTGTTTTTCAAAATCATTGAATGGGGCAGGTTCATACAGTAATAAGAGGGGCACATTCATACTGTATGAATAACATACCATAACATAACAAAGATATGTTACTTAATTCTAGGACATAGATATACTTATTTGACTGATCAGAAAGACTGTTAGGTTAACTAAGTTTCTTTCAGTGCCATAAAAGGAAAAACTACCTACATTTTAAGTTCTTTTCTGTTTACTTAGTTATCTTTTTTTACTTTTTTCTTTATTACTTGATTATTTTCTAGGTATTAGTTACTCACAGAGTCTAATTGCTTTTGTTTCGAATACGTTGTGTTTTGATACTTTTATTTTGATAAATAATTAAACATTTATTCCTTAATTTGTGTATTTTTTCACATGTATGAATCTGCCCCATAGCCTGTATGAAAGTACCCCGCATGCGGGGCACATTCATACATTCCTGATTTTTTTTTTAAACTTTTATAAAAAGTCACAGATGTATATTTAAACAAATTATATGTTTTTGATAGAAAGTCAGATAGTTATAGTACTAGTTCTTATTCAATCTATTCAGATATTGATACCAGAGAATAATCTATGAGACAAAATAGAAAAACTGTATGAAGCTGCCCCACCTTCCCCTACTACCTTAGGTAGTGTTTCTATATTTTTTTGTAAGGGGTCAATTTACGAACCATATAATCTTCTGATTATCACACCCTATCCTTGTCATTAACTTATTGCATTCACTAATCATTTCAGCTATTGAAAAACCGTGAAAAACAACAACGTTTATCGTATAACTATATGTCTCTTGATTATAAAGATATTTCCAAAATAATATATTATACACATCTTATAACACACACATCTTATATCTTATTTTGGAAATATCTTTATAATCAAGAGACATATAGTTATACGATAAACGTTGTTGTTTTTGAAAAATACTCTATAACTAGAGTATTTTTCAAATTACTACCCAAAACCTCACCACCTCAGGCACAGACCTCAAGTTCTCTAACATCTTTCTTTTCGGGCCGTCAGCAAAAAAGTTTGCATTTTAAAATAAGGTTTCTACTTTTCACAATATGGACTATGGTTTTTAAAATGTCACATTGACAAATCAACATTTTTAATACAAAAAGCTAATAGCAGTGAAATCAGAACCTCATAAAATGTAAAATCGCAATTAAAACAACAATAAGATTATCAAATATACCAGCAAATAATAAACAAAAAGTGCCCTCGTGCAAAACACGTCGAAAATCGCGCCTGGGTATTCCTCTTTGTGAGTACCTGCCAAATAGTTTTCACATTCATCAGGTATTGACATATTAAATATCACCCAACGACTCTACACCGCACCGCTGTGTAGGGTATACAGCTACCCCTGAGCAGTGATGTCCCAATCGTAACAGCCCCGACTTACGAATTGTAGGTCGTGGGATCGAATTCAGGCAGGTGTTTTATTGTGCGTAATTTATTTCATCACCGCTGCTGCCGGCATGTCTCAGTACTAAAAAATTCGAAGACATGTGACATCTACCAACCCGCGCTGGGCCCGCGTGGAGGATTACAGTCCGTTCCCTCTTAGGCTGGTTTTATAGTCACGCCGCTAGACGCGCCGTTGGGCAGCGCGCTGTTGAACAGCGCGCGTTCGCGTTCACCGAACGGCGCTCTGCTCAAGCGCGCGAATTTGAAACGCTACTACTACCCCAATACATATCCGAGCGCGCGCGCTCCGACGGCGCTGCTGAAACGCGTGACTATAAAATCAGCCTTATGCTGGGGCCAGACTATCGCGATAACGCGGAGATTTGCGCGATAAGTTGATGCTCATTGGCTGGACCTACGATGTCAGCCAATAAGAAACAACTTATCGCGATTTTCCTGTATAGTGTGGCCCCGGCATTACAGAGAGGAGGCGTGTGTCGCAGCAGTGGGAACGTTAGGCTGATTAGTGATTATGCATAGGTATGTACCCTCTACCTACAGTTAGAACCGATGCTAATATACTGTTTAAGGAATACCTCCATTTTGTATTTAGGTACCTACTAGATATAGGTACTACCCCAATAACGTATCATCTAGTAGATACTGAAGAAAGATGACTCGTAAAAAAAAAACCGAAATAAATGCACCTCCCGACGCGCGACGCAAAGAAAAAGCTGTGAAAGCTTAGGAATTTTCTTTTTAATCCACAATGATTGACCAGGATTACGCGGCAGTAATTTGTAATTCATGAAATCCGTCTTTCCACGTAAAAAATGGAGCCCTATGCCCTTTGTACACGGCACGGCTTCTGTAGGTACAGCACGGCGACGTAAAAACCGCGCCGCAGAAAAAACGTGTCTATCAACAAGCTTCCATAATGATCCATAGGTACAACACTGACGAACCGTGCCTACACACGGAATAAACCATAGTTTTTCATGGCTATAAAAACGGCTTAGGGCCAACAAAGCACACACGCTACTTTTTGCATCGGCGATCGGCGATTCAGCTGCTTTTTAGAAGCTAAATGCAGCGACCAAGCATTCCACACCGCACACTTAAAAACGCCAAACGCGGCGATTCAGTCGCTTTTCGGAAGCTCGATACAGCGGCTGAACGCTACACTCCGCACACATTCGGATGCCGGTCGCAGCGATTTAGCATTTGCGCCAGCATCGGAGCAGTCGCTAAAACGCGCGATTCCGATACCACGTCCGAACGCAGAGAGTCGCCAAAACGCGATGCAGCATCGGAGCAGTCGCTAAAACCCGCGATTCCGATACCGCTTCCGAACGCAGAGAGTCGCCAAAACGCGATGCAGCATCGATACAGCCGCAAAATCGCCGATCGCCGATGCAAAAAGTAGCGTGTGTGCTTTGGCCCTTATTAGTCGATTCGCACGAATCTACACGCCCGAAAATGGCGAGTCGTCACTTTTAAAAAATATTATATTTTTTGTATAGGCAATTGCCTTATATGTACATATTTCTGGAATTGTCGACTCGCCCACAAATAAGAAAAACGTGTGGGTGTAAAGGGCCTTACTCCGCCATACAGCTGAAAGACTGAAACGCATGGAAGATTCCCTAATCTCACATTTTACAGCTAAGATTGATAGAGCAGATATGCTTCAACTTAATGAAAATTGTCTGCATTACCATGAGTATGATGATGAAATTATTCCTAAGTGAACGCTGGCTTCGCTTTACTGTAAGTAGGTAGGTACTTGGTGTAATACGTAGCGTGGGGTACTCGAGAAGACCCTGACTTAAGTGGTTTTGTGTAAGAGTTCAAGTAAACTGGTCCTTGTAAAATTGTGTTGTTGACAATCTCAAATTTTGATGCAAGTTTTTAAAATTAACAACCAACTCATCAAATTACCACATAGGTACATTTTTTTTTACTTTTTTTTTATTTCTACCGTAACTTTTCCAGATGGTTAGGTGAGTTAATCATAATCATTTATTTGCTATGAAAGTAGATACATACATAAAATAAAGGTGTTCACATAACTTTGTGATCCGTGTAGGTATAATTTACCTTAAATTAGGCATGCGAACATTGAAATAAATTTTTAATAAAAATACAAACACATTTTTTATTTAAAAAATTAAGTATTTCAATGTACGCATGCCTAATCTACCAGTTAAATTTAAATTGTCAAAAAAAATTGTAATAAGTGATAGAATTTAAACCAAGAATTATAAAAATAAGGAAACACAATCACAGTTGTCTCTTGCATTGTCAATTTCATTAGATGAATTTTCTCGGAATTACTGATACAAATTCAAACGCGCAGCTATTTTGAAAGTCTCCTAGTGAAAAGTGCGGGAAACCCAGCGCTTGCGACCACTCGGACAATGAAGCAGCTAATACACACTTCCTGAAGTGATTAATTATAAAACACAATTATAAAACACAATCAGCCTATAATGTTCCCACTGCTGGGTCAGTGGGTCGTCTTAGGGGCGGTGTTACATGTCTTCGAATTTTTGGTTCTAGGACATGCCGGTTTCCTCACGATGTTTTTCTTCACCGATTTGAGAGCAGCATGGTGATGAAATAATTGACACAAAGTAAAGTGCCTGTCTAGGTTCAAACATACAATTCGTAAGACGCAGCCGTTACCACTGGGCCAACACTGCACTGCTCCTAAAAGAATATGAAAGATCACTTGAAAAATTACTTTGAAGTTTGAACATACACACATCAACACGGTCTAGGGATATTTTTAAAAAAGCGAATTACTATCAATGTGTTAATTATTTATATGACATGTATATATTTAAAAGATACGTTATTTAATATTCTACCATTTTTTAATAATGGTTAAGGTACTTAGATTAAAATTTCAGGATTTTATGGAAAAAAAATGAAGCATAGACGGAAATCGTATATGAATGAACTTTTAATTTGTGAGTAAAAACTGAAAAAAATAGAAAAATCATTTAATTTGTGTTTATAAACTTGAAGTTATTAGTCTGAGAAAGCGCCCATGATGTTCATAACACATCGGCAACGATTCGGCATGCTCAGAACAAGGTTGTCAATGTCTTGCTGCGGAATATTGTCCCATGTCCTTCTGAGGTGCGCAAAAAGTTGATCTTCTGTAGCCAGATTTTCAGGAACTTCCTTCAGAGCTCTTCTTTGCAGCATATCCCACGCATGCTCAATGGCATTTAGATCTGGCGATTGAGCAGGCCAGTCTAAGGCCCTAACATTATGTGTATGTAACCAAGCTGCTACCGTTCTCGCCGTGTGTGCCCGGCCATTGTCGTGCATGAGCAGGAAATCTTGCCCCATTTGTGTTCTGTGGGGCAAGATTACGGGCCCCAGCACCTGTTGGACGTATCGTTCTGCCGTCATATTGCCCCGCACCCAAACGAGATCCGTCCGTCCTCCAAGACGAATTCCTGCCCAAACCATAATTGTTCCTCCTTGGTATGGGTGAACTTCCTGAGGGTTCTGGAGACGGCTCCATCGTCCAGGAACTCGCCAAACACGCGTCCTTCGTGAATCTGGATGGAAGCCGAACCTGGATTCATCCGTGAACAGCACATTGGACCATTGCTCACGGCCCCAGTCCACGTGGTTCCGAACCCATTCTAATCGTCGTCCACGATTGCCTCTCCGTAAAGGTGGGACCCGGAGTGGTCTACGAGAGCGTAGATTGCTTTCATGCAGTCACCTTCTTACAGTTTGGTCACTCACAAGCACTTGGTGTTCCACTCGCAGCCTTTGGACCAATTGAGTCGCCGTTGCATTTGGTTGTGCTCGCGCAGTAATTTGCAAAAATCGGTCTTGTCTGGGGGTAGTGATGCGACTTGGCCCCCGGTGCCTCTCCGCTACTTCACCTGTGGCACGATAGCGTGTCCACAATCTTGAAATTACATTTTGATGGGTACCTATGGCCTCAGCAACATTACGCTGAACAGATCCAGCTTCCAGCATTCCCACAGCTCGTAACATCTCCGCCCTCGTCAAATGTCGGCGTTGCATGGCTACAATACCTCAATTTTAACTTTATGTTTCGTTTAAAAATGAAAAAAAACTGTAACTAAACGTAATTCGTATTGTTTTCTAAATTTCGCACAAATGAAAATTCCCTCTCCTATATATCAAGACATTTTTTGCCACCGAAACAAAAGAATTTTCAAAAATTTAAATTTGGAATTAGTCTGAGATAAATTACAAACAAATCGGTGTATAAAAGATTCCAATGCGGCCAGTACTTTTCGAGTTATTTAATTGAGTATGAAATATCCCTAGACCGTGTTGATGTGTGTACATATTTAATGTAGTCAGTCAATTCAGCGTGTCCCAACAAAACCGTGACGCGTGACAGTGTGTGAGAGACAAATTAACATTTTAATTGTGAGCGCCATGTGCGGGTAGATACACAAGTTGTTGTGTCGCGACTACCCTCCGGAAAATCACTGTTAGCGGGTGACATCCAATCGTGCGTGTGACGTGCACTTAATGGGTTATTATAATTTTCGTCGACCCACTATCAGATAGGTTAAATTGGACGCACGTCAGCGCCGCCGCGATTATCTAACCCTAGCTAGACTGACAACCCAATTTACAGTTTATTAACATAGAATTTTAATATCGTTTCGAGTATGCTGTTATCTTATTTTTTGTAGGACTTAAGGAAAGTTAAAAAAAAAAACGAAGTATATGAAAAAAGATATGCGTGGTCATACATAAAATATAATATATTTTTTTTATGTATGACCACGCATATCTTTAAGTCCACGCGTAAATTATATATATGTATATATTATATACATATATATAATTTACGCGTGGACTTGAGAACCTCCTCATTTTTTTTCGTCGGTTAAAACAAGGAATTAATAATGACGCTGGATGTAGAAGGCGGAGGATAGGGTGTTGTGGCACATCCTGGGAGAGGCTAAGTATGTCCAGCTGTGAACTGAGATAGGCTGAGTTGGCTAATTGAATGACAATAGGATCGTCGTATTACACAGGATTATTAGCGAATAACATACCTAATCTGCATTCGCGACTTATTTGCTAAAAATGTAATCAAATATGAATTTATGGAAAAATAACTTTAATTCCTACACAATAAAGTTTAGTTTAAGCTACAACTTCAAACATTTTTATAAATTTTGCAATAGTGCTAGTCACTCTGAAATCAACTTATTTGCCATTAAAATAAAGTTGATATTTGTTTAAGGTGATATATTGAAAAAATGTGGTTTTTCTATTGAGTGTAGGTAACTTGTTATGTACCTATGTGGAATAAGGATTTAACTTTTTGGTATACTTATGTTTTTTGAATCTTTGTTGCAAAGTTATATCTATTTTTTACTTTTTTCGACATCACAGCGTAACGCTTAAGAGTTATTCAATGGAATTATTTTAAAACATAGAGAATTATCATATCAAAGTTTACTCAAAGTAGTTTTAATCTGTCAAGCTCCGCTAATGAGACACAATTGATTTTCTATTGTATCGTCGCCGATCGGCGAACCGCACCGCTGGACCGGTTAAATTTAATTCATTTATTTTGTTAAAAAATGAGTAAATTCGTTTCGGCACATAAGTACGTCGTTTTATTCCAAGCGCACGCACGTTATAGCCATCACTCTTCTTTTGCGTTGGTTTCAAAAGTAATTGCATCACTTTCGCTCGCTTAGTAGGTTTTCGAGGATTTTAGATTTTCTAGGTAGCGCCTTAACTTGGAATAACATCAATTTTGAACATACATTTGAATAGACTTTAATTAATCAACTGGCTACCTAGTATACAGGGTGGCAGGGATATCGACGACAACCGTTACCTTGGATTCAGTACTGACTCAAATTCATTTATTCATTTTGTGAACATAGTGTAGGAACAATTATACAGATGTTATACATAAAATAAAATGTTGGTCCATGCTATGTCCCGCCAAAAGGCCATACAAAATATCATTAGGTAATCAAATGTCAAGTAACAAAATAAAATAAAGTCAATAGGTAATTTCGTCACAATTTCGTATACAATACATAAAATGTCAATAGATATTATCATTATCTTATGCAAGCAACATTTTATTTATGGACAGATATAAAATTATACAAATATTATTTTAATTTATCATTAAGATATTCATTAGGTATCAAAATAATACGCCTTGTCACTCCATAATTTAAAAAGCTTACGTTTAAACTCATTCATGTTGTTGCTTGATACAATTTGATCAGGTAATTTGTTATAAAGTTTTGGAGCCATTGCATATACCTATACTATTGTAGAGAAACTTGGTTTTAGTGTATATGTAACGAATACCACTTTATTGAGCGCCAATGACTTTTTACAAATTCATGTGAAAACATGTTGTTTTTTAAAAAGATATGGCTTCATAGATATAAAGTGATGGCACAGTCAATATTTTTATGTTTGGAAATGCGGCTTGCATGAATCCGTCCGTCACGAATCGCCCTGCGTTGGTAACAGGTTATGCGTGAATGTCCATGCCACCCTGTATACGGTTAAAAAGATTCAGCCCAGCGATAGACACACGGACACTTCAAAATACCCGTTTTAAACTCGCGATCTTTTTTTCTTTCAGACTCACATCACTCAGCAGCAACATGTCTTCTAAAATTCAAGGCAAGAATAACATCAAGGTATCATTAGACACGATGGGGCTATCCAAGTTCCACCACAATTATTTGCTGGTATACACCGCCCTAGCGTTCTGCGTGGTACTCATCTTGTACGTCGTCACTAAAGACTGGAAGGGATACACGAGCCCTGAAGAAGTGGACCTAGGACATGTACATGTACCTTGTTGCCGGCGGAAACACTCACATGTGCACTCACATAATCACAGCCATTATAATAGATACTAATTAAATAAAATAACAATGCAACCAGTCTGTAACAAGCGTATATTTTCAAAATAAATAATTTCACTTGCAATTTTTGTTTTCATTTACAGACCTTTTTTTGCCGCTTAGGGCTCGTACAGACTAGCTTTAGCAGCTCTTACAGACGAGCGGCACTTTGCCGAGGACTGAGATAGGTAAGACTCCAGAACCAGAACCCTACAGTCCCTAGAGAGGTGCATAAAAGTGGTCAATTATTTTCACGAACTATGCACGCAGGTCATGGGAAGGCCCCCCCATTCATCTAATTTATACGTCTATACAGAAAACTAAATTGAAGTGTCTGCTTGTAATGTCAAAATAACAGCATGTTACTAATGCATATGAAAGTATATAATCATGGTACTTATAACAAAAAAAAACCGAGTGTGCTTATGACCACACGACTGAAGTGAAACTTCAAACGTATTTGGCTATGAGAGGAAGAGAGAAAGAAAATGTGCGCGCGCACTGCTTTCTCTTGCTTATATCCTCCACTCAACTCCCGTTCGCCTCGCCCGTAGCCCTTAGATATGGGTCGTACTTGCAAAATCGAGTACCAGGGCTTCCAAGTACGTCCACCTTAAGAAACCAGGGCCTAAAACCAGGGCTCGAGATACTTTCAAGTATTTTCTATCTGCATCGAAAACTGATCCATAACTTCATACAAATAAGAAGTACAATCGCGTAATCAAACAAAAGCCCTGTTGGAAGTAAAAAGTACTTGCATAGGAAATTGATCCGTGAATTCCTATAAATAAGGAGCACAATCGCGTTTACAAATAAATACTTTTACAAACCATTAAAGTAAAAATACATGCATACGAAATTGTTCCGTAGACTCTTACCACACCTCGGACACTCCATACAACGCTCGCAAAATAATTACCTATTACTACTACATAAACAAATGACGTTTGTATACGTGCAAATATGTGCGTGAAATCTAGTAGCGTAAAAAAAAATGGCGCGGAAAGCAATTTGTGTCGGGGAACCGAACGACGTCGGCGGCGGCGCTGCCCGAACGTGTGCATTATTATGAAGTGACCATGTAGTTCAATTGTTTATTTATATAGTCGGGTTCGTAATGAAATAAAAACACTAAAATAGTTTAGTTTAAATGACTTATCTGTAAATAATGGGTTATTAAATCGCATGTTATTAAAAATGCGAAATCATACAAACAGTATATGTAAATACGAATTCGGAAAAGCATCACAATATCCAACCATCGTGATTAAAACTCAAATAAAACTTTTAAGGTGAATGGGCAGTTGTAGCCCGCGAAATTCAATTTTTCTTACGTTTTTTGCAATTTTCAGGTCAGTGTCAGGTTGTATTTTGATCAAAATATGATTCGCGACAATAACAGGTACGTATTTACAGAATTATAATAATTAGAATCATTAATACATCTTTCTAAGTTAGATTTCTACCGTTAAGAACAAATCTTGTATGGAAAAGTGTTGATGGTAGAAATCTAACTTAAAGAGATATATTAATGATTCTAATGACTATAATTCTGTAAATACATGTCTATTATAGTCGCAAATCATATTTTGATCAAGATACAACCTGACACTGACCTGAAAATTGCAAAAAACGTAAGAAAAATTGAATTTCGCGGGCTACAACTACCCATTCACCTTAAATCGCATAATTGTGTGTCAGCAATACAGCGCTGCGGTTCGCGAGCGCCCTTGCTAAAGAGTCGGCGACGAATACCTCGAAGTGCGGGGTGAGGTGCGGTATCTGATATGAGGGCGAGGAAAGGAGTGTCCTTTCTGTACGTAGTACTATTAAGTATTCTGTGCTCTTACTGATAAGGAGTATGATCGCATTTGCGAAAACAAACGCGGTTGTTGAACTATTTGAGTACCTACGTACTCGAGGGTCGAGGCACGACGGAGCGAGATACTTTCAAGTATTTTCTATCTGCATAGAAAACTGATCCATAACTTCATACAGATAAGAAATACAAACGCGTATTCAAAAGCCCCGTTGGAAGTAAAACTACTTGCATAGGAAATTGATCAATGACTTCGAATAAATAAGGAGCAAAATCGCGTTTACAAATAAATACTTGCAAACCATTAAAGTAAAAAAAACTTTTTAAGAAAAAAAAACCGACTTCCAAAAAAAACTTTACAAAGTGAAAAATAACTTTAATTTCGGAAGTCGGTGTCTTTGGATATTTATTTTAGTTTTTTGCCACCGACTTCCGAAATTAAAGATATTTTTCACTTTGTAGTGTTTTTTTGAAAGTCGGTTTTTTTTTTTCTTAAAAAGTTTTTATTTCACGCTTTTTAGTGGGTCTGCTTATAATTTATCTAAGTTACAATAGCCTAGTGATCATCGCCTTTTACAAACAAAATATGTATTGCTTTTCCCGATACAGGGAAGTTAATTGTTGAGGAGTTCTCCAGATCCACCATCAGCTCCGTATCACCATTCACATTGTGACGAGCATAAATTGCTTAGCAACCATATTAAAGTAATCGAATCGCAACCCGTGAAATACTTAGATATTATTGAGTAGTTCCGGTGGCCATCTGTGGTCTTCATCATCAGTTCCACATCACCAAATAGTGCTTTCCGAGAGCAAATGCACGAGTTACTATAAAAAATACCCAAATCGCTATAGGTGTGCCTATAATATTTGAAGAGTTCCTTCGATTTCTCCAGGATCCCATCATCAAATCCTGCCCTGATGTTTTTAGACTAGATGCTGATAATCCTGGCTGCAGCATCAGGCCAGACTTGTCAACATTGCATTGAACTTAAAATTTAGTCCTGTTTAAAATGAGCCCAAACACGACTACGGTGCTGTAATTTCAAGGTTGGTACTTTTTCTAATGCTCCTGGCTTCAGCATCAGGTCTTTATGTACTTCGGTGTTCCTCATTAACAGTACGTTTATCCACACATCGAGCCCTTTTCAATGAGCCTTAACACGATATATCTGCTGTTAGCTGTCGAGGAGTTAGGTACTCTGCAGACTATCCTGACTGCAGCATCAGGTCATGAATTGATGATCATGAGACCAAATGTGGCAAATGCCCTATCAAACATCAAAACAATTGACTAAAACAGTCCTTGCCTGTTCGAGGAACTTCTTACTGTTAAGGAGTTGTAACTTCCATCATCAGACCAGCTACCTGAGATGGTGACAACCATACGCAAATACACAAGATACTTCGTAAAATATGCGAAAAACAATAAGTGAGCCTATAAAATTTAAAGGTTGCCCTCGATTACTCTAAGATCCCATCATCAGATCCTAACTTCGTGACAGTGGGACCACCTCAAAACTATCTACTTTGGAACAAAAAAAGAATTTTGAAAATCCGTCGACAATTGGCGGAGTATTCGATGAACAAACATACAAAAAAAAAACATACAAACAGCCGAACATAGTAAGTACCTCCTCCTTTTTGTGAAGTCGGTAAAAAATACTTGCATACGAAATTGTTCCAAAAGGAGCATGATCGCATTTGCGAAAACTATTGAGTACCTACGTATTTGAGCGAGTAGCCGTATAAGATACTTAATAGTCTTGCAAGTACATATTTTGAGTCGGTACCCAGTGTGCGTACTTGGAAGCAAATACCTGGTGTAAAAACCCGGTCGCATATTTATGCGACCGGGACCGGGTTTTTACACCAGAGGTATTTCCAGCTATTTTTTACGTACCTTCCCTACTCGCGATCACACGTTTTCGTAACGCATTCGCCAGTTTACTCCCCAAGTCAAGCGCGCCTAAAGAAGTTTCACTTCAAAAAACACTTTTTTTTATTTTTGTCTGTCTCTGTCTGTTTGTTCCGGATAATATCCGAAATGGCTGCTGGACCGATTTTGACGGGACTTTCACTGGCAGATACCTAGCTGATATTTAAGTATAAGGAGTAACTTGGGCTACTTTTATTATAGAAATCCAGTTTTGTTTTCCCACATGCATGCGAACAAAGTCATGGGCACAGCTAGTAAACAATACAATTGGCTGATATTTAGCCACGAGCGCCACAAAAGCGTCAGTCCTACGATATTGGCAGTTCTTTAATAAGGTAAGGTAGGCTTATGCAAGCATAAGTTCAGTGACACGAAGATAGATTTGTACCTATACCTACTAAAGAACTACTTTAGCACCCTTGAAGAGGCTGTGTATATCATTGCAGACGAAGATGTGCTTGAGAAAGAAACGGTCACGTTTCTCGTCGCCTGCCTGAAGAAAGATGAACACGATGAATATTATCAATCATATGACACGCGATTATAATACCTACTGGTCTGTAGGTAGTTTTTATTTTAGGTATTTTATTACATAGTGTTAAATATTAGTATTGCCAGTTAGTGTAGGTAAGTACGTATTCCATTTAACCACTCTAAAAATCCACACTACGGTGGTTTAAACGTGTAACAATAGTCAGAAATAAATTCAGTGTACCCTCACTCAGGCATAAGGGGAGTTCTCAGAAATAGGTTTCAGAGAATCCAAATACTTAGCAGCATGTTCATGGTATGAATAACCAGAAATACTGATTTCTGTATCTAGCTCCTTTAACTCTTGTTTGACGATGTTCAAATCGCCAAAACAGGCCACTCTAAAGCGCTGTAAACTGGTGGACGCTAACCCGAACAGTTGTCCGTTCTGCAGCATGAGGTCACCAGCACGCACGGGGCATCGCGCCACGTCCTTCACACATATCGTGCTATTCGACTTCAAATGTTTATTCATACTTGTGCTTCCGTACTCTTTGCCAGCCAAGTTGACGTGCTGCCGAGATAACGATCTCCCAGCAGAATAGGGTCGCCCGAGGATGTGAACTTTTTGTGTCCAGTCCAACTTTGTTCCGATCGTTATCACTTCCGAGCATGCCTCTATACTTTCGTAACTAGATAAGAGAACTAGCCTTTTGGAAATAACTCCGTCGTGATGTATCGATTCAAAGAGGTCGACGGAAAAACCCTTTTTGCAGCGAGGACTGAAAAATAAAGAACAAAATATATTTAAATCCATGATGACGTCAGCTGATTGTAAACTCCCACCAAAGTACTACCACTTTATTTATATTTACAAACTTCTATGGACAATGGTGACGTATATGGCGGGATTTCTGACTATGTTGTGCTTAGAGAAAAACTCCCATCGTACATCGGACCATCTATATAATCAGCCCTTTATCTATAACCGACTTACCTGGAAATCTCTGAACTCTGAATTAACTACGAAGCAAAGTGGGCAGCTGCAGGTCCAACTTAGACTGATGGGGCCTTTAATTCAGGCACATGAGACTATGAGTTCTCATCATAGACGATGACTTACATTATGTTTTTTTTTTTTAACTAGCACCTACTCTTACCCCTTTGCGAGGCCAGAGCTAAACGCTGTCGATACGGCTTAGTTTTTGTCGAATTAAACGGAAATAAAACTTGTCGAATGACACGAAGAAGAAGGGCTTTAGGACTTTAGTATAATTACTTTACTTAGATATGCTTCCCAAATACATCCGTATAGGTCCAGACTTTGCGCAGACGCCATTCGCGATAACTGAAGAGGGGCTCACCACTGCACCAACACACAACAGCTGCTGTGTGGTTGCAGAATGAATTCTTGCAACGAAGCGATAATCATCCAACTTCACTCGAAAGCATGATTGTTCACTATTCTTTGCATATATTTTAACAGAATGGAACCCTTTATAATGCATAATAAAACTAAAGATAACTAGGACCATCGTTGACACAAATATAGAAACCAATAAAACTACTATTCCAACTTTGCTTTTGGTTGATCGATCATCCCATGGTGTATTAATAAAATTAAAACGAAACTCTAAATTCTCCGGTTGATTATTGTTATCAATTATTTTATTGTCATCAGCATTCTCTTCCATTATAAATTAAGTAATCAGTAAAGAGCCGCCAGGTGAAAATCTAGATGGTTTTAGTTTTTTGTTACAATTCGATAATAACCGACCCAATGTAATAAGTACCTACAGCGCCATCTCTCGGGGAATTGGGTTACTAATTAATACATAGACGTGCCAGAAGTTTTCGGTGGTAATTTTGGATTGCGAGAACCGATTTTAATAATTCTTTTTTTGTTTGAAAAAAGATTCGTTCGGATAATAAAATATGTAAATGAAGTTAAAAAAAAATGCTTGCATATACGATTATACTACAAACTTAGGCCAGAAATGATTTTGTACAACTTTTTGTCTTTTTTGTACAAAAACTGTTGTTTCTATCAAGTTCAAAATAATTTTTCTAGAAAGTCCTTATAAAGTTCTACTTTTCAGATTTTTTTCATATTTTCTAAACTTATGGTTCAAAAGTTAGAGGGGGGGGACACATTGTTTTTTACTTTTGGAGCGATTATTTCCGAAATTATTGACATTATCAAAAAATGATTTTAGTAAACCCATATTCATTTTTAAATACCTTTCCAACAATATATCACACGTTAGGGTTGAAATTAAAAAAAAAAATCACTTCCCACTTTTCATATAGGGGGGCTACCCTAATAAAACATTTTTTTCCAATTTTTATTTTACTACTTTGTCGGCGTGATTGATATACATATTGGTACCAAATTTCAGCTTTCTAGTGCTAACGGTCACAGAGATTAAGCGAGGACGGACAGACGGACGGACGGACAGACAGACATGGCGAAACTATAAGGGTTCCTAGTTGACTACGGAACCCTAAAAAAAGGCGGGTTGCACTCCGGGAGTGCCGGCAGAAGTAAAAACTTGAATATTAACGTTGAAATAAATCAATTATTAATTGAATTAATATAACTCATTTTTTTTCACTATTTTGAATCCAATAAAATGGGATGAGATTAATTCCATGCCGAACCGCATAATAACCGTCGTAAATGATCTTGAAAGTAACACAAATGACTAAATAAACGTTTTCTCTATGTAAATCATATGCTAATATATGGTGGCTGAATTCAGGTGTCCGGCACCCTAATTGCGTAACACACTATCAATCGGAATCAGAATCATTTTGAAGCAAATTCCTAATCCATTGCTTCATGAGTTCGAAAAATTTGTCTGCTCAACACGTAAATAACGCAATGAATGTTGTTGAACTGTCAAAATGAAACCGATTCCGATTGATAATGTGTTACGCAATTGCCCCGCTGAAGTATATTTCATTCAGACACTATAGATCCAAAACACAAAATACAATCGCAAAATCACAAATATCTACAACAGACCAGAAGATTATTCCTATAACAATTGTATAATAGTACCTACAGACATAAATGAATGCTGTTCCAGTCAGATAGGCAGGCGCTCCATATAAAGTACTGGTATTCAGCTGCATCCAGTTAGACTGGAAGCCGACCCCAACATATAATATCATGTAACGTTTTTCTTTACCAATAATTAAAATTTTGATTTTTAAACTTTCTTTTATTTTAGCTCTTTTTTTCCAAAACTTTTGCATCATTTTAGCGCTTTTTTGAAATATAGCTCTCTTTAAAAAAATGAGTTGGCAACACTGCGGACACCGCCCGCCCGCGGCCCGCACTTGAGTGAATCTGTGAATGTGAGGCACCATATTAGTAATCTGTGGTGAGGCACAGACTATTAATTACCCTACGATGTGAGTGAGGGCTTCATAACAAATCATATATGATGTTTTTTTCATAGAATTGAGTTGGTATTAAGAATTTACACTAACAAAATGCCTACGGTGATATTATTGGATGTTTCACTATCAATGTCGCGTCCTGTGCCGACCTCCGACACAACAGAGACGCATACCCGGCACACGATAGCTACAGCGGCTGTAAACACATTTTTAGACTATCTAAGCGTTCATGCTAAACTGGAATACGTCGCATTGGTCTCATTCTCATCCACGTACGAAGGTAAGATGGTCAATAAAGTTACAAACTATTCCACTATTGCTTAGCTAACCTAACTCAATAACATTGCTATTCCTTTTCGTTTTCAGTTTCCGTTCCTTTCACCCGGGACTTTGATAGTATACGCAGCAAGTTGCTGGTATTGGAGGAAGGGGACAAAACCTGCATAGACACCGCTCTCGTTGGTGTGAATCAACTGGTACTCACTGAGTGGGGAGGATGCCAAACACCTGTACAGATTATTTTGGTAATTAGAAATTGAATATTTATGAAATCATAGCATAAACATATTTAACATCACGCCTGTATTCTCGTATGGGTTAGGCAGAGTTGTACCTATAGTAGAACCATATTTTGCCAATTGTTTCTAAATTCCCATGTTATAGGTGCCTATTACCATCAACCGGGTACAAATCTATCAAATTCATCATCTTGTAATATATAGAATTACAGTCAATACCAGTAATAATAAGTAGTAATAATCAGCAACTTGCTTTGAAATACAGCCTTGTGGAATCGGAAGTGCCATACTACAGGTATGTGCCCGACCCAGTTCTCGAAAATGGTAATATCAATCACATTATATTGGGATCTATTGTTGCCAATAAGCCCATAGTGGTGGTGGATCAATCAGAGCTGCGCGCAATGATTGTTGACATAACTGTCCTGCATGATGAGAACCTTGTGAAAGCCGAGAAAGATAAACAAATCAAGTATCTTGACTTGGCTCACAAGGTTGTTTGACATGTGGGATGTGGACTCAGCGATCATTTTGCCGGTAGTCGTGACAGCTAATGGTTTAATAGCCAAGAGTCTCAACCAACACCTGAGGAGGCTCTCATTGGGCAGCTGGATCAAGGGCTTGATTCAGAAAGCGGTACTTCTGGACACGGTCCGCATTTTTAGGAAGTTCCTCTCTCTGGAGCCCTGACCGCCGGTAGCTTGGACCCTGTTCCCGATACCGGTGGGCTACTATTTTTTATATTCTAATATTTAAAAATATAATTTATATGTATTTAGTTGAATAAAGGAAGTAGTAATAACTTTGAGTTAAACTTACAAAACTGAAAATTCTACTAATATTATAAATGTGAAAGTATGTGTGTTAGTATGACTGTTACTCAATCATGCAGAAAAGAATGAACAGATTTTGATGAATTTTGGCACACAGATAGTTTATAACCTAGGTTAACATATAGGATACTTTTTATCCCAGTAGCCAGCGTAGGATAATTTCCGCCCTCCATGTGGACTAACCTGCAGGCAAAAGCTAGTTTTAAATAAATGTTTTTCCGCTACAGATTGGTTACAGAAAAATTTATTATTATTACAGATTACGGATGGCAGCAGTGGTGTTGGCTCTATTGGCAGAAACCGAATGGTGCAAGCTCTACCACTGCCTCCCTCATACCCAGCAAAAATACATGTTTTGCCTATTGTCTCCCCACATGAGTCATGTTTACAGCAAGGTATATATGCATCCAAGATAGCCTGGGGAATAAAAAATAATACCAGCCTTTTACTGTCTGTCTGCACGGCAAATGTCTCGTCTCACATTGATTTGATTTATTGCTTGCTCAATGTGGATAGGCGATTTCAGACTTTATTATAAATTTAAAATATGGTCCAGAGGGCTGGGTTGTTCTTTGGCCAAATAATTAGCATTGCCATTCAATACTATGGCAATGATGCCAGTCTTCTGGGCACATTTTTCTGGATGACAGTGATGCGGATGAGTACATCAATGCATAAGTGTCCCTTTGTTTTTTTATTTGTATAGGTAGTTATTTAATTTAGTACCTAGTATAAATAGTTGTGCTAAATATTGTAAAAGTTGATATTCATTAATACATAATTTAATTCAGTACTTACCCAAAATTCAAAATTAATTTGTTTAATCTGCAGAATTAAATTGCATTAAAAAAGATTAGTTACTTTTTCTTCATGCCGTGCAAAGTGTGGAAATTGTTTTTTTCACTATGAATTTGTTTCAGCAATGCCTCTCTACCAGAAAATAGTGGATCTAGCCAATAACACGACTAGTAACTCCAATGGCAATATGTCGCGAGGCTCTATCTACTGCCCGGATCAACTTACTGTGCCAGGTGTAAGTACAAAAATGTTCAATGACCCTAAACTGTCATAAGTGTGATAATTGCGTGACAAGGCAATATGCATTTGAAACGGCAGAGGATCTCTGCGTAAATGGGTATTCTTCATCTTTCATGTTGGCATTAGCCCATTTAACCTATGGACCCGCCTCAAATGATTATTCCCCTTTGTCAAGGTAATAGATTTGAAAATCTATGATGTTTATAAAAACTGTATTGGAACCGATTTTTACTATAGTCATAATTGTTTTCGGTGAATAAGATGTTTCGTGAAAAATATCAACCTGTACCGGTAACATCAAGTTTTATGAAAGTCGTTCCATTTGTAGAACTCTTTATGTCTATTGCTACGGGCTAGTGACCGCAACTTCACGTCGATGCGCGTTTTTTTGCGTACGTATGGGAAAATCGAATATACCATGCACCCCCAGCTCCAAAGAGAATGTAAACAGCTCCTCAAGGAAGGCCAGCAATGCCTTTAATATACTGAAAATCTCTGGAGGGTACCTGGATTACGGAAGTACTTTGCCCTGTACGTGGAGACTACCGGGCAGTTTAAAAGCACACGAGCTGCTGTCTCGTCTTCCTCCTTGCAGGCTCTCCACAGCGGACTGTCTGTGACTCCTGTCTTGCTATAATGAAACATCAATATTTATTTGAAGGTGATAACGGCAATTACGCGGCTATGTGAACAGCACTACCAAGAGTTTTGGTGCACACTGAAGTGTGGTCAACTAGAGGCTCGCGTGCAGTTGTTTCCGGCGCCACAGACGATCTCCCTTGAAGAGTTAGCTGCTACATACACTCTCGCCAATCAGATACATGTTATTGGATTCATACAGCAACAGGAACTTAGTAAGTAGAAGTCTTACCACCGACATCGTACGATGATGCCCAATAACTATGTGTACGCACTCACTTTCTTTTACATTATGTTTTGTTCAATCGGCCTAATTTGGCAGACGACGTACGAGCATAGTTCGGGCGATGACGGATAAGGCGTACGCATCGCGTTAGGTTAAATTCATGAAATTTTTAAAATTAGACTTGTCTCAACATTATTCTTGTGGGAGAAGTCTGATGTAAAAAAGCATGCAGAGCTGCATGATTAAAAACTCCACACAGTTTCCGACGGGAAGTTTTAATGTCACAAAAAAATTGTATTTTAAGTATCCAGCAGTTTATTTGACACATCGACTTTATTAAAAAGTGCGGCTTTGTAACTTATACCTGTCACTTTCTAAAGTCCGAGTCCGAACCCAGTGGATAATACGATACCCCTTGGTAAAACTGGTTGTCAGACTTTCGGGTTCCTAACGACCCGTTACGACTGTCAAGGATCCACGAATCACAGCCGGGACCAACGGCTTAACGTGCTTCGAGGCACGGAGGGGTCTTGGTATGTAAAGACGGTCACCTATCCACGGACCAACCGCGGCAAGCGTAGCTTAACCTGATCGATCGACCCGTGCGGCTGTTATTACTTAGCCACAGGCCCCCCCAGTATTTTATTTTTCTACAGTTGTAACTTTGTATGTATATTCCACAATGTAAAAAAAAAATACAGGTATATTCTAAAACTGCACCTCCTTTTTAACAGGTACCCCTATAGCGATAAGTAAACACTTAGTGATACCGCAGGTGCAATCAGCACCGAATACGGGGCCGAGGGAAAATTATGGCTCCAAAACCCCTACCAAGGTAAAGTACTAAGGCACGACAACATTTTGTCGCCGCATTATCTCGTGCTGAAGCAAGACATGATTATGTGCAAACATATTGATGTCTCGTTTCGGTGTGAGGGGTTGCGACGACAGGGTTTTTTCGCACCGCGTTTGGTAACCTAGCTGGCCACATAGAGCAATAATTATTGCCGGGAAACAACTTTTATTATCACCTGTTCTTGTTTAAAAATAAGGCTTATTGTAAACAACTGAATCATCTTACAGGAAGGTTCAAGTACAGATGGTTCTGCCACAGAAGAGGATATGTCAGACCCGAGCAAAGTACCCAATTTTTGTGTCTTGCTTCATGGAGCACTCAAGGTAAGAAACCAAAATGACTCTTTTCATAGTTCCTGATTCGGGTCCTAATAAAGCTAAGTCAACTTCAAAAATATTGGGACAAGCAGATTCAAAAATGATCTGAACATTAAAATAAAATTAAACTTTATCACAATGGTGCAAGGCCTATTTCAGAATGAACACAAAACGCACTAATGGTTCGATTCTGATCGTTCTGACATTAAAAAAAATGTTTTGTCTCATTCAGATGAAGTTTAATTTGTTCAGTTGTTTAGATAATTATGAAGTCTAATCATCCCGATATGTTAGACGCTAACTGACTTATAGCCTCGGGTCGACGCGCGAATACGCCCTGCAAATGTAAGTTGTGCTGCTTTTTCAAGACAGAAAACGCGCCGTCGACGCGCATACGATGCTCGCTACATGGAACGCGCGTTAACAAACGCCGTGTGCCCTATGCACAACACATTACATCACATAATTTATGTCCAGGTGGAAGGCATGGCAGCAGTGGTACTTCTGGGCGCGGACTGGTGGGGAACCCTGACGGCGTCGTGCGAAGCGTCTCGCGGCCGGCGGTCCTGTCTGCTACTCAGTGTAATGAAGCCAGGAGCCACAGCCGCGCCTTGGCTCGGCGCCCTCGACCAACTCGGACCGGCTGAAGAGGGAACTACTCCTGGTAAGCATTTATTCTTGCTTTTAATGTTTCTTCTTTTCTAGTGTTGTAACTATACGATAACGGGTCAAGCTGTAATATCTGAAAAGGACAACATTATTTTCTACTTCGACTTACTTCAAGATTTGGATTAAGTAAGCAAAATTTACCAAATAATATTTACCTCGGACAGATAACAGATAATGCTTATAATATACATCTATTTACTTTTACACACTAGATTTGCTGTAGAAGTCCATAATATATACTTATCTTTTATAACCACTTTGTCAACATTTACAATAATCTATAAAATTGCGTTTAAAATTCCCAAACTTATTAATATTTCGTACCAATCAACCTTCTTCAGCTCATTCATTAATTTAAACCAATTAGTATGACTAAAATTCCCCTCCGGCCGTTTTCACAACTGTGATTCGCAACCAGTTGCGAATTAAGAATTTTTATTCTTTGTTCGCAACTAGTATTCATCATCTTTTGTAGCGGAAACATTCCCGATCCGTTCATGGCGGTCGTACAGCAGCGGCGGGGCTGCATGCGCGTGGGCACGTCCGCACGCACTACTCGCCGACGTACAGAAAGTACTGCGACATGCCAGAAAACTGCCCGACAAGACACCGCATCTGTTTAAGGTATGTGAATTTGTACTGAATGGAAATGTATATGGATTTTTAATATTTCGAAGCCTGTCAATCATTGCCTAGTAGGAATAAAACGGGAGAAAAGTAGGTAGTCAAAATTCATATAGCTCGCGCCACGAAAGATGAGACTTGACCCCGCCTCCCGCGCTCTTTCCGCCGCCACTATGACGCCCGGTCCCGTCCCGCGTTCAGTCAGACCTCATACCGCTAAAGAGACCTAAAATAGTGTAAGTAATAGCGCAAGTCAAAGCACGTGGTGTGTCAAGTCTCATATTTCGTGGCACGCATTGTACTGTAGAACATATTTCAAGCCAAGCAGCAATTAAAACTAAACCAAAACGAAATGAAATAGAGTTATAATCTGCTTGTAGGTATTGCAGGCATCCATCTGCTTTATACGAAAAAAAAAACAATTATTTAATCTTATAATTTCTTATCAGGAACTGAACAGACTCCGGCGAGCAGCCATTTCCCTCGGCTTCTCTGAACTACTGACAGCGATTGGCAACGCGTTGGAGCGCGAATGCACCGCATTGCCGCCGTCAGCGCCCGCTGAATGTGCGCTACAACTCGCGCACGCTGCGAATGCCCTGCGAGACCCGAGAACGGCCTTAGATATCAAACATACGCTCACACCACTGGGTGCGAATTATAATGTAGCTCCGATGGCACACTAATTGGTTCTGGCATTTGATATGCTATTGCTTGCTGACCTGGTGGCTAAAAGTGGAACTAATGAAGCCATTTGGAAAGTCATTCATTTTTCGCAGTGGTCACATAAGTTTGTGGGACTGTAGCACATTCTCGACTGTAGGTAGGTACAGCCCGATTCAAGCTTTACGGGCGGCTCAGAACATGAGGCGAGTCGCTGCGCAGTAATAAATTCACGTGACAGCGGAGATGAGGGGTGAGGTACTGCGCAGTGAGTAGCGCACTTCAGAGCCGCCATAAAGTTTGACTCGGACTGTACTTCGTTTGTTAGAAGTGGAACTATGAAATCTACAAACGAAATGATCATGCCAACTATTGAAATACAGTACCAACAATGATTTACGATAGGTATTTAGATCTATTATGTATTCTTAGTACAATGAGGACATGATTGTTGGTGTTTGTATCAATATCATCGGGTATTGGACCAACATTGGCAGTCTTAAGGATTTATAAATTAAGTATAATATTAATAAATTAAATTGTTTTAAAAGATACAAACAGATCTTATTATTTTACTTGAGTATCTGAGTCGGTCTGTCGGTTCGGCGGAAGCAAGCTAGTTTTCTATCTATGACATACATGGGGAAATGTGGGTATACTATAGTACACCTCCGCCTAACCCTTCGGGGAATACAGAATACAAAGGCATCTTCTCATACACAGAAGGCGCGAGCATTGATCACCACGCTTGCTTAAGACGGCTTGGTGATTTCAGGCTTATCAATCTTCCTAGCCTTTTCCAGACTATTGGGGTCGGCTTCCAGTCTAACCGGACGCAGCTGAATATCAGTATTTTACATGAATCGACTGCCTATCTGACCTCCACAACCCAGTTACTGGGTAATACGATTCTCCTTGGTAAGACTGGTTGTCAGATTGTCGGGCTTCTGCCGACTCGTAACGACGAGTGCCAACTGACTAGCCCCCCTCCATGCGACTTTTTCGCTGACAAAGGGGCCACACTAAACGGGAAACGCCGATAATTATCGTAATAAGTTGTGGCTCATTGGCTGCACCTACGATTAACGTCCCCCGCCCGCCCGTCATCGCGATAATTATCGGCATTTCTCGTTGGTGTGGCCCATGAAAGTTTTTGAGGGTGCTAAAGCCGATAGTGAGGTCAAAATGAAAATTCAAGATGTCGGCTGCAAACTTTTTTAAGGTTTTCATCATGGGTGTCTTTTTCATGGTTTTAGAAAGTACTGAAGCCGATAGCAAGGTCAAAATGAAAATCCAAGATGGCAACAACTTTATGAGAGCTTCTAAAAAAATTATAATAGATGGATCTGTATTAAACACTTTCTATCTTTGCCTCTTTCTATTATATACAAGTATGCACAGACTACAATATAATATAGGGTAGTATGTGTGCGTGCGAGTATCGTGTAAGAAACTGCATTCCTCGCCAGGGTTCCCCGACCGCACTCGTTTTTTTACTAGATAGCCGATTTATTTGACTGTTATAAATTAACTCTCCCTGCCATGGGAACCGCCGGCAACCCTCAAAAAATTTTGTTCAGCAGGCCAAAGCACATTTTTTTTAAAAGAGAAGTATCACATTTTCCATAACAGCACGCCAGAAGTTGTAAAAACTATTTGAATTCGGGAGGTCAAGGCGGATCCTACGTCGTCCTGAATGTTTTTTTTTTGGACCCGCTGGCGTATCCACGCCTTCTTGTAATAATTTTGACTTGACTCACGGCGTTCACAAGCAGAAACTTGGGGCCCGCCGCCGGTGGCCTCCATGGCCTCCTGAACTTTAAGTTTTATATATTGTCGGCGGGGAGAGTGTTAAAAATGGACCTTCCATGTAGGAAAATAAAATTGCAAAAAATCGTTTACTTATTGATAATTTAATTTAAACTTCAGTACTACTTACAATTATATTCATAAGTTAAAAAAACAAATATAGGTGAGCATTTTATTTGTTCTTAAGTTTTTGTAGGCTTTCAAGATTTGTTTGGGCAGTCTTGAATGTAGGATCAATTTTCAGAGCACTTTTGTACATTTCTTCTGCTAATTTGTACTTTTTCCATCGATGATAAAGTACACCTGGAATACAATTTTGTTACGATATATATCAGCAAATAATAAGTATACATACTGGCAAGACTTCTGGAGACTGGGTTACCAGAGCAACGTATGTATTTATTTAGCGGGATGTAAGGATCGTAGTAGGTGGCGTTCTGTAGTTTCTGCCTATCCCCATGGAATGAAGGCGTGAGTGTATACAGGGTGAAATTGAAAAAAAAAATCAGTTGTTCCCTACATTTATGTTCGCATAACTCGTCAGAATTTAGGGAACAGCTGATTTTTTTTTCGCGATTTCAGGTTTGGTCCCATAGTAAAAGTTGTTCATAATGATGAGTGCAAAATCCCATTTCGATTTGTCCCATGTTTTCAATTTCAACCTGTATATGTATAGAGGCTAGCGTTATAATGTCTTTTATTATATATAATTTTCTCACCTAGATTGGCGTAGTGTATGGCTTTAACGTCTTTATTAAACAATTTAATTGCTTTAATAAAGTGCGTCTCAGCTTCTTCGTATCGGTTTATTTTCCCGTACATGTTGGCTATTGCAAAATTGATAGACGGAGCTTCCGGGAGTTCTTTTAATACGTTCGGTATGATCTTCAATGCTCTGTCGATTTGTCCTGGAATTTGAGATACTCGAAAATATGGTCATCAGTTTATTCAACACGCCTGACACAATCAAACGCATGGCAACAATTACACAATTACAGCACCTTAATATCCTAGCCATAAGGGTGGTTTTAGTAGTTCAAGTGTAACCGTACGATCAGTGACCATAGTCGTATTACACACAGCTAAACAATTTAGTGTGCAGGCAAGAAGTAATAATTTGCTAACTTACCCGTGTTATCCATTAACGCCATTAAGTTAGTCCACGCCAAGACATGCTTAGTGTTCTGATTGATCGCTTGGAACCAACTATCTATCGCGTCTTCTGTTTTATTCATCTCGAGATACTAAAAAGTTATAAAGTGCTAGTTTATTGAGTCACCGGTCAAACACCGCGCGTCGCCTATTGGCGACGAAACAATAGAAAATCAATTGTGTCTCATTAGTGGAGCTCGACAGATTAAATACATAACAATACGGAAATTACACAACTTTAAGAAGATATAGTATGACTGCATACTCGTAGCACTCTTAGGCGGCTGCATAAACACGTGCAACCGGTGTTGCAATACTTGCAATGCAACGCGTGTTACGTTGCTGCAACACGTGTTACTTTGCTGCAACCATTGTTGCAACGCGTGTTACGTTACGGCAACTACTATTGCCACGCGTGTTACGTTACGGCAACTACTGTTGCAACGCGGTTACGTAACAGCAACGGGAGCTGTAAGACGTGAAAAGAATACATACCAAATTGCCCAAATTGTAATAGCAGTCAGGATACTTCTTGCGGTGGCTTAGAGCAGTTTTATAAGCTAATTCAGACTCTTCAAACCGACGAGTAGTTGCTAGGAGTATTCCTAAATTCATCCACGCGGCTGGGAAATCCTCTCTATAGAGACATTTAAAAATAACTGTTAAATGTTGATACGTAACTGAAAGGAGGACGCGCCTTTGCCCAGAAGAGGGACAGCGTAGGCAAGTAAAAAAAAAAGTGCAATAATGTCACAACCAGTCAATTAATGACTGCTGAAAAGTTTTTATGGTCAATTAAAATTATTAAGCATGCAAATTTTATAGAACCTACCATTTTTTTTTAAATTATTTATACACAAAAGAAGAAAAACTGAAGCGTCACGTACCTGTGTTTCACAGCCAATCTTAGAAAGTATTCAGCTTCATCAAATTGTTTCTGATTTTTAAGTAAGTTGGCCAAATTATTCATTGCTTGGTAATATTGAGGGTACAATCTGCAAAATTATAAAATGGTGTTTAAATATACAAGATGACATTTTATACCGTCTCGAAAATAATATGGTGTGTTATGGATTAAAAGCCTATACACGAGAATATTTGCAAGTATAGGATCGCGCTACGAATTCATTTATAAATTCCGCGCATTTAGAAGCATTTAGGGTGCGTATGACTCTTACTAGCTTCACGTCCGCGACTTCAACAGCGTGAAATTTCAAAATATTTTCTATTAAAATATTCCTTACCTAATTGCTTCTTTATACTCAGCTAACGCCCACGTAGTTTGATGGTTCGCATCCGCAACCTTAGCAACATTGTAATGTACTTTAGCGTTTAACGGACATACGGCCAATCCGCTGATGAACAAGCTGTATTCGTTTTGCCAGTCTTTAGATCGCTGCCAGCTCCTCAGAGCGTATATCAGCACTAATAATAGGAACATAAACACCCCAATCTGGAAAATAAACATGGTTATGTTGAATGAAAAAAGTCTCTACTGCTACATCAAGTTTTGTGACATTCTGTTACTTAGACGATAGTCCGCGTATTACTGAGTGCAAATATTTCCATTGGACTTGGTGCAGTAGGACCACACGGGCCGTGATCAAGTAACGTATTACCGCTTTAAGTTTATCGAAGATTAATAAAGACTTACCTTACAAATTACCAATGATCGTCTATGCAAAAGTTTTTTCAACCCAATTCCGATCATAAGACAGTAGCCAGCTGACGGTATGTATAGAATCCTCTCAGCGATTACGAAGCCCACTGGGAAGAACACATTACTAGCTGGCAGAAACGGTATGACTATTAATGATGCTGCAAGTAAAGTCACCCTGCAATGTCAATTTGTACTTTGTATTAAGCATGGAGTATCTTTCTATACTCCATGGTATTAAGACATCTAACATAATTATTATCCGAAGTTTTTAAGCTATTGAGGCAAAAGAATGGGGCTCATTTGTGTATCATAATTAACAACATACAAAAATCAAAAACCCTTACTGGGATGAGCTGGACTCCTTTATTAAAAATTTTTCCTTGGCAGCTCTGGACAGAGAGCGAGAGGTGGAAAGAGAGTATTTATTTATTATTCACAAAATCCACAGCTCTTTAAAATTGCCCAGCAGTGGGATATTAATGGCTAGTAAAAAAATAAAACCCTTAAAAAAATTTTATCAACTCGGGTTATTTTTAACCGGTCAAGCGGCGCGGTTCGCCGATCGGCGACGAAACAATAGAAAATCAATTGTGTCTCATTAGCGGAGCTTGACAGATTAATTACTTGGCATAATCACAACTTTCATGACATTCACTACTGAAAGTATACTTACAAATTGCTGAATGTACCTAATACAGCCTGGTCTCTCAGGTATTCTTAAGCAGTTTTTTTTTATTGTAAAATGTGCCTGCTCTTGACCTCGATCTTGCCTGATGGAAAGAGATAGATGAGGTCTACGAGGTTTATCTGTTTGACAGCTCTTTTGGATCATATCTTGACACACTGCTTTTCTGAACAGTGTAGAAATTTCGAATCAAGAACTATTGAGTTTATCTGAAGACATCAGAATCCGAGCGCCAGTAGAACAAAGTTAAAAAATAATAAGTATACAAGAAAAGCAAACCTTAAGGCTACGTATGCAATGAAAGGTGGCTAACGCCTTGAGCCTAGTAACTTAACATCCTTACATACACGCTAGGTGACAAGCGAAAGCGCCAACCCCGCAGTGCGGCCGGTTGCGAAAATTCTAGTGTTTGTTTCACTTTGCTATTCGCAAGGTGACTGCAGCAAGGCACTTGTCAGTGCATACGTAGCCTAATAATTAGCACTGTATGTTATTAGTTACCTGTTACTTGATTTGTCGCTTTTGTAAGCACGGAAAATAGCCTCTAGCAGATATAGACCATACAGAAGCATCATGTATATTAATATCATTCTCTTATCTAGTGCCTTCTCTATCAGCTGTATGCATCCCATTGACCAATCATAACAAAGCCATTGGGGCCAGATAAATAACAGAAGATTTAAAGAATAAATGTAGTTGTATGTGGCTACCTGTAACAGTATAATAAATTACAAATGAGGAAGTATTAAAAAAGATTAAAAAAAGCGAAAAAAGACATTTTTGTCTAAATGAGCCCCTAAATTACATACATTTAACTAAAGTCTATTCAAATGCTTTTTTGCCTTTGATGTTATATCCACTTAAACAAATATCAATTTTATGTCAGTGTAAATTAAGTTAATTTCAGAATGACTAGTACTTTTGAAAAACCCATGAAAATGTTTTGTAGTACAAACTGAATTGTAACCATGGCTATTAAAGTTGTTTTTCCAAAACCACATGTTTACATGTTTGGAAACAAAGTGTAACTTTTATTTTAACTCTCAATTTTTCTTTATAAAAAACTTAATTTGGACTATTACAAATATCTAAAAACAAAAAAAGCCAAATTGGTCCAGCCATTCTCAAGTGATGTGTTTACCAAACAAAATTTCATGTTTGTTTTCATAGAGAATTGAAAGAAAACCATACCTTTGCAAAAGGAGAATTGGCGAATGCAGCTGGATTATCAGTAGGTTTGAACTCAGGTGTGGTTCCGCCCATCACAAGCCACCTTCCATACAATAGGGCAACTACACTAAATGTGATGATACTGATTCTAAATATGGAGCCTACAGTGATGTTATCTAAACTTAAGACCTTTGCGTGCCTGTTCTCCCTTATCTTAATCCTGTATGTTGTTGACACTTCATATACTAAACAGAAACCCTGGAATTAATTTTAAATAGTATATTAAAAAATAATTTTAACAACTCGCTTTGAGATTTTTTTTTTTTCAATGATTCTTTTAACTCACCAGAACAGTAACACCATTTTCCTTACACAACATAGATATGCCAGCTAAAATTACTGTTGAAAGTAAAAAGATGTTGTTACATCTTTGACTAGTCAGTGATTTATTATAACTAAGGAATGCTAGAAAAAATGTTATAGCAGCTAAGAGATCAGCCCTGCCTACCACCCCGCTCACTGCTTCCACATGTACTGGGTGTACAGCAAATAATAATGTTGATAGAAATGCTGTGTCCATCCACCACTTCTTACTCCTGTCATCCTGGTAACTTGATTTCTTGTTTGTTCCTTCATCTCGACTAGCTAAAATACTGTTCTCGTCATTCAAAATAGTTTCATAAACTTTCCACACCAATAGACAGCACAAGATATGGCATAATATTAGGTTTGTAGTCTTGAAATCGAAGGCTGAGATTCTTTTAGCTAGTATATAATCTAGCCTGAAAAGTGAAATTTTAATTAAGCCGATAATTAACTTTCTATGCTGTATATGAATATTGACTATTTACCAACCTGTAAGATAATATTGTAAGGGGTCTGTAAGACTTATGACTTAGGCCTGATTTAATATCTGCACCCCAAAAGTCATGGAAAAATGGGTCCGTCCAAGACTCCGACGTGACGTCTTTATTCTTCACTATTGCTTCAGTGTCGTCGAACACAAAATCACCGTTTAAAGTGAACAGAAATGGTATACACGACAGGCAAATGATTACCAATTTTTTATACTTCATCTTTGTCGTAATTTAGTAATTCAATTTATTTCTGCCACGTTTTACATAACGGTGCAAGAATACTTTTATTGATTTAATTCATAATAATACATTTTTCTTACCTACTACACTTTTTACAATGTTTATTTATTTAACGGTTAGGACATTTTATTTTGACTTTTGTTGATAGAGTTTTTTTACCACAGAGCACCTAGACTCTTTGTTTTGACGTTTCGCTAAACATAAATCGCAAGCGCAACCTGTCATAGTCGCCTACATACGAGAATATCTCGAGTTCTCGACCATGGACTTATTATATTAGTTGTATTGTAGGTAATATAATAAGTCCATGATCTCGGATCTCGACCGCTCGCGCTGAAGCCTCTTGCGCTAGACATTCCCCATCACAGCCCATCACACATTACAAACACAAGCCACAAAGGCGAGGCCTTTTAACTGGGTCATCACGACGACATTTTCCTAACTCAAACTAAAAGTAATTTATAGTCTATTTTCTCGTCGGTGTGCCCGCTTAGTAGCATTTGAGTAAAATTAATATTATTGATAAGAATTTCGATAAAAGCTTCTTGATGGTCACACAGGCTACAATAAAATAAAGACGACTGAAGGACATGTATCCATGGTCATGAATTAAGATTTTTTTTTTTGTTAGCCTATTCCGTAGATAGTTCATTCTCTATCTACGGCCTATTTTGTCCCACTGCTGGGCAAAGGCCTTCCCCAAATCCTGCCTGAAGATGGACGGCGGGCGCCGCCGAGGCCGACCCAGAAAGAGATGGCGAGATGACCTGAAAAAAAAAATAAAGTGCGCAGTAGTGCTGTCAACCCTCGTGTCAACGTCAAGTCAATGTCAAAGTCATCACTCATCAGACACCAATGTCATTGAAAAATTTATTGATTTGCCGGGTGAATGGTTGAAAACACCGAAAAACTTGAATATTTTTGAACAAGATTTGCTAAATTAACAATGGATTTTACTCCGGAGCTATCTGCATTTCAAGGCCTTATTGTATCTGCAAACCACTCTCACGGTTTTTCAAGAATTACGTCCAGGGGCGGTAAACATTACTTACTTTTTAAGTTTATGCACTTATACGAGTAGCCGTAATTCTATTGCCGTTTTGAGTTTGCCCGTTGATACAGTTAATAGGTGGACACTGATCCATTAAGTAATCAAAACCATAACCGAATCCGGTCAGGGTCGTCATGGAAGCAACTGAAATCATATTTTAAACATTTTGGGCGCTCTGCTTGCTACTTAGTTCTCTACTTCATGATATACCTAACATGGATTAGCAAAAAAATACGACCTTTTTTAGTGTAGCCTTAAGACGACCCTCGAACCTAGAGGTGAAATTTTGGTCAGTGGGTCGTCTTAGGGGTTCTCATGTACCTGTAATTTACATTGTCACCGGTAAACATTTTAACCATTAACCCCTTTATTCTTAAACATTGCTTAAAGCTAAGTAATGATTAGCAACTGTTTGACCATACATTTTTGATGTTTTAGCAATGTTTATAAATAAACCCCTATGTCTAAAGCTTTTGAACTCTTACATTGTATACTTTACATTCGTAATTGTCACGGTTTTTATTTTGTGACTAAAATTTGAACCTTTTGTGTTGCAGGCAATGAAGAGAAAGTTAGATCAGTTATAGAAACCATATCAAGGTTCCTTAGGAGTGAAAAATACATAAATGAAAATGGGGTAACAGATTCAATGGTGGCAAAAACACGCAAGTTTGCTATGTATATTGTTTTAAATTCAGACTTAAAAGCTGTAAACGAAATGGTAGAACTGGAAGGAGTATTTCTAGTCATACAGTCAATACCCACTATACCAAAATATCTCATGTGTGAAATGTTGTGGAACCTTCGTATGGAAGATTTTGCATATGAAATAATCACATATTGTTATCCCCCACTAGCAATAGAGGTAGCAGGAGCTTTTGCTGAAAATTACAAATACTACAATCCTACAAAGGGTCTCAAGAAACTGCATGACTTGGCAGCCGCATGTTATTCCCTTATTTGCCGGCTACACTGTTTTGAATTTGAGAAGGAGATCCTCAACAACTTATGTACCACTAGTTATGAAACTTTAAAAAAATGTTTAAAATATTTTTCAAACCCACCAAATAGTCATAGATTGAACTTGCTAGGTAAAGACGAATTGTACACATACAAAGGGAAATGTCTGAAAACAATTCTACTGTTGATCTATGACTGTATTAATTATTTCACTCAAGAAGTAAATTCAAGTTGCCCCAACGACATTTACAGGTCAACATATAAGGAAGGTTGTTTTAAAATCGATCCTCCTACAAACAAAGTTTGTGAGTGTCCCAATAACACAGTATCAGAGTGCTTGAACAACTGTAATATTATTTTACTGGATATTTTCCAAGAACTTGTAATGGATGTCAGTGTAGACATATTTTGTGCTTGGAGTGAGTTTGAAGAAGATGGCAAGAGCATGCAACAAGCTTTAGGGGAGCTTTGCCATAAGGTAAGAACAAAACTGCTGAATGTTAGCAGTGTCGCTGAGCACCCTGTTGTTGGCATGATTCAACAGATGGCCCGTAAACCAGCAGTCATCAGCGACATTATCAACTTAACTGACACCAACGTAATAATACAGAATATAAATAGCAATCATGAAGACAGGGCATCATGGATACATGCTTTAGTAAACAAGGAGCAGCTGTGCCAGCACATTGATCTAATCACTGCCATAGATGCTAACATACAGATGTTTGATGAACAGGAGTGTTTGAAGTTATACCACATGTTTACAAGTTACTATAAAAGCAACACAGTTAATAGACAAATAGTAACATCATTATCAATCAAAATATTCCAACACTGCAATGTCTCAGACAAACATAAATTGTTGAAAGAGCATTTCAGTGAAAACCAGTTCCATGACCTGAGCGATGATGAAGACTTTCATAACACATTAACTGAAATGTTTAACAAATTCGTTGCTGACGTTAATGTGGACTTCACAGAAGTGTTGAATGTATTCCTACAGAACCCCAGGGCGGTTTTCAATAAAATATTTATAATGGCCGAAGAAAACATGCAGCTTACAAAAACAATGTTGAATGTTATGGACTTACTCAAGGATTATTCCAATTATTATTATGTCTCTGAAACAGAGCCTTGCATAATAGGTATCATCAAAAAGATTCTTGATAATCCTTCAGAAACAGAAAGTAAGCAAGATAATATAGTGAAGTTTTTAAGAGGACTCAAAAAGTGTAATATAATCCCGGGAACAAAATTACTACTTCTGATTATTATGCCAAATATGCACAAGGCACTTGTGCACAAAGATATTGGCAAGATACATGTTCAGATTCAGCTATTGAATGAGGCCTATACTATCCGCGAATTAGTGGAATACAGAGCGCCTATGTTGGCTATGTTGAGTCAAGTGTTGGAGGTGGTCCGCTGGGGGAACATTAAGTCATTTGTACCTAAGGCTTCAACAACACTACACCTTACATTGAACTTCCAAAAATGTTTAATAGAAACATATGACAGTGTTATACCAAGTAAGTATAAACTGGCTGCGACATACAGCAGCCCAATTCAAACTTTCTGGCGGCTCGGAACACGAGGCGAGTCGCTGCGCAGTAACAAATTCATGTGTCAGCAGGGGTGAAGGGCGAGTTACTGCGCAGCGAGTAGCGCACTCCAGAGCCACTATAAAGTTTGATCCGGACTATACTACTGCACTATTTTTTATCCTACAATTTCATTTTTATTTTCATTACAGATGATGAAGGTGACTGGTTAAGAATCAGGTTGAAACGAAAAAATATGCAGCCACAAAATAATTTTTATTTTAGAAAACTAGTAGGGGGCCAAAGTTCAAACTTCTTTCAAGCAGTCAGTGGCATGCAAGTTGATAAGGATACCAACCGCAGTGAAATATCCATATGGGTTACCCAGGTTAGATAAAAAAGTAATTACCTATGTTTTAAACTTACCCACTTAATGCTGACACTCCTATATAATTTACACTAACTTCTGCTCGCGGCTTTATCCGCGTGCAATTTCTTGTTCCCCGACCCACCCCATCGTATCGCATCACATCACTTACCCAGTGCCCGCGCTATTATTTTAAAAATTGTTTTTTTTTTTTTTAGTAGTTTACAGTACCTATATTCTTTACTATGCATTTGGTAAAAAGCTATTATTTTGACATTATACACACAGACACTTAAATTATATTTATTTGTATGGTTAGACGTGTGTAATTTATGCAACTTTCCAGATCCTTAGCTCCGGTACGCAAGAGGAATGGTGCGTGGTATGGGACAACTTGGTGCGACACATTGAGGACATTGATGTGCTGTGTATCTTCCACGAAGCCCTACGAATGATCACGAAGGCTGTGGAGGGCACCCGCACTCCTGCAACCAGAGCCTGTTTGTTTTACTGCATCCAGAATCTAGTCTACATAATACGGGTATGAGTTTTTCGTTCCGCCATTATATGAACATACACGAATTTCTCAGTAGCACCCGGAGTCTGGATTTGTTCCTGGTTGATAGCCATGAGCTTGCCCCCTATTACATGGGACTTAAACGTAACTGGCGAAATGTGGGTGTACTATAGGTACACCTCTGCCTAACCCTTCGCGGAAATACGGTAATACATACTTCAAGCTTGAACTTTGTTCTACAAGGTCAAATTAAATTATCTAGCGACACACACACACACACACAGACGTGATGGGAATCAATTGAATACTACAATACTTACCTTCAATACCCGCGGCCATGGACACAGTTATCAACTGCAGTTACTTTTTTTTTTCGATCGATCACTTCTGTGAAGTTTTGCCAGTTCATTTAACTTATTAACCGCCCCAATCCGATGATTGGGGCGGTTAATAAGTACACGAAAACATTTGTTGTATTAATCCTAATACAACAAATGTTTTCGTGCCTGTGCTGACTCAGTCATATTTATACGGCTGACAACCTATGTCATTTTTTTTTTGTACACATTAAAATACATAGGGATACAGGGTTAGTTTTTTTTGTTTTTTAATTAATTGCACGACCCTATTCGTCGTACACATTTATCTGTAGATTTATGAGCTGGGCGCTGGTGGCACAACAGATTAACTAGTACTTGTATAGTAAGTAGGTACCTCAGACATCTTTGCCCAGCAGTGGGACAATATAGGTAAACTGAAAAAAAAAGTCCCTTGGGCCGAACCATAGAAATGTGCATATTTCTGTAAGCTTCGATAATACAATTACAATGTTCGTTTCTTTTCCAGTTCAAATTTTTCCAAGGACCGTTGACGGATCAACTAGTGTTGAGTGCCGCGTTCAGTTTGTCCAAGTTATTAAAAGAAACCAACATAGAAGATGTCGAGGAGATCGGAGCCCGACTAATGCCATTGTTTGCCTATTTGGTCGAAAAGAAAAACCTGTACACCACAAATGTGCCCGGCTATTTCAGCAACACAAATTATTCTGCATTAGTATCCAGAGCGTTTGGTGGAAACGACGGCCAAGATAACAACACATAAAATTACAGTGAAATAGTATGACCAATAGTTTTTTTTTTTTTACTGTACAGTTAGCAACAAGAGTCGAATAACGCTTCAATTTTTTAAATTATAATTTAATGTTGAACAAAATATTGTTAAAAAAATTGAAAACGTGTAAAATTAAAACGTTTCAAAAAACAGTGCGGCCGTCGACAATTCTAGTAACTAATAAAGATCAAATTCGCCAAACACGTATTGGTTTGTATGAAACTGACAGATGTCAAGAAATCATTCTCTCGACGGCCGGACTGTAAGCTATTACACAAAATGCTGAAAAGCAGTGTTTAAAATACTTTTGTGTCAATTTATAAATAAGTAAAAGTAACAGTGGTAATCGACTGTCGTTGCTGGCGGTACAATCAAGTGTTTGTGTCTAATACGAATCTGTAGATTGAATGTGTAAATTATTACGGGTAAAAAGTTATGATTTGTCGCTTTTTCAAATAAACACATGCCGTGTGAATCAATATTTTTATTTATTCTTTCAAAACATAAAACATATATTTTTCATTAATGAAAGTCTGTTTACGAAGATTATTTAATTATTTTGAGAAAATATTCACATGAAAATAATCACAATAGGAGGGTACCTCCTATTGTAGGTAGGTAGAAAAAAAAATGTTTTATAATTGAATACATGTCAATCACAATAATAAATTACAATAAAAATATAACTTATTTGTAACAATTAGGTTTTTTTTTACTTAATTCTAGACAAGAATAAGAATCGAACTGGTTCATTACAACGAGTCCGCCCGCAAGCACTCTCACTTATTTGCATTGAAAGAGCGCGAAGTTAGACGCTACAGCATCTACATGACACAAAAAGATACAGAAAAAATGTGTTGTGGCTGTGTCATGGACACGATTGTACGTGAATACGTTTACGTAACGGGATTGATCCAGTGTCGATATAGAAGTGATTTCATCATTCACTTGCATAATTTCAACCACCCCAGCTGCAGATGTACTGTCACCGTCGTTGATCCGCTCGGCCGCATTCATTCTTTTACGCTCCCAGCACTGCTGGACTCGGTCATATATGGTGTTTTATTGGTACCATTCGATTGCTCTTGAGAAGCCCTTTCCAACCGTATACGATTTTTGTATTTCGATTTGGCTTTTTGACGCGTATAGGTCGACATTATATATTTTTGATATTATTGTTATTTATTAACAAAATATATTCACTGTCACTATTTTACACTAATGTTTTGCATAAAGTCGATAGATTTTGACGAGAGCTGACGATTGAAACATAAACGAACGTCGTAGCTTTTCTGAGTCAAAAGTTATACTAAGTGGAAATCTCGATACGCAGCAAAATGAGCTAAAAAAGGCGGCGCTTCATCCTGCACCGCGCGCGATGCGACACAGTCCTCACTTGGCGTAGTGAATTCTTTGATCCTTTAGCTATCCAATGGTGTAATTGAATTTAGAAAGGAAATGATAGATATGAAGCTGCAACACCAAACTGTATCCCCTGATTTTGTTATCATTGGTTTTTTTGACTTGCCCCCACTATGGAAGCAATTTTAAAGACGTATTCACGTCAAAATGCTGATCACTACGTGTTTTCTCTAGGCCCGTTGTACCACACTTTTTTTTCTATGCAAAACTACGGTTGATTCGTTCTAAATTGAACCCTACCTATCTATTTAATACCTAAGAATAGAAGGCCAATTCTCGTAATTTAAAACGTTCAAAATCTAGTCGCAGTCTCATCTCGGCGACAAACAAATGTCAAAAACTTGTGAAAATGTAGGGAAATTAGAAGTATTTTTTGACAGATTGAGACTAAGATCAGACTGTGAACGTTCTTAAAATTACGAGAATTGCCCCTCTGACCTCGTGTAACTAAACCATTAAGTTTGGTCCATGCATCGGTTATTTATATTTGCCGCAGTAGCCTCCTACTTGCTTACACATCTCGCATAGCTCCTGAGGATGGTCTAAACCTTCATCATTCTCGCCGCGTGTGAAGTCAGTAGGACGTAACTCTCTCTGTAAATACGAAAACAGCAATCACTTACAGTTAGGTATCACATCACACTAATATTATAAAGGCGAAAGTTTGTGAGTGTGTGTGTTTATATGTTTGTTACTTCTTCACGCTCAAACGGCTGGACCAATTTTGATAAAATTTTGTATGGAGGTAGCCGACACCCTGGATTAACATATAGGCTACTTTTTATCCCAATATTCCCAAGGGATCGACATTTACGCGGGTGAAACCGCGGGGCGCATGAACACCTATATCGACTCGTGTAGGTCGTCCGATGGTAAGAGGCTAGATTTCGTATTTCATTTTCATAATGATTTTATAAAAACGGCAGATTTTAGGCATCAATAAGTATTGACCTGAATAAAAAAGTGCCACGACCATGTGGGGTTCCTACCTAAATAAAGGGCTTGCGGAGACGATTCCTAAAAAATATACTTAACACACTAAAAGGTTGAAGAAAAAAAAAGTTTAAAAACTAAAACCCGACTAGGTACTGAAAAGGATGAAACAAGAAAGTACCTTCCCTTGGTCGCATGCTACCATAGCTTATATGTAGGTAAGTATAAACACGGGAAGGTACTTTCTTGTTTCATCCTTTTCAGTAGTCGGGTGTTAGTTTTTAAACTTTTTCTTTACTTGTTTCTTGTAAGGAAGGTAGGTAAGGTTATAAGGTAGAGACGGTCAGCAAAGAAAGATTCAACAACATTCATTGCGTTGATGAAGAAAAGGATTAGCAATATCCTTCAAAATGGTTCAGATTCTGATTGAAAGTAAGTTGCGCAGTTGTTAAGTTACTAAATTGCAAAAGTTGCTGTTCAGTAAAATTAATAAATGAATAAGTAATATAAATTCTAAGCTATTGATGAAAAGCTGCATGTTAAATTATTTTGTTGCTGACCGTCCTATGAAAACTGTAAAAAAATGGACAGTCAACAGCAAAAGTAGATGATGAAAATCAGAAATTCAATACTAATGAACGGAGTTCATGTCAGAACTGTGTGGCGTCGAAGTGATTGTAAATTATACCAAACATTTACTACTAGTACAGCTGCCATATATGACGCGAACTCCGTTCATTAGTATTGAATTTCTGATTTTCATCATCTACTTTTGCTGTTGACTACCTATAGGTATGTACCTGATTTTTTGGGCGCACAAATGCTTTACAACGTTTACATTGCTGGTATTTATCGCGCCAAGACAAACGGCTGACCCAGAAGTATCCGCAATGGCACTTATACTCTCCGTATAGAGCTCCAGGTCTGGGCTGAAAAAGTTATTATAAGTACCTAATTAAAATTTTCTATCATAAATACAATCAATACAATAATTATGGGATTGGGCGGATCATATCAGCCGCATGCACGATGACCGCCGGGCAAAAGTCTCCACACAATGGGTGCCTGAATGAAGATGGACGGCGCCGCTGAAGCCGGCCCAGAAAGAGATCGCGAGGTGACCTGGACACGTACCACCAGGGCTAGTTCAGGAGGCGCGGGAAAAGAGTTCCTGGAAGGATTTGGGGGAGGCGTTTGCCCGGCAGTGGGACAGGATAGGCTAACAAACAAAATACAATCAAGAAAACTTAACTATCTTAGCTTTATGGCTATTTGTAACACCTTTATTCATATTATGGTAGGTATGCAAATAATTGAAATGAAAATGACATGTTGCGGCGGCCCCATGGCAAAACAATGATGCTGTAAGTTTATACAAGGTGTAAAAGGAGCCATCACATAGCCGTCCCAACTAAGTAACATTGCTCAGAATCTACTTTTATTTTTGGTGTGATAATTTTCTGTTGCTCATGGGTGCATGCAACAGTAAAGAAGTCGAGGGAGGAGGGTATTTATAAAAGTTGTTTTCATAAAAAAAACCGGCCAAGAGCGTGTCGGGCCACGCTCAGTGTAGGGTTCCGTAGTTTCCCGTCCGTCACAATAAGTATTCCCACGTACAATTCGATAATACCCGACCCAATGTAATAAGTACCTACAGCGCCATCTCTCGGGGAATTGGGTTACTAATTAGTACATAGACGTGCCAGAAGTTTTCGGTGGTAAATTTGGATTGCGAGAACCAATTTTAATCATTCTTTTTTTGTTTGAAAAAAGATACGTTCAGGATAATAAAATATGTAAACGAAGTTAAAAAAAAAATGCTTGCATATACGATTATACTACAAACTTAGTCCAGAAATGATTTTGTACAACTTTTGTCTTTTTTGTACAAAAACTGTTGTTTCTATCAAGTTCAAAATAATTTTCCTAGAAAGTCCTTATAAAGTTCTACTTTTCAGATTTTTTTCATATTTTCTAAACTTATGGGTCAAAAGTTAGAGGGGGGGGGACACATTGTTTTTTACTTTTGGAGCGATTATTTCCGAAATTATTGACATTATCAAAAAATGATTTTAGTAAACCCATATTCATTTTTAAATACCTTTCCAACAATATATCACACGTTAGGGTTGAAATTAAAAAAAAAATCACTTCCCACTTTACATATAGGGGGGCTACCCTAATAAAACATTTTTTTCCAATTTTTATTTTACCACTTTGTCGGCGTGATTGATATACATATTGGTACCAAATTTCAGCTTTCTAGTGCTAACGGTCACAGAGATTAAGCGAGGACGGACAGACGGACGGACGGACAGACAGACATGTCGAAACTATAAGGGTTCCTAGTTGACTACGGAACCCTAAAAATGTCAGTTGGAAAAAAGTTGGAATTTCCATTATCTCCGTAACCGGAAGGTTCTCAATGGTCCAAAAAAATTATTAGAATGACGGGGAGTACAAATGACTCTCGGCTTCGTTAAGTGTCTTTTTACATTCGTTATAATCAGCATTAATAAGTGATAGTATTACAAAATGACAGGATGTTGCTGATAGAATTGCCAGTTCTTATTTTTTCGTAAAACAATATCTATTTCCGTTGATATTATTATTGTGAAATAATTTACTTATACCTATCCTATAGGTGTGAATAATTATGATCGAGGAAACTTACATCTATACACCGTAAGGGCTATTCTTGCTTGCATCGCTCGGCCGCTTTAGTAACGCTTGCAAACAGATGTGGTCATCGTGTGTGCACGGGATTTTGTTTTCAAATTGGGCAGATGTAAGTTTCCTCGATGGTACCTATAGCATTTTTATGTTATCTCACGAAGCGATGCGCGCCCCTTGTGGTAACAAAGTTTACAAACACGTTGTGGATGTGTGCGTGAAGACGAGTAACGTCAGCATGTAACACACACCCACTTCGCCAGATTATCTCGGACGCACGAGAGCTCCTATATACGCTAATACGCTTACATACATATTTACAGCGTGTTTACTTACAGTTGGTAACCACAAATAAGCGCGAGTCGCTTCTTGAGATAAGAATACTGTAGATATGTTTTTAATTAAATCCCCTAAGAATTTTTGTAGTCGCAAATGTGGGTGTACCTACAATCAAGGCCATAGCCAGGAATTCAAATCGGAGGGGGGGTCTTTTAACTTACTTTAAACTCTTGCGTAGGTTTGATAACTACCGCCCTTACATTTGGTTTCGCAACTTGAGTACGTACGGGTGTACTGCGAAAGGTTGGAGGCGGAACTGCCTGGAAAACAATGATTTATCATAAAGAATATTTTTAAGGGCCTTGAACTGATTGCATTTGAAGTGCAAAACACTTCTTATGCAATCAGTTAGTCAATGAAAACTTTAATAATATTAAATTATTTTATCGAAGATAACTATAAGTATGTAGGCAATAGGGAGGATGACTACTAAAAATGTATAAACAAATAATGTAATTTAACGAAGCCCAAGTAAAATGAGATAATCGAAAAAAATGTGTAAAATTGATGGATATTTGGAGAAGCTAAAGTTTTTGATGGTGATTATTCCCGTCCATGTCGCGCGGTACCTACTGACTTGACAATGTATGGCCACGCAGTGCCACGCACGTATGTCGCTAGTATTCAGAAGTTATCAAGTTACATAGGTAGTCATGATGTCACTTCTATGGTAGGTATGTCTTTGTCTAGCAATTATTTTGAAGCGTTTATAACTTGGCAAAGCCTTTTTGATTTATTATTTGCAAACAAATATTTTTTCGAGTTTAAAATAAAAAAAAATGACATTAAGTATTCCTTTTTTTAAATAATCACAATCAGGTTGTGATGGTATGAAAATATGGAAAAGTTTCAAGGAAAATCTTCAAATTCGGGAAAAACTTAACATATATGACAACGTCTGTCGGGTCAGCTGCTATATTACAATAAAATCAAAACCTTACCCTGTAGTCCTCGTAATAAGAATCATAGTATCTTTCTGAACTGGTTGCGGCTGGTGTAGGCACAAAATACTGTGGTGTAGGCCTCCTTGGCACAGGGCGTCGAGGCTCCGGGCGTCGAGGCTCCGGGTCTTCTTCCTACAAATTATAACATGAATTACAGCCGCAGTTGGACAGATAAGTAGGTAAGTAAATGTACGTGTACCTTGGTTTATTGAGCAGCTACATACAAGTTATAACTACTTTTATACTATGTTGAGCGTGCGCATAGAGTAAAGTAATATATTGAGCGTGCGTGTGTTCATGCGCAGTATCCAAGTCTGGTGGTCAAAGAACTGCAGTTTTTCGTGCTTAAAATAACTTTTAAGAAAGTTATAACTTTATAGTTAGGTACCTATGCTTTCATATTAATTATGTAGGTATTGTTAAGTACCTACTTTTATCTACCTATATTAGTTTACCTTTGAACTTACAGTACAACAGTACCTAACAAATAATAATAACTTTATCATTTCAGATGATTAGGTAGGTTATGAAAAAAAAAACTTACCTAAGCAATTATTTCACTATTACAAATGCAATACAATCAGTTTTTTTGACACGGTTTTGATAAGTTACAAAGTTTAGGTAGGTACGAATAAAAATTATTATACCGTGACTATAGTAATAAAAACCACTTACTTCATATGAATAGCAACATCCCATTTTTGAAAATACAGAAGCACTTGATCGTAATAAAATAACACTGTCTGCTGTCTTTCACAATAAAAGTCACTTGTTTAGATTATTTTTGCATATACCTACGTACGGTACGGTAGAGAGTAGTGCTAGGGTAATAGTGTTGTATGAGTGCTACACACTACATTGCTAGAGGCTACACTGCCCCTACCCACTATTATTAAATAGGTGATTAAAGACACTGCTAAGCTTCTAACTACCTACTGCGAGATCGCGTCAGTACAACGCATAATGGTAAGTAATGGAACTCGTAGCTCGCCTCCTTTCAAAACATTCCCGTCTAATACCTAATCTCGATAAGACCGTCCAGACTGTGAACCGGTGAACGTAACTTGTCTATGGCAGTAATTGCCGGTGCGATGCAGTGATTTCTGGAAATGTGTAGTAGAAAATAAAGTCTGGAGTGGTTTCTCCCCAAATTTCAGACTGTGTTGCCAACAATAAAATAAATCTATTGGACTCAGCGTTGCCAATGTGTGGGGAATTTTCCAAACTGCGGGGAATTTCAAGTTGATTGGGGATTGCGATTGGCATTATGCGGGGAAAATGCGGGGATTTCAACATCTCACCGTTAAATAATGCCTATCGATAGTTTATACTTAAAGGTAGGTACTTCGCAAATTTCTTGGCTAATTAGTGATTAAAATTATATGAACTACTTACATATATATTTAACTGTGCAATAACTTGGATAAGGTTCTGTAATGTTGAGCATGTTTTTACCAAATAAATAAAAACTCAAACATGTGTACCTAACCCAAATTGTGAAAACTTTTTTGTTACCTATTGAAAATTTCAAAACAGAAAATCGCAGTCGACTAAATTCAGATACTATATTTTAATGTCTTTACTGGTAAAACAAGAGAAGGGATTAAAAACTGGGCGGTAGTGACAAGTTTTACCCATCGTGCATATTTAAAGTGTTCGATAAATGAATTTATTATGCATTTTGAGGGGAATTTGTGGGCAATCAGCAGATTTATCTTATACTTAGATTGGGGAATTTGATAAATTGGCATTGGCAATCCTAATTGACTATGGTCTGGCCTATAGATGTAAGGCATAGAGTATAGTAACTAGTGATGGGTCGTTGAAGGTTTTTCCGTCAACGAAACGTTAACGTTGAATTGCGTTTGTCAACTAGTTGATCAACTAGTTAATTTCGTCAACGAGTTAACGTGTTACGAACGTCAACTTGCATGAACGATAAACGCCTTAACGCTTTTATTAACGTACGCTGTTAATTTACGAACAATTTGATGCAATATACCAAATGAAATTGGATAACATTTTATGATGACTTTACCTACTACCTACCTAGGTTTCTAGATGATCTTCCCTTCATACTTTTTTCAGGCTTAGGACTGACTGATTAATTTGCTATAAAACACAAATTTCAGGCGTAGATAATTTAATGTCATCGTTTACTTTCTTTTAAAAATAATAATCAAATTACTAAATAAATATCAAATCTTTTATTCGTTATTTAGAGTTCAAATTATTGTCATGACTATCGCGTCGTAGCGGGAGTTTTGTAAATATAAATACAATTTACGTACGTTGAAAATAACAAAACGTTGAGTTCATATTCTCGTTTCGTTAAACGAGTTGAATTCATAAACGTCGTTGACGAATTCAACGAGTTGATTTGTTTATGGTCAACGTTAATCCCGTTGAAGAGACATCAACGTTGATTCAACTAGTTCGTTGATTCAACGCCCATCACTAATAGTAACTATGTAAGGCCGGTTTAAAACCAATTAAACCAACTCGTTTAAAACGAAAAAAACCGTTTAAAACCGAAATAAACCATCTTTTTCTATTTAAAACGGTTGATGTTGATGATTACCATGTTTTTCTTAATTATAACTACCTACACTTTCTTGATTTTACCGAGGTAGGGATATGACGGAGTCCCTACAGATTTGAAACAACCGATGCCGTTTTGAACCCCAAATAAATCGTTTTAAACGGGTGAAAATTCGCCTACAAAAATAAAAGAACTGTGTTTTATCATTGTGGGCAATTTTTGGTCACCTGACGTCATGTTTCGTTTTAATTAGTTTATAGAAAATCAATAGGAAGTACCTACCTACATTACCTACTACACGAAAACCTGAGTATGTAGGTACCTATACTTATTTATTATATTACTAGCTGTGCCCGCGACTTCGTTCGCGTGCATGACGGAAAACGTTTAAATTGTTTTGCGCGGAACCCTAATTATTTTTCTAAAATAAAAGTAATCTAAGTTACTCCTTATTACATCAGCTACGTGCCAGTGAATGAATGAATAATTCATAGGTACCTATTCGACCTCCGTGGATAGCTATAGGTACCTATTATCCAGCACTCATTTCAACTAAACAAACCGTAGTCAATGGTAATGTCTAACAGTGTTGAAAATTGACAGTTATTAAATTATAGTAAAAAACAATGTTTCCTTACATAATTTATTTTTGTGGTTGTGAGGAACCAGGAGTCCAATCTAATTTGAATGACGACACGTTTCCCAGTTCCGACCAAATTTGGGGAATGGTAGGCACTATATTAGCGACAGTTGTGTGTTGGATTGTGTATTGTAAGGTAAAGCCAGATACATTATTTAAGTAATAAGAATTCCGCTATAGTCAAGCCTAACGTATATCCACGGTTCTATCTAATGAAGCCCAAATATTACGGTGTTTTTCTGTAGGTACTCTTTTTGCTATGACCCTTAAGCACATACAATATTTAAAGTGTCATGGAGGGACTTTATATGTGGGCCTGCCATTATGGAATATTATTTATCATCATCTTCACAGCCGAAAGTCGTCCTCTGCTGGATATAGGCCTTTTTTTTGTTTCGGGATGGAAAATCCTCATGGATGTCCTCCGCCCTGGGGGGGAGGGGGCTGTCAGACTCTTTAGCGAGGTGTTTGACTCCCCCCGCGACGTCAAAAAGGGGCGCGCGTGGAAAACTACGCGCCGCCACCTCGGGTCCTGATGTGTGGGGGAGCGATGGACGTCCCCGAGTCCGTCGCCCCTGGACCCATTTAGAGGGGCTTGAAGAGGGCGTTGTCCGCACTCCGCCGACGCCCGCTGCGCCTGCTGCGGGTCAGGGGAGTGGACGAGATCTCCCTCTCCCTTTCCGCAGCCTCCTTCTGCGAGACGTGCCAACCAACGAGTCGACTACGGCCGGCAGTGACAGGTCACTGCCCACTCGTGAGATGAGAGCACGGCGCGGCTCCTCCCAAGCGGCACACTTTGCCAGCGTATGCCGCGCCGCGTCCTCCCGGCAGTCGACGCAGTGGTGACACCGGGCGTCCGGCTCCCTGTTTATGCGACGGAAGTACCTGTCCCGACGCAACCATGCCCCGAGAGCAACTGCATCATCCGAAATGACAGGGAGCCGTGCCTCCTTCCGAGCCAGCGCTCGAGTACTGGCCGGCCGCCTCGATGGTGACGACGACCAGGTAGAGCTTGAAAGCCTGTCCCGTCACCACCAGGACTCCGCGAAGCTGAGACCGACGTAACTCCATGTGTCGCTCGCCTCACGCCCTCGCTGACATAGGCCTCCCCCAAGCACCGCCACTGTCCTCCAAGAATATAATTAAAAAAACCAAATGATTTTCCACATGATCGAGTGCAATTACTCATAGTTATGTGTCACTGTCACGAGCATAAATATATTACTCAGGCGCGGTCGCAGCCCAAGATTGGGGGGGGGGGGGGGGGGGGGGTGTCATCATGGGTGCCGACTGCCGAGGAATATTTTAAAGGGAGGTACATCTTCTCGTTGGTCTAGTGGTCGCAAACGTTACTGCTGAGCATGAGGTCCTAGCTGGGTTCAATTCCTAGGTCGGGTAAAGTGTTAAAGGGTTTTTCCACCAGAAAGTCAGAAGCAGCCTGGAGTCTGGATTTGTGCCCGGTTGGCGGCAGTAGGCTCGCCCTCTATGACATTCACTTAATAACTGGCGAAATGTGGGTGTAAGTACTAAATGAAGGTAGACCCCTACCCAACCCTTTGAGGATTAAAGGCGTGATGATATTTTAAGGTTCATGTACATCTCCAGCTCCACATTACCTATGCTATTCACTATTCAGGGACGCAGCTTTTACATAGGGGGTGTGTTACTTAAATACTGCCAAATTGGTCGTATGTATTAACGGTAGATTGTGCAGGGTCGAGAGAGCGAGCGAAGCGAGCTCGAAAATTTGAAGAACCCGCCTCTGTTAATCTAAAATGCAAGAGCGAGCAAAGCTAGCTCGAAAATTTTGCACACTCAGATAGGTTCGATTTTCTTTCGATCATTCCAAAAGGACTAGGAATTACTTGCTTTGTCAACTTTTTAAGAAAAGCTCAAGAACCAATGTAAATTGCAAGAACTAGCGTAGCGAGCCTGAAAATTTTAGCACCCCTCGGACCGCGCATGATATTACTGTGGACAGATCGGCAATATTATCTGATTTCTTAATTCATCCGTACATACCGCTGACAGCAAATATACCTATGTGATCATTTGTGGAAGCCATATCTATACGAACAAATACGCCAACTCAAATAGGTACCTATGTGACATCAAAGGATAACGAAAATTATCTGACGAGACATGCGACGCCAAGATATAGAATGCTGCATTGACTTCAAAAAGATGTCACCTCTTAGGGCATAAACTGCGTTAAGCGTGCCTCTCGCGTGTCCATACAAAAACGACCCGCGCGTGCCCATGCGCGTGCACACGCTCGTGAGCCCGTCGCGTGATACTTCCGTGCAATGGGGCACGCATGCACGCGACGTGATCACGCATCACGTTGGACGGGTCCACGCGCAGTAACCTAGATTCAACGAACGGGCTTACTGGCTGGCGTCTTTTTTTGGCAATTCGTCGTCGCCGTCGTCTTGATAAATAATACAACATTAATTTATCCATTATTACTTATTCGACTGTACACCTCCAACGTCAAAATTGTACTGAGAAAACTGCGTACGCGGATGCACGCGCCGATGCCCGCGCATAAGCACGCGAACGTGCTCACGTGCGTGCACCAGAAGCGTGGCCCGCGACGTGCTCACGTGCGTGCACACGCTTAACGCAGTTTATGCCCTTAGAATGCAATAATATCCGACATATCAGTCTTGCGTTATAAGTATCTGCCTACTCAAATAAATTCAGATGAATGTGATACCTCGTTGTGAATTTGTGATCATATCTAAGATCACTTTCGACAGCATAAAAACCTAACAGTACCTATAATATTTTGAATTTTCTTCTATATCACAATCATTGCCGCTCATTTTGGCGCTATCTTGACGACAGATATTATTGGATGAATCATGATATCAGATATTATTGCCAAGCTGTCCATAAAAATACATGCTCGTGTCTGTATAAAATATAATGATTGCTGTTGCGGTCAGGCTCGTATTAAAATGACTCTGTATTAGCACACGTTCGCACGGACGTAAAAATATCGCGGCCGGATTTTATCGCGCACTAGATTTTCAACTCAGTGTTGAGCCGGGCATTGAGAATCCAACAGCTTAGAGCGCGTCCCAGCACGTCAAAAAAACGCACTGTTGGATTTCAACTCTTGGCGCTGAGCAATACGTTGAAAATCCAGTGTGCGAAAAAAAATCGCCGAGCGATAGTACAAATCAAATTACTGTAATATTGAAAATCATTCGTAATTACTTTCCTGATTCCCTTACAGGTGAAGATCGGCAGAATAAGATATCAAGACCAACAGGTTATCACGCACAGCAAACCACCAAGAATGGCGACCACCGCACGCAAAACACTCACCTGATAAGATTATAAATGAAACCAAATATTTTATAGAATAAGTATATCTTTATTTCTTAAAATAATATGGCTTATTTTTTTATAAAATATAATGTTTATGTCGATTATATAAAATGTATAATGTCATTGTACCTACCCATACCACCTTTGCAACAATAATAAAAATAACAAAAATATAGGAATTTCAATTCTACAAAAATATACTAATAAGTATCGTTTAGCAAGAACATTGTGTCTCTTGCATATTTCTTGCAGTCTTGCAGAAGATACTTGTATTCGTCTTCTACTTGACCTCTCTTCAACAGGTACACCAATATGTACTGATACGGAAACACGGGTACGTTATGACGTGCGAAAAAACGCAGCTTAACTCTTTCAATAATTTTCATGTCAACGAAACAGTAATCTGCTGTGCAGCAACTGCCTGGGGTCCTGTGAAAAATGATTTTGAGTTACACGTGTGTGGTAACTTATCTCATAACGCTGTGATAGGGCCGGCGGCGCACATCTGCCGAGGGGCAGTACAGCGCAGTTTTAATTGGCAATCAAATATCAACCTTCGCGCTAGTTGGAATATAGTTGATAATATTTTACTGCGCTTCGCCAGATCTGTACCACGCGTGGCCTTTATAGGATTATATTAGAACAAAAGAAGATTGTCAAAAAAAATGCCACAGCATTTAAAAATCTTCGGAATATTATACCAGTTTTGACCTCTCCTTTAGCACAACATTATAACACTCGTTTGGATGATATTATGGTTACTATGACACTGGTTGTTTTAATGTTGGCAATAAGCTGTTTCAGAAACTTTATTTGAGGATTTATAGCATGGGTGTAGATATTGTAATAAAATAAAAAATTTTACAAAAATTAAATTGCAACTTTCAACTTGGGAAGTCAAAAAAATCGTATATTTCTAATAGAATTATATAAAAAGAAGTGACTCATCAGCGCCCAGCCCAAATCTTAGGACCTTAGAAAGCTAAAATTGAAGAAAGTGGATTTTTTTCTAAATTCCCACTGGTTAACAAAATTATTATAGAATAGAAAGCATTTATTTGTCAGAATATTGTACAAGGTTGTTATTACGATCTTAATATTCTGCCGTTTCCGGCGTACAAATATAGTTTGTAAAATTATGGGTCATCATTACATTGAAATTAAATTAATCATTAGAATTAGAATTACAAATAATTTAAATAAATTGGACAATAGTTGTAAAAAGCATAGGGTGGATTCTCGGAGATGCTGCTCCGCGTATCAACCTTAGGGTAGATTTTTTGGGGTGGAAACGGAATAACTGCTAAAAAATAAACTTACTGACCTTGGATCATAAGTAATAGGCTTTGCTTTCAAAGTCTTGAATATCATTTGATAATATTGCCTGTACTTCCTCTTCATGATGAGAACGATTTGTTTTCCTTCAAAGGGGTACTTGGCACTGAGTGCATCAAGCTCCAAGTGCCAGTACACGGCTGCCTTCGCCACTTCCACACTTGTCGAGTCTATCTCCAATACTTTTGGATGTTTGAGCCACTCATAGAGATATTCCTGTAATAAAAAATATGTTGACTGTAGGGATAACGATAAAAGAGAGAAATGATAAATCATTATTTTGTAAAGTTAATAAGTACATATTTTAAACTAATATCATAGTTGGTGTTTCCAAGCAGACTACTCTCTTATCTAATAATCTATATTAATAATAAACGTGAAGAGTTTGATTGTTTGAAGGCTTATAATCTTTGGAACCACCAATTGGTATTGAAAAAATATTTTTGGTATTTGATAGCCCAATTCTTGAGAAAGGTTATAATTATAAGATATGGGTTATTTAACATCACGACCCTTAGGTGCCGAACAAACACAGAACGAACGCTAAGTGAAAACGAAGTAATAGAGCGGGCAGGCGATGTGATGCGATGCGACGGGGTGGGTGGGGGACCAACAAATTTCACGCAAACGAAGTTGCGGGCAGAAGCTAGTCTTCTGTCAAACTAATAGTCTTACTTTAGAATTGACACCGATCTTATTTCCATGTAGTTATAATATACTTCTGTGCTTCTAGAGTAAGTTAAATACATACCTGTAAGAACTTCTTGCACCTAAAACTGTCGTAGATAAAGTTGACATTTATCAACCATTTTCCGGTAGCGAGGGCGCATACCATCATACCAGTGAACGTGTCGTTTGGCAACACTGCTACGAAATGTGTTGCCAACATCTCCATTTTTGTATTTTCTGCTACAACGCCACCTAACTCGTTTATCATCGCTGCAATTCTTTCGCGGTTCTATGAAAGATTGGGATTAAGTGTTATGAATTATGATGAAGATGTAAACAGCATAGCTATTCACAAGCACTCGATACGCTTCCGTATCGTATCGAGCATCAATCAATGTTATCGTAGGAGTCTTCTCAACCCTGTTCATAAGTCTAAAACCCGAAAATTTTGTCAGTTTAAATCGAATAGACGCCCGCTATTCTTTTAACAGCTATTTGCTGTCGGGGGCACGTCAAATCAGGTTATCGAAATGTGTCGTTTTCGATACGATAGCCTGTCGTAAGGTTGTGAATAGCTACCCAGGTAAAGAAAAAAATTGTACACATGCTGCTGTATAATATGTCGGAGCGGGACAGCGTATATCGTGCGTTCTCTTTTACTCATGGGCCTTATAGATATCAGATGCTGTGAACCGTCAACCGATAGATACTTCACAGCGAGAGACCATGCACCAGTTTATGGTCTAAATTATATTCATTTTTTTTACTTACATTAATGCTTTCAGATAGCATGAACACCTTCTTCTCACAGGCACATATTAAGTTCTGTTTCAACTTCCATGACTCCTCAGACGTGCCACTTGGAGAATGATAATCACTGTCTGAAGCAGAACATTCAAATTAAACTTTACAACTGTTGACTGATGACTAATTAAAAAAAAAAATAATTACAAAATGTTCGAACGAATAATGTAATTTCAAAGGCAAAATAAAAAGAAATACCTAATCGAAAAATCAGTAGAATCAATGGAAATATGGAGAAGCTTTAAAAGTTTTTGGATGGGATTATTCTAATAATAAATATGGTTTTTGAATGGGAGGATCCATGTCGCGCAGAACAATGTATGGCGCTAGTATGAAATCACATAGTCATGACGTCACTTCTATGACACTGCCGTCTTTATCTAGCAGTTATTTTAACGTTTATAACTTTGCAATTTTTTAAGATTTTACACTTTATACCAACTTCAAAAAAAAGGAGGTTATATAACAATTTGACACATATGTATATAATATTATTGGAACTGCAATATACTCACATATGACAATCTATTGGGGCTTCCAAACAAATATACAAAATTTCATAGATGTACATATGTATGTATGTATGTTTGTCCACACATTTCTCCGCAACTATTAATCAAATCGTGACCATTTTTTTTTTATTGGCTTACATTTACTTCAACTTAAGGAACAGTGCAAGTTTCATCAAAATCAATTCAGTAATTTTCAAGATATGGACTAATATGTGTAAGTGTGATAACCTTTTTTTTGGATGGGCAATCATCAAAAATGACCCCTCCCGCTCTGGGTGGAATGGAAGGGAGTGTCAGACTCTTACTGACTAAAACCCATCCGTGTTCCTTCCTTAGCCCTTTGTGTTCCGGGGTAGCGGTAACCCTTTCGGACAATCCCGCTACCCAAGTGTGACGGTCTGGCTTATTGATACAAGCTACGCGTGTAGTGTCAAAGGGAAAACATTTCAAAACCTTGGTCAAATTCTAGTGCAATATTTACACCAAAACTATTAACTACAAACAATTATAATAATTATAAACAAATAATCCAGTTTTTATTTAAATATAAAAATGACGAAATAAAAAGTAATTTAAAAAATTAAATCGACTTCAAAAGGAAATTCACTCAAAATTATGAAATAACTTTAATTCTGGAAGTTGGTGGTAAAAAACTAAAATACAGATCCTAAGACACAGACTTCCGGAATTAAAGTTATTTTCATAATTTTGAGTGACTTTCCTTTTGAAGCTGATTTAATTTTTTTTTATTAGTTTTTATAGTATTTTTTGCACAACAAATATTTATAAATAGCAAATATTTATTTGAGTATAAAATATAAAAAATATCATCATTCCTATTGTGTCTGCAATTGATGATAGAAAATTTAATATATTTAAATAAAAAAAATTAAACTTAATTTACCTGAAGTCATTTCCTGAAGACTGGCTTTGATTTTAGTGGAAACCTGCATCTTTCCCTTGATTGGGCTGTAACTAGACCCTTTCTTCTTGAGTTTATAGTTCTGGATATACTTCTGAAATGGCAAGTAATTGGCAGTCTTCTCTTTGCCATTTTCAATTAATTTACGAAAACTCACTTTTTTAGGTGTACTCTGCCTACTGAAAGTTCTGTGAAAATTATTTAATCATTGAACAAATATTATCTAAAACCTTTTCTTAATTTCAAAATTAAAAATTATAGAGTTATATTTACATTTATTTTGATAGAAATGAGAATTTACTGTAGTTTCAATGAAAACCAAAATAGTTTTATTTCATAAAATATTGCCCAATTTATAGCTACACAAAGGAACCTGGCATGTTAAATCTAGAAGACTACAAAAATACATATGGAATTATAGGTAGATGTTTAAATTCCAAACATTAATTCCCACAGTAGAGCTCAAGGTGTAAAATAGATATTAAAACTTTTTATGAGCAACAAAGCATTAGTTTCCCATTAGGTAAAGCAGAAGTAGTTAGTAAAACTATACAGTTGAAATATACTTAGGTAGATCCCAGACATGCCAATATTCAATTTGTAACTCACTCATTCCCCAACTTTGAAAAAAAATTTTTAAAGGGACTTGTAGAGGGAGTAACTTTCTCTTCAACTTTTTTGCAATCAATTTCTTGATAAATATCCTCAACAGACCAACCTATTTGTCGACGCACAGCCTTCGGTTTCCTAGTCTTTTCTAACGATGGCACAAAGTCAACACAATCCTCCCCCGGATTGATAATGCCAGCCTTGTAATGCACAACAGTCTCTTTTGAAGTTACTTTAAAGTGTTCAGCCTTGAGATGTTCCAAATAAGCCAATTTTTCAGTGTATATGTCATGGCAAACTGGACAAACATAATGGTGCAACTTGACATTGGTAGTGCACCTGTTAAAATGTATGACATAGTTATCATACTGGTCAAATTTTTCATCACATAGTACACATGTGACGTCCATATCTTCAGGTATATCAGGCAGTGGCTGAGTGTGGCGTGGAGGTAACGACTGGGTGGCTCTAGCTGGCTGTTGATTTGGGGCAATATCTGATGCCACAAGAGTTTCGTTACTGCTTGACCGTTGCAGTTGATTGCGCTCAATAGTACATGTAGTGTGGCAAGTGTGGGTGCCTAATTTGCTGTAGGACTCATTGCAACCTCCACATTTAATGGAATCAACATCACTGTCAGTTTCATCACTTATGTCATGGAAGATATTGCTATCCATATTGTCTTTGAAAAAGTTTTCATTATTGTCACCCTCAGCAGACACATATTCTTCCATGGAACCATCCATAGTGCCATCATGCATGTGAAACTCCTTGTTGAAGAAGTCATTGTAGTCACCAACACATGGTTTGCTTATGTTGGTGTCTGGTAACAACAAATTACAAAAATGTGAATACCTACCCTATACAGTTCTACAATATCATATGGAACAAACATTTAAGTACTAACTTTGGAACAAAAAGAATGTTTTAAACTTTCGTTTGTGCATATCAAATTAATGTATGAAAATAAATCATACCTACTCTTATCACAAAAAAGTATAATTTAGGTGCAAATCCAGTTCTTAGAAGCAAGAAGTTAAAAAGCAAGGTACAAACAAATACACATTACCTGGACATTTTCTTATCAAGTTATCGATTCTTTCGCACTGCTGTTTGAATAAATAAGCTGTGCTTAAATTTTCTATACAGGATGAGCAGACACGATCTGACAATCCATCACCTTCATAAATCTAGAAAGAAATATAAGTCAGAGAAACAATTTTGGAGATCCAGTCAAAAATGCTTGATAAGAGTTATTGCAGTTAGTACTTACTTGAATATTAGTAAAAGACATAACCATATCGGATAACTTAACACACTCATCTTGTTCAAATATTGAACAGAAATCACCCAGTTTCAAGCATAGCCTACATTTCTGAAATCGTGAATCCATTTTGTATCAACAAAATGCTGGTACAGAGGACCTATAGCACCATTGTCCAATATTTACTTAGAATTTACACTTCTCTTTACTAAACGGTACTTTGAATTGAATGCGACATCACGTTCACGTACGTTTTTCAAAAACAAGAAATGCAGCCACTCAGTCACTCAGCCACCATTTAACCGTCTTTTTTAAATCTGACAGTGACAGTCGTGACAGTCGCGCTTTTTAGTATTTCCAGTCGAAAATAATGGAAAGTCCAACTCTCTAAAAATATTTGTTTTATAAAGGTGGGTGTAGGCCAAACGAGCGAATGTGCATTTTATCCCAACTTCATTAAATTCTTTTGTTGTAAGCAGTGACAGAGCATTCTTTCGTTGTTCTATCTTGTTTGCGGAGATTCCATGGAACGCTTTATGAATGCTCGCTGGTTTGATATAAACGGCGCACGAGCGTGCGAACAGTTGCCTAGCTGGAGCGTTCTTACGGTCCGGAACGTCCGGACATGCTCGCTCCTTGAAGCGGTTTCTTCAAAGCGTTCTTGTTTCCTAGCGACTTAACCGATAAATATCCTACTTAACTATGAATTGGTCTCGAGGAAAATGTCTACATTTTAGTTTTTTTTTGTATCGACCACTTTCTTCTTGTAGTTTGCATGTCCACCATTGGTTTGGTATCAGCCACATTAACCAGTCTCCTTCTTTTAATTAATTTTTTCACCTACCAACATCTCTTCCTTCTTTTCTGTGAGACAGAATGATAAATGCAGAACTTCCAATTACAACACAACTCTGAGTCAGACTTATGTATGTGTAATTAGTCTGCACCCGGCCACAGACACTTGACGAATGAGCATACGTTCGCCTGATCTAAACATCTCTAGAATTTATTGTCTTTCTTACACGACAACGACGCTCTTGTTCTAGCCCACCTTTACCGCCCGGCCACGAGTTTTGGCTTAACGACAAGCGGCGCACAGTGGAACGAATGTATGGGAGCGGTTGGACGTAGACATGTCCGAAAAAAAAGAGTAAAATTATGCCAAACTAATGATGCCATCTTATTCGATTACTTAATGCCTTCATAACTTGTGGTGATGAATTTCTTCATAACTCCCATATTTCGGGAGTAATTTGAGAAAATGTGAAATTTTACTATGAAAATGAGTGTATCGAGCTCTCTCCCTCCTGATTCCGGGCTTGTTTCAAGTAGCGGTCTCTAATATCATAATGCTTATACTAAGAGCTATATTTAATACTAAGACACATAGTGCGCCAAATGTGCACTTTCTGGGATAAAGAGTGATGTTTATTTTATAACACAATTTTTTTATTTTTTGTTTATTTTGTTGATTAAAACCGTTTTTCTAAAGGTTTACCTTATTACAATAACATTTCTGAGCAGCCAATTAGAGAAGATATAAGCTAATTAGGATATATAATTAGGGACTTAAGGTTTACATATAAAACTGATGCACTAATGATTACTGATAAGAACATTGCTATTATTTAATTACTAAATGGCTCTTAATACACTAATTTAGCATGCATCATTTACTAATTATCACAATAACTAATTACCTTGCAATATTTAACAAAGGATACCTGGGATACCTGGATTTTATATAAATAGGTCACTATTAGTAACTTTAAAATCAGTGTTGATTTACACCTCGTTGTATCCAAGCTAATCTCGCAATGTATTTTCCAAATTTTAATACAAATCTTGATATTCACGTTGCTTTATGCGCACGCGCACATAAAGATTTACGCGACTTTAACTATTTGTTCAGTGTTTTAAAAGATAACAGTTGTGTTCAGTTATGTGAAAGTGCTGAAACAAGTTTAAAAGACTGGTGTCGTCGATTTTGCTACCGCATTTATGCAAAATGGACACAGTCTGGAAGAAGCACAGATAAGTTTCGGAAGAAACATGAGATTTGGCTACAGGCTGCAATTCAATGGGCGGAATTACAGAATGAAAATATGGAACCTTCTACAGAAAATATAAGTGACGTCATCGAGCCCATAATTTCTCCTGCTAAATCTGATGCTTCAACTTGTACACATCCTAGTCCTCGTAAATCTTTTGAGGACCTTAGTAACCGGCAAAAAAGAAGACGCACTGAAGATAGTCTTTCATGCAGCAGTAGCAGCGCTGAAATTATGTTTTCGGCCGAAAGGGCGCTTCAAAAGGCAGGACAAAGCGATACAGCTTATGTTATGAAATACTTGACGGAGAATCCAGAAGAGGCCTCAAAAATCAAAGCCTTCATTGAAGGTAAATCAATTCAGGTACGGGAAATATCCCCTTTGAAGGCATTGGCTCTTTATGTATCGATGAACTTATCGAAATGGCGCTATAACACTCTTCGGGATTTCAACACTCAAGAAGGAGCTCTTCAATACCCGAGTTACTACATGTTGGTTAAAGAAAAAATTAAGTGCTATCCGGCCAAAGAAGATCTCACAGTTACAGAGAGCTCTGCAAAAATCAAATTACAAGCCTTGATGGATTTAACCTCAAGAAGACTTATTAGGTCGTTAGAAACCCCTGTTGATCCCAATCAACAGCTCGTATTGACCAGCAAATGGGGTTTTGACGGATCATCTAGCCAAAGCATTTATCATCAAAGGACGAGTGAAGATGAGCAAATCGATCTTGCTAGTAATTTTATGATTAGTCTTGTACCACTGCGGCTCGTCTCAAAAGGTGTAACAATTTGGGAAAACGAGCGACCATCTTCCACTTCATTTTGCCGGCCAATATTGTTTAAGTTTATAAAGGAAACCAAAGAAAATGTGCAGAGAGAGATGGCTGAAATCGAAGCAGAGATTGAAGCCTTAACTCCATCCACCATCACTGATGGAATTAGTGTCAAACACCAACTGCTGTTGACAATGATTGATGGTAAAATTCATTCCATTATATCCAATACAGCAGCTTCAGTGTGTGACATATGCAAGGCTTGTCCTAAAGAAATGAATAATTTAGAGTTAATCAAAGATAAACACGCAAACGAGGACATGTATAAATATGGCTTAAGCACCCTTCACGCTTGGATTCGCTCAATGGAATGCTTATTACACATTTCCTACAAATTAGACATAAAATCATGGCAAGTAAGGGGTGATATAGCAAAAAGGCAAGTTGATGACAGGAAGAAAAGAGTTCAAGAGGCTGTAAGAAGAGAAACGGGCTTACTTCTCGATGTTGTGAAACAAGGCAGTGGATCCACCAACAATGGCAACTCGGCAAGGAGATTTTTTGAAAACTACACTAAATCTGCTGAACTGACCGGAATAGATGCTATGCTTTTAAGAAAAATCTGTGTGATCTTGCAGTGTATTTCATCAGGAGAGAAGATCAACGTAACTAAATTCCGAGAGTTCTGCTTTGATACTGCTAAGCTTTACGTGGAGTTATACCCATGGTATTATATGCCTTCTTCACTTCATAAAATTTTAATGCATGGGCCAGACATAGTTCAGAACATGTCAATTGTGCCCATTGGTTTTCTATCCGAAGAGGCATCTGAGGCTAGAAATAAAGATTTTAGAAAATATAGAGAGGGGCATTCTCGAAAGCATAGCAGTATCTCATGCAATGAAGATATTATGCACAATCTTTTACTGTCTTCTGATCCACTTGTTACAAGTATCCGTCCAAAAGGAAATAAGTTTGTAAAAAAATCTTCTTTTAAGGAATTTTATGAGCTTACGGATTCTGAGAAAAGTGATATCGAATTTGTTAACATAAATGATTTAGCGGACATCGATTCTGAATTTGAATTAATTGATGATGATGATGATGACGAAGATAATTAAATGATGTTATTGTTTTAAAATGTGTAACTTAGTAAATTAGAGCTTACATCTTAATTATTTATTGTACTTTTAATGAAACTAGGTAATTTATTATCAACTTACTTAAAAGTCATACTCTCATCAGTTCTTGTGAATATTTTTGTTAATATATATTTCTGTATATATATAATATATTTATAGACCTCTTAATAAGTCTGTCTGCGGTTTAAAGTAAATACAAATGGGGAAAAAACGTTTTTTTTTTTTAAATTTTCATTTCCTTTTATCCCAGAAAGTGCACATTTGGCGCACTATGTGTCTTAGTATTAAATATAGCTCTTAGTAATAGCATTACGATATTAGAGACCGCTACTTGAAACAAGCCCGGAATCAGGAGGGAGAGAGCTCGATACACTCATTTTCATAGTAAAATTTCACATTTTCTCAAATTACTCCCGAAATATGGGAGTTATGAAGAAATTCATCACCACAAGTTATGAAGGCATTAAGTAATCGAATAAGATGGCATCATTAGTTTGGCATAATTTTACTCTTTTTTTTCGGACATGTCTACGTCCAACCGCTCCCATACATTCGTTCCACTGTGCGGCGCGGCAAACGGCGCGGAACATTTTGTATGAAATGCGTGCATTCGGGGTCTCCGAATCTGAATTCCGAAACTGAATTCCGAATCAGGAAACCGGACGTTTGCGGCTGGCCTTAACGCTCACGTTATTATATTTTCCGTCAGGGTTTCCGAACGGAAACGGACGTTTTGACTTTTGACCATCTGATAAGTCAATGTCAACCACGAAGTACTTATGTCAACCCACCTTGACCCACCTGAACCCACAACTCGACCTGACCAATTTATTTATTATAAAAAAAAAACTAGTATACTGTATACTCATTCGGAATTCTATGGTTGGAATTAGTTTATACTTCAAAGTATAGTAGTAATCTTTTATAATTCAGTTCCTACCTGCAACACAAAGTAAATAAATCATTATACTCTGTGAAGTAATTCTAGTGATAAAGATGCAGCCAGAACTTCATGTTAGTCCAAATATTTACATGAGGCCTTTCCCTCGTTTTGATTGTCCCATGGTTATTGGTTACATTGGTCTTGAGAATCTCAAGTACGCCCGTCGTATTAGTAATGATAGAGTAAATTTCGACTTGAACTTGCATTTAGACCAGGTAATACGTAAACCGGAAGACCTGGACGTAAAGCTGAAGGATTTGCTAAAATTTTTGTTAGAAAATGAACATCGCTTGAATTTTCCGTTTGAGAACACCTTAGAAAAAGCAAAGTTTTTTTGCTACAGAGGTCTTATGACTTGCGTGGCTTGTACACCATATGAGAACCGGGAGCCATGGAAAATTGTTGCTATTCTCTTCAAAGGCATTATATATCTATGTGCAAGGGAAACAGAGGAAAAACTTAACAGAAGACGAAATATGACTGAAAGAGATAAACAGTTTACTTCATGGGGATATAAGTTTGAACAGTACCTTTTGTCTGGTAAGTACCTACTACCTAAGTACCACAAGTTGTATCTTATTTAAGAAAGTTTTAATATGAGCTCCACTTGCCACTAATGAGACACAATTACTTTTTCAATTTTGATTTTTCATCGCCAGGTAACTTTTATTCGAGGAATAAAATTGACGTTTGACAGTTTAAATTTTGTATGAAATAACTGCCAAAAATTTCAAAATTATTGCTTGATAAAAGTTATCAGATGATTGAAAAATCAGCCCTATTAATTATGTAATTTTAAAACAATTTCAGATGAGCCAGATTCTGAGCCAAATCCTGATGTTCCAGTGGATGAGAATGAAGAATTCTCATTAGTTTTCACAACACAATTGAACAGCCATAAAATAGTGTATGGTGCTGAAATGGATGGTATCAGATGTGACAAAGCAGCTGTTTCTAAACCACCTCCTTCAGAACTAGGACCAGAAGCCATTGTTAAATATTTGTCTACTAAGGAATTTATAGAGCTGAAGACTAATAGGCATATAGAACATCCAAGACAAGAGACCAGTTTTAGGTTTGTAAAATATAATAATTTTAGAGGGGCATTTTCTAGTATGTCTACTTACTGATCAGCCTATCGCAGTGCACTGCTGCAAATAGGCCTCTCCCAGGCAGCGTCACAACACCCTGTCCTCCGCCTTCCGCATCCAGTCTGTCCCAGCCACTTTCGCAAGTCGCCGGTCCATCTAGCTAGGGGGCGTCCCACACTACGCTTGCTGATATGCGGTCTCCACTCCAGGACTCGTCTGCTCCACTAGCCATTGGTCCTTATACAAATATGGCCAGCCCACCGCAAGTTCAGTTTGCATACTCTGCAAGCTATTTATTTATTTTTATAGGGAAAACAAACAGTAGTATACTAACCCCCTTACTAATAAACATATTACATCAGATGAATAGTTACACACCAATTACTCTCTTTCAGTTGTCAGTAATTTGACTTTCGAAAGAAGAAGGCAAAACATTGTGTAACTATACCTACGCTATACAATGTTTATTAGGAAGGGAGTTAAAATACACAAATTGTCTTAAACATATGACTTAATAAATATACTACCCACTACATTTTCCACAGATCAGATTATTACTCAGTTCTTTTCTGATCTATTTAATCCTCTCATATTACTTTCTAAACCATAATATAGATCTTCAAAGGTTTCACATCATGGCAATCAGAACTGGCCAGACTGAATGTTAGACTAAGCAAACACTACTGTAGCTGGGTTCCTTGTCAATCATCTTTCTGTCCTTGGTCCATGTTACTTGGGGTTGGCCCAACACATTTTCTTCTTCCATTCTTCCTAGGCCTATTGGCTATTTATTCAATAATTAACTATTATACTCTTGCAGGCGATTCAAGTCGAAGAAATGGTGGTGTCAATCATTTCTTGCTGGAGTAGACACAATATTATGTGGATACAGGAATGATGATGGAATTGTAGAAGAACTGAAAACATGGAAAATTAAAGATTTAGTCAAAATGTCCCAGGTAATTATTTATTTTTTATGTACTGACAGACTTTCTTAATCACTTTGCAATACGGTACTTTAAGTTGATAAGTGTGGCATGTGACTATGCTTGATTTGCTGTCAGGTTCAGTCAATGTGGAGTCAATCATCAATCTCCTAGCCTAAGCTCAATAGCCAATAAATCGGTTTTTTTTTTCAGAGATTTTGGAATCCGGATGTGTGCTTCAACTTCTTAGACAATTTCTTAATATATGTAAAGCGGTGTTTGGCAAGAGAGATAAGACACAAACACGGGGAGAAGGCATTAAAAAATCTTCAAGAGTTGCCAATGATAAGCTTGCTGTTCGAGTGGACCCCAGGCCAGCCTGTTCAGGTGGCAGAACATTATTCCCATGAAGATGATCCTATTCTAATGCCATGGTTTACAGATAATTTCGGCAAAGTTGTAAATTTATAAAACCAGTACCCATTTCGAAAAAACCTGATGCCTGCGTACCTCGTGGGTTTCTCAAGGTCCTATCAGCCCTAAGGAATGGGCAGTGACAAATAAATCTGAATCGCGAGCGCGCGCTACATGGTATTCACATAGCGGGCGTCAAGCGCGCTCACGTTAGCTGTTGTAGTGCAGCAGATTCTGTCTGATCTAGTCGAACGCTTCGGAAGCGCGTGTCAGGTTTTATGTCATGTAGGCTTGAAGCGCACACGCAGGCTCAAGGCTGGGACTAAGTTCATGTTAAGCAGAACTATTTTACTAATGGTCGACCATGGCAACACGGTGCGAACTGCAGTAGTGTGTCTGTATACAATGAAGATTAATGTTACCTTCTATCAGGTTGTGGTTTTTATTTTAACTAGCTGCTAAGATAATGTTTTTAAATAATCAATAATAACAATATAATTGTGGACAAATAATTAATTAGTCTGAAATAAAAGAATTTAATATAAAATAATACTAGAATTTTATTGTCTGAATACCAGTAAAATACTGGTATTCAGCTGCATCCGGTTAGACTGGAATGTAACACCGACATAGTTGGGAAAAGGCTAGGCAGATGATGATGGCTAGAATTTTATTGTCTCACTGCAGGGCGAAGACCTCTTTTATTTATTTATTAAAACTTTATGCACAAGCAAAACTGTACAAAGGCGGACTTAATGCCTTGGGCATTTTCTACCAGTCTACCTTAGTCTCTTTTCATACAGACATGAGCATTTCAGACTTATATTGACAAGAAGTCCAGGTTTTCTCACGATGTTGCCCTCACCGATGAAAACTCACCATTGCTACTTGCTCAGATTTGAACTCTTATATGCGAGGAGAGGCCTGAACCACTTGGCCATTACCATAACTTTTTAATTTTTTACAATTATATACATATATACGAATAAATTATACAATACAAAAATATAATATTGTACAATTCTAAACCTATATTAATATTTTTGCTCACCACCACAGGTGGTGTCACGGGGAATAAACGATTTTGAAATGTAACATGTAACACAAATGAGCCATCCAAACTTATGCAATGCAACATGAAATTTAACACGATAACTATGCGAATTAGTTTTAATATGAGTGTGTTACATTTTAGGGTCAGGACATATTGATCGACGGCGTTCGACGGTTTGTCCATACAAAAAGAGCACAGTATGGAACGACGTACGCATCCTTTCGCATCGACGCGACTCACGCGCTCCGGCGGCGGACTGACACCACCATTGCCAGTATACTAATCTTTGACTGACACAAAAACACGATCGTTTGTCGGCGGCCTCCGCAAGCGGTGGATCGGCATAATACGTACAGTCACGTCTAAAAGTATGTATACACTTGGCAATTTTCAATTGCGATTTTTTCGTGAAATAACGAATGCAACGTTGAAATACGACACTTAACACAAACCTATGGGTTCGAAAATACTATTTTCGTAATAACACAAAATTTCATTCAAAAATAAAAGAGAAAATTGCCTTTGAATAAAGCCAAGTGTATACATACTTTTAGACGTGACTGTACTAGTCTGCATCTCATTTTAAATCGGCAAAGTGCGAAAGGCCGTTGATCAATGTGTCCTGACCCTTATGTTACGTTTAACCAATCAGTACCGGGCATTGTTATGCAGAGAGTGTTTTTGTTGATGATTTGTGTTTGAAGTGTAATAACGTGTAGTAAGCATTTTAACTGACCAGTACACACAGCGACACATTAAGCTATACATTTCCAGTAAAAGCTGACATCTCATTGTACATACCAAAAAACCTATACTACGCGAGGTCAAATAAAACTGGAATGTATAGCCACACCCCGGACACTCCATACAACGCTCGCAAAATAATTACCTACTACTACTACATTAAAAAATTACGTTTGTATACGTATGAATGTGTGCGTGAGGTACTTGTGTTTGCGAGCGCTCTTGTTAAAGAACGGGCGACGAACATGCCGAAGTGCGGGGTGAGGTGCGGTAACTGATGTTAGTGCGGGGAAGTGAGTGGCCTTTCTGTACGTAGTACTTTAAGTATTCTGTGGTATAGCTTGATTGATGTGTAGCCGTGTGTGTAGGTACACACGGCTACACATCAATCAAGCTATAGAAAAAAATGGGGGTTTCAATAATAAAAATGGCATTTACTATCGTACCATTTATTATCACTGCATAGCAAATGGTGTAAATCAACATCCATAAAAGACTAATCAACAACATGGATATCTTCACTTACAACTAGATATGCTTAATATAACTAATATGTATTATCAATTTATCATACATTTATAAAAAAAATATTTAGAAAATAAAAACAATAATTAACAGAACAACATAGTTGCAATAAAATAAAATGGTGTCATGTATTAATACGTGTCAACCAATGTTAATGCTGTATTTACATAACAATGATTTATTTTAGCAACAAAAACTCCATCATGTCACATTGGTACTTTTATAAAAACATATTTTAAATTTTAACAAATATTCCTAAAAGAAATCATGTAAGCAATTAAAATTATACCATCTAATATAATGTATTAATTTTAACAATTAGATTTATAAAATATTGTTATTACAAATCTTGAATTTTATTAAAGTTACATAGTATAAATAATAAATTATAATTATAAATTTCTGAACAAAATATATTTGGATTGGAAAAAATATTGAATTCATGGTTAATTTAAGAAAATCATTTTACACTTATGTCTTAAATATTTGTTTTGTCGTTAGAGTAAAGACATCAAATACAAAGAATAACTATCTACAGGTACAGTCACGAGCACTAATATGTCAATACTTGCCAACTTTCAATTGAGATTTTTTCGTGAAATAACGAATGCATCGTTGAAATACGACACTTTACATAAACCTATGGGTTCGAAAATACTATGTTCGTAGTAACATAAAATTCCATTTAAAAATAAAGGAGAAAATCGCCTTTGAATAAAGCCAAGTGTATACATACTTATGCTCGTGACTGTACACATTAATATTTAAACAAATGTCTCCTATTCTTAAAAAACATTAGATGTAAATTTATTTGTTAAAAATTGATTTAAAATATGTTTAAAAAGGCGAATAACTTACCATATAAGCCATATATCCACTGCAGTAAAATCCAAATCATGTTCCGTTTTAATAAATGAAACTAATCTATAAAAATATAGGTATGGGCTAAATTTTAAACACGTGAACAGAATTTTTTGGAAATAAGCCTATTCAGCTCACAGATTTTAATAATTAAAGGGCTGCCGTGTAATGACTGTACAAAGGCAGCATAATCAATATAATTAGCCATTTAATTAACTTATTTAATGACCATTAAGAAAAGTTGAAAGGAAATCGTTTGGCTTGGTATGGACATGTGATGAGAAGGGACGAAACGCATGTGACTAAAAAGAGTGATGAATATACATGTTGATGGATGGAGAGGGAGAGGAAGGCCGAAGAAAAGATGGATGGATTGTGTGGGGAATGATATGAAAGAGAAGGGAGTGAATGATAGCGCGACGGTTGACAGGAAAGAATGGAAGAAGAAAACGTGTTGCGCCGACCCCAAGTAACATGGGATAAGGGCAGGAAGATGATGATTTAATGACCATTAAAAAAAATTGTAAATAAAAAAATTGCGTGTTGTTTGGCAAAGGTATAAAGTGTGCGGAATGTTGATTTGGTTCCAATTTGCAATGGAATGGCTTTCAATGGCATTGTAGGCACATGTTCGAGAGTTATTAAATATTAAATGGCTTGAAGAAGTGCTAACGAAAATTAGCGTAAGAGCGTAACACACTCAAAAAAAGTAACCTTCAACAATATTATTATGTTGTTGTTGCGTGGTGTTTTATTTATTATGTTGATCTATCGTAGAGAGAACGGATTTTTATAAGAATTGTTTAGAACAATTTCCTATGCGTTTTTTAAGTGTGTTACACAATTAGGGCTTACATTGGTAAGGCGGATCTCACATTACCAAGTGCCACGCTCCGGTGCGCGGAATACGTACCCCCCGGACGTGACTTCTACATACAAATTCAATAAAAAGCGTTTCCGCGAGGGGCTCTGTTTCCCGCGCCCCGTTGCGTGGGGCATTATAGTGTAAGATCCGCCTAAGCGTTGGTACCGACGACGTATGAACATAGGATTTAAACACCAATAGGTACTCAGAAATATATCTCAGTATCCAAATCTCAAACAATGTGCACGAAAGAAATTGTATAATAATATAAGTAGTGAATATTTACGATTACTTAAATCGACTATTTCATTCATTTTGTTTCAACAAAAGCGGAAATACAGACGCAATTTATTAACTTTTTTTTAAATTCAACTCACTTTTTTTAGTGAGTGATTGAGTTTATCGTCGATATGCTTAATTTTAACATAATTGGTAAAAGTTTAATACAATACATTAAAAGTTATATCGGTGTGGGTATTTCGTTAAAAGTGATGTTAATCAACGTCTTACGCGATTATAATTATTATATTATGTACATAATTTGCAACGTATATTGCAATTACGACGGAATTAAGTATAATATTTTATATAATCATCTTATACATCGGGTATATGAATGAGCAGAGTAAATGTAAAAGTTAGTTTAAATGTTAAGATAGGTATAAGACGAGATGCGAATTAAATCACAACACACAATGAGAAGATAATTACTATACTATAATAAACACATAATAATTCTCTTTCATTACACATTGTCATTTTGAAGTGCACATTTATAATCTGACATCTATAATTACTAAAATTAGGTGTTTGATGAATGTGAATTAATTTAGATGTCGACGATAATCGTATAGACACAATGGGAAATAGAATAAACATTGAAAATATTTACAGTGCTTCAACGTCTTAACTCTTAACTAAAGACGAGCCTTAACAAAATGTACAACTTAACAGTAATTAGGTACTAGTCGATTTTGGTAAGTTGTACCAAATTGGAATAACACTGATCTGATCACTGAGGTTATTCGTTGTGTACATGTGTTCCTCGAGACGAAGTGATCATGACACGTTATTTCTTTGCGTTGAAAATATTCTACAAACTTTAAACAGTCTTCGGTTTCACTTACATATACCTAGGTATATCCCTGTCGAATCAGTGTGTTTTGTACTAGCGTTATAACAAACCAACTACTAAGCTTTAAAAAGGACATTTTTACTATAGCATTCATTACTGAGGCACAGGTTGAGGAAATTAATTTAATATACAATTCCTGTCTCTTTCACACATTAGTGAAATTTCATTGTTGAAATAAAACCTACAATTACATATAACAAACAATTTTGCTAGGCCTTTAAGTTTTGAAGTTTACATAATGTTAGAAGCCGGTCTTATGGCGTAAATATGAACTACGTAATTATTTTTTTAATTTGTGTTAATGTGCATAATCTATAATGAATATACCTAGCTACATACACATCAAAATTCATTATCTCTTGCAATTTAGATATATTTTTTATCTCAAACCAAACACCATTTTTATTTAGTTATTTTTATTACAACAATAATAGGGTAGTTTCCTGGGTAAAAAAATAATAATTCTAATTAGTCCGTCAGTTAGATTATCGAAAAATAATGGACCCTTATTTTTTCTTTTGTCAATCAAACAAAAAATGACAAAGATAAAGCGCGTCAAAATTTTGGAGTGGGGGGTCGTGACGTCACGCCGTGCGACACTTTTTTAGCACGGCGTGACGTCACGACCCCCCACTCCCAAATTTTGACGCGCTTTATCTTTGTCATTTTTTGTTTGATTGACAAAAGAAAAAATAAGGGTCCATTATTTTTCGATAATCTAACTGACGGACTAATTAGAATTTTTTAGGAAACTAGCCTATTCATAATATACTTGACGCAACGCTATTAATAAACAAAGAGTAGTGAAAATTATGAAATTAGAAGTAAAAGGCGGAAGAATTAATATAACCTATCTATATATATTTTAAAATGTGATTTCATGAATGAGTTTAACTAATTTTTAATAATCTGTAGTTTTTTTCACTACTCGCGTTTCTTTTTAATAGCAGGATCTGTTTCTAATAGTTCTTAATACGACCGGCTTCAATACTAATGAATCAACACAATAGTAATTTCCCGCCTTAGTAAGCTCACTGCAGCCGTTGGCAGGTTCAACTCTTTACCCCGCATTTTATGCGATCAATGTAAATTTAGTATATCAGTAAAACTCCTATGTGATAATAAAATATATTAAATCTTTGTGCTAACTTACGATAAATTCATTTTTTCATAAACTATATACTATTTTATCATTTTTCCTATGAAAAACCAATTCTAATTTACTAAGCGCGCTTGGCACGCTGCATTGGTCTGGTTAAACTCTATAACTACGTACATTAGCTACTTTCATGATGTTGATAATGGAACTGGATAGCAAGTATCACTATTGACTGTATCTCACTAGTTTATATATAAAATAGGTATCAAAATTTCGATGTTTCTTTGTGATAACAATGAGCGCAGATATTGTCACGAGGCACATACCACCTTCCACTTAAACTTATGTTACAATAGAAGCAGGGTTATTGTGATCAATCTGTTACATAACACAACTTATAGCCTATGGTCTACAGCGTGCGCATATCATACACATTACAAATAGAAGGTTGAAAATTAATACATTTTTTTTTGCCAGTCGCCTTGCTTGAACTACTAAAATCAATCTAGTTCTTACACTAAGAACTTTCATACAGAATTAGAAGTTACAAGCTTATAGCAAGCAAAATAATGTAGTACTTACAAGATCAATTTTGGTATAAAACATCTTGGTTTTAAATTAATTGAATAACGATCAATAACATTATAATATTCTATTATTTACAATGATTAACGTTCAGCTCAATAGTTGTTTAAATCATATTGTTTGTTTGCAGGTGGTATATGCCCAATATTTTAATAACGTATACAGTCGGCAAATACAAAAATTTTATCAATACAGCGTAAAACTAGCTAGGTCAAATAACAATAATTACGTATCTACCGACAGTGCGTATATTTGTATATAATTAGTCAATTTCGCATCAGGCTGAACGTGTCTATAGTCTTCGTATATTGATTCAATCTTTAAAGTTGGATCTTCATCTTATGTAAAAATATATATTATTCTATTATGTGGTCCGTAGCATCACACGCATTCTGCGCATGTCGACAGCTGAGCCGCGGTTCAACGCGCAATAATCACATTCCAAGTTAATATGAAATAAAATAAATGATTGCAGAAATAGTAATGATTCAACTCTAATTTCGTCAATGTAATGTTTAACATGGCAATTTATTGGGCTAACATAACAGCAACATGCGTATCTGTAACTTAAAGTTCATAGAGCATGTTCACTTTAAAATTCTTCTCCAACTAATATTGTCAAATATTTTGACGAAAAACATATTGCCAATAGTTTTTGGTGGCTTCAAGAATAGGCAACCTAGTCGAAGCCGTCAAAAATAAAAATTAAATTAGAGTTTTGCTTTTGCTTACTCTAATAATTGATGTCGCATAGCTTTTATAATTATCACAATATTATAGTGCATTGATTATTGACTCAATTTTTGGGAGTGTGCGATCCAAATTTAAACTAGGTATGCACAACTTAGCACTTGCCTTCACTGAAGGCATACAAATACATTGTACTCTGTAGATATCCATCTATCGGTATCCGTACAAACAAATTCAAACTTATATTATTATACTACATATATACAAGTGATGATATTGAAGCAGCGGACTAGAGATCGACGTAGGGAGTGGGGTCCATCTTGTCGAGGTCGGCCAGCAAGGCGGGCGTGAGCGGCTCGCCCAGGATGTCCTCGCGGAGCATGTCGTGCAGCGGCGACGTCAGGCCCTGCTCGCTGTCCACGACGCTCTCGTGCAGCTGCGTGGAGCCGCACACAGAGTTACCGTTGATTAAAAAATCTCTGTTGCTGTAACTAAACACGCTTCTGTCTTCCGCGAACTGAGGAGTAGATGGCACAGATTTCGAGGATATGCCGTTGGATGCGTTGGAGTAATTCTCGGCAGTAAACAGTTCCCTGGAGCGGCGGGAATCGATTTGCAAGTTGGGCGCGGTTCGTTTGTAGGGCAGCGGTGTACTCGGGACCGATCGTGATGTGTAGTATTTATTTTTTTCCGTAACTAATTCCGATAAGTCAAACTCAATACTATTCGCTCGTTTCAGGAAATCTTCCACGTTGTCAGCGGCGGCGCTGTCGTTTGTGAACGATTGGTTGAACTGATTGCTTCTCTCGAGCAAATCGTCACCACTCGGTATTATCGCAGTCAATTGCTCATCCGAAAGTATCTGATGTTCAGGGAGGGGATCAATACCGTTGCTCAGAGTGTCGTTCGAATTAAGGATACTTTGTGTGGCGCTAGTGGTGAGCACGTCGTTACTGCTGTCGATAGCGTCATATATTTTGTCGAGCGTTTCTCGATTAAGTCCAGCTTTTGTTATGTCACAAGTATCGGCAAGAGATCCGAAATCACAAAACTCATTGGGGACGGGTGTCGGCGGAACTGATCCTACTGGAGTGTTGTTAAAACTCAATAGTCCCATATTTCCTATTCCCTGCTTCAGGGGTACTGATTGTGATCTAAACGTGTCGGGTCCTGATCTATAAGTAACTAGTGACTCTTGGAAAAACTGACTAACCTCGCTTGACAAAGGATCAGCAGACAATGGTTGGTCTCCATTTATGTGATCTCGAAACGGTGCGTTGGGTAAAAAATTCAAACAAAGGTTATTGGAGCCATTAGACATTCCTGCGGGACACGTGTACATATGATTTTTATATTGTGTAAGTATGTTCGGCGAGGGAGGAGCGGAGATCGGTTGGCAGTACTTGCCAGGGCCACAGAGTTGTGCTTTGCTCATAAACTTTTGATCGTTGGGTATGGCAAACTGTTTGGTGCAGGAATCCGTCACACCGAGAGACAGAGGATTTCGCCGTTTCCTTCCATTGTGTTTAGGTATCGGCCGAGGACACAGCCGCGAGCGCGGCACCGGGGTGTTTCTCGGACTAACGAAAGGGCTCGCGGCAGTGCTGTGCGAGTGCGATATAGGAGATGTCTGTAACGAGCCGCCCATCATGATTTGTTTATTCACCTTAGTTGGACTTTGACCCCTCTGTCCGAATCCTAGCGGTGACTTGGAATGAAAGTTTCCTGGAGAATGACATCCATCAGAAATTGGTACAAACTCGTATTGTTGTGTTCTGGTAGTTGGACTCTGCGGCTCATTGTGACAATGTCCGTTATACAGATGTGGCCCTCCGACATTACCAGGCATTTGATTGGATACAGTGTCATTGACATATGATAAAGACGTGCCATTTTGATTCGGAATCGAATTACTGTGCTTGTTGGCGTTCATAGCAGTCTGATTAGTTAAGGTTGGCCCATTCATTTCTGGTTCATTAGTCCCAAGCGGTTTAAAGGCGCCTTCAGAAATAGTAGTCTTCATCGGCGGAGGATCGTGTGAGTTCTGCTGAGAAAGTTGAGAGTCTTGATTGATTTGCATAGTTTGAGAACTAGACCCACTCTGGTTTTTTAAGTTTTTAGCTAACAACTCTCTGAGCTGCGATATCTTTTCGTTTTTGCCCTGACTATGGTCGTCGTGTGGGTCCTGGCCTCGTTCTAAAAAAGCAGCTGTGTTATCAGACGTGCTGGTGTTCGCTTGGGCTTGTGCCTGCTGATTAGCGCGGTGATGAAAATACTGCAGTAACTCTTCTTCGTGCTCCTGACTGTTACCCTCGTTCAAATAATCGTCTAAATCATGTTTATCAATGTTACATATGCTGATCACACGTTCCCTGTTGAGAATTTCCGTGTGTTTCTCTTCACAAATCATCCCCGTTTTGATGTTAATCCCATCCAGACCGCAACACGAATCAGGCGTTGCGGTTCGCTCGGGCGATCCCGCGCGATCCGGCGAGGGTCCACTGGCTCGGCCGCTCGATTTCCGTAATTTATTGCGTAGCATTTCGGACTTAGACGTCGGAGCCTTCACCGACCGTGTGGGACTCGCCGCCTCCTGTTGCTCCCGGGCCAGCGCCGCGGCGGTGCTTTTGGACCGGCTCGTTAAGTTTTTTGGATCCTCTAAAAAAGCAACCTCGGGACGAATTGGAGCGTCGGCGGGCGCGGGCCCAGAGCTGCACGCGGCGTCGAGTGGCGGGGGCGCAGGAGGCGCGGGGGGCGCAGGGGGCGCGGGCGGCGCCGGGGGCGCGGGTGGTGCCGGGGGCGCGGGCGGTGCCGGGGGCGCGGGCGGCGGGCCCGCCAGCGCCTGGCGCGCGGCCGCCAGCTTGCCGCCCAGGATCTCGGCGGCGCGCATCTTCTTGGGCAGGTACTCGGTGCGCGGGAAGTCGTCGGGCGCGTGCTGACGCGCGTCGGGCTGGCAGCGCGGCGAGGCGGCGCGGTTCTCGCTGTGGTACGTCTCGAGGATCAGCTTCTTACCCGGCAGCGGCACGCGCGAAGGTACCGGCGGCGGCTCGGGCGGCCGGCGCCGCGCCCACTCCGTGCGCTCGGTGGACAGGTCCAGCGACGCATCGCTGCTGAGGTTGATGGGCAGGTTGTGCTGCGTGTCGGGGGGGCGCGTGAGGTCGCGCGGCGCGTACGTGGGCTCGAACACGTAGGGGTCGGGCCGGTAGTCGTGCAGCGGCAGCGCGGGGTGCGGCGCAGCGGGCGCGTGCTGCGCGTGCGGCGGGTGCGGGAGCGGCGGGTGTTGCGGGTGCGGCGGGTGTTGCGGGTGCGCGCGCGGCGGCACGGAGTAGGGCTGCATGGGCGGGCGCACGTCGTACACGGGCGCATAGGGTGGCTGTGGGTACCCGTAGCTCATATCCTGCATGGGCTCGCTCTCGTGTTTCATCGGCTGGTGGTGTCCCGCGTACGACGTGGACGGAGGGGATTCTCCCGACACTTCCTGTCCCTTGTTCTTTTTAGGCCGTCCAGGAGTTCCTTGTGTCTGTCGATCAAATATAAATAACAGGTAAAATTCAAGCCGTACCCTAAAAGTAATGTATATTATGTATATTCCGAAGGCAGATTGCATAATTCGTCATTATACATACGGCACCGTCCGTTTGCATACTGTTGCCGGTTTAATGCCTAAGGCAAAATGTATAACGCCTAGACATTATGGTAAAAGTCCTTGAAACCCAATTGATGATTCGATCGCCGTATACATAATGCCTAAGCGAATTGAATGAACTATTTCTTTTTCTACCACCCCTTTCTATAAACATGGCGTCAAGTAGTGCAAGTGTTTCCGAAAAAAAAAAAAAAGAAAACAAGTGAGTGCCGCAAGAAACAAGTGAATTTAAAGGCGTTTACTATAAACAATAGTTACGAATCTCAAACGGGATCGGATCATCTCAAAAAGCCGTGGTCTATAGAAAAAGTTTTGTAGGTTATCTGGCTCGTAAAACACGCTCAAGTGTCCATGCAAACTGGCGTTCGGCGGACTCTTGCTAGTAAATAAAGGGTAATCATTTTTACGGCAGTTCGTAGGTTGGGTTGGAACTGTCAACCGCGCGCGAGCCGAGCGAGCAATACAAGCCGACGAGGGCTATTTACAAGTTAGATTTCTTACCGAATAATTCAGATTTGTTAACTGCCCACAAGTAACTACCCGTTAAGCCATTTTACTTTAATATGTATTTAATTACCCATTTACATATTTACTTATGACTCTTTATTTAGTTAACTGCTAACCCCCTTATTCATAAAACTTATCAAACCTATTTTAGTTAAAATGGGGTTTGTCTCTTTCTTACACACAGAAATGTCAACGTGACAGATAAAGACAAACGTTCTATAAACCTATTTTAGCTAAAATAGAGATAAAATAGGATTATGAATAAGGGGGTATGTTTTTACTGCCGAACTTCGAAATCGTGGTTACCCTAATATGACTCTTGACGAAATGGATACGATCAGAAGCATCATAAATTTGCCTTAGGCATACGGCTTATAATACAATCCTCCTGCGACATATTCTTTTTATCACTGACCTGTATTTTTCGTTTCAGATGCTTTATTAATTGTCGGCTTGTTGCGTCATCTGCTGGTGCTGAAAGTGGACAAATAAAACATAATATTGCACGATAGTTCTTTGCATTAAAACATGAAGGCAAAAACAATATCCAAACGCAAAATCCAATAGCAAACAATAATTTGAAAAGTGTTCTTTTTCAAATTATGGTTAATTTGTGTCTTGCGTTAAGTGTTGAGAGAGTGCATTCGGAAAGTTGGCAATGTCGCAAATTGCTGTCAAATCGGTTTTGTAGTAACAGATGTGTTTGTGAACGTGCTCGTTCTGGGAGTCGTAATCAATTTTACCAAATCTACCAAGACATTGTTTACCTTGTTTAATGGAATCGAAAAGTTAAGATGCAAATAGACTGAAGTCAAGCAGACATATTAAATATTAGGTGATATAAATGTTGACTTCCTTTCGGACATAATATAATACAGGGTGGCAGAGATATCGTCACGCAACCTGTTACTATGGATTCAGTACATGATTCTGAACCTCCCTGCGTAGTATACATTTTTCGTCGATTATTGATAAAAAAAAAAATTGCTGTACGGTCAGCATCAAAAGTTGATTAACACTTCAGTTTTTTTAATCTTAGTTATTGAGCAAAATGTTTGTTCAAAATTGCAGCAGAAGAATTTTTTTTAGAATATATAGTCTTGTCTATTATGTGAAAAGCTAAAAATCAGTTTATTGAAAAACGTTGTTGTCAATTTAATAACATGTAAAAATGATAGTGTTAATCGACTTTTGATGCTGACTGTACCATACATTTTGACCGCGTAGGTATTGCAGTTTTCTATGAAACAGCTGGTTTTTTTTTAATATATCCGAGTAAAATTTATGCGCAGGTAGGTTCAGAATCATGTACTGAATCCATGGTTACAGTATGCGCGTCGATGTTCCTGCCACCCTGTATGAGGTAAAAATCCCTAATTGCACCTTTACACAAGATCAAAAATGAAAAGAAAGTTCAAAAATGTATGGTCCTGACCGTGTGGCTGCGCAAGCGGCGGCGGCGACGCGCTGGCGGGTCCGGGCGGGGCGTGCTGCGTAGTCGCCGACATGAGGTGCCGGGACAGCTCCGATACACTCGAGAATTTCATGCCTACAACAACATTGACTTTTAGAACAAAGTGCAGATTATTCTGTAGCGTCATTCCCTATACTTATATAAAATTGGTTGATATGTTAAAATAAATAAATATACTATCTTTTTATTAACAGTCTATTCTGAGATTTGACAGCAAAGCCACTCAAGAAGAGTTATTTTACGTTCGAATCTGCGGCGCATGAGGTCTGTGAGGCGCGTTTAGTTTGTGGGACAGAAATTTTGCGCAACGTGTATAATGTTAGCCCAGGTAAGCTCGGGCGCGTTTTTCTCGCGGCGATTTATTTTTCGCGCACTGGATTCTCAACGTACTGCTTAGTGCCGAGAGTTGAAAATCGAACAGTGTGTTTTTTGACGCGCTGGTTTCTTATAAGATATTAAAAGCGCGCCTGACGTCTGGTTTGAGATACCCGGGCTTTATCAGTTTCGTCGTATCGTATCGTTTAATGGTTCGCCTCCTATAACATGATACTTTAACCTAGCTGACAAATAGAATAGGGAATAGAGACACGATATGTTTTGTTAATATACCCAAAAGCTTATGATTTTTTTAAAACTAACTCCAGGTGATACATCTGATAGGTACATACCTAATTTTGTTTCGGCCCAATCACAAACGATCCTCTCGTTTTCTCTTGATGCCGCAGTTGGTTCCTGCAAGAGTAGGTATAAAAGAATTCAGAATCTGAGATAATTTTGTTTTGTCTCTGCATCACCCTAAGGTTGACTGGTAGAAAATGCCTCAGGCATTAAGTCCACCTTTGTACAGTATTTTTTTTACTTGTGCATAAAGTTTTAATAAAAAAAAGTAATAATTATCAAGTTTTGGAACAACAAACTCAATGCCAAAATACAAATTCCAATTCCCAACAAAATTTTTTAGGACCTGTTTAGCACTAATTGTCACTCTCAAATCAACTTAGGTAGAATACATAACGCCGATAGTAAATAGTTGAGTAAGTAGGTGATGGTCAGTAAATTATCTGAGATTATGAATTGAAGTATAGAATTGGCTCGCTGATTGACTAAAATGTCGTATGTACTGACGCCAGCACATCAAGCTACCCGAAATTGTAAAACTTTCCTAATCAACCTTGAACCTAATGATTTCGCGATAAAGTTGAAAATCTATTAAAGAAATTTGACAGATTGTAGTAGCTTGATTTGCTGGCGTCTGAACATTATAATACACAAACCGGCAAAATTGGGTTATTCCATTTATCCACCCCCAAAAAATTCACCCTAAGGTGGACGCGGAATGCGCGGGCTTGTCCGAGAATCTACCCTAGGCCACGGAATAACCGACAAACTGGCGACATTTATTCTTTCGATTTTAAGTTGATTTAAAGTCTACGGTGAGGAATGTTTCTTACTCAATCAAATTAGCTAACGAAACTCCGTAGACATATAATGGGTATTGATATCTTAAAGTTCGCAAAACATACCTTGGATGATTCGCCCAAATCAGGTAACTGTGGCACTTCTAATTTGATCTTTTTCCTTAGTCCCGCGTAGCAATATCTAGAAAAAAAAGAAACCGGTAGTTTAGTGCAGATGAAGTTTTAATTGTCTTCTTTTTTCACTAGAAAATCTTTGTTATGTTTATTTTAATACTAGCGATCAGTCCTTGCTTCGCACGGTTTTAACGACTTGACAAAACATCAAAATTTCTTTATCATGCTTATACTATGGAAGTTAAATATAAATGTATTAAGTATACACATACACCTTCCGGAATATACAGGGTGTAAGGAGAACGCTTCCGAAGCCTGGACGTACATTATATACAACCTATATGCAAACGAATACCAATAACCTTTCGCTTTAAATTGATTATTTTCAAGACTTCATATTTTGTAAACGCGCAATGGAAACCGTACAAAACGTTAGGTCACTGACACGCAAAGCGACGACGCGCCACCACGTGACCAAGCGCCCGCACGTCGCGGGCGCCGAGCGCTCCGTACGGCCGAGTCACGGGATTTATACGGAATTTACAAATATCACTTTCAAAATGCCCACCCCTACGACACTTCACAAAATTATGAATTTTAATCGCATTCGTAGCCCACTGTTAAACATTAAAGCTGACAGAGGCATTTTACGTACCTGTCTAAATCCTTTGCGACCTTATGAGGTTTGGCTCGAACTGCGCTCCATTCATTTCAATACACAGCTGGGCCCGTCGCTGTGTGGACCGGTGAACACGAGGCATTAGTGTAGGGTCCTCAACACATTCTTCGCGTAGTTTATTAAAAACGCTCACTATTCTGCCCCGCATTTCGTCAGCACTGTCACATTCCCGATCAAACACTCTTTCTTTCACATACCCCCACAAAAAGAAGTCCAGAGGTGTTAAGTCGGGTGAACGAGCCGGCCAGGCGTGCGGCCCCAGCCTTCCGATCCAGCGGTTACCAAAAAGCTCAGTGAGACGCTCGCGGACAGGGCGCGTAACATGAGGTGGAGCGCCATCGTGCTGGAACCATGCTCGACGAAATTCAGCCAGCGATACATTATCTAGCATATCTTCTAAATGTCCATTTATAAAATTAAGATATGCTGATCCATTGAGTCGCTGCGGTAGAAACACTGGTCCCAGAATTCGTCCATTAAAAACACCAGCCCATACGTTGACGGACCATCTGGTCTGATGGCCGGTTTCTTGAGTAGCGAACGGGTTCACGTCTGACCATACATGGGCATTCCTCCTGTTCCACATCCCGTTTCTTGTGAATGTGGACTCGTCCGTCCAGATAATGTGCTCAATGAAGCCAGGCGCACGTTGTTGTTGATCTAGCAGCCAACGACAATACGCACGACGACGAACGCGATCATTAGGTAGCAAAGCTTGTACTTTGTGTATTTTGTAGGGCCGCATTCTGTTCCGGCGCAAGACTTTGTGAACTGTCCAGTGAGAGACGGTCGGTACGCCCCGGCGCCGCAACAATTTCGCCGCACTTCGTGTGCCCAGGCGTGGATTTTGGCGAATTACATTTAAAATACGCTCCTCGGTCTGAATGTTCACTTGTTGTCCACCGCCTGCCGCCATCGGAGCAATCGGTCGATTTTCTAAGACTCGCTGAAAAGCTGCTGTTATCATGCGAGAATCAGACGGATGCCGGACGTTCGGAAATCTGTCTCGGTAAATTCTCAACGCTAGAGAAGCATTGCCACGGGCTTCGCCTAAACACATCAACATGTTGCCGTATTCACGAGCACTGTACACGTATGCCTCAGGCATTGTTTAAAACAACAAAAATAATAACTAAAAAACAATAAAACAGCAATAATAACGTAACAAAAATAATAACTAAAAAACAATAAAACAGCACTAAAAACGTAACAATAATAACTAAAACAAAACAGTATTAAATACGATTCAATAGCGATGGATCGATTAAAAGTAGCGCACGTTCGCTCAAGAGCCGAGTCGGAAAGGAACTAACTTACAGTCTTAGATTACTAAATAAGTACTAAGAAGATCAAACATGCCGCCTGCGTTTGTTGCCGGCCGACAAACGATACCGCCGCGCGTACGCCGCCACGCGCCAGCGCGGCGACCATAGCGGTGTCTTTTGATGCGCAAAGATCAACAAATTACAGAGGAGAAAATGTTAAAATAATAGTTATGAAATCAGAAACCAATTGTACTTTAGCTTTATTAAATTATTACAAACTATTGTCATTTTATAACTTTTAAATAAGATTTAACGGGTTTCTTAGATTAAATTAATTTAATTATCCACCTTAAATTGATTGGGTTTACTTACCAAATGAAGGATACAGTTGTTCCAATAAACGACCGCGCCTAATGCGACTCTAATTTCATTGACATAAAGTTCAAATTCAATTTATTCACGCGCGCTAGTTGCTTCAAACTGTACAGACGCCAGCACATCAACCTACTACAATCTGTCAAATTTCTTTAATAGATTTTCAACTTTATCACTAAAACGTAAGGTTCAAAGTTGATTGGGAAAATTTGACAGTTTCGGGTAGGTTGATGTGCTGGCTTCTGTACATGCGATGAAAATGTTTCTGTCAATCACAGCCACAGCTGATGTCGGCGATCTTTTACTTTATTTCATTCACTATCGATTATCGACTTACATACAAAACTGTTTTTAAATGCACGAAACAGTGCATCAATTTAAAACAGTTGACGCATCTGAAATGTTTTTTTTCTTATTTATTTTGGCGGCGCTTTACAAAGGATGCTTATGGTCACAACTCACAGCGGCGCCGCGCATAGCCGTGGACGCCTAGTTCTTTCAAACTAGGTGGCCCGGGTTCAAATCTCGGCCAATACCAATGAATTTTGTGATCATTTACCTTGATTACCAGAATTCGTACGCGCACCGTTTCTCCCCGCGCACCCCGCGCCGCCGCCGGCGCCGGGATCGGGACCGCGATCGCTTGGTCATCCACCGCCCACCGGCAGTCGATAGCCTATGTACTCCGACGGCGAATGCACGCGCAAATATTTCTAAATTAATAATTACGTTTCGCAATCTAGTGTACCTAAATCTCAGTTTTCTCTTCTAATTCTTGATACTGTATCTTCCTAGTGCTTGTTTCTACTCATTCTGTAAACTGTAATTTTAATTTTGTTGCTGTGCAAAATTTTAATGGACGAATTAACAAAGTTGCTTGTAAAGTCAATGTCTTTGTACATAATCAACTTTTTGTACTTTTCTTTCTCAATCACAGTAGGTATCTAATTACCTTCGATATGGGGTCTCAAGGTTAAGCAAAGTAAACTGGATTTTTCTGATTTGTAAGCAAAATTTGCGAACATTCCGATCAAAATAAAATTGTAACCCTGTTCAAGGGGAAAATCATTACGATCCTTGCATGAATGGAATCCGAAAGCACATATCGCACAACTAGGTAGAAGCACAGAATACTTAAAGTACAACGTACAGAAAGGCCACTCCCTTCCCCCCGCACTAACATCAGTTACCGCACCTCACCCCGCACTTCGGCGTATTCGTCGCAGTTCTTTAACAAGAGCGCTCGCAAACACAAGTACCTCACGCACACATTCATACGTATACAAACGTCATTTTTTAATGTAGTAGTAGGTAATTATTTTGCGAGCGTTGTATGGAGTGTCCGGGGTGTGGTAGAAGTGAACTGAAAAGACATTTGCTTCAAGCGATCGAGTAAAAGTTAGGAGTTCATGAGGATAGGAACACAGCACCGCCCGCGCGCCGTCAGCCGTCGTGTAGCGCGTCACGTGGACTTGGGGTCGTCGGCCGCGCTGCCGTCGGCGAGCGCGCGCGCACTTTGAACCCGAGGTCATGCGCGAGCGTCAGCTGATATTTATTTACGAATACATTGCTTGTTAGAGTTGTAAAGAAAAAAAATGTGTTTAATCGCAAATAATGGTTGTATTTAACTGTTTTCACAGCATAGTGTACGAAAAATGCTAAAAAAAATTGGTAAAATTGTTCATTTTTTTTTCCTGATTTTTTGATGGTATTGTATCGAGAATCACTAGCCCTATCACCTGTCTTCGTTTTCGGAAGCGTTTCCCTGGCACCCTGTATAGGTACTCCACATAATAGTGAAAACCGAATCAACATCCGTTACATAGTTTAGAAGAACAACGCGGTCACAGACAGCCACTAAAATTTATAATATTACTAGCCGACATGACAGACGTTGTCCTGCCCGAACAGCGCCACCTACCGGGTCCAATTGTGAATCTAAACCATCCAAGGACCTACTTAAACACAAAAAAAATCATCGAAATCGGTCCAGCCGTTTAGGAGTTCAGCAATTCAGTGACATACACACGTACCTGGGCATTTTCATTTTAAATGGCGCAGGTTTTAAAAAACAACCTTTTAAATTATTATTGTTTTAGGACACTTTGAATTTTGAATTATTGTAAAAAATATATTTATGTTATGATTAAATGTAATAATTAAGTGCAGAAATGTGTATTTTATTTTCTAAAATTATTTTTTTAAAGTAAGTCAGGCTAAAAATGTCTTTTTAGTAACAAAAATCAAATCGCGATAACAAATAAACTGCTGGAAATTAAATGAGAAAAACGCTCAGTATAAGTTTATGATATCAATTAATGAAATTAAATATTACTACTTAGTCAATAGATATTTATCTTTATTTAAAATTTCAACAATTTGGTCTGTATCGTAACATTTTGACCAAATGCAAGTTTTAATTTTCGTGTAACTTATTTGATCAGTCAAGGAATTATAAACTTGGAATATAGTGTTTATGTACTTTTTTTTTTCTTTATTTATAATATTTTAATAATAATATTCCACATAATATTTAAAAAAATAAAAATAAAAAACGACAAAAACCACCTGCGCCATTTAAAATGAAAACGCCCACCTACGTAGTTGGTGCATAAAACACCTCTCCTGTCTACTCTTTCGAGAAATACAGGCGTTATATTATTTTGTGATTTCCTAGTAGACTTTCCTCATAAATCATCAAGAAGGAACGTTAATTTTTGTATGCATTATACACTCGCGAGCAAAAGTATGGAATCACTTACTTGGAATTGATTCCTCGCGATCTTGAGTACTTAATAACTAGTTAAGAATAATAAAAATGGTACCATTTTAAAGGTTAAACTGTTATCTTTAAATTGATACCAAATTCATTTAAATCACACCAGTATTTAAGGAGCTATCCCGGATTGAGTGAAGGAGTTAGGAAAACATAAGGATAATGGAAAAATTATAAATGAAGAAAACAACAAAAATGAATTAATAAAAATGTTATTTGGCCTTAAAATTAAGTTTCAATATTTTGTGTTCCCTCCCCTCGCCCTAATAACTGCTTAAAGACGGTTCTTCATTGACCTAATCAGCTTCTGAATCGATTCTTGCGAGATACCTTCCCACTCCTCTATCAAAGCCGATTTCAGCTCATTCACACTTAAAGGAGCAAGATTTCTGGAACAAACCCTCCTCTTCAGTTCATCCCACACGTGCTCAATGGGATTCAAGTCCGGGCTGGGCGCTGGCCAGTCCAACGTGGTGATACAGACTTCTTGGAGGTATTCAGTTGTGGCACGGGAAGTGTGACAACGAGCGTTATCGTGCATAAGGAGGAAGTCATCACCGATATATCCCGCATAAAGAACGACATGTTGCAGCAAAATATCGGAAATGTCGCGGTCTGAAGTTAGACCGCCTCCTCGTCCCCCGCCAGGCACGAAAACGAGCTCCGTTCTACCGTCGAAGGAAATGCCGGCCCACATCATACAAGAACTGCCCCCATAAGCCACTGTCTCAGCGAAACAGCACTGAATCGCTCCCCAGGCTGCCTGTAGACTCGACCCCTTCGGTCGCTGCCGTGCAAGCACATTCTGCATTCGTAGGAAAACAGGACACCTCCATTGCTCAACCTCCCAATCAAGATAGGAGCGAGCAAATTGAAGGCGTGCTTGTCGGTGACCTGCCGTCAGTTTCGGGCCTTTGGCAGGCCTTTTTTTAGTCAAATTAGCTTGCTTAAGTCTTCAATGAACTGTCCACTCGCTGGCAGCTACCCCACGAACATTTCGGAACTCCTGTTGGGCGTCGACACTAGTCAAATGTCGATTTCGGAGAGAGGTTGCGACGATAAAACAGTCATCCCTCTCCGATGTGCACCGGCGCCGTCCAGATCTTGGTCTCGGGATAAAGCCACCAGTCTCCCGAAAGCGTTTATAAACTTTCGAAACATAGGACTGACTTATGTGGAGCTGACGTGCGACAGTCCGCTGGCTGAACCCTTCTTGCAATAGGGCGATGATTTGTGCTGCTTCTTTAGGTATAGTATCCTTTGTCTTCCAAGTTTAAGGGTCAAAAGCAGCGGAGATGTTGCTGTCAACGTGTGAAAGCCGACTGACAAAGAAAATCCGATAACACGTGCTTTTATAAGGGGTCAATAGGCCGCAACTTGCGACGTATCAAACAATTGAAACATATCTTTTTCCTTACTTCTTCACGTAATCCGGGATAGCTTCGTAAATAATGGCGTGATTTGAATGAATTTGGTATCAATTTAAAGTTAACAGTTAAACCTTTAAAATGGTACCATTTTTATTATTCTTAACTAGTTATTAAGTACTAAAGATCGCGCGGAATCAATTCCAAGTAAGTGATTCCATACTTTTGCTCGCGAGTGTAGTTGAATGCTGATTTATTTTCATTACGTATCTCTTAATGGATGACACGTGTATCGTGTTTGCATGTAACGCACCTAAGTACATAGACATATATCCATATCTATACTAATATTATAATGCGAAAGTATCATGACTCTGTCTGTCTGTTACATTTTCAAGTATAAACCACTGAACAAATCGTTATGAAATTTGACAGATAGGTAGCCTGGGACCTGGAGTAGGCTCAGCCTGACAAAGTCGCGGGCAATAGCTAGTGTGTAGGTGCATCTCCAGGACATTCTTTTTTAACCGACGAAAAATAGGAGGAGGTTCTCAAGTCGACGTACTTATATATGTATTTTTTTTTATGTATAACCGAACACGCATTACTTTTCGCAGACTAGTCCGACTTTGAGGATTCTTTTTTTATTGGACAGGGTATTTAACAAGGAATTCCTTAAAAAAACCTGATGAAGATTGATAGATTTTAGTTCTGTTAGTTCTGCACACCTGACCTGGCGCCAGGCGGGCAGTCTGGTAATAGAAACTAGGGGAAAGTAGTTGCCAATAGTAGTTATATTAGGATTGTTTAGGATACTTTCTATTTTATGTTCGTATAGCTCGTCAAAATGTAGGGAACAGCTGTTTTTTTTTTCAGGATATCAGGTTTGGTCCCAAAGTAAAAGTTGTTCATGATGATGAATGAGTATAATGTTGGTGTTTTTCCAATAACCCTGTATATCGTTCCCGTGGGATATACATATTCCGACATCCACGGGGGCGAAGCCGCGGACAAAGGCTAGTCTCAGAATAGCGAGTGATTTATTTTTAGAAGATGAATTAAAATAACAAATTGTTAGATAATTTTTCATAATATTCGGTGATGGTGACACCCCGTTATCAAGAAAATAATATAACTTATCAAATTTCACGGTGAAGGAAGTTCATGAATGATTTTTACTACGTCTTTGTACTAGATCATAAAAATATTATTTATTTTAATAAAATTAATAAAAAATATGTTTCATTGTATAACTCGTATTCAGTCGTAGCCACGTGTCAGTAGTAAACAACATCTGATAATAATTATTATTATAAACGGTCGACGTCATCCAAGTGATATTAGACGGGGCCAATGACTTCACCTACTTTGTTAGGAGCACAAGCTTTCTAGTTAATAGGTACGTAAATATGTGCTTCTATAAACAATCACTACACCTAGACCTTGAACTTAATTCAAGATAATAGGTATGTACTGAGACTATAAATACCCACATATTTTTATACTGTATACAACAAGTAGCAGCGCAGCGCCCCCCGGTTTCAACCGCATAAGTTTCGATCCCGTGGGAATATCGGGATAAAAACTATCCTATGTCCTTTCCCGGAACTCAAACTATCTCTATACCAAATTTCATCTAAATCGGTTCAGCTGTTTAAGCGTGAAGTGGCAACAGACAGACAGACACACTTCGCATTTATAAATATTATTATTAGTAAGTATGGATGTAAGTAATTAATTCACCAACTCACATTTATGTGTAATGTGTGAGACAGGATTCAGAAGGGCTCGTGGCTCAATAATCGTAGGTTAAGCTACACTTGCCGCAGCCAGTTTTTTCTTGGATGGGTGACCATCCATTACCTACATATCGAGACACCTCTGTGCCTCAGAAAGCACGTTAAGCTGTTGATCCCGGCTGTCATTCGTAAATATTTGACAGTCGCGTCGTTACGGGTAGTCGGAAGCCCAAGTATGACAACCAGTCTTACCATCAAGGGGTATCGTGTTACCCAGTACCTGGGTTGCGAAGGCCAGATAGGCAGTCGCTTCATGTAAAATACTGGTATTCAGCTGCATCCGATTAGAGTGGAAGCAGCCCCAAAATAGGAAAAGGCTAGGCAGATTTGTATGAGACGGGATTCTAGAAGACGCGCGCCTCGATCGCAGGTTAGGTTATCAATATAGATTAAGGCCCTTATTCATAATCCTATTTTATCTCTGTTTTAGCTAAAATAGGTTTATAGAACGTTTGTCTTTATCTGTCACGTTGTCATTTCTGTGTGTAAGAAAGAGACAAACCCCATTTTAACTAAAATAGGTTTGATAAGTTTTATGAATAAGGGGGATAGAATATTAATATTTATAAGCAATGACTCGAAGCAATTGTTTTATCAGTGAATATCTTATTTCGTACGTCACAGATACTATGTAAAATAAGATTCGCTTGTAATGATAAACTTGCCAATTGTGATGGTCACACAACAAACGCGACAGATCGGACAAAGATAAATTAAACGCACATTATTGCTACATTGAGAGCCATTGTAAGGTATCACAATAACTTGCTGGGTAATTGCGTAACACAGTACCAGTAGGAATGGTTCATTTTGACAGTTCAACAATATTTATTGTTAAAAGACAAATTTTACGAACATAATTATGAAGCAATGGGTTACTAATATCCTACTTCCTACTAATCCTCCTATCCTACTCCTATTAATATTATAAACTCGAAAGTCTGTGAGGATGGATGGATAGATGTTTGTTACTCTTTCACGCAAAAACTACTGAACGGATTTTGATGAAACTTTACAGTAATATAGCTTATACTTACATCAGAATAACACATAGGATACTTTTTATCCCGATACTCCTACGGGATCGACACTTATGCAGGTGAAACCGCGGGGCGCTGCCAGTCTTTCATAATTATTCAGATTGTGATTGATAGTGTGACTGTGTTGGGCCGAAGCCTGCCGGGGGGCCGAAACCTGCCGGGGAGCCGAAGCCTGCCGTGGGGCCGAAGCCTGCCGGGGGGCCGAAGCCTGCCGGGGGTGCGGGATTGTCCAAAAGGGTTACCGCTACCCCGGAACATAAAGGGCTAAGGACGCACGGATGGGTTTTAGTCAGTAAGAGTCTGACACTCCCTTCCGCTCCACCCAGAGCCCCCTCCCGCTCTGGGTGGAGCGGAAGGGAGTGTCATTTGATGATTTCCTATCCATAAAAAAAAAAGTGTGACTGTGTTACGCAACTATGGTGCTATGTTCCCGAAGGGTAAGCAGAGATAGGTACACCTACATTTCAACAGTTAGGTATGTTTAGGGCGCATATAATTGCGGCAAGACTATTGCCATTCACCGTGCACAAACCTAAACTCTGCTACTGGCACATTCCTGATGAAAAAACACTGCCCGATCCGAGATCTATACTCAGGACGCTAAGCTCAACATAGGATGCCGATGCCCTGGTGTACGTGAACTAGACCCAGACCTTAATTTCATGCTAGAATTATCAGACGATGTTGCTAATTTCTGATACTTCTAAATCAAAAGCATTATGTATATTTAAACAATTATTAATAATTAATGATGATTACTGTTGTCTGCTCTGGAGGGTTATCTCGTTATTAATTTACTGTCACACGTTTACGTAATCTTTAACGAGACTCACGTTTAGTAGGTATCTAGTTGTCAAACAAATACAATGACAATTTTTATTACTTATCCGTTTTTGTCCAGATTCTAGATTGTGAGCTTAGGTAATCATGTCTAGCTCGGTTTAGCTTATAGGTTTAACAAAAATGTTCTACCTCTTCCCAAATGTTAGTTTTTTTTTTCGCGCACTGGATTTTCAGCGCTCTATTTGGCGCCGAGAGTTGAAAATCCAACAGTGTGATTTTTTGACGTGCTCGGATGCGCTCTTTTGCGATTCTCAACGCTCGGTCCAACACCGAGAGTTTAAAGTCCAATGCGCGATAAAATCCCAACGCGATATTTTGACGTCCGTGAATCCTCCTTCTAACAGATCCGTGCCCCACTGTGCTATCAAAAAAAACACGAAGCAAAGGCCAAAGGGCCAAGCAATCTTGTGATTGAATCTAAATTATACTTATTTAGCAACACGGAACATCCGTTTTGTTATCTTGTAGATCCATAGAGAAATTGATAACGAGTTATAAGCAGGTATTGCATAATAAACGTTGCCAGATCTATATTGTAAGTATATTTATGATTGTTATATGTTTAAAAAAATTGGTCTTCTAAATCAAAGTAAAGTAATTTACTTTAAAAACTAAAAAAAAAAAGAAGTTTATCAATAATCCCCAAAATTATTATTTTAATTGAACTATTCTTTGATTTGATATTATTAAATTAACTTTTTAAATTTATTATTAACTAGCTGCGCCCCGCGGTTTCACCCGCGTAAATGTCGATCCCGTGGGAATATCGGGATAAAAACTATCCTATGTCCTTTCCCGGGACTCAAACTATCTCTATACTTACCAAATTTCATCGAAATCGGTCCAGCCGTTTTCATGTTATGTCGTGACAACGGAAAACGGGTTTCATTTTTATATATATAGATAATACTTAAGTAATTACTTTTTTATATTATTTTTAAATAGGTAATCAATTAGTTATGTGTAAAATGTTTGGTATTTTGGTAATAATAATTTATTTCTGGTTTTATGTCAAACTTTGACTGACTAACAGGAAAATATGTAAGTACAGTTACGCACATGAAGGCTATGCACTATTACCTACACCGATACCTTTGTTGTGAATTTGTGAATAACAAAGCCGATTTCCGAACAATAAAAGAGTTTCTCCAGTATATTTTACAAACAAAATTATTAACTGCACCCGAAATGCGTAACATACTTTCAATTACAATCTGAATCATTTTGAAGGATATAGCTAATCCATTGCTTTGCATGTTCGAACCATTTGTAACGCAATGATTGTTGTTGAACTGTCAAAATGAAAGCCATTGCTACTGATACTACTAATGTGTTATCCAATTACCCCGATGTTAGTGATGCATAATTATACAAAGAAACAGAAAGAACATACGTTTATTTGCGGTAAACATGACGCAGAAAATGAACACAAACACAAAAAAAAAATTAACAAGTTGGAGGAAAACATGCGTCACATTCCCGCAAAACGGCCATCACTCAACATAACACCTATATATATTTACGTAGATTCATAGCGATAGTTAACCCTTTTTGGTTTCGCTAATCATCAGAGAGCTCACGAAAGAAAGAAAATTTGTGTGGGTCGCTGTCACTATATACCATTTAACCCTCTAATTCAAATATTGCAAGCAGACGTACCGATTACCGCGTTCTTGTTGTTATTAAGTCTAACTGCATTTTGTTTACACTCGAAAAGTTCCCCGATTGTGAAATTCTTTACCTACCCAAATTCCAAAGTAGTAAAACGTATTTTACTACTATTTAAAATGAGGTTTATTTTATTGCACATAATGCGCCTTAACGTAAACGCTTTTGACGTAACTGTACAAAACACGTGTATAGAGATTAGTCATTTTCCAGTAACTTATACATTTTATATAAATCATGTTATATCTATGTGAAGTGCAGTGCTCATAATTATTATTGTTTACGTAACGCATTATTAATTTACTGCCACAATATTACAACCGGATTACGATTACGACAGAACTATGAACTGTCTACTACCTGTAGGTACGGTCAGCTACAAAAGTCCCTTAACACTGTCATTTTTATTTTTACATACCTAATCATCAAAATTGACACAAGACGATAAACAGCTTTTTAGCTTTTCATAGTATAGCTAATAGTTAATATTCTTTTAATTTTACTATATTGTTCCGATTTAATGAAATATTTTGCTCAATAATTAAGAATAAGAAATCTGAAGATTATATAATTTTTTGTTGCTGACTGTACTTATAACCTAGGTACTTGCCTATATTAGGGAAATCAGAATTAATTTCTTTGAAAAGTAATACGCATTACGGTAGGCAATGCAAACAACGAGGAAAGTTTAAAGACCAATGAATGGATTTTAGTCATGGGACAACGCTAAAAACATGATGGCGAAAAACCCAGTTGACCATGCTTACATAAACATAACGTATCATCGCCCCTGTAGTCCACGAAGAAGTTGGCAGCAGAATTAATTTATAAAGAATACTAATAATAAAGCTGAAGAGTTTGTTTGTTTGAACGCGCTAATCTCTGGAACTACCAGTAGGATTTGAAAAATTGTTTTTGTAATTGATAGATCAATTCTTAAGGAAGCCTATAGGCTACTTCATATCACGCTAGGACCCTTAGGAGTCGAGCAAAACCAAAAATAAGTCAGAAAGAACGGTAAGCGAAAACGAAGTAAAAGCGCGGGCGGGCGATGCGATGCGACAGGGTGGGTCGGGGGAACAGGAAATTTCATGATGACGACGTCGCTGGCAGAAGAAGCTAGTATATATAAAGAATATCTGACCAGCACCCTAATTGCGTAACACACTATCAATCGGAATTTGAATCATTTTGAAGCCAATTGCTAATCCATTGCTTCTTAAGTTCGAAAAATTTGTCTGCTCAACACGTAAATAACGCAATGAATGTTGTTGAACTGTCAAAATGAAACCGATTCCGATTGATATAGTGTTACGCAATTGCCCCGCTAGGGTTCAAAGGTTCAAACCCAGAATCTCACGCGAGGATTAGCCAGTGCCATTGGAGTAATTACTCGTAGTATTCAATCGATTGGCAACAGTCCGTCTCATAAATTACCTACCTACATAAAAAAAATATAATTGTTCTTAATAGATAGCTAGAACTATGTATTATTTTATATCTTGTATGTAGGAGAGACGAACCGCGACAGCACTGATTGTGACTTTACTTAATCAATTAGCAATCGTAAGCATGATATCATTTTATGTACCTACATACTATACTTTATCAAATACTCTAAGAAGGAATCAGTAAGTTCGTCTGTGTGTGTAAGTATGTATGCATGAATGTGTGACATGTAACAGAATATCATTCTGCAGCTACTGTATTTATTATCATTAAAATGCTTTGACACCCAGCCTAATGAAACCGTAAAGATACAACGGAGAATACATTTGAAGGTATAAGAGCAAGTATGTAGTTTGACATGGTCATCTTTATAGCCGCTTATTTTAATTTCTGAATTGTTTTTTTTTTTATCTTTTTTATAACGAACGCTTTTAACGTGCACATCTTTCTACATCGTTCTCACATGTATAATTGATGCAACGATGAAATGATGCAACAAATATTTTGTAACAATTTTATTTTTTTAAAAGAGTGTTCGTGGAGTTTCTTGACCGATCTTCTCCATAGGTACCTACTACGCTTTGGAATGGGTAACTATTAATATAACATTATTATGATAATAGATGGCGCCACGTGTATTGTTGTTTTCCTCGGGAACAGCACTTTTTTTTCGGGATGTAAGGTACCCTATGTCCGTTTCTGTACACCTAACAACGTATATTATGCAAAATTTCAGGATGATCGGTTCAGTGGTTTAGGCGTGAAAAGGTAACAAACAAACAAACTTTCTTTCGCATTTATAATATTAGTTAGGATTTCTTACTCTATCCTCCACACATCCATCTCAACATTCTCATATCCGCTGCATGCAACGACGAGAACCGACTTGTAACACAAGATAATTTTAGTAGAATAATAGGAGAGGTTCACAGGAATGTGCAGCCCGCAATCTCTTTTCTTTTTAAAAAGAAATATAAACATGAATTTTGATAAGAAAAGTACCAGAGGTCAGTGATGTGCATGATAAAATGCACTGTTATTAATCGATGAATAAGGTAGATACTTAATAACAAGTGGAGAAATTTTTCACGTCTAACATTATGCATGAAGCGAAATGTAGCCAGCCTACCTTCTACTATCAGTACATACAAACAAAGTACCCCGGCGCGTTTGTCTGTCTGTCTGAACGCGATAAACCCAAAAACTACCGAACTACGGAACTGATTTTCATACGATTTTCACCAATGGATGGATTGATTCATGATGAAGGTTTAGGTGTTTCTATAAGGTTTTGTGTAAATTGGCTGAAACATGACGTTGATTGTTCAGAAGAGAAGCCGCAGGCAAAAGCTAGTTACACTATACTAAGAACAAATAAACGCGAGAAGAGACTGTAAATGACAAACAGCGCCGGAATGACGAACGACCTTAACGGTAGCTGCAATAGACACTAGATATAGAACCACATGGAGAGAAGCTTTTGTGCAGCTATGGTCTGCGACAGGATTAATTTAAGAGTTATTAGTAGAGACCGGATAATATGCATTTGCATATTTGCATATGCATTTGCATATTTAAGCCATTTTCAGCGCTAATAGCATATTTTTCCTAAGATCTAGTGATGATGCATATTATCGCTATAATTTACAGTATTTTTCGAGCGCAGCGCACTCAGCAGCCGCGCGTCTTTTGTTTTGGTACGATAATAAAATGAAAGAGACAAATGATCGTCGAGCTCGCCTACCGCACTACTCCTTCCTCCCACCTATTATGCATGTTATTGCTTTCATTGTTGACGCGCGTGCGCATTGATTTGCAGTTAAAGTTTTTGTGTCAAATTGTACAATGACTCCCGAAAAAAAAAGTGTGTCTTCGTGGATAAGTGACTTTCCTGAAACATTTACTTACGACGGAACTGTTTTGTATTGTCGAGTTTGCGAGAAAAATATTTCGTGCACTAAAAAGTTTTAAATAACAATAAACTTAAATCTAAAGGAATATTTACAAAACAAAAAAAAAAAATTGTCATTTAATGTTGCATATTCTGTCAGTTTTCGTGCATATTTCAAGCATTTTTCATGCATATTTGCATGCATATTTCAAGCTTTTTATGTTGCATATAATCCGGTCTTTAGTTATTAGTATCTTCATTGTTTGTTTTGCATTAGATCACATAAAGAGCCATGTACTTGTACATCCTGCCTCTAATACCTAAAATTAGGTTTGCTTCGGTAAAATTGCTATGACTTACAAATCTAGAATCTATTCATAGTATAAAACAAAGTCACTTTTCGTGTCTATCTGTGTGACCACTCGAGTATGTCAAATCTATACTAATATAATAAAACTGAAGAGTTTGTTTGAACGCGCAAATCTCTGGAACGACCAATCGGATTTGAATAATTTTTTTTGGTTTGATAGCCCAATTCTTGATTATTGGTAAGCTATTTAACATCACGCTGCGACCCTTAGGAGCCGAGAAAAAAGGTCAGAAAGAACGCTAAGCGAAAACGAAGTAAGCGAAGCGCGCACGGGCGACGCAAATCGATGCGGTCGGTCGCGGGCGGAGGCTATTTTATATAAATGTGGCTGTTATTTTAGTATATTGTGTACCTATCTTACGACTTCAACGCGAACGAAGTCGCTGGCGGAAGCTAGTATAGGTATTAAAGGTCATGGCACATTATAGCGGCACCGCAACTGCACAGCTGCAGTACGGCATCATCGCCTGGAATTTAGGCTACGGCAAGCCGTCAGCGCTACGCGTCGTCGGCGAGGTGCTAGCTCGCAGTCCGCGCTCCGGCCACGAGGTGCAAGCTCGCAGTCCACGCGCTGGCCGCGAGATGCAAGCTTGCTGTCACCGCGAACACAATTGTTATAATTATGGCAATTGTTTAATTGGCGACTGTGGTGCGCGGGCGACGGCGCAACTTCATTGTTTCGCTGGTGACTCGGAGTCGGCGCGCAGTATGCAGAAGCACGCAGGCTGCGAGTCGAATTGTATGGTAGCGGCAAGCGCGTTGACTGCCCGCCGTTGACTTTTTCGTATTGACATTATGACATATATTATACGACACACGATTTAATGCTCTAAGTAATTTGAATAACAAGTTAATTGCTGGGTTGGAGAGGTGCCGCTGCAGTGCCTGTATAGTGTGCCATAACCTTAATACTTATTTAACTTATACAGCAAAGAAATTACGATGTTTTGACATGTCTCCACTGCACCTGTGCGAAGCAGGGGCGGGTCACTAGTATTACTATGATAATATGTACAAAAAACTGAATAGGTATTACCTGGAGTTTCCGCGCGTCCCCAGCCGACGCGGCCGCACAGTTGGGTACACCTGCTTCATTACTTTCCCGAAGTCCGCCGTAGAGAGAGGTTTCATATTACTGCTCATACAATGTGCACTGCCAAAAAAAAATGTATTTTACTTACTTTTCAAAGTGTCCATACTATACTAATATTATAAATGCGAAAGTGTGTCTGTCTGTCTGTTACCTCTTCACGCTTAAACCGCTGAACCGATTTAGATGAAATTTGGTATAGAGATAGTTTGAGTCCCGGGAATGGACATAGGATAGTTTTTATCCCGATATTCCCACGGGATCGAACCTTATGCGGGTGAAACCACGGGGTGCTGCTAGTAGTATATAATTTATTCATTGTATGATCGTCAGTGAGGGATAAGCTACTCATATCGTTTCCTGTGGGTGTTACAGAGGCGCGTGCAGGAGTTATATTAAGATTGATGCCTTGAACAGCAACAGGAAATTATAAAATCATTCTAACAAGTGCAATTCTAGCTATTTCTGTTATTAATAATTAATCTGACCAGTAGAAAAGATATGACATGAAATGCAAAATCAATTACATATTGATTGAGTAGGATTTTTACAGACAGTCAACAACTTTATTTTACAGTATGTGGAACGATTTTTCAATGTAAATATTGTTAATTAATTCATTCATTCAGCTGAAAGACTTCCACTGCCGGACATTAGCCTCCCCAAAGCCCCAACAACTGGTTCTATGCTTTCTGCATCCATCCGAAAGGTTCTGGAGTGGCAACCGCATACTGGAAGATATAACATTGGAAGGCCTCTCACAAGGTGAAACAATGACCTTATGAAGGCCACAGGTATTAGCTGGATGCGGGTTAAATATTATACTTCAATGTTTTTCATACAGGATTCTTATAGGAAAATGATTTTAATCAGTTACTCACATATATTCATCATACACATCCTGCTTAGGTAATGATACGTCCGGGTCAACTTCCAAGTGTGTCTGTATCCAAGTTACAGTCTGCTGAAGTTCAGCCCTGCAACATTTTCGGGGTTTATTTATAAACGATGATTAAAGTCAAGTGACATTCAAACATCAAAAAAAAATTATGGTTAAACAGTTGCTAATCACTACTTAACTTTAAGCAACATTTATGAATATGGGGATATATGTTTAGTAGTAAGAAATAATTATAACAATTTCATTTATTTTCATGTAGTTTGCTCCAACATGATATCTTTCCCCCTAAACGCTTGGCTAACATTTTTGGATGTTTGGTAAACAGAGCTCAAGGTCACATGCTGTATAATGCATTATTTATTAGCATTACGATTTCAGTAGCCTATATTTTATAAGTTTACCTATTATAGTGTGTCTGCACTGCACATACATATGAACATTCCCTTTATCAATGAGAAACCAGAACTAATTTATGGTTTCTATTTGACTTACACATTTGTTGTAAATTTAGCCAGTGATGTGCAAATATGAGTCAGTATGAGGATACTAAATTATAATGTAGGTATTCGAATTTAATACAAAAACAATAGTCATTGAAAGTTATGCTTAATAAAATTATATACCCACTGAACTAAAAAAAGTCCTAGTAATCTTCTGACACTGATAGATTTAATTCATGAATATTTTATGAACAAGAACGAGTGTATTTGCATCTAATAAAGCACTTCTGTAATCTTAAAAAATGTTTAAAGATACTGCGTACCGTGAGCCCAGTGGATTGATTGGTTGTTTGAGGGGATCATGTTGGGGCACCCCGGTGGGCAATCGCAGGTACAGAAGTAATCGCTCCGCACCGCTCAGTGCTTCCACTGCTTCTAGCAGCTGAGCAACCCTCTGCCGACCCTCCTGACTGTAACAATATTACTTTCATCAGTTATGAGTTTTTGCACTACAGCTTAGATTGTTTCCAATATGATAAAAACTTTCACTAGATTTACACTTTTTTTTTAAGTTCTAAAAAGTTCAAGACTAATATTAGACATTGCTGAGCACTTTCTCATAATATTGCATATTAGGATATGATTACAGAGTATGACAATATTTTATGTTAAATTTGAAAAATGACAACTGTAGCATAATTTGCTTTTTATTTACCATGTTGTAATGGGAATTGGCAAGTATTAGGCATCCATACTGTTTGATAGAAGGCCTTCGACACGGTGTCTGTTTCTGTTCTTCTGAACAAATTAGAGATCATAGGAATATGGGGAACGCTGTTGAAACTTTTTACTGACTGTTTAGACAACCTGTATCAATGTGCTAGAATAGACAATATCAGAAGCGATGAGCAGAAAAATACTGGTTTTGGTGTTCCTCAGGGGACTATTCTGGACCCCACTCTCTTCCTTATTTATATTAAAGACTTGTGTAATCTGAACATTAAAGATGGCAAAACAATATCATATGCCGACTACACAGCGTTAATATTTAGCGCTAAAACCAGTAGCTAACTGTTCGAAATCGCTCAACTAGGTTTTAATACTGTGACTAATTGGCTTCAAAGCAATTGACTAACATTAAATGCTGACAAGACAAAATATATTCACTTCTCCATGCGCAAGCCTCAACTTAACATTACTAACTCTTATCTACACACCTATCTATGTGGTAACCGTACAATGACCATGTGTAGTTGTCCTTTTATTCACAAAAAGAGCAACATAAAATACCTGGGGGTAATATTGGACAACACAATCTCTTTTAAAAAACATATTGAAAGCCTAGTTAAAAGAGTGTGCAAATTAATATATGTTTTTAAAAAATTGTGAACATTAGCAGTTTCAAAATGATTGACACAAGTTTATTTGGCCCTATATCAACCTATAATACAATAATGTCTCACTTCTTGGGGTGGCGCACCAAAATCTAATCTGCTCCCTCTTGAAAGAACTCAGAGAGCAATTTAAAATGCAAACTTCCATCCCTTCTTTTTCTCCACAGATCTGCTTTTCATTATGCACTTAGTATTAAAACAGCACACCATGCTTGCCTACAATGCCGACAACACTAACACGAGACGGAATGATCTATATATGCATATCTAATGCAACCTCAAAACATGTCTGTAGAAAGATTTTTAACATTCTTAGGCCCTTTCCTGTACAATAGATTAAATAGAAAACTAAGTATCTATAAGCTAAATTACTATAAGTAGCTGTAAAAAAATTATAAGTACTTAAATTATTACTAACCATCGACTATGCACAGACAAGAAGACTTATTGTCTGCAAATAGAATTGCTAACATGCTATTTTACTTGTATTTACCTAAGTTTTAATTTAGTTTTTATGTTATACTCCTTGTTAATTTATTACATTAAGTATTTATGCACTTTCTAGCCTGAAGCACAGGTTCAACCTAGTACAGGCAAATTAGCAACTGCGCTATTTTAATAGTTAAGGTATTCATTGTAAATGTATGCCATTTTTATAAATAAACGATTTATTATTATAGAAAGTCATCAAATGAAAGGAGCAGTATCAGCAACCCAACAGCTGTGCTGCTGATAACAATGGCTCACTATTATGGTCAAAACGAAATTCGCCGATAAAATATGTGTGGGTGTGTGAACGCAAAAACTCAGCGGGGTTTGTATAATCTAGTTTGGAATGACTGACATTACCTGAGGGTGTTCTCGACTATCTGCTGCATGGAAGCTATTTTGCCCGAGTCCATGTTGGACTCGCTGCCCCGCGCGGGCTCGCCGCCGGGGGCCGTGGAGCTCGACGATCCCGGAGCACTGCTTGGAACGGCGACACTTTCTTTATTGTAAGACGCAGTTTGCCTATGTTTTGGATGATTGACATTTTCCCGATGAAGTTTCGCGTCATCCACTAGTTCTCTCTCAGTTTTAACATTTTTTTCACTATCGTCAGTGGCCCAAGGTTGAAATGGACTTGTACTATCCATTCTAGCCCAAGCAGCTTATAAAAATATTGTTATTTGATTTCATATTGAAACTTTTTCTAATCTGAATTATAAAATGCGTAACAAAACTCCATTTTCTTGACATTTGATCAGCTGTGCGGTGAGGTGGAGTGAAGGGGGGATAAGTATGGGGTTATCAGCACTTGAGCAGTTTTTAACAATACAAATTATAATTTATTTTAAAGCGTAGGTAACAAATAATTTATATTGTTAATATGTAGATATTACAATTTTATTTGAATAAATATTACATTGAAAGAACTACTTCACGCTGTCACACCCAGCGACTAGTCGTCGCTAGCTTTTTCAATATCTTATGCTATGTACACACGCAGATTTTGAGAACGCTCCTTGGCGACAAATCAGAGGGTCAATTCTCGTAATTTTAATAACGTTCACAGCTCAATCTGTCAAAAAATACTTCTAGTTTCCCTACATTTTGACATTTGTTTGACGCCGAGATGAGACTGCGACTAAATTTTGAATTGGCATGGAATTGGCCTTCTGATGTCAAAGCCTGTGTGTGGACACACCCCGGACACTCCAGTTTGTATACGTATGACATGAATGTGTGCGTGAGGTACTTGTGTTGCGGGGTGAGGTGCGGTAACTGATGTTAGTGCGGGGAAGGGAGTGTCCTTTCTGTACGTAGTACTTTAAGGTGAATGGGTAGTTGTAGCCCGCGAAATTCAATTTTTCTTACGTTTTTTGCAATTTTCAGGTCAGTGTCAGGTTGTATCTTGATCAAAATATGATTCGCGACAATAACAGGTACGTATTTACAGAATTATAATAATTAGAATCATTAATACATCTTTCTAAGTTAGATTTCTACCGTTAAGAACAAATCTCGTATGGAAAAGTGTTGGTGGTAGAAATCTAACTTAAACAGATGTATTAATGATTCTGATGATTATAATTCTGTGAATACGTACCTGTTATAGTCGCGAATCAAATTTTCATCAAGATACAACCTGACACTGACCTGAAAATTGCAAAAAACGTAAGAAAAATTGAATTTCGCGGGCTACAACTACCCATTCGCCTTAAGTATTCTGTGGTGTGGACCAAGGACTTTATTGCAATATGTATATAATATTGGAACTGGTTGGGTATTGAGGAATCCGTAGGAACCCAACTGACAACTCTCGGATTCCATACACCTAAGATCGAAATTTACAATTATTTGGGTATTTCGGAAGCGTTAGGCATCAACGTTGCTACCATGCCAACGCATGAATAAATAGTCTTTTATCAGGCGGACACAAGGTGCGCGCCTTCAACAATCTCGCGAGATAGATTATAAACTAACGGAGTATCGGTGTTCACAATCATACGGTGACATATACAAATGAAAGAAAGGAAATAATTTATAATGTAATTTAAAATGCTAAAAATATACGCAACTATGACGAAGTAAAAAGATAGTGTTATTTCACTCTTCTTTAAACTGCAACAGATTGGCAGTCCTTAAGTCAGGCGGAAGCGAATTCCGCAACCGAATCGCGTGCACAGTGAAGTGGTAAGAATGGAAGTCAGTGGAGTGGACAGGAGATATAAAGAGGTTTCTAAGATGTGATCTACATGGAGCATCAAAAGGACGGGCGCACGAAAAGCGTTCCTGCAGATTTTGGTTGTGAAGGACGTTAAATAACAGAAAATATCCGGAAGTTCCTGCAAAAAGGGAGCCACTTGAATATCTTGCGAAAGCTAGAAACGTGATCAAAGTTTTTAAGGTTAAAAAAATAACGAATACAGGTATTTTGCAAATGCTTCCAAATACATAACAGGCATCGATAGTCGTTAATGGGCCGAATGAAATTTTGAGTAAGGGATATTTTGTATTTAAAAGTACATACTAATTCCATGAAGCACGCTCGGCACCATATTGGTAATGCCGGATCCATAAGCTTGCCTTACCTCGACAAATTTTGCTTATTCGCATCTGCGCAAATCAAAGGAAACTGCCGTAAGGCACGTCCCCATTAGGGCCGCGCGGCTTTTTTTGGCCGTGAGGCCCGGCCTCGCGAGGCTTTTGTGTTTTATTGCAACGCGTCCCCATTACAAGAGCCTGGCGCCTCGCGGCCTGCCTTGCACAGTTGCTTTCGAAAGAAGAGGAGATGCTTCAGAAGCATTTATAGTAATAAATAAGCATGTAGCAATCTCCATCAGGGCATCATTCCTTTTGATTTGATTTTATCAAAAACAACTCCCACAGTAACACAAAACTGAAAAAAATCTATTCATAACAGAGTTTTATCGTCAGTTCACTCCATTTTGGCGCGAATAAAAATACAACTTGGTGTAGCTGCGGTCACAAGTGGCCGGCCGCGCTGCCCGTCCCCACTACCCAAAGCCGCGCTGCTTCCTTTGAAGAGTTTGAAGTATACCGACAACCGGTGGGTTAAGCGTGGCCGGCGCGGCCGCGTGGCTTAGGCCTCGCTTTCGTCCACACTCACGAGGCCCGGCCGGCTCACGGAGCTGCGTGGCCCTGGTGGGGACGCGCCTTTAGGAATTAGGAAGCTGCGGCAAGCGCTTGCATTAAACGCAGTAGGAAATGCCAAGGTTCCAAGCGTGTGTCTAAATCCTACTTTATATTTTATTTACTTGTTTTTTCCCTGCGACTGTCAAGTTCAGTTCTATCTATATAATCTATGGTCGGCGCAGTGTTCTCACCATTTGGTAGTTTGCCGTAACTTTGGGTTTTTTTTTGTGATATAGAGATGGAAATTATTCCTCTATTGCATGGAAAATTGAAATAGCATTCGCATGTTATGGATTTATAAGAAAGAGCTTAAACAGCGAGCAAATCACGAAAGAAATGTGTGATTTTAAGATATAAAAAAGTACTGTATACTTCAGAATTTAGACAATTGATGCTTTAGAAGACTGTTTAGAGACGTAGGTTATAAATAATAGTTAATCATCGCTTGAGAATTTGTAATCTATAGTATTTAGAGAAAATTGTATCAGATTTAGGGGATTTTCGCTAGAAGCTTGAGGAAATCTAAAATCGGAGGGTGGCAACACTTCAGTTCTCTCTCGTCTGACGTCTCGGACGTCTCTCCCGTTGCCGTTTTACGCGTCAAAACGTCATTCACAAAATTGAAAAATAAGGAGTTTTATTTACAATCACCGCAGTGCGTTTTGAGCTAGTAAATTTATATATTTTTCGCTTAACAGGTTTAGCAAAATTTCTTGTGAAACACGTTTTTTTGGTCAATATTTACAAAAATACAAAGTAAGCATTAATAACTATTTAGGTATGTAGGCAATTTCAAGAAAGTTTATTGGTGTTCGTTCGCTGACTTGAACTCTTGGTCAGCAAAATACAAAATTATGCATAGCGATAATTATTATATGAACTTAAAGTTCCGAGGAAACATCTAAAACTAAAAAGAAACTTCTCGCGAGTTGCGCATGGTTCGTGATTTTTAACCCATATATGCCCAGAACTTTTTTTATCACCGATTTTTTTAATTTTTACATAAGTTAAGTATATGTGGTCAATATGCATTAACAGTGACGGCGTAATTTTGGTCGTTATCGACCCTAATATGGGTTAATTAAATTTTAAGAGTACCTAAGTAGGTACTCTTATAATTTAATTCAATCAATGTTGGGGTAAGAACCCCTCCATTTGTAAAATCCCATTGGAGATTAAAAAAACGATTAATAAACGATTGTTCTAAATCAATTTCCGCAACTGCCTCATAGATTGTCTTCGATCTATTGATCGAAGTAGATTGTATATAATTTACATACTACAAAAACTCACGCCTTCCGCTCATGGGGATAGGCAGAAACTACAGAACGCCAACTGCTACGATCTTTACATACTCCCTGTTTGTATATATTTTTTTAAAGAGTTTTTAATTATTTTCCAGGTTGTAATGTCAGACGAAATTGATATAGAGGAGCATGATGTCTTGGACAATCCAGTAATCAAGAGAATATTTCCAGACTTGTCCATGATAAAATTGGAAATTAATCAATACTACGATGAAGGTATCCTGACTTTTTGTTAATTGGTTATTTCCTTATCAATATCCATAATAGTTAACTAATACCTACTTTACTAATTGACGTATGTGTAGTGTAAAGCTTCGCCCAAACCTGCGGCTCAAGTAAGCAGCACCTGCGCGACTACAGCGGTCACGTAGGTGCGCAAGGCTCCATACATATTATATTTCAATGTCTGCTACCCAAATAATACAAAAAAAATTACCAGAATATTACAAGGTCAGGATCACTAGGTAACAACACAACTGACGAACTAGCTAGAAGACCATCCAACTTGTCAGTCTGTGGACTTGAGCCTGTAATATACAGCCTCTTCAACCAGCTACGCAGGTGGCTACAGGAGTTCACCCACACACAAGCGACAGCTGGTACACCTCGACGCCTGGCTGCAGGCAGTCCAGGGCAGCTATTTCATTCTTAGATGCCAGGCTAACCAGACGTTTATTATGCCCGGACAGGAACGGCCTCTTCCTGGTGACAGGGACCATTACAGGATACTGCTTGCTAAACAAACACTTCCACACAATAGGCAAAATAGACAGTCCTCTGTGCAGGGCTTGCATGGAGGCTGAGGAAACCCTTCCACCCCAGATTAGAACAGAAACCCTTGGGCAACCATATTTATAATGTTGAAATATTGGAACTCATTCAATTATGATTACTACACATTAGTATATTTGTTATTGGTATATGTGGGTATTTCATACACACACAAACAGTTTAGCGTTTGCTATTCGTACCCGACTGACCAACTCATTCATTTACGCACACTGACAATAACCCGTGTGTGTGGGATGTAGACCGAATAATAATTTTAAGTCAATATTTTTTGAGATGGGATATTTTCGGTTGCAACTGCAGAAATCACTTTTTCATAGTTTTTCGAATACCTACTGTGAAATACATAGGTACTTAAGTTATTTTTGTGGTTGTAGATAATCAGCGTAGAATAATGTACATGCGTTAATTTTCATTCCAATTACTAAACCCTTTACTGTGCGTGGTCGGACACGCACTTGTTTTCCTTTTTATTATTTTAAAATACCGATCTGCATCATAGTATTCTTGAAAATATTCAATAATTATAATAGTTTTACAGTTATAATTGGTGGCCGTCGCATTTAAAAATATTATTGTTTCAGTTTTAAATGCATCACCAGAGACAGAGACTGCACCATTCGAAGATTCGTGTCAAGGAGAGGCACCACTAGAAGATTCGTTTCAAGGAGAGGCACCACTAAAAGATTCGTTTCAAGGAGAGGCACCACTAGAAGATTCGATTCAAGGAGAGGCACCACTAGAAGATTCGTTTCAAGGAGAGGCACCACTAGAAGATTCGTTTCAAGGAGAGGCACCACTAGAAGATTTGTTTCAGGGAGAGGCACCACTAGAAAATTCGTTTCAAGGAGAGGCACTACTAGATGATTCATCTCAAAGTGATGCAATTATTATTACTAAGCATATCCAAAACTGCAATGAACTTGGCACCACTAACTTTTATCATGCTTCTGAAGCTACAGAAACTCAAACTACATCAAGGTATTTACATGAAAACATAATTATACTTGGATCAAAACCTAAAGTAGAATGCCAAAAAAATATTTGTATTAGTTTAAGAAAAGAACCTAAATTAATATTGAAGAACGTAAATTCTTTCTTAAATAAGTGTAAGAGATATTGTAAGGAATGTCTTATATTGTTTCCAAAAGCAAATTTGTTCAACCTTCATTTGATTAACACGCATACAAAAAGAAATAACAAAATAGCAATGGGAAGGCAAGTTGGTAATAAATTATTTAAATGTAATGCTTGCAACAGATTCCTGTCATCTCAAAATAATCTATTGAGACACTTTAGAAATCTTCATGGAGGTGTAAAAGCAGTAAAAACGGTACACAGGTCCGACAACAAAATAGTTGCTCATGAAGCCTCTCAAAGAAAAGTAATCACAGAGCTCTCTTGTTTTCATTGTCAACAATTATTTCCAACTTCGACCTCTCTGATTGAACATCTTTATAAAGTTCTGGAGCCAAACAAAATTGGATCCAATGACAGATCTAAAAGTTCGACAAGTGCAAAAGAATCAAACAAAGAGGTCAATCTTAACAATCGATTGAAAGAAGGTGAGTGTGTTAAACACATGATTGAATCAAATCTAAACCATAAGAATAACCTTGTAGCAAATAGTCGTCCTCGTAGTCATAGTAAAGTGTATAGCGGTGATTCGGAGGGCATTCTGCTACGAAAAAATAACCCAAGGAGACGATCATTAGATAACGTTTTTCGCCTAGCTGATTGTGCCGACGAAAATATCTCGAAGAAAAAACGTAAAACAAATTGCGATACATTACAAAACGGAGATACAAAGACAAAAAACAGACTGAAAACAGAGGAATGTAACGAATGTAAGAAACAATTTAATAGTAAAAAGGAATTAAAATATCATATAACGTCAATACATATAGAAAGATCTAATAATAAAAACGAAAGTAAATCAAACACGGGAAAAGAAATAACCAATTTTCAAAATGATAAAAAACTGTCGCATTCCAAGTTTTACAGATGTTTTGTTTGTTCTAAATATAATGTGACTTTCGAGTTTTATTCCCGACACATTATGAATGATCATAACATAAAACAAGTACCTGAAGTAAAAAAGGTACCTTTTGATTCACAGTGCAAATTTTGCCCCTCAAAAACTTCAGGAATTAACTCTTATAATGTCCATTTGTTTAAGTATCACAAAAAGCAACTAAAAGGACCTTATTTTCCTTATGAAGAGCAGCAACACCACGAAAATGTAGACAAGAAAGTTCTGTTTGCATTAAAAAGTATTCTGTACAAATGTATGAAATGTGATTTGTTCTTTTTGTCTTCTAATGCAGCCATGGACCATTCAAAACACTTGGGAATTTCTGATACCTGGAAGTGTTCAGTTTGCCAAAGAATATTTAGAAGAGAAAATAGGGTGCTGCATGAAAAACAACATTCTTTTTGTCAATTCTTCTCTGTGCACACTCTTTCTGAATCTGAATTTAGCCAGGTTTTATACAAATGTTCCAATTGCACTGTACATTACAATGAAGAAAACTTTTTGCTTCATTATCTAAAATGTGATTCAGAAACACCAAACTCATTATATTGTAAAGTTTGTGACATTTTAATTAACAGAGATGATATGGAATGCCACAAAATAAATCACGAAGAAAAACAAATACAGTCTTGTGACTTTATCATAATCGAATCCGATATGATAGATGACAGAGATGTAAGTCAAAATCAAAATACAGCTAAAACAAAAAACGACAAATCAGACATGATACATGACAGACATATAAGCACAAATACAGTTAAAACTAAAAGCGACAAATCCGGCATGATACATGACAGACATATAAGCACAAATACAGCTAAAACTAAAAGCGACAAAAAATACGGCATGATACAAGAGATACATATAAGTACAAATACAGCTAAAACGACAAACGACAAATCCGACATGATACACGACAGACACAGAAGTACAAATACAGCTAAAACGAAATGCGACAAATCCGGCATGATGCATGGAAGACATATAAGTACAAATACAGCTAATACAGAAAGTGATCCAAATATAGCTAAAACGAAAAACGACATCGTGAAAAAAACTCGGTCCGGCATTGAAAGTTTACAGAATTGTTCTAAATTTGCAATGAGTTTTTGCGATACTTGCAAATGTTTTATTGGTAATGCTAACTTGCGAAAATTGCATATAGAAGGCAAGTGTGGTCATATGGTCAAATATATTTGCAAAGATTGCGGTCTTATGTTGACAACGAAAACTCTTGCGACTCATAAAGAATATCATAAGAAAGAGCAAATAAGTCTGCATGATTACGTATTTTATGACCTCAAAACAGAAAAACGAATCTGCCCTCCAATTCCTGACTATCCTAAATGCAACTCGTGTGGAGTACACTTCTTAAGAAACTGTGATTTAAGAATACATACATGCCAAGAGCAGGATTATATTACTTGCAATGTTTGTTCCATGAAGCTAACAGAACATGCTTACAAATTGCATATTCATTTTCATACTTATTCAATACCGAGTGTAAATACAAAACCGAAAGAAACAGCACTCCAAGCCAACCCTGCTAATGAAATATCATATGTGGAGCCAAAGTCAAGTGTTTCAGATGATGCTTATATAATAAACGCAATGACTTTTTACACATGTAAAAGTTGCCAATTGACGGTTAATACATATGACAAAGTTGTGCAGCATTGTCAGAACCATTACGATTCGAAAGTGATACAATTAAATATGCAGAAATGCCAGAAATGCACTTTAATTTTGCTTAGAAGCGATTACGAAAATCACAGTATGCTGCATTTAAATGGAAAATATAATAAGGACTCCATTAAAATAGTTGATTTCGATCCATTTTACTTTCGTTACAACAACGACTTTTGGACAAAACACATTTTTGCATATGTAGCAGATGAAGATATCAGTAAAATTCTTCGGTATTCTATATATCAATATGAATGTAGACTTAAAATGGAGAAAATTCAGTCTGGATCGTCAAATTGGGTGCTTTACAAATGTGATAAATGTCAAGTCTTTGTTGATCCCCAATATTTATATACACACGCCAAAAACTCTGGGGATAAATCTTGTGTTAAATTGAGGAAACACCATTGCGTGTTGTGTGGTTTAAGTTTTTCTTCGTTAGTTTATCGAATAGCCCACGAAAAAGAACATGAAAGCATAGAAATGAACTTACAGTCGTACAAAGTAGTATTATACAATAAGGAGGAACATGAAACTTATCATAACATAATGTACTATGCAAATAATCGATACATTTTATATCAATGTAGAAATTGTGAAGGTGTAGTTGATAAATTTGAACGTATTGCTCATGAATGTGATGACGATAATTTAAAAATATGTTCTACTTGTGGCTTGCTACTTGATAAACAAGTTTTTGACTTACACTCTATCAGACACGAAGAGCTAGACGAGTTCAATGTTGAAAATATAATCATAGTAATGTTTGGAACACCAAAACTGTACCTTGGGAAGAAGAAACTCAGGTCTACTTTCAGTGGTACTAAATATGATTATACTATGTATAAATGCAAGAAGTGCCATTTATGCTTTAGAACTAAAGAGTGTGTATCCGAACACATTTGTGTCTTCGACACTTCAAAATGTAAATGTTCAAAATGTGGGTTGTTTTTCTCGAAAACGGATTTAAATAGTCATCACAAAGTTCATGAAACTAATTTGGATTTTGATGATTTAAATATGAACTTAATAGTTTTCGATGCATCATCTACGATCCTTCAGGTTGAACCTAAAGACAAATTGTGGGAAAACAATGACCTCGTCAATCGTACTGACGAAGTTGTAGAAAGTAAAAGTAGCCCGGAAAATCAAGACATAATTTATAAATGTGAATGTGGCTTACATTTTTTGGAAGAGCTGAATGCTCAACAACATGCAAATGCCTGTAACGTACGGATGAAAATTTCAAAGCAAAGTTGTATTAAGTGCGACTTATTGTTTACTCCAGGGGAGTTATTCAATCATTTGCTGAAGCACCATTACGACAAGAAGTTACAGTTCAAGTTTGATATAGTTCTTGTAAATAAAAATGAGTAAAAGTAGTCAAGGCATAACTGATTTGCGTTAATATACGACACTGGTCGATCTAACCAACTACGTTTTCACTAACACAATGGTAAATTCCCGAGAATTTTTCCTAGCAATAATTTTGCTGTTAGGTTTTCGAGAGTATTCTTTTGGAAGAGAATTTATAAATATTTATTCAAAAATTGTTTGAAGTCTATTTTATCGATCTATTTTTATAGTAATCGTTTTGAGTGCATCTGAACGCTTTATGAAATTGACGACAGAATAATCTACTCTAAACACAACTTAAATTCTCAATAAATTCTCTTGCGCGAAAACAATCTCGAGAGTACTTACAAAAAAAATTTCATTCATTTTAAAAATACGATTCATAGTTTTATAAAAATAATCAGTTTTAATTAAATGTATAAAAAAAATAATAGGAAAGGTAAATAATTTATAAACACAATATTTTTGGAACAACAATTTTTTTTTGGTCTGTGATTTTGTAATTTAACACGTTTTTGGTCTCTACTTGGTTTGGTAACTACTACTAAATTATTTCAATTTTGAATTCTCTTTTGTCCAACAGCGCGCTTTTATTGAAGCGTTCATATTATTATGTATGTGTCGACCTAGTGTTAGTGGAACGGGCATTTAATTTAACGTACGTTATTATATTTTTGAGCTTATCTTGGACATTACTGACATATATGAATAACATCGTGATGAAACCAGGACATAAATAGTTAATTTAAGCTTGAAATTTGCAACCCGTCTTGTCGAGCAAGCGTGGTGATCAATGCTCGTGCATTGCCCTTTTTTTTCCGTGGGTAAATCCTATTGGATACCCTCCGTCTGGGAAGAACGGAGGATTATGTCGGACTCCTATCGACTAAAACCCCACTGTTCCTTCTAGTACTATGAGTCGGGGGCCCGGGAGATACTTGTACAGACGCCAGCACATCAACATACCCGAAACTGTCACATTTTCTCAATCAACTTTGAACCTTATAATTTAGTGATAAAGTTGAAAATCTATTAAAGAAATTTGACAGATTGTAGTAGGTTGATGTGCTGGCGTCTGTACATTCGCCGCACCCCTCGTGCCTTGTCCTGCAGTGGGACGATGCTGGTATTATTTATTGTTATTACATTTTATATTAAATTATAATTTTAAGTATAAGTATATTTTTGTTAAGCAATGTATTCTGTTTATGGAAACTAAAGACTACTTACCTACTCATTTTAAACCCTTTCTCATTGTGCATTGTAGTGATTCAAATATTACTTTGATTGTTTACTATTTTGTTTGTTTCACGCCAAGTACTTAAAAGTATTTAATTAAGTATATGTAAAGATATATAATGTAAAAATATAAGTATACCTATAGATATTTTGTTTTTCTATGATCTAGAGTTGTTACATACTAAGATTAGTTACATACTGTTACGTTATAATGATATGTTACAAATATGTAGGTAACAGATAGATATAAGTACCTACTTAGTGTGCATACACACAGCGACACGCGTCGACGAGCGAGGCAACTGCAAGCGTCGACGCATGTCGGTGACAGCCGCCTAAGCTTGTCACTCGTGGGTATGCACACTCAATTTTAGATATTTTATACTAGTTCTAAGCGCTCTGTTAAAAAGTATGCTACAGCTCATTTTCAAACATAATGAACTTCCTTCCAACTGATACCTATCATTTCATATAAGTAAATATTATATAAAATATTAATATAGGTACTTACTTATCAATTATATATTTCAATTTATCTATATTTCTACAGTTTTCTTTTTAAATATTAGAAAATAAGGTTCTGATCTGACTATGTACTGCAACATTATAATGTTGAATTAGGCCCTGTCTTAATATAGAAAGCGATCGTCAAGCACTCGACGCAATCGTTTACAATTTCGATGAATTATAGCTTTTTCCCGCGACTTCGTTCGCGTGTAATTTCGCGTTTGTCGCATCGCGTCGCCCGCACTGTACTTCGTTTTTGCTTAGCGTTCTTTTTTTATTTGTTTCTTTTTGCTCGGCTCCTAAGGGTCATGGCGTGACGTTAAATAGTCTATAAACTTCCTCAAGAATCGGGCTACCAAATGTAAAAAGAAAATGTGAAATCCGACTGGTAGTTCCAGCGCGTTCAAACAAACCAATTCTTCAGCTTTATTATTAGTATAGGTGACGTGCGACCCCGACTAAGTATTAATAAACGATCGCATCGATCGCGTATTCGTGCGACTATAGTAGCACAGGACCCACCTTAGTCATTCTCATTACTTGAGTTAAGTTTGGTGTTAAAGTTTGTCTTTTTAAAGCAAAAACTAATGATTATTGTTAAAGCACCCTTTTTAAAAATTAATGTATAACCTAGCAGTTTTTTGAACGATTACTGTATTTTTTATTACCTACATGAATAAAAAGCAACAATTCTAAATAGTTTTCTATTTACCAATGTCATCATCATCATCGGCCTAGCCTTTTCCCAACTATATGTTGGGGGTCGGCTTCCAGTCAAACCGGATACAGCTGACTACCAGTATTTTACATGGAGCGACAGCCTATCTGACTTCCACAACTCAGTTACTGGGTAATACGATGCCCCTTTGTAAGCTAGCTTAGTTAACCAGTAAGACTGATTGTCAGACTTTCGGGCTTCTGACGACCCGTAACGACTTTCGGGATCCATGATTCTCAAAAAGGTTCGGTTCGGCATTAAATTAGGTTCGGTGCGCCGCAGCCCGGCTCACACATCGTGTTCGGGAGTGGCTCGGATCGTTGTCGAGTCTACCATGAAGTACCTGGGATTGGTGCTCGACAGCCGGTGGGATTTCGGCCCCCACTTCCGGCGGCTGGCGCCCAAGTTGTTGGGCGCTGCTGGGGCGCTATCAACGCTGCCTACAAATCTGAGGAGCCCGAGCGCCGCCTGTAGGCGGCTCTACGTGTGGGGATCGTGCGATCGATGAGTCTGTAGGTATGGAGCCCCGGTCTGACGGTCGGTAGCATCGTGGTAGCATCGCAGTTTTGCGAAAGCCGCAGAGGGCGATGGCCGTCAGAGGGTATCGCATGATAACCTACGAGGCGGCTTTATGTACTGGCCGGATCTCCGCCCAGGCACCTCGAGGCGAAAGTACTCGCGTTATTGTATCGGTGGCGCGAGGAAGCGAGGGTGATACCACCGCGTCCCAAGACTGCACTGCCGACCATTGACCGAACTACGGTCGACAGTGACAAATCGCTCCTTACTTTCCAAAACGAGGCCATGGCGCGGCTCGTCCCATGCGACACATTCGGCCAGCGTATGTTGCGGCGTGTCCTCCAGGCAATGGACGCAATGATGGCACTGAGCGTCTGGAGTGGCTCCCTACTTATGCGACAGAAGTACTTGCCAAAGCAACCGTGCCCCGAACAAAAACTCTAATATTAAAACATACTGAAATTGATTCAGTAGTCAATAACAAAACAAACTTCTAATAGGTTTGTTTTGAAACCACTGCTAGTACTTACTAATACTATGAATGCTGCACTGCAGAAGCTGTCCGCTGTCAGTGCTTTGAATGACGCGGACGTCTGATTCTGACTATATTATATTCTTAGATACTCCTTCTTCCAACCTACACGGTTCGAGTGACAGCTTATAAGAAAAAAGGCATGGGCGCTGGGTCGGCTTGCTGTTTGGCTTCGGATGCAACGGGCGTATTCTAGGGACGTTATAGTGTTGATTGGGGTCGTGTTATATAATTCTCATGCGCTTGTTATTTACCTATGTGCTTGTTGCTACTTAAAAATGATTTGTAAGAAATATAACTTTGTAGGTTACTTAGTAATTTGTTTTTCAATATATTCCGCTTCTGGTTTCTAAGATCAGAAGTGGGATCGCCACGCGTTCTAGGCCGTTTGCTATCTATTCAAATACTCAGTAACTCTCAGTGTTAAAGTAAGTGTTGGGATTATTGTGTGCAAACTTTTCAACCGTAAGTATCGAAGTTGTGTTTCTTACAAAATGTCAGGGCGTTTGTCGTGGTCTCTAAAAGACGTAGACTAGACACTCTTGTGAGCAAAATTCTAGTGGCGGTTCTCGCAAAAATCGTTGCGGTAATTTGGATGATCGTGATACGCCGCCGATTGTTGCACACCACTGTCAAAACAGTCCAATAGACCGTAGAAATAGGTCATCTAGACATCGCGTCGTAGTGTCTTGCATAGCCCGCGTAGTCGCTCGTATTGTCGCAGATATCGCGAAGACTCGTGCGACCGCCGCGACAACTCGCGCGATGTAGCCCTTGATCGAATTCTTACGAGTTAAGAAGTTATTGGGCGTAGATTGCCAACAGCATCTAGCAGTGATACTCCGTTGCATCCAACTAGCGAAAGCCGGTTATTGTCCTCCCTTCTGATCGTCTATCAGAGGATTATATTTGAAACATGAAAACCTTTCATTGACACTGCTAGGGTTCTAACCTATATCGATGACGTAATGATCATGTTCAACTCGGTAGATGTAGGTCCTAAAACGTTAAGAGAAGTTTTACAGATACTTAATGCTGCGGGATTTTCCATAAACTTAAAAAGTGTACTGTTCTAGACGTAGAGATTGAGTACTGTTGAGTTGAGGTCGACTGATTAGACATGGTCAGGTACGGCCGAGTTTAGGTAAAGTAGATGCACTTGTACGTTCTTTAAATCTACAAATGTGGAAGAGGTTCGCCAGTCTTGAACCATTTTTGTGGGGCTCTGAGCAGGACGCTGCTCGCGACTACTTTACTACATAAATTGCTTAACTAATGAACCGCTTTTAGCTATATTTGACCCTCAGTTGCTCACGGAGCTTCAAACAAACGCTAGTGCTATTGGATTTGGTGCTATTTTACTCCAAGACCATAGCGGTGGGAGAAAGAGGTTTGTTGGGTATTTTAGCAAGTCCACTCAGGGCGCGGAATCGCGGTACCACAGTTACAAATTGGAAACATTGGCTGTTGTACGTGCGCTCCAGTATTTTTTCCACTATCTAATTGGTAAACTTTAAGATAGTGATGGATTGCAATTCTTTAAATTTAACGGAGCGAAAGAAAGACTTGTTGCCTCGGGTCGCGCGCTGGTGGGTTTATTTGCAGGATTTTACGTTCACTCTTGAATATAGGAAGGGTTCATTAATGCAACACGTAGATTTTTTAAGCTGTAATAATGTCTCTCATATCCGAAATCCGTACAACTGGGCAAAGATTGCTCAAACCGCTGACGCAGAGACTCAGGAGTTGATCTAAATTGAGGGAAGAGCAATTAGATCCAACGAGGTATACAATCAAAAACGATTTATTGTTTTACAAATTTACACCTAGTGGGGAAGAACAGCGACTTTTGTGCTTTATCCCGAAGGATCATAGGTTCAGTCTGTTAAGGGTTTTCCATGATGACCATGATCGTACTCGTATTGGTACTGACAGAACTACAGATCTGATTTTACGACATTTTTGTTTTAAGACATTTTTGGTTTCAGAGCCTACGGCAATTCGTGAGGAAGTATATACGTCATTGCCTTATATGTCAGGAACATAAAATGAATCCTAGGACTCCCTCTCAGCCAATCCAGTCCTGGTCTAAGCCAGAAATCCCTTTTTCTGTTGTACATACTGATGTTCTTGGACCACTTCCAGAATCAAATGGTTTTAAATACGTTTTAATTGTAATTGATGCTTTTTCCAAGTATTGTTTACTTTACTCTTTATATAGCCGAGATGCTGATGAGTTAAAGCATGTATTCTCTAACGCAGTATCGCTATTTGTTACCCCATCTATGATAGTATGTGACCGTGGTTGGATGTACGACAGTAGTGCTTTTCAAAATTGGGTCACTGAATTGGGATCTTTGAGACACTTTATTACGCCGGGTATGCATCGCGAGAACGGTCAAGTGGAAATATATTACCGAACCGTTCTTAACATGCTGCGGATCGAGGTCGGTAACAAAGGCTCGCAATGGTCAGATGTGCTCTGGAAGGTTCAGCTCACCCTCAACATCTGCAGACAAGCCACTACCCAGACTTCACCACTACAACTGCTGGTGAGCACAGACGCGGCTACCGCAGTCATCAGATCCTTGGTGCGAGTTGTTGCATTCGAAAACTCGCATCCCAATAGAGAAGCCGTGTTAACTAAGAAGACAACGAGCTTCTGAGCTTTTCACAACCAATCAGCATTATCAGGATGCTTATCATCGGAAATTTAGAGGTCCGTTTATGGTAGTTGATGTTTTGGATGGTGATACCCATAGGTACGTTAAAAGCTTTAAAATTCTAACCGTACTCTAAATCCGCTCACGATAAGTTATAAATGATGCCAGTAAGTCATGTAGTACCAGTCGGAATAGATAGTAATCACAGTGGTGATGAGCAAGCTTACATTATGAGAAGCACGCGAGTGGGGGATCTCTATCAGCCGTAGTAAAAAGTGTGTAGTCACAGGGTGATGCACATGGATCCATGCGCTGGATGTGTGAAAGCAATGCGATTGCTGGTCGGCTAGAGAGCCGTGGCGTGAGAGTGGTTTACTCGTGTGTGGTTTTCTCGGTGTCTATGGCTCTCAGTGAAAAAGATGGTTGTTGATGTGGATAACGATGGTACATGGCTCTGGTAGATGATTTTCGCTATGAGTAGATAACCAAAGTTTGTTTACATGGCTCTGGTTGATGATTTTCGCTTTGATTAGATAATCAAAGTTTGTTTAGTTAATTTAGAGGTATTGTTTTGTAAAAAACAATACGCAGAGGATTAAAGCTTTCTGATTCCAGAAGTTAGAAGCCGTAAATGGTCAGAATTGGTCGAGTGGACGCCGGATACGTGCTCAGTGCCTTCTTCGAGAGTGGCGAGTGGACGGCGGATACGTGCTCAGTGCCTTCTTCGAGAGTGGCGAGTGGACGCCGGATACGTGCTCAGTGCCTTCTTCGAGAGTGGCGAGTGGACGCCGGATACGTGCTCAGTGCCTTCTTCGAGAGTGGCGAGTTATTTGTTATGAGCATGCTAACGTTTGGGCCTCTGCTCTGTTCCGCGGTCATAGTGGAGACAAGCAGAACTTTTGGGCCTCTGTCTCAATGACGCGATGTGTTACTAGTTGTTGCGCGGTCATCGAGGAGACATGCAGAACTTTTGGGCCTCTGTCTCAATGACGCGATGTGTTACTAGTTGTTGCGCGGTCATCGAGGAGACATGCAGAACTTTTGGGCCTCTGTCTCAATGACGCGATGTGTTACTAGTTGTTGCGCGGTCATCGAGGAGACATGCAGAACTTTTGGGCCTCTGTCTCAATGACGCGATGTGTTACTAGTTGTTGCGCGGTCATCGAGGAGACATGCAGAACTTTTGGGCCTCTGTCTCAATGACGCGATGTCTCACAAATTCATAGTAAGCATAACCTTTGGGCCTCTACTATGTATTCGTGAAAATGACAAGCGAATGTTTGGGCCTCTGTCGATAACAATGTATGGCGAGTGATGGAAATCCGGATTCTATCATTAGCGATGCATTGAATCTCTTGGGTTTGAAGCTGTTTCAAACTTTAAAAAAGACTATTGGTGGTCTTTGTTGCTGGCGCTTGAGTGCACGCTTGCGCCTGAAACACTGGTCAAATTCGTGAATTCTAACTTTTGAAACTACTTCAGGTTGAATAAGCTTCAAACCATAGTGGTTTTGTTATTTAATTACTCATGTACTCTTATGTATTTAACAGATAATGATGATGTTCAACATAATGATGATGGTCAGGTCGTGAGAGATGGATCTGATGCGAATGATGGGAATGATGCTGCGGTCGAGGACGTCACGCTGTCAGGAACGGCCGTCTTAGATACTCCTTCTTCCAACCTACACGGTTCGAGTGACAGCTTATAAGAAAAAAGGCATGGGCGCTGGGTCGGCTTGCTGTTTGGCTTCGGATGCAACGGGCGTATTCTAGGGACGTTATAGTGTTGATTGGGGTCGTGTTATATAATTCTCATGCGCTTGTTATTTACCTATGTGCTTGTTGCTACTTAAAAATGATTTGTAAGAAATATAACTTTGTAGGTTACTTAGTAATTTGTTTTTCAATATATTCCGCTTCTGGTTTCTAAGAATATTATTTGTTTTTCATGTCAATACAAGGGGTGCGTTCCGATATGCGCTGTAATCGATTTTAACGTGCTTATTCCCGATAAAGAGAACCTGTGTATCGTCATAGGTGATGTCTGACATGTGCCATCTTGCGATAACGCCGACCATGCCATAAAATAATATCACCGTAAGCGCTGTCAAAAATGACAGTGTGAGGGTGTGTTTGTGTGTGTTTTGTTTTGAGTTGCATCAAGCACAATTTTGAAATTGTGCTGTGTATGTGTGTATTGTGTGGCTGACAGTCACCACCTGACCAAAGAAGAAGAAATGTGGCGTATACACAAAGAAATACTGTAATCCAACCATGAGTGTACAAGTGAATAAATTGACATTGAGCGAGCACTGTAAGCGAGTTCATGAGCGTTCCGAATTGTTGACAGCTCTCAGCTGTCATAATCGTGATTTTAATTTATCTAAATCGGAACGCAAATTATTGATGTGAGCGACTAGGCGACTGAGCAGCGTTGCCGATCTGGGGGGAATTTCACGTGAGGGGCAAAAAAGGGTTATAAGAATAAAAGGGGAATTTAATACTCCAAATGCAATAAATATATAATTTATACTTGTATGTACAGACGCCAGCACATCAACCTACCCGAAACTGTCAGATTTTCCCAATCAACTTTGAACCTTATGCTTAAGTGATAAAGTTGAAAATCTATTAAAGAAATTTGACAGATTGTAGTAGGTTGATGTGCTGGCGTCTGTACATCTAATATACTTTATTGTACACCACAAAAATACATAACATGAAATAAACACATTAAACACTACAAAATATACAATGGGCGGCCTTATCGCTTTCTGCGATCTCTTCCAGGCAACCTTGGAATGGACAGTGATTTCCCTGGACATAAAATGGGGCTGTTGTTGGTGCAAAAATAAATTAGTTAAACTAATTAGGCTGGATGGGCTATGATTCTTTTGCCTGTCCCCTAAGTTGATAAAAAGAAACTAAAAAAGAATGTCTATGGCTGGACTTGTTGGCTGCGTCCTGCGTCTCTACGTGTTGGTTAGTTTGGTTGCACAGAGATGGCACTGTGGCACAGAGTCAGTCAGTCAGAGTAAATATTGTTCTGTGGTCAGAGTGTTTATTTTTCTTGTAAAGAGTTTTGCTAAGTTACGATGGATAAATTCATCAGTAAACTAACCAAAAGATCTCGAGAAAAGGTATATATTTACTCGACTATTATAAAATTATTTCGAAATTGATAAGTAGGCATTTCTAAAGTGTTTTTACTATTTACTAATGCAAACTAAAGACAGACCAAATAAAAGATTGTGTAAAATTTGAGCCAACAATAAATATGCTCAAAGCGAACCTATACAAAGAGTGATGTATTTGTTTTAGTTTTTGGAATAAAGATTTCAGTAGTAAAACATTTTTATTCTGTTTTTCCTACATCATGAACTTCGAGGGGAATTTTGCTATAAAAAGCACTGACGTATAAATCATATACGTCAGTGATAAAAAGAGGAATTTTTTAACATGACGCGGGGAATTTACAAATTAATCTAACTGTGGCAACACTGCGACTGAGTGCTAATAAGCGATTATGGCATAATTTGGAATGCAACCAAAGGTTGTTGTCGTAATTTGACAATAGAATACTGTAAGATTTATTTTGTAATTAAAATATTTATTTTCTACCGGTGTTTATTAAGAGTACGTAGCAAACAGTTATTAAAAATAATACAGAAGTAATGAACTTATGCCATATAAAATGATCAAAACTAGAAAACAACTTTTCTAAGTGAAATACTTAGTTTTGATTAAAATGTATTTCTACGAACGGTTTTGCTTGTGGTTGGGGCACCTAAAACTATCCCGTGTTATACTTCTGGTGTCGTTAATATTATTCGTTGTGCCTCTGTTTACACATTATTATTTGTCCAAGGTAAGTGCAGGTTAATTTAATGTAATGGTTAGGTTAAAATGTTTTGTTTGCACAGCTACATCTATAGACGATTAATAATTCATGAAGTCATAAAAAAAATATTGTACAGGTTATAATATTGTTAATTAATATAAGGACCAAAATACTGACATGAATTTGATCAGGACAAGGTATTTCTAGAATGTTAGTGGTGATGCTTCGGGGAGGCTCTCTTAGTTGTCATTGGACTGATATAATGATCAATAAGAAGAAAGAAAATATGTTTAATAAACATAGGCAGACTTCTGATAAGCATAATATTAATTGTTTTTTATTTAATTTTTCAGTATGATGAAACAGGTACATTGTCAAATAATCCTATGCGACACACTTTGGAGGCACTAGGGGATGTCTCAACAATGAATGTTGCTGATTTAAAACTAAGGATTGAAGAAATGCTAAGAATAAAGGTAATAATCATTACCTATAGTGTAGTGCAGAATATTGAATGTATATTGTGACAATTATTTTATTTGGAGAGGTTCTTCCTACCGATTTAGCATTAGAGTTTAGTTGATGAATGGTTATAATTAAATCCTGACTTCCTGTGAGTGGCTGTGAGTAGGCTGGCACTGAGACCACTTGTTTGAAGTATCATACTCTAATCCTTGTATGTAATATGTGGTGGTCCCTGGTGTGCTAAACAACCCAATAGCCATAACATCATAGATTTAATATACACAGCTAGCGAAATTGCTTGTAAAATGTGCGTAGGTACTAATCTCTTATTTTTGTTAGTATTTTAATTTAAATGTTGCTAGACATACAACAATATTTGTTTGATAGGAGCGCATAGGATGGACAGGGGTTTGACCGTTGACATACCTACCTACTTGAGATTTATTTATTTTTTTATGAATAAGGATTTTTATTATAGCCGTATTTCCAAGGGTTTTCCCTTGTTTCTCTTCTCTTCCCTAGGGTACTATAGGGTCACTTTTTTTATCAACATCTCTTTTGGCCGGCTCAACTTCATTTTAAGTCTTCTAATTTTTATTACTACATCTTGTGCTTTTGTTGCATTCTGAATCAGGAAGGCAGGAAGGAGTTTGTATATCTATCCTATATTATATCTACACTAATAATAAATCAAAAGAGTTTATTTGTTTAAATGCGCTAATCCCTGGAACTACGAATTGGATTTGAAAAATTATTTTTGCATTTGATAGTCCAATTCTTGAGGAAGGCTATAGGCTACTTAACATCACGGGACCTTAGGAGCCGAGCAAAAACAAAAAAAGTCAGAATGAACACTGAGCAAATACGAAGTAAATGCGCAAGCAGCCGATGCGTTGTGGATGGGTCAGGGGAACAAGAAATTTCACGCGGGCGGAAGCTAGTCATTTATATTTTAAATAATACAAGCGTTTTTATTCTGTCTTATGGCATTTCACTTTACATTAATTTTAGGAGAATAGGGTAGTGTCCTGGGTAAAAAAATAATAATTCTAATTAGTCCGTCAGTTAGATTATCGAAAAATAATGGACCCGTATTTTTTCTTTTGTCAATCAAACAAAAAATGACAAAGATAAAGCACGTCAAAATTTGGGAGTGGGGGGTCGTGACGTCACGCCGTGCTAAAAAGTGTCGCACGGCGTGACGTCACGACGAATTTTGACGTGCTTTATCTTTGTCATTTTTTGTTTGATTGACAAAAGAAAAAATACGGGTCCATTATTTTTCGATAATCTAACTGACGGACTAATTAGAATTTTTTAGGAAACTAGCCTATTCTTGTTAGGTGAACGAGTATACATATTTTAGCTAAGTGGACTATACCATGGCTGAGTTAAATTTTTAAAATAATAATAGGTAAAAAAACATTCAATTCGTTTTATTAAAAAAAATAATAATCGGGATATCTTCTTTCTGTAGACATACGGTACATAAAACTAAGTCGGGTTAGTTACACCATTTATAACTCAAGAACAGCTGGACCGATTTTTATGATCTTTGATTTTTTAGTTTTGTCTCTAGCCGAATAGCAGAATAACTATTAAAATATGGGAAAAATTCACGAAAAAGAAATTAATTCATTTTCTCATACATTTTGTATGGAACGGCTTTTTTGATGATATCTCGAAACGGATTGACTGATTTCGATGGTGGTACGGGTCAAAGTAAATTATTTAAAAGAAGTACTAGACTTATATATTTTTTGAATAATTTACTTTATCGAAAATTTCAGGCTTCAGTATCTACAGAATTACGCGAACTAGAAGCAAAGCGCGGGCGTCTCCAGCGCGAAGCGGTTGCAGCAAGCGCAAAAGCCGACAGCGCTAAAGCGGAGCATGCACGAGCGGCCGCTGAGTTGCAGCGCCTGCGCGTGTCCGCCGACCAGGCGCGCATCGCGCAGCTCGAGGCCATCCGACGAGACTCGCCGGAACTAGCCCCCCCTCTGCAAATACTATCCTCACGACCTCCCCCCATCCTACCCCCTATAGCTCCATCTTCTGAGGTCCATTGTCGCATGTTTTCCTGTTTCGATCACTCTCGATGCTCCTTAACCTCCGGTTTTCCCGTGTACCTCTATGATCCTGACGTGTACGCGCCACTAGCCGGCGCTGAAGTGGATGGCTTCCTGAAAACAACTCTAAAGCAGACGCTGGGCTACAATACGCATATAACACGCAATCCAAACGAAGCTTGTGTTTATCTCGTCATTGTAGGGGAAGCGTTCTCTTTTGAAAAGACTCCCGCGTAAGTAGTGCAATTAAACTTTATACGTACAGGTAAACCAGAAAACGTATGCGCTTCGGTAATCTTCGTGTTTCCGAATTAGTACGAACGTCCCTCGCACAGAGGTACACAGATGCAATAGCTCCTAAATGGCGTGCTTAGTAGTAGTGTACCTATCATTGCTTGTTTGTGTCACCCTACTCTGGTCGCAGATCGTCAACTGTCACTCAAAAGTCTAGAAAAGATTTTTGAATTGCAAAAAGGTTGCTAATCTGTAATTTTGTAATCATGGTAGTGGCCAAAAGATAGGCAAGCACTTCTAGGTCCTAGATTCGAGCATCTCACGTTAATATTTCTGAAGATAGACTAGATGATGCTCGAAGTGCAGACTTTGGATATCTGTATGTTCATGTTGTGAGTTCAAATGGATCCTAAGGGAAGGTTCTAATCTGACGGAACATGCGTCGCGTATTATCGGTCGCGTAACGCCAGAACCGACAAATCTATAGAAAAACACTTGACCGTTCACACTCAACCGATGATACGTTAGTGCGTCGAGCGAATAAATAGACGCAATCGAAGTTACGCTCGACGCATTTTCCGTCAGATGTGAACCTTCCCTTAGTTTCACTTGTTATTTCCAGACCAACAATAGATACGTACAAGCTATTGTTGAACGAGACAGCCATCAAAAGTTTACCATACTGGGGCGGCGACGGTCGCAATCACGTGCTAGTGAACATGGCGCGGCGCGAGCTTGCAGTGGGCTCGGGCGACGCCTTCCGAGGAGCGTCGGTAGGGCGCGCCATGGTCGCGCAGTCTACCTTCACTCACGAGCAGTTCCGACCGGGGTTTGACGTCATTACACCCCCCGCGCTTGGTCCCCCCGGAGGCGACGTGTGGGCCGACTGCGCTCCTATAGCGCCTGCGAGACGGAAATATTTGCTCAGGTAATTTTCATGCCCAGAATTATATACATTCATTTAATTCAGGTAATTTACACTCATTGCCAAACATAAATCAAATTAAATAAAACGAACAGAAAACAAAATAAACAACATACACATTTTTTAAAAAAACAACGCACATTATTACAATATACTAATTTACTATGCTATATTCTGCATTCGTAATTTAGTTTCCAAACATGTAAAAAAATGTGTTTATGGAAAAATAACTTTAATGCACGCTGCACATAAAGTTTAGTTTGGGCACAAAATGTTTCAATAGTCATTCTAAAGTCAGTTTACTAGTATAATGTTGATTTTTGTTTTAGTATACGTAGCATCGATTGGAAACGGATTTTAATATGGCATGCTTCTGCCAATATCAAAAATGAGCTATCGATTCTTAGGTATGAATTCATGAGCTACATTTAGTTTTCAGGGCTCACAACCGCCGCCACGAGGAATAGACCAGGATCAAGATAAATCTCTGATCGAAGCATTGCAGAAGATGGTGAGGTCCGCCCCGGCCTCAGATCTGTTCCATCTGCAGTTTGAATGTGACCCTCCAGTAGAGAGGCGCGCTGTGCTGCCTATCGGTGACTGGGCGTTGTGCGGCACGGACCGGTCTCGACGAGCCGTGTTAAGAGATTCGACGTTTGCGCTCATACTCGCGCCGGCTGATAGGACGTATGTAACTACGGCGTTATTGCAAGCGAGGTTGTATGAAGCGTTGAGGTCTGGTGCGATTCCGGTGTTGCTAGGCGGGGATAGAATTAGATTGCCGTATGATGAGGTGTTGGATTGGCGACGGGCAGCGCTGTCACTGCCGCGAGCGCGTGTGCCCGAGCTGCACTTCCTGCTGCGCGCGCTGGGAGACGCCGACGTGCTGGCCATGCGGCGCCACGCGCGCCTGCTGTGGGAGCGCTACCTCAGCTCCGTGCAGGCCAGCGTGGACTCACTGCTCGCCACTCTACGAACCCGTCTGCACATCCCCGCGCAACCCGTCGCGCCGACCACAGGAACACCCGCATTCAACGACTCTTTCTTCCCACCACGAATCGAACCACCTGCAGTGGACGCTGAACCAGAAGAAACTCTCGGCCCTCTTGAAGCGCCCTACCCAAGCCCTTCGTATCGTCGCAACTATTCTGTTGCGTTACTACACGGGTACGAGTTATGGAATGATTGGGGGGAACCGTTTGCGTTGTACCCGCAGCTGCCGTGGGACCCGACGGTGACGTCAGAGGCGCGGTTTATTGGCTCGGCGGCGGGGATGAGGCCCGTGGGGGCGGGGGCCGGGGGGTCGGGCCGAGAGTTCAGTGAGGCGTTGGGCGGAGACCGGCCTCGGGAACAGTTCACTGTCGTCATACTTACTTATGAGAGGGAGGCTGTGTTAGCGGCTGCGCTGGCGAGGTTGAGGGGATTGCCGTATTTGAATAAGGTAGGTAATGAATAACCATTTTGTTAGATTTTACAGTTATTAGAGGCTTAAAACCCTTAGTTTTAAAATATATCCTGAAACATTACCTTACCACCCTCCTATTACCCATTTATTAAAATCTATCCTTTGCATAGAGCTTTAAGTTCTAGTTCTAACGTTTTATTTCAAACTAGCTTTGGCTGGCTTCGGCCTCGTCGGCTTCTAACTAAACTCTCTATGCGAAAATCATGTCGCTCCGTTCGTTGATGCGTGCAAGAAGAAAAACCAACGTACCAAACACTCGCATTAAAATATTTGTAGGAAAATATAAAATGACGAGTCAAATTCGAGTCAGCTTCAGCTTAAATGTTCAACGTCCATATTATAACTGGCTATTATTGTAACGCAGGTGGTGGTAGTATGGAACGGCCCCTCCTCCCCGAGCGGCGTGGCCTCCTGGCCCGAGAGCGGCGCGCCCGTGGCCGTAGTTAGGGCGCCTCGCAACTCTCTCAACAACCGCTTCCTACCGTACCATCTGATCGACACCGAGGCGGTGCTATGTGTAGATGACGACGCGCATCTGCGTCACGACGAGATCGTGTTCGCTTTCAGGTCAGTTGATCAATCACTACAGGGTGGCTTGCACATCGACGCGCAAGCTGTAACTGTGAAATTTGCACATGATTTTCTAGACCCTCTAGCGTAGACATTTTTCGTCGTTTATCAAAAAACCTGTTATCAACCTCCCTGTATAGTATGTAACATATAATTGTTGTCTCAACACACACTTTCTACCGTACCATCTGATCGACATGGAGGCAGTGCTGTGCATAGATGATTTATTTCAGTTTTTATTTACAATATCTGTGTTAAGCCCCATTTACTTGATGTTTAGTTTCTCGCCCGTGGCATACAATAAAATTGAAGCAACGTATTTATGACTTTTATTGTTGCTTCAACATGTATGGTACACGCAATTTAATGTACCGTGTAAATCTGGCTTTGATATAAGACCTTGGGCTTTAGAAAAATATTTTCACAGGAATAAGTTACAAATATTTCTAAATTATATAATTCTAGACTAAGCTAGTTAAAACTTAAAATAATACGCTTGCTCACAGGGTGTGGAGAGAGCATCGTGACCGAATCGTTGGATTCCCCGGTCGGTATCACGCGTGGGACCTCAATTTTAACAATGGTTTCCTCTACAATTCTAACTATAGGTGAGTTAACAATTTTTCTTACCAAACACATCTAATGTCAAAACATTATCTACATCCGCAACGACCATGAGCAACAAAACACTACTACTACTAGTTCAAAAGCAGACATCTTGGAATAAGATTTAAACACTCTTTTGGTCCAAGTATAAAACGTTCAAGACCGGAGGCAATGGTTTAATTTGATAATTACATCATTTCTCAAATTTTAGTGACCTGAGTTCTTTATTATGCTATTTTATTCTGATCTTTTCTACTTGTTATACAGCTGCGAGCTAAGCATGGTCCTGACCGGTGCAGCGTTCGTTCACCGCTACTACTTATGGGCCTACTGGCGAACTCTGCCGGCCGCCATCCGCGACTACGTGGACGAGTACATGAACTGCGAGGACATCGCCATGAACTTCCTCGTCTCGCACATCACTAGGAAGCCGCCGGTCAAGGTTAGATCATATTGAAGTGAAATTTTTGAAGTGAAACTTCTTTACGCACGCTTGACTTGGGGAGTAAGCTGGCGAACGCGTGACGTAAGCGTTACGAAAAGTGTGATCGGGCGAGGCGAACGGGAATTGAGTGGGGGATATAAGCAAGAGAAAGCAGTGCGCGCGCACATTTTCTTTCTCTCTTCCTCTCATAGCCAAATACGTTTGAAGTTTCACTTCAGTCATAAGGTCATAAGCACACTCGGTTTTTTTTTTATTAATAGGATTGTTCTTTAAGGAGGATATTTTTTTAGGATCCTCTTGTATTTTGGGTACGTTTACAAACACCAATTTGTTGACTATTCCAAACAAGAATTTCCAAAATGGAACACTTTATTTAAACGCTCCATACCAAAGGATCGTCGTCGTCCTCTATATGTAAAAAGATAGATGGCGCGTTTTCCAAATAACGCCCAACTGCCCGTAATAGGCTCTTTGCAGATGGACGATGTACTTATTTGCTCAGTAATTAGTCGAGATGTTTCGATTCCAAATTCGTCGCACCTCAAGAACCTGATGGATAATTTCATAATGTCCATTGTTAACCTATTGGCCGCCCCAGTCGGATTAATACGACAAATGTTTTCGTGCCCGTGCCGCCCCAGTCGTACTTAAAAGACGGAAAAATCGACGTTTTTTCATTTTATTTTTTATTGCACTATCCTATTCGTCGTAGGTATGACCTGGGCGCCGCGCTGGAGGCACATCAACTGATATAACACCAAGCGGTTAATAGGTTAAATGGCACTGGACGTCTGTCAATATGGACAGATCAATAATAATAATGTGTTATGTTGTAGGTGACGTCACGGTGGACGTTCCGCTGTCCCGGATGTCCGGTGACGCTGTCAGCAGACGAAACACATTTCCATGAAAGACATAAATGTATACAGTTTTTCTCTCAGGTAAGAAATACTACAACCATTCTTCGCACATACTTGTTGATATATGTAGGAAAGATAGTCATAAATAATTATTACGTACCAAATTCTAAAATAGACCTTACTAGCTGCGCCCCGCGGTTTCACCCGCGTAAGTGTCAATCCCGTGGTAATAACGAGATAAAAAGTAGCCCATATGTTAATCCAGGGGTACGGTCAGCATCAAAAGTTGATTAACACTTCAGTTTTTTTAATCTTAGTTATTGAGCAAAATATTTGTTCAAAATTGCAGCAGGAGAATTTTTTTTAGAATATACTCTTGTCTATTATGTGAAAAGCTAAAAATCAGTTTATTGAAAAAAGTTGTTGTCAATTTAATAACATTTAAAAATGATAGTGTTAATCGACTTTTGATGCTGACTGTACCTTCATACAAAATTTTATCAAAATTGGTCCAGCCGTTTGAGCGTGAGGAAGTAACAAACATATAACCACACACACACGCACCCCAACTTTTGCCTTTATAATATTAGTGTGATTCATAAGACCCTGAAATAAGGTTTAATTTGAAATGAGTCACGCTTTCATACAACACAGCTATTATAAGTATACTATAGCGTTTCAAAACTCCATGAATTTCCAAACCGTAGACATCCAAACGACCATCGGGGATAAATAACAATCATTACAATTTCGAGACTTATTCCAAAGTTTTCGTACGAGCTGTCTTTTGTATTAAAAACTTGACGTTGACAACATGTTCAGCCAATTTAACAGGGATTTTTAAAAACTTAATGCGATTATTTTCCACCACAGGTAATGGGATACACGCCACTTTTAACGACGCAGTACCGAGCCGACTCTGTGCTGTTCAAGACGCGGATACCTCACGACAAACAAAAATGTTTCAAGTTTATATAGTCACAGGTTTTAGTTTACTTTGTGTTAACATTGCTGGACTGTAGTTAATTATTTATTTACTTTGTTAGCTAATGCTGCTAGACCGAAAGAAGCCTAAGAAAAGGTCTTTAGTCAAGTAAGGCCAATTGGAAAATCATGTTGTATTGAGCTGCTGTTGTGTCTATTGGTAAAGCCGCTCTTGAACAAGCATTCTTAGCTCAGCTGGAGAACATTGCTAACTTTACCTTCCTCAGTTAGGGCGTTTGTCAACCGCCGCCGTTACCGTCACGTCACCAAGAATAGTAGAGTATAGAGAAGAAGAATAGTAGTTTCACCCGTGTTTATAACTCTACTTTTCATTTCGAGTATAAGTAAAAAGTAGTAGTTTTTCTAAAATATTTATTGATAACAATAACATGCAAAGTTTTTGAATTTCGGTACAGCTAACAGGGTTAGTATCCCGCCAAATAATACTATTGTCTTTTTTATTTTAAATATGGAACACACCGAGTCATCGCCGCAGGCTGTCCCGCTTAAATAGGTTTTTTTTTTTAAATTCACACTGGCTGTTTATACTCTCACAAGGCTGCAGCATTTATGTAAAAAATTGTAGCTGACTACAGTTCTATTTTTAAAATTCATTCCCACCCTAAAGGGGGAAGTAATTACTATGAGTCTTTCCCGCCCTGAAGTGGGAAGCAGCGTCTTCCACCCGCTATTTGGATCAAACAAACACTACTTTCCGAGTATGAGAAATGAAAACGATTTTTTTTTTTCGAACCGAACGTGACATCCCGATGACAGCGGTCGTGTGTCCACCGCGGTCAAACTCTGCGAAATAGGCAAAACAAAAACCAAGCGAACAGCGCGGTGCGACGACAGTGTGTGGACACGATCAAAGTTGCTTGATAGTTCCGGCACAACAGTCTGTTAAAATCTCGGGCCGAGTTCTAGCGGTCGTGCCGAACTACTCGAAACTTCAGCGGCCGGGATTACGGTGTTCGGGTGACGGATGTGCGGTGGACACGCGGCCATAGTAAATGTGTGTATCGGTACTTCGGCGCCGTCATGCTGTTCTCGGTGACGGCGATGGACGAACGCTCTTAAACCTTTTAATTGTGTAAGGAAAATATAGCAATGTTTTTAAATACGTTATTTTAAAGACAAGTGCATGTATCTAAATAACTGATGCATTTAAATCTGGGTGCAAAATATTTAAGTTTATTGCATTTTGACTTATTCGAACAGACTTTAATTACACACTTCCAAAATATAATATAGTCAGACATTAACGACTGATAGGCCGCGTCCTGAACTAAAGTGATCGTCGCGCGAATACCCGATCTTCACGTTCATAATTTAATTTTTTGTTCGGTGAACGCGTGGTCGCGCCGACAGATGGCGTTTGCCGTTTATCCGAACAAAAAATACATAATTATGAACGCTACGATCGCTTTTGACTAGGACGCGGGGTTAGTCCTGAATTCTTTGTAAATACCTTAATTAAGAAAAAATATTGTAACTTAGTCTAGATCTTTTAAATTAGAACAAATTCGAATGAGTCTCGTATTTTTTTTGATAATTCTTTTTTTGCGTTTTTATAAAAACACATTTTGTTGATGGAATTGATTAATGATAATACTAGTAATATTATATGGTGCGTGAATAATTTAAAATATTAAAAGACTAACTGGTAATGTGACGGTCATTGTAAATATTATGATTATGTAATTATTGTTATAAGTATAACATTGTACATTCAAGTTATCCAAATAAAATATAATTACTTTACATAATGACAATAAGATTCAAGTACACAATATTATTGTACATAATAATATCTATATAAAGTGAGTATGACATGAAAAAGACATGTTGCACCGACCCCAAATAAATTGGGATACAGAGAATTATGAATCCCTAACATCTATATGTATAAAGTTTTTTTTTTTTTTTGTAAAACGCAGCGCTTTTGGTGTATTTTGTATCTAAAAAATCGTACTTCATTAAAAATATTTTCAATATTATGGTTTGTTCTAAACAGAAATAGAGACTATAGAGACTCTTGTTGACGGACACGTTTTTTCTACGGCGCGGTTTTTACGCCGTACCCGTAAAGAAACCGTGCCGTGTACAAAGGACCTATGTCCATAATTATATAGCTAAAAGTGCGAGGAAACTATTTAAAAATCAGAGTTTTTTTATTATTACCTTTGAGTAATTAAAATGCCAAATATTTCATAGAATTAATTGAAAACGTTGCATTGTGCTTACTCTTATCTGTTGTCATTTACTCTAAGCATTATCTTTTAAAACTATATTTTTAAGAGTAAAATTTATGTTTCTAAGACTGACTCCATTTGATTTAAACTTGTAATTTATTTATTCAGTAAGAATTATTGTGAAATTATATTAAATCAATCCATTGTTTTATATTTTTGTAAATCAAGTCATTATTTTGAGAGTATTTCGCATTTATAATTTTTATTAAGGTAGGAGGTTTTAATTTGTTTTAAATTGTCGTGATATTTTTAACATTGAAGGAAACAGTACCTTTTTATAATAGTAAAATTAATCATGTATAATGTACGGCCGTATTAATTTGGTTATCCTGATTTATTGTTGTTGCAGACAACGAGCGCGCGTTATGTGACTAATGTCATTTATAATCATTGGTATAAGGTTTAAAATTCCATCATTGATGTGTCTTTTGAACTTAAATTCTGGCACTTCACTTGGCATATTGATCCAGCAGTTCGCGTTATTTAGACAATACAAAATAAATTCTTTTTCTACTGGAACAAAGACCATTTTGTGTTACCGACATAACGCGTAGCAGAAACACGCCAAGTGTCAGGATCAATACGTGAAGGTAACATTATCAATGCAGCTCATTAGTCTATACCTTGAACATGACGTGTGCTAACTATTCTTATGTAGTTATGACACATTGCGGTGGCAACCCGAGACACTTGTCCCCACAACCGCAGCCGCCTCGTGCTACTAGTCTAATACTACTGATCTTCAACTATCACGTTACAGAATTCTACGTAACTACATGAGGTCATGTTATGTGCACCGTATTGATGACTAGTGACCTTCGGAATGTCCTTCATCACAACTTGACATAAAGTTATCTGGTACAGCCCGATTCATGAAGCGAGTCGCTGCACAATAACAAATTCACGTGTCAGCGGGGATAGGGGTGAGGTACTGCGCGGCGTGTAGCGCACTTCAGAACCGCCATAAAGTTTGAATCGTACTGTATACAGGGTGAAATTAAACTCATGGGCATCCTTTTAAGGGGTCATTGTACTCATCATTATGAACAACTTTTACTATGGGACTAAACCTAAAATCGCGAAAAAAAATCAGCTGTTCCTTGCATTTATGTTCTCATAACTCGTCAAAATGTAGGGAAAAGCTGATTTTTTTTTGCGATTTCAGGTTTGGTCCCATAGTAAAAGTTGTTCATAATGATGATTACAATGACCCCATAAAAGGATGCCCATGAATTCAATTTCATGGATCCTTGATGGAGTTATACAAGTTTTGGCACATGGAGTTTTAGACACATGTATGAGTAAAGCTACGGTTTCCTTGAATAGCGGGGGCCGCTATATAACGGCCGCAGTGACGGCTATCATAAAAATGTTGGCTGCAGGGTTGTTTTTACATTACGGTGTCAAAAACGCTCTCTAGGAAAACACACCAACTTACTTTCATAAAAAATGTTTCAGTGACGTCATTCGCCGGTAAATTGCAGGCGCTATGTGGCGGTCACCGGTCTTCGAGGAAACCATAGCTTTACTCGTAGATGCGCTTTACAAAGCCGGACTCGCTTCTCTAACACTCCGTGAGCCATATCAACACCTGGGTACTGAGTATCTATTTTACTATCTTCATAACTATCAATCGATCAAGTTTTTCATGTCCTGCACGGATGTCAATAGTGTTATGTATTTATAGTTATCGTTATCATATTGTTATCGAGTTTTTTCGGGCGTATTTGGAACTAAGCAAATATTTTGATAAAGGGATGAGTATTGTGTATCACTTTACTGCAACGTATAAAAAAACAGTCATCTACACTCTATGCTATAGTTGTGTTGATTTTATAATGTTGATTTATAACTTATTTTATTTTAGGTATTAAAAGTTGGTGCTCACAGAACTTTTAATAATAGCAATAGTTCTTTAGTTTCGAGTCTGTAGACTAAGTCCAATCTAGTATTTCTATTTATTTAAATATTTAAGTACCTATGTGAACGTTCGTAAAATTACGAAAATTGCCCCTCTGATCAGTTTAAACTGAACCGACTATCCATAGGATGTGATTATACACCAGATAAGATATTCAAACTAATTAAACTAGCCACTAGATGAATTCACCCGTCTCATGTAAGTAAGTAATAATATTCAAACTGATTTGACTATCCATCATATAGCATAATCTTACACATAAGAATACAAGATTGTCGTATTTATTGATATAGGTATTGACATCAATAAACAATGAACATTTGACAAGTGTACTCTGTTTATCTAATACTAAATTACGTCCTATAATCCCCTTTTTGGGTTTTTCGCAAATATATCAAAAACTAGACGTCCTAGGTAAAAAATAATAACATTTTCATCACCCCCGTGTTTTTGTCTACAGATTAATGAGTGCCTTTAATTGACCTTGACGGTGACCTTTATCAAAAATTGTCAGGTTAGGTTCGTCATTACCATACCATAATATAAAAACAAAACATGTTAAACGAAAGCATCTATGACCCTAATACAAAGGACGTTCAAGCAGACGGCCCGGTTTTAACGATACTAACTAATATGCGATACATTCGTTTTTTTTACACAGGAACTTATAGCCTTGTTATCGCGCGACCGTGATCCGCGTTTTGTATGAAAAAAAACGCCGTTTACATAGTCCCCAATTCCCGATCATGTTAGCTTTAGCATATCGATAACAGATGACTATTCTTTTTATGATATTCTAGCTTGTTATTTTAAAACAATAATGTCCTCAAGAAAAAAATATTGAAATAATGGTCTTTGAATATGTCTTGCATTATACGAGTATACATACTTTATTTGTATCTAATAGAGCCATGCAATAAAATCTGTAATGAATTATTCCGATCTTTTATTGGCTTTGTGTCAATCATGTATCTATGTTCACTAATAATCCATTTTTGTTGTCATCACTGAATTGTACAGCAAGAATCTGAAAGGAAGGGTGTGGTACAGACGATCAAAATGAACCACTTTTTCCTCCAAAAAAATAATCAGCCGTTCCTACATTTGGGTCGAGTAGGTTTTGAAGTTTTGTATGGGATGGTTGATATTTTTTTAACCGACTTCAAAAAAAGGAGGAGGTTATCAATTCGACTGTATTTTTTTTTTTTTTTTTTTTGTTTGTTACCTCATAACTTGCGACTGGGTGAACCGATTTTCATGATTCTTTTTTTATTTGAAAGCTGGTGCTTCCCGTGTGGTCCCATTGTCACCATTTCAATATCTGATGATGGGATCTTAGAGAAATCGAGGGCAACCCTCAAATTTTATAGGCTCACTTATTGTTTTTCGCATATTTTATGAAGTATCTTGTGTATTTGCGTATGGTTGTCACCATCTCAGGTAGCTGGGCTGATGATGGAAGGTACAACTCCTTAACAGTAAGAAGTTACTCGAACAGGCAAGGGCTGTTTTTATTAGTAAATTGTTTTGATGTTTGATAGGGCATTTGTCACATTTGGTCTCATGATCATCAAGTCATGATCTGATGCTGCAGTCAGGATAGTCTGCAGAGTACCTAACTCCTCGACAACTAACAGCAGATATATCGTGTTTAGGCTCATTGAAAAGGGCTCGATGTGTGGATAAAAGTACTGTTAATGAGGAACACCGAAGTACATAGAGATCTGATGCTGAAGCCAGGAGCATCAGAAAAAGTACAAACCTTGAAATTACAGCACAGTAGTCGTGTTTGGGCTCATTTTAAACAGGACTAAATTTTAAGTTCAATGCAATGTTGACATAAGTCTGGCCTGATGCTGCAGCCAGGATTATCAGCATCTAGTCTAAAAACATCAGGTCAGGATTTGATGATGGGATCCTGGAGAAATCGAAGGAACTCTTCAAGTATTATACGCACACCTATAGCGATTTGGGTATTTTTTATAGTAACTCGTGCACTTGCTCTCGGAAAGCACCATTTGGTGAAGTGGAACTGATGATGAAGACCACAGATGGCCTCCGGAACTACTCAATAATATATAAGTATTTCACGGGTTGCTATTCGATTACTTTAATATGGTTGCTAAGCAATTTATGCTCGTCACAATGTGAATGGTGATATGGAGCTAATGGTGGACCTGGAGAACTCCTCAACAATTAACTTCCCTGCGTCGGGAAAAGCAATAATTTGTTTGTAAAAGGCGATGAGCACTAAGCTATTGTAACTTAGATAAATTATAAGCAGACCCACTAAAAAGCGTGAAATAAAAACTTTTTAAGAAAAAAAAAACCGACTTCCAAAAAAACACTACAAAGTGAAAAATAACTTTAATTTCGGAAGTCGGTGGCAAAAAACTAAAATACAGATCCAAAGACACCGACTTCCGAAATTAAAGTTATTTTTCACTTTGTAGTGTTTTTTTGGAAGTCGGTTTTTTTTTCTTAAAAAGTTTTTTTCGCGATTTCGATGTTGGTTCAATGGAGAAAACTGTTCAGCTATGGTTTGTACTACACCTTTCTGATACACGCTGTACGTTTCCACTGTAAATAGTTACCGAGATCTTACGATTCCATAAAATATTAATATTGTAACTATAGTCCGCGCGGAACTAGTTGGCCGATTAGGTGGGGACAGAGGTGAGGCGGCGGTTCGCAACGCACGTACTGAGTGATGCGCCCCCGCCCCTCCGTTCCACCGCTCACATACCTAAGGCGCGGCCAACTAGTTCCGCGCGGACTATAGTACTGCAAACCATGCAAATGGTAGCATATTGTAGAATGTTACTGTTAGTAATACTGACAGTCAACATACTGACTCAGTATGTTGACGTTGTTGTTGGTCTAGTGGTCGCAAGTACTACTACCGAGCACGACGTTCGGGGTTCGTTTCCCATCTCAGGTGCCGTATTATGACGGCTTAATGCCATCATGATTCAAGTGTAAGAGAGAGACGGAGCTATACATGGCCGATATCACCATCCCTTTTTCGCACTGGAATCATGATGGCATTACTACTTCGTAATACGGCCCCTGGTCGGGCAGTGTTGTTGAGTTTTTGTGTCTGGAATTTCTCAGTAGCAGCCCGGTGTCTGGATTTGTACCGTTGATGGCAATGGGCTCGCACCCTATTACATGGGACGTAAACATAACTGGTGAAATGTGCGTGTACTATAGGTGCACCGCTGCTTAAATCTTTGGGGAAACAAAGCGTGATGATGATGGCGTGTTACTATCGCAAACCATGCAAGAGGTAGCACATAGTTAAATAATGTGTGTGGTTTTTGTTTCTCATTATCTTTCTTGTGATAATATACACGAATATACCTACCTATTTCTGTCTACATACTTTTCTGGTTTTCAACCTGTCTGGGGGTTAGTGAAATAATAAAACACTTAAATAAAATAATATCATATTTATTTCATCATAAATTATCAAGACAAAACGTTTACATTCATATTTATAATATTATAATCTATTAATTTGACATTCGCACAAATCAGTTACAAAATAATTTCATTCAATATCTCGAGTTGGTATATTTTGAACACTTCGGTTTGAAACTCGTTAGGTTCTACTTAGGTACTATTCATATTAGCTTATACATAAAGCGACTCACATAACACATTATGTACTTGCATCGAAACTTCACAAAAGGCAACAGCTAGGTTTTTTTAACCGACTTCAAAATAGGAGGACTATTTGACCCGTATATAGGTATGTATGTTTGTATGTCCGCGATTTTTGTAACAATATAATGTGAATGCAAGTCGATTTAAGTAAACAAAAACACTTTGTAATTTTATACTTAACTACACTAAACAAGGGAGCCACACTGAGTGAGATTGTTTTGATATAATAATAAAATTCTAGACTCCTTTGCAACCTAAGTAATTTTTTTAAAATATATATAATCTCAAATATCAAATAGTATAAAATGTTTAATTACTTATAAGTATTAAATTTCAAACACATTCAAAACATTAAAACGTTAAACTTAACTTTAAAATATGGGGCGGATATCAAAATTGATTGAATACTTAAAATGAGATTTAAGCTTGTATGTTTGCATAAATATGGTGTAAAGATATTTACAATGTATTAAACTTGTATCTATGGGCACTAAAACGGGTCGTGTGGTTGAGGGCTTAATATTAAGAAGTCTCTAGCACTAGTCCACTCCTACAAAGTACTCCGTAGAGTAATGAGAATGGCCCCGAGACTTGCTTGAACGTTAGATAGAAATTCCGCGGGATAAGATTCCAAATATCAGATTTCTTATAATTGCTTGGTTTGTTCGATATCCATAGCGTCCTCAAAATGGTCTCTATAGTTTTGTTCAGCTTTTCAACACTTAAAGCTGTCGTTTATTTTGAAGGAGTAGGTAGGTGGTCGCTTGGAGGCTCAGAGTCGGCCGCGTGTCGCGTGGGACCGATACGCCGGCGCCGACGCCGGGCGCGCGCGAACCCGACACGCCGGCGAGCGGCGCGCGCTGGGCCGGCGGGCGGCGCTCTCAAGCCATGTCGTCGCCTTTACCGTCCAACCTCTTCAGCTAAACAATAATAAACAACATTAGTTCTAAACTTGACTGCCGACTGATTTGATATACCACGTCTACGTACATACCTATATAAAACCACCCTGTTGAAGTGGGCAGGTGGGAATAAGAAGGCACACAAAATCATTAAGGTTCATCACACATCAGACCAATGGAGTGAGTGAGTGATTTCTATCGGTCTGTTTAGTTTAAACTGATGGGATGTGGATGATCATGAGCACGTTCGGTTACTTACGCTTTGTTCTACTGTCCAAGCAGTTGGGGCTAGGCGTCCAGTACGCTTGTAATGGAATATTCAATTAACTTTATTGTGAATAATCGACCTTTTTTATTTGATGCAAAAGGGTAGCCCTATAGCTACAAACAGGCTTGATTGGAATTAAGTGTTTAGGTGCCTAGCCAGCCAAAAAGGTCCTTTTTACACAACTTTTTGTAAAAACTATTTTAGTAGGTAGGTAGTGAAAGAATAAGACACTTCCTACATGCACATTTCGGGCCTGATATGGAGTCAGAATCTAAAGCCCACGTCAATTGTATAAAAACATTGTTCTATGTTCATCAAATGGGTTGGTATGGTATGGACCTATGGACACTTAACCAAAGCAGCAGTTCTTAGCGTAAAAACTGTTGTAAGAAGATGAAGAAGTTTGGTAGATCATCTTACCTCCTTCTCATCTCCAGCAACGGCGCGGTAGCGGGGCGGCGTGATGTTCTCGGTGGGCGGCGCAGAGAACCCGTGTACGTACAACAGTGCGGCCGCGATGCCTCCAGCGATGGGGCCTGCCCAGTATACCTGTGGGAATTGATGTTTTAGAGCTGCTCTATAGGTATGGAGTTAAGGGACACGGATCTAGTCGTGTTGTTCCATTGGCGGATCCAGCCTGTAGCCCAGGGGCTGGCCATAAGCCTTAGGAGTTTAGGAGGAGGTCATGTTTAATTTGATTAACTTCCGGATCCGCTGTGGTTACCAACCACGCGTGCGGCATGCCCAGAGCTTGATTTACTTTTGTCTATGAAATAATAGATTGAAAACAAAAACACGCCTAGCTGTAGGTTGAAAAGTTTATGCTTTGCAAAAGCATAGGTATCTACTAATTATTTATTGCCAAAATATTTCTGGAAAAGTTAAGTAGGTAGGTACCTACTTGAGTCCGAGAGTCAGCCTCGAATAAGATGGACCAACAACTTGATGAAACTGATTTTTTTAGTCGGTAAGTACTTTATTCTCTTTTTTTTTTTCGCAAGAAATCATCAATGCTGTAAAGTTCCTTACCCAGTGGTCAGTCCATTCGTTGGCGACGAGTGCTGAGCCGAAGGAGCGGGCGGGGTTCATGGCGGAGCCGGTGTAGTCGACAGCGAGCAAGTGACCCAGTGTAACAGTTAGGCCGATGGCTAGAGGTGCTGTGGACTTGCTGTCTGGCTTGTTCGGATCGCATACCTAAGGAGATGACATAGTTTTATTAAAACTACCATGTTTAACATTTTGTTTGGTGGTTTGTCGGGAACGCCTTCAAAATTATGAAGCAGATTGGCATTTAATCACCACACTTGGCTATAATATTGGTCAGGTCAGTCAATTTCCTCGAACGAATCGAATGACACGTAAACGGGCTATAGGTAGGTACTGTACTCCCCTAACGCGACAATAAATGGCCGCAGCATAACGACATTGTCTAGTTCAATTTTAAAAAATTCTACTCGACAATAGATGGCGGCACTAGTATTATAATTAAGAAGTATGCTACAACCAACCATTATGTACTTTTTATAATTACATAGGTAATTGTTTGGTAAACCATCAACAAACTCAGTAGAAAATAAATCTTTCAAGAATAACACACTTGAAAATGTCGTAAAAGTTCATAAGTACGTAGGTATATCCATAGATTATTTTAAATAATGTTGTTTACAGTAGCCACTTGAGTTATCTACGATACGAACCACTCGTAGTAAATGTTAAGCATTTCTTTATGGTAACCGACGACGTCTCACGCTGAGTACGAACGAAAACAACACAAAAATGTGGTTGTTCAAAATATAACAAGAATCTTCACCTAACTATTTATACTTGAACAGATTACCTAAATTGCTACCTTTTATTTAACAAAAGTACCTATATCTAAATTAAACGAGTGTAAATAACGTGCTTGTAAACCCACATAGGTATTATAAATAACTGTTACTAATTGCCCAAAAACCCAGAAATCAATCAAATCCAACGGAGCGTGAAATAAGACATTACAGTTTTGTTTTGTTTCACAGACATCGTTGAGCTGCGCCGTCAGATTATAAAGTAACGGATTTTTTTTTGCCCGCATGTTATAATATAGGACTGTGGCACACAGTCTGTGGGTGCACCTACAAGTTTGCTATGTTTTTATTAGGTAGCTGTAACTATTCGTTGCAGGCACAGAGGCAATGCAATGTAATTTGCATAATTAGAGTCTTCAGTACATAGATACGTGGAAACTAAACATTTCTTTAATTTAATGATAGCATTCCCTCGCGTATTCCACATTTTAATCATGTGTAGACTAATCTCCTCGACCTGTATTTTTACCCGACTGCGCCAGGAGGGTTATGTTTTTGTAATACCTACCTACTTGTTTTTTTAGCTTTTTTTTTGTTTTTGTAAGTGCCGAGTTTGTCACAGGAGGTGACAAGTTCACCGTAATCCAAAAACTCTTAGTTATTGTACCTATATTGTATGTGTATAGTGAATAGGTCGTTGGAGAGCCATAATTTAGTAATAAATAAATAATGCTTGTCCCTTTCTGAGTTACCTAATAAATAGTTGTTCCCAATAAGTAAATTTGACTGCGTTGGCGCTGTTCAAAGCCACATTTATGACGTACCTAGTAGCAGAGATTAAAATAAGTATTACGTAGGTAGTGACAGATTGCCGACTCATCTCCTACAAGTAACAAGGAACCAGTTTCCAAGAGTGAACTCTTACTCGCTCGGGATGAGAAACAATTGAGTGTCGACGCTTTCTTTTTTCATAGAGTCCGGTGCACCTTATTTGGTAGAATATTATTCCTAATCCTATAATTGATTGTGTTTAGTTTAGTTTGTGATCTTCCTGTGCGAGTCAGAATAAATACTTTTTCGTTCTTTCTTTCTCTCCTATCTAATATATCAATGAGTAAAAACCATTGATATATAATGTTAACTCAATGGTAAAAACATGTTCCACACAGCTGCGTTATAATATTGATTATGTTAATCTGTAATTCTGTAGTAGATTGTTGCCGACTATTTCGCGGATAAAATACGGTGTTCCGTCACGCAACGTTACGCGGGGTTCGTCTGCGTTTTTCGGAATCTACACGAAGACCTCGCGAAATTTATTATGGTTTTAATTATAGTCTTTGAATTAAATAAGTGGGCGTAGTCGTTTGTTTTTCTTTTTAATAAACTTGTGTGTGATTTTGATCTTCGGATATTTTTCTTGATATATGGTTTCAATATTATAAAACTGTGATAGAGAACGGTGCTTATTTATGTACCTATTCTTTATTGTACACCACAAAACAATACATAACAAAAAATAAATCAAACACTACAAAATAGATTATGGGCGGCCTTATCGCTTTCTAGGATCTCTTCTTTTAATCTGTTTGTACATTGTACCTACTTACCTACAGATTGTAGGTATCTACTGTCAACCTGCCTTACTTTTTTTAAAGAGATGAACATTTCATTCCCATGGTGTAACAGATACCTACTAGAAAAAAGACGAGCCCAATCTGCCACCACATAAGCCATATTACCTACATAATGCAAAGAACGATTTAATGTTTAAAGATTTGTTTAGTATATTTATTGTTTTAAAGGGATGGCCGTTTCATTCCTATGCTCTATAGTCAGATACTGAAAAAGTTAGCCCAATATGCCAAAGCATCTCCACTAGGCATATAGGTACCTACCTACATAACGCATTACGCAATGCAAAAAACGATTTAATGTCGAATTGTTTGAAGTGTTGTTTTAGTATTTTTATCTGAAACCGTATCCGTAAATAATAATTTAGGAATAAGTAGGTCCTTCAAACTTAGATAACACAAGTAGCAAGGTACTTGGGGATTAATACGGAACCGCGGAACCGCGTTGCCCTAAACATGCAACGTATTGTGTTGTGTATTTTTAAACTACAGATTCATTTTTTACTCAATATTTACTTTTGTTGTGACGGATGGTTCATGGTAGACACAAAAACGCTAATGTAATTTTTCCAAAGCTGATTAAGAATGATATACAACACGAAGCGGGCCTACAGCCCAATGTCATACTAAGTAGTACCTACATAATTATATAATTATAGCACAAGAGGCGTTTGTAAGGACACTGGTTATTTACTCTAGTGACATTGAATTATTACAATCCTACCTCAACCAGATCACGAATGCATTAATATTTAAATATTATGTGTAAGGTAATACTTTATATCCTTTTCTGGTGAGTACCTTGATGTAGACAAGCGAGTCATCAGTGAATTCTTAGAAGGAAATTATACTAATTATGCACGTTTCATCTCAGTTTATTTCCAATGGCTTCATCAATTATTTTTTAGTTTTATTGTTGTCCGAGTCTTTAGGACACTGAATCCATACATATCTACAGCTCTGTAATTTGATCATAGTAGAGCGTGTCGCAAAAAATACTTAAGTTTGGCTTAGGATAACTGATTTTCATCGTAGTACCTACTAGCTCACACATTCGAGAATATTTATTTGGCTTGGATATTTTATTGTACCGACTACCAACCTTTCTGAGCATAGAAATGTAAAATATATCCATGTTTCTGAGTAACATTGTTACTTCGGCTTTCCATGTTGGCGATATTTTAGAAGTTATTATATGGGTTAATCGCTTATTACTTGTAAGTACGACGCGTTTGTCGCGTTTAGACCATCGCTTATGACACAAGACAGAACTAATAATTTTGCTGCACGAAGCACTTATTTTTATGTGATTTATTTTGCGAATATAATGTAGTTTTTTCCTTTGTCTAACTATAGAAACTGTTTAAATATTTCATTACAAAAAGGCAGATTACCGCGCACGTTTCCGCTAATAACGTCGTGTCACGAAACGATTGATGCGACCTCTGGTGGTGCGAGATTTTCACGCGAATTGTCATTAGCTTATTATTCCATAGAATCATCATTGTTCAACTCATTAACTATAACTACGCTATTAATAATACGTTGTTTATTGTGCTTGATGATATTCACATTATACGCCATCGTTTGCGTCCTATGGATATTTTAAGGTTTAGGTAATAATAATAGTCCTCCAGACCGTATTTCGGCCATTCTCAGCGGAGACTAGCCTTCGGCACGGGAGTCATTATAGTGCACAAGCGTGTGCGCAGACTTCAGCACTTGCACTCTAGCTTCTGGTTTAGGTTATAATAATTATATAGGTAAGGTGTAAAAAAATTAACCTTAAAAACTTTAAGAGGTGCTTTAGACCATCGAACTGAACAACTTTCACTATGGGACCAACTCTGAAATCACGAAAAAAAAATGAGCTGTTTCATACATTTTGGCCGAGTTATATTGAACTTTTGTATGAAACAGCTGATTTTTTTTTTTCGTGATTTCGGAGTTGGTCCCATAGTGAAAGTTGTTCAGTTCGATGGTCTAAAGCACCTCTTAAAGTTTTTAAGGTTAATTTTTTTTACACTTTGTATTGCTCCTAAAAATACCTCTTCTCTGCAGTCTTCTTATTCCAAAACTTATATGATAAGTGAGAATACTGTGGATTCCAATATCGTGTGTCTGACAAAAATATATTATTATATTGTTGGCGCTATCGGAAGTGGGATTAATGTCTGAATGACAAAGAATCATATTTATTTTTAGGCGTTACCTAAGTATTCTGTGAAGTTATAATATCTAATCTTTACTGCAACCAACGAATCTTTGTTATTATTGTCCGCTGTAGTTCGCAGTATTGTCATTATTTATTGCCTTTTTATTATTGCTCGTTTTTGATGTTGCACCGAAGTTATTGGGAAAATGATTTCGTTCGTCAATTCCGATTATAGGCACACGGGAAAATCCTAGATTATATTCCGTAGTTATTAAATTACAATCTTAATTTATTTACAAATTCCTCCGAAATGCTTATCATAGGTAAGTGTAAGTATACCTACTTACTTAGTATCCGAAAAAAATTAGGTCATTGGTTTTTTTTAAGGAAGTAGGTAGTTCCTGCTAGGTACCTACTCTAGTCATGTCCCTTGCCACATTTGGCTACAAATTGTCCTCAACACGAATATTATCGTTGTAAATTTTTTCATTGATATTTTTTTACCTAACCTACCCATGACTAAGTACTTTACTTCTGTTTCAAATGGTCTGCTTAATCACCAAGTTCTATCGAAGTTATCAGCTTAAAAAACTCACCCCACAAACAACGAAGATAAGTACGAATCCAAGGAAGAACTCAATGCCAAAGCCTTGTAGCTGAGTGACGTCAGCGCCGAGGCCGGTGACGCCGAGCTTGCCAGCCGCGCGTTCAGGAGTGAACGCTTTCAGCAGACCAGACCCAGCCGCTGCGCCTGCGCATTGAGCTACGATGTAAAGCACCGCACGCGCCGGCTTCACGCGACCGGCTGATGCTAGACCTAAAGTTACTGCTGGGTTGATGTGGCCGCCTGAGATGTGACCTATCGCCTGTTGGAAAGGAAATTGGAACGGTAAGTATCCAATAGGTATGTAGAAGTTCAATTAATGGAGCTGTCAAAAATTGCCGTGGGTTATTTTAAACTGCTGAAGAAGGCAAACAGTTTTTCAATAACAGGATCTTACTAAAGCTTAAGGAGATCAAAATAGATCTTGCAGTAGTAGATGAAGCAAATACTCACTGAAACACTGGCGTATACTGCAAGTCCGAAGGCGAGGGCGATGAGTACGATGTCTGGTGCTGCGTTGGTGCCTTGCGTGATGTTGATACAGGCACCGCAACCGAACAAGTTCAGTAATAAGGTACCTGGACAACAAAAATTACCGTTTAGATCTTCAGGGTTCATGGTTAAATAAAAAAGGAGAGCCTGATGAGCAGTGTTGTTCCTCCAGATTCCTTTCACGTTTTTCATACGATTATCGTCATGAATTAAGTCAAGAAGTTGGACAATAGTTCAAAGTAGTGAAGTAGTGAGGTCTTAAGCATACAGTACACACGGCACAGACATACCTATAGCTATTACCAAGCCGTTTGCCAAACGTGATAATTACCAATAGCAATTTTCGAAGGACTTTTACTGGCTGATATGAATGGTTATTACATTGATATAAAACTGACTATTATATTGGACTTTCGAACGTCAGCATGTGCACGCTGATATCATGTGCTGTAACATCATCAAGTTGTAAAGTAAGATGACGCAAACTACCCTCAGAATTTATTGATAGTAAGTATAGAGTTTTCCTTATTAAGTCTGATAGAGTTCATCGAAATATTGTTCTAGTTAGTTTATGATATGATTTCTGTGATGCAAGGTGCATTAAGACCGTCAATACACTAGTTTTGAATAATGTTTGTCCTTTTTGTTTTCTGTGGTGTACAATACAGTGAAAGATCTCTATTTTCCTCTGACTGTCATTAAGATGTAACAGTTGAGAATATATGCAATCTTGGAATAGTGTAACTATAAAGATACTGCCATACACAAGACAATGCGAATCAAAGCAATCCGAGTTATTAAGATATCGTAATCCACTTGCGTTTGTGCTGTTTGTCAGTTATTTTTTTATCAAATCACATAAATATTATAAAGGCGAAAGTTTGTGCGTGTGTTTGTACGTTTGTTACTTCTTCACGCACAAACTATTGAACGGATTTTGATGAAAGGGACACAAATAGATAATTTTTATCCCGATATTCCCACGGGATTAAGACTTATGCGAGTGACGCGGGGCGCAGCTAGTATTTCATGATTATAACAACTTATGCTTCATTCTGTCGAGCATGCCCAAAAGCGTATCTTTGCATTTTAAATCTATGTTGGTAATTTACAGAATATTCAATGTATCATATGACATAACTTAGTAAGGTATGCATCCTCGCCAAGTGTTCACTGATGTCACCTATTAGGGCTGTTAGATGACTCCGTTTAAGGTGCTGGCAGTCAACACAATGTGGCATTTTATCATTCCTAGTTAGGTGTATTTTTCATAGAAAAACTGTGAGCACATCTGTGATTGTTATTATGTTGTGTGTTTGATAATTGAGTACATTATATCATTAAAAGTTTTCTGCATTAACTGGAATTTTATTCACCTGCGCGATGTAGGTACCTACCGCCAAGAATTGATGACGGAGAATATCAAAATAATCATGACGGCAGAGCTTGTATTTGAATGATCTCAGATTATATTTAATATATGGAGTAGATAATAATGTAAAGAATCATGATTTTATTAGGTTGTTTTTTCTTAAAAATATAGCTTCCACTTACCAATGAACTCTGCCAGGAGAGCCCTGCTGATGCCGGCGGCTCCACCAGTCAGCTCATCGAGCCCAAGCTTCGCTCCTAGCTCTCCCATGGTTCTGTTAACAAAAGAAAATAATGCTTCAGTTTCTTTAAGCTTTATTTAATTACTATTAATCATTAGATTAAGCCCAGATGACAGGCGCTTGATGCGTGTTTAGCAATCGCGTGCCTACAACGTTCTACATTTTGCAATCTAACTTAGTTTAAACGTAAGTAAGTCTATAAATGGAAAACATAATTACTTATTCTGCTCACAAAAGAATTATGACCGAATCTGATAATCTTTAGAAACAGTTAAATTATGATGTTCACGTAACTTTATTACAAAAAGCACAGCTTTTTCCAAAGGCTACGATATACATCGCTAGTTCACTAGATCTGATAACATTTACTGTTCGGTGATTAACATTTTTCACTGTTCTGGCTCTCGGCTATTGGAACAATGGGAGTGATAAAGGGTGCTGCGGTTCAATAATAACGTGATGAGAAGGGACGAAATCACGAAACACATGTGACTAAAAGAGTGATGAATATACATGTTGATGGATGGAGAGGGAGAGGAAGGCTGAAGAATAGATGGATGGATTGTGTGAGGAATGATATGAAGGAGAAGGGAGTGAATATAATAATAGCGTGACGGTTGACAGGGGAGAATGGAAGAAGAAAACGTGTTGCGCCGACCCCAAGTAACATGGGATAAGGGCAGGAAGATGATGATGGTTCAGTAATAACTTCTAGTCAAGTTTTTTAGGAAAATGCCTCGCATGTGGACTGATGACCGGAAGCAAATTACACTAATTAACTGCTATAGGGTGAACGGTCCAGTCGTTCGGCCTATATACTGTGACACTGAAATGAATGGAACAATTCACAGGAAATTGGGAAAGCGGCGGATACCAGATAAAGCTCGCATAGTAGGGTCACTGTTATGTGGGAGAACTTTACAGAATTGTTTTAATTATAGTGATTTGTGCCATTATTATCTCGTTAAATGCGTGGATGTTGTTTCCGGATATTTTGATACTGTTTTTGAAGTTCCGGTAAATCGGAAGGGAAATGTCATCCATGGTAAAACAGAGCTACATTCGTTTCTATCGTATTTTTTTTTCCAATATATTTTGTAACCTACCACAAAAATGCAGCGTATTAGTGACACCTACCCTACAGCTAAAATTAAAACTTGGATGAACATGATCCACCTATTGAATTGAATTGAGGATAATGTCATCTTATTTATTTGTAAACCTATTGTCTATTTTACACGGCAGATATACATATATAATATGTATATAGGTACTCTAATTTTCCTTATTGTTTTATAGTCATAGAGATCAGCTATTTTTTTATATTACATACATAATATCACGACTGTAATTCTCGAAGGGTTAGGCACTGGTGTACCTAGTAGTACTTACAGCCTCATTTTGGAAGTTATGTTTAAGTACCATGTAATAGAGGGCGACTCTATCGCCGTCAACAGGGTACAAATCCAGACTTTGTGTTGCTTCCAAGAAATTCCAGATTTCCAGATGATAAAACAATAACGCATTGCTAGAATCGAACCCAGGACTTCATGCTCAGCAGTAGCACTTGCGACCATTGACTATATAACGAGACAGGCATGTTTTTTTTATTAGATTTTTTTTTGTATTTATCATAAAATATGTGTAACGCTTTTTAAGACAAAGTTAATAGTTAATCCATAACTCCTTCGGGTGTGTGCAAGCACTCGCAAGGTCTATGTCGTTTACCATGACCGCACCACTGAGTAATTATTTGCCATAAAAGCCTGATGTCGGCTCTTAAAGGGCGCAAAACTACGTGTACCTACACCAGTACCTGGTAATATAATGCGTTTGTGCATTCAGTAACCTCCAACCGTTTTATGTTCTCCGTTTCTTGGAAATTAAGTAATTATAATATGAATATTAACCGCACTGCACTTCCGGAGTGGATTTATTACCTATACTAAGTACTGTGAGATTGATAATTTATAGATGAAACAAATAGACTCGTCACATTTTCCTCTTCATATTTTCTCAGCTGAAAATTGTTCCTAAAACTTTTCTCGCCGTTTTTTTGCGGCCGCTTACGATCTAACTTGAACTTCAATAACATCTTTAACAACGATACATCTGCTTTTCATTTGGCAGATGGATTTGTGATTTGTGCACGTTAAGCCGTTGGACCCGGCTGTCATTTAATTTTGTGGATCTTTGGCAGTCGTTACGGGTCGTCAGAAAGCCGAAAGTCTGACAACCAGTCTTACCAAAGGGTATCGTATAATAACCAGTAACTGGGTTTTAGAGTTCAGATAGCCAGTCGCTTCATGTAAAGTACTGGTATTCACTATTCAGCTGCATCCGGTGAGACTGGAAGCCGACCACAACATGATGGCTAGGCAGATGATGATGGTGAGATGGATTTGTGATTGTAGCATACATGTCTTGGGCACATTCTGCATGAAGTTGAGAGAGGTCACACAACACAAACCCATGGTTGACGGTTGACATGTTTCTACAATTAACTGTCCGAGTTTAGAAATTGTACACCTTTCAGGTGCTTCCTTGTTTTGTGAAAACGGGTTTAATATGTAAGCCTGACCACACAGTTTATTAGAGATGTAGTAGGTAGCCAGTGTTTGCACTAGATTTAGATTGTGTTAATACTTTAAGATAACAAATGTCGCAGCGTCTCCAACTGGAGTGTGTGACTACCTCATAAGTCGTTGTTAGGCTTATTTATTTGAACAACTCTGATAATGATATTGTTGGATATGTTAGCCACATTCAGACGTTTTGTTGGTGTCCAAATTATAAGACAATCGTCTTATTTTTGCTTTCTCGTAAAATATCATAATCATTAGTGTAATCAAATTATTGATGTAAGGTTCATATTTTTGGCAATTTATGGGGAGTAGCAAAAGTGAAAATATTATGAAAATTTAAAAGTAAGAAAATGTAGTCATGTTGAATGAGTATGACCTATATATACTTGCTGGTACAAATCAATATTTAATCCATTTACCTCGAGTTGATTTTTACGACTTACGCTGTCTGTATGGTACTCGTAGATACCTATAACTAAGTAGGCTCTACGTTAAATTTAGCATCAAAACAATAATAAATAATGGTAAAATCAATGGTAATGTTTGGCCACGTATTTGGAATCTCGAACCTTGTCTTGTTAGCCTGAAAGAATTCTGCTATAGATAGATAACTACAGTGTACCTATACTCCTATTCTTAGCTACCTACTGCTAGTTAGCCCTGTACCTATTATCGTGTGCGTATTTAAATACAGCGTATCGAATGGAATATATCCATATTCTAATTACCAGAGATTGTGTTTACGCTAGGCTGGATCCACAGACAACTGCGTGCAGGTGTTAATAATTATTTACCATAACGTCACGCATTGATTACTATGGTAATATTTTGTACCACCATTGTCGGTGTTCATGAGGGTACAGGTGAACATGGGAGAGCGGTCATACTATTTTTTCTAATACATGGACGTGACAGGAAGAGCCACAATGAAGCTGCATTAGCTAGTCACGGTGGTCAGTTGCCCGAAAATGAGCAGGTTGAAGATAATAGGTGTGAACTACCCAATCCGTTACACGCAAGACAGGACGTGTCCATGCTATTCTACCGGTCGAGTAGTTAGTACGGATCTGCTAAGGTCTACTTTACAAGACTTACAAGTATGTGCAAGGATGCGGAAGTGACAAGTTCTTCGTTAGTCGCCAACCGTTATCTACGTCATGTCAGAGTTTGGTCGAAAATCACACGTGTCTTGTCACTGCGAGGCGTGACAGGCATGTTGCTAGTGCTGCTACCAAAGAGTTTGGACACTTTCAAATTACTATGTAAATGCTTCATGATTTTGGTCGCGAATTACAATATCCATTTCCGCAACGACCGAGTGCATAAAAATGGCAACGGATTTATCAAACGTGGTTTGATTATGAAAGTCCCTGTCTTTTTTTGAATATCTACAGTTTGGTAACTTTTTATGGTGGATCATTTAAATATAAATACTTCCGGAAATCTAAAAATAATGAATTTTCTGCAACTATTTTGAATACTAATATTTCACGGTGTTCCATAGGAGTAACAAGTCTACCTATGTACCAAAAAGTTAATTTCAGGACGAAATCAACAATTCGTATCTTTAATCTAATCATCAGATAGTTAAATTCATTGTTGCTGTCCCCCACTAAATAGTGCGCTACTGGAAGATATTAGGTACTTATATAGCGACGTTATTATTACAATAGGTACCTACCCACTGTTTTGTAACGACCCTAATAATTATTTGTTTGATGTCACAATAAATTGATTGAAGATTGGGTATATGTATAAATGAAAATTTATGTTTTTTCTGTTACTTAGTGAAGGTAAATGATAATGGATGATTTTGGAGTAGGTGCGACCGGCCTTGGATATTCCTAAACGAAGAACTGTCATTATGATAGTATCTAAAATATATTGTAGGTGAAACACTGTGATTATAACGACATGTCATGTCAGCATTTTGTATTGACACGGGGAGGGAGACATTAGTTGTTCAAGGTTCAAGGCAGCCATTACTAAACGTAACTTTCTGCAGCTTTTCAATTAATTTCCTTTGATGCGACATTAGGAATGGCAAGCTTTCTTTGTCACGAAACAGTTAGGTAAACATCGACGAACATTATTCAGATATAATAGGAGTTTACATAGTTCATTGCACAAACAAGAGCTTTTGATTTTTCACATAATCTATTTAAGTAATTATACGAATACGAATTATAGATACTAATAATAAAGCTGATGAGTTTTTTAGTTTGAACGCGCTAATCTCTGGAACTACCAGTCGGATTTGAAAAATTATGAGAAGCCGAGTAAAAGAAAAAAAGTCAGAAAAAAGAGAGAACGCGAAGCAAGAAGTTCCGAATAGTGCTGGCTGGCGATACGATGCGACTGGGTGGGTCGGGGGACAAGAAATTTCCCACAGACGAAGTCGCGGACAGAAGCTAAAATTAATAATATAATAAAAGGATGAGTTCCTTTGTTTTAAAAGAAACAACAGGGAAAAACATGTAGCGACTGATAACTTTACTGATTACTGGAAAACGCTAGTGGAAACAAATGAGGTCATGGCGAGCTGGTGGAATGTGACACTTTATATATTTAAGATAAGTTATAACATGTATGTCATTGTTATAACGTTTATTTACGTTTATATTTCCCTCTCCTACAGATGTCATTTACTTACGATTAAAGCCGGAGATAGTGTTACTTCATCGATTAGCATAAATAATATCGCATTTCCCCCAACTTGTTTTTTTTTTTGTTTGTGTTCTTTATTTGCGTCATGTTTACCGCAAATAAACGTAAATTTCCTTTCATTTTTATTCTTGATTTCCCCTGAAGTCAGTATTTAATAAATAATTGGGTGTGGCAAACAATTTTTTATCAGAAAAGTGCTTTACATTATCGTTAACTCAAAAAACTAATCCATTCAAATAAATAAGTATTACAGTTATCGCTAAGTTTATTACTTATCTCAAGAACCTTTACCTAAATATCAAATTATAATATGTCCTATACTTATTGTGAAATAATAAAATGTATACGTTTTTAACACTACCTAATGTAGAGCTACGTGACATACTGAATTATATTTGTGTGATGTTTTCAGGAAATGTATTTTCTTCATTATTCAGGAGCATAATTCCGATGTAGGTAAATATCTACAAATTAAACTAGTACCTCCTGAAAGAGCTAAGCTTTTCTCGTCGTAGGTACCTAAGTAAATAAATAAGGTAGTTGACCGACTTTTGTTCGACGAAGACTAAAAGTTTCTACGATTCCTAGGAAGTGCCTTGCGAAATATGAGCTCATCTAAACAATTCATATGCATTACCTAAGTGAATAAATAATTATTGTAACCGCATTGTTGGTTATATCACTCATAGTCAATAAGCCACAAGTTGCAAGCTAATTAATTAGTAATAGAACCTCATTGTAATTTCACTCAGGAAACTATTATTACAGTGTAAAGTAAGGCCACATTACCACGGTGTCTACGTATTAAAATCGTGTACAGAATTTGATTTGCCTTTAAGCATTTCATTGACATTCTTGATACGATTTCTTAAGAATGAGCATACCTTTAGGTACTATATATTTAGTTGCGTACTTTGTGGGGGCTATACAAAATAGCTGTTTCGGCTGGTTAGCGATTATGTTTTGCGCGAATTTCGAGCCTGCTTATAATTCTAAATTCGTATCGATTATCGCATCATTCAGCTAGTCGTCGTTCATAAGTTACTAAACATAAACGACTTTAACTTGGCGATTGACGGTAGTCATAAAAGTTTTGTGGATCTGAGCTTCTGACTGGAATAAACGCTACAGCGGCTTTTTGTTTTTATTTCTTCAAGGCTGTGTGCCCTTACTTAGTAAAATTTCTATAGTAACTTGATGCTGGTAAACAATACAAAATATAGTCAGTTTTTACAAGTATGTAAGAAGTTGTAGGATCACTTGAGTGGGTACTGTCTCGTTCGTATCATCCAGAGACCATCGAGATGAATATCATAACAGGTTTTGACAACCACAGTTAAATAACCGCCGGTTACCGCCGTACAGGCGTTAAATAATATGTTCCTTTACTCAAACAAGGTTCATTGACCTACAAGTTGCATACGTATAAATTCCCAATATGTGTCCGAGTGAATATACAAAAAGGTTCTACTTTATAAGCATGTTTGGTACATACAAAGTGAGCTTTCTATTCTAAAATAGATACTTTTCTATTTAAAATTTGATTGGCATATAGAAAGCTTGCTTTGATTGGCAGATTATATTACACCTAGGAGTGCCTAGGATATAGGTATACTTTTGAATCAATTGCGAAATTGCTTATCAACTTACCCCTTTATTCATAAACGTTGCTTAAAGTTACTTAAGTAGTGATTAGCGACTGTCTAACCATACGTTTTTGACGTTTAAACGTCACTTAACTTTAATCATCGTTTATAAATAAACCCCTTTATGTTTGAAACTTTATACCTAATTAGTTTTATGTGTTTTTAATTAAATGCTTTACAGAACTCAATGATAGATAGACTGGAACCAGTGAACTACGATGATTTATATGCCTGCATTTACATATCCTGAGTAGTTGTAGGTTGGTAAGGTTTTATAAGAACAATGTAGAAAATGTATCACAAATCAGAATATATCTTATTTAAATGCTGTTGACACAGGATGATCTGCGGTTCTGCCAACAAGTGCATGCGCTCGTAATGCACAAGTTTACGATTCGCTTTAAAAACGACGATGACCCCTAGTGTCGACAACAGGCCTGCCAAGATCATAAATTTTAAAGTTACGATTTGTTTGTTTAAATACTAAACACACACTCAAATAAACAATAATAGGTTAACCGAGGATGTGAAAACAGTTTTAGTTACCTATGTGACTCGGATGCAGGGCTCTATTTTAAACTAACTATTATTTAACTTCATTTCTTTCTATACCACTTATCGTTTGGACAACTAATAACGAATACAATGTTGTTAAAAATCTATTTAAATAGAATTAGGATTGATATCGTATAAAAATTAATATAATCTTGTACTAGGTACTTCCAGAAAACCAGTTCTAAAAACATTTTGATAGCGATTATTTACTCAGTTCGATATTCAGATGATCTTGGCCTTATATTGTGCTACACCTTTCCTAAAGATTTACCTACGTCATGGCTGAGTATACATGAACATATCAAAGTGTTATCACAACGGAATTTGTTTGTAGAAAAAGTTATTTTAATCCTTTTGGCGTAGCGCCCCGCCTTTATTTATTAGCGGATAAACGTAAATGCGCGATTATAATTTTATCCAGTGATAGAATAATAATCACGGTATCAGCATGAGCATACAGGGTCACATTTCACCATGGTAAATCACAGAGGCATACCGTTACGTAAGCTTGGACTTTTAATTGGCCCGAATTTCTAATTAACATTCTTTTTTTATTATTTTGCTTCGTGTTGTTTGTTTCAAAGAACCAATAAAATTTTATTTGATGGCCATCGTAAGGAATGCAATGTTAATACACAATGACAATTTCGTCCCAGAGGATGAAGTGTTGTTGGATGTTCGCGTCGAGCAGCCTTCGAGTTTCCATAATAGTCTTTGGCGCAGACACAGCGGCCTTTACCCGCATGCAATCATTACCAGAACCACTTAATTATTCAAAACATGGTTCTATTATAATGAGAAAAAACCCGCTTAAGTGGTAAAAAGATTTCTATGACACACGCCGGATATAAAGCATTACAACAAAGGAAATAATCGTATTTTTTTAATGATTAGTGAGAAAAGGCACGCGATAATTACTAATGAATGGAAAATATTATCTGCATAGTCTACTAGTAAACGTTTACATGAATCATTTGAATGATAAATATTTAAATAACTTGATACATATGTCTAAGGAAGTTATAGATTTTAATGCCGATAGTGGTAAACAGGTTACCGTGACAGATGTGGTCACGTCATCTTATTTCAAAGAATGACCACGAAAAATAGAAGTTTTTATAAGGTATCTTATGGCTGTATCTAGAAATTATGCTATTCAGTTTCACAGAAATGATATTGTGGTCGTTTTCTACCATAGAGTGAGCTGTTTGTCCAATCTTTGCAATCAACGCTTGTGGACCAGTTCCCGTTGCTAACCCATCTTCGCCTACGAGAGCAATAATACTCTTCCCTCAATTGCCTTACAACTAGCGTGGGTGAGCACAAAGTGGTCCAGGTCATGTTCTTTTTATACCCAGATCTAAATAGAAACAATGCTAGGTACCTATCTACTTGACGAATCTGACAAAATGTTGCTATAACTCATATTCGGACTCCCACATTCGGGCCGGACAATTGTTTGATTGATCTATTTTGAGGCCGGAGATGCTCGTGGACATGGATTTATTTAGTTGTTGTTGTTGCAATGACTACTATTGCCATGCTAAAACGCAAATGGTAGGTATGCTCCGCCATAAGCAGATGGTCAACTCATGATTAAACAAGTGCATAAGCAACGAAAAGGCAAAGTCGAAAAGGCACTGCTCTGCACCCTATTTATTCGTTACAGTTACGAATAACAATCTAAATCATTTTGAAGGATATTGCTAATCCATTGCTTCATATGTTCGAAAAATGTCTCTGCTCAACAACGCAAATGACGTAATGAATGTTGTTGAACTGTCAAAATGAAAGCCATTGCTACTGATAATGTATTCCGCAATTACCCCGTTGGTTGAACTTAGAATCATCGTCCAATGGCAGATTGCATTGTGTACTTGGAATCTCCATTTGATTTGTGTACCTAATGTTGTTTCTCCATAAAACATTAGTTTTGTTTCACCAAACTTTCTCTTTGAATGGATACAGAACTTCTCCATTAGACATTCGATATTTACCTATCTGGCTACTGCGTCATCTATTACAGATAACCTGGGGATTTTTATTGGTCCTTTCTAATTGGTCACATTTCGCGAACTATGTAGTAAGCTTTCATAATTGGCACTGCCAAAAACCCACCGATCAACGTGACTCACGTTTAATAGCTTCTAGGTAATTTTAATTAGTTTATTACTTACCTGAATTGAATTATTAATGTTACCTGTCTGTGTTATGGGAAAATTAATTTCATTTCCATTAGGAAGACACAGGAGTGCCTAGTTATCGAGTTTGAATATAGTGTGATGTGTAATGGACTCGCACAAATGGCAATGAGGTAATCGTTGGCTTCCCTCGGGGGAGGCGCCGCGGCGCGCCCGTCTGCCCGAGTGCCCGCTGACACCGCACACCGCCATTCTAATAATCTAAGAAGGTAGTAACATTTTATTGTTTCGCTATTATAATAACTCAGGAAGGTGGGGCTTTGTCTGGGTTTGCGTAATGTTCTATCAACTAAAATTCTAATGGAGAATGAACTATCGTGCTGTCGTAGCAATATATATTGCTTTTATACCTACATTCCTCTGAATAACTTTTCGTTAAACTTATAATAATTCAGAACGATACCCTGGCTGCTTACCAAATTTTAAACCAAACTTCAAACTTTTCTAAGCTTAATAATTCAACAGTGGTATCGAGTATCGACCCTTTTAAATAACTTTAGAAAATGTAAGCAAATGACAATATCCGGCTGTTAGTTTCCGGGTCGTCATTTAAGGATCTTTCAGGCAGGCTGACACTGGTTGGTACGAATCGGCGCCCTGCCACCTGTCCGTAGGGCCGTAGCACCTATTATGTCCCCGAAAAGGTTTTTGTTACAAGTTTAACATAAGTTTATGTGTATTTTATAATATACTAGCTTCTACCCGGAACTTCGTTCGCGTAGGAGTCGTAAGATCAATACTAATATTATAAATGCGAGAGTGTGTCTGTCTGTCCGTTACCTCTTCACGCTTAAACCACTGAACCGATTAAGATGAAATTTGGTATAGAGTCCCGGGAAAGACACTTATGCAGGTAAGACCGCGGGGCGTTGCTAGTACATACATAATATACTAAAATAACAGCCACATTTTTATAAAACTCCCTCCGACCCCGTCCGTCGCAACGCATCGCCCGCCCGCACCTTTACGTTATTTTCGCTTAGCGTCTTTCGGACTTTGGGTTATCAAATCCTACTGGTAGTTCTAGAGATTAGCGCGTTGAAACAAACAAACTCTTCAGCTTTATTATTAGTATAGATATACATAGATATATTCCTAAAAAAAAAACGCAACCGCAAACTCTAACGTAATGCAATCGCGCGCGCGTTACGTAACGTAACGTAAACGCTGCTATTCTTCTACAAAGGTACTCCTTCTACGGCAGTTAATTGCTAATACCTACAGAACGTAGTCGTGTCGGCAGGACGAAAGGGTCTTTGTATGTAATTTGATTCTTCATGCATCGCTAGCAGCCTTGCTTATTGAAACATACCTTTGCCTTCGAAAAGCAGGTCCGAAGTTAATTAATGAATAGGCTCCTATGTCACACAAATTATGGCTTGTACTTCATTATGATTGAGTCCCGAAATATCGCGACATTAAATTGTTTTCAATGATATTGACCGCACGTTTTAATAAGTATTTGTACCTACAGCCAGATGTTTACTCCATCAATTTCAAAAGTTTAAGGGCACCTTATTTAAGGTATCGATATAGCAAGGTCGGAAGTGCAAATTAAGTATAAAATGACTTCATATGGCAGCCTGAATCAGCCTGATGACCTACAATTACATATATCTACTATCAAGTTGGCTGAGAACCTACAGTGAATTAATGACTCTCATTGTTTCATTTCCTCGGTCTGTGGTCATAATATTTTGTGACCTATACGGAGTTGCATCCTACTAAAGTGTTAAGAAGACCATAGAGGTTCTTAATTGATCTACAAATTGCGCTATATAATGTAGTGTGACTGGTTTGTAAAAACGTAAACGAGGACGTAAGAAGGGAGGTTTGTAAGGATCGTAGCAGCCCCCTTATTCACAAACACTCGATATGCTTCCGTATCGTATCGAACATTAATAATTATTGTTATCGTAGGAGTCTTCTCAACGCTGTTCACAAGTCCAAAACCCGAAAATTTTGTCAGTTTAAATCAAATAGACGCCCGCCATTCTTCCAACAGCTATTTGCTGAGGGGAAGTCAAATCAGGTTATCGAAATGTCAGGTTTTCGATACGATAGCCTGACGTATGGTTGTGAATCAGGGCTCTGGTGGCGTTCTGTAGTGTCTGCCTACCCTCATTTGAAGAAGGCGTGAGTTTATATACCTATGTATTTATGTGTTTATATAGGTAGATATACCTATTTTATATAATATATAATGAGAATATATAATGATCAAGAAATATCGCAATAATTAATTTTTTTTTTTCTTGCGGTGGAAATTCATGGAGTTCCTCTATCGTGGGGGCATGCCGGACTCTTACCGGCTAAAACCACCGCGGTGGCCTCGCAATAATTAGGTACATGGACGCAATTAACATTGTTACCTTATCGGCTAATTTTATTAAATGCGTTCTTAAGTACCTAGATACTAAATACTATTTTATTCGATTAGTAGATAGCCGTAGGTAATATACCTAGTTATGACAATATCAGCGTATTTCATCAAAGTAAATCAATGTAGGTAATAAATCAATTACTGATTGTGTTTCTAAGACAAATTATTTTTCAGAATTCAGGAATTTTAGATATCTGATTAAATATTTGTTGGTCGATTTCTACAATAAGATACAAAGATATCTGAAACATTATGACGCATTTGCGCCTGAAAGTTAGGTAGATAGGTACTTGAGCTAATGGTATAAGAGGAAATTCGGGTGGTCGTTTCTCCATAGAAACGCTCTCGCCTGTTTTCTTTCTTGTTAATGACCATAAAGCAATGATTACTTATAGAATAATAACTATTAACTACTTGTATGTCCCTGTTTTCCTTTGATGATACATTATTTTTAGAAGCACTAGAACCCTCAATAAATGCCGATTTAAACCGCTGTCAACAGAGGCCTAGAGTACAAATTTTACAAGTATTAATGAAAAAAGAAAAACATAGGGACATAGTATATATCATTCTTATTCAGTTTATGAAATATCTGTTAAATTGGTCCATTATTGGAGGAGGAAATAGGCGACAGCCAAACCTCAAATTATGACCTTTTACTTAGACTTTTTTTAAAGTCTCTCCGGCCGCATTTCCTCTTAAGGTACTCGTAATTAAAGGATCTCTTTTTTACCCCGTCCCTATTGAAACAGCCAAATGATTTGAAGACCAAGGTCAACAAATATCGAGAAATCTCAGAATGTCGTCAAACTACTCGAAGCTAGCAAGCGGTGTACTTTGTTGTTTGAAATTTTGAGCTAAAATATTTGTTCATTGACTCACACGAGGTACAAATTATAAAATGTTTAGGATGTTCTAATTGACTTATAATTACGTTCAATTAAATAATTAAAGCACCCAAAAATATTTACGTGCAGTGCTTAATTTGGTATGAGAGTGTGGACGTAAAAACTTGTGCGCTCGCTCGGTTGCCGCGAGGTAGAACCAATTATATATGGTACCTTCCTACGTACTCGTGTGTTTTTTGATTCTCTCAGATAATAATGGTCGTGGCTCCGGGCCGGCCATAATTGCATCCCGAGAACTGAGAAGGAAAACGATGGGGTTACGCTCCGTAAGCCCCCATGACTCGGTAATTTTTGTTAGAAATAAAAAAAAACTTTTTGGAGTATCACGTGACCCTGTCTCTGTTTGACGTCGCTAGTTTGAGGAGGACAGACGATCGAGCTACTAAGTTCAATATCCATTAACTTTTTTCTTATTCGGACACGCTCTGATTGTTATAAAACCTTTGTACAAGAAATGAAATATTTCGGCTTTTTATAAGTGCCCTCAGGCCTCAAGCCTTTCGTTCCTTAACACGTGTGTTAATGGACTTTTGAAGTTTTAGAAGCTTCCAGTACATGTATAATTTTAGTAGGTATGTATGTACCTATGTATCTAAGTACTTATATCGTTATCATATGCCTAGCCTTTTCCCACCTATGTTGAGGTCGGCTTCCAGTAGGTATAACCGGATACCGCTGAATACCAGTATTTTACATGAAGTAGGTAAAGAAAGTAAGTACCTAAGTATATGGCATTAAAAATTTAATCTAAAATACAAAATCAAACAATCAGTTACTAATATGATATTATCTGATCTGTTATTGACCTAGATGTAATTACTTCAACAGTCACCAAATACTTATCGCGCAAAATATTTTTTTTGAAATGGTGCGTCGTTAATACTTTCATTAGTAGGTAATAGTAATTTCTCATATCTTGAAAAACACATGCATATACGCATTCTTCAGCAGTAAACGAAGTAGCAATTTGTAAAGTGAGTCAAAGTACATAGCGCGTATTGGACATTACAAATATGTGAGAAGCGAGTTATCTTACGATGTTGCCGAGTAAATAATTGTCTTCAGTATCTGTAACACTTTATCATTACACTGCTTAACAAGCTTACTTTTATGTGCTCAGCAAAACTGTTTTCTTTTTCGACATTTTTATATAAAAATTAAGAATTTTAATTAGGTTCCAGGCGCAAACATCACAAGCGCTCTTTGTTGAGCTATTTCATACACCTGTTTCTTCTGAATTTGTTTGAACATGTGAATTTATATTCAAAAGAATTTGGCATACTTATAGCCGCGGAAAATTCTTTTGTTACATTGAAAATTGTAAACAAATAAAAGAAAGAACTCTGTGATGTTACTGGTAGAGTCGTGGGTGTTATCACAAACACATAAGTAACACAAATAAAAACAGACGTGAAACTATTAATTTGTAAGATACTGGCCACTGGCATTATACGAATGTCCCTATGTGGGAATCGAAATGGACCCGGTATGTTCGTGAGTAGGTCCGCCTTCTCTGCAATGCAAGTCGAGGTTTCGTTTTATAGAATTCCAAAATTGGCTGTTAATATTTTGATTACGTCACGTACGTATGTACGACTATATCCAGGCTATGTATGTAGGTGTGTAGTATAGTAGACAAAAAAGCTGTCGGCGTGATTCAGTCTCATTAGTTACGTAACTGATATTTTTTGTTCTGTCGACTGTACCTCTCAGTAAACTGGTTCTGTTCCCAAAGTCAAGGTTCTACGAAATGATCGGAGTAGCTGAACCGAAGCGACGGGCTTTCCGACCAAATAATGTTGTGCAAAGACAAAACTCATACGACGCTGAGTTAAAAAAAAAAGACAAAAACATATTACCTATCCAGATAGAGAATGGATAAAATTGGAGCGTAACCCGTTTTCAGATTACGCTGTTAGTGCAAATCCGAAGAATGAACTAAGAATTTATAGCCAGTTACATATTTTATGCTTTAATTACACTTGCTCGTAAACCAGGTTTAAATACTGAATCACCTTTTTACGTTTGTCGTTGTACGAAAGGCCGTGGCCGGTTGGTTTATGGAACATATCCGTCTAATGATTGGTTAGAACAAACCATAGATCTATGAAGACTGATTTATCTGAGCGACTTTAGATTAGAGGTGCTTGTAATCAATGCGGCAAGAATTAGCTTCCTTGAAATAATTGCTTAGTTTCTTAATTTAGTTCAAAGTACCTATTGCTCATACTTATTATTAGTCTAATCTGGTCTCGAATACTTACCGCAAAATCAATTAAGTGAAACATTTTGCGTATTACTGACTGGTAGTCTGATACCTATCTATTTTTTCATATCCTGAATGAATGGCTTCTACGATATAACATAAATTAATTTTACAATCTCGTCGACATCGCGTGATAGTTAATTGCAGAACAGTGACGGTTTTTTTCAATTATAGCTTCTAATAAAATTAACTAATTATAAAGTTATCCAATTATGGCATTGTTATCAATTTTTGGCCCTAGTGCAGGATAAACTAAACAGCTCATAGATTTGTATTGTATCGCAACATCGGTACCTACAGATTAAATACCTGAGCAATTTACATAGGTAATTCATAGTGATTTATTTATTTGATGAACTGCAAATGACATGTCGTCATGGATTAGAAAAGCTTTCATTCTGTTTCAATTAAGCGGAAAAACAAATGGGAGTTTACACGTCATATAGCAATATCGATGCAGTTAATTGCTTTGGAAACGATCATATAGCTTGATGAGGCATTTGATTTTTATGGCTGTCCATATAGCTGGCTGTTTTGGATTGAGCAAATACAAGGTGGCATCACATCGACGCGCAACCATTTACCATGGATTCAGTACATGATTCAAAACCTCCCGGCGTAGCAATTTATCGCCAGTTATTAAAAAAAAATTGCTGTTGCATATATTGCGCGTCGATGTCTCTGCCACCCTGTATATTTACTAAACACCCTTTTTCTGAAAGGCTAATCAAAACTAAACAGACTAAACTCATGTCAAGTGATTTGATTGGGTGTTGACAATTCAGTCAGACAATTACAGTAGGTAGGTTATAATAGGTAGAGATGTCATGAATTCGACAGTCTGTTGATTATGTAATATTTGTGTTGATTTGCCTTTCAGAAACTGTAGGTACCTTCGTTTAAGTCTAGCATAAAATAAAAATGGCTTTTGTTGTTTTTTCGGTCCGTTGGATAAGAATTACTGTCAAGCTCATACCTATTATGATTCTCTTAGACAATGGGAAACAACTGTTATTGTTAATAAATTGATTAAGTCCTCGAAACAATAGTTTATTGCAATTATCTCCTTTATCAGCTAATCTAAAACTGGCCGAAGATAAGACAAACTGTGTTGTTATACAAGGACATATGTAGGTATATTATTTTCAGTTATTGAACTAGCGGGTAGTTCAATAACTCATTCTATAATTAACATTCTACGAACCGCCTCTGAAAAAAAATCAAAGCCAGTTTTCATAACTTTTAGTGCTACGGCATTGCTACGAAAATGAAAAAAAACTGTGTTAAAAAACATTGTTATTTTTATTTCGCAAGTTCAAGGTGACAAGTATAATAGGCGTTTCAGTACCCTGTAATTTATATATAAGCATATACACAGTCGGATGTCCGGTCCGCATTTCCCCATAATATACTTTGCCGGGCGGCAACCCGCCTGCGCAAAGAACCGCATTAATTTGCATAGCTAATTTACTTTTTACTTTACTACCTAATAAATTAAAGTGAAGTTAATCCCATATGTGAAAATTTACGAGTAGGTATTACGTCAAAATGATGATGATGAACGAGGCGGTATGGCGGCAACCCGATTAAAAAAACAGTGTGTCGTATCGTAACTCGTAAAGTCGTATAATCTTTACAAGCTGAAAGATAAACTCCGGCAAATATTTGTATGGGTAACAGCTGTCACTCGTTTCGGTCGAGTGTTGAACAGAAACACACCAGATGATGGACACCGTTCACACCGTCCACGCTAGTCGGTAAACATATCACACGCATAGGTAAAGCTAGTTATCAACTGCCTAAATAAATTGATGGGGCAAGTAAAAAACGTGGTTAACCCAAGGGACTGAGTTACTCTCTTTGTGGTATCATTTATTGAGTTGAATATTGAAACGATTATTTACTTATAAGCCAAACTATTGGTAGTAACATAACAATTATATATTATCATAATATCACTCCTGTAACCCCCGAAGGACGTCCGGCGATGAGATGGGCGGACGATATTGTGGCCATCGCAGGTAGAACCTGGGTGAGGCTGGCACAGAAGCGTGGTGATTGGCACAAGAAAAGAGAGGCCTATGCTCAGCAGTGGGTGAAGTTTGGCTGTGGATGACAATGATCAACTCCCCAAGGGTAAGGCAGAGGTGTACCTATAGTACCCACATTTCGCTAGTTATGTACCATTGCTAGTAACAGTAAAAAAAGAAAGTGCTGAATAAAAACTATTCAACCGGCCCGAATGAAGTTACCCATGATAAACTATTTAAAAACCGTAACATTCCACCGATGTTAAAGTAATGTTATGGTAGAAATAATACTCATTTACACATTACTATAATGAATGAAGCCGCAGAGTTGTCAGAGGCGTGATCCATTTGAAAAGCAAGATTATCCACGGCGATCGTAAACGTCGTTGACGAATTCACTCGCTTTACACGCTGTTTGTCACAGTTTTCAAATGAGAACAAGCATGCCACGGCCAATCAGCATCCAGTAGCTGTCACCATCAGTTAAACGACTAGAATCACACATATGGTCATCGTTCGTAACATATGTTTAGCCCATTAGATGCTTTGTTTATTCATGTGACATAATTAAAATTTCAAGTTAAGTTATAGCTATTTATGTTATTTAGTCTATAAAGGCTTCTGATTGATTGCATCCTGAATAACATGATTAGGTATCACTTCTATGACTAATACAGAGTGTATGGCATCGACGCGCAAACTGTTACCAAGTACCATGAATTTAGCAGGTAGGTATTGTAACTGATTCTAGACCCACCATCAGTGTTGAAATTTTATACGGATCAAGTGTTGAAAAATATCTGCTATTTCAGACCAAAGTGCAATACCTAGATCGTCAAAATGTATGGATTAACAGATTTTTTTTTAAAACCATCAATCATGTGCTAAATTTATGGTTTGCACGTCGATGTATGCACCTTACACCGTGTATGTAGATAATGTGACAATATAGTTTCAAAGTTTTTCAGGTTATACTCCCTAAGTATTCCACTTGGCTGTGTTCCCTTGCGGCTCTACGCTACGAACTTGTCTAGGTATACCTGCTACGAGCTACGAGGTCGCTGTTTGTGCAGCCAGACGGGTTTATAGTTTGGAACATTCATTTATTAACACGACTTGGGTAAATAATTATTTTACGGGAAGCCGGTGAGTAGAGGGATACTTATAACGTTTTATATGACCGACAGTTAAATGATAAAATGGCAATAGTAGGTGCCTTCTTATAGATCTACGGAATATCTTATTAAAATAGACTTTAGAATTGCTTGAATATGATAAAATACTCTATATTTTATATGAGGTATAAGTAGATGTAACTCTAGGGGATCTACAAAAATAAATGTTTAAAATAGTTGTTGCTTTATTGCAAACTTTAGATGTAGAGAATAGTGTGTAAATGCTACAGCTAGAGACCTACGTTTTGATCATCGCTCGCTGCATTAGGTACATACTGAAAAGTAAGATTATATAGGCAGGTAGTGTTTCTGGCTATACCTATAATGGAAATAGGAAAATAACTTCGAATTTCCATCTATAGAGCATAGGCCCCATAGGGCCTTGTACGTATGTACGTACAGTTACCGGCACGTAAGTTGGCAAGATATTTCGTAGTAGGGGAAGTTCGCGCATGTAAAAATTTATGAAATTGTGCATGCGCGAACTTCCCCCACTACAAAATATCTTGCCAACTTACGTGCCGGGTATTATACCTAAGTATATCTATTGGCTAAATTGTTTAAGAAGTTTCTAAGAAATCGTTATGTTCGAGGCGTTCCTCCTTATAATAATTTAAAGTATTTAAAATGACCACCAAGATTTTTATTAAAATTACCTACCAGTTACCTGTTGTTTTTTATAACTTCAACCTTTTTTTATTTGGTCCAGGTTTTAATATTAGTAGCTAGGTTGTCGAATGATATCGCAGGAAAAACCGTGGTCGAATGGGTAATGTTAATTATAGGAGGATTGGTAGGTATCATTATAATACATTGTGTATGACTAAACAGATAAAAAACTAAGGCTGAATGAGAGTCATGAAAGCTGGAAAATCCCCAAATGGACCGCGCGATCGACGTTGACAATGCACTATTTTTTTTATTCTTTTGTGTCTGGACTAACCCGGAGTGGAAAATTTTCTGTTTCAGTGGAATATTATAGCCTTCGCTGTATTGAAAACAAGTTCTTCTGAGGTCTTTTGAAGATTACCGAAGAACTACTCGTACTTAGCTATATTCTTACTTAGTTTCTCAGTGGCAGCTCGGAGTCTGGACTTGTGCCTCGTTAATGGCAATAGGCTCGTCTCCTATTATACAGGGTGAAATTTACTTCATGGGTATCCTTTTAGGGGGTCATTGTAATCATCATTATGAACAACTTTTACTATGGGACCAAACCTGAAATCGCGAAAAAAAAATCAGCTCTTCCCTACATTTTGACGAGTTATGTGAACACAAATGCAAGGAACAGCTGATTTTTTTTTTTGCGATTTTAAGTTTAGTCCCATAGTAAAAGTTGTTCATACTGATGAGTACCCCTTAAAAGGATGCCCATGAATTTAATTTCGCCCTGTACAATGGGACTTAACATACCGACGAAATGTGGATGTACCTACTACAGGCACACCTCTACCTTACACTTCAGAGAAAATAGACATGATGTTATGTGCAGTTTCTTACTGACGTCGTCAGTAACTGCTCTATTTAAACGATAGACAAGTTTTACTTGCTGAAACATGATACGTAACAACACAATGTGAACTAGCGACAAGCGCGTTCAACTTCCTGCTGTTGGCATGTCTAATCATTTAGCAAGTTTGGGCCAACTGAGCGTAGCACCGCTATGATAACTACCGACTGTGGACACTGTATATTTTATTGTCAATTACCTAACGATTTCCATGTCTCAATGTCAACCGGTGCCTGAAGTGATTTTTCATAGTGACGTCATTAGATTTGTGTGTGAAGCGAGTCTAATAACATTTATATGACCGGATTAAGACGGATTGGCCAAGATAGGGCCATTCTGCAATTCGTTCTTGGTTGCCGTGATACATAGCGGGTAATCTTAAATACCGGATACGAATTTCCTTCTTAGCACCACTTTGAACTACGATTTTATGACGATATTCTGGTTGGCCGGTTATATGTGATCACGGATTTATTGTACATAGGCTTACACTGGCCTACGTGCCTATATCTAAATACTCACTCACATAAATCGCTACGCTGCCGATCGGAATGTTAAGAAACTATGAGAACAACTATAGCAAATGGCGCCTAGCAAAGCTATTATCACATAATAATATGGTTTCGATTTAGGAACCGACATATTATTATTATCTTTAGTCGGTTTCCCGCAAAGCTTACTCACTGCTTCAGTGCGTGTGATAATGTACCTACCTACCAAAATCGTATTTTTCCAATAGGTATCTCCATAGCGTTTTTAGGGTTCCGTAGCCAAATGGCAAAAAACGGAACCCTTATGGATTCGTCATGTCTGTCTGTCTGTCTGTCTGTCTGTCTGTCCGTCCGTCCGTATGTCACAGCCACTTTTTTCCGAAACTATAAGAACTATACTGTTGAAACTTGGTAAGTAGATGTATTCTGTGAACCGCAGTAAGATTTTCACACAAAAATAGAAAAAAAACAATAAATTTTGGGGTTCCCCATACTTACAACTGAACTCCAAAAATTTTTTTTCATCAAACCTGTACGTGTGGGGTATCTATGGATAGGTCTTCAAAAATGATATTGAGGTTTCTAATATCATTTTTTTCTGAACTGAATAGTTTGCGCGAGAGACACTTCCAAAGTGGTAAAATGTATGTCCCCCCCCCTCTAACTTCTAAAATAAGAGAATGATAAAATTTAAAAAATATATATAATGTACATTACCATATAAACTTCCACCGAAAATTGGTTTGAACGAGATCTAGTAAGTAGTTTTTTTTTAATACGTCATAAATCGAAAACCGCAATTTATCTTTCAGAAAGTTACAACGAACTACAAGAACTTTTATATTATGTTACTTGCTGCTACGGAACCCTTCATGGGCGAGTCTGACTCGCACTTGGCCGGTTTTTACCCTTTAGTAACATCTTTACTCTGTCGTGCGGCAGTAAAACCAGCGTGAGTCCCTAACTGTCTATGGAAACGCGATTTGTTCGCAAAATGTTATAAAATGTGCAGTTCCGCGGTTGTTGTCTTTACTAGAAAGACTAAGGAGCCAGGTAAATCGATAGTAGCAAAGCGAAAGTTTGCACACGAGGATAATTTTATTTATTTATTTATCAACTTACATTTACCATTACAGGATAACCCAATGTGATAAATGCACCTATTTTAACTTAATACTATAACTAATTATATAAACAATGCATTCCTTTTAAATTCACTCTGAGATAATTGAATACTTAGGTACTTACCTAGGTACAGGACGCTCGCGGATTGCTCTACCTTGTTTTACCGACTTCAAAAAAAGGAGTTTATCAATTCGACACGTAATATTATTGGAACTGCAATATCTTCACATATATGACAATCTATTAAAACAAATATACAAAACATAGGTGTATGTATGTTTGTCCACGCATTTCTCCGCAACTGTTGATCGGATCGTGACCATTTTTTATTGGCTTACATTTACTTCAACTTAGGTCACAGTGCAAGTTTCATCAAAATCGATTCAGTAATTTTCAAGATATGGACTAATACGTGTAAGTGTGACGGCCTGGCTTATTGATACGAGCTACGGGTGTAGTTTCAAAGGGAAAACATCTCAATACCATGGTCAAATTCTAGTGCAATATTCACAACAAAACTATTACCTACTTATTACAAAAAATATTCCAGTTTTAACTTAAAACTAAAAATTACGAAATAAAAAAGTAACTGAAAAAAAAAAGAAATCGACTTCAAAAATAAATTAACACAAAATTATGAAATAACTTTAATTTCGGAAGTCGGTGGCAAAAAAATAAATAAAACTAAAATACAGATCCCAAGACACCGACTTCCGAAATTAAAGTTTTTTCATAATTTTGTGTTAATTTCTTTTTGAAGTCGATTTAATTTTTTTAAATTACTTTTTTTTTCAAACTATAAGAATCTACGTTTACAGAATGATAAACTATTACTTAGTAAATAATTAAGTAAATCGTTATGACTTTGCTATGGGATTATAAGTAGGTAATTATAGCGTTATTTAATACTTATGAAAAAATACCTCCTAAATTAATTACCTAATTAATTGAAGTACAAGATAACGAAGTAAATAGGGACTGTTTGTAAACCCAGCCGACAACAAGACTAGCATAGCGGCCATATCTTATCTTATCCAATTTATCAATTCTGGAAATCAAGTTAACGTAAACAAAATTAGCTTGGGACCAAAGACAATCGTAATGTTTCTTATACCTAAGTAGTTTTTATTTTAACAAAGGACAGGCTTGAAAGTTCAGCAAACGAATGGGTAAGTCCTTAAATACCTACTTATGATCATCCTCAAAACTTGTGTTTGCTCATTCAATCAAATTAAAATCTTACCTAGGAAGGAACATAATTTTTTGAAAAAAAAAAATGGTTTTTCTTGCTATTATAATGTAAACCTAACGTCCTATAATGTTAAGAACAAATATTTCGTATAGGTACGAAAAACACGACATCGTGTTTTTCATTATTATTTTATAGTACCTAGGTAATATCACTCTATTATCTTTAATTATTGGAAATTTATCATTAAATGCTTTTAAATTTTACATACGAACTTAATTAATGATATAATAAAAATGCATTAAAAATAGACTTACATAGTTTAGACAAAAGAAAGTCCTTTCAAAGTTTTCTCAGCTGAGCTCCAAACTCGCGAAGTTGTATTAATAAACAACGCAATTCACCACACTTATCTAATTTAGTTTCAGAATTATTATTCTGGATAAGTGTTCAAACTAAAGTGTAATCCGTATTTCGGTACGATGTCGCCTGCCGCAACCGACTATCGCGCGTTTTTGATCTCGTTTGAATAAATGTTTTGAACCAGCCGCCTCCGGGCTTTATGGAAAAGGGCGGCAAATAGTGAACACTAGCGACACCTATTTCAAATAATTTTTTCATGAAAACGCCATCTATTATTGAGTAGCGTAAACTAATTTGACCTTTCAACCAAGCTTATACTTTCAACGTACCTAGCGTTAGGTAACTTAGGTACACGGGTGAAACGTGAACTAACACTAAGATCTTGTTTTTTTTTGTTACATTGTTGAAATAAACCTACTATAAGCATGAATGTAGGTATGTCTTAACACAACATCACGCCTGTATTTCTCGAAGGGTTACAAATGCTCTGTGGGGATATGAACAAGAATCATACTACTACAACATGACTGCAACTGGTATTTTACCGTCCGGAAACTCTAATAGATGGATCATTTATATTAGTGTAAATGCTGCTATAGATGTCGGTTTATGGTGCTGGAAACCGTTTTGTTCCTGTTTTTATATTATAGAATATTATGCTTACCTATCTATTAAACTTATTTGTCGCTTATATCTTCAAAAATATTGGACACAAGAACAAGTGTAATAGGGTGATAGATTGGCTCTTTTTTTAATAATTCCGATCCAGCCTGTCCCTTGCTGCTCACTCCCAGCGACGCCATAAGCCGAGGTCCGTTCCCCACAGAGGGTACCCTTAGCGTGTAGTCGCTTAATTTTTAAGTTTTTTGGCCCTAGCTGGAGGCCTTTTTATTGAGGCATCCACAGGCAAGCCCGGTTAAGCAGACAGCCTCATAGGTTGAACTGCGAGATGCCATACACAAAAAAGGCTCTTTTTTAATAAAGGCTTAACCAAGGAGTATAATAAATAACTTTATATATCCTTAACCATAGAATATTTAAATTCTCTGGAAATATGACCACTGGCCGTGGAGATATAATAATAACCTAGGTACTGCTTTGGTGTCATTTAATAATTATATGTACTCCTCGTACCTGCAGTACATTTACATTCGCCAGTGATGTACCTATGAGTGCCATGTAATAGCGGGCGCCGAGCCTCTTGCTATCAACCGAGTACAAATCCAGGCACCGAGTTGCTGTCATTTATTTATTAGACAGATATTATTATTATAATATCAGCTTATGATGTCCTACAGCCTACAGCTGGGCATAGGCCTCCTTACATTCTTTCCGCTTCTCAAGGCTGGCTGCTTTTGTGCTCCAGTCTTGCGATTTCCGCGACGTCGAAGTTTCTCCTATTGTACCTTGTACCCATTCCGATTTATTAATTTGGCCCAGCGATGTGCCATTTGATAAACATGACCTGCTCAGTCCCATCGCAGGTTTTCAGCTTTTCCGTACACATCGGGTTTATTATGTACGCCCAGTAGCATTTCAGCTTGGCAGCTTTTTACCAGACATCGGCTTACTCAGGTATTTTTGGAACGAAGTTCTTGAACGCGGCTTGCGGTAGGAGTAAACGGGTAAAAATCGTCACGTAACGCGTTATGCCCCCTCCATGCGACTTATAATAGAGTGAGAAATTCGCATGGAGGACATATCAGCGTCTCAGTTTTTTTTTTGTTATGTGTCGTTTTCATGGATTTCGAGGATGCTAAAGCCAATGAAGTAAAATGAAAATTCAAGATGACGGCTGCGTAAATTTTCATTTCATCATAGGTGTCGTTTTTATGGTTTTCAAGGGTGCTAAAGCCAATAGTGCGGTCAAAATGAAAATCCAAGGTGGTGAAAACTTTATGAGAGCTTCTAAAACCACACTCACTCTCACTTCACTACTAGAGGGCTCTAAACTCTAGGGCGTATTAAATTCACACTTACATATGTGCGTGCGAGTATCGCATAAGGAACTTCGTTCCTTACGGGGTCCCCCGCGTCCGCCCAAATTTTTTTTATAACCTCGCAGTTGGTGCAAAAAATACAGTATTCTCCTCGGAGATATCTGTCTTCTTCTTGGGCAGGTGCACGCAGAATTTAACTCACAGCTCCCGGCAGCACTCGGGCCCCAGATTCCTTCGTTGCATTCGGGATTCAAAAAAGCGCCCATGATATTAAGAAAACACAAAAAATAAAAAATAAACTAAATTATACTTGCAAGTCTAATTTATTGTTTTTACACTTAACACATTGTGTAATTGAACTTCAAAAATTCACATAAATCATGTCATTACCTAACAATTACAATAAACATACGGTGATTGTCTTAAAAAAAGCAAAATACATTATTATGTAAATATTTCAATAATAGGAAGAAGAAAACTGGCTAGTGGAACAGATTCATTACATCAAAAACAGCAGCCAGCTTTGCCTTTGCCCTGCCTAATGCAACTTAGCCTTCCTTTTACAGTTTAGTCATACTTATCTATGAGAAATTACTTAATAAAAATACAGAGGTGTTTAACACTATCTTAATAACTATCCCCCTTACTAATAAACGTATTATATCAGATGAATAGTACGTTTATTAGTAAGGGGGTGTATATTCATAAAAATGATTTTTTATGGTAGATGGTATAATCCATAACAATATTTCATTGCCCTTCACGCTTCATCGCCAAAGTCGCATCGCGACGGTGCTGCTACCTTTTTACTAGGAGATTCTTTATGATCTGTGAAGAAAAAGAAATGGTATGGGATTACTATCAAAAGAGCTAGTTTTTATTTAAAGCCAACTTAATGACCGCTTTGAAGGTCGTGAGTGTTGGGGCCAAGTACTTATCCTTGAGTAGTCCCGCGCACATCTAAGATTTGATTTTTTATATGCTTGTTTGTTTCGTTTTCACGCTATAACGAATGAACAGATTTGAATGAAATTTTGCACATAGGTTGACCATGACCTGGATTAGGACATAGGATATATAATAAATAGATTATATTCCCACGGGATCGAGACTTATGGGGGTGAAAACGCGGGGCGAAGCTAGTCTTCAGTATTATAGCATTGAGTTGCTGATTGTCTACAACGCAATATACGCGTCGGCTTCTGACCGGTCATAAAGTTTGATGTGAGATGTTTTGCTGGCAAAATTACTTGCTCATTTTAGGACTAAAGATAAACAATGGTGACCTGCCAGTCGCGGAATGTGCCGGAGGGGTGGTGAGTGAAATAAAAACGTCAATATGTATGATACGAACCTTCTCCGACTAGACTGCTTTTGATTGCTGACGCATCCGAAGTCGGAATCTTGAAGCCCTGTTTCAGTACCATGGTACCATCCTGGAAACGAAATAAAACAGTTGGATACACTTGATGTTAATTACGTAAGTTGTAAAAAATAACAAGACAAGATTGTCTGTTATGGTCAGATTTTTACCAAATAGATATTTGGTAAAAATCTCATCGTGAAAACTTAAGTGAAGTGTCATTGAAGTGAACTATCATCCTACGTGACACTAGGGAATCTAGGAATAGCATTACAGTTTGGATATGTCATTGTGCCTCTAAGTCTTATTTTTGCGCTGGTCGGCCTAATGTCTACACTAGCGTAGTTAAACATGTAACTTGTTTTAATTTGTTTAAGTTACTTTTTTTTTTTGTTTTGTTGTTTTAACACCGTTTTTGTGTGTACTACTAGCAACCCTTTTTTTATGGATGGGAAATCATCAAATGACCCCCCCCACTCTGGGTGGAGCGAAGGGAGTGTCAGACTCTTACTGACTAAAACCCATCCGTGTTCCTTCCTTAGCCCTTTATGTTCCGGGGTAGCGGTAACCCTTTCGGACAATCCCGCACCACTACTAGCAACCCTACTAACGCCTTCTTTATAAAAATGTTACCGATTGTGTCTGATATAAAGTATTTTTTTAAAGTCCCGGCCCTTTGGAAGGCGTACGAGTGGGGTCGATACTGCACAACAGCTCACCACATGCTGACCTGCGGGTTTCTGTATCTCTCTTGGTCTGTTTCCTCACCCTAAACCCGTTGCGGCAAAGAAAAATATACCGGCACAGACTTACAGATACAGTTTAAGAGCTCGCAAGCCCCACCGCGACGTCAACGTAGAGATACGGCGATATGATTAGTTAAAAGAAAATTTATATTTATTTACCTTCATCTCCACCAAGCCCTTTTTAGCCATAGCCTCGACTTCAGCTTTAGTCATAACTATCTTCTGTACTTTAACCACCTTCTTGCCGATTTGCATCTCGCATAGTTCAGCTGCAGAATGAAACAAACAAACATTTGTAAAATAATATGATAACTAAGTTTCGATTTCCATAAGTTAATCTTGATTTTTTTTTACTTACTCCTCGCATTTACGGGTAGAGGCATGGCTTTCACTCCAGGAGGTAGGGATTTTATTGGAATCTGTAAATATAAGTTTGTTTTTAATAAATTTTCAAACAAGTTGAAGAGCTTTTAGAACAATGATTATGTTAAAGTACCTTATTCTGTAGGATTTTTGAGCATTAAAACCCTAAGTTACAAACAAGTTTTAACTTGTTTGTAACCAGTTTGTAGTCAGTGATTTTGAAATATGAAAGCTAAATATAGTACAAATGTGTAGTAGTACAAACATGCTTACTTTCTTCAACGTTTGTCCCGTGGGCGACACCAATGTGCCTTGTGGCTTCATTTCGGCTACTGGCTTACTGCCCTCCTGAAATATTATATTTTTTGATTAGGTTATTAGAAGGTAAGATCCGTTATTTAATTTGCGTCACCCTAAATATCTGGATCTCCTTTCCTAACCTAGTATTCTGCCCTCGTAATAGCAAATGCAGTAATCGACATTTTTACGATTTTCCATTTTTGTCAAAAATGACATGGGGAGCCTTCAAGCTATACGTAGTTTTTTTTTTATTTTTTTTTTTCTATGGCTGGATCATGATGAAATTGAAAAAAATTGAAAAAAAGATTACTATTACGAGGGCAGTATTGCTTAGGATCGTTGATATCGATACTAAAATCCTAAATAAATATCGATGTTTGAACATCACTATTCATGATGCTATGTAAACTTGTGTCATTGAATCAGTTTTGTTTATAATAGGAAACGCGGAGCTTACCGACGCTTCTAAAGAGTTCTTGTTGTCTCGCTCTTTCTCGACTGCAGCAGTAATCTTCGGCTTTTCCTTTTCACTCTCGGAGCCATCGTCGTCATCATTTTCAATTTCTCTTCGCACTTTGGCGACGCTATCGAAGTTTGTAATAATCATTAACATCGTTTGAAGAACACCAGATTTAAATAACAAATATGCGACTGCCAAATTTCGATTAGGGTTTTAGGAACAGTAAGAAAGCCCACTTCGCATGCATTCATACTTCTCATTATTAATGTAGAGAATGTCCTACTCCGGTGCTTGTTGCATATAAACATTTCTAAAGTTCGTCTAGAAAATTTGTAGAGGGGCGAGCAGTTTTAGATTAGACAATCTCTACCAGCCCAAGTTTTGTCTTGCTAAGGTCTGACCTGTTTTTTGTTTGAAAACGTATTTGTGTTACGGTCATGGATCAACATATCAACACTGGATATAGGCAGAAAATCGAGATAGAAGAACAAGTCGGTTTCCTCGCGATGTTTTCTGAGAAATGTAAATTTGAATAGATATAATAAGTAGTACTAACACAGCGTCCTTGCGCGGCCGCCCTCGTTTCCTGGGAGCGGGCGTGGCGGGCGACGGGGTTGCTTTCAGTGCAGAATTCTTCGTGCTGGCTCTGCGGGGCCTTGGTTTAGGCTGAAACATTTCGAAAACGAGCATCACATCAATGGACCTGCTTAGACAAGTTGATCAAACTAAACAAGCTATCAAATCTCATACTAGTCGTTGAGTTTGGTTGGCGTACAGGCATTATGTTCCATTCTGCTACGTCAGGTTTGAGTCGTACTTTACCATCAGTACCAAAACATGTCGATGAAACCATAAAGAATAATTATTTTCTTACCTCAATAGTCTTCTCAACCTCTTTATACTCTTCATCATCCCCATCGTCTGAATCGTCATTTTCTTCATCAGAATCCTGGGACCTGTAATTAGACATAATAACACTGTAATGTACCCAGAAAGATGAACTTGTTATGTAGCTTTTGGCCGTGGGACGTTTACTCTCTTTCGAAGGTTTGGCTATCGAATAATTTGGCGGTACATCGCCATATGTGAACTACGCATCACACAGACGACACACAAAATCCTGCATCGCGCAAGCAGAGTTTACCGCGCTACTAGCATATATACAACGTCCGGACATCAATCGTCGGGCAGTAGCCCACCAGACACAACACCCGTCTGGTCGGAGGATCCTCCCTTTTCCATGGAGGATGAGTGAACTGTACAACCTGTTTCTCATAGCTCTATATATCTCACTCTAGCACACTGCACGCTTAGCATGACAACGTATTTCTTTAGAAATCTGTCTAACAACCTGTCATTTTGTCTATTCTTCTGTCGACAAAACCCGTTTGTATGGTGGGCATGCTACACATGCTGGAGTGTCATTGCTAAATATTTTTTCTGTGAATATTTATAGTAGTGTTTCTGTTATTTTTATATATTTATTTACCTGTCCCGTATCATCTTTGCGTAATCCTTGATTTTGGAAGGTCTAGTCGATCGGCGAATACCCTCTTCAGAATTGCTCTTTTCGCTTCCATTTTTGACTATAGTCTGCAATAAAATAAAGTACTTAAATTAAATATAATGAATGTGACAATAAAATAATTATTTAACAATACAGGTTTATAAGAGAATGAAAGTTGCCAATGATGATTTTTTCACTCTGAACTGTTAAAAATTTCGAACACTTCTTTTGTGTCAGCACCATGCCAGAAAATCTAATCAAATCATCATGCGAGAATCATGCCGAGGTAAAAAAAGTCAGCAGGTTGGTTGCGCGACCGCCCGGGATGCGCCTGACTAACTTTAACCACTGAATCAATCGTTTATACAGGATGAAATTGAATATGTGCGCTAAATGTAGGTTTAGGAAATGATTTTATAATGATTATGTACAGTAACTGAACCCCCTACTTTGATTTGGCGCAAGTTTTCAATTTCTTCCTGTATATAAATGATAATATCAGGCCACATGCCTTAGGTGTTGTCTTTTCTTTCACTTCCTTTTGTTTGAGTTCTTTTTCTTTAGTTTCCTTTTCCTTCGTTTCCTTTTCCTTCATTTCTTTCTCTTTAGCTTCTTTCTCCTTGACTTCTTTTTCTTTCATTTCCTTTTCCTTAGTATCCTTTGCTAGTTTTTCTTCCTTAGCGTTACCATTACTTGCTTTCGCATCCTTATTTTCTTTGGGTTCCTTATTCTCTTTGGTGACAACGCGACGCTCCGGTAACTTTTTTTCGGGAACTGGTGATTTAGATATTATTTGCATTTTTCTATCATCTGTTGGAGTTCTGAAAATAAGGTTCAAAATCATTTTGGATCAGTCAAATACATAATACATAGCATAATTCATTTTCCTTTCTTTTTATTTTATAAATTTTGGTTTCATTCTATGCCTTACCTCGGTTTAGGTGTGGAAGTGTGTATCTGTGCCCGTCTACTTCTTAAAGTCTCTAAAGGCTTTGCTGGAGTTTTAGCAGCTTCAATGCGTGGATGCGTCTGAAATGAAGTTTACGTCCATGTATTATGTTTTATTGACTCGTATCTCGATAGGCCAATAAGCTATAAAGTGTCAATATTTACCCTTTTCAGTTCTTGCAGATCTTTTTCCAACATTCGCAGCGACTTATCGCTGGTACCAGCTGAGTTATTCTCTGTCTTATTATTGATTTTCTTCTCAGCAACTGCAAATTTGTGTATTTCTATAGAAATTAATATATAAGTTCTAGTGAGTGCTTCAAAGATGTGATGTTTGGATCAAGCTACTAACTTGGTTCTGATGCCACTTGAGATATAACCCTTTTCTTGACTTCTTCAGCTTTTCGAAGGATGCTTGCAGTCTGTGATACAAAAAACCCTTATTTCTCGTTCAAATATAAAAAGTATTATGTTGGACGCTTGGAATAACCATCGCCTTGATTATGTTTTGAGATGCGGTCATCGTTGATTGTTTTTAACAGTATTTGTAAAAACATAGTAAACAAATTATTTTCACTACATTATTTTTTTTAAATGATGATGTGGTTGAATATATTATTATATAATGTATGATTTTTTATCCAGTCCTTTTAGAGATTAGTGTGTGATCGGAAGCTTTAGTTGTGATAGTGAATAGTTTTATTATTGATAACGTACTTGAGCACATTAAACTAGATAGGTATAAACTCACAGTATACTACTATAAGGGGAATAATAAGGTTAGCTTGCAAGGTTTTGACTCTATGGTTCATAAGTATCAGCTAGTGAACCTATTTATATGTACTTAGTTTACGTTTAGTAAGTTTACCTGATTGTCACCCTTGTCATCTTTCTTGGGCGTTGTCACTGTCTTCGTGATGGTCGCACCACCAATGGTGGCTATTGAAATTTCAGCTGTCTCGTTGTTTTTGCTAGCCAATTCTATCGCAGCCGCAAGATCCGGTAGAGGCATGTCCGAGTCGCTCTCTAAAATATTGATTAAAGTGAAACATTAAAAAGAATCGTTGGAAACCTCTGAAATCGGCCTAGAAAGTAACAATCGTAGTATCCGACATAGCTCATAGTAGAGGAATAAACAAATGGTTGAACTTTGTCACATTGTTTAATTCTGAGGCGGTGCGAAGTTCGTTGGGTCAGCTAGTACGAGGGTGAATCAAAAAGTTCTTAGAAATGCATATACAACATTATTTTTAGTATATGCGAAACCTGAATATAGTTTGTTCAGAATAAGTAACTGAATCGATTCCAATAATTTTTACCCCATGTTATATTTTGGCCCAAAAATATTTAAAAAAGGTTAAATCTTGGCCACCGAGCGACATTAGTAGGTAGTTTTCTACCATACCCATACACAATAGGCGCGGCGCCCGCGCACAGCGAGCGGGGCGAGCGGGGCGGGGGTGAAGCAACCCCTTCAGTCGCCCGGGTACTGCAGGCTGGCGCGCGCGCGTCCAACTGCATTTAATCGCGAGCGCGCGGCCGCCGCGCCGCGGGCCTTACAGTTTTGTTTCGGTTGATCGTGTACTTACCTATCGTATGTAAAAAGTGTCGTGTAACCATGACTTTCTCATACACCAACGTCCAGTACACAGAAATGGTACGTACATCAGAGTATCGTGGAACACAATGCTTTGCCGTGATGATTAACATTTTTAAACACGCCAAGATGGTTAATTGTAGAAAGTTATTATTTGTACCTACAGCCTGCTGTGGTTAAGTAATGCGATGTTTAACACTTTTCATCCACTTTGAACTTTAAGTGGTTGACATAAGGTGCAACAAATCGCATTGACTACATTGTATCACTTACGGCTTACGAATAAGTAATTACTTATTCGTAGCTTACGGCTGCATTTATTTACGAATAAAGTACATTATAATAACTACCTACACTTGACCATTACGACAGTCCAAAGCCTGCAAGTGTGATGGAAAATGTTATCACCAGTTAATTACAATACAATCGCCGCGGCGTACCGAACGGCACGCGGTGAGCATGATTTTGGACGGACAAACAGGTAACATAACAAGCTTATAACTTGGTGATTATTCATGATACAGTTTTGAAATTTTGTACATAGATTCTTTACATAAAAATACTAGACACGTGTTTCGGGTTTCGCATATATACTAAAAATAATGTTGTATATAAAACCTTTTTGGGAGAAGTTCGATATTCAAATTTAAGAGCGTCTATTACACAATATTTATGCAAACTGTCACTTGTTTTTGTCAGTTCGTTTGCATGTAATAATTTTTTTTGTGCAACGAGTTGCTAAAAACCCGAAATTATGGATAAAAGTGAGTTACGTGCGGTGATAAAATATCTCAGTTTGAAAAAAATGTCTACGAAGCAAATTTTTTCGGACATTCAGCAGACATTAGGGGATGATGCTGTACCCTATTCTACGTTTGCGTACTGGGTAGCTGAATTTAAAAGAGGTAGATCAAGCTGTAAAGATGACCCGCGTTCTGGGCGGCCTTCAACCTCCGTTACGGAAGAAAATGTCAAAAAGGCTGAGAGTCTGGTTTTGGAAGATAGAAGAATAACTATAAAACATATAGCTGAGATCCTAAAGATATCATTTGGTAGCGTTCAATCCATTTTAATCGATTCACTGGGGTTCAAAAAAGTGTCGGCAAGATGGGTGCCACGAATGTTAACCGACGAAAACAAAAAGCGACGTTTGGAATTTTGTAAGCGTAATCTCGAAATGTTCCAGCGTGATTCAGATAATTTTTGCCGTCGTCTTGTTACCATGGATGAAACGTGGGTTCACCATTTCGATCCTGAAACAAAGAGACAAAGCATGTCTTGGAAACGACCATCCTCTCCATCCATTAAGAAATTTCGAGTTGCTCTTACCGCTGGAAAAGTTATGGGCTCAGTGTTCTGGGATAGTGAAGGAATCCTTTTTATTGATTACATGCCAAAAAGCCAGACGATTACTGGACCCTATCATGCAAATTTAACCCCGAAAGTGCGTGAAGCGGTTAAAGAAAAACGTCGTGGAAAACTGTCATTGGGCGTGTTGTTTCTTCAAGGTAACGCCCCTGCTCATCGATCAGAAGTTGCGCTCAATGCAATCCGCTGTGCTGGCTTCAACCTCCTTAACCACCCACCATATTCACCGGACTTAGCCCCAAGTGATTTCCACTTATTCCCAAAATGAAAAGAGGAAATTCATGGAACAAAATTTCACGATAATGACGCGGTCATGGCTGCCGTAGAGGAGTTTTTCGAGTCAAGAAAAACATTTTTTTTTTCACAAGGAATAAGGAAGTTAGAAACGAAACATTTTAAATGCATTGCATTGGAGGGAGATTATGTAGAAAAATAAAATATTTTTGTTTACATCTTGGCATTTTTTAATATTGATTCCAAGAACTTTTTGATTCACCCTCGTATATTATAAGAACTTACCTTCAGAATTGGTAGTGTCCAGCTTTTCCTCCTCTTCCTTGGGTATCTGTGTAAAAAAACCATCAATATTAGTGTTATTTTCAGAATGACAAAAATTTAATCATTAATGAAGTACTTGTTGACAAAAATAATTACCAAATAATCACTAGTCTTCTTAATTTCCACAACCATATGGTCGTCCAGTTCTTTTACTGAAAACAGTGAACAAATGTTATAATAAGTTTAAGTGCTACAAAATAATATATTATTACATTTGTGTAAAGTACATATTTATAATTACACTATATTTTTGCTCACCATTGATTGCAGAATCCTCTTCATCCTCGTCGACGTCCATCTCAGTCGATGACTCATCCTGGAGTAGATTCTACGACAGATTGTTCCATGTCAAAATTAAATAGGGGTAAGGGCAGGAGTATTATAACATGATCTAGATGGCTACGATATTAGAAAATGTTCCAATCACACTGTTTCATGAAGCTACAAAAAGATAAACACTTGTGAATGTGTAATTAAATTATAGTAATTGGTTAATTTGAGTGCCATGAGAAGTGTCGACAGGTTATCTCGGAGTGGTGACGCAGATAACCATCGATAACATAAAAAAACAACTACGGGAAATGCACATAGTGACAAGAAATTAATTCATGAGTTAATCTTACCGGTACACTGCGTATTTCGTCAACATGCATGGCCCTCAGATGTAAATCCAGCTTTTCCCTCGACGTGAACACCAGCTCGCATAATTCACACATGAATTCAGTACCTATGGGGATGAATCAAAAGTCAGTATGGTATGCCAGATCTATATAAAAAAAGGCTCAATAATTTTGCCAGGTGTGCTTACCTAAAACGAAAAACAGTATATCGCCGCCTCTCCCTTCAAATAATAACAGGCGGGTCGAGTATAAATTAATTTACGAGCAGCCCATTTTTTGGCTAATCGGCAAAGAATAGGCCACCCTGTATTTTCGTTTCGAAAACTTCAAATTACACAAATTAAAATAAAATGGAGCATGCATGACACACCAGGTTTAGCACTTAGTGGTCGACACACCTAGATTTAGTCCCCACTACCAAGGCAACAAGATTGGTGCTGTTCAGCATTTTATTGGTTTATTTATTTGAACAAAAATAATTATGCCATATTATAGGATATTTACGTCTGGATGGACCAGTGAAAAAAGCTGTAGCAATATAAACACGTCAGTTTTATTTGGGTTGAAGCTAATAAGTTCTTTCAGCAAAACACACACAAGCTTCTTACCGTTTACGTGGGATTTAATATGCGATGTGACACCGTCGACGTCATCGAACTTTTCCTGACAGAGTGGGCAGGTGAGGTTCTGTGTGGCGTGTATAGCGGAGTGGTAGATGAGCTCGTCTTGCGTCGCGAAACTGTCCTCACATTGTTCGCAACGGTATTGGTCGCTTTCGCCGAACGGGCCTCGGCAAGTACGTATGGTCTCGCGGTGTTTTAGACGAAGATGTCTGTAGTAAGGTAGACAAAAGACATCAAAAGAATTTCAGAAAGCAGTGTGATTAGTCAAAATACATATCAGAAAGTTGTTGCAAATCACGAGCGCGTCATGTGGCTCTTATTTCCATTGACAAAGGGCATATATTACAATGATTAGCGCGCATTCGTGAGATGCAAAAAATTTAATCGGTAATCTATTATCAAAAATAAGAAAGTCAACCCAAAAGGAATTATTACCTTGTGTAATGATGAGACTTGACAAAGCTTTTACTGCAGTACTTGCAGGGGAACGACCGCTCATCATTATGAACTTGGACATGTCTTGTTAATTTTGGCGCCGTTGGGAACCCTTCAACATAAAAAAAAATTAGGTCACAATAATTTTATTGATTTAACCAGTTTGGCTTAAGCGCTAGACTGTGCTAGGTCTATACTAATATTATAAAGAGGTAATGCTTGTGAGGTTGTAGGGGGGTAATTGTAATTGTATGTAATTGCAATAAACATTTTTATTTATTTATTTTATTATATTTATATATTTTATTATAAAACAAGACATTTCACGCGGACGAAGTCGCGGGCAGAAGTAAGTTATGAAATTCTAGTTTTTGACTGCGTGCACGTCGGAAATTATCCCAAGAAAACGTAATACTGGGACGCAAAGTATCCCAGGTCTACCTGTGTGCACGGTAACAGGCAAACAGACAGAGGTGCAAAAACAAGCACAATCACGATAAAAAAATTTAACGATCGCAGAAAGTTGTATAATATAAAAAAAAACTATAAGTAATAAAACATTGCAATGACTTACTTAATTTTTTTCGTGAATATGCTCCATTATCTTAGCATTTATAAATGCGAAGATAATGGAGCACATTAATTGTTTAGAGAACAAAATATTTAGTATAGTTTTTGTACTGATTAAGTGTAGTTTTGTGATGTGTATTTTGTCTTTTTTAATTAATAAAAATAAAATTCGCGTGTTCATAGCTCATAAATAAAAATGATATTCGCTTATGCTACTTAGCATATAATAATCATATTAATTTTAAGTAAACTCCTTAGTATTTGCGGTGAATTCTTCGTGGCCACTCACGCATGCTGCAGTATTTACAACGAAAATATTTCCTATTGTTGCGCGCGTCTTCTCTTATTCTCCGCTTGAAGGCCTTCTTGAGCACTCTGTAAAACAACATTCAGGAAGAATATACTCGAATAAAATATTATGACAGATATAAAAATAAAGCGGAGGAAAACTGAAGCTGTTTGTTTATTAAAAAAAAAGCGCTTTATTTAATGTAATGAATAGATCCGCTTACGCGTAGCAGTCGGGTTGGGGTTGCGGTTTCCACAACTCAAGAGGTTGATGTTCCTTTTCCCGGATGCTCCTACTGCGCCGGCTGTGACGAGCTGCACCACAAGCCACTAAAACTGCTAATTAATGCTGCTCTTTTATTTAACAAAAAAATGGGATGTTGACAAATATTATATACGAATGATTAAAAAAAAAATCAAAGAAGGTATAGTAAATATAGGTGATTATAATGTTAATTTACGCTATATGCTTTATTATAAGTTTAATTTAAAACACTTCTTGGCTATGTTAATGCTAGTACCTACACTAATTGTGTATAATTCTTTCTAAATGCTTTTTTTATATAAAGTAAAATGATATAAAAATTGTCAACATCCCTATTAATAGCGTCTAATTAAACTAATTATACATACAATACAGACATGCGACTTAGGGTGCAAACATCAATAATGTGCAAACTAAATGCAGCTATATAATAACGGGTGTAAAAAGACGAATAACGAAGCGCAGCGAAGAACGGGCTCTCTCTATGACAGCATTGCGATCATGTTTTTCAGTACAAAAAAAAACCTTTTGGTTAATAATAATAGTCCTCCAGACCGAATTTCACACACAGGCATCACACCCTCACAGCCTCTTCACCTTATGGTTACGGAGATATTAACCTTTTATTTTAAACGCCCGACTTCATATCAGTTGTGACTCAGCGCCCAAAAAAAAAAGCAAAAATAAATACATGATAGAATACAGCGTAATTAAATAAAAAAGCAGATTAAACGAGCTGTGGTATTTGGTCGTAAATGTACGACCTTGGCGAAATGGACACGAAAATATTGGTCGGATTAATCCGGCGTAAGGGGTTATAAGGTTAAAGGTAAAAGTTGATTTTTTCCTTTTTACTTTAACCACGAAAACGTTTATAACTTAACTTTAAATACCCCCATAACTCCTGAACCGTTGCATGCACCCATAAGCACAATGTTTTGCGATACACTGAGCGCTGCCATAAATAGCGATTTCTCACACCATAAATAAAAGTCGTTTCCCAACAGTAATTTTTGCTGGGTTTTACTTAATGTGTAGATAACGTCTTTGTGATGAGTCTTTTTACACCCTATATAAGGTTAACAACTTAAATACATATCACTACAAAATTGACATAAGTATACATACCTTTTTCTCAAATTTTGGAAAAAAGCACCACTTTCGGAAAATAAAACGCTCGCCAAAGTACTACATAATTCGTATCGGATTTTCCTAATAAAAAAAAAAAAACAAGATTGTACAGACGCCAGCACATCAAGCTACCCGAAACTTGACAGATTGTAATCTGTCAAATTTCTTTAATAGATTTTCAACTTTATCGCTGCAGCATAAGGTTCAAAGTTGATTGGGAAAATTTTACAGTTTCGGGTAGCTTGATGTGCTGGCGTCTGTACAACAGTGCGTGAGATACACGCGCGACATACCTACGTGAACAACATACACTGAGTACATCCCGCAAGAGTTAACTTAAGACTTCGCTCGGACGGATGACGGTAACAGCGCGGGGTCGGCAGGAGCCGCTCGGGTCTCAAGTTGACTCTTGCAGGTTGTACAAGGATCTTTTGGCACTCTAATGACATCGACAGGGGGACGCTGTTGCATATAACATGCGAAAGTACCTCAGCAAAGTGTCTGTTCCAAAAGTGTCTGATGAAAGAGTAAAAAACCCTGTTCAGGTTAAATTCTTACGCAATCACTCACTAAAGGGAGTAACACATTCATCTGTATTTAGAAAGTTTCATCTTTATATCTCACACTTTTTCCAAGAACATAATTAAATTGTAATTGAAAAATCATCGACGAACATTGAGGTTATAAAGTTAACCTCACTTGTCAAATGAAAAACATCATTTCGGGTTTAAGTATTCAAATATATAATCAAATCAAAGCATCAGGGGCTGTATTATGACATTTTAGTGCCATCATGATTCCAGTTCGAAAAAGGGATGGTGCTATCGATTACGTATAGCTCCGTCTCTCTCTCGCACTAGAATCATGATGTCACTAATATGTCATAATACGCACCAGAGCCCTGATTCACAACCATACGACAGGCTATCGTATCGAAAACCTGACCTTTCGATAACCTGATTTGACTTGACCTCAACAGCAAATAGCTGTTGGAAGAATAGCGGGCGTCTATTTGATTTAAACTGACAAAATTTTCGGGTTTTGGACTTGTGAACAGCATTGAGAAGACTCCTACGATAACAAAGATTAACGTTCGATACGATACGGAAGCATATCGAGTGTTTGTGAATAAGGGGGCAGGTTTAGTACGTTTTCTGATCCATTTGTTTACATTTTCATCAGATACTATTGGAACAGACCTTAACCATGTTCCCGCGCCGTATAGCAAATCGAACTACAAGCTATTTGGTATGGACAGGCAATAATATTCAACTTACCAATATTAATTTTTACTGTGGGCATTACGTTACAACTTTTCAAATTAAATGGTACTTATTTTAAAAAAAGTTATGACTAGTTGCAAGTTAGCTGCCTTTATACCAAACAGCTTGTTCTACTGTACAAGCATCATTATAGACAAGAATTTGCCGGGAGTCGTGGTACATTATAGACTAGTAGTACCAGGCATATGAGTAATACGACTCGGGGTGCAAAAAATATTATAGAGGTCGTATTATTGAGACGGGGCAGTAAGGAAAACTGTTGTAAGGACGTTTCTAGTACTCAAACCTCAGTTGGTACGACAGTTTATTCACAAAATTTGTGAGTAAAGATCAAAAATGTTCAGAAGACTAGGACAGCCTCCTCAGGCCTCATTTACGGAGACGCGTGGCGTCGCGCGTTGCGTTGAGCGGCGCGGCCCGCACTGAATTCAAATATATGGCGTTGTATGAATGCGTTTACGGAGAAGCGATTTTAGACGCGTTTGTTTGAATTAGGGCGTTTTTTGCGGCCGAGCCCGCGGATGGCACCGACGCGTCCCACGCGGCGTTTATCGCGGCGGCGCACGCAGCGGCAATTCTCGATGAAGCTATGTCCGAGGCGGAATCTTCTGTCAGTCTTATTTAGAAATCGCGCAACACAGACGAGTCACCGTCGCAATGGAGTATGATATGATCATGCTGCAAGTTGCGACACGTGCGCTCCCATCTCTCGCCAACATAAAACTAGTCGATTTGATCGAGGCGAGCGTGCGCCGCCGCGATGCCCGCCGCGTGCTTCGCTACACGCTAGAGGACTCGCCGCGGGCGCCGCGGCGGGCACCGCCACGCTTCCCGTCTCGCTTCTCTATGAACATGGTCGTATATTGCTATAAGTTTGTGTTTACGCGTGCGATGATGCGTGCCGCTTCACGCGCCGCCCCACCGTAAACAGAAAAAACGTCCGACGCGCCGCGAGACGCCACGCCACACGCGACGCGAGACGCCCCGCGTCTCCGTAAATGAGGCCTCAGACCGTTTTCCTGAAGCTATAACGGTTAAGGTCGCGGCAGTAAGTGGGCCCTTGCTGCTCCGTCTCAAAAATCCACTCTGTATGATTCAAATCGAAAAACAATAAGCCATTGGGTAACTGTTTGAAAGTGCGTAATGATTTTCAGCTTGCTCAGGTAAACTATGCAGTACTTATATATAGAATATACATTATGCATACATAGAAAACAATTACATACATACTTAGAAAAAAGTAGCAATTTTTGGGACTTGGTACAGTCGACAGCACGACGGTGGTAGCACTTTGACCTTGAGCTGGCCTAGCATAGTGCAGGGTTTTAATAAAATAATATACTGATTTTGTTACCACAGCCACATTAAACACAAGTGCGGTCGATTGTACCTGAATAAATAAATGTATTATTATGTATGCCTTTTCCTATCTCGGGACCATGGGGTCCTGGATTTTTGGAAGACGTACGAAGAGCCGAAGGCACCTCGCAGAGGACCATTAGCCGGTTGAATGCCGTAATTACAGACACAATTAAAAAGCCATTGTGTCTCGCGTGGATCTACGTTCCGGCATACGAAAGGTTAAACAACTTTACTTTGAATGTTATTATTATTATTAAATCAATAAGACTTATTTTGCCATAGTGACTGATAATAATTTTTATTCTATTCTAATTTTATATTGTGTTAAATTTTAAGATACTATAACGGTCATACTGACATAATAAATTTTGACACGAAAAGAAACATTATTACACAAATACAAAGAAATTCACGGATCTTGATGGGCCTTGGTACCTGAAGAAATAAATGTATTATTACTTTGTATGTCTTTTCCTATCACGGGACCATGGGGTCTCGGACTTTTGGAAGGCGTACGGAGGCCAAAGCCAACACGCAGAGGCCCGTAAGACAACTTTACCCTTTCTCTAAATAAAATGTTATTATTGCAGTTAAAATGTTTTTAAATGCAACACATTGTTACAAAAACAAGAAAAGTTTTAATGGTCGACTAGGACATTGAAATTATTTTATTTACTACTACTAAAAGTCATTTAATCCTAGTAGTTGAACATAAACATAGAAACAATGTCTATGACAGCATAAACTAGTTTGTTAGTAAAAAGAAAAATTGTTATGTCAAAAGGGTCATTGGAACAGCATATTGTCAGGATGTAACAAACTTCTAACACCACTAAAAATAACAGTTTATGAGTTTAAAAAATATTTAATTTATGTTAAGTATGAGATGTAAAATAATTATTATATTTATAATGAAAATTAAAAGTCAACTTTTTTATTTTTATTAATTTTATTCCATTACATTATTTAAAAAATACTTGGGATGGGAAGTAGGGACTAAAATATTCGGTTCTGACCGGCTGACAGTAAAACACATAATAAGAGATCACGCAAAAGCATTGTGCCATGCGTAATTGCGTATACAACATAAAATGATAGATATATATTATAACTAAATTATAAGCTATGAACACACGTAAATTTGTCATTCACTTAATCTAATGAAATACAAGTGTATAAATTACAAGTATACTAAACTTAATAATTGATGGATTTATTTTACCTTTTCCTCGTTTCACTTTTCCTTTTTCTTGTTTATTATCAGCACCAGTTATAACTTTTATTCGGGCAGTTTTTGACCCATCATCAGAACCATCTCCAATCTGCAAAATAAAAATGATTTTAGATGATCATCTGCCTAGCCTTTTCTCAACATGTTGAGGTCGACTTCCAGTCTAACCAGTTATAGCTGAATACCAGTATTACATGGAGCGACTGCCTATGTAACCTTGTGGAGGTATTGTATTACCCAGTTACTGTGTAATACGATACCCCTTGGTAAGACTGGTTGTCAGACTTTCGGGCTTCTGACCACCCATAATGACTGTCAAAGATCCATGAATGACAGCCGGGACCAACGGCTTAACGTGCTTTCCGAGGCACGGAGGGGTCTCGGTATGTATACTAGATGGTCACCCATCCACAGACCAACCACGGCCAGTGTATCTTAACCTGATCGATCGACCTGTGCGGCTGTTATTAATTAGCCACGGGCCCCCCCAAAAATGATTCTAGGTGATAAAGATATAAATATAAGGCTATGGACAAATGTGCACCAATATCGAGACCAACTGAATAGTCTATTATAGGAGTAAGTTTAATAAGACAATGATGAAAAAAGTCTGTCAGGAAAAAATTATAGCTAAAGGCAAATGATAATTTTTCAATTATTTTAGCATAAGCTGCTTGATTGATTTTAAAAAATTTGGACAAATGCTAAAATGATTCAAATAGTAAAGATATAGCTGTAATTTTTAAAAGACAGATTTTTTTTATGGGTGTCTTAGTATTTGTTCCTTATTTAAGAGACTACTCAGTGACATAAGTTTTATTAGTGGTGGCCATAAAACAAAAAGACATTGATAAAAAAAAAAAAAAATTGTGGGCCTTGGTTCAACAAGGCCCAATGTTTCTGTCTTTTTTAATTCCAATGCTTTAAAAAAACAATTGTTGTTTTTTTTAAAATATCAGTACAACAAATACCAACCATATTTGCAATCATTACCTATTGTTTTTAAATTACCTTTACATTGTAAACATTTTCATCATCCTCTTCATCTGTGTCTGACTCTTGGGCAGTGACTTGCACAGTAGTACCACCCTCTATTACTGTCTTCATCAGAGGGACCTCAGGCGTTTTGTTGGCCAAACGAAAAAACTAAAACAATATTCATTATGAGGGACTGCATGATAAACTTAAATAAGAAAGTTTAACTATGAAACTAAGATTTTATAAAAATGAGTTTCTATATAAAATAATAGTTTTCAATCATTTAGTAGAAACAAGCAATACCTAATTAAGCAAGTTTTCTTAACTTTGAAAATGTCATTAACACTTTGACAGCCAAGCATTTATTTATTTCCAATATTTTTAGTATTAACTAGCTTCTGCCCGCGACTTCGTCCGCGTGAAATTCGTACTTTCCTCTAAAAGTTTCGAAAATGTATGTTGGTATGATCTTTATAATTAACTTAAATAAATAAGTATTCGGGCCAATTTTTAAGTTTATAGAACAAAGGAATCAGATTTTTCAAAGAAACTATCCCCGCTTTTCACCCCCACAGGGGTAGAATTTTGAAAAATCGTTTAAGATGTGTTCATAACTTGACTCAAAGTTTATTTATACCAATTTTCGAGCTAATCAAGCCACGCACTAAAATCCTCCCCTTTAAAATTAACTACCTCTTTTCATACAGTTAGGGGTAGATTTTCGAAAAACCCTGATACACGTAATTAATTATTTTTCGTCCTTAGTATAAATACTGAGTTTCAAGTTAATCGGACAGGGCGTTAAAATTCTTCCATACAAATTTTAACACCCCCCCATTACCTCTTTAGGGGGTATTTTAAAAAACGAAAAATTCCAAACTTCATAATTTACTTAGTATTCGTGCCAAGTTTCAAGGTTATTAACTCAATAAATAAGATTTTTCTTACAAACAAAATCCCCCCTTTTCACCCCCTTAAAGGTTGAATTTCCAAAAACCCCGTCTTATTCGATACCTACTCTGCACAAAGAACACAACCTCCAAAACTCATGTCCCTAGGACCAGCGGTTTAGACTGTGCGTTGATATTTCAGTCAGTTCGTTCATCCCCCTTTGGGGGAGAAATTATCAAAAACGCTGAGACACGTATAAATTAATTTTCAATCGTTAGCCTAAATACAAAATTTTAAGACCCTAACTTTTAAACTGACGGACTTTCATACACAACTTCATCCCCCTTTTTAACCCTTTGGGGTTGGAATTATCAAAAACGCTGAGACACGTATAAATTAATTTTTAGTCGTCAGCCTAAACACAAAATTTGAAGATCCTAACTTTAAAACTGGCGGACTTTCATACAAACTTTCATCCCCTATTTAACTCCCTTAGGGGTTGAATTTAAAAAAATCCTTCCTAATTCCTTGTCTACATTATAAAGGGAATCATTGTGTAAAATTTCAAAATAAATACCTATAACTACTTTAGTTAATAAAAGTACCTACGCATAATAATTTGTAATTTGAACGAATATTTAAACACTACCAAAACAACTAATACGTGGTCCTAACTTAAGCTACCTTACACTTAAAATCTAAGTGACTATTTAAACTAAAATATTTTTATAGAATTATAACCAGAAATATATACAACTCACAACAAAAAGAAATGAAAATAAAGCTGAAACGCCTGTGCAATACTATCTACCTATACCTACTTCACTTAAAAATAAATACTTATAACTACTTTAATTAATAAAAGTACCTACGCTTAATAATGTTTAATTTGAACGAATATTTAAACACTACCAAAACAACTCATACCTATTTTACAAAATAACAACAAAAGAAATTCAAATAAACTATAAAAGTCGCGCTGATAAGCACGGTTTCTCAATTTCAATTATTGTCTGTCAATAAGGTCGAACGCTCTGAACGCATCAACAGCCAAATATTAAATGAAGCTCGCTCTTTTTTTTTTTTTTTAACAATGGCATCTCGCAGTTCAACCTATGAGGTTGTCGTCTGCTTAACCGGGCTTGCCTGTGGATGCCTCAAAAATTAAGGCCTCCAGCCAGGGCTGAAGCTCGCTCTCGGACCTCCCGCCTTTTTATACCCTACCGCCGCACTGTGGACGGAAAACCAAGCTCCCCTTTCGTAGGATTTTTGAAAAATAAAATGTTTTATTTGATAGTTTCAAGTATACAGTTTTGTTGAGTACATTAAAACATTAAGTAAATTCGTAGTTACGGGTTTTTTTTTCAATCTATAGCATAAAAAAATGACTTTATATATTTCAAATGTATGAAAATGGAATTTGTTTTCCTCATAACTTTTGTCTGTCTTAAATTGTAAAGCTGAAACTTTTAGGTATTGTTGCCGAGCTTATACCAAAGCCACCTGACTTTTGACCTTGACCCCGTACTTCCCCGTTCAAAAGATATGAATAAATTAAAAATGCATATTTGGACGATGTTGTAATACGCGGTAATGTACCTCAAATATATGTATATATAAATTTCTTTTACCCAGTATTGAGCCCTGATAGTCAACAAACATGTGACTATTGATTTTAACGAAAAAAAAGAAGACGAACTGAAGATCTTCTAGCTAAAAATGATTTTGATACACTAGCTTATGCTCTTGTCATGAAAGCTGGTGACAATGAAAATCAAATGGACTTTGCCGAATTAGTGAAGCTAAAAAATCCAGAGGATGCACCGATACTTCGAGCCTGTCTGAATTTAACGAAACGAATTGTGCCTGCTGATAAGGCACTGGGTATGTCAACATCACTAAAGTTGTCAAAATGGCAATATTGGGCAATATATAACATTGAGGCAGACAACAAAAGATTTGGGATGTGATATTTTTTCATCATAATGATGTTTTACAGAATGAGAAGAAAAAGTGCCACGTAGAAAAAGAAGACATAGTGATAACTGATACTGAAACCTAAATTACAGTCAATTTTAAACGTTATGGTCAAGAAACTGTTCAAAATTCTGGTAACTGATGTTACTGGCAGTAATTTGACTCTAGTCAGTAAATGAGGATTTGACGATGCATCTGGACACAGCAACTACAAACAAAAAATGGAAGGTGATGACGCCAGCATCTTCATGTGTTCATTTGTTCCGTTGAAAATGATGAAAGGTGATACTGATGAAGTGATATGGGAAAATTCCAACCGTCTTCAACTTTTTACTGTCGGCCAATTTATTTCAAATTCGCAAAAGAAAATGATTTGAATAGTGAAGAAGAAATGGCGTCAATTGGAACAGAAATTGATGCTCTACGGCCAATTTTTATTGAAGGTGCAAATGTGAGACACAAGCTACATATGACCATGGTCGATGGCAAGATAACCTCACATCTATCAGGTACCTCCACATCGACATGTGATATCTGCAAAGCGACACCGAAAGAGATGAATAATATCGACATGGTATCACAGAGAAGTCATTCTGTCGACATGTTTAAGTTTGGTCTGTCTTCCCTTCATGCACGTATTAAATACATGGAATGCATCTTGCACATTGCTTACCGCCTTGACTTCGAGAAATGGCAAGCTAAAGGATATGATTTAAAAATACAATTGGCCAACAAAAAAATAAATATTCAAGAACGATTTCGGTATGAAATGGGACTGCTTGTGGATGGAGTTTAACAAGGTGCAGGAACTACCAATGATGGAAATACTGCCAGAAGATTTTTTGCTAATCCCGAAGTAACTGCGCAGATGACGGGTGTTGATGAAGAACTTATTAGACGGTTTGGAGTGATTCTTCAGGTAGTCTCATGTGGAGAGTTTATAGACGTGGAAAAGTTCCGGCAATATTGTGCTACGCTACAACAGCTCATAGATATGTTTAGCTCTATGCATGGTATTATATGCCCTCAAGTGTGCATAAATTACTCATGCATGGTGCCGACATAATTGAGCACAATAACTTTATTCCAACCGGTAAACTTTCTGAAGAGGCATCCGGAGCTCGCAACAAAGATTTAAAAAAAATCAGAACCTTCCACTCGCGGGAACCTAGCAGAATTGCAACAAATGAGGATATTAACCGTAATTTGCTGATATCCTCTGACCCATATCTCTCTAGTTTCAGACCTAAGATGAAGCAACTTCGTAGTAAACCTCTATCAAATGAAGCCAAATTGTTATTGTTTTTAACTTCTAGTTCAGATAAGTATAGAAAATGTAGACTTCGTAGACATAGGAAACCTGTCTGACTGTGACATTGACTAATTTAATTGTGATTAGGTCCTCCTGAATCATTGAATTCATATCGCATTATTTGTTGTATAAATTCAATTATTAATTTACTCATACGTTTTGAATAAGGATGTTTTTTATCAAGATCAATAGTCACATATGTTTGTTGACTATCAGGGCTCAATACTGGGTAAAAAAAATTATATATACATATGTACATTACCACGTTAATTACAACATCGTCCAAATATGCATTTTTAATTCATTCATATCTTTTGAACGGGGAAGTGCGGGGTCAAGGTCAAAGGTCAGGTAGCTTTAGTATAAGCTCGGCAACAATACCTAAAAGTTTCAGCTTTACAATCCAAGACAGACAAAAGTTATGAGGAAAACAAATTCCATTTTCATACATTTGAAATATATAAAGTCATTTTTTTATGCTATAGATTGAAAAAAAAACCCGTAACTACTAATCTACTTAATGTTTTAATGTACTCAACAAAACTGTATACTTGAAACTATCAAAAAAAACATTTTATTTTTCAAAAATCCTACGAAAGGGGAGCTTGGTTTTCCGTCCACAGTGCCGTCTAATAAGTTCTTCATCAACACCCGTCATCTGCGCAGTTACTTCGGGATTAGCAAAAAATCTTCTGGCAGTATTTCCATCATTGGTAGTTCCTGCACCTTGTTAAACTCCATCCACAAGCAGTCCCATTTCATACCGAAATCGTTCTTGAATATTTATTTTTTTGTTGGCCAATTGTATTTTTAAATCATATCCTTTAGCTTGCCATTTCTCGAAGTCAAGGCGGTAAGCAATGTGCAAGATGCATTCCATGTATTTAATACGTGCATGAAGGGAAGACAGACCAAACTTAAACATGTCGACAGAATGACTTCTCTGTGATACCATGTCGATATTATTCATCTCTTTCGGTGTCGCTTTGCAGATATCACATGTCGATGTGGAGGTACCTGATAGATGTGAGGTTATCTTGCCATCGACCATGGTCATATGTAGCTTGTGTCTCACATTTGCACCTTCAATAAAAATTGGCCGTAGAGCATCAATTTCTGTTCCAATTGACGCCATTTCTTCTTCACTATTCAAAGCGCGGCAACCGTTACACAAAAATAATCCTTATAGCATGATTCAGTCTTCACGTGGGACGGCGCGATGGCTTATTTCATGTATAAGTTTGATGTTCCTATACCGATTTCTATGATTCTTTTTTTATTGAATAGGTAATAATGTTAACTTTTTTAAATTAGGGATGAGTGAGAGTATTATAAACGTAAGAGTAAACAAATATAATCAGAATGCTCCGAACTGCTAAGCTATCAGGAGTTACACGTGTTATTGTGAGTCAACCATAAAAGATAGACATATGCTGTTGCGGGATATTTTTTAGACAATTTTATGTAGAATATTTCCGTCATACATGATTTCTATGTAACTTTAACCATCAAGGCTGCACACGCGACGGAAGCTTAAAAAATGGAGTAACTTCTCCCGTTTTTCCAACATTTCCCTTCACTACTCTGCTCCTATTGATTGTAGCGTGATGAAAAGTATACTAAAACCTGCCCAGGAGTATAAAGAATAATTGCACCAAGTTTCGTTAAAATCCGTCCAGTAGTTTTTGTTTCTATAAGGAACATACAGACAGACAGACAGACAGACAGACAGACAAAAATTTTACTGATTGCATTTTTGGCATCAGTATCGATCACTAATCACCCCCTGATAGTTATTTTGAAAATATATTTCATGTACAGAATTGACCTCTCTACAGATTTATTATAAGTATAGATTAGTACGTGATCCGCTGTCAGTGTTAAAATTTTGTTGTTATTTACACTTTTGTTGCTGACTGTACCTAATACCTGACTAAAATAAAAATATTAATATTTATGAAGAGGACTGGAAACAACACAAATATATGTTGTTGTTTTGCTCTGATCAGAATGTTTTGGTCTACTTGCACCACACATCACTAAAGGAAAAAAAATCATTTCATACCCAAAAATTAAGAGTCGTTCCACTAAAAGTCTGCCAGACAGAAAAAGAAACTGCTTTTTATAGGAAATAACATAATGAAAATTTTTAATATTACAACAAAGGTCTACAATTTGCCTTGTGGCTCATATTTGAGTTTGAACTTTGAAAGTACCAAAAATAGTTTTGCAAACATTATTTTGGACATTTGTTTAAAGACACAAACAGTTATTGCCCAAGGCCGCAAGGTAGAACTGGACATGAGGTTGTTTCTCGTTTTAAACATTAATGTCATGCTTGAAACATTTTAACTGAAAAATATGAAAAAAAAAAAAAAAAAACCGATGAAACAAGCTGTGATGATGTAATAATAATACAGATTAAACGAGCTGTATTAATGGACACGAAAATATTTGTCGGATTAATCCGACATAAGCGGTTAAAATGTTAATAGCAGGTTAATTGTATACTCTCATTGTAATAGTAAAAAAAATTGATGGTGTTATTTCCCATAAGAAAACTGTTTTTTTTTCTGGCCAGAACTTTAATTTTTGGGTAAAAAGTAACCTGAATGATGTCCTTTAATACAACAAGAATTAAATACTTAATTAAAACATTATTCTGTCTGTCATCTGCGAGACAAAAATAAAAATGATGATTTTAAATTCATTAAGCCACTAAACATACATATTTAGCAACTTGTGGTGCAAGCAGACCATAGTAATCATTCCACAATCTAGATGGAATATTTGCATATCTGTTTTAGGAATTTACTATTATTTTACACTTACTTTGAGCAGGGACTGTGACCAAGACATTGGCGCCAAGGGTGTAGCATTCTGTATGAACTGCAAGACATGCTCATCAGCTTGACGACATATATGCTTGAAATCATAGCTCAGTTCGATGAAAAATTTGCAGCGATTGCAAATATATGTAGGCATTTTATCAGACGGGAAGACCTGAGAGGGGAATAGAATGTTTTTAATATATTTCTTTAATGTTAAATTACATTTATTTCTGTAAATTGGTTCAAAAAACACATTTACACATCAATGTTACATTATATTTTTTAAACTAGATGTGTTCGGTGTTTCCTGCCTACTCTATTTCGGTTTCTTTATTATTGTTTTAATTTAAGTAATAAAGGGTTGTCTCCACCAGGCGGCGCCTGCTGGAAAGTAATTGACACAAATCCGCAACACAATGTAAATTGCAGCCTTTTTACCATCGGAAAATTATGATAAGCGTAATAAATATGTAATTTTTACAACATTGATTACGTACTCAAGGACTAAACAAACATTTTTTATTTATATTGTTCGTACATTCGGCGCCATTATGCGATACGTACACAAAACCCATTATTTAATAAGAATTATATAAGTAAACAAATGTTATTCAGTATTGGAAAAGAAAGTATAATATATGTACCTCAATAGAGATGCTTGATAATATTTTTAGTGGAAGATTAACTGTGTTTTTTGTAGATCGTTTTTCATAGATACTTGTTAGCGTATCGCCTTGTGCTAAACAAAAACGGCAAATTTTAATGGAAGACAAACTATCCCGTCTTGCCTCCATTTTTATAACCGATAATAACACAACACAACACTTCACTTCACTCAAATAAAACTGATATTTTACTCCATAACCTCTTCCGATTATCACAAATTCACAAAATCACCTTAGATTTTGTATTGACACTAGCGCCACCACAAGCGCTTGGTGTGACGCCTCGTACGAACGTAGAGGTGTTGCCAACTCCAAAAGTTTAAATTATCGAATTTCCTCGTCGAAATTATCGTTTCGCTACGACAAAGCAGCACAGCAAGAATTTACTTAGAAATTTTAATCAAACTATCGTACTTTTAACGTAATTTAAACATAACATACAAAGTCAAACATTTTATTTCAATCAAATAGGCTGAACATGCACATAAAAGGCACTTTTGAACGTCAAAATTTACAAAAAATATAATTGATTCTAGTCGCCCCTTCCAAAAGGTAGTTTCATATGGAGAAGAATTGGTAAGAAACTCCACCATTATTCTTTTTAACCGACTTCAAAAAAGGAGGTTTTGTATTCGACCCGTATGTATGTATGTATGTTTGCGATTTTATCAAAATCTAATGAACTGATTTTGATGATTCTTTCATTAACGTGATCTACATACTTTCAGGAAGGTTTTAGTATAACAATACATTAAGGTAATTCTAATGAATAAAACCTTAATGAATTGTACGAACTTATATGCATAAATGTACTACATCTCCGGCATTTCTATGCGAATTTTCATGATTCTTCTAGTCGGTGTCTTCAATTCTTCAATGCACTAGTGTAATTTAATTTTTTTGGGGTAGGTACAACTAAAAAGTTAAAAAAATAAAAAACTTGTACAAAAAAAACTGAATAATTATGCTTTGCTAATACGCTAATCGCACATCGTATCACTGGCTAAAATATCATACATCCCCATAATTATCGTACGGTTTGGCAACACTGGCGGAGCGGGAGAAGACGCCGTTGTACAGCGCTCTTGGCGGTGAATAGATGTAACTGTTTTAATTATTTACAACTACTCCTCACTAGATGTCAATAGCTGTATCTGTAAGCATAACATAACATGACGCCTGTTTTTCCCGAAGGGTAAGACAGATGTGTGTTAATAGTAGGTAAACCAACATTTCGCTAGTTGTGTCTATGTAAGCCATATAGTTTCACTTCGATAAAACTACACATTTCTGATTTGGGAATGGGTAGGCAAGCTCGGGGAAACGGTAAACAATGTGTGCACTGTGACTGTGTGTACCCGCTCTCCGAGGAAAGAGCCGACCACAGAGCATGTAACCTTTGACCCGACCGATCCCGCTTGGAGAACAAGGTTTGACGACGATCTGACTAGAAACAGCAAAACGCCGCAACACGGGCGGGATCGCGTGCACGTTTTTCTCAGAAGCAGTACCTAGCGTTCTGCTAGAGAATTCGATTCCGGCTCTTGTTTCCAATCCAGGCAGTTAATAAAAGTAAAATCTTCGTTTTTATTTTGTTTTTAATTAACAAAGTAGATACCTACCTAATCGAGTAGGTACCCTCGATTCTTGGAATCATACAAAAATGAAGTGAAATTTCTACAAAACTTATTATAATCAGACTAGTTAAATTTTATAAACATGATAATAATTAACAAGATTTATTAAAATAATCATATTGTACAGTAGGTATCTACCTAAGTACTTAGGTACAGGCTACGTTCTCATAATAAACAACAACATATAACACATTATTAACTTATAAAGTGAACAGATTGTGAGATACATACGAGTAGAGGATTCGAGATTCGACACAATCATGTTTAAAATCTTCAACATGAAAACCTACGGCGTGAACAACATAATCAGCTGAATATCTTACATTATAATGAACATTACCTACTTACTCTATGATCTACGGTAAAATGAAAGCGTTTATAATAGTTTCACGAAGTACTTAATTTTAGACACAAAAAATACCGTAACCGTACCGTTTGCGAGATTTTATTCCTGTGGGACTTAAATAGGGCCGGGATACTAGAATCGAATCCTCTAGGCACTGTGTTCGTATGTTGAGGACAGCAACTTGAGCCACTGCATGGTTTTAGTTGGTAGAAAACTTCGACGTAGGTAACCCTGCGGCATTCTTATACTTAGGATAAGGACCCATGATTTAATTTTGCAGGGGCTGGTAGTCACGTGTGACAAAAAGAGTTGCCAAAGGAAAGTAAATTAAAAAGGCAACGACGGAGACGAGAATCAGAATGAAGAGTTTTCTTGGTCTGTTTGTCTCCATACTCTGTTTACAATTACAACTCTAGGGAAGTCTGTATTTAGTGCCAGGATTGCAAGTTGCAACCCACGAAGCGTGCACAGCTTATTTGGACATTTTATGTTGTTTTCTTGATTAAGTATAATTAGTTACGTACACCATTCCATCTTAAATAAAAATAAGTATATATCTATATATGTGACCGGTCAAGCCCCGCGCGTTACCGATCGGTGACGAAACAATAGAAAATCAATTGTGTCTCATTAGCGGAGCTTGACAGATTAAATATGTATGTGTGTGTGTTACGTGTTTTTTTTTTACGTGATTATTGTATTTTTGATTGTGTTAGATATGATTTAAATAGGTAGGTAAATGTTTTCTTTATATTTCCCCTCCTTAATTTACTGTTTGTCCCAGACATTGTGAAAACAATCCTGGACACGAGTGTCAATCTTATCTTTTTTCGCAAATCAAAATTATTTCCTTACTTAATTATGATCATAATCATTTATTTGTCAGAAAATGGTACTTGTATTTTAAGGGATAATGCACTTTATTATCCCTTAATAGATTATATTTGAGAAAGTCTTTACTTATTTTTAAACTAAATTAGATACCTACACTATTACATTGATATCTTCGACAAAGAATAGAATACCTACTCTTTATTATGTAGACCATAAGATATAAATTACAGATATAAATATACAGACATTGATAAGTAGACATTGTTGTGTAGGTATAAAGATGTCATTGCTAATCTAAGAATATCAGCAGTAAACATTCAAAAAAAAGAAAAGTGACTTCCAACCCTAGACCGTCGTTGAGCGATGCTTGGGGGAAGCCAACAATCAGTGCCAGATCAGCCACGTAGCAGGTGTAGCAAATGCTATGGTAAATAATGTAAATGGCCCCGTGCTTGGACGTACAAAAAACAAGTCATGGCCGGTACCCTATACCAACATAGATATATTGAAATATTAGGGAACAATGGTTAAAAGAAACCTAAGCTCTCTGAGATGGGATGTTAAAAATTTTCGCGCCCGCTCCGCTCGCTCTTGCATACAAGGTTCTCTCGGAACTTGTAATCACGTAGGTTTTTACAAAAGTACCTACTACCTACAAACAGTTACTGAGCATTGATTGAATAAATTAATTTGACTCAAGTAAATCAACTGACATGGAACGAAAAAGAACGTATTTATTAAGAAGCATTGATTTGACTAGTGAAAAATCACTACACAACTAAAACTATTATGAAAAAGTGTTTTATCTTGTAAACCTTAGAACCTTAAACAAACTAAGTTCTACCATATTTTCTCCTAGGTAAAATTTGCTGCAGGTCGGTCCGGCACTGGCTGTCAATAATGGTAGATATACCTACTTATTATTAATACCTAAGAGGCACTAAGAGCCTGTCTTGACAAAGCGAACCGCGAAGCAACAACAACAACAACGAACAACAAAGCCCCGACCCCCGAGGGTTTGATTCGCTCATGAATGAGTGCGTGCATGCTGTGGACGGAACGCACCCACTGATTACTAGTTTAGCCCCTAGTCTGTTAGGAAAGCTTACCTATTAAGTTCTGTAACAATAGAAAAAGTAACAGTGTCTTATTCTTCTATTAGTCTTTTATCACTCACGATACAGTGGACACCTGTTAAGCCTCAAAATATTAATTTATGACACCCGAACATCTGCTGTTGTAAGGAGAAAATGGTAGTAATAACAGATGATAGGAATTGAAACTAAGTCGATAAGATTCGATAGCGTTCATATTATTTTGTTAGGTATATAAATCATAATTATCTGGTAATTATTAATAAATGATTATAATTTTGTTATCGGACTTACAAGGCTAATACAATGTGTCAACATCTCATAACTTCTTGGATGCTCTAAATCGTTGCTCTTATGTTGTGTGGTGTTTTATATAATCGCGGTATTAAGAAAAATATAAATAAAACAAAGATATGGAACCGAATGATACAAGTTTACAAAAATCGAGACATTCTCTTGATAGTGCTTTAGTGGCTAAAAATGATTCAAAAATGTCGTAAGTACTATTTTACAATAATTAATTTAGTATTGGTGCCAAAAGTGAATTAAATGTTTGTACCTGAAGGATAACCCGGATGTTAATAAAGGTGTTTGTGAACAAAAATCAAAATTTGTTAAAATTTTGTCTTTGTGCTGCATTTCGGGGATTGACATATAAGTTTTAAAATTCAGTGTCATTGTAGTATGTTTAAAACATTATAAAGCGGTAAAGGGCGAGCTTTTTGGTCAAACTCTTACTTCCTTTCATATATCTTTTACTTCTATTTCGAATACCTAAGCTATGTAGGTAAATAAAACGATTTTTAAACGCAACATACAATTGTGTGCACTAATCTTGATGTTCAGTGAAAGAGAGCTAACTCTCCTTTTCCGCGGAAAAAGTGGACAGAGGGAAAGACCTTTTGTTGTGTAGGGGGACAACGTAGTAAATAATGGAACTTATCTTGAAAATAGCTCAATGATCCACCCTAAATACAGAAGATACCTGTGCCACAGCAGTATTTTGTGCAGGAATTCAATAAAAGAGCAGCAAATAAATTAAAATTTTATTTGCAGTTGGCGCCCTAGTTCTTTCGCAAATATTGCCAGCGATTATCTTAGGAAACCAGAACCGGTGCTGGATTCTGTAGCTGGTGAAACAGTGAACCACAACAATAAAATCACCAACAACCAAAGTCCAGAGCATCCAGCAGCCGAATCTGCTCCAGCTACTCCAGAAGTGACGCCCAAACATGAAAAGGTACAAAATGGTCGATTTCTAAGTTAAAAATAGATTGGCTTACTAATAGTAACTATTTAGAAAGACTCACTGAAAAGAATCTTGACGCAATTTTACCGGTAGGTTGCTTATTGCTTATAAGGATGATAATACGATATGTACGCTGCATGCTGGGCTTATAGTCGCCGGCACATAACTTGGCAAGAGTCCTCCCCTTTTCGCCTACTTTCTTTAACTGTCTTCTAAACAGAGATGTTTAAAAATAAATTATGACAATAACCATAGCATAATGACAAGCAACAATAGTTATTTGTTATACAAGAGTGCAAAGTTGCTTTTTAACCGCGTGTTCAATTTTGATGACCGAGCAAGCGAAGGATTCTAAAATTGAATCACGAGCGCAGCGAGTGATTCAAAATTAGAATCCTGAGCGTTAGCGAAGGAATCAAAAGAGCACGAGGTGAAAAATCTTTGCACTCGAGTGCAACACGTAACTTTTCATTCCACCTCAGCGAGGAAATGACTAAATGCAAAAAAAAAACGTTTACAATCACAAGATAGGTACACTTTTATTTCAGTTTAGGTATTAATTACTACATTATGACAGGTAAGTATTACAGAATAATCTTTAAATTATAACAAAATAATACTAAGGTATAATTAAGAAAATTTTAATGTAACGTTGCTACAGTTATTTTGAACATATCGTACTGTTTTAAATACTTCTCGCGTGATTGTTGAGGGAGAAAGCTCATTTGCGCATTATTAACAGTTTCAGTCAATTCTGTTGGCGTCAAGCAAACTTCCTCGTCGCTAGAATCACTCATTTTAGTTTTTTCACTTGTTTTCAAGTTTCTTGTTTTTAATATAAGGTTTAACAATGACGTGAAAAAATGCCGCGTAAAGAACCGCGTACAAAGCAAATTGAAAAAAGAACACCAAGAAGGTTCCGAGTCTGAGTTTTTAACAAATTAAAAAAAAGTTGTATGATATATTCGGCACCATAGAGGTAGCAGTAAATAGGTTTAATGTTTTTTTTAATTCACAAACTTAGTGCACACGATGTTCTAAATTCAATTTACTTTATCCTCTAGAGAATAAAAACGGCTTTTCCACTCAGATATTGAAGATTAAAAATACTCTTTCCGAGATGGTGGGATGAAAAAGTACATTTTTTTGTTGCACTATTTTTACATGGGCAAACTGACTCCCCCAACGCCAAAATCTCGCCAAGTTACGTGCGCCGCACTGTACCGAATCTTATCTTCGTTATTCTCGAAGTCTTCGTTTAAACTAATAACAGTCCATAAAATATTCACCAAGGTCATTACAAGCATTTTATTTTAAGACCTTAAATTAACAAAAGCCTGCCAGGAAAAATACAAACGATGTATATTACGATTACTATTCAGCGGAGAAGGTAAGCCGCTTAAAGGTTTGATAGACTATATAGGATCCCATTCCCCGAAGTCTGAGAACCCAATACAATCGCGAAGTAATTTTAAGACGTTGTACGATCGCAATCCAAGCCTTTTATTATTTCCTAAGAACTAAAAAATTATGAGGATTCTCTAAAACATGATAAAAGTGTTATACAAAATTATTTGACTCATAAGTTGCTTAGAAATTGTCATTATTCGTATTAGTCCGACAGCATTTGAGAAAGTTTCGTAGCGGAGCTGACTGCCCACAGTCCAGTAACTGGAGGAGACATCTAAACGGCCAAACCGTTTATTTTCGGTTTAATAAATCATTACACCTTGCAGCCAAAAGCTGAACCTGCACCTGCACCTGCTTCTGCACCTGCCTCTGCACCTGCCTCTGCACCTGCCTCTGCACCATCAACACCGACACTCTCTATGAAAAAGGACAAGACTATACGGAACACTGTGGTTGACATCGTAATCGTGGAAGCCAAGGGCCTCCCAGACCCGCCACAGGATAGCCATTCTCATTCAATTTATTGTAAATTCCGGTAAGTGAATCATTAATGTTGGGAATTTTTGAAGTAAAGCCAGTCTTAGTTTAAGGCATTGTTCACAGTGCAGCACATTACGCGGGAACAAGAGACAGATAACTGTTTCTTCATGTAGATAAAACTGCACCATCAGTACTTAGAGTAATCATCAGTTGAATCAGTACTGCATAGCTATTTACAAACATTCGAGAGGTCATTTCGAAATTGACACATTTTTGATTCCTGCCTGATTCATCTTGCCGCCGATAGCAAGTAGCCGATACCGATACAGGAAGTGAGGAGCACGTAGAGAATAGCGGGCGTCTATTTGATTTAAACTGACTACATTTTCGGGTTTCGGATTTGTGAACAGCGTTTAGAGGACTGCTTCAATAACATTGATGGATTTTCGATTCGGCACGGAAGCGTATCTAATGAAGGCGATGTAAAAGGACTGTATGTGTTAATGACTGGTGGGATGAAATAAAACTAAAGCTGTGTGTTAAAAGGATTTTAGTGAATAAAAAATGAATATTAACCCATTGAATGTCGTAATTACACACACAATTAAAAAGCCATTGTGTCTCTCGTAGATCTACGTTCCGACAGACGAGAGGTTAAAACATAAAATTGGAAACACTGTAAACCTTTGACAGACGCGTACAAGACGAACTGGTTTGTACTGATAGTAAAGACTGGAAATTCGCTACATTTCTGGCATCCAAAGCATGAATAGGCATGGCATATGAAGGTAATTTCCAATTAATTTCAACCTCTTTGTTGCAGCTTAGGATCTCAATCACACAAATCTAAGTCTGTGACTACTTCAAAGCAACCACAATGGCGGGAGAGGTTTAGCCTACATCTGCGCAATGATCAGCTGTTACATATATCTCTACATGATAAAGGAAAACGGAAGAATTTCATGGGCAGGTATGGGAAAAGATTGTCTTTATTTATTATATAATTCAAAAAAGTCCTCTTGACTTCTAACTTGTCGTAATTTTGATGATTTTTTTCCATAGGCATATAAATACCTACATAACATAGCGTTTTACCGAAGCTATGATTTCATCAATCCGTTCCGTTACCGAACCGTTCTGTTCGTTTGTTAGCTCTCTCAATGGACAATAGGCATAACCGCGATAAGAGGTGTTTTTCTGTCTAAACAGCCTGCAAAAGATGTATATAAACTTCTATTAATATTGATGATTTTATCACTTATACTGCACGAGGGTTTGATCTACTTAATTAATGAGTCTGCGAGTTGTGATTTGATTACTTGTTTGTATAAACGTGCATTTTATCTTGTGACCTTCCCCAGGGGTCAGTGGCAGTAGGTACCACTGAGCGGCATTAGTGAACTTGGTAATTTTTATTGTTCTTTTACGTGTATGTTGCTCGAAGATTTGTCAATAATGTATAATATCAATTGTTTATTTTCATAAACATCTGCTTCTGACGTCAGTACAGTGCGCAATCTATATATTCATATTATATATATCCGGCGACAGCACCCTAGACTAATTTTCACTCCTTTCGTGAGCTCTCTGATAACTTCCAAAACCAAAATTGGCTTCGGTCCATCCTCCGCATTAAACGGCAGGACTGTGTTTTTAACACAGAGGTGTGGAGGCGATTTTGATGAAAATCCAACTGAGATGGTGTGGTCATGTACAGCGCATGGATGCCAACAGACTGCCTAAAACCGTTTTCTACTCGGAGCTTGCCCAGGGAAAACGTGCGCAGGGCGGGCAACACCTATGCTACAAAGACTTTCTCAAACGTTACCTTATGACTTGTGGCATACCCGTTGATCAGTGCGCAATAAAATTGTGTAGGTCAGGGGTTGTCACTAAATAAAGCTTCTAAAAATTCTCAAACTTTTGCCTGGGCTTTCATGTGAAAATACTAGACATTAGAAAATGATGTAGTACCTAATAAAACCGTTATTTTTTAGTATTGCGTCAATGGTTACTTAGTTAAATTATTTTAAAAGTTGTGTTCTAGACCTGTCGACGCGGGAAAGGGAGCGTACACATGACATCTGGCAGGACCTGGACGAGGGCTACGGCTCGGTACATCTGTCAGTTACGTTGTGCAACATCCGTAACAGTGGACAAGACCCGAACCAAGTGGTCGCGACCACTGAGCCAAATTTGGACGATTTACGATCCAAATATGTACGTATTCACTTTAATGAAATTATTATACAAGTTGGAGATGACAATATCTAATCACGTTCCCAGTCTGGATACATAATTTTAACCAAATATATACCATAGTTTAGTCACTATAATTATCTACTCAAAGATTGGCAAAGCCCATAGTGACACCATCACTAGTAGGTATTTAGTTTGAAAACTCAATTATTTGATTTTCATGTTAGAATTTATTTGAGAGTTGCAAAATACTTCTATGCGTTAGAATCGCTAGTTTTCATTTATTGTCGTCTCCACATTGTATACTACCCATCTACAATTAAAATATAATCCCTGAAGTATACATTGTAGGATAGGTTTAAATAAAAAATAGTAATAGCTAGGCCATGTGGGTTTTCTCGTAGCTTTCGTAGCGGCGCTACGAAAAATGCGGATGCAAGATTTCGTAGAGGTGCTACGCCATAAACAAGTCTACTCAAAGGAAAGTTAATAGCAGGGGATCGAGGGGGGGGGGGCGGAGGGGGGTTCAGGGGCTCAGGCTGGAATAAATCAGAAAAAGGATGTCATAAAAAGAATCGAATTGAATCAGCATAATTATTATATTGTTATACAGAAGACGCAAAAATAGCATTTCGTAGAGGTATCCACATGACTTGTACTTTCGATTTGTGATTCCGCAGTAATGCTACGCTATGGAAAAGATATGAATGGGATGTGGGAGAAATATTTGTGTATTCCCGTAGCGTAGCAATAGCATCTGTTTTCATCAGACATAGACAATTTTAAATCCATGGGCTGTGTTTTCAGGCTTTCTACAACCTGACTCCAGATACGAGTGTGATCGGTCAGCTTCACGTGAAAGTGATTGGAGCTCGGGGGTTGTATGGCAAGCCCAATGCGTACTGTACTCTGGAGGTGGACAATGAGAGGGTGCAAACTCCATCGGCCAGTTCTAGCGCTGAACCCGTATGGAATAAGAGCTATGTTTTGTGAGTATTTTAAGATATTTTAGGTTTGGTTCTACGTGTTGTCGACGTGTGGTAATAAATCATGGCACATTTTTCGTGACTTTTGCTGGCTATTTGAAGTACAGTTTTAGGTTCTATTGTCACTTGTAACCAGTGTAGCGAGATCGTAGTCCACCACAAGATTTTTGAAAATGTTGGATATAACAAACGAAGTTATGAAACTTAATTCTCCTTTGAGCCATCCAAATCCAAATTATACGTAGAATTAGTTATTGGATTATGTCTAGCGATAACAGGATACCTTGAGTTCTCAATATTTCATACTTTATCTTTAAAGTTAGAGATTTAGAAATAGAACATTATTGAATTACACTTGAAGGTAACTTTAATATAAAAATTACATATTCCAGCAATATATACGACGTTGCTTCAACATTTGAGCTGAAAGTCTACGATCGGTCTATAAACTCACTGCTGTACGATTTCCTGGGCAGAGTGATCATACCATTGCTTAGGATAAACAGCGGAGAAGCAAGCTGGTACGCTCTCAAGGACAGCTGTAAGAAAAAGGGAGCCCGAGGGAACTGTCCTAGAGTGAGGTTGGAAATGAACCTATTTTGGAACCCGGTGAGTATTTTTTCAAACTCAAAAACTGTACCGATATAGCGGAGTTAATTCTTAAGAATCACCCTTACCGTGTAGGTTTTTGCTCAGTATGTTAGGACTAGAATTAAGTGAAGGTAGATTAGACTAAAAAAAGGACTACGATGTTACTTTTTCGCCTTCTGGAGGATTGATGGTCTATCTGCAACACGATATTGGGGACCCAATATATTGAAGGGCCATCTCAGAGCATGGAGGACTCTCAAATTCAAATTCAAATTCTTTATTGCTTACTATGTGTACATAAATAAAGTTCTTAACAAAAGATACCAGTTCTTAGAACATAGTGGCCCTGTCAGGGCATTGCAATTTCAACATGCATGTATGCTTATAATTGTAAAACATGCATTAAATTGATTTACATTCATTGATTAAAAAGAAAAAAGTTATAAATATTAAATTTTAGATAGGACATCGTTTTAATTACATTATATAATTTTATCATTTACATCATATTAATTATAAATTATTAAAGTCATACCCAAATAAAAATACACATGTCATGAGTTACCTAATTTAAAAATTATCATTATTCATTAATTCAATTATGTCATAGTATTGTAATCATTTAATATTAATTATCATAATCCTTTTTAAAAAAATATTTTACTGAATTATATTCAGTTTAGTGATAGGTACTTTATTGAACAAAATTATTTTTCCTCAAGAAATTCTGCTATTGAATAATAGGCCTTTTTAATTAAGAAATTTTTCAGCATTCTTTTAAAAATAATAATTGAATTTATAATCTTAATGTCCATAGGTAGCTTGTTATAAATCTTTGTGCTCATACAGAAAACACTATTTCTGTACGCTCTAGTGTGGGACGCTTTATCTCTTAAGGTATTTTTAAGTCTTCTGCTTTTTAACGTATCATAGCTTGTGATGTTTGATTTAACTAACATTGAGGCCAGGTAGATAAATAGAGCAGGGAGTGTTAAAATCTTGAGATTTACGAAATGTGGTTTACATGAATCAATTTGGCGCAACCCACATATAGACCTGATACACTTTTTTTGGGCTTTGAACGCCATTTCTTTATCCGTCGAGTTTCCCCAATATAGTAACCCATACGACAGAGTGGATCCCACATACGCATGGTAAGCAGTAAGAAGCGCGGTCTGGTTGGATACGTTTTTAAGCATATATAGAGCGTAAGAAAATTGATTCAATTTGGTACATACACTATTTACATGTGTTTTCCATGACAGATTCGAATCTATATGGATTCCCAGAAATTTTGTATTTGCCACCTCAGCTACAGTTTCATCATTGTGTGCAATAGTTAAAGGAATAGATGTCGCGTTTTTATTTTTAAAGTTCATGTAATGTGTTTTTGTGAGATTAATTTTTAAATTATTTATTTGAAGCCAATTTATTAATTTAGATAAGGAGTTATTTATTTCTTGTTCATGATTTTTATTATTATTATTAGTGAAAAGAACCGTACTGTCATCTGCAAATAAAACCATAGGTTGCGGAATAGCATTAGGTAAATCGTTTACGTAAATGAGAAACAGTAGTGGTCCCAGTATTGACCCTTGAGGTACACCATATTTTATAAATCTAGGACTCGATGTATACTTAATCTCTGTCTTTGTAAATGGACATAACTGAGTTATTTCCGTGAACTGTATTCGGTTACATAGATATGATTTGATTATTTGTAGTGCTTTACCTCGAACTCCGTATATTTCCAGTTTTTGCAAAAGAAGTTCATGATCAACATAATCAAACGCCTTTGTCATGTCCATGTATAGAGCTGTAACTTGGTTTTTTTTATCTAGTTCTGTAAGTATTTTTTCTAAAAACTGATGAATTGCTGAATTTACCGATTTCCCTTTTCTGAATCCTACTTGATTATCTACTATTATTTTATTTTTCTCGAAATATTCAGTAAGTTTATTATTTAGTACTTTTTCAAATATTTTGGCGAATATTGGAATTAGAGCAATCGGCCTGTAACATCGTACATCTTCTGGGTTTCCTTTCTTAAATAGTGGTGTAACCACTGTAGTTTTTAAAAATGTTGGGAAAATTCCTTCCTCAAGACACTGATTTATAATATGAGTTATGATTGGGGCAATTACGTACACTACACGTTTTATTATTTGCGTTGAAATTCCATCATAGCCCGTACTTTTGGTGTTTTTTAATGCCATGATTATTTTCACAACATCGCTTAGGGTAACTGGGGTTAAGAAACAGGAGTTTGGTTTATTGTAAGTTAGAATCTTTGCGTAATTTATTTTATTATTTGTCAGTTTCGAGATGTCATCAATAAAGAAATTGTTAAATGTTTGTGCTATAGTATCAGGGGCCGTTGCCCGTTATAACTTGATTATTATATCTTAATCTATCAATTTTTTCAGGGGGATTATTGTTTTTATTTTTATTTATTATTTGCCATATTGCTTTAGGTTTATTTGTGGCTGTTTGTATATAGTAATTATTTTGCGACTTTTGAGTAAGTTTTACAATTCTTTTAAACTTTTTTGTATAATTATTAAAGTTACCCTTATCTGATTTTTTACCTGAGAGTCGATATATTTTAAGAAGCATTCTTTTACGAAGAGAACATATTTTTAATCCTTTACTAAGCCATTTGGTTTTGCCACTCTTCAATGTTCATCTCAAGGAAGTCGAACCCTGTAGATCAGTCGAACTGTGCGCGGCCTCCTGTATAGGCCTAAGGCGTAATTTATTGTGAAAAGGTAAATTTTAATAATAATCGTGATAATAAAACCGATAATTGTTTTGATTGTGAGGCTAATCCGTAGGATTTATTCACCTTACGACACATGTGGCGTTGTGAAATTCAATTAACAATTTATAAACTAATGAAGTTTTATCTTTCAGGTGATCGCTTCGATGAAACTGTTTCGTCCGAAGCAGGTCAAGTACATAGCGAAACGACCAAAGTTCGACATACCACTGATATACAAAAACTGCAAGTTTATCAAGGAAACCTTTGATGCTCTCTTCCAAATCAACGAACATTTCAAGTAATTCTTCTTCTTCTTTTGTGTCAATGGTACCTACTCTTCTTCGATGTTTTGATATTTTTTGAGCCCAGTAGGCGGCCACGTTGATTGCGGCATCCAGTGGCATTCTTTATGTCATCCAAGGTGCTGGTGAACGGGCACTTAGGGACCACCAGCAAGTGGGGCATAGTCTGATTAGAGGCAAAAAGTAATTATTGTACTTCGATGATCGGGGTAATCCCCGATCATCGAAGTACAATGAAATAATTCGCATTGCAAGCAGGATGCTTAATATCTTTATCTTTGGATAGATATGACTTGCGTAATTGACTGATTAGTGATTGTACTTAAATTTATGTTCACGTGCAACTGCCCTAAGAGATTATAATATATTATATACATATATGGGTATATCTATGGTAGGCACTAAGTAGCAACATCCATGTGCACTGATAACATTACGTCGACCTCTAGCTATTCATAACTAACTTACCTAACTATGCGTGTATTGTGCGTGAAAGTCGTAAGTATAGATCCGGGTTAACAATCTTGGATCTCTAGATAACTTAAGATAATTAGGTACTTATATTTGGATCTATAGCGTTACCAGTATAGTGTACACACGACGACATATCGCTCATTTGGAGAAACATCGACGTAACTGCTACTTTTTTTTTAAGTCTTTTCTTTCCTAACGTAAATACTACGCTTTCTAAGTGCTTTGTCATATTTAACTCATAAAAAATACTTTTACGTCCATGTTTCTCCAAATGAGCGATATCAAGCTAAACATTTCCAGTTTTGGCTGACCTCGCATTGTGGGTAGGTATATAGGGTTTTACCGGAAATATATAGCTTGAAATATCGTCGTGCGTCCCTATATTTGGTCGCACGTGTAGGTACTGTCACGGTTAGATAGGCAGTCACTCCATATAAAATACAGGTATTCAGTTGCATCAAGTTAGACTGAAGGCCAACCCCAACATAGTTTGGAAAAGGCTAGGCAAATTGATTGATGTAGGTACAGTCACTATAGTTTAGTTCCAAGTGGACTAAATACTAAATAGCATTATGCAATGGGCTATATCGTAATTATTATATTTAGGGCTAGGACAAGTGAGGCATTTGGGTTACTTCTAAGCTGTGTCGTTATCAATGTGCAGTTGTTTGCAGAGAGCAGGAAATCAATAAACAAATTATTGCACCTTAGAATTTGTAGATTCTTGTCTTGGTTCTAAGTAATTTGTTTCCATTTTATTTATGAGAAGATATGTTTTTGTTTGACAAAATACGTCGTAACAGAGTTATTATTCACTCTTGATTCACAATGTGACATTATTTTTTAAAGTCCAAACTTCTACAAGTAGGAAATCCCTTACCGGAATACTTACCTGATTGTGATCATTTGTGATTATATTACCTACCTAGTATTCATGTAGGTAGGTACAAAGGTTTAATTACGAAATTGTCTTATCTACATTCTTGCGCTTTGTACTCGTAGATATAGTATTAGTAGATAGTACATATCTACTAATCTTTGTTATTTGTTAATTCGTCCATAGAAATTTGGTAGTCCATCAAATAACTAAGGACTTAATTAAAACATTAAGCTGACAGTTTTGAAAACTAACGCCCAAGTTATTGACTTTGTGGAATGCTGCTTACCTGCCGACCCTATCTACGTTGTTTGAGGCCAAGAGCCTTCAGTGCTAGACAAAGATCTTCAATATAATGTTTCGTGTCCTTGACCATGCCTTACCTAATCTTTATCTTTTCTTGCAGGAGCTTCCTGGAATGGGAAGACCGAGAGTTATCAACGACAATCCTTTGTGCCTGGCTCATCTTCTGGTACTATTTCGACCCATGGATGGGACCATTACTTGTCGCAGCGCTGTTCCCAGTCATGTGGTTAATTGATCACAAGCAAAGTATGTTGCTGATTGTTTTACGATTGAAATACAATGTGAGGACGGCAATAAATGAAAACACTATCAATCTTAGTGTACATAAGAGTGCTTGAAACCATTTTAATACATCAATCCAAACAGCGAAAAAAAAATAACCATCTAAATACTACCTACTTACCTAGTGATGGGCCGACTATGGGTTACGCCAAACAGCCGACGAGCTGTAGTGACTAATTGGATATTATAATTTGATTCACTTTTCCCACGCAGACAGTAGGGGGAGCCTGTCTATCATGGGAATACTGGGAATCCCATATTGTATATTTTGGGAATCCTTCTGAGCATCGAATGATTCCCGTTTTATGGGAAAAGTTTTTAAAAATTAATTTAGAGTTTTTTTTTGTTTATTCTAGATCAAGAAATAAGACATCAAAATGAAGAAGACCCCAAGGACTGGGGTCCCGCTGACGATGTGCATAACGGCGAGACCATACCAGAAAAAATTAAAGGTTTGCCAGAAATGACACTGACTATAACGGATGGCATAGAGTACATGGTATCACTAGCTGAAAGATTATATAAGTAAGTATACCTAAGTACCAAAGATATAAAAAGTTGAATTTGTACAATTCTGCGAAATTGGACTCGGAAATTCTAAATAAAGTAACGACATAAAAATGCAAAATTTTTTCTAAACGCGAAGACTTGTAATTGGATTTCTGTCGACTATTGTTTCATTTTTTTTGTTATTTTACCTGTAAGTCTTTCATGCTGTAATAAATAAATAAAAATATACGGTTCTAAAGTTCTCAAAAACTTTCCAAATCTTATTATTCTTCAGAATTTATTCAGAGACTAGCTTCAGCCCGCCGCTTCGCCCGCTTGTATGTCAGCAATTTAATGAGTTTTAATTCTTTTGCGCCGAATCCTAAACATTTTTCTTAAATAAAAGTAGCCTAAGTTACTCCTTATAACATCAGCTATGTGCCCGTGAAAGGCGCGTCAAAATCGATCAAGGCGTTTCGGAGATTAGCTGGAACAAACAGACAGACAGACCAAAATGTAAAAAAATAAAATTGTTATAAGTACCGTATGTACTTTCATATGGATTTAGTAAAAAACTGTTATATGGACATTACATATAGATAGATGTTTAGATGTACAATACGGCCGATGAATCATGGCCGGTCTGAAAATGGGCTCTTCGAACTATCGCGCATGAAAGGAGAAAGAAGACATGCTGCAAATTAGGTTATAGAGGATGGTGATGGATGTTTCAGAATAGTTTGTGTTTATAAACAAAACTTTTTTGTTTTTCAGTTTAGCAACATTCAAGGTTCCGTTTTTAACTATCTTAACAATGCTGTTGTTAGCCATGAATTCAGCACTCTTCTACTTCGTCCCCTTTAAATACCTCATGATGGGATTTGGTAAGTTAAAGTTACATGTACAGTCACCAGCATTACCAGTTACTTTACAGTTACGGAAAATAAATTCATTAATATGTTTCAGGCATATATAAATACGCGAGGAAACGGTTGGAGCCAGAGAGAGTGCTGAATAACGACTTATTAGACTTCCTTTCAAGACTACCGGATAACAAGATATTGGTAATATCTACCACCATATTTTTTAACTTTTATTTTTTTACTAAAGTACTATGGTTAGCAATAAAATAAAGTATGCTTGTAGGTATATAATTTTCTACAATTGTGAGAAAGTCCGAGTCAATTAATTTGATTGGGAATTGTTATATAGGTACCGTGTTTAGTCCGAAAGGCTAATCCTTTGGAAATTATCAAATAAATAAACACTGTTAGCTAATTTGTAGAAATTTTCTTAATGTTTTAGGTTGTGTAGTCATTTAACCCGTCCTGTTTCTGCTTTTCAGAGGGATTGGAAAGAGTTAAGCGTTCCAGAACCACAGAATCAAAGAAACACAACAAGATCTAGGACATATTCGAAATCTATTTCAATCTGAAAGGAGGCTACAGTTAGTATAGTTAGGTATACTCCGATATTGTTAAAGTAGATATCCTAGTCCAGGGCGATATTATGTAAGGAAAGTTTATTTCCAAGGGAACCATGGTGGCATGTGAAGATAGATGACAGTGAAGACACAGTCATGCAGTGTTTATGATGACTTAAGCTACAAATTGTTATCGAACTGTTTTCGTTATAGGTTGTCTTAATATTAATTTATTAAATAAAAATCACTGTTGTATAAGAATATAATTATAATTCGCTGTTTTATTCTTAAAACTAAACATCACAATTTTCATTATAATCCTAACGATTTAATTAGAGGTATTCGTATACTGATCTATTTGTACAACTTTTAACATAACTCATTAATATAATTGTAAACATGGCTAACATAATCATGTGTTTGGTCTAGTCTCGTCTGTCAATGAATTGATAGGAAGATGATAAACATGATGCTTACAACTATGTATTTGACAAATCCGCAAACCATTTATAAAAATAAATATTTCTAAAATGAAATAATTTTAAAATGCATGCGGATGTATATATAAATGCTTGATAAAATACCGGCAAATTAAATTTAATATCACCTATTATGTACTTAAAGTAATTATAAATAAGTTTTGAGCCATCTACTCCTAGTTTTTACTTTCATTGCTGCACAGCACTGTGCAATATGGCGGCGGTCATGGCCGGTCATCTCTCGTGACGTCATAGCCTAGGAGACTGCGCCGTGAAGTGCTCTTCAGTCCTAAAGGCCGGGCTACATTAGAGTACGTAACGTAGTGTGTAGTGCGCCTTTCATGTCCTCCTTAATTTATCGCCTCTTTGAAGAATACTGTCTGTGGAAGTTCGACTCGGGCACTCTCAGTTCACGCCATTGTTTCTAAAAATAAAATAAAGGTTATTTTAATATATTTAAAAATAGATAGGTATTATTTTCACAGTTTGACGCCTATATTTTGACTGAATGGGTACGGAGTAGAACCAGTTGGGATATTTAGATCGATGATACAATTAAAAAGCCAATATCACTAATGATTACGCAGATTATACCTACAACATATTCCAGTTTGTTATGCGTCTGTCTTGGGAGCCAATAAAACCTCAAGAATAATGCCTGCTTGCTACTTTCATAGAGTCCTAAGTCTATGTATAAAGTAGTATATTATACTAAAGTATTAACTGCTTAAGTATATACTAACCAACATTTTGTCGTCCGGTATCCGTGATATGAAGTCCAAAATGTCGTTGTTTGGAACTCTGTCAGGATTCAGCACTTTGCGCATGAACTTGTAAATACCTGGAAAAACAAAATCAAAATTAACAAAAATCTTTTATTAAAGTAGCTTGAAGCTATCATTTTCGTCATTTTACTAAAGAAAACATAATCAGCCTATAACGTTCCCACAGCTCGGCCACAGGCCTCCTCTCTATTAGAGGGATGATTATATAATGTTACTAAAGAAAAACCCAGGGCTTATGAAAACCTGATCACCTTGTTAACCTGCTGTCAAATCTCACGTTAGTTGTTGCAATTGATTGATTAAAATGATAATAGTCAGTTGAATGAAGTTATGTAATGTGTGAACAGAAACTTTCTGGTAGGTATTCAGAAAGCATGGGTAAGGGAAATCTAAGGAGGTTCAGACATCCCAAGAAAAGTATGCGCTTCGGGAATCATCGTCTATCTTAGGACATACCTACGAACGCGCGATAACGAGATGAAATATAGAGCACTTATAACTATCTACGGAAGTACTTGTTTTATAACAAAATTATAGATTAACAACTTTATGTAATTCCAAGAAACCTTTCCAAAACTTTTGAGTGACAGATGAAGATCTGCGACCGGAGAAGATAACCCGACAGAAAGATAACTTCATTCAGACGCGCAAAGATAGGTGCACCACAACTATGCGCGGCAGTACAATTAGAAGATTTGTCTCTATGGGTGGTTACGACGTTCGTACTAATTCGGAAACACGAAGTTTATCGAAGTGCATACTTTTTCTGGTTTACCTTTAATTATTAGAATATATACGCACCTAATGCCATAAATATATAATTAATAGGTATGATGTAGATTGCGATCGTGGCGCCAACCAACACGGTCATCACGAGGTAACTTAAGTACGGCACCGCGAACGTGCACAAACTGGAAAAGAAAAAAAATATCTGTTAGTTCTAATTAATAAGCTAAGCCACTGAGCCATCATCATCTCCCTAGCCTTTTCCCAACTACGTTGGGGTCGGCCTCCAATCTAACCGATGCAGCTCAGTACCAGTATTTTACATGGAGCGACTGCTTATCTGACCTCCACAACACAGTAACTGGGTAATACGAAACCCCTTGGTATGACTGGTTGTCAGACTATCAGGCTTCTGACGACCCGTAACGACTGTCAAAGATCCACGAATGACAGCCGGGACCATTCCGAGGCACGGAGGGGTCTTGGTATGTAAAGATGGTCACCCATCCACGGACCAACCGCGGCAAGCGTAGCTTAACCTGATCGATCGACCCGTGCGGCTGTTATTACTTAGCCACAAGCTCTCTCTAAGCTAAGCCACTGAGCCATCCACCAATATTTTAAAGCTAAGTACTTAAATGTTTTTGTTGCATACTTCATGAATAAACAATCACCCTAATTGCGTAACACACTATCAATCTTAATATAATCATTTTGAAGGATGTTGCTAATCCATTGCTTCATATGTTCGAAAAATTTGCCTGTTTAACAACGTAAATGAATGTTGTTGAACTGTCAAAATAAAAACCATTGCTTTTGATAGTGTGTTATGCAATTACCCCGCTGAATGCAACGAAATAATTGGACACTCATAGCAAGGCTAGACAAACGGTTGAAATGGTAAACAATGGTTCCAATTTGCGTAACAATGGATTTGTGAAATTGAGACTAAACTAAACATAATGAGGCCCCCTTCCTATATTACGGTTTTTGGATACAATATGGTTACTATTTATAACATAGACTTAAGTAACCAGTGGATAAAGTATGAATAAGTAAGTTAAGATAATTAAGGGCTTATTTTTCTAACGTCAGATAATTTTATCGGAGCGATAATTTTGATTTTTTGACAATATTCTTCCATACTAAAATCGTCAGACGTCAATTTCTCAATCAATCAGTCAACTTTTGGAATAAAAATTATTTGTCGATTGAAAACTCAGCCCTTAGTAGAGATCTTCATACACCTCGGATTGGTCAGGAAAATGCAACTTTCTTCTGAATCTCATTAAAACAATTTCAGCATTTCGGGCTGGGTTCTCGTGGTAAATCTGTTAGACTTAGTTTCATCATCATTTCAGCCGAAAGCCGTCTACTGCTGGACATAGACCTCCCCAAGCATCACCACTTCTCACATCTAGCGAACTTAGTTTATCGAGGATTATTTATACATAGCCTTTTTATATGCAAGGTGGAGACTTACTTTTTTACTCTCTGTAAAAGTGACACAATATAGTCTATCCCGTCCTTTATCGTGAATGTGAGATCCTGTAGTTCATAAAGTCGGTTTTTAATTGTTTTGTCGTCCTGAAACAGAAGTAAGAACCACAGATTAGAAAGTAAATCATATATATGCCTAACGAAGGTTGCATCATACTGTAAAACTCTGGATGACGTCAAAATGATTTATTTAAAAAAACCAAATTACAAGAACTTCTGAATTGTCAAGGCGCGCGTCGGTCAGTTAGAAATATGAAGCTAGTTGCTCATTGGAAAGCTTAGTAGATTCCTATGGAGAAGAACGGACCCTCTTGGACATCTTCATCTTTCTTATTGGCACTTGACTAAAGTGGATCTTTCGTCACTGTGTGAACCATATACATATAATACTAGCTGCGCCCCGCGGTTTCACCCGCATAAGTCTCGATCCCGTAGGAATATCGGGATAAAAAGTATCCTATGTCCCGGGACTCAAACTATCTCTGTACCAAATTTCATCTAAATCGGTTTAGCGGTTTAGGCGTGAAAAGGTAACATACAGACAGACAGACAGGCAGTTACTTTCGAATTTATAATATTAGTATGGATTTCTATGGTGTGAACGTAGCCTTGGATCTACTATAAACTATTTATGAGGTAAATACATATTTGTTCAATACTTAACTAAGAAGTTTAGTCTACGAACTAAGTTTAGTCTGGTTATCAATGATAATGCTGACCTAGGTGCCTAGTGACCTAGTGTATCTATTATTATTAATGATTATTTTTAGTTCATGTGTCACAATACTCACAATGGTTTTCTTCGTACTTGTATAGATAATTTTCCTAGGAATGGAGTTTAATGAAGTAGTTATGCTTCATAAAGATGATAGATAATAAAATGTAATTGACTGAATACAAAGAGCAAACGTTATATTACAATAATGTTGGTTCCTCAATAAACATTACTTAGTACTGATCAGTTTATCTACATTTATTATTGGACAATACACAGAGTACTTGGAACGTCTGGTTTTTCCACTTAGCCACGGTGTTTCTATGTGAATCCTTATTAAAATGACGAGATGTCGATGTAATTGTGAACGAAAACAATTGAATTTAAGAGCCAATAAAATAAATATTATGATTACCTATATGCAGCATTCTCGACAGCAAACACGTGTGAGACGTTTCATGTTTTATTTTAACTCACTGATAACTAAAGTTTATGTTTTGTATGATCATAAATAAAATACGATACATAAAATCAACACTACTCAGAACATAATTAATAATGATGTCTTATTCAATTAGTTATCGCTTATTTATGGGTGAATTTTCCATTAGTTTTATGTAATTCTAGTAACATGCAACATAAGAAACAACTGAATGACGTCATCTTTCATGGGAACAGCAGTATTTAGATGGTCATACCTTAGTTGATTCCAGATCCTCTTCTGCTGAATCTTCGTCGAAGTAAGTAATAGGCACCAAATTTGCAGTGTCTGAAAATTATAGGAAATAATTAGCCCTGCTACTAAATGAATAGGCAGATAGGTACCCACTCTTGTGATACTTATGTAATTATTTACGTTAAGCAAAGTTTGATAGTGGCATTATTCAGTAAACTGTCAGACAAATGGCATTTTTGAGAAAAATATGAGATGTTTAAAGGAGAAGATGAGAGGACTTACTGCGTGTTGCCCAGAAGTACAGAAACGGTATGACAGCTAAGAGTGGAGTCATCCACATCCGGAAGAAGAACCAAAACAGCAGCCAAGCCGACAGCGCCAGCGCAGACTTTTCACGGTTCTCCCACTCAAACAAATACCTGGAATAAGTGCAGAAAGTTGATGTTAGAATAGATTAGACTAGAAGACTTATAACACAGTGTAACTACCTACTTCAGTGGTTCAACGGGAGCGTGTACGCAGAGCAATCATGCGGTGGGTCAAGTGGGCGGAGTTTATTTCCCGAACTACCATACTGTAGTTAAACTGTGCTTATAATATATTCAGAAAATATGGTTGGGTTGTTGTCAGGTTTGGCGTTCGGTTTCGGTCCGAGAGCTTTTTTCTAAGCACCATAAAAACATTTTTTACACGTTCCTTCTCGGACTCTTAATCCAGCTGTAGGTACCTGTATTAAAAACGTCCAGGGAATGTCTACAGGCCCGTGGACATCTCAGTGATGACTCAGAGAAAAAGGTGATGATGACTAATTAAGTGAAAATGTTACTCATTTGTAATTGTTTGTACCGGTTACGGAACAGAACAAAGACAATTGTTTTATTGCACAAATCATTCTTTATTTACATCACGCATTATTTAAATAGGACACGCATAATGTAAATAGTCAGCAATCGTTGATTAGATACTAATTGAATGTACTTTTATACTTTTGTGCGCGGAAAATATCTTGTTATTTCTAGACAACAACGACCTACGTGCGTAGCATACTGCTACGCGTGTAGAGGTTGCTACGAAACTGCATAATCTCCTTAGGTAAGTAATTAGGTACCTACCTACTTTACTACCACGGTTCTTTAAATAGGTACAGGGTGGCGATTTAGTCACAGGACCTGCATCCGTCAAGGGGATGATTCTACACGTTATTTTAAACAACTTTCGCTACGAAACCCTTATCCGATTTGTGAAAAAAAGTTTAATTCCTATACAACCGTAGACAATTTCGATGCATATATGAGAATAGAATAGAATACACTTTATTATGTACAATTGTACACCATATAAATTACAGACATAAATAAAGAAACTTTACAATGGGTGACACAATGGGCGGTCTTATCGCTAAGAGCGACCTTTATTTTTTTTTCCATATCTGATTTTTTTTTAAATTGTAATTCTGGTATGAGTTTCATAGCGAAAGTTGTTTAGATAACGTGTAGAATCACGGTACTTTTGGGGAAGAGACCTAATTGATTTAATTATTTGAGGACCATCGCATGGCATAGAAGTAAGGTGCCGTTCTGAAGTCTGAAGGTTAATGCCAGTCCATTATGTTATTAAACTGAAGTAAGTGTAAAGTTAATGAATTCTCAAAAGGTTTTAAAAAAACGCATTACATTATAACGTAATAAATTAACATGTAGACATTTAAAGCTCTTTTGTGAAGTTAATTACATATTAATATAAATAATTAATTGGTCTTTGTTTAATGGTGTCACCAGCCGATCGGATTTGTAATAAAACAAGTAAGTAGGTAATTTAACTTTATGACACAATATATTTCACCAGGATTCGAAACATCACGGCAATACAAAACATAATCGTAGGTAGGTACAGTCAACAAAAGAGATACTTAAATATGCAGGGTCGTCGGATATACTTAGTTGAAGTTTAGTAATTAAGATTAAATTTTATTAATAGAAAACAAAAAGCTCATTTATCAAATTAAATTTCAGTCAACAACATCCATCGGTTTCTTACTAAACTGCAACTATATCCGACGACCCTGCATACTTGTCTCTTTTGTTGACTGTACATAGACATTAAAATTTCCGGATACTATAAAACGGAAATGCAAATACAAAATTAAAATACGACTAGGTATCTAAGTAATGCGCCGTTCAATATGGCGCCTTCCAGACCGGTCAACGAACGACACGTGAAACTGTGTTAAACTATTTACATAGCAATAACAAACAGCCCGATTCGGTATAATTAGACAAGATACTTACAAAACTGTAAGGATGGGTTCATGAATTATTTATAAGAAAAATTAGGTTTTGAACCAGATACCTGAAGACGAATTTGGGTCAGAAAGTAGTGAGTAATATTGAAATAAAACAGTGAATTATATAATCAGTGTTTTATTGAACATATTAACTACACTCTTTGAAAACTGACTAACTTATAAAATGCAATTCACCTTTTTCACTACTTGACGAAAACATTCGTTGCTTAATGACAGCTGGAGTACAATACTTAGTTGTCAAATGTATGTCTTGATATTTGGCTAACACCTACATATATTCGACAACGCTAGGATTCCAAATTGACCTCAATAGGTGTGACACGGTGCCCTCATTACGTCAAAATAGCACAGAAATGACAGTGGAAGCGACTTCATTGATACAGAACAATATATTATAATTGCCCAATCTATTCTGCAACATAAGACCCTTTGTACACGGCACGGTTTCATTACGGTACGGTGTATAAACCGGCCCTTGAAAAAACGTGTCCGTGTACAAGGTTCAAGGTTCCATAGTGATTCATAAAACACTGACGAACCGTGCCTACACACAGCGTATACACCGCGTCGCAGAAAAAACCTTTCCATGCAAGCTTTCATAATTATCCGTACAACACTGACGACCGTGCCTACTCACGGCCAATAAGCCGTAGTTTTTCATGTCAAGAAAAACGTGTGTGTACAAAGGGCCTCATTATGCAATAGGTACAAAGTCAAAAGTTCAATTTATTTCCGTAACCAGACTATTAAGTATCTCCTTCGCGATAGGTACCTACGTCCAGATAACTTAAATACTGTCGTAGAGACTACGTCGAATATTTTAACTAGAGTGTTTTTACCGCCGCTACACTACAGGTTTTTTTTTAACGATATCGCAAACTATAACCGTGAATTCAGCATATGGATCTAGTGTATAAATTCTTCGTAAGTTATCAAAAAAAAAAAAAATTTGCTGTTTCATAGAAAAGTGCAATAACTACGCTGGCAAAGTGTATGGAACAACAATATTTTTTTTTATACTTAACCGAGGAAAAATTTCCATATCTTGAATCATATATCTACTGAATTCATGGTTACGATTTGCGCACTGGGTATTTTTTCTCATGTTACAGCTGGTAAAAACTTTCAAAGAGCCACCGTACTTTAAAATTTGTTTGACGTTTGCATGTTTTTATGAATTTCCACTGCTAAATGTGAGAAAACGATGCCATAACAGATTGTTATACATAATGTCGTACCGCTGACACTATAATTTATTACATAGATAAGCTATATTTTTGTAATTTGTAAGCTATCGGAGGCGCCATCATACATTACCGCTGGTTTAATGGACGAAGTGTTAAATACATTGTTACTTACTTCAAATGTTCGTTTCCATAGTACACAGCGTAGAATATGTCTTTGATGAACTTCAAGTTATTGTAAATAAGGGGAATACTGAAAGTCCTCGGCGTTGGCTCCGTGTATTTGTTGGTCTTAGGACTCAATAACCGGACTGAGGCTTTTATCTGTAATGGAAAGAAACCATAAACAAACCGAAAACAGAAAATCTAAAAATAAACCTGAACAAAAACAAATAAATCACTTTGATTGTTAGATTTACGTTGTATAGAAAAAAAATAATCTATCGTTATTTGGGGTAAAATATTGGAAGCTATAAAAACATGAATTACCGGGTTCCACGCGATGGACATTTGTAATTGGATTTTCGGGGAGTTTCCCTTCAAGGTATGTCTCTTCGATCGACCGTTGAGATCGAACCAGGCTTTCTCTTCGTTCATTATTGTTAGTAGAGGTATAGATATCTTGCCGAGAGTCTCGTCTTTCATCGTATTGATTAACGATTCATCCTTTACTGTTATTGTTAGTGTTGACGTAACATCGTCGACGGGGCTGCAGAGAGAATAAAAAACAAATGAAAAGCGGAAAAGTTTACATTAACTTTTCCCGACGTATAATATTATATAATAGTCACACTATTGGACAAACCGATGGATGACTGCAATAAAAAATACATGAGAGTGAATTGGGAACACTCCTAATTTAAATTCATTTTTACTACTTTCGAAACTCTGTATTTAAATTATTCTAGAAAACCAATCTAAACGGATAAAGTTTCGAAATAGGTTAGCAGAGTCAAAAAGGTGGGTACAAACTTCGTCGTTCATTACACCTATTGTTTACCACTTAGTTCAAAATACAGGACCACCAAGGTCAGATCTAATTGTATGCAAAAAGTAATTAAATAAGTCTGAAATTACCGTAAATATCGAAACATAACAAAGTCCAAAAATCGTTGCAACCAAAAACTTATTAGGACCTTTTTGTTACAAATGGTCACTCAAAAATCAACTTAGAATACATTTCACTAAAGTAGATAACTGATTAAGTGGCCATGGAATGTAATTATCAGAGATTATGAACACTGCTTTAATTCGACTTACAATTTGAAACTCTTGTTCCACTTCGGGTCGGTGGTGCCAGGCACCGTGTGCGTCTGTATCCTGGAGTTGTCTAGCTCCAGTACGCAGTAGGAATCTGCCTTTCCGCTGATGCCGAGCGCGTTCAGCCCTTCGGCGCCGTACACCGTCACCGACAGCTCGCCCACCTCGCCCCAGCTGTTGTCCAGGCGGTACCATGACTGGGAATAGGAAAAATTATGAACTAAGTATAATATGGGTGTACATCAGTGAAGGAAATCATCGTGAGGAAACCTGAACTTATAATAATTAATATAAGTCTGAAATCGCTAATCCGCTTTGATCGTAAGCGTAAGCGTGGTCATCAATGCTCATGTCTTCTCGGTATGAGAAGAGACCCTTGCCCTGCAGTGGGACAATGTAGGCTGGTATATGTGGGTATAGGTACCTATAGCGAATTTACCTGCCGAAAGTAGTACTTACAACATACCCTTTTGTATTCTTCACTGAAACTTTCAGAGTAAAATATACTTAGTCGCTCCTAGCTAGGATAAGAACTAACAAAATAATATTCGTAGAAAAGATCAAATGTTTAAACAAAATATTGAAGGATAAAACCAACTTACTTAACTTTAAAACCAAAAACACAACTTCAGTAAAAAGTTAAGCAGAATTATCGTGACAAAAAACGGATAGTTCTTATGGTACGAATGCATACAAATTAACGGAACAAAAAATTTTAGGTACTGTAGAGATTATGATCTGCATGGTTTGTGGCATGCAACAAATTTGATAATTATAAGATAATGGCATAACATTATAAGATAAACGCCAATAAAAATTGAGAATTATAGAAGACGGCAGGCGTCAGATTTGGCTGACAAGCCAGGGAACAAGAATATAAAAAATGTTATTAAGTACATAGTATAAAGATCATAATAATAATAATAATTGCCGATTGTCGTATCGGCCAATGGGCTTATGGCCCAAAGCCTCGACCAACATCTGTCGAGGCTCTCGTTAGGCGGTTGGATCAAGGGCCTGATTCAGAAGGCAGTACTCCTTGATACGGCTCGTATTGTGAGGAGGTTCCTGTCTCTGGAGCCCTAACCACCGGTAGCTTGGACCCTGCTCCCGACACCGGCGGAATACTATTTTTTATATTTTTAAATGTTTTTTATACGTATTTTTTATATTTTAAGAAATATTTAAAAATGTAAATTAATATGTACATAAATAAATAAACGAAAATAATAATATAATAATAATAATAAGTTTATTCATCAAAAAGTAAAATACAATGTGATGGATTCGGTGAGCCACAAACTAAGCATCGCTTGTATCTTGTGGCTCTGGAGTGCAATTTTACAATGTTTATGATTACATTACAGTTTGAGGATGTTAGATAGTTACAGAAAGATAAGAGTTAAAATAAAATAAAACATTCGTGCGATTCTGTTCACAAAATAAAAATGGTATTGGTTTAACCTAAGGCTTGTACTATGGTGTGTGTGTGTGTCAGTGTGTATGTTGGGGTGTATGTGTGAGTGTTTGTTTGCATGTTTGTGTGTGTGAGGGGGTGTGAGTATGTGTTTATAGGTGCTGTATCAAAGCTTCGGTGGCGTCGTATGATAGTTTTAAAAGAGCTGATGTTAAGATTTTCTTACAGGTGGTGGTTGAGCAGTCTTTTAGGTCGCAGATTTTGCTAACTTTATTGTAAGTGTTGGGATGGGAAAAGTGGGTACATCGTCTAGCTAGTTCGGATTTGGCATTTGGTATGGGTACTCTGAAGATACGCTTGTTTATTATGTCTCTGTAGTCAGGCCGATTTTTTATTGTTGCATGATATTTAAGTGTTGCTTGAAGTATAAATATTTGTCTTACCCTGAGGACTTGAAATTCATGGTAGACCAGATCAGTAGGGAATCTGAAAGGTTTTTTCAATGCGACTTTGATCAGTGCCCGTTGCGCCCTTTCTAGCGTTATAAATGTGCTCTTACCAGCGCGTCCCCAAATGCAGATACAGTACTTTATGATTGACTGGCAGAGTGCGAAGTAGACCATTCGCAAAATATCGATAGGGGTGCAGTCCCTGAGTTTTTTCAAAACGTGTATCAGTTTTCGTACTCTGGAGGAAAGGGCAAAAATGTGGGCTTTATACGTTAAGTTGTTATCTATGGTTATTCCGAGATATTTGATCGTGTCAGTACGTTCAAGAACTTTGCATGCGCAGGGGTGGTGTGGCAGTTGTGAGGAAATAATGTGTTTCTGTGGACAGGTGTGTATTTTTAAGGACATAGTTTGAGAGGCACTGGAGGAGCTGGTTTTGGAGAAAGCAATATATTTACTTTTACTAACGTTAAGTGTCAGTAAGTTATAGTCTAAGGATTGCGCTATCTGAGAGAGGCCTTGTTCCGCTAGTTGGTAAACTCGGTCCCAGGACGTTTCGTGGAAGACGATGGCTGTGTCGTCAGCGTAGGAGATCACTTCAGCGTTTCTAAGAGGGAGATTTACTACGTCATTAATATACAGCGTAAACAACGTCGGGCCAAGGGTACTGCCCTGCGGAACTCCAAATGTGATAGGGAGCAACCTGCTTTGGTGACTGTCTATTTTACAATATTGATACCGCGATGTTAAGTAGCTGTGAAACCATTCTAGTGGAGTACCTCTTATACCTATTGCCTCAAGTTTCTTCAAAAGCAGTCCAGGTGACACGGTGTCAAATGCTTTTGCCAAGTCAAGAAAGACACCAATACAGTATTCTCCATTTTCTATGTGGTGAGAGACTTGGTTTGTCAGAAGTGACACCGCGTCTTCAGTGGATCTTCCCCGGCGAAATCCGAACTGCCTATCTGAGACAATGTTGTGCTTCTCTAAAAAATTCATCAGTCGCTTGTTTACTATTTTTTCTAAAATTTTAGAGACTATACTCAACAGGGCGATAGGTCTATAATTTTCTGGCATGTCTTTGGGACCACTTTTGTAAATTGGGGACACTGCAGCAATTTTCCAGGAGTCGGGGAAGACACCTGATTCTAAACTTAAATTAAAGATGTGCGTAAGTGGCTTGATTATACTCTCCCGGCAATTTAAGAGCAATGGAACTGTTATTTTATCTGGCCCTGGTGCGCTGTCTATTTTTAAGTTGCGTATTATATTGGAGACTTCTTCTTCATCGGTCGGATGCAGAAAGAAGGATTGTGAATTAGAATTCGGAGCTATGTTTGATTCTATTAGTGAGTGGTGAGTGGTTGAGAGTTTGTTTAGTATCTTGGCTGCGTGTTTTTCCCCGACAGAAACGAAATACTGATTGCAGTTGTCAAGTGATGATGTTGGAGAAATACTGGATGCAAGTAGGTGAGGTGATAGATTATGGCGAGTTTTAGTTCCACATATAGTTTTTATAGCCGTCCATAGTTTTTTTGGATTTTTCTGGTTCCCTTCGATTTCTTGTCTGTTATGTAAGTTTCTGAGTTTCCGAAGTAGTGTGCACATGAAATTCCTGTATCTGGTGTAAATTAAATGTTTTGTTTGATCGTCAGGGTTGGCTTTGCATTCAAGGTGAAGCTTGTCACGTTGCCTCATGCACCTAATTAAACCAGGAGTGACCCAGGGTTGGATGTTAGCCATTCTACGACTAATTTTAACATTTTCTGAGTGTTTGTCAGTGGCACGTGAGATAACATCGTTGAAGTACTTTAAAGCAGTGTTTACACAAGATATTATGTTATGTATGTTATGTATGTATGTTTACACAAGATAATAATCACGCTTTAGAAAAGTAAATAGTCTTTGTCTGTGATATCAATTTATTTTTGAATTTAAAAACTTAATTAATAAAAATAACAAAATTAAAACCTAATTTAACTAAAACTATACAAAAACTAAAATATAGCGTCGAAAAATTCATCCGCATCGCTGTCGACTGGTAATGTACCCAAGAGACTGGCGGCATTGCCACGTTGTATGGCAAGTCTTTTATTCATTAATCCTGTTACAGTTACTAATTAAAACTAAGTAAACAAAACTTTAAGTTACTCATAGTTGAAATAATCTAAAAAAAACTTTCCTTATACCTCTGAAAAGTTTTTATGCCAAAAACTTTGGTGACAAATCTAAGGTCTATAATAAAATCATGTCTGGCAATTAGTTCCCCCGATGCTAACAGTACCTACTGGAAAGGCCGACATATGTACCTACTTACTTCATTTTCGTTTGCATTGAAACTCAACTTCGCGTCAAAACTTCGGGACCAATTTAATATGATGCTGATTATCTTTATGTAACTTCTTAAAAAACTTAAAAAAAAAAAAGAACAACCGACTTCAAAAAAAAAACACTGCAATGTGATAAATAACTTTAATTTCGGAAGTCGGTGTCGTTGGTTCCGCATTTTCGTTTTTTGACACACAAGATCGTTAATGTAGACAATGTAGATAAATTTTTAGATTTTTGTTGATTTTTCAAAAATCGCTTGTCCGATTTCGATAAAATTTTCATGGGACTATTTGGGAAGTATACCCTTTCCAACATAAAAAGAATTTTTCAAATCGGTTGGCAAGCAACGGAGTTATGCGCGAACAAACATAAAAAAAAAACAAAAAAAATACAAACATTCGAATTGAGAACCTCCTCCTTTTTTAGAAGTCGGTTAAAAATAACTCAAGGGTGCTTATTAGGAAAACAACTTATTATCTCAATTCAGCGATCCTTGTCGTTTTCCCAATACAATTGTAAATCTCGTAAATTCGTGTTTTTCTTAATAGTTATCATAAATGTGTTAGATATTAGCGCTATTTAACACACAAATAACAGTCCTTCTTTTATTTCAATTTACCTACGGAGTGAGCACAGCAAAAAAAAAAAAAGGTTTTTGTACTAGTGATTGACAACCATAATGATACAAGTAGACAGTTTTTCTATGACGTAGTTATTTTTTTGTTAATAAATTATTATACCATTAAATTTTTTGTTTAATGACGTGGGCATAGATCGCGGGGTCATCGTTGTCGGTACCGGTTCTAATAAATCAATGTTTCTTTTTCAAATCTGGTTCTGGCTCTATCTAATTTGATCTCGTCTATGTAGGACAGCAGACAAAAAATATTTACGTAGATATTTTTTAAATTTGTTTTTGCATAAGTACTAGGTAATAAATATTATTCAAGTCTAAAGTCTTCCTTTTTAGGAAAAAAAAGTAGCCGGGTTCTAATAAAAAAAATTATTAATTTGATATTTACATTGATTTTCATATTTTATTAAGAAATGACGTACTTAAACAGGAACGCGACAAAGAATAAACAATTTGCTTTAGTAACTTATTATCATCGATCACTTATGAAAGTTATGAATGAATTAACAGCAATATTTTTAAAAAGATACGGAGCGATATTTATTCAGAATCAAAATAATATGTTTATATGTACCTACGTTAATAACAACTAATACCTAGTTAATTAATAAAAATAACAAAATTATATCCTAACTTAACTAAAACTATTCACTAACTAAAATATAGCGTCTAAAAACTCATCCGCATCGCTATCGACTGGTAATGTAGATACCCACCCAAAAATCATAAATGCACCAAAAAAAAAAACAGTGTTTTCGAAACTTCCTTCACGGAAAGGAAGTTTAAAAAAGAAAACAACATACGCGATTGACGCAAAAGGATAACCGGTTGTCACATGACATTATTCAGTAGGTATTCATAAAATCTTTTTTTAAGTATTAGGTATATTTAAGGTAATAAATTGAGCACAAATAAATAAAATAATAGGGATGCAGGGGAAAACTTTAAAAGGGCTTTTAACATTAAAATAATATAGTTTGTGGCCAAAAAGTACCCTAATTTGTTTACTGTAATTTAATTAACGATTACGTACCCTTACTGACAACAAACTATATTATTTCAACGTTTAAATCCATTTTAAAGTTTCGTCCCGATTCACCCCTGCATCCCTATTCACCCCGTTTGTAGGTAAACTACTGATACTAACTGGGCACGTCAGGACTCCGGACTACTACTGACTGTGAGAGGGAAATCTCCAATAACACTTCTAGATATAGAATCCTCCGGAATCATTGGGTCCTGGGGTCCCCATGTCCGACAACCAAAACAAGGCAGTAAAACTGTTTACTTTTCCAATAATGACGAAAGCAGGAAATGAATGTGCCTAAAAGACTATCACAACAATATTATTAATCAAGCAGTGTAATAAATAAGGCTGACCAGTTATAGTCTGCCCTTCTCAGCCGTACTGACCACTTTTACCTGCGTCATCGGTTAGTTATTGGAAACCAGGAATATTTCGACCGGGAAAAAACCGGCCTTCCAATGTTTACGAGGAACAGACAAACAAGCCATGTCTCTCTGAGTCACGACGTAAAAGCCAAAGGATAACGGATAAAGATTAGTTTATATTGGCAGAGTTAGTGGTCAAGTGCGAGGGTTATCTTTTCGAAAACTCCTGACAAAGAGAAGTTCGTAAAAAAAGTCCGGATATTTTACTTTTTATTCTTTCGTTTACCGTTACTCATTTAACCTTTTTTAGGGTTCCGTAGTCAACTAGGAACCCTTATAGTTTCGCCATGTCTGTCTGTCCGTCCGTCCGTCCGTCCGTCCGTCTGTCCGTCCTCGCTTAATCTCTGTGACCGTTAGCACTAAAAAGCTGAAATTTGGTACCAATATGTATATCAATCACGCCGACAAAGTGGTAAAATAAAAATTGGAAAAAAATGTTTTATTAGGGTAGCTCCCCTATATCTAAAGTGGGAAGTGATTTTTTTTTTAATTTCAACCCTAACGTGTGATATATTGTTGGAAAGGTATTTAAAAATGAATATGGGTTTACTAAAATCATTTTTTGATAATGTCAATAATTTCGGAAATAATCGCTCCAAAAGTAAAAAACAATGTGTCCCCCCCCCTCTAACTTTTGAACCATAAGTTTAGAAAATATGAAAAAAATCTTAAAAATAGAACCTTATAAGGACTTTCTAGGAAAATTATTTTGAACTTGATAGAAACAACAGTTTTTGTACAAAAAAGACAAAAGTTGTACAAAATCATTTCTGGACTAAGTTTGTAGTATAATCGTATATGCAAGCATTTTTTTTTAACTTCGTTGACATATTTTATTATCCTGAACGTATCTTTTTTCAAACAAAAAAAGAATTATTAAAATCGGTTCTCGCAATCCAAAATTACCACCGAAAACTTCTGGCACGTCTATGTACTAATTAGTAACCCAATTCCCCGAGAGATGGCGCTGTAGGTACTTATTACATTGGGTCGGGTATTATCGAATTGTACGTGGGAACACTTATTGTGACGGACGGGAAACTACGGAACCCTACACTGAGCGTGGCCCGACACGCTCTTGGCCGGTTTTTATTACATAAACATACCCTTTCTACCTACGTTTAAAATTCCGGACAAATTACAAGGCCGGAAAAAGTCCAGATGGAAGGCCAGAAAGCCGGTCATATCCGGATGAATGGTAACCTAAAGTGCGAATAGTAGGTAACTAGAGTTCCGAGAATTATCCAAAATAAAAGCCAAGTTTGCATTGACAAGTGCAGACAAACAGTTTTTTTGTAAAAGTGGACAAACGATTTAAATAAAACAGATGGTTAAAAGTCTTCCGCAAAAAATTCTTAACGTTGATTTATCAAACTAGTATTTACTAAGATTAAATAAAAAAGACTAGTCAGCTAAAACCACAAATTATTACAGCGGGTTGGAAATCTACTAGCCATACCTACTCGATCAATATGAACAGACCTTTATGCAAAGCTGCTAGTAAGGCTATCGCGGTTAAGTGAAACCGCAAGCTAACTTGAACTTAAACATTTCCACATTTAGCGACATTTCTCTTTAATAGTCGCAATAGTCGTATTTAAATATACAGCTGAGGTCTTGATTAATGTCCATTATTTTTAACTTACTGTAAGTTCGTTGGTATTATGTTAATTATAAATGAGGAGGATATTGTGAAGTCAGTTATAATTATGTTCCGCGTCCGTTTTCAGAGGAGGAAATTGTAGGTAGTTTTAATTTTTTTGTAACATGACTTTTGAAGCATGGCGTATATGCAAGTTCAAATATTGTCAGTCAGTTGGATTCCACTGAATACAGCATTCGCCTAGCAATTTTATTTTTACGCAAAGGTTGGTAAGGTAGAAGATATTGTCTATGTGGTTAACCATAGTCAATTGCATATTTTTACGGTTTTTACTGATGAATGCAAAAAGTGCAAACCACTAATATTCCTACAGACATAAAGATTACATTTTTGGTTACCAGTTCATTATATAGTCATGGTCTAGAAAAACCCGCCTCTGGGTCTAAAATTCTAAGCCCCGTTACTAGAAATCGTTGCTTGTGCGTCATTAGTCATTAATTTTTTGCCAATTTATTCAATCAACATTATATTTCGATAAGGAACTCATCGATCGCAAAAAGTTAAACTAGTATAAAATACTATGTCATTCAAACACTACACACTATCTATATTCTGGCTTAGGAATACATTGGTGACTAGCTTCCGCCCGCAGCTTCGCCTGCGTGGTATGTCGATAAAAAGTAGCTTATGTCCTTCCTCAGGATTCAAAATATATCCATACCAAATTTCTTAAAAACCGTTTCGGAGATTAGTCGGAACAAACAGACAGACAGAAATTTTAATAATAGTTTTTTTTTTGTTATACGTAGACAGGTGCCGTATATAATTTCATGAATATGCATTTAGGTAGTAAAAAGCTGTTATTTTGACTTTACAAACAGACACTTCAATTTTAATTTGTATGTGTAAGTATTGTAATTTTTATTCTGTATGGCTGACTGATTCAATTTTAATGCTGGCTATGCATAGCCAGCATTAAAATTGAATTCAGAAAATTGAAGTCAGCACCAAGGTGTTGAACCTGAAAGTTACGTCAGGGCGCTGAAATAATTACTTACCTACTTCTATAAACCTTTATTTATCTCGACAATTTGTTACAGGTACTGATTAAATTAATATAATGCACAATCATAAATAGATAAGTGTTTGAGATAGGAGGGCCCTTAATACTCGTACAACTCATCCGGCTTTCTTAAATAGGACCCGTTATTTTTATTAACAAAAAAGTTTAGTCAAGATATTATAGGTCATATAAAGATATGCATGCATGTATAAAATTTCAATATGCCTCACCTACGGAGCGCAAACGTGGTCGTTAACGAATCTTCAAAAGTCCGCACTCGGTGTCTGCCAGCGAGCGATGGAACGAAGTATTCTTGGAGCCAAACTCACGGACCGCATTCGGAACAGTATACTTCGTTCCAAAACACAAATCGCAGACGTGGGCAACACAGCCGCCAAACTAAAATGGAATTGGGCAGGCCACATCTGCCGCATGTCGCAACAGAATTGGGCAAAAGTAGCCACTGACTGGGTTCCGAATAACAGGAATCGGCGACGCGGTGGGCCCAGGAAGAGATGACGTGACGAATTAGACGCCTATCGAAAGGATTGGCCAGATGTAGCAATATACAGGAGAATATGGAAAGACGGAAGGGAGGCCTTTGCCCTGCAGTGGGACATAACAGGCTCATAATAATAATATAAAAGTTTGTGCTGACCTTCGATATTCACGGATTTCTCGATATTTTTCTCGACACATTAAAAAGTAGCATTATTATATTTTACTTACAAACTTCTCCCCCTCAGGAGAGGCATGGTGGACGCCATTCGTTGTAGGTACGTTGTCCAGGGGCATAGTCCTCGAGGTCCCGCTCAACGTCACCAGCATATGTAGGGAACCTTGACCGCACTCCAGTTCCTGCCACAGGTCATGGGTCTTCTCCTTCTCGAGCTGTGAGAGGTCGATGACACACCTGCGAATATAAAATGTTCAATTATCGAGCAAAAGAAAGATTTTATTATAAGGTTGGCTAAGCCGATCAATATTTTTTCTATTCTCGGATTATCTGTAGGTAGGCAGTTTATAGTCGTGAGATTCTTTTGGCAAGCGATAAAATCTTTGCTATTTTTTTTTAAAGTTGCGTATGCGCGTTACCGAAACCGCGTAGGCCGTAGCCGCGAACGTTACAATGCTACTCGTATATCTATAAAATAATTTTAAGTGCTAACATAATAATGATATGAATTGGACGTCTATTGACAAAAACTCAGTTTAATACACAGAACATTTTTTAAATTATTGACATGATCAATCCCAAAATGAATGATTTTGAAGGACATTGCTAATCCATTGCTTCATAATAAAATTATGTTCGAAAAATTTCTCTGCTCAACCACGTAAACCAATGAATGTTGTTGATTTGTCAAAATAAAAGCCATTGCTACTGTGAGGGTGTTACGTAATTACCCCACTATATCAATAGCAAAAACAATCTGTCATGTCAATTTAACCAGTAGAACATCGTCGAAAATATTTTGCTAATTATAAGCTGTCGAATAAATATTGTTCAATATATTTACCACAACCAATATCTGTATTTTTCCGATGATGTTTAACCCGGAACGTTGTGTTTATTCTTGAGCAGCAATCCATCTGTTTACGGCCAATATCGAAACTAGTGACCGAGAGTTGACGGCCCTGAATAACGCCTCTTCGGTCAATTTTTTAAACGAGGAATATAATGTTAAAGGGCAACGACAGTTTTAACAATAAGTAAAAAAAAACATACATTGTCTTTTATTTAACTGAGGAATGTGACTATAAAGGCTAGCGTAGATTGAGGTGGGCCGCGCCGCAATGCAACGCATTGCAAAAATACTCCTTATACATTTTCTATGAACCAACACAAAATGCGTTGCGCTGCGGCCCGTTCCGGCTGTAACATACCCTTGGTTTATATGCTCACATTTACTGATAAAACGAATGACTATTTTTATTGGATTTCGCTTCGTAAAAGGATTTGCACTAAGATAGTAAGGTCGGCCTCGGCCGGTGCTTTTGAGTCGAAGCCTTCATCTGCAGGAAACTTTAAGTTAATTCAATATTTAATGATGCTAATCTAATGAAATTGATGAGTTTGACCAGGCGTAACAAAACGTAGGTCATACGTCCTGAGCACACAGATACTATCGCGGTGTGAAACATTAATTATTTTATTCAAGTAAGGCTACGCTTAGATGATTTTATCATAATAACCCTAAAGTTCTGAAACAAACATATACGTCACGGTTCAAGAATTTTGGGCTAAACACCAAAGTTGTGAATGCGTCATTATTGTAAAAAGAAACACAAAAAACTATTACTGCGGTTACATTATTGGTCATTAAAGATGGTCGGATGTATACATATAATTAATAGTTGTAAAGCCATCCAATTGAGCTTCGACGATGAGAACCTCCGACCATGGTATGAGACGACTTTGTATTTAAGTACTGAACCTCATAATCTTCAAAATCATAACTTTAGGCATTTCAAGGTATGTATGTCTATGCTTTCAGAGAAAAGCTTTCGAAAAAAGAAGCAAAAACATTCTTCTAAATAATGGTACCTATCGACTTGAAAATATTCATAGGTTTTCCTGTTTTTAGTGGGTATACCTACAAGTTAAATCTCAGAAGTGGAGCCAAAACACCTACCTACTCTTTACAAAAAAATGCTTTTCATATATTCAAAATGTTTTTCATTTTATATTGTCTAAGCATGGTTTTATAGTGCAATCCGGGATTACTAACAAACTCGTCATCTGTCGAGTAGATATTAATAATAAAAAGGGTTACGAGCTTTTATATGAATGAAAAAAGCGCTTTCAGCGCAGTGAAAATCAGTTTTATATCAAGATATACCTAGGTACCTACGCTTTTATTTTTAATTCCTGATTGTAGTCTAAATTACGACGTGAAAAGGTTTAGGTACCAACATTTATGTATTTTTAATTTTAGGAACTTATTTTAATATCTAATACCGGTTTTTGGTGTCTAAGTAATAACCTAACTATTTAACAGCAGGTGTTACAAGTTATTATCAGTCTGTTAAGATAATAACATAATCAATTTTACTAAAAATAAGAAATTACATTTTTTGTGTAAAAAAAAAATATAGCGTAAAAATTGGCACGAAATAAACCACCCTTGATAATAAGGCACTAGACACGTGCGGAGCGATGATATCAACAATTCAACACAAAGTTTATGTGTTCTTAAATACTAAAATTAAAAAAAAAAGATCCCACGGCAAGAATGTTCATTGTTATGAATTATTTTTATGTATTTAATAGATATGTAATGTAGGATTCGTGGTTTCAATTAATGCGATAACCTAATTGCTACACTGTGTGTATTTACAACGTAGGTACCTAAACGTTTAACATCCTCCAAGAGATAAAAAAAATGACAAATTAACGTTTTGATAGATTTTTGAACTAAACAAATTAATTAACATGTTTTTTATATTTTTTATTAAGCCGAAGAATTGTGTTTATGATTATTTTTTGTTGAAATGACAGAATTAGTATTTCACTTAGGTGCGAGATTAAGTATATTTACGTAGGTTACGTATGTTATTCGAATTGGTTATTTTGTTCATGGAATCTTCTTAGAAAACATTAACACAGAGTCAAGAAAAAAAACCACGTAAGTAAGGATTGAAAAGTGATTAATTATTTTTCCTATCGACAACTAAGTATCTATAAGATTTTTTAAATCGAAGTTTTTAGACGAAATTTAAATTATTTCAAAATCTTTCGATAACTTGCGGATTTTTTTTTGTTCCTTATGTTATTTTTCATCCTCTCTTTGTTTAACTAGATAAAACATAGGTACTTCAAGTTGAACTTAGCATTCCAGAAACATGCAGCTGAGTCATGAAAATCTAATAAAAACTAGATTCAAGTCGGAATTTGCATTTAACAATCACGTCGAGCATGCATCTGTTCATTTATTTATTAAGGATCTCCAACAAAGGATACACATACACAATATAAATTTACAATAATACTCCTTTAATTACAGGAGACCACAGTATGCACATATAAGCATCGTTATTCTCTCACACTACCAGCCCTAAAATTAAATCCATAAGTAGGTATAATGTACTTAAATGCTACTATTATAGAAGCTCTGTAAATCCGTTCAGTCTGTCTGTTACCTTGTCACGCCTTAACCAAAAGATAACAAACAGACAACGGATTTGGACGAAATTGGCACACAGATAGACCATGAACATGATAGGAAATAGGAGATTTTTTCCAGTTAGTATCTACGTTTCCGTGAGATATTTTCCGACCTCCTCGCGGGTGAAGTCGCGGGTGAAGTCGCGGGCAAAAGCTAGTAGTTACACATATATTCTACAGGATAGATAAAAATAAAGAAAATTATAATTTACCTGCCCATAAAGGTTTTCTGCCTCCCCTTGTGCCAGACGGTAACTTCCAGGTTATTGTCATCGTACAAGTAGAGGTTGAATCGCTCACACCACGACGTTTTTGACTTTGACAGCTGCTTCGATTTGTGACCTTCGCTGCCCAGTCTGTTTGGAGAGAAAAAAAAATTAATGGCAGGAAAACATGTAATCAACAATCTTGCTTGTTCTTACTTAGATCTGGAGGCCTAAAAAGGCCACTTTGGCAGAATCATAAAAGGATAACATTATGAATCATAATAAAAGTTGTAAAATGGTCACAAACTGACAGTTCATAATATTATTTGCGTACATTTTCATATCACGCAATTCATCTGTTTGACAGTTTTGTATGGAGATTCGTAAAATGGTCCACAAAATATGAATTGCTTTAATGTCAAATAATATTTTGAATTGTCAGTTTGTGACCATTTTACGACTTTTATTATGATTCATAATGTAATCATTTTATGATTCTGCCAAAGTGACCTTTTTAGGCCCCCTGTGCAGATTGTAGGCGTTTTATTGAAACATCGATTATATATTAAAGGACTTTTTTATGAAATATAAAAAAAAGAAATAGGAGGGTTAGTAATGCCTTTATGGGTAGTAGCATATATTTTTTCTCTTTATGTTTTGATTCTTCGGAAAATATGAAACGCGAGCCTTCATCTTCAACTTTTGTAAAATACGCTGTATTTCATTATTTTCTTCTAAGATACTTGGGACTGGTTGTGTCTATATTTTTATAGAGTACAAGACGTATTTATGTTACTATTATTATAAGCCTGTGTTATCCCACTGCAGGGCAAAGGCTTCTCTTCCCGCTTTCCACTTTCCCCGGTCTATTGCGATAGTGGAAGGAGTCCACCTCATTCCGCCATCTCTTTCTGGGCCTGCCGCGCTGTCGTTTCCTGCCATTAGGGATCCACTGAGCGGTGGCTTTTGCTTATTGCTGCTCCGACATGCGACAGATATGGCCAGCCATTGATGTATATGTTAACTCAATGTGGCCAGCCCAGTTCCACTTTAGTCCAGTAGCTGTGCGGCCAGTGTCCGCTATTTGTGTTTTGGAACGAAGTACAGAGTTCTTAATGCGGTCTGTGAGTTTTAAACTCACAAGGATTTATGTATCTTTAAACACCTCTGAGTATTAGCATACACCAGCTCCTTTAAACTGTTTGTTTATTATAAAACCCAAAATGTACATTTGTTACATACATTATACAGTGTGGCGATTCAGTTATCACATTAATTGTAACCACGTATTTTTAAACATACGCAATTTAAATAATTATTAACTAGTAACATTCTAGCACTTTTTTCGTTTGAGTTTTTAACAACGTTAAACTTAATTTGCTATTATTTGGTAACAATACCATAAAGTTTGTGTTGCATTGTTGATACCATCGCCGCGCGCCTCTAGTGTCTTATTATCAAGGGTGGTTTCGGTAGTGCCAATTTTTAAGCTATTTGTTTTATTAGTTTTCTATTTTTAGTAATGTTAGTTATTTTATTATTTTAACCCATTCCCTGTCCCATAAATCACACATGATTCATGTTGATTGTTTAACTATTGTGTCTACTTACTTTGTGGACAGTGTAACAAGTTGGTAGGTACCTTACTTAACTTACAAGTTGTTACCGCTGTACTGTTTAATGTGGTAACCTACTCGCCACTCTGTATAATCAGCATTAGGTACAATAATCATGATCATTTCAGAATTTTTATTATACAATGTCATGGAACCTACTTAATTATTATTTTGAGTATATCGTAATGCTAGTCTTTGAAGTATTTTTTTTGTCTTCAATAAATTGTTACAAATACGTAATAATGAGCCAATTTATATCCAAAACCTTTCCAATAACTTTGGACTAATGATTCGACTTACATCGCTGACCGTACCTATCTGCCTACTGGTATTATATTCATTATGTACCTATAGTACAAAGTAAATTCACGAGTTAGGATTTTGATTATGTTAAGGATTCATTTAATTGTATAATTTGTATTCAAATATATATTTTTTTGTATGGTTTTTTAATTGGTACCAAAACTTGCAATTAATGCATAATCAGCCTTTAATGTACCCACTGCTGGGACACAGGCCTCCTGTCTTCAAGAGGGAGTGGGCTGTAATCTACCACGCGGGCCTAGTGCGGGTTGGTAGATTTCACAAGCCTTCGAGTTTATGGATAGGACATGCCGGTTTCCTCACGATGTTTTCCTTCATCATTTTGAGAGCAGTGGTAATGAAATTATTGACACAAAGCGCCTGCTTGGGTTCGAACCCACGACCTATAACTCGTAAGTCGGGGCCGTTACCACTGGGCCACTACTGTTCTGTAAACTTGAAATAATATCTAAGTATATCTAAAATCTAGGTATGCACCGACTATAAAAAAAAAATCATCATCAGAGCATTACCTAAGGGCAGTAAGCTACGCAAGAAGCTGCCACACACAAACTCGTTCGGAAAACCGTAACTTTATTATTTTTCGAAATAAGAATAATTTATTTGTGTATTCGAGAACAGCTTTGTAAAAACAGGAGAGCCTGTAAAGGGTAACTACTCCAAGATGCAGTAAAAAATAGAAAAAGTTATGTTCAAAAATAGACTGCATAGGTACACGATTAAAACTGCGTTGATGGTAGGTTGGTAACACTAAGGAATTACCATACGCACTCAAATTAATGCTAAAATAATAAAGAATATTAAAACAATAATATAGATAAACAAGTTTTTGTGGGTGGTAGCTCCGTAAGATTTCCGCAGTTTTTTTTGTATAAAATTAATGAATAATTTAAAGTATAACGACACTAATGATAAGGACATTTAAATATGTAATGCAGGAATTCGGTTCGTCTACAAACTTATGAAGAACTTACCTGAATTTACAATATAGTCCATTGGCACTGCCGCTCGGCGTATCTTTGGCATCAATCAAAACGACATTCACCATAGACTTCCATGACTTCTTGAGAATGTCGAATTTTCTGTTTTTCCAAACATACTGCCAGACAAAAGAAAAACAAACATAAATACCTAAGGTCAAGGTTTATTCTTTGGCTGTCAATTAGCACTTTTTAGCGTCTTTACAAAAGACAGCTCCCGATAGTTACAGACACTCTTCACCACTACCTACTTATTGTTTTAGCTGGGAAGAAATGGCGCAACTTACTCGCCAGAAAAACGTCTTTGTCTGTACTAATTTGATGTGTAAGTACGACAGTAAAGAAAAAAAAATAAAGCCGCGAGCATGTGATTAACTTCTTTTACTAAATTAGTGCCCTTTTCACACAGTACTACCTCAGTAACACAGTACTCACTCATCTCTATTTTCTAATTTTACAGTAACCCCTTCAATGGCTTTTTAATTACCCTTGAAGGATAATAATCTAAATTATAAAAAGTATTACGTACCGTTGTTATCACAATATCATCCATGAGCGAAAATCGTAAATAAAGTTACATACAAGAGGAAAATTTTCAGTTGAATTTATTGTTCATATCACTGATTATCACTATACATACGTGACATCAGCCTATGCTAAACATACGTCGTAAAGGTTAGAAAATACTTCCCGAATATTTAAGAAACATTCGTGAATTCAGTGTTTGCAAGTGATGACTTTAATTAAACGTTTAAAATGTAAGTACCTACATGGTGCATCGACGCGCATACTATTATCTAAGTACTATGAATTAAGCACACGACTCTAGACCAGCCAGCGTAAAACATTTTTCGTCTGTTATTAATGAAAAAAAAAGGCTGTTTCATACAAAATCAATCTGAACCGACGAAAAATTTCGTGTGTATTTTTATGTAAGTATTTTTGATGTTCAAAAGATATTTTTATTTTTGTTTTAGTGGTTATGACTTCTTGAATGAAATCTTATAAAACAAAATCTCAAAAATATGTCGGATGTGAGATATACCTACACTTTAAGATTACAAATCATCAAAGTTTGATTGATATGTTGATGAAGCAGTATTTCTCAATATTGCACTGTAATCAAAACAAAACAATACAAGCTAACTCGTATTACACAATACGTACCCACCTTCTGAACTTTTTTTCCGTGGTCTCTGAGGATGGTCAGCCCACTGCCAATGCGGTCCATGAACTCCGAAGAGACAACAAGCGCGGTGGGCGCCAGCGGGTCCATCACCAAACCGTCAGGAATTGCGAGCGACCTGGTGAACACACACTCATTAACAACTAGTACGGACACTCATCATTATCATCATCATCTATAACAACCACTTAAAAGTTGTAATAATAATCACGGTCGATCCAAAACTTTTCAAATCGGATTTTATTTAATCGCGTTTGTTTATATCCGAAAAAGCTAAATAACTGATTCCGTATAGTTCGTTGTTTAAGTGTATTCAATTAATGTGTTTAATTTGTATTGATAATTTAATAAAATGAAATAACAACCCTTATAATCGTGCTGAGCGCACTGTGCAGATGCGTGCATTACCCGCGACGCATGCCGATGTACTCTGCTCTCATATAAAATACTCGTTTCGGCTGACTGATCCGCGCTTCACAAGCAGGACCAAGCTTCAGAATTATAATTCATACATGCCGTTATGCACACTTTGTTAAGTATATCACTTATATGGCAGCTACGCAATGGAATATGCAGCGTATTGGGAAGTGGGTCTGTGAGTTTTGGTTTTTGATTTGTATGCTGTACATGTACATTCCGTTATTCATTTGTTTGTTATCTTCAAGGGGTGATACAGTCGGACACACAGCGATGGAATACTATCACCCGGCTTCTGTATTGAGAATTTGAAGTTTAGAAGAATTTACTTTATTTATTTATTTAACACAACACTTCTATCATTACAGGATATCCCAAAGCGATAGGGAGGGTAATACCTACTTAGCTTATACTTATTTTACAAATTGTAAGTAACACAAATGGTGTGCCGTTATTCTTGCGTATTCATTCAATGAACAGGAAGAATGTCAATCCTTTCGGCGACTTCATTGAGTGTACGTATGGCGCGACTAACTGGCGCTTTTAGAAGCAAGTTTAGCATTGCTTAAGGGGATTCCTTCAATGTAGCCCGCAAAATTAAAAATTGTTTAGCATAGAAAGTTTGAATTTCATGGTACGGGTACGCCTAAGGTCTTAGACGCCATCTCCATGAGCGATAGAATCGCAGCGATAGTCTCGCCGTGCTATCAAATTCAATAGAAACTCTTTGAACTCTATGAAAACTGTCGCCGCGATTTTGTCACACATTTTGTTGGCTTCTTAGGTTATGCTAGAGTTTGACAAGATCTCAACTAGTAATGATCAATTCGGAATCTGGGTAAATATGCACTTATAAGCACTAGTATAATTTATTCATTCAAAGTGTGTACCGCAAGACCTAGCAGGTCATGGTGTCGTAACGGGACTAGACAGCATAATGCCTGTTGTTTGATAACATATACTTAACACACTTTTGTCAAATTCACTAATGACTGTTTTGCATAAACAGTTTTTGCTTCAAGAATATCACACTTACATAAATGTACTTATGTAGGTAAATAGATACTTACTACTTGCTCATTGGTATGTAAAACTACTGTGCATTTGAAGTTCTTGTGAAACTTTCAAGCCTGAATAATAACATCCTATTTATAATATTTAATATCAAGTGCAACTTTCCATTTTCATTTAAGGATTATTTAACGATATTTTTTTCCTGCATTGCAAAATACAATACCTATTTTTTTGTACATAGGTACCTCAATATGCAGTTACTTATTAACAAAGAAAACGTCAACTCGTTGAACTTTGTTGGAAATATAAAATATACTTTTACGTGCCTTAATTTGACATTGAATTAATTTTAGGAGTAAATAAAGATCTCTACTTTAATCTAAAACTATGTCTAAAACTTGACATTGTAGAGCATAGGTATCTATAGATACATATGCTCTATGCTCAATAGCCTGAAGCAGATGCAAGCTTTTTCAAAGCCCATACACATACCAATAGACAAGTCTTCTTTTGTATGTAATTATTTTGAAGATGTTCTAGTGCTTCTCTATCTAGGTCTTACGGTAAACTTTTTAAGAAATAAGTACTTAACGGTAACATTATACGGACATTTATTACATCAATGTAAATAACTTAATACATTTAAATAAGGTGTCGGAGTTGATTAATGAATAGAAGCCTTATCGTAATAAATTGATGTAAACAGAAACTATTACTATTCAGTAGGTATTATCATTTACTTATTAAGTGGGTGTGCACCATGTTCTCTATAATCAATAGATGAATGCTATTTTCATCATCTTGCACTATTCTTTGTCAGAAAACAGAAATAATTCGATTGGATATGTACAATAAAGTTCTTTATAACTTCAAATATTCTTATAATTATAATATAAAATAGTATCTCTAATATTGAGTCTGAAACTCGGGTGTGTGACGTCAATCCGTTTGTGGGATATTACCAACGCGGGCGCAGGCAGCCATTATGATCATCTTTGGAACTTTTAGAAGATACTAATGTGTTTTAAATTGCCAGTATTTTAGTGGAATTCTATTATCTTTATTTTTTTCTCAATTATATTTTGAACAAGTCACGATTAACTACTAATTCTTTGTACGTCATCTTGAAAATCTATGTAGGTATGTATCTGCTTATTTGTACAGGATAAATGTTTCGGAATTTAACATTGACGTGTGAGGTCAACCACCGGCCCTGTCAAGTTGATTTTCATAAAGGGTCGTTATTAAATCACAGCGGTAGTTTAGGGTTTAAAAGTTCGTGACACGCGCAATAAGACGGAGAACCATTTCACGCACATTTTCCTGCTTAGCTTTTCGTGAAAAATTGATATAATATATCACTGTACCTATTTATTGCAGCTTTCAATATACCGGTAAATTGTGTTTCATCTAATCTGCGGCTAGCCCATTTCCATACTAGGTACTTACCCGAGCTACAAATTGTATTTCCGTAACAAAATGCTCAAATTGAACTGCGAATCGAATTCACAATTTGATAATTCAATTGATTTAACATGATATCCACATAATCTGATTTCCCCTTTTTTTCCAAGAATTTTTTGCTAACGAGTGAGTAAGGATTACCTATTGTTATAAATCTTGACTTCCCCAATTTGATTAGTAAAGCAGGTAGCTGTCACTTTATAATTGAATCATTTGATTGTCGGCCTTAGAGAGCTGATTGACATGTTGGGGAAAATCTGCCGACCAGGGCTACGCACGTTCTGTGTATTTATGACTAGACGTGTTCAATCGAAAGGTTTTAGTGATATTTATTTAAATACTTAAATCTTTTCCTGTAGTTCTGGTTTACTATTTAAAAAATAAATTATTAAGTAGGTAGATAGATATCGGCGGCACAGTCGGAAGTCCGCAAGCTAATCTAGCGAATTTTTCGCTTCCGGTAAACAAAGTTTTATAAATAAATTATATTTACGATAAATAATATCATATTACGATATAAATTATATATATTATGATAAATTATATCATAGTTTACTAAAATAAATGATTAGATCAAAAATACCCGGAAGTAATTTGATGGATTAACTAAATAAAATAAAATAAATTAATTACAAATACTCAATATTTACATACCAAAACAACTTTCTTAACATCACAAAAAGCACACTCACGTCACAAGAAGAACACAAACTTTCGAATGAGTGCACTCTAAAATAATTTCACCTAAACTTGAACTGGATTACTGACCTTACCAGGCTCGAAGGCTCTTAACGTGACAAGAAAACTTTGAACACAGCGCACACACCAAGAGAGTGATCGAAAATGAAGAAAAACACGTGGGACTCGAATCGAATCGAATAAAACTTACACAAAAATATGGTTCAAAGAGTCACACCACCTCCTTGACATGAGGAAGCTATGATCTGCCATCGACAATCACCTCACAGATTAACAGGAAGACTAAACTGCGATTAGAAGCACGTAACTATAGTTTAACAATGCCCTTGGTATCGGTTTTTGTCAATTGTTCATTGAACCATTCGCTCGAAGTTATCTCAGATCGCGAGGACTGTCGGCACGACCGTTATGTATGTGGTCCAATACATAATAAGCTTAGAATGAGGATTGTTTGGTTGAGATCCGACATTTGCTCTTTGTACTTTTAATCGAGACGTGGAATTATAGCTATATGCTAACGACGTGTCATTAATTTTCAGAGCTTTACTTTGTTGACAGGCATCCGTATAGATGCATCAAAGAAACTTATATTTTTTTTGTTAGCCTATACTGTCAAACTACTGGGTAAAGGTCGCCCCCAAATCCTTCGAGGAATTCTTTTCTGTTTTTTTAAGAATCTTATTCTTAATCCTTTGAAATTTCATCGAGGTGGATCGTGCCAAACCCGGGATTTAAAGGGCCAGGAACATAGAAATGTAAAAAACAGGCCAGGAGGGTATAAAAGTGACATCTATTTCCCTACTTATATTATATCGTGTATTTTTTTTTTATATTTGAAATGGGCTTGCTCTTGACTCTAGCCTAGGTCAAAGGTGACAGAGACAAAGTCGACATAATCTTATTGATTTTAAATTATAGGAATTTCAAATCATTAAAGATTTATGTTAATATCGATATTTCAATATAGGCCTCTTGCCTACCCATATCAAGTTATCACTTATGTAATCAATCAATAAATCTAGGAAACTATTTAAAAACACGTTTAGCTAGGAACCTGATTAAAATATTATAAAGTAGTCCAGTTCAGGGTCACATTATGGCTACGAACCCAAGAGCGTTCCTACGAAATTTCTTTAAAAACATACATTACATAATAATTTGGTTATCATATCATGATATTTCAGACTAGGGTACCTACGACTACGCAGCGCCAGCGTAACATATCTACCTAAGGAAATGATTATATCCCATGGGAATATCATATCATGCAAGGAAGCAGTCCGTTCCATAGGGGGTTTACATTGCTGCATGCGAACTTGAATAACAATGTAGTTCTTATGTAATTACATAACATAATGCGGATTGCTTGGTTCAGAGCCATGTAGGCAAATACAAGTCCTAATATTTGAATTTCATTGTAAACTTGTGTGCTATTGACTTGTTTTACTTAACATTGAGTGCACAAAAGTGAACTGAAGATTTCAACAACAAAATTCAGTCAAAGGACATTTCAGATTTTGAGTACGACTGTTTTACGTGGCACTTTATACATTCCAACAATAACCCTGCCTTTGCAGTCAGTGTCAGGTAAAAACAAATGACGACCACGTCATTTCAAGCTGTCATGTTTCACGTAAACAATTAGATGACTGCTTGAACTCTATGTTTAACTTTTTTGTTGTACTTAACTGATTCTTCAGGCGTTATTGTTTTTAGATTGCCATTGTTCAGTTTTTTCTGGGTTTACCTCAGGGGTTGAGGTACAACAATGATAGATCAGTGGGTAAAATCACCTATGTTCGATATTCAAACTGGTGCTAATTATTTTAATGAATTTTAATTACGGTGTGGCTTTTGTCCCTGAACAAGTATAAACTACTCCTGTCAAATGACTTGATTAGGGTTAGTAGTTAGTTAATAACTTATTTAATGCACTAACTTCAACTCGAGAATAACTTAAGCATTACTTGCTACAACGAACAACAGTTTTATTTGCACGTTTGGAATAAGGAAAATCATTTTAACTCAGATTCGACGTCTGCCATTGAAATGTTTTTCAATAGAATATTCGTAGGTAGGTGTTACGGTTAGTCTGGTAGCCATTAACTTAACTGTGCTATAAGTGCATCACAAACTTTCATGAGATACCAAAAATATAATTTAATTTGCAAGATTAAAATTGTATTGGTGAAGTCGTTCAAATGTTTCAAATGGCAAAATACAATTAAACAGAAGCGTCACGGCAATTTTTCTAAAAGATTAACAGACTAGACGTTCCGTCCAAACGATGGATTATTTGATTACGTCACCTTGGTGTTAAAAAGGCACAATTAATAGGTACCATATTTTATGACTTCGGCTTCACTGAATCTTTTCAATTTTTTACATTTTTTATTGCGATGTTATGACTATGAGGTTACCTAAACTGCTGCGTCATGTATAGAAAAAATACAATTTCTATAATGGAAGCAGTCACATTAATATTAGGTTCGTAGATAATTATGAAATTGGCGTTTTGTCGACGAACTGGCCACTTTTATCTGGAGTTTGGTTAGGAATTCCATTTTGAAGGAATATATTGTGATACCTCATTAATTTTTCGCCATTTTATAGGTATTTAAAATGGCGAAAGTGCATAGATAACAATGGTATTTATTATACTTTGATTCATTAAATATATAATTTCATTTAAAAAAAATCTTTTTGCATATTAAACGCCAATTTCGTACGTAGGGCCCGCGTGGTGGATTACGGCCTACTCCCTCTCATTGAAAGGAGGCCTGTGTCCCAGCAGTGGGAACATTATAGGCTGATTGTTTTGAATGCAACTACCGAATAGGTTAGAATTAAAGGAAATCTTACCACCCACAAGTTATCGAACTTTAATACTTTGGACTTTGCTTCGCCAATAGACAAATAATCACGACGTAGCTAAAAACCTTTTTCTTATATATATTTTTTATGACTACCTACATCTCTACTAACAATTAATAGATTCCTTATTAGGCAATGGAAAATTTGTGTACAGTAATTGTTTATCTACACATAATATAAATTTATTGTTTGTCTGTTTGATCGCGTTGTTCTACTAAACTGCGTAACGGATTTTGATGCAGTTTTCACCATCATTTAGGGAATTTATTCCGGAAAGTTTATGTGTATAATACAAAGCTTCTACCCGCGACTTTGTCCGCGTGGAATTTCTTGTTTCTCCGACCCACTCCGTCGTATCGTATCGCCTGTCCGCGCTATTACTTCGTTTTCGCTCAGTTCCTAAGGATCCTAGAATGATGTAATTATAGCCTTCCTTAATAATTGAGCTATCAAATGCAAAAAGAAATATTCAAATCCGACTGGAAGTTCCAGAGATTAGCGCGTTCAAACAAACAAACTCTTCAGATTTATTATTAGTCATTAGTAATATAGATATAATAAAGAATTATCGATGTTTTGTCAAGCCGTAAAAACCGTGCGAAGCAGGGGCGAAGTATAATTCCTTGAATAACATTGACGCATTTGTCGCCTCTTAATATTTTCCCATTTTTTTGTCTTATTTTGCGAAAATCTGCCTTTGATGTAATATCATTAGTATAGTTAGGTAGAGTTTTATCAAACAAGGGCTCGTGGGGTCGTGGCTAAGAAGTTATATAAGTGACAGTCGCACGGGTTGATCATAACTTTTTTTTTAATAGCTACGCTTGCCGCGGTTCGTGGATGGGTGATCATCCATTATATATCGAGACTCCTTTGTGCCTCGGATTTGGTCCCGGCTGTCATTCGTAGATCTTTGGCAGTCATTACGGGTAGTCAGAAGCCGAAAAGTCAATTTAATCAAACGAATTGTCCATTTAATTCCATTTTACTCTACTATTAAATAAGCGAATCCTGTTTACAGACAAAAAGGCATGACCCTGAATGACTTTTTATAAGTTCATCTCCAGTTTTATAATCTCTGTTATTAGACATAATTTAATTGATTGTAACAACGTACTATTAAGAATTTATTATGACGTCGGAAGGAACAAAATAACAGGCATGATAACTGTATTATTATTTTTATAGCACCTATGTTTTGGTGCCTGTACCCACGTAACTTGTGAGAGGCCTATGTCCAGCAATGGACTGCTATAGGCTGAGTTAGTGTTGATGGTGTTACCTATGTAATATTTGTTTTGCAATTAAACCTTTTTTTTTGGGAAATCTTCATGGATGGGATCACCTTTCGCGGGAAGAATGGAGCGTGATGTTGAAATCCTATCGACTAAAGGTCAACGCAGACGCACATATAACAACTGTATAATATCGCCTCAACTCAAGCCGTTCAGGATTCTTTCTATGAAACTCCACACTGCACCCGCACATGAGTTTGTGTCATCATTTTTAGGAGAAGATAGTTCCTAGATAGGAAATGTCGCCTCCATCTAGCTTATTATAACCGACTTCAAAAAAAGGAGGTTATTTTAATAACCGTGTAAAAGAGATTCCGATATCCTATACAGAATAAACAATTTCATTTCATTACACTTATTAGCATCGTAACGGCATCGTCTCGGCCCATGCAGTGTTTATACGTGTGCGTTGACCTTAAAACCACTCGGCGCACCGATGTGCAGGTTTACTGTAAAACATCGTCTTTAAGTAATCTGTAATTTCAATACTGTTGTTACTTAAACTCTACGAGGACATCTCCTTCACCTTGTCTTGAATTGAGCTACTTTGGCAAAAGTACTTAAACGTATCTCGTTTTAAATTTTATCGCATTGCTTGCAGTGTACTGACTCCTTAAGGGGAATAACCGAGATTGATAATTAACCATAACCAACATTTCTACATGAATTAAAATTAAATTACCCGTCTTACCTTAATTTTTATGTAAACACTCATTTTGTGATCCCAAGATGGCATGGCTTCCGTGATTGAGAACAAACACAAGGGCAACAAAATTGACGTTGCATTTTTGTGACTTCATTTCTTGGTAAAATTAATGAGAGGAAAGGATTAACAAGCAAGCAATTTTAAAGCTCGACATTTCTAGAAATTATCCTTGAGTAGGCGGAAAGTTCATCAGAGTATAGCATTGGTAAATAACTAAGAAATGTCACATTTGTTTTCTCGATATTTCGTTGATTGTTGCAATTATACAGGGTGTCCCTGGAAGTATGGAAGAAAGATCGAATTCGTGAAAAGTATCAGGGCTATAATTGGTTTTTTTTAGATAGCTCTGATAGTATTTTTTAACCGACTTTTTTATGATTAATTTCATTGAACACTAAGCGAAGTAATTGAAAAAAAAAAATTAAAAACGGTCATAACTTTTGAACCGTAAAAAAATTCACTGACATTCTCAGGGTTAAAAAGTTTGGAAATGACCTTGCCCACGCCCCTATTCGATTTGATCCATACTTCCAGGGACACCCTGTATTTTGCTACTGGCATCGACATTGACATTTATGTAAAAGATTCAAGGAACATTAGCGCGATATTTTTCTTGAAATGATATTTGTTTCCGGAAAGGTATTGAAATTAACTCTCTATAATATTTAATCACTTTCATTACAGCAGCAGTTCGTAGCTGTAGAGCGTACGCGATAACACTCCGTAAGCGCGCCTAACGTAGCGTAGACGCTGCGTAGCCGCCTACGCCGCGTAGCCGCCTACGGCACGTAGCCGCAGGCCGATCACTGCTATAATTTCGTCACCCGAAGAAATATTACTACATTTTATACCTACCTAAGCATAAATATTTTTTATGACTATTTATTTTTATTGGTAAAATTATTAGCAAATGAGAATTTTTGACTTTTTGTCTGGGTGACGAGTGTATTGTAAAGCATGGGCTACATTTATTTTTATACCTATATTTTCTTTTACGTCATTTAATATTTTTTTAGGGATATTTCCGTATATTTTTACTAGAAAAAGTTATTTAACCTTACAATCACCTAAAAGATATTGCAAGAAATTACCGCTTAACATCAGTCAGGCGTTCGGCTAGACTAGTCAAAATGGTCTAATAAAAACAATGTAAAAGGAAACTCCTAATTAAATCAAGGTAACCATGAAATGAATTGAATCATTCGTACATATTAGGTTATTGGCACCTTTAAACCCAAATATGAATGTTTGATTCAAACACAACCATTGATGCAGTCAGCCCATAGCAATAAAATATGGTTTACAATCGAAAGGTGACGACACAATATACATTATTATTATGTATATGTATATATATTGTAGTGTCGTCACCAATTACTGAATAATTATCTAATTGGTCACTACAGGTGTATTGATGACAAATTATAATCGTAATATTGACAGTTATCTGAACAGCTGGCTATTTAGCACGTAGCGGCGTATTTATCATTTGTTATATCTCCAAACTAAAGCGTTTGAGGTCCAAGACTACGTAATACCTGCCTAGTATCGGTATTTAGAAACCTGTGCCCTGATAAGAGTTAATCAGATATCAGCTTGTTTATGACGTCACCTGTTTCGTAATAATTACTTATCAATATCGTTTCGTCATCTTCTTTAAGTTGAGTCAAAGGCAAAAATAGATAAATGAACAAACTGAGGTATGATCAAAAGTAATTTATCAAAACTTTTTTAAATATTGATAGATGCGTACGTATATCAAAAACAAAAGATAGTTTAGCAGTTTTATTTTCTTATTATTTTTGCCCTTGACTGTACACGCAACATGCTCAAAGTATGGGAAATTATAACGATGCGACATTTTAAGTAATGGTTTGTTTTGGATTTTTCATAGCATTTTGTCTACATTCCATATGTGGTAAATGGAAATTAGAGGTATTTTTGACATATCGAGACTGAGATTAGAATGCAAATGTTCGAGTTATCCCTTTGATGTTTATTATTGCTTTGGCTACAAAACAAAATAATAGGAGTTTTATGAAATCTGAGATATCTATAGGTATAAAAGTTCATAATCCTATGTAGTTAAAGTATAATGACTAGATTCGTGTTACGTGTCGTGTCTACGAGTAGATCCACTTCTTCAGACTACGGGTGTTATACCCCTTGGGGCCTTACTCAAACATAGCCAGCCTTGAAAACTTCTTTGTACTGAATAGTAAACGTTTGCAGGCTGATAATTCCCTAGCTCTTTGAAGTAGTCTTCCAAGTTTTTTTTTATATTTTTCCTTTGTAATCCATTGGGGATTTTATTTATTCTAGTGCTAACATGAATCATACTGAATTACAGGCCAATTATACCTAACATTGTTTATTGATTCATGCTAGGAAAGATAAATCCCCATCATGTAAATCAGCTGTGGTAGGTATTTCCCTGAACGTGGGATTATTTTTTTAATTAACTCGTGTACCGTCTTAATAACGGTAAGTTAATAGAAACAATGTTAGGCAATCTTTGAACATTATTTATGACATAATTGGCCAAATGGGGTGTATTATGTCGCAGCCAACTGGTTTAATTAGCCGTTTAGTTAACCGCCTCGCCTTTTAACTAATCGGCGGCCGTTCAACTAACGGCTTGAACGATATTCAATATTATGATTTAGGTTGGAACAGTAACCAATCACGCGAGAGCCGAATTGGTCGCAGTAACTAAGCCAGAGCACCCCGACCAAATGGGTTAGGTTAGCTTAGAACTGTGATCAACCGCGTGCGAGCCGAGAGAGCGAAGCGAGGCGAGCACTACTTCCATAGGCCAGGCGGTTAACTAAACGGCTAATTTAACCAGTTGGCTGCGACATATTGATTGCTTCTATGCTAACAATGGGCTATAGCAATGTTCGGCAAACACTGGAAACTGTCGAGTTATCGCAACTGTCTAATCGGTAAAACTGACGAATCAGTGAAACGGACTAATCAATGAAACTAGCGAATTAAATAAACTGACGACTGAGGGAAACTGACCAGCGATACGCGGACTCTTCAGGGTACCTATACTTAAAGACATTTAAATTATATATTATATATATATAATTATATATAATATTATATATAATTAAGGTAAACGCGGGTGAAGTCGACAGTGACCCAGAAGTCGTCAAATTGTCTAAAAACGTCAATATCTTTTTCTACTAAACATTTAACTGGCCCATTTTTATGGCAACATATCTTTGGTAACATATTGCACAATTAAAATAAAACTCTGAGTTTTAACTGTAATGGTGGCTGAGATATCTCACTTAAAAAGTGTGTCCCACAATTTTTTAATTTTTTTGCAAGTTTAGCTGCTAAATGTCATACTCGGCACGTAGTTTTGTGTTTTGATTTACGAACCTTCTGTGGGGTATGTGGTAAGTCTGATTGTAATTTACTAATGATATAACTTGAAGTTTAGAACATTTTTTATAATAAAAGTATTTTTTTTAAACGTGACATCTATTGGTACCTAAAAATTCCTACTTGTCCCAAATCTCGTCATTTTATGTACTTTTTTGACGATTACTGGGACACACTTAATACTTGCCTCTAAACTCGTCATATTGTACCTAAATATTTCAACTTTATTGCTAAAGCATAAGGTTCAAAGTTGATTGGGAAAATTTGACAGTTTCCGGTAGCTTGATGTGCTGACGTCTGTACAAACATAATTAATAAGGTTTGGGCTACATTTGACGATAAAACTGGGTTTCTCTTAAGCTGTTTTCGCTTCGCTTACTCATTGCTTGAGTAAGCGTGCTCTGCTTAGTTGTCGCGTCATTGGGCTCGCTTCGCTAGCTCGGCACGAAACTGTGCTCGCACTTCACTCGTGATAGAGCTCGCTTCGCTCGGTCTTGTCATGTGTAAGTGCGTTCGGCTCACTGGTGTCGAAGATGGGCTCGCTTCGCTTGCTAGTTTAAGAAGCTGTTAAGACTAGCAAGAGAAGTAAGTCCATCTTCTGATTAAGCGAGCTCATCGTGTAATTAAGCGTGCTTTGTTTATTTATGCCTAGGAAGGGCTTGCTTCGCACGCTGTATCGTAAGCGCGCTCCACTCGCTCGGCCCGTAAAAAGTATTCTCAGTTCTAACCTAAACTGCCTTACTGGGAAAGGTAGTTTTTCAACAGTACCTCACTCAGATCGAGTGTGAATATTACAGTTCCAATCAAATCCTCACATATATCGACGCCTTAGAGTGAATACCTCTTAAGTGTAAAAGAAGTAATTTTTCAGGAGGAAGATACAACTGCGTGCTGTACAATTTTTGTACGGCTTCTTTTATGTTTTTTTTGTTAATTTATAGGTAAATTTAACCCGCTTTCATATCCAGAACAGTCATATTCTCGAAGATTGACCGAAATGCATAAAATGCTACTTATAAGGTATTCATACAAAAAACTATGCAAATGCATTCCCGAGGTTTTCACTCTAAGGCGACGATATAGAGGTGTCTTCTACTAAGTCTTCTGCCGTTGAATCTTCCTAATGTTCTCGTAATCTTCACACATACTTGCACGATGACAGGCCGGGGCGCCGTCCATTAATAACATGGCGATTGGCGATGATTTTAGGTACTACCCTAGCTTTTGGATTCGCTCATAAGTAGATTTTGTAGGCTTATTGTGTTTCTTATAATTTAAAACTTTCTTTGGTTGGCTTTTGGCTGGGCTGATACTACTCGGAGGTGTGGCGAATGTACAAGTATCTCCCGGGCCCCGGACTCATGGTACTAGAAGGAACAGTGGGGTTTTAGTCAGTAGGAGTCCGACATAACCCTCAGTTCTTCCCAGACTGAGGGTATCCATGAGGATTTCCCCACGAAAAAAAAGGCTCATTGCATTTAATATACCTTTCACCGTATGTGATATTTTTTAGTTCTAAGCAGATTTGCGGTCGATATGAGACGACACCTTTAACTTTTATGCTACTTGCTGCAGATTTTCTTACGTTTTCTGATACTGCCGTAGCTATTGTATTTGCTTAGTACTAGGCTTTTGAGGCTCATTGAATTCCTTATGATGCAAGCTTTCTTTTATTGAGATATTTTTCATTTTTGGCCAGACTTACGGCCGATATGAGACGACATATTTTGAAACTATTTTGCTATTGTCAACTTCAAATGCATTTTTAACTCGGCCAATATTTCTGTTGATTCTCTTTAGGCCCTAATAGTGCTGTGTCAATTCTTGACAGTGGCACCTAGTACCTAAACATTTGTTTGCGAATTAAAATTTCGATGCATAGTAAAAAGGAGGGTCGGACCCACTGCACTTGCGATGTGACGTCATACACAAATTAGATCCTGCTTCAAAATTGGTACAATTATTACCCATATATTGTATGCTCAATCATTACCCAAGCATTCTCGTAGTTATAAGCGGCTGAAATATTACATGTTATTGTCGGTCAGACGTATTGAATTTACCACAGACAGCAATGACGTTTTCACGTCAACAGGCCCAAAACACAAAGTGACAGCGAAATAAAATATATTTTTATTTAGAACTTCTACGACCATTTCTTCAGCTGTTTTTTAAAGTTAAAAAAATCTAGTTTTATAAATTTGAATAAAATATGGACCGATCGCGCCTAAAGGATATTAACTACCGATTGGCGAAAATAAAAGAAAGGTGACCTTAAACAAGTATTGCCTACAATGACAACAAACCTCTGCGAGTGTTACTATAACAATTTTTTGCCTATATAGTTCTAAAATCAGGTTTTTTAATGTATACAACTAAATTGTTCAACTTAAAAAAAGCTGAAGGAATGGTCTTAGAGATTCGGCGCAATAGTAAAAAATTATAAGGTCTTCCCCGACCAGGGTAATACATTTTTTTTCGTTGGCCGGCATTAAACATTTAATATGGGCTCCTTTATTCTGATAAAAAACTGATTCTGTGATTCGGATATCTTATTTTTTTAAGCTAAGATATATTAGAATTTACCTACCTAGTCTGCTAACAGCTCACAACCTTTAGTAATTTCTTGCCATTTGGTTTTCTACCTACTTTTTGTTTCTTAGACTTGCCACTCATATGAAAGACAATCACAACATGTTTTAATGTGTAATCATCTTGAACTCTATGTTCAAGGCCAGAAAGTTCATATTAGCATCAAAAATTGACGACTACTGGGTACTTTTGATGAGTAATAGTACAAATCTGGCAAGTACTGGTACAAATCGCCCTTTTTGCACATTTGCTTAAATAAGTATTTATTACCACAAAAAATTACAAAAATTAACAACTTATTTAGAATAACGGATAATTTTTCTATTTCGTCGTGCAAAAAGATTCATTCTAAATGAAATACTTCTCACGCAGCAGTTCTTCAAAGTCAGTGAATATCAAAACCCGACGAGTATTGGTACATTTACCTTATATAGTATCTTAAAATCTTTTTGTTAAAACTTAAGGGAAATGGTTTTTAGCCTAGGTTCGTATACTTTAGCGAGACCTGTCTCTGCCGGGAGTAGTGAGGGCTATGCTGGCAGAGACAGAGAATTGGATGGAAGTAGCCTCCTTCTCTAAGACCGTGATGGTCAAGAAGGAGGCCGCCGAGCAGGAACGGGAGAGGGCTGATCCTGCTCGGAGAAAGAGGCGTCGGGGTGGCAACCGCCTTGGCGCCTAATATGCCGAAACCAGCTTATCAATCAAGGTAGGTGGACCTCTGGGGTCGCGGGCGCACAGAGTGGGGACTCTCTCCGCTCGCCAAGTGACCCCAGGGAAGACGGTGGCACAGTGGTCACGTGCTGCCGTGCATAGCGAGGTTCAGTGGAGGCCCCTGTACAGTCTCCCCAGGGATGTGCCTTACAGGCGTTGCACGGGGGGGTTCCGGAATTGGTCTTTTAAGAGGAACCGGGACCACCCCATGTGCTGATGGTGATCACCGGGGTGGTTTTAGTGAGGTAAAAATCCCACACTCCTAGACTTTTCCTCCCCGGAGGTCGGGTGCCTTTTGAAGGTTTCCCCCGAAAACAAAAAATAAAAAAAAGGTTCGTATACTTAGTATCTTATCTTTAATCTTTTTGTCAAAAGAGAAAGAGTTTAGCGTACGTTTCTTTTCTTATTTATTAATAAGATAGATATACATGATGTACGTCACAGACAAATAGATTCTAAATTATTATAACGGCAAGTTGACATGCTCTACTTAAACTGGTTTGCGGTCATTTCTATAGGGGAATTTTGTTTTGCCGTGGAATAATACTGTGATATGACCAATTTAATTTATTGATATTTTGTTTTATAATTATAGAATGTCGTATAAGAAATAAATAAACCAATTCCCAATAGTTTTACAGTTTGGTAATAACTTTTTGCACCCTATGTGTGTAATTTGAGTAGGTACGAGGCTTTTGACTACGTTGTATGAGGATATTTCATGTCTTTTTTATACCTAATGTGCTTTTTGTTTGCGCAGAATAAAACATTTTTCTTTCTTTCTTTAATTTTTGTTTTTGTAACACGGTTAGTGCAACAGCTTGGCTCTCTGCACTAAGGTCGTGGGTTCAATTCTATTTTAATATGATGACTTGAGCAAATACTGACATGGAACCCACTATAAAACTCATCCACAGAATAATTATCCGCTGGTAATATTATTCTGTGGATGAGTTTTTAGTCCGTTGTAGTCTGCAGTTTAATTTATAAAAAACCGGCCAAGAGCGTGTCGGGCCACGCTCAGTGTAGGGTTCCGTAGTTTCCCGTCCGTCACAATAAGTGTTCCCACGTACAATTCGATAATACCCGACCCAATGTAATAAGTACCTACAGAGCCATCTCTCGGGGAATTGGGTTACTAATTAGTACATAAACGTGCCAGAAGTTTTCGGTGGTAATTTTGGATTGCAAGAACAAATTTTAATCATTCTTTTTTTGTTTGAAAAAAGATACGTTCAGGATAATAAAATATGTAAACGAAGTTAAAAAAAAAATGCTTGCATATACGATTATACTACAAACTTAGTCCAGAAATGATTTTGTACCACTTTTGTCTTTTTTGTACAAAAACTGTTGTTTCTATCAAGTTCAAAATAATTTTCCTAGAAAGTCCTTATAAAGTTCTACTTTTCAGATTTTTTTCATATTTTCTAAACTTATGGTTCAAAAGTTAGAGGGGGGGGGACACATTGTTTTTTACTTTTGGAGCGATTATTTCCGAAATTATTGACATTATCAAAAAATGATTTTAGTAAACCCCTATTCATTTTTAAATACCTTTCCAACAATACATCACACGTTAGGGTTGAAATTAAAAAAAAAATCACTTCCCACTTTACATGTAGGGGGGCTACCCTAATAAAACATTTTTTTCCAACTTTTATTTTACCACTTTGTCGGCGTGATTGATATACATATTGGTACCAAATTTCAGCTTTCTAGTGCTAACGCTCACAGAGATTAAGCGAGGACGGACAGACGGACGGACGGACGGACGGACGGACAGACAGACATGGCGAAACTATAAGGGTTCCTAGTTGACTACGGAACCCTAAAAACATAAGTTAAGATTGATTTGACATTTACTTTTCGAGTGCTAAAGTGTATATATTGTTTTTTTTTTAAGTATGGAGGATTTGAAGGCCAGACTAAAGTCTCTTCAAAAATGAATCTGTTACTCACTCGGTACTCGTATCTTCCGCTTGCGCGTGCGCAGGGTCAAGCACTATGTTTTGTTGCGTTTCTATTGTTATAACGTTGTCACTGAAATTGTTCACCAATTCCACATCCGGACATTTAGCAACTTGTGACATTGTGTCGTTCGCCAAAGGTATTTCGACACAATTCGATATTGCTGCAGTTCCTCTCGGTACCGGTGGCCGGGTGTCAAAAGTTTCATTTTGTACACAAAGCGCCAAGGACGCTAATGTCGCTGGCTGTTTGTCAACACACTCCAACTGATTCTTTGTCCTGAACGAGATTCTCCTCCAAGACATCGCGATTATAAATAAAACTCAATTTTTAAAACAGCTTTTCAACTATTCCTGTCACATTTGTAATACTATTGTTTATTACCATTTGTTTGCATTGCAGGTGTTATAAAACATTCATATTATTGTTATTGAATTATACGGACCGGCGACACTTAGCTATGCACACTTTGGACGTGAACTCAGTAAACACAATAAATAATATAAATATTTCCGGAATGACAAAAGTATCGCGCGTTATCAAATAATGAACTAAATAGCAAATTGGGAGAGGATGAAGTTATCGGGTCATACCGTACCCCGCCAGATACGATAGTTAAACGCTTTCATCATTGCATGGCCTATCAACGTCATTAAATAACCTATAATCGTTAAGTTGTAATTAATTGTAGTTTGTTGTGAAGCGCACATACCTCGGTTAGTTGCCGACTCGGTGACAGGGGCACGATCGTGTTGAAGGTGCACTAATGACTGATCACGGTGACTGTTGCTTGCTACACTCACAGGTATTCCACTGTATTATTCTTTGTGTCTTCACTCTGACCCCACTGAACATGTTATCGTGTTTGACAATATCACCGATCACGAGTACCGCGGTATTTACACGAAAGAACAAAAAAACGTGTCCCCAGAGCCATTGAAAACAACTGTCTGTCATTCAATACGAATCGTAGCGTGGGTATACACATAAATTAACATATTTACTTCAAATGGCAAATAATGTAAAGTTGCTAACTCAAAGTGCTGGAACGTCATGACTTGCTGAGTAATTTTAGGAAAGGGTTTTCCAGTGCCATGACGTGGTGGAGTGTAAAAGGAGGATGTAGTATTATGATCATAATTCTATTATAGCAGCGCCTGCGTCGAAGTTACATTGCTATGATCAACAGTGAAGCAGTCAGAGGAAAAGTGCATTGGTAAACAAATACCTTATCAAATCATAACGCACCTTGCGCCTAATATCCGTAAGGATCAAAATTGAATGAGTGAATGTACAACTATATACAGGGTGGCCATACCTATCTACATTTTGACCGCGTAGGTATTGCGCTTTTGTAGGATCCTGCTGATTTTAAAAAAAATAACCGACGATGATTTGTCGGTCCTGAATCCATGACAACAGGTTGCGCGTCGTTGTCCTCACCACTTTGTATAATTTTTCAATTATCATTAATTAAACGAGTAAGTTTCCGGTTAAAGGTCCTAAATGTTTTAATTATTTAAATAAGGTAAATAAGTAGATTTTCAAATGCATATCGTACCATTTTTTGTGACTCGCTATTAAGTTTACTTTAGTGAAGTAGATAATCACTATTATATACTTACGTAGAGGTCATTTTTTAACACACTTGTGAATGTAACACCTCTTATTGGCAGTACTCAATAGACAGATAAATAAATAGATACTTAACACTTAGCGCCTGCGCTTACTGTATACTGCCGGCACGACACGGCAAGGGATTTTTATGCGACGAATAAAACTACTACGACTACTACTATAGGTATATATATATATATCTTATACTAATTTAAAAACACATAATATTGTTATTTACATATAACGTTACTCCTGAAATCCCTGAAGGTTTAGGCAGTGTAACTATAGTACGCCCACATTTCGCCAGTTTTGTTTAATTCCCAACTCCCATGTACCTAAAGGTGCACCCAGACAGAGCGAGGCATGCGCCGCAAATGATTTGTTTTTATATGTACGGTTGCCTCAGGCTGAGGCATCTAACATATAAAAAAAAACACTAGCGCGGCGCATGCCTCGCTCTGTGGGGTGAAGCCTATTGCCATCAACCGGGCACAAATCTAGACTTTCAGCTGCAATTTTTATGTACTGTCTCTCCGTGAAAACTTAGGTGAAGTGAGCTGTCAATAACGTCAATCCTTAGCTTTATTTAGAATGACAGCTCACTTGAAGCCCACTTCACCTAGGCTTCACTGTGAGGTTTTTACAGAATAGAGCAGCTGTATACATAATTGTTCATTGCTCCGTTGGTCTCGTCGTCGCAAGCGTGACTGCTGAGCGTGGGGTGCTGCGTTCGATGGCCAGGCCGGAATTTTTTTTATTGGGTTTTTCCATCAGCAATGTCTTAGTAAGCCCAGAGTTTTTGGAAGTTGGCGGTTAGATACCCCGTGCCTCGGAATGCACGTTAAGCCGTTGGTCCTGCGTCTAATCTTTCTCCGGTCGTGTCGGATTGCCGTCCCATCGGACTATGAGAGAGAGTGAGGGAAGAGCGAGTGCATCAGTGTCTGCGCATGGAGGCATTTTGTATGCATTTGTAATTCTAGGTTCTAAGGTAGCTAGGTACATTTTGTTGCTAAGTATTTTGCTACTAAAATATGAATGACGTCGACATGAGTTCTGAACTACATTTAGGAGCCACCCATGCAATTGAGCATATCTATCCATCTAAGAGTGCATCCTTAGGTATCTCGTTGAAGAATGGTATTTGGGGAAGCACTCCAGCGTTAAATTCGTGTCCAGCGACGATGTGGTCACAGCCGCTGCTACTGCGCGCGAGACGCGCTTTTATAGTGAGGCCACAGAATACTTAATGTAAGGCGATTCTCACTCTGCTGCGTTTCACGCAGCGGTGTGCGGGGAAACGGAGCCAAATTCCACGCGCGTGCGTGCGTTTTTAATGAATTTGTATGTAAAAAAAAAATCACGCGCGTGGGTGCGTTATCTGCGCCCCGCTGCGTGATGCGGTGCATTGTGAGAATCGCCTTACCTCGGATATCTATGGCCTTACCAGATTGTTGATGACCTGGGATTGTTGCGTTTAAAAAATGTTTTTCTTAAAAATTTCGTGCGAACTTATAAAAAACACAACATTTCGCAATAATTAGTAAATGTAGCATGTATCGCACATATTTAGTAAATTTCGCATTTAGGTACTTATCGCATTATTTCGTAAAAACGAAAATTACGTATCCCTAAGTAAAAAATTTGGTAGGTACCTAAGTATCTATTTATAAGTTAGTACTTCCGCGGAAGTACTAACTTATAAATAGATACTTAGAATTCCGGCAAGAATTCCGGCAGGTCGGGCGGCGCCCGTGATAATGTCGACATCTGATAGTGGTAATAGATTGCACAGAATTTGACTATGAGCAGCTGGTTATTACTTAATCCATATATCCATGCACGTCCGATCATCATTACCAAAAATAGGTAAGTATCAAATATTTATCTAAGCTTCATATTATTTGACTATTATAATATTATAATATTTGTCAACTACCCCACCTACTGAATTAATATTAGTATTTATAAATATAATATTGCTCTTAAGATTCACGTTCAAGGACATATGAAAGTACATAGGCCGGTCATTTATTGAGTGGATATACTTATTAATAAGTATTCGAACTACGAGGAAATCTGTTGTAGGTACCTACTTATTGGCGTTAAGTAGGTACAGTGCAGATAATAATTTCGTCTCTTATATTATTTGCATACTGACTCATTTCCTGGTAGGTACCTACTTTTTTTTTACAAAACAACGGTTTTAAGTAAACATCGTTCATGGGGAATGATAGAATAGAATAGAATTTGTCTTTATTAGAGTAACCAAGACTCAAAACAAGACTGTTTGTAAAACTTACGACTATGTTAGTAAGTACAGACACTGAACAAAAAACACAAGAAATAAAACGGTTGGTCACCGTTGCGACATCCCATGAGAGACGGCACAACAGAAAACCGAGATACATTATGACATACAACTTTGTATAGCAAAGCTCATTTTATTTTAGGTATTGGTAAAAAACCTGTCACACGACTTTAATTTATGATATGACTTGATCACACTTGTTGGGGATTTGTGCCTAAATAATATCTGCCGCACGGGCACGGCCGTAGCTAGGGGGGGGGGGGGGGGGGGGGCATTGTGGGGCAATGCCCTACCTTGAAATCACAATGCCCTACCTTAAAAATAAAAAAACTAAGATAAATTATTATAATTAAATTGTTTGTTCATAGTTTGAGATAAAACAAATTGTAGCGATAGGTATAAGATAGGATAGCACTGCAGTGTGCGAATCTACTCAAAGGCTGTCAATGGGTCACGAGAGAATGGCTGGTATGGTATTACTGGCCTTTGAAAAAAAAAAAGAACAAAATCAGTTGATCTGAACGAAGTTCGAAGTTCTTCGCATTTTTAATAACATGGCGAATCGTAGAATTCAGCTGTTTTAAATATTTTTTATTATTATGTTTTATACATATCTCGGGACCATGCGGTCCCGGTCCTTTGGAAGGCGTACGAGGGGCCGAAGCCAACCCGCAGAGGCCCCTTAGGAAATTTCAATGAAATGTGGCACCAACCGACGATTATCCCTGTATGCACTATGCAAGTGCACCCAAGGACAACCCCCGGTTGGTGTAGGACTATTGCAGGATATGGAAAAATAAAAAGTTGGAGTATGGGTTTGGGTAGCTAAAGTGGACTGGTTACCAATAACATATGGAAGAACTATGACCCCTGCCTAATCAATGATTTATATATACACGGATAAAATAGCAGGGGGTGACTTGCACACTCAATAATGGGCCCCCGGAAACGGTCGCTAGCACTTACTTATTATGTTAATTGTTATAATAAGTTTGCAGAAACAATAAGTATGATCTAAATGGTATTTTTGGTCGTATCTATTTACTCGTATCACCCTACCCAACAATTAATTATTACCTCACTCTTACTCAGACGTGGATCTCTACATCCAAATCTGGAAGTTCAACCATCTTTTTCGCTTGTTCTTTATCATTGAGGATTTAATAGTTCTTAGATACATGCTCATGCTCCGTCACAGAAATTATCTGTCTACGAATAGCTATTGAATTTACATCACTGTCCTAGAGGTCAATGATATACATGGTGATTGGTTTAGGAGCCCGTGCTTCGAGGGCAGATCAATTATGATTTTTTACTTTCGCCCTACCTGTAACCAATGCTGCCCTACCTCAAATTCGACTCTAGCTACAGTCCTGCGCACGGGTCGATCGAAGGTCAACCTACACTTGCCGCGGTCGGTTTTTGGATAATGTCATGGACCATCTATTACATATTATTAAGGTCTATTCAAACCTAAGCGGTATTCGTGGCCGCCTGTGGGTAGAGGTACATACCGCGCGGATTTCGCTGAGGTATTTATTATCAAGTTCCTCGGCTAGAGCGGAATAATTAGTGCCATAGTACTGCATAGGTATTGTTTCGCTTGTTGGGCGAAACCTAGAACTCGGTATTCTACCCACAAGGATAGCGAAATCCGCTTTGGTGTGAACAGTAATATGGACATACCGCATACCCACTCGGTTTTCTCTACCGCAGATGGTAGCGAATACCGCTTAGGTTTGAATAGGCCTTTACCGAGACTCCTCCGTGCCTCGGAGAGAACGGACATTGGCCCCAGTTGTCATTCGTAAATCTTTGACAGTCGTTACTGGTAGTCAGAAGCCCAAAATTTTGACAACCATTCTTACGAAGGGATGTGTTACCCAGTAACTGGGCTGTGGAAGTCAGATTGGTATTCAGCTGCATCCGGATAGACTGGAAGCTGACCCCAATATAGTTGGCAAAACGCTAAGCAAGTTTTGATCACACATATCCGTACCTTCCAGTCTCTTTCATTTGAACTGTTCCGTAAAAAAAAAATAGAATCCCTACTAGTAACTATAACAAAAAGCTTGTCCTAACAAGCTTTTTGTTATAGTTACTAGTAGAGATTTTACAGGACTTCCTATGGGATTATACCCAGAACTACATCATCATCATTTCAGCAGAAAGACGTCCACTGCGTCCCCCAACCTCTCCATTTCAACCATTTTTGTTTTTCCCGCAAACAGCGGATTCCTGCGACCTTCACAAGGTTATCGGTCCACCTTGTGGGAGGCCTTCTAACGCTACGTCTTCCGGTACGCGGTCGCCACTCCAGTACCTTTCGGCATCATCGGCCATCTATTCTGCAAGCAAGTGCCCTGCCCACTGCCACTTAAGTTTGGCAATTTTTCGGGCTATGTCAGTTACCTTGGTTCTCCTACGCATGTCTTCATTTCTGATTCGATCACGTAGATAAACTCCAAGCATAGCCCTCTTCTTCATTACCCTTTGGGTGACTTTTAGCCTTATAACCAGAACTTCACCATAAGCAAACGAGTTTACTAGAACCTAGATCAATAAGACAGCAAGATCTCTGACATCTGCATGGATCATCCTGGATAATACAGTGACTCACTCAATGTATGGAATTCAACATTACTAACAAGAGTTCTGTGAGCAGGTCGGCCGGTACATTTCCGATATTCGAAGAAAATTAAAACAGCCTTGAAGATCTCTTCACTCGTGCAAAGTTCCCCGAAAACATGAGAAGGTCTTATTTGTGTGGTAAGTAATGTTATAAATAAATAACAAAAAACCTAAACGTCATCTTCTTACGTGGTCTCATCAATACTGTAATCTAATTATAACTTTAAATCAGCTTACTAGTTAGCCGAGTAGGTAAGACCCTGAAACTCTGATTTTTAATTTGCTAGACCAAAATGTTAGTCTAGCAAATTAAATATCAGAGTACAGTACGAGCACAGTTATTTTACCTCTGACAGCAATAACGTAACAGCAACCTTATTGTAACGTTAATAAAGATCACACTGATTTGACAGACTTGTCAGTGGCAGCAGCCCAACAGCAACCTTATGATGTTGAGAATAAAGATCACTGTGATTTGGACAGTGATGCAAAATCAGAGGTTAAATAACTGTGGAAGGACTGTAGGTAGTTTTTTTTCTGTACCTATACAGCCCTCAACAAATGACAGTCTGTGGGATGCTAGTAACTTTTATTCCATATTCAAATGCTTATTTCCTATTGATGATATTTCCACATAATAAACAAATATTAACTTTATGATAGAGAGTAAATTACTGTAGATACTATTGAAAACGTAAAAAAATTGGAGTACAAACTGAATTTAATGGCTGAGTATTAAAGTTATTTTTCCAAAAAGGCATATAATTTGTTTACATGTTTGGAAGCTAAATCGTAAATGCAGGGTAGAAATGTTTCGTAGCACACTCCGTAGCCCGCGTGCTACGACAAACAACTACTTAGGTAGGTACCTACTTAGTTACGAGATCATAGGTTGTCAAGTGATGTTTCCTTATAAATAAGGAAATCGTGGAGAAACAAACAAAAACATTAATGTATTCACCTAATTAATTTGATTTGGTAATCATAAGAAGATAAACAAAGTAAAATATCGAATATTCAGAGGAAAAAACAACCTTTAGTCTGTTTACCTGTTCGTGGTGCATGAATTAGTAAGTAGGTACCAATACCCACCTAATGGAAAAGGTACCTACTTACTCTTATCTTGAAGCATCAATAACATGCATCATGTATTGTAAACAGGTGCGAACCTACCTTGAGAGCATACTGCTCAATGTTAGAGGAATTTTATAAAGTAAATGTATTCGTCGGACTTCGTAAGCATGCAGCTAACGTGTCTCGCGACGATATTTCTTGCTTTATTGATAACTAGCTTCTGCCCGCGACTTCGTTCGCGTGAAATTTCTTATTCCCTCGACCCATCTCGTCGTATTGCATCACTTGCCCGCGTCTCCTGCTCTATTACTTCGTTTCCCCATAGCGCTTTTGCTCGGCTCCTAAGGGTCATATATCTCTATAGCCTTCCTCAAGAATTGGGCTATCAAATGCAAGAAGAATTTTTCAAATCCGACTGGTAGTTCCAGAGATTACCCCATACATACAAACTTACAAATTTTACCTCTTTATAATATTGTATAGATAAGATTACAGCCAATTCAAATTATCTTACGTTTTTTGCAATTTGCAGGCCAATGTCAGGTTGTAGGTATGTTGAACAAAATATGAACCGCGACCGTAACGAGTAAGTATGTAATTATTTACATACCTAATTATAATAATTAAAGTCAACAATACAAACCTCTAAGTTCCTATTTAATCTATATTGAATGACTATTTCATGAAATATCAATCAATAGAGATTTTGATGTTCGTTTTGAAATTTTAATTTTAAAATGGCTACCCGGCGCTTCCCCTTAAGGTTTCGCTTTCTGGTCATGGATTTGTTTGTCAATTGCGGTGATTATCATTAACATTGAGATACTGGAAGTATGTAGGTTTACCTAAATCTGTTTTTCCTTCACGAGGCGAAGAATACATCAAGAATTAACCGCCGACTGATCCAAATCAATGTTACCTCTCATAGACCTTGTATTTACAGACTGTTTGTATTCAATACATCACACACGTTCTATCATACTTACTTACCTATTCACTTTATTCCTCTATTAGATAGTAGTTGAGTGATACAAATGTGTGCTCATGAAGTCATGTTCTGCGCCTGACCGCACAGCAGAGCGGCTGTGAGGCGGCCATGACACCATTTCTCATTTTACAGATAAGCGTATGTGGAAAATGGCGATAAGCAGTTCCGTTTTAGTAATGTGGTAACTACACTTACTAAACATGACCACTCTATCACAGAATAAATAGTACCTCTATGGACAATCGGATGACGACCTACAACTCGAATATAGGTTCGAATCCAAACAGGCACTTTACTTTGTGTATATTATTTCATCACCACTGCTCTCAAAATGGTGAAGGAAAACATTGTGAGGAAACCGGCATATCCTAGAACCAAAAATTCGAAGACATAATATGTAACATCTCCCAACCAGTACTGGGCCCGCGTGGTGGATTACGGCCCACTCCCTCCCACCGAGAGGAGGCCTGTGTCCCAGCAGTAAGAACATTATAGGCTGATTATGATTATGAAAATACGACCACCCAATGAACCAGAACCATAATTGCGTAACACGCTTCAATCACAATCTGATTCATTTTAAAGGATATTTGCTAATCCATTGCTTCATATGTTCAAAAAATCTGTCTGCTCAATAACGTAAATAACGCAATGAATGTTGTTGAACTGTCAAAATGAAACCCATTGCTACTGTTAGGGTCAAATCACGCCGAGATGGCAGCGAAGCGGCGACCAGTTTCAGTGTCATATAATTTTAGACTTTATCTTCATTACTATAATACATAGTATCGCTTGAGAAACTTGAGTCGTCGGAGTGCTCGCGGCGCCACGGGCGGCCGCGCGACCTTTCAAGTTTCTCATGCGATACTACCTATGTATTATACCTAGTAATGAAGATAAAGTCTAAAATTATATGACACTGAAACTGCTCGCCGCTTCGCTGCCATCTCGGTGTGATTTGACCCTTAGTGTGTTACGCAATTACTTCGCCGATACCTACTGCATTACAAAGGACTCTTCACATAGGTAGGAAGGTACAGTCAACAAAAGAGATAAGTATGCAGGATCGTCGGATATAGCTGAAGTTTAGGAAAAACCGATGGAAGTTTCCGAATAAAATGTAATGTTATTAATAGAAAACAAACAGCATATTTATCAAATTAAATTTCAGTCGACAACATCCATCGCTCGGTTTCTTACTAAACTTCAACTATATCCGACGATCCTGCATACTTATCTCTTTTGTTGACTGTACCTACAAATAATGAACGAACTCTCCACACTTCATGGAGGTGCTGCGTGGGGTCGATTTTAGATCAAATGCTAGTAAAATAATTTTCTTCACTGTCAGTCAAAGAATTGAAAAACTCATATTGATACCTACTTGCCTGAATCAACACGGGAAACAAATTTCTTAAGCCGTCACGACATAGGAAAACTGTCCCTTTATCTACTTACTTATTATTATTAAACTGTTATATCCAATCTGTCAATATAAATCACTGTTGTGGCAGGGATGCAATTAATACACTAATTATCATTAATGATAATAACAGTCATTTGTTACCAAGTTATACAGATTTAAACCTACTTAGTAGGTACTTGCATAGGCAGATTAAACGAAGGTCCCACATAATCGCAGATTTACGCAAATGTAGGAAATCCAATACAATGTGCTTGTGACACGGGATTTTTTTATCTTTTGTTTATCTGTTACAATTAATCATGTTTTTACGCTGTGCCACGTATCTAAGTAACCGTTCATTGAATATCTCCATCCAACATTCATTGGAAAGCCGGAAGTGCACTACTTTGTTAATTATAAGTAGGCAATGAGATGAAACATTAATTGCTTATTATGGACATTACGAAATCCCGGGTTTCGCTGTGTTTGACTTGGAGCAAGTAACTGGTATCTAGGTAGAAAGTAGGTATTCCACCAGAGGGGCATTTTCGTACTTAATTTTAAGAATGTTAACAGTCGGAGGGGCAATTCTCGTAATTTTAAGAACGTTCACAGTCTGATCTCAGTCTCAATCTGTCAAAAATACCTCTAATTTCCCTACATTTTGACAAGTTTTTGACATTTGTTTATCGCCGAGATGACACTGCGACTAGATTTTGAACGTTTTAAATTACGAGAATTGGCCTTCTGATATCAGTCTCAATCTGTCAAAAATACCTCTAAGGCGGCTAGCGCACACACACAATAATATTGTCAATGCAAGATTGTCAAAAATCTTCATCAATATATGGTCCCGCACACTACGCAATATTATTGGCAATTTTTCGTAGTACAATCTGAATCAGTCGCTCCGCAGCTAGCTTCATGTGCGCACGTTTGACATAATGGATAGAAAGAAAAAAGTCGTTGCATTGAGTATTGCATTAATTTTATCAACTAAAAAAAGGCAATCAAGAAAGAAACGATGGATTAAGGACTGGATGAGAAAAAAAGCTGAGTTAAATCATTTTCACTGACAAATATTGATTTTCCGTGAGAGTACTATTATCAAAACTATTTTCGCTATGGATACTGTTTTCGTCCTCCATTTTGAACAAAAAACACGAACGTCCGCCTGCCTTGATATCTTTACCTCAACTGAAATATTGCCGCGCGCCCGCACATAACAATATTATTGACAATACCCCTGCCTCCCCCCGATATTGACGTGACAAAATCAGAATTTCTGGATATCCACAATAATATTGAACAATACCGCAATACAGGCCGCACAAAGACAATATTATTGACAATACGTACTTTATTGACAGTATTATTGTGTGTGTGCGGCTAGCCTAAGTTCCCTATATTTTTGACATTGATTGTCGCCGAGATGAGATCGCGACTAGATTTTGAAAGTTTTTAATTAGGGGAATTGGCCTTCTGGTATCGTAAGAACAACTAAGAACTTTTTGACATAGAATAGAATACCTACTCTTTATTATGTAGGTACACCACATAAATTTACAGATATAAAGGACATGTCTGGTGGAGCAATGGGCGAATGTCTAGGCAGTCAAAGAAAATGTTCAGTAGTGATTGTTATATTATTATAATCGTCGTATTTTATAGTTTATTAATTAATACGTTTCAGGAGTCAGGATCTTGCGTAAACTGGTCAAAATAAGGATTATACGCTAGGGATTTTTCTTAACTTTGTTTAGTATAATGACATCTGTGACCGAATACAGGTACTAATTGGTGGTATGTCTTTGTGAGGTAATGAAACATTTTGTTGGTCTGAGATCATATTCTACAGTTTTTTTGCATATTTCTATTTGTGTAACAAAAATGTTAAGCGCCTATTGTTTGTCACAATATTATAATATTATATTGGCAGGATTTTGGTTTCTATCTTCAGTACCCATAATATTATTTATATGTAGCTACTTGTTGATACTGAATTGGGATTATAATAAATAAAACTATGTATGTAGGTATTTATTGCAAAACAAATTAATTTATTGTAGATACATTCTTAAATAAAATGATAAAAAAATTAAACGTCTTCTAGAGACACCAAAACTTTGTCCAAAAATGTAGCTGGTGCTAGCACGTTATTTTGATGCCTTGCCCAGCCAAGATACCATACTAGCGTCATGACGTAGCAGACCATTGTATGACCTAGTAATCTCTCATTGTCAGCAGCTTTGGTATTTAATGAATTATAACAATCGTGACACTTGCGTATCCATCTAATGGGAGCTGGAACAATAAGACGTCATTGTATTTTTCAAATTATAACACAACTGCTCAATGTACTGCCTTTCCTGCATGGTTTACGCGACTGCAGTAATATAGAGGCCTACCTGTTTGATAACCATCGAGCAAGTCTCACTTGCAGGGGTAACGCCAGCCTTGACACGATATGTCTGCGAATCCGCAGCACATTGATGCACCTCATCATAATATCCAAATCGAAAGGAAAAGCAGAATCCTATAAGTATAGCAAGACACGATGAGTGTCTAGATGATGTCACTCCGTGTAGAACAGCAATGGTCGTTTAAAAAAAATATCCATAACAGCATGGTATAGAAAATAATCGCATAGTAAGCAAGGAACGCATACACGCAACTTGGAATTGACAGCCAAAAAATAAATGTCAATGCCATGTCAAAAAAGTAATAAATACTTACCTTCATGTTAGGAAGTGGGTATCCGAAGAAAAATACGTTTGATGTGTAGGTACACTAAAATATTTTAGTAATATTGTCGTATTATATACGCAAATACGTTAATATATTCCTTTCATCTAAAATAAGTGGCTTATAATTATTGCTCACACTATTTAAAGATAATTACGGGATAAAATGGAACGTCAAAAACATTTTTAGTACTTCCCGTTTAAAATGGCAAAGCGGAAGCTACGATTTAGTACTGTTTTTTTGAGAATTATGTTACGCAAGTAATACTGAATTAATTAATCCATAGTAATTTAAATCTAAATTTTTAAATCTTACTGAAAAACCTTAAATCATGAACATTTATCTATACCAGAATTACCAGAGGGCAGAAACTGGACATGTCCTTTAGAAATTTTACAAAAGGTGACATGTACCTATGTACAGTCTCGAATAAAATTTAATTAAAATAATAGAAGACAAACAGCTCATTTTTTTTTTAAATTAAATTTCAGTCGACAACATCCATCGGTTTCTTACTAAACTTCAACTATATCCGATGATCCTGCATACTTATCTCATTTGTTGACTGTACGTTTGAGAAAAATTATCTTCCAGTATAGGTTTTTTAAAATATTATTAGATATTATGCAAACTGATGTGAAATGTAGAGTACCTAGGTACCTAGGTAGGCTACCTATTCTTCTTAGCGTGTCGATGGCAAAACTAAACATCGTTTTTTTAATTTGTTTGGCCCAATATTCAGTTTGTTTGGCCCAAAATTCAGCAACGCGGATACCATTCACTGACGCGGCCATTAGGTCCCACGTGTGCAGGTGACAGGGCATGCGGTGTAAGAGAGGAGGTAAACCATTGTCTGTGGAGAGACCGCATACACACCGGAGGTTCCATGAACCCCCACTTGTGGAGGTTGTCCTTGCTGCGGCTTACTTGGGTACGAATTTTATTTAAGGTTTTCCAAGTAGGCCACTGTACCTACCTAACTTGCAGATTCTTTGATGGTTTTATAAAGAGACTAGCTGCGCCCCGCGGTTTCACCCGCATATGTTTCGATCCCGTGGGAATATCGAGATAAAAACTACCTATCCTATGTCCTTTCCCGGCACTCAAAATATCTTTATACCAAATTTCATCTTAATCGGTTCAGTGGCTTAGGCGTGAAAAGGTACTTAACACAGATAGACAGACAGACACGAGTTACTTTCAAATTTATAATATTAGTATGGATTAGGAGGTTTAAGCTGTTCTTTCCAAAGATCACATCTTTCCTTGGAGGGGTTGCCTTTGGCTACTCACGCACCCAAGGAAATATGTACCTACTTTATCTATTGCATGAAATGCTGAAAAGCAATATAGCTATCGTATCATTTTAGATGATACCTATGTAAAAGTAATAGTGTTAATCGACTTTAATTAACGACCTACTTAACTAGATTGGTATTTCTCCAGCATAAATATCTGATACCTACTCTACCACCCAGGTGCCTAGCTAACCAGGTGCCTGCTGTTCATTTCTATAGCAGCTGGTGTGGTCCTCTTCCTCACGAATTTCACTGCAATGACGGCCTTTGGAGTCGAATATAAACTTATTTGATATTATCGATTTTATAGTACTTACTTACGACCAGATTTCTGGCTACCTTTAACTTTAAAAAAAAGTAGGTTTACAAAATATCCAGCTAGGATCCGGTCTGACCGTTAAATCCTGGATTGACATATTTGGTGACTTTTAATAAATAAGCTGATCATTTATAAATTTATAATCCACGTTCCTATTGTCGCGCTGTCGCGTCACGTTGAGCTCTAATGAGATCTAATTGAAATTGACCCCTGCCCCCACCGTCAAAGGTCTACATCACATTTCCTCCTCTTATTTTACAACAATTATAATGACATTAGCCTCTTTGCTACAATATTTCACAATAGGCTGCAGGTAAATTTACATAAACTGCATGTGTACCTACAGCTCCTAAGGTTTGGGAAGTCTCGACAGTCTCAGTCTCGGGACTTCCAGCCTCCTCAGAATAAAATTAGAATAGTTTATTTTGGGCCAGATGGTCATGTCATGTATCAATAAAAAAAGCAATTTGTTTGTGATTTTTTTTTACTGCAACTTCTTTTTTAATAATTTTGCTCTTGACTTTATTGCAAGAACTTCGGATACCTAGGTAGGTACATTTTTTTCGATTTTTTGATTGCCTGCCAATAATGTCCATTTGACTTTGAAATGACTTGTAGGGTTCGTTGTGTAGGTAGATACTATGGAGCTACAGGTAGGTACGGTACCTACTAAGTCCGGCGTTAAATATTTCAAAATCTGGCGTTTGGATAATTGGATACGAGGGACATTTTCAAAAAGTTTGCAATACCTAGTTCTTCCGCAAAAGCAATAAATGCAGTTTTAAGTACTCAAATTTGGAGTAAAAAGAATCCGTATTTTGGTACTAAGCTGTGGTGGCCAGTGTCTATATTCTCGAGCCGAAAGTCTCCGAACCTATCTCATCGCAAGGCCTGCTCCGCGCTATTACCTACTTCGTTTTCGCTTAGCGGTCTTTTGGACTTTTTTTCTTTTTGCTCGGCTCCTAAGGGTGATTTTAAATAGCTTATAGCCTTCCTCAAGAATTGGGCTATCAAATGCAAAGCATCGAATTTTTCAAATCCGACTGGTAGGTAGTTCCGGAGATTAGTGCGTTCAAACAAAACGAACTTTTCAGCTTTATTATTAGTATAGATACCATAGATATCCGTGATAGATACCTATGCACTTTAATTTTCCAGTCTAGCTATATTTTCTTAGCGATTTAATCAAGCGCTTTCCAAACCACTTTAAAACTGTCGTCAACATTGGACTCTTGAATCCTGTCATGCTGCTGAATTTGTCAAGTAGAAAATTACTGTCCGTTGTGCGACTCGAAAGTCGGCGCGAAGCGAAAGTGTGTATCTAATTGACAATGGAGATTAGCAAGGCGCGTTTCAAGGCGATTGTAGCTCATAATTTTATGCAGAGCTACTACGTATTACTTGATGGTCTATCCTATAACCTTGGTCAGAGATGTTCCTGGGGTTGTTACTATATTTTCACTGTATTTAGGACTAGCGAACGTATTTCGCGTGTTTAAATCTGTAGGCATACACATGCATTTATAATAAATAATACCCTGGCCTGTAGCCCGGAAGATGAATTATAAAAAAAAATTATTTATGAAAACGAACATTTATTTAAGAAGTTGGTTAAAAAACCTATCCAATTTCATACATTTTCACTTAAATAATTACGTGCAACTTATAATTAGGTACATCGGTACTATTAATAAGTGTACAAAATCTTCAAAAAGAAAATTAAATAATTATAATTTCCTAGCTTTTAACAAAATAAATGCATTTTTACAATCCAAAGTTTTGTATTACATCATAAAATGAAATGTAGTTTGACTATGTAAAAATTTCTTCACAGGCACATTTATGCAAATTCAATAAAAACTACTTACATTTGTTTCCTAAATACTTATTTAAAAAACTGTTTACAATAATTTTACAGGTATTAATGAACATAAAAATTACTTCTATTAGGTCTTCTTTATTTTAAAAGATGACCTGATAGAACTCCAATGAAAAACTCCAGGAAGTCTAAATTTTGTGCAGATAAAAATAAATCTGAAACTGTTTATATTTTACAAAGGTGGTTTAGTTGCCCCAATCACAGTTGGTACATTAAGGTCCCACTAGAAATCTACATTGAATAAAAGATTACTAACAAGAGTATTGAAAGTTATGTTGTGGTTGCGGTAAGATCCTAGAACTGTCTTGTTTCTTAGAACACAGTTTAATTTTATTCCTTTGTTCACCACAATGGAAAACTGGTATGGAAAGTAGGACCTTGTACCTGTACTAAAATTAACAAAATGTTACTATTGGTACTCAGTCTACTTATTTTAGTTACTTACATCTAGTTTGATTACATTAAATGAACAACTTATGGTTCCTTACAGCAGTAATATACATATAAACACTTAGTTAAGTCCTTCAGTAAATTGTTTAAATAATAATTCCTTGTACTAAACTTTGAACAATACATTCAATTCTGATATAAGAGTTTTATCAAACTCAGATTGTCTATGATTCTGAATTGTGTTTGTAAAGTACCAATACAAATAGATAGGCAGAACATTGTCTATGATAATATATAAAATTGCATACTACTACATTAATACTTTAGAGTCACATCAATAATAAGGATTGTCATCAATAACACAAATTGTGGTATCTTATATTAATATAATCACTAGGTTACTAATACAAGTCAATTAAACACAGTCAAAGTAATATTTAGATAAGCACCTAAAAATTGAAATATTCGCTTTTCTTTAACAAATCATCTGATAACACCTAACAAATAAAGGAATGTTCAAACATGTGGACAGAATCATCAATACATTGGAAATAAGATATGTGAAATATAATAGGTACATGATTAGTTACAACTATGAAGCTACCTTTTTATAGTTACTATTCACTGAACATCAGTCTTCTCTTTATAATTAATTTGTCAGTGAACACCAAATTTTGTCAAATGTACAGTCAATCGCTTAACATTGTCACATTTTAGTTGTAGCTTCTAGCGAGCGCAGGAGAGGTGCGCGGGCCATATACTAGAAACGATCTTTAGAGGCATGCAGGTCAGGGTTGGTCAGGTACTGCAGCTCCTGCAACTCCTGGAACTTCTCGTGATCCCTGATATGTGCGTAGTTGGCTGACAGGCACATCAAGTAGTGCACCAAACTCAATATGACAAGTACACATGATACCATTGCCAAGATGAACATAAACTCTGCCTTCTCAACATAGTCTTTGCAAAATAGCTTAATCTTGTGTGCTTCACAGATTTTCATATCCTCCTGCCTAACACTTGATGGGAACATGAAGTCAAATTGGGTAAAGTCAATGCATGTCGAAAGATCAATGTTTTTCGGTTTTGAGCAAAGTTTCCAGAATATCGTGAATAGGAAAGTCGTAATAACTAGGAAGCCTAGCAACATGATCCATAAAAATGTCAATATGTAAGTGATGATCATAAATACTGCGCAGGATATCCGTCCGCCGACGCGGGCTCTCCATGCACGGTACACTCTCTGCCTAGTGGCACCTGTTGTCAAACAACCCAAACACAATAGCATGAATCCAAGAGCTGCCATACAGGCGCTGCCTACGATGAATATCATCTGCAGCGCTTCGATCCATATGAGACGGAAGTGAAATACTTCATCGAACATAAGTATTGAAAGAGCTGAGCCCCGGTACATAGTCCCGCAGAACACACCCACGCCCAGGCAGCACATAATCGTTGCGATGAGAGTGGCATGAGGCACCCTGGTTAGACAGGCCTGACACGCGTCACCCATGGTTAGAATAGTTTATTCGTTTTCAAAATCACTTTTACACACTAGTTTTCCTTATTTACACAAAATATTTCCTTAGTTTCATTCGCACAATAGGGAAAGTAGATATTTTACGCGTTCCACGGATCGGATGACAAATAATGTTGACGTGACGTTTCATTGTTTCATTCAACGAACGAACGAATCACAGTCACAGATGATACAGATTACCACAGAGCCACCAACCAAGGTCAGACGTAGATTTTGTTTGCTACGGTAAAAGTAAAATATGTTTCTAAAATTATAATTTGAAATAAAGATGCTGTAATGAGAAAGGGTGCAATATTTTGTTTGATAATATGATTATTTTAGCTTTTACCGTAATTTCAGTTTCAATTTAACCGAACGATGGCGAGCGTCCCCATTTGTCACATACCGGCGCGCCCATCAACAAAGTGTGTATCCGAATTCCGAACGAATGGCACCCGGCCACGTCAAAATGACAATTGGCAATTCCAGCAATAGTGATGTGCTCTCAGCGGACCAAGAAATCGACTAAAAAAATATAAAAATTACAAGTGAAAAAAACTACTAATTAAACCTTTAAATATAGGTTAACTTATTATGGTGCTCTCCTCTAACACGAAGGTGCAGTGCTTTTGGGGTAACGTTATGCCCTTTTTATTAAAATTGAATAATGTTTAAGTTTTTTTTGGAAGGAACATGGCCGCAAATGGTGGTGTTTTATACCAGATATAACTTCAGTCCTCCCACAAAAAATGAATTACCGATTTTTATATGAGTCAATTAATAATTCTAATATTATTGATTATCTGTGACGTGGCAATGCCGCCAGTCTCTTGGGTACATACATTACCAGTCGACAGCGATGCGGATGAATTTTTCGACGCTATATTTAAGTTTTTGTATAGTTTTAGTTAAGTTAGGTTTTAATTTTGTTATTTTTGTTAATTAAGGTAAATGGTTTAATTGAATAAAAATTTATCTGTGATAAAAGATTGATACTTGATAGATGTTTTAGTCTTACTAAAATTATGTGACAGAAATACAATAACAAAACGTTCCCATCCCTACTGAATTGTAATAATTTGCCCTGCTTTTGTAATAATTAGAATTCCCTTGTGTTTAGTTCATACAGTTTACATACTAAAATAGGTACAAAATGGAAACTCTGTATCATCAGACTAATCAACTGATACAAGAAACTGCGGAGTTCTTTCAGAAGTTAGATAGAGATCCATCTAATTATGAGGAAATAGAAAACGCTATTCAGTCGAAAATTAATGCAATTAGTGCGTAAGTTCATTTCATAATAATTATATTTTGGAATATGCTAATTGAATTATCTTCCTAATTTGTGAGGTTTTACTTAATATTTCTATCAGTTGAAGAGCTGCCTGATGTCACCATATTGTTAAGATTGTTGGTAATCTATTTCGTCATTTATACATTTTTATATATTTTGAATTACAGGAACTGCGAGCGATTGGATATATATGTTTACAAAACACCCGTCAACCAGCGACCTATGGCTAAAATGAGGGTTGACCAGCTAAAGTATGACAACAAACATATTCAGGTACAGGAGAGTCAATCTTACTAACATAACTTCTTATTTTACCTTTCTCTGTTATCCTCCTGCTTTTATTCCTATATATTTGAGTTTGGAAGGGCATGATATATATCTTTCTCCACCATACATCATCTTTCATCATCAAATGTCTCAGATTGCACCCTCTTTCTTGCCCTATCATCTGCCACTTGATGGATAGATATACAACCCGTAAGAGTTGAGACCCTAGTGGCCCCTCCCGACCCCCGCGTTGTTACCACTCTCACAATCAACACCTCAGTATGACATCTGTTCTGTTCCAATCGCTTACGTCATCCAAGCGGAGTCTCAAGTTAACCCTTGTGAGCTGTAGATGGATTTTTTATCTATGAAGAAAACAATAGATGGATTGTATTCAACTACTAATTAGAGCAATATTTACTGTCTATTCTTAAACTAGTCCTTATTCATACACACCATTTGTCCCTGGAACAATATGTTGCTCATTCTTCCATCATCATTAACACATGATGGAATAATAAAAGAAAAATAAATGTAAAGAAAAATAATAATAATGGAATAAATCCCTACTTTGTACGCAAAATAGGTGCATTGACGTGGAGTTGCGGACACCAGCCTGTATTACCTATTACCTATCCCTACTTCATGAAGGATCAAAATCGAAAGTCATTTATTCGAACTAAGCTGAGAATCAGCACTTTTTGAACATTAAAATTACATGAGATAGTCCCACAAAACTCCAAACCCCACCACTTCCTAGCTGGAATTTCAGTCATTCCTATGCTAAGCTTGTTATTCTATTACAACCATCAATTTGATTTGTCAGTGAAGTCTAACAGAGCACATTAATTAGGGGCAAATGATATAGTTGTAAAAGTAACCAATCTACAACCAATCAATTGGATGCGATAGCACAGTATCGGGCGAAGTGGCGGTGCTTGGGGGACGTCTGTGTCCTGCAGTGGATGTCTTTCGGCTGAAATAATGACGATGATGATTTATCAATCTCAAGTACTCCGTGAGATTGGTCAATAACGACAAGTCATTGCTGGCCTTCCTTGAGGAGCTGTGGTGGATCGAATAATCGACTTCCCACCTGTACGCAGAGTTGTGGATACCAGCCCTTATTACCTATTACTTATTATCAATCTCAAGTTATCCTGTTATCCCCAGGCATCTCTCTCAGCTGCCCAAAACAAAAGAATAAAGCGTGAACAAGAGGCCAAAGATCGAGAGCAACTGTTGAGCCGAAGATTTGGTCATGACCATACTTCTATCAACGTGGACTACTTAGCGCAAGAACAAATGTCATTGCAGAATTCACACAGGAACGTTGATGAAATGCTTCATACTGGTAAGTACTAGAGATACCCATTGTTTCCTATACAGGGTGGGCGAGGCGTCGATGTCTCGACGGTGACGACGATGTCCCGATGGCGTCGCACAACCTGTTACCATGAATTCAGTATATGAATCTGGAACCACCTGGGTCGAAATTTTATTGTTGGTTATTAAAAAAATTCCCTACAGAAGTGCGTGGTCAAAATGTATGGAAAAGCTCATTTTTTTTGTTATATCAGTCTGGCACCCTGTATAGATATACATTTATGTTGAAACAAGTAAAGTAGGCCAGCTGGGCTGTACTGTAAGTAGTGCAAGAAAAATCAAATAAAGTTGCAAGCTGATATTCTATAACTGAAAATCTGCTAGTCTGGGAATCAATAATTACTGGTGTCTTTTTATGTCACACATTAATGTATGTAATAAAAAGACACCAGTAATTTTCATACTGCTGGGCTTATTATGTCTGGACAGGTCTGTTTATAGAAGTAACTAGACTAATGATTAGTTAATACATATTGCTAGACAGAAGTTTTGGTAATATTTTGCTTGCTGTACTACTTAGCAAATGCTCACTCTGGGATTACAAGAGATGCACTAAATCATGAAGAGACTGGCAGAATTGTGAGTAAGCCTATTCCCAACATCTAATATGTAATAATATCATCATCTTTGCCCAGAATCACCCATTCTGGGCTAAGATGATGATATTAAATATTAATGAATACCTATATTTAGGGCTTGAGGATCTACAATTTTGTACCCAAAACGTTAATGTTATTTTTTTTTCGTTAGCCCTTGTTGTGTCTCACTGCTGGGCAAAGGCCTCCCCTTTTTCCTTTCAAACCTCCCTGTCTGGTGGTGGCCATGTTGGCCCCGCAAACCGTATCAAATCGTCACACCACCTTCGCCGTGGTCTACCTCGACGGCGGCGATGTCCTCCCTCAGTTGATTTAATACACATTATTGCTATCCTATATTTGGTAGGCGCTTAGGTATTGTAGGTACTAGCACATAAAGCTTGAAAATCTAGTTTTGATTATGTACAGTTAGAACTCTGCTGCCAACTTTAAGGCACCTACAGCATCTCCATGGAGTTTATGCTAAGCAATTTAAGTAATCGGGCTTCGGTCGGGTCCGAAATTATATATCACGTAAACATTTATAACGTTGAGATTGTCAAAGGAGGAAAATAGCGGGCAGCCTACACAAATACTTACTATTCAAGAACTTGTGCCACTTATTTTGATTTGTAGTTAAGAGATAACAGGAAAGAAACAATCCACTATTTTAGCGTAGTCGTTAGACGTTAATCCTAAACCCAGACGATGTTTAGTCAGGACTACTTGTTCATAAGATAACTAATGTTCCAATGTCGCATAAAAGCGGCACAGTTTACCTCCAGTTTATCTATTTATGGGTCCATTACCTAGATCACCTTATTGGTTGGACTCATTTAAGTGCACACTACAAAGTAATCTAGCCGTCAACGACATAGTTACGATGGACGGCAATGAAACCAGATAATTAATTTGCCGTGGTCGCCGTACCTACAATCCTACATACTACCTATACCTAAGTACGGTTGAATCTGATCCGAGTTACGATGGTGCTCAACACCAACGCTACGTGGCGCTGACTTCACCGCACGTGTATTTTGTTTTTGTAAAATACACAAAAAATAAAAACAAGTTGTAGTGTGTAGGTAAGTACTGTATCACAGTAGCGATCTTTGACTCTTTGTGCGTACAGTACATGGATTTTAAGTTGTATTTATTGTGTTTTGGATCGTTATCAAACGCGTGTGCAGAGAGAATGAGACAGGTATCTATAAAATAAAATAAAATATAAGTGAGGATTACAGTGTAAAAATAACAGAAAACAGGCACTTACCACATCTTGTTTTTTTTTTTTGTATCACAGTCCACACAACACTCACGCACAAATATTATGTCTTATATCACTAATAGTCTCATAAATAATAACACCCGACTAAGCCACTTGACATGACCGCACCGTATCAAGGTAAAGTTAAAATACACAAACTTGAAGTTTTTCGAATAGGTAGCCTAGATCGAGATTACTTCATCCGCAGCGCGCTGCCCGTCTCTGGGAAGATTATGAGAAATTATTTATAATTATCATTAAAAACATAAAAAAATCACTCTTGACTCTATTGTTTAAATTATTATGATGTGGAAATATTTAACTTAATGATGTCGCTAAATGCACTTGGCTAACAATCTTCTAATAAAAAAATAATATTAAGTAATTACTTATATATATTTTACATTTTGTTCTCCAGCGACTCGACCTTGACTTTATACAGGTACAATATGTTGGGTGAGTAACTACCTAATAGCCAATTATACTGGTCCGATAGGTATATAGGTACCTACTTATTAATTCACATTTTTGTGTGCCGACTTGTCCTTCCAACATAACGAGTTGATAAAATATAAAGGAGTCTGGCTACATTAAAATATTTTTCCGCATATCAATCGGCTGAGGTCCACTGCTAAAAGGTCTCTACGTATAACCACCTGATCCAGTCTCTGATCAGTACCTAAACCAGTTTTTAGAATATGTTGATTGCTAGTGTGTTAAAAGTGATCAAGTTATATGTGAAGAGGTTTGTTCTTTATTTGCTACTAGCTGCGCCCGACGGTTTCACCCGCATAAGTCTCGATCCCGTGGGAATATCGGGATAAAAAGTATCCTATGTCCTTTCCCGGGGCTCAAACTATCTCTATACCAAATTTCATCTAAATCGGTTCAGCGGTTTAGGCGTGAAAAGGTAACATACAGACAGACAGACAGAGTTACTTTCGAATTTATAATATTAGTACTTATAGTACTTAAGTATAGTAAGTAAGTAATAGTATGGATACAACAACAATCTTCCTCTTATCCCTTTGCTTGGTCCTGTGCAAGGAATATAGGCACCATTCTCTAGGTCCAGTGTCACTTGTCAATTAATATTTTTGAACTGTAAAAATGAAAGCCATTGCTACTGTTAGTGTGTTACGCAATTACCCCGAGGTCGATCTACAGATTTGCCGCTATCTTGAAACTATAACCTTCTAATTTGTTCCAGGTTCAAATATCCTGGAGACGCTGAAGTACAACCGTGAAACATTAAAAGGTGCCCATAGACGACTAATAGACTTGGCTAATACTCTAGGTTTATCAAACGCAACCATATCGTTGATAGAACGAAGGGTGTCTCAGGATAAGTACGTCTTGTTTGGAGGCATGTTCGTGACCCTGACTGTTATTGTGCTCGTCATTGTGTATTTGACGTAGTTGGTACAGTTCTCGATAATGGGTGCATTCCTCTATCCTCATTGACAATAATAACCATTGACAACAGTTTTTGGTGCAATAAGACACTATCCCTTTTATTTTTGGATAAAGAGTAATTGGAGTGTCGTATGGTCACAAAAACCATGTCTGTCATTATTGAGTTCATCCTTTTCCAAGACCACCACCAGTTGTCTGCTTAACTGTCCCGAAGGATCCCTCTACCTTACTTACTGAAATAGTATCATGAGGATAGGTGGTTGTAACCTGATCAAGTCTAGCGCAATCGTTACAAACATCACCTGTGTAATGATTTCACAATGATTTTATGATGTTTATCAGCTGTTATTCAAGGCCATTTTTGCTCTCGCCATCTCTGACCCAATAGGCAATAAGTACCTACGTAAGCTACGTTTATTGGTGGATTTAGATCCAAGCAAACTGTAGCTTTCTGCCATCAATAAAAAAAAACATACAAACAGCCGAACATAGTACCTCCTCCTTTTTGTGAAGTCGGTAAAAATGGATGTTATCTAAGTAAGGATTGCGCTAAACTTGCATACCATGTAAAATTGCTGTGAAGAGTTCAATCGACCGAAGAGTTCCATCAGGTTTATTTATTGGTTTCTTTAGATAATTTTATTTTTATGCGAATTTCTGTGTTTTTTAATAGTTTCGCATCATACTTTGCAAAACAGTGCTTAGAAGTTAGAACAGACGTTTGATTAATTAAATCAGTCAATGTTTTCTTGCAATGATTTCTTGTTATGTAAAAGTTTGCCAAATGTTACGAAAAAAAAATATGTTCCAAATTCTTGCTTGTTTTTTATTTAGTAAGAGTATTGGGCTGCGAAATACCGACTAGTTTTTGTGCGACGTTCATTCGACTGTAGTTTATGACATCAATATTATTAATAGGTATAAACCTGCATTTAAATTTCTTTTTTTTTATTACTTTTAGGTAGGTAGGTAGGTGGTAGATAGGCAGGACGTCCACTGATGGACGTAATCCCTACATCCTTTGTGGAACGAATCACAAACGGTTAAGAATCGTTGTGGTCACCCTTTTTTTTTAATTATGTGGCCTTTCAACTGTTTTGTTTATAACCCTCGTTGATCTATCCTGCTTTGTGTGACCCAGATCGCCCAGTGCTGTATCTCTTTTATTTTTCCACACCTCTGTTCTATGTAAATCGCTGATGATACCTTTCGTAACCTCCAATTAAAATCAACTACCTAACCTAAAATAAATGCAATCCTGTCTGTTCGTTACGTTTTCACAGCTAAATTCCTGAACCGGTTTTAAGAGAAATTACTTGAACCCTGAGCCTCTCTTAATGGTTGAAATTTAGTATTGAAGTAAGTATAGGTAAATCCTAAATAAACCCGGAAGAAGTTGCGGGCAAACGGCTAGTAAAATATAAAGATTGTTTTATCGAAGCTAGTTTATTAATAAAAAAAAAACAAAATTGGATTATTGTTAATTTAGCTAAAAGGCCGTTTGATGAAAAATAACCTTTTGGTCTTGGATAATAAAAGTGATACGGTCTATTTACAGCTACAAGTTCTGTATTTGTTGAAATGTATTAAATAAATATGATAATTGGGTAATTTTATGTATAAATAACTACCTATTGGAAATTCTTAAGGTATCTTGGTTTGCTATTAAATATTACATTCCTTTCGTTAGTTAAATTACTGCACGTGTTTTGTGAGCTTACACTATATTTGTAAATGTATTCTAAAAAGATAAAACATGTTTATGAATTTTATTATTGTGAAAAAGGTTATATTAAGTGATATTTTATTAAATTTTCTATTTTAGACTTATTTATATTTATTTTCTTCCTGTCGTAAGGTACCTGAAGCATAGAATAATAGTTGAACCTGTAGTATTTTGGGTGAATAATTAATAATACTTTTCAAGCGGAAATGCAATAGGTTAATTCAAAGACACACGTTATTTTTGTTTTTTTATTTAAAATCATACATTAGTATCATCGTTCCGAATTTTGCAAATACGCACAGGGTTATAAAAACATTGTTCATGATAGAGTTTGCAAGTGTCAACACAAAAGTTTACATAGGTAGGTACCTATGTAAACTTTTAAGTAAGTAAGGTAAGTAGGTACTTACCATAAAGGAAATGATTGATTTAAAGGTGCATACAAATCTAAGTTTTCCAATGTCCGTGACTACCGCCACCCCACGAAAGCCAATCGCTTCCATATTTGGTAAATAATTAGTTCTCATTTGGTAGGTACTAATTAGTACCCGAACAATAAATTGGTACTTACCTTAGTAGTTTTCGAGAAAATCGACTGAAGTTGGTCCGGCCGTAGTCACGCTCTGTTCAGTAGGACCACCATGAGCGCCGAAAAAGGGGACATGCTACAGCTATTCTAAGTATACAAATAATTATTACCCTCATATGTGATTAATATCGTAAAAAAAAACAGAACTGTAACATTTGTACCTATTTACCGAGAAATCAACGATGATAACTTTCGCGCAATCGTTCAGCAGGACCACGACTTTGAATGTTGATTCCAAGTTTGAGAAGCTTGTCGCTTTCCTCAAACCTATATAGAAAATTAGTAAAGAAAGATGAAATTGGTGCCCAAAATCCAAAATTAGTACTTCAGCAGTTTACGAGATATACAATGTCATTGCTGGGGTGGCGGTAGTTACGGTGCAAAATTTTCATTTCAAGATTTCGAGATAATTAGAAATTTATATAAAAATAAGTAGGTGGTACTAATTATTGTATAGAAATCACAGAGTTTTTAATAGGGAAATCTTGAAATGAAAATTTAGTACCGTGACTACCGCCACCCCACCAATGGCATGGTATATGGTCTCGTAAAGTACTGGTGTACTAATTTTGGATTTTGGGTACTAATTTTCTATGTAAGTTTGAGGAAAGCGACAAGCTTCTCAAACTTGGAATCAACATTCAAAGTCGTGGTCTTGCTGAACGATTTCGCGAAAGTTATCATCGCTGATTTCTCGGTAAATACACATGTTTCAGTTCTGTTTTTTTTACGAAATTAATCACATATAAGAATAGGTACTAATTATTTGTATAGGTACTTAGAATAGCTGTAGCATGCCCCCTTTTTCGGCGCTCATGGTGGTCCTGCTGAAGGGAGCTAAGGAGCGTGACTACTGCCTGACCACCTTCAAAGTCGATTTTCTCGAAAAGTACTAAGGTATCAATTTTTTTGTTCGAGTACCTACTAATTAGTACCAATTGAGTACCCAAATATGGAAGCGATTGACGTTGGTAGGGTGGCGGTAGTCACTGACATAGTTTTCTAATAAGTAACTATACGAACGGCGAAATACCTAAGGCTGACAAGCCACATATACCTTCATGCCACTATACCTCATTGTTCCCTAAAAGTTATAGGTACTTACTACAATGAATGTAGGTAAAAATTGGAATTTCTAAAAAGGATATCTTGCAGATAAGAACAAAAACGTCTAAAGTTTGACATTCGCAGGCTGCTTCCGATCTCTTTCGTCAGGGTCGCAGCATGGTATCTTGGGTTCAACGTGTGGACAGGCGAAGGCTACGTCTTCCTCTTTGGGAGCAGTGCAGGGGCCGTCTGCTTCGGGAGGCGGTTGCATGCACGTGTTGATGGCCGGGTGCGGCAGACGAGGGTAGTCTGCAATGCGCGTTGCCGCTGGCGAGATTTCGGGAACATCGCGACGTAGTTTCTTGACGCGCTCGTAAGCGTCTGGTGCGAGCTTCATGTAGTCTGGGACCTGATACCAATAATATTGGAACATTTATATTTGCACTGAGGTGAAGGTTAAAGTAGAAGATATACTGGTTGCTACGTTCAGATCTTTCGCGCTAGATGTCAAGATAATCCGAAGGACTCAACTACGGCCACCAAGCTTGTTAATGTCGAACATTAGAACCTCTTACATAAGATTGCCATGCCTATGTAAGTACAGCCCGATGCAAACTCTATGGCAGCTCGGAACTTGAGGCGAGTCGTTGCGGAGTAACAAATTCATGTGCCAGCGGGTGTGAGGGGTGAGAGTACCTACTGCGAAGCGAGTACCTATCTCATTAAACTTCAGAGCCGCCATAAAGTTTGACGCCAACTATATAATGTGTATTTACAAACATGGAAACAAATAGATGTCTATGTACCCATGAAGCTAATTCAAAATTACAACATATGAGTAGGTACCTAAGGTGGGTGTACCATGGAAGGCCACTCTAACGAATAAACAGTTATTATTCGTTTATTTCCTGGATAAATGAAACTAACAAATATTTAATTAATACTTTGTTTTATTATGTAACATATAAACCACTTTTTTGAATTGCAGATTTAATCAATATTGATTAAACTTAAGTTTCTTTGAACTATTCCATATGGCCTTGCTAGGAACAGGGCTCTTTAGAAGGCCATTATGAAAATTCAGTCATTTAACACTAAAAGTTAATAAATAGCGCTTAAATCTACAATAAAAAAAAGTGGTTTATATGTTACATAATAAAACAAAGTATTACTTAAATATTTGTTAGTTTCATTTATCCAGGAAATAAACAAATAATAACTGTTTATTCGTTAGAGTGGCCTTCCATGGTACACCCACCTTATTTTAACGTCGTCGATTTCCGATATCGAAGAAGCGAGGGACCGTACTGCCAAAATAGTAGCGCGAGCGATTCGCCGCCGCGTCTGTGGTTTCCAGTTTGATGGGTGTTTGTGTTAGTAAAAGGAATTTGTCATCACATGGCAATAACTACGAAATTTTAATGATTGGCCTTCGAAGGAGCATGGCCTTCCATGGTCCACCCACCTTACGTGGGAAAAACTGGGAGGCCGAACAGTGAAGTGATTTCTCGAGCCTTTAGTTGCATACTTTTACTCCACGCTTAGCCAATATAGTCTTTCACATGGGTAACAGGTAACAGTAGGTAAGTACCTACTAATGCTGGTCATTTTCATGGTCACGCGACAGTGTGGAAATATTTAACTTTGTAACAATGTTTAGTAAAATGATAACCACTGAGAAGAAATCGCTTTGGTAGGTAACGAAATCCTAATGGGTAGAGAAGAGATCTGAACATTTGCTAGCTAAATTAATACCTAGGTAATCAGACAAGTTTTGTAAGAATATCTAATTAGGTTGGTAACAACAAATCAGCATTAAAATTAACCTTCATTCTAAATCCAATCATAGACGCTGTTGGCTATTTTTTATTTAGCTAAGTACTTACCTACTTATAATGAAGGTCGATTTAGACCAAACGAGCGAATGCACTTTTTATGGGACGGAACATGTGTCAATAGGGACGAAACATTCCTTCGTTGTTCTATTCCTATTAAAATGTCAAGAATATCAACAAACAAAAGAATGCTCTAACTCTTGTTCTGGTTTTAGGCACCTCGCGCACTAGGCGGCCACGACCACGACCAGTGGCCGCAACGACATTAACTAAAGAAACCATGTTGGGGCCAAGTGCGCAACGTTCATACTTCTTTAGTTAATCTGGTCGTTGCGGCCACTGGTCGTGGTCGTGGCCGCCTAGTGCGCGCGGTGCCTTATGTTCGTTTGGTCTAAACCCACCTTTATAAGCCAGCCTTGGAGCATTAATAAGGTATCCTAAGGTCCAATAAAATAAATTAGCTTAGATATGAGCCGCCATAAGACCTCATTGTGAGCCCTATCGCAGTAATTATCTATATTATTTGATGGTTTTCCTGATCATTGCGCAGTGGAGTTGATGCTGCGCAATGTTCCATTACTTACATGATATGGCAAATGAAAGCTGGTTACCAAATAACGGGTAATATTATTCCATGGGAAACTATATCTAGTCTTGGTATAGTAGGTTAGGTACTGACCTATAATAGGTACCTATATTAAATGCCACAGATACTACCTAATTAGATAGTTGTTCTAGGTAGGTAGGTAACTAATGATTTGTAGGATGTAATAATTGTAGGCATGATGACACGCAGCATGCAGCGCTATAAATACAATTCCTACGTGACTTCATACCTAGGTACCTATTCCTAGATGTCTATTATAGTAGCAGGAATATCTAACCTAACGTAGGTATCTAAGACAGCATAAAATGTTATTGAGACTTGAGAGCGATAACTATGGGTAGATAGTCTTGAAATAAAATCGTTTTTAAATCGAATTTAGCTGGAATCGTTCGTAAGGTTGTGAATACATAGATAAAGTACCTTAGACACCGTAAAACGCTCAGTTTTTTGCCGCACAGTTAGGCGTATTGGTGTAGGTACAAAGTGTACATATTATATCTTCGTTCTTATGTCTACGAGTAGGTATATAGGTATATATGCTAAATGTATTGTCAAATGTATAAAGAACAGGCTTATTCAACAATATTTCATAAAAATAAAATAGTATCATGATAAAACAATCTTAAAACAGGGCTCAAAAAATATTTTTCGTCTCATAATTTTCAAAATTTTGAGCGTAAACTAGCAAATTTTATGTAGATAATGATAATTAAACGGAATTCAATTAACGAAAGAAATAAGTACCAACCTAAAATTATCACACTGAGCCGTGCATTTATTTTTTTAATTTAATTATCTTATTTGGGTGGTCATACGATTCAACTAACATCAAACGCATCGCTATTTTGAGCCTTAGTTCTTGCCACGTAGCGCTATTGTCAATTACCTTAAAATTTGCTTATTAGGTACCCCGCCTTATAATAAAGAGTAGGTACCTATTCTATATATATCTATCTTAATGGGTTGTAAATAAACACGACCTTTACCCAGCTGTGGGACAAAAGTAAACAAGCAGCCGGACCGCCTCATGGCCACTGCCACCTTTTGCCACCATTCATATCCTGCTTTAGACGTACTTCTATTTTCGATTCAAAAATCGTTCGAACTAACGTTACATTTACGCCGCACGTGCTCGGGCCTTATCACCAAAGGTTCGCAACCGTTGTGTTAGTTCTTATGTGTGGATTGATTTTTCGTTCCGATCGAAAGAGTTCAAACGCAGCTAGGAAATATACCGCAAAACGGGGCTACTTTGACTTCCAGGGTTACTTTGACAGATTTTGTAGCTACTTTGACAGAGCGCCAAAATCGGTTTTCACGTGTGCTCAGCAAGTGTGCGTGACCTCGAATAATATTGCGCGAGGCGCGGGGTGTGGGGAACGCGTCATAGCGTTGTGATCGGCCTGGTCAAAGTAGCCCCGCCTGTCAAAGTAGCCCCGTTTTACGGTAACCAAGTAAATAGAAAGGTTACCTCCTTGCAGTCGACGCCATAAGTACCGAGGTATCCAGACAGTTGCGGCTTTTCAACCTTCTCCTCTGTCATGGCGGTTGCCACTTTCGCGCTCGACACGATATCGTACGGACACACGGCGGCAGCGCGGCGCTCTGCACGTGCCGCCTTGTCCTGTGTGATTAGGAACAGTGACTTTATGGATAGGATTCCATCTACTTGTCTACATCGAAATGATTCAATAACAAAGCCTAGAAATAGTTCTGTAATACCTACTCGGCATCAACCAAAGCTTGTTACAATTCAAGCACTGTAAGAAAAAAAAATATAATAAGGAAGGATGTTATCAGTTTTTTAAAATTTTTACGAGTGAAGACTTGGCCATGTCATTATACTTATGTTGTAAAACTATTCATTCGATAGGAAGTAGGTATACCTACCTATAGGTACTAAAAGTGTATTGGTAGTACCACAGAATAACTAATAGTACCTACTTAGGTTGAAGCCGGTAGGTAAGGGACGGAACGGAATTTCATCTATGCGATGTCTGTGCCAGGTTGAGTCATTTATATGCCCACCGCGCATATTAACTCATTCATTGTATTATCTAGGTATTTAGGTAGCTATGAACTTATAAAATCCTCCATTGTATTGTACAGTTCTTCTAATTGTCAATACCAAGTAAACACTCGCATTGAGGTAATTAATACATTTGCACGCTTGACAGCACATGTTTACTGTCCACATGCATATTATTATACAAAATTATTTTATTTGTAACTAAACGAGTGGGACATTTCTTTGTACATAAAGTTATTTGCTACACAAGTCTATAAAACGGACAAAGATAGGTAATAGGTAATGGCTAAGACCTGACCGCGGCACCTACCATGGTCAGGTCGATGTGGAGATGGAGTCGGAAAATTTATTTTTCTACGCTCTGCTGCGGTGATTTGACTTTTTGCTTTACTCATCTTCAAGGTAACAAGGACTTACCGGGTCTTCGTACTGTGCGCAGAAGTCATCGGCCTCGTTGTAGTGAGGCTGCTGACCCGACGGGTAGCTCACTTGCTTCGCCTTTGGCTCTCGGTGTTCTTCACCCGAAGGGCCACTGAAGCACACCACCTTCTGGTGATCGTCGCGAGCCGCTCCGGATTTAAGGATGCCCTTCAGTGGCATTATGTTGTCGCATGTCGGCTTGCTGAACATTGGACAGAAATTAACATTAATTTTGATGTTAATTAAGTATAGGTATCTTCTATCACTAGTTGTAAAGGTTTACTTGTTAAAATAATAAACCATTTTTCATTTCATTCTATTTCTAAATCTAGAAAGAAGCTAATCAAGTTTTGTGACTAGACTTAAAAAAAATTTAGGTAGGCATTCTAAAATCTTATCACTAGGTAGGCAGTGATTATTTTTTTATCCTGAAAGAAAAGTAAACAGGGATTCAGAAACTTGTGCTTAGAGAGATAACAGATTGGTGATTGAACCTGTTGAAAGGTGACTTGTATAGGTCACCTCACAGGATAATGCTACCGTCTTATCTCTCGGGAACAGCTTAATGCTTATATGAATTTATACATACCTACTTACTTATTATGTATATACGATCTAACATACAATCCCCTTCAAAGATTTATGATAGTTCAGACTGAGATACATAACGCACACATTGGAAAAGCTTTTCAAAACTGCTGCAACTTTTGCGATCGCACAGGAAAATACTCGTATGTAATGTACGAGCTCACATATTTCTTTTTAGGGTTCCGTAGTCAACTAGGAACCCTTATAGTTTCGCCATGTCTGTCTGTCCGTCCGTCCGTCTGTCCGTCCTCGCTTAATCTCTGTGACCGTTAGCACTAGAAAGCTGAAATTTGGTACCAATATGTATATCAATCACGCCGACAAAGTGGTAAAATAAAAATTGGAAAAAAATGTTTTATTAGGGTAGCCCCCCTATATGTAAAGTGGGAAGTGATTTTTTTTTTAATTTCAACCCTAACGTGTGATATATTGTTGGAAAGGTATTTAAAAATGAATATAAGTTTGCTAAAATCATTTTTTGATAATGTCAATAATTTCGGAAATAATCGCTCCAAAAGTAAAAAACAATGTGTCCCCCCCCCCTCTAACTTTTGAACCATAAGTTTAGAAAATATGAAAAAAATCTGAAAAGTAGAACTTTATAAGGAATTTCTAGGAAAATTATTTTGAACTTGATAGAAACAACAGTTTTTGTACAAAAAAGACAAAAGTTGTACAAAATCATTTCTGGACCAAGTTTGTAGTATAATCGTATATGCAAGCATTTTTTTTTAACTTCGTTTACATATTTTATTATCCTGAACGTATCTTTTTTCAAACAAAAAAAGAATGATTAAAATTGGTTCTCGCAATCTAAAATTACCACCGAAAACTTCTGGCACGTCTATGTACTAATTAGTAACCCAATTCCCCGAGAGATGGCGCTGTAGGTACTTATTACATTGGGTCGGGTATTATCGAATTGTACGTGGGAACACTTATTGTGACGGACGGGAAACTACGGAACCCTACACTGAGCGTGGCCCGACACGCTCTTGGCCGGTTTTTTACCATTTTTCGAATGGAGTGTATCGAACATTAGATTTTTTATATGTGCAGGTAAAAACTGCGCAGGAGTTTTGTAATAGGTTTTTTCTTTTTTTTAACATGAACGACCACCACCATTTGCATGGACTCGCCATTAAATTCAAAGTCAAGTCAGCAACGTTTTCAATACCCAATCAGGATTAATAGTCTTCTTTACATAGTATAAAACAAAGTCGCCCCCGCTGTCTGTAAGCTTTTCTCTCTTTCAAACTACGCAACGGATTTTCTTGCATTTTTCAGCAATAGATAGAGTGGTTCAAGAGGAAAGTTTATATGTATGTATAATACATGCAAAATAGTAGAGAAAAGCCGAGAAATTCAAAGATTTGTAATATGATGTCGCAACAAACATATTTTTGTGCGCTTACATTGCAAACGCTGGCTAAACCTTATGAGATATTAGATCAAATTAATGAACTTACTACGGAATTGTATATCTTAAAAAGATCAATAAAAAAGTCTGCGATGGTATATGTTTATCTCCTAAGGATAACCCACTGTAACCATTTTTATCTTTTACATATTATAATAAAAATATGGGTTATTTACCAAGCTATTTTAAACCATACAGTATTATTCCGTATCCAATTAAATACATTAGATACTTTGTGCATTTCATGTATATCAAAATTGCCCTTTACAGCTTATCATTAAAATGAATATCTTAGAAGATATCAGAGATTTAAAAAGCGGGGGCAGAGCGGCTGGCGGGGCGGTACGAAGTTCGCCGGGTCAACTAGTTTCCAATATGCACCTATCTGTTGTCCACCAACAGCTTTACTTCCCACCATGTATCCACCTGTTTAGGGAGCTTCCTACGAGTGACGATACCAAAGACAGTTAAGAGTTTTGCTAGTCATCATGGTTCAGTTAGTTAATCAATAAATCCTAGCGCAGTCCACTGCTGAACATAGGCTTCTCGACTCTTCAAAGCTATCATGGTCAGGTCATCATGGTTGATAAAACATAAATATTTTACCACGGCATTTACCAATATCGTATGGCTCGTGCCGACGTAAGACTGGTTATCTGTGGTGCTTTGGCTTATTGCTGTATGGGGAACAGGGCGTAAAGTTCCTCATTCTCTATGGAAAAGGGCGGATCCTCCGACCAGACGGGTGTTGTGTCTGGTGGACGATTGTCCGACAGTTGATGTCGGAATGTTTTACTTATATCTACAATGACATGCCAGTCGCGTGCGAGACTTTGCTTGCGCGATGTAGGATTTGTGTGACGTCAGGCTTTTGATGCTTAGTTCGCATATGGCGTTAGAGAGGTCACCACAGGACTACCAACATCTGAAGTGTTTTCAAAATCAAAGTCCAGTGTTACCTCTGCCGTGTGATACGTAATGAATCATCGTAAGAAATGATATCTGTCGTCATCGGCGGTGTGGGAGGTCGGGGCGGCGTGGCACTGCCCTCCACTACGTCTAGGGCAGTCAGGCACCGCTCCATGGCGCTCGGCTGCGCCACCGCCGCTTTACCAATCTTCGCGAGCTCCGCGCGAGTCTCTGCCTGGTGCTGTTCGATGAAGGCCGACTGGGGGTGGTGGTAAATAATAATATGTTTTAAATTTATGATTTAAGTAAAGCCATATACTACATACATATACAATTATACATATATATTAGACATATATAATTCAAAGACATGTGACATCTACCAACCCGCACTGGGCCCGCGTGGTAGATTACGGCCCACTCCCTCTCACAGAGAGGAGGCCTGTGTCCCAGCAGTGGGAACATTATAGGCTGATGATGATGATGATGATATACTATCTACTTACAGATGCCACACGTCAGTGGTAACAAAATCAATTTAGGTAATCTGCATCTCGGACAGCTCGGCCAGCTGGTCCAGCTCGGCCAGCTCAAGGTCAAAGTGTTACCAACTGGTATTGTCGATTGTACCTATATCTACGAATAATAATAATAACTGGAAAACTTCATGCAATTAAAATATAAGCAATTGTTTACAAATAGCATCGTTAATAGAGACTCAATAATTACAACGCTACATGGTTTTTTCTTCCCTCTCACCGAGAGGAGGCCTGTGTCCCAGCAGTGGGAACGATATAGGCTGGTTATGGTATGGTTCTTTTGGCGCGTGTCCAAAATTGGAACTAATGCCGCCATCTTGTTTTATCAATACAAATCTTTGACAATTTCACTAATGGTTACCAACAACGCCGCACTAATGGTTACCAACAACGTCAATGTCATTCAGGCGCCAAAAGATCCTTGTACAGTCTAGGTACCTACCTGTAGGTCGCTTTTCAAGTTGCCCTCGCTCATGTGATAGTTGCGCACGTTGTCGATCACCTCCTGCGGGAACTTCTCCGGGTTGGCGGTCATGTAACGATACACGAACAGGTCGCACCCTATGATCCTGAAGCGATGCTTGAATACAGGCACTATAGCTCCTAGAAAAGTAAAAAAAAGGTAAGGTTTTTAAGGAGAACTAGGAGCTTTTTTTTTGTGGATGGGAAATCATCAAATGACTCCTCCCGCTCTGGGTGGAGCGGAAGGGAGTGTCGGACTCATACTGACTAAAACCCACCCGTGTTTCTTCCTTAGCCCTTTATGTTCCGGGGTAGCGGTAACCTTTTCGGACAATCCCGCTACCCGAGAGCAGAACTAGTAGCTTACATGGTGGATGGTTGATTAGGCTTTTGTTAAATAGGTAGATCAGTCTTAAAAAAAATCTCTAAAACGATATCTCCTCCGTTTGTTGGGTGCCAATAACAATGCTACCTTAGCTGCCGTCTATGAAAAACAGCATATAATAGCTTAGTATACGTAATTTATCGAAAAGGGATCGGTATTTATTACCAATCGATAGGTACAGTCAGCATCAAAAGTCGATTAACACTATCATTTTTACATGTTATTAAATTGACAACAACTTTTTTCAATAAACTGATTTTTAGCTTTTCACATAATAGACAAGAGTATATATTCTAAAAAAAAAATCTTCTGCTGCAATTTTGAACAATTATTTTGCTCAATAACTAAGATAAAAAAACTGAAGTGTTAATTAAATTTTGATGCTGACCGTACTTATCCTATATAACATTAGAATTAGCCATCCGCATTCACAAAACGAAAACTTCTTGCGTCGAACTTCCACAGCAGACGTCCTCGCTATCCACGAGAGCTCCTCCTAGCATTATTATTTAAGTAACTTGTGCAACTGACGGCTCCCTTTAGAGTGTTTGGCTAAAGAATTTGTGGGAATTACTTGGCAACACTATTTATTTTATTTTAATGATGATAAATAATAAAACGCTTTTAGCTTTCTAGACGATTTCAAATTTTATGAGAACAATTTTAGATCCAGATCATAAAAAGAGCCTTCACCTCGCTATAAGTTTGCTAATTGGCTTATCTTCGTTATACGTAGGTAAGTAATAGGTAATACGAGCTGGTGTTCGCAACTCCACGTCAATGCGCGTATTTTGCGTAGGTAAAGTGCGTGGCACGGAAGATGAGACTTGACATACCACGTGGTTTGACTTGCGCAGTACACGATTTTAGGTCTCTAGCGGTATGAGGTCTGAGCGCGGGACGGGACCGGACGTCATAGTGGCGGTGGAAAGAGCGCGGGAGGCGGGGTCAAGTCTCATCTTTCGTGGCGCTAACTATAACAGCTACTTCTGTTTCAGTCCGTAGCCACAGACAGACACGAAAAAAGTGGAAGCAATCTTTGAAAAGATGAGCACTACCTAATCAAACATTTCCACACTCACCAATAAAGAACCTATCAGGCGTGAAATAAGTGGGGAAGCTGTGGTCCGACTCAGGAGTCTCCAGCTTCATGGCCTTGAGGAACTTCCCCTCGCAGAACCCGGAGTTCCTCTTACGAACCTCTCCGATCTTGATGGTGCCGTCCGCGAGGCTGTATGACATCACGAACTTCCGACCGTTGTCCTCTGGGTGCACCCAGTCCAGCTCGCACAAGTAACGAAGGTACTATGAACAAGAAAATTTAAAGGTCATGATAATGTTCTCTTGGTGTAAACGCGCGGTTAGAATAAGCGTAGGCGTAGGTACCTACCTACGCCGTTATATTTTTGCACAAAACAGTGTATGATTCACACTTGTGAAATGATTTCTCTACTAACAGGCAGTTCGATTACCTGCGTATTATCAACCTATAAACATAAAGCATAAAATACGCCTTTCAGAATAGATAACCTATATGCAATATATCATGCAAGTCTATCAGAAGTAGTACGTCCGCTTCCAGGAATATCAGAAAATATTAACGTAATAACCTGAATCTGGCAGATAGGAGACCTGCGAGAAGCTCGCTCCTCGACTCTTTGTGGAACTTTAATTGAGTCTCCAAGTTGCAAACTCGAATATCAAAGAATTATTTATTGATGCCCAACGGAAATACATGCACTAACTTTTTCAAAGTATTACATGTCGGTAGGAAGCAATCCAACTTGTGAAGTATTGATACTTTTATGTTTCCTGATCTTCTTTAAGAAGAAAATTTTATTTCAAAAATACATTTTCTGTAAGTACCTATTCCTACATACCTACTCGTTTTCCTGTGGTTTTCCTGTGGGTGTGTTTGGTGGGTTTCGTTTTCATACACGTATCAATTTTGAGTACCTATGAATGAATGTAGATGGCTATAAGAGTAGGGGAAGACCAAAGAAACGATGGATAGACTGTAAAAGATGATATAGCTAGAAAGGGGGTTGAATACCAAGATGGCGACTACTCGAGAAGTATGGATAAAAAGACATGTTCCGCCGACCCCAAATAAATTGGTATAAAGGCGAGAGAATGATGATGACACACGCATAATTTTTTTAAATATGACCATGATAATTATGACATATCTAATTATCAGAGCAGGCGTAATAATTAACAAATTAATATTAAATTAAATTAGCCCACCCCGGTTCACTTAACTGTTACAATCCAACTTACTACACTTACAACTTAATCCAGATTACTTACGTTAATTATCGAACACAGAATTGAGGCAATAGATCTTGGTCAATTAGCATTTAGCTGCATAATCATAGCTAATTATTGTCATTGAAATGGTTTCCTGAGTACGTGTGCCGTGTCGTGTAACTACAAACATAAACCTTGCTGGGTTATGTTCACGTCATCATTCGCAGAGACAAGGGAGCTGAACTTGAGGTCAAGACTATGGTATTTATTTTTATTTATAGCCGTGAAACTAGGTATTACCATCGGTTGTGGAGTGTGTCTCGTCAGAATTTAGCGATAAGACCGCCCATTATGTAAAATTTCAACATTTATATCTAACATTTGTATTACTTACGTAATAAAGAGTATGTTATCTGTCTTACGACGGATTATAGCGTGTTAACATTTCAATATGCCATTGATTTATTGGACTGTTGTTTAGGTGAATACTATGACATTACATAAGTCCTTTTAGACTTCTTGCAAAAGAAAAATATTGCAATTCATCAGAGTTAATCACCTTCTTTTGATGACACCCGTTAATTACCACTAGTTTATACAGATAGGTTTAAAAATGCGCGTCAAGCTATTGGAAGACTTTTAAAACGTTAGCAAAGTATGCCTTAATTATTCTTTCGACTAGGAACCGCTTTTGCTTAGAGATTTTACTTTGCAAGTGCTGAAGTAGGTACTTACTGCATCGAGATAGAGCTAGATTAAAAAAAAAGAGAAACTGCCGATTTTTTAACTCACGTCAACTTCAAATGACAGTCTTGACATTTAACACAAGTGCGAAGATTTCATATAATGAATAGACTACACTCTTATTTATTGATATATGTGGGGAATTACGTCGAAAAAAGGACTAACATTGGAATAATAGAATAGTAACATTCATGGTGGCAAAAGAGTTGCCACTACTTTAAAAAGAGTTAATCAAAGACATGCTTCGATATGTCCCTGACTTCTTTAAGAGCCGAGTGTATCTCATCATTGTTGTATAAAGATTACCTTATTAGCGTTGAGGTTGTATTTGATGACGTCCTTGTGCGGGGGCTTCGGAATGAGGCGGTAGCACGACTGCAGGGTGTCTTCGGGAGCCCCGATACCGATGTGGGGCGGGATCGACTGCACGTGGAATAAATAAAAAGAAGTATGTATAATTTATACTGGTACTTCTCTTTCAGTGTGCAATTCTGCAATTCAATTCGTGTAGAGGTAGACCACTCGTTATGATGAGAAAAAGAATAGGTAGGTACTCATAATTTTGGCGGCGAAAATTACAAATTGAAGTGTCCCTAAAGATCTAAAAATAGAAAAGTAATCTGACTAAATTCACAATGAACTAAAATAAAGTATAGATAATTAGGTGAATACAAATATAATCGTTACTAGGTGCTGCCCGCGACTTCGTCCGCGTCAAATCCTATCCTAACTAAAAGTAAGTTTGTTTGTTACCTTTTCACGCCTAAACCACTAAACCGATCATCCTGAAATTTCGCATCTACGTTGTCGGGTGTACAGAAACGGACATGGAGTACCTCTCATCTCGAAAAAAAATGCTGTTCCCGAGGAAAACAACAATACACGCGGCGCAATCTATTATCATAATAACGTTATTGTTGTTAATATTACAAACAAAGAGAATAATAGTCATGACTTGAGCCAATTTTCCTTAATTTTAAGACACGCTACTGATTACTTCATGTCAAAAATGTTTTTCAACATGATTACTTGGTTGACCAGGAAGTGCAGGTATATGTAGGATGAAGTAAACCTCACCTTGGGGAATTCTTTTATGGCCTTTTTCTGCACCTTCACAGGCTCTGGTTGTTGTATGTTCAGCATAGACCTGGTAATCAGAAAAAAAATTTAGGAACAGACTTGAAATTAGCATAAGTCGGTTATTCCGTTAATCCACCCCAAAAATCCTAGGGAACTATATTTTCTATCACCAAAATTTATATTTGTCATCAAGTTGTATCATCTAATAAATAGATCTATCGCCACGAAATATTTGTAACACCTAATAAATAGATCTATCGCCACGAAATATTTTCGTTCTCAGATAGCGGGGCTCCGTCGACATAGGATGCAAGAACGAGCGAAGGGCACCCCGAGGTTCGGTTTGGTTAGGTTACTTTAAACCCTTTACACAGAAATAGGGGCCCCGCGAAGCGGGGCTCCGTCGACATAGGATGCAAGAGCGAGCGAAGGGCACCCCGAGGTTCGGTTTGGTTAGGTCACTTGCATTGTTTGGTGACTACATTTTGGTGACAGATCTACTATTTGGAGGACAAACCCTATTATTTAAGAAACACAAAACTAATTAAATTGGTGATAGCTTAAATGATACCCAAAATCCTAGGGTGGATACGCGGAAACGCATGTCCGAGAATCCACCCAAAGCCCATAAATTCCTTTTATCGATTTTTTTGGTTGGTAAAAGGAATAACCTGCTTACCAGTATAAGCTGACTTCTGATTGTACGAACAACCTATACAATGCGAGGTCAGTTAAAACTGGAAATGTGTAGCTTGATGTGTAGACGTGTGTACAGATGCCAGCACATCAAGCTACCCGAAACTGTCACATTTTCCCAATCAACTTTGAACCTTTTAATTCAGCGACAAAGTTGAAAATTTATTAAATAAATTTTACAGATTGTAGTAGTTTAATGTGCTGACGTCTGTACCTAAGTAATCATGGAACCATAATTATCAAGCCTATTCAGATTTAAAGCTTACAGTTTGGTAGTTACTGTGGTGTGATGCATGCGCGGTCCGAGGGGGGGGGTCGTGGGGTCATGACCCCCCCCCAAAATCATTCAAGCTGTCAAGAGTCTGAATGATTTACTTGCCTTATTAAACTTAAAACTTTACATGAGCCACGAAAACATTAAGAACATCGGCAGACATGGGGACTGCCGACTGAAGTAAAAACTTAAAACTATGAAATGACTGTGGGTTTTCTAACGCGCCTAAAAATATTTTTCTTTAAAAGCGAGCGAAGGAAAGTCGGGATATTGGGCACCCCGCTCGTACGTAAGGTTGAAAGGCTTAGGTAAGGCCAGATTCCAAAACCTAAACTGCTGTAAAACGAGTTAAAGCTTTTCGTCATAATTCGATAAAGTAAGTTCTCTTTTTGTATGATGGGTAAAAGAAAACAGAGACTATTCAAGGTGGGGTGCTAAAATTTTGAGGCTCGCTACGCTCGTTCTTGCAATTGAAGTTGGTTCTTGAGCTTTTCTTCAAAAGTCGACAAAGCAAGTAATTCCTAGTCCTTTTGGAATGATCGAAATTCGAAAGAAAATCGAACCAGGAGTGTGAAAAATTTTCGAGCTCGCTTCGCTCGCTCTTGCATTTTAGTTTCTTCTAGCTGCTTGAGCTTGCCTGCACAAGTCGACAATGTAACCCCTATTTTTACTTAAAAATATAAAACAAAACCTAATTAAATAGAGGCGGGTTGTAAAAATTTTCGAGCTCGCTTCGCTCGCTCTCCCCACCCTGCACAGTCTGTCATTCTAATACATACAACGAATTTGGCAGCATTTAAGTAACAAATGTAAAAGCTGCGTCCCTGAATAGCATAAGTAATGTGGAGCTGGAGATGTACATGAACCTTAACATATCATCACCCCTTTAATCCCCAAAGGGTTGGGCTGGGGTAGTCTACCTTCATATAGTACTTACACCCACATTTCGCCAGTTATTAAGTGAAATGTCATAGAGAGCGAGCCTACTGACGCCAACCGGGCACAAATCCAGACTCCAGGCTGCTTCTGAGAAATTTCTGATGGCAGAACCCATTAATACTTTACCCGACCTAGGAATCGAACCCAGCTAGGACCTCATGCTCAGCAGTAACGCTTGCGACCACTAGACCTACGAGGAGATGAACCTCCCTTAAAATATTCCTCGGCAACCATGATGACCCCCCCCAAAATCTTGGGCTGCGACCGCGCCTGGTGTGATGAATCCTATGTCTTGGAGAAGAACCTATTTTCATTTACGCTGCCCATATATTGCCCCTTACAGTATTGGCACTAATACCGTAGAACGCAGGATTATTCTAAAACCCTACCAGAATATATTCATATAACTTTTCAGTAATCTATGAGTATTTTCGCTTTGAAAATCTATAAATACCTATACCTACCCGTGTACCTATTTGCTTTTCTGGGAATCGTGGCACACCAGTTTCCAAGTATTTCTACCTACGCGAAGAGCGCTAACGACTTCGTAAGTCTTTTATTTTTTCCATTAGTTTCACTTCGCAAACGTACGGAGTTTTAAAATCCGTTCTATTAAAAGACATCCTTTGCGAGGTTCATATTAACTGGACCCTTACTCCATCCTCATGCATTGTGTCCTTTTTATTATAACTTCATCCAACGTCCTTTACACATGTCCGCACCATCGAATCATACTCTCTTCGTCCTCTTTTGAAGAGGATTAAAAATGTGCGCTCGGGTTTAATTATTATAAAGGGGCCCGTTACTTTGAATATTAAATTAAAATGTGTCCACATCAAAGTTTTAATCAGAGTGTAGTAATGAAGGTTTGCCCCTGTGGAATATCTGTGGTGTTTACATAAATACGTAGGAACCTACTGAACGAATATGTGTTTCCTAGAAATTACAAACAACGAGCTTGAAAGAAAGTTGACAAAAATAAAAGAGTATCGCGAAAAATTCGCTTCTGACTAAAATACCGATTCGACAAAATATGCTGAAATGAGAATCTGGGATAAGAAGACTTCTAAAAGCATTCACTTTATCAATCTAGCTCCCGTAGCGAAGCTTTTAATTCTAAAATAGTTTATCGGAGCGGAGCGAGCGCGAATGAGAGCATGTTGAGAGCGGAGCGATATCGGCACTGTACGCACTTAAGGGGGCTACAAGACCTAAACGCAAAAACGCAAGTTTTATAATGCCTAAAAGTATATGATCGACTTTACGAATAAGTAATATCGACTCCAGTAAACAAAGTTAGAAAAATATATGATATTCTTCAGGATATATGCTAGTTGTTAGATACTATAGTGTTGAAAACATAATTCAAATAATTTGATAGACGATAGAAAAAAATCATGAAGATACCTCTAAAAACTTTCTTTTTACAATAAAAACCATACTAATAAACATATCTACAATCATTCTGATTTTTTTTTCAGGTTATTCTACAAGCACTAGTGTTTTCATATTTTAGTCCAAACAATAGATTTTTTGTAAAAAAAAAAATTGCTTCATATTTTGCAATAAATTACCAGCGTTGTGTCACCGCGCTTCTCTTTCTTTTTTATGCAGTCTGACAGTGACCGCGCTTTAGGTCATGTAGTCCCCTAAATTGACACTTACTGAACAAATTCCAGTTGTTGTGTTTACCTTTAACTCACTACACAGCATGCAGAGCGTAATCATGTACTGTGGCGTAATGTTGTGAGCGTGATGTTGAAATTATAATTCGAACGGCTAGGTATTCAATTAGGGCTATGAAAATATTTATGTTCGTTCATGTATATGGGTACATAAGGCGCATATGTGGGTCTCTAGATTAAGCGGTGCCTCGAGAAATACAAACAACATAATAAGTACCTATAGGTACTAGTAAGTATGTAGCGATCAATGCAGCTAATTCGGTTACGCACACAAATCTTGGCACATTGGCGTAGAAATATTATTGCCAGCAGTACCTAACTCATTGCCCGTATATTACTAACACTATATTTCGTTCATGAATATTACTCGTATGTAAATCTGGAAGGTTCTTTTTAGGTGCCCAATGGTTATTCTCAAATGGAGAAAACAGCAAAGTGGATATCGTCCTACCTATCACTCCTACATTCGCATTTTTTATGTTGATATCCTTTAATTAAAACAATATTTAAAGGGTATCATTAAATATACTATGGATTTTAAAAGCAAATTTTCAGTCTCGTGCAACGTATAAACTAGCTACTGAGTCTCGGCTGCTTAATTAATCAAGTTGTATACTGTACCTATAATATGTTAAAGGTCTGATAGTTCCACAAAGTGCATTATTAAGTGTTCGCTGAAAACACGTTTAGGTTGGCATGTAAGTACAACGTACGGACAACTAAGTACTCGTTTGGTGTGTAGTTGTCCGCGACTGTGAACAACGTTCAAAATGTTTGAAAATGAAACGCCTGCTGGGCACTGACTGCCCGTTGTTATTTCATTCATTTCACAAGTTGGCGGCTTAAGTCTTACCTAAGGTTGGCAGCTGACTATACGTTTGGTGTGGACGCGGCCTAAGTGAGTAATTAAGTATCTAATCATGTTTTTGAAAAATATTTAATTCTAAAGCTTCAACCTCTGATTACGTATAGCTTTTTTTAGAAAGAAAGAATAATTATTTAATATGTGCAAATAGGAAGCACATTAATCGAAAGACGCAAAATTGAAAATTCCTAAGACATTTTCAAATCTTTATGAAAACAAAGACATCTTGTGGAGTGTAAGAGAGTATCTATTAATAATAGCACGTAGTACAATGGTGTAATTATCGAGTAATAGTGGCGTACCTACTATTATGTCGCCATTAAGACAAATGCCGCTAATTAACGGTGGGGAGAACATCACCGCTCCATTCGCGATAACTTGGGACACGTCTCGGTTCATATATCACTTAATGTTCGGATTTATCTTTGAGTACAATGATGATGTGGTAGTTTATGATAATATATTGTGATACCTACTGTGCGAATAGGATACCGTCTCAAGACCAGTCAATAAGTAGAACATTTCTTATGTTTAGGCTCCAGAACGTAGGAGAAATTTCAAGGACCCTGATCTATTTGCGAATAATTAGCATTATAGAATTCAAACCTGTAAATCAGGGTGGCAGGGACGTCGACGCGCAACCTGTTACCATGAATTCAGTACTTGATTCTGAACCCCCTACGTTGAAATTTTTCTTCGGTTATAATTTCTACGCTAGGGGGTCTAGAATCATGTGCTGAATTCATGGTTACAGTTTGCGCGGGGATGTCCCTGCCACCCTGTATAGGTTCCTCCTAACCGACCATACTATAGGCCGGCGCGGTGCGGGAGGGGTGAAGGTTGTCAAAAGTTGACGAATCACTGAGCTCTTGCACCACGTCACCACACCCCTCCCGCACCGCGGTGCTATCTCAGGCAACGTCTCAGTTAAGCGGGCGGCCTATAATTTTCTTTTCTTTCGTGAGCTCCCTCTCTGTCTGATTACTTAATTATCTCCTCCTGTCCTGGCTAACAGAGATGACGGCTAATATCTATAGATGATTGGAAGGAGAAAACATGATGCATCAACTAAAAATACAACAAATAATTTGCAGAGTTTTTTAGAATCTCTGTACAAAATTTCAGCTCAAAAGCATTAACTTTGAAAATGCTTAATATTTTTTTATTTCGACATCGCGGCGCTGCACTGGCGCGCGGCTCCGTGATGTGCGTGTACTAGGCGCACAGACACACTACAGATAATGGATAATGACCCTCGCAGTGCGGTGACACGTTTTTTATGATTTCAATTTAATAAACTAACGAAATAAAAAAATATTAAGCATTTTCAAAGTTACTGCTTTTGAGCTGAAATTTTGTACAGAGATTCTAGACCAGATACACTCTTCAACCCGTTTGTATTGATATACCCTTTCCATAACACCCTGTAGATATTTATTTATTTATATACTTATACTTTATTCTACACCAAAAAAACACATAACACAAAAAAAAAAGATTATTAATATAAAACATACAATGGGCGGCCTTATCGCTTTAATTATCACGATAGACATTATGTCAATTTGCTTCATTGATCAAATGGATTCGAAATGAGGTTTGGTTCTCAATTACAGCCTTCGAGTAAAGCGTTACATTAACGCGTTTCTTGTGGAAACATCTCGGAGCTATGAAAGGGCTGTAAGGGGTTTAACGTTGTATAAAAAAAGGCTTTGCTAATGCGTGACTTCAATGCAAAATAAGCACTAACCGTGTGCTTATTTTGCATTGAAGTCACGATCAGGTGTGTTTTTCTAAATATGAAGTCACATTGTTTTGAAAATCATCGGTGAAACATGAAACACACACACAGAAATCATAGGTGTAGGCACCTATAATTTATGTGTGTGTGTTTCATGTTTCAGAAATACTAGGTAATTAAAATGTAGGTAGGTATAACTAAATATTTTCCACCACACTACACTGTACCAAAAATATCCCACGTTTAGCCACGTTAGAACAGGTGTACGCGAATTAATTATTCAGTTGCAAATCTAATTAAATTAGTTTACGAGTATGAAGGTTGAAACTACTTACATACCAAATTGAATTTGGTACATTGTTTTTGATTCGACTCAGCGTAATGGAATTTATATTGGGCTTGCATAAATGTTTAAAAGCTAAAATGGATGTCGTTGTTGGGTGATAAAATTTTTGATGAGATAGAGTGTTTTGGAAATAAAGCTTATTATCTTTTAATCACTTCAATTATGTAAGTATACCTATTGTTTCAATTATTTGGGAAAACTACGCCTAGATACTTTTAAGTGACGTTTAAAAGTAAAAAATGTATGGTTAAACAGTCGCTAATCACTACTTAACTTTAAACAAAGTTTAAGAATAAAGGGGTTTATGTTTTATTTTCATTGAACTGATTTGCCTGGGCAAATCAGTTCAATATGTCTGGACATATTGATTCAATCGGATTCCTGATTCCTAGAATGACAAGCACAACGATCATTACAACTTTAAACAAACGAAACCTATTATATCAACACAAGCCGCCTCCTAATTGGTGTTTTCACACTACATAAATGATCGCTTACGCCTAATGAAATAGTGATTGTCATGTGACAATAATGTCTTATGTGATGTTGATTTTATGTAGGCGCTTGTTTGAATAAACTTTTGTGTTTCGGCCTTCTAATTTTGTGTTAATAGAGTTACTGGTAGCATCAATTTGGCTTGTTTATTTGCATTTTTATCAACCACCTGCGTATGTATTTTAGATGATTTAGGTGCACTTTAATTTAGTTTGTTATTACAGTTGAAACAATTCGCCTGCTGAAAAATTCTAAAATAGGCACGGTAATATACTTACAACAAAAAAAATGGTAGCTTGATTTCTCATTTCATGTTCTTATGATTTCATGTTTTAATTAAGTATTATGTTTGCATTCTTAGAAAATATATTCTTCGAATCGAGCCCTATGTAGGTACCTAATAATTAATAATCAGGACACGGTATGGTGTACATAATAAAGAGTATTCTATTCTAACCATTTTAGATCTCGTTAGCAGCCTTATCAAGAAAGATTCTGAACTTACTTTGATTTATTTCTTATTGGCCATTTCATAATCCTTTTAAATTCGAAGATCGGTAAAAAACCGTTAATTACATTGTAAAGTCGACACTTCAACCAATCCGCCTGGAAAATTCTATATAGCAAATTACGCTAGAATTCCTTTCAAAATACTATTAATCCTGCTAAATAAGACCAGCTGAACTCGGGGTCGTCTTGCACTTATATTAATCCAGAGACGACCAAGTTTTTGACGTAATTAACATTGAAGAAAAAATAACAAAAATACGACCAGGAAACGGGAAACAACTTTTCCTTCAATTTTCTTTTGGTAAAAATGTAAAGGGAAATGAGGAAAACATCGTTAGCTGGAAAATCTTGGGAGCAAAGGAAATAGTTAGTTAACCCTTTGAATGAGTGTATGGTCTCATCAACCGTACATTTACTTTGCGAACGCAGCAACCTACTTGGAGTTGGATGTCGTGCGTAACAAATATTATGCTATAATTATAACGTATAAAGCAATGCACATCGAGTCAGACAATAACCTGTGGAACCTAATATTTTTTTACATTTCTATGTGTGGAACTAATCACTTGTCAAGAGAAAGAATCGCTACCACTTTAACTTGTTAATCTTCTACATTTTATATAACTTTAAACTCAACTTGTAGTTCTTTCTGTGCACTTCATAACTAAACCAACATTAACAAAGTGATAATTTACGGTGCCTACAATCATTGGCTCCTACAATGAGTATATGTATAGTAACCCATATTTATAAACGTTGCTTAAAGCTAAGTAATGATTAACCCGTCTGTAAACGATGGGACACCATATCTACTGGCTGTCACTATCGACAACAAACCGATAAAGGTATCATGATGTACCTTTCCGCCATCTTCTACGGGGTCGAATTCTTGTTCTAAAAATTATTTTGCAGATTTAAATATTACTAATAAAAAAAAAATAGAAATTTGCAAGAGTAAGTATACTTCTGCCTAACTCTTCGGGGATTACAGGCGTGATGTTATGTTATGATCATCCTACGTGTCTTGACAGCAGCACGTAACATGACGCTAGTGATGGCGCCAAACACGTAGCCGAATTCTGGGCCGAGTCCATTTACATTGCCATCGACACGCTAAGAAAAAGAACTTCTGCATAACTATAAAAGTTTCTTTTAACATTAACTTTGCCGCTGCTAACCTTCGCACTGCTGTACCCGCTAATTAAATGACGGCCCTGTAATATTTGTCGAATCAATTTCAGGGTTATAATGTATTTTTACCTAGGAATACAATATTCACAACCTGTTGTTGTACCAGTTTCGAATTGTTCGTCAGGACCGCATATTCGTCCAACTAATATAAGACAAAAATTGTACCTACCAAGGGAAGTTCTAGACCTATTGGCACAAGACAATAAACCATAACAATAGGTCCTGAACAGGAAATATCTAAAGAAAATCCATCTCCGTGTATTCTCAAAAGTCAACAGTCACTTGTTGTATTTTGTGTTGTTTCTCTGCGTCAAGTTTACCGCATATAAACGTATTTTCTTTCTTTCTTTCAACAGCAACCACAGAATTTCATCAAAACTAAATTAATAAAACTGCACCTTTGTAATCTGCCGGCAATATTTCCCGTGCAGTCGAGTAAACACTGGCCCACGACGGAGACAAATGGCGCCGTGGTCAACATGCCGCGGGGACACTAACGAATATGTAAGGGAAACTATTTCACTAACAACCACAAGTTCACAATCTCTGCGAATGCTCCCCCCCGCACATAATTTTCCTACGTTCCCTTTTCTTTTTGTGGTTTAATGTAGGCAGGGACTAACTTTAAAATGAATTATTTTTTATAATTAAAGAAAACTTAGATCGGTTTTTCTTTTATAAATCTCCTTTTACTCGTTTTATTACGTTAATGCAAAAAAACATTTTTTCTATAAGGTATGTACTGTCAAATAGGTATGCTCTTTAATTTTACACTGTACGATCGCTTACTTTAATAGGTACCTACTGTAAAGGTTGTCTGCAAAAGTCGACCTTATGAAGTGCAGGCTGGCAGTAAAATAACTTTGGTTGCATTCGAACAGTCACGCGAATTTAGAATGAGCTTTCAAATTTTTGTAAGTATAAGGTTTTTGTTTGAAAAATGAGTGATGATGTAGGCGCATCCATGTAAACACGTTCGTTTGAAATGTACGCAGTAAATATAATGTTGTATAATTTTAACACCACACAATATACACGAATACACACATCTAATTGAATAAGTTTGAAAAGAAATTATTATGCGCTAATTAAAGGTAACGATGACATACTAGAGGAATTCAATTAGACCATTCAATTCGACAATAAACATTTATATGGATCAAGTTATGACTCGTATAAACGGTATAAATAAGGTAGAGCATTTCATACGATCAAATTGGATCATAAAAACCTATTATGGTTTCGTTATCATTTTTTATTGTGTTTCACAATACTAAACAATAACTGTTGGATGTAGTACGTTCACCTGCATCGCTTTTCAAGAAAAAAATAACGTACGTTCACCTGCATCGCTTTTCAAGAAAAAAATAACGCCTTCAAACGATTAATTGTATTGAAAAATAAAAAGTATGCTGAATTGAACCTATTGTTGTGCCTTGAGATCCCCCCCCCCCCCCTCTTAATTAAATATGTCAAGGTCATAAGCTCCTGTCACTGCTGTGGTTCGCTAATGTACCTTATTCCTTTGTCTCTCTTTCTTTCTTTGTACAATTCTTACCTGAAGTATTTCCTGGTGAAGGGGTCGCAGTCACAGATGAGGAACCGCCTCCCGAGGACGAAAATCGTGTTGCCCACAATTAGGTCCTTGGGCGCGTAGTACTCCGTAGTCACCTCCTCTTCAGTCGTCTCCAATACACCGGATGGGAATGAGACTGGAAAAAATAAGCGATATAATTGTGAGGACTGACTCTTCTCCTCTCCGACTGACATTCCTCTGGAAGATTGTTTATTTATAAGAATTACCTACTCGTGAACACAATATCTATATGTCTGTATTTGCACTCGATCGACTAAGTCTCAGACGTTACGGGTTAGTCAGAACCCTCATGAGCAAGTCACCAGATTCTCAACTCACCAGATTCTCAACTAACCAGATTCGAAACTCACCAGATTTGCAACTGATCAGATAATGTAGTATCAACAATATTCCATCATAGACCTCATCGCTTTCCATCAGGCGTGATCGAGGTCAAGAGCGTGCCCATTCAGCAATAAAAAAAAGAATTGGATTCCAATCAAATTATTTATTATTATTTTTATTATACAGGGTTTTTACAACACATTTTGGATAGCTTCTGCGCTAAAGGTCGTAGCGAAAAACGTTGAAAGGAACCATGGAGTAACCTTTAAATATCTTCCAAAATAACTATACTTACCTGTCTTAAAATACATTTAATGTCAATATTATTTTCTTTAAAATTGAGCTCATGGTTTCTTTCAGTGTTTTTTTCTATGACCCAGCACCCTAATTGCATAATATATTTTCGGCAAATGATTGAGACTAGTTTGCTTCGTTGCGATCGTAGTTTGCTTAATTTTACGAAGTGCATGCAGAACTAACCCATAATGCCCAGAAAAAAAATGTATACCTATTTGCTTAGAACTTGTGTAGATTCATAAAAAAAACATCCTGATTGTCACAGCCTACGTCACCTATCGTTTACTTCGCTATCAATAACTACCCTAATCGCAAACATTAGCTTTTTACACAAGAACTCGGCACTGAGGAGGGTTGTGCCCGCGACCTTCAGCGGCATAAAGACGTTGAATAGCTACATCGATATTCGATATTGGATTATACAAATAATTTTTACCGTAAATGCTTACGTGATTTTGTACACCTTTAAGTATATACTTACCTATTTTAAGCGGATAGAAAAGCTTTTACAGGATAAGGCTTATCGAACACCTAGTAAACTAAAATGTGTTCTCTGACTATTAAAAACATGTAAGCACAGAACTTATAAATTAGGTCATCACGAATACGAATAATTGGTTTATTTTTCATTAACCTTTTGAATGCCAGAGTATAAACGTATCGCCGTACCCCTGACGCCAGGCCACTTTAACAAAACAACACACACACACACTTAAAACAACAAATTTCTCGATATTGGTGGTTTATTTATATTAGTTTCATGCAATACAATATCTAAGCTTAAACTTTTAAATTATATAAATAAAAACACACAAAAGTAATGATTAAATAGTTTATTTCATGATATGGTGCGACCCGTGCGACGTGTATTTTGTCATATATTTGTGACGTTGGCGTTCAGGGTAAGATTTCGTTTGTCACATATATGTGACAATGGCGTTCAAAAGGTTAATCGTACTAGGAATCGATCCTAGAGATTTTGCCAACACATTTTCGGTAGGAACTCTCTATCGTCTTTGACATAAGCTAACTGAATAATGTAATACCGTTCCAACTTTCCCAATAAACATCGCATACTGATCCACCACATATAGCAGATAAAGTTATTGGTAATAATTCAAGAGGCATAAAATGGAAAATAGGTCGCTAGACTAACCCCACTTTCCTTATATTGGTGACGAGGCAAGCAAAATTCGAGTCGTTTGTCTACCTGTGCGACACCTAGCTCTCGTTTTACAGCCTTTTATTATCCTTAGCCTACCCTGCAGTTATTTAGCGGGTGAAAGCACACGTAGATAATAAATTTGTATTAAGAAAGTTACGGGTTAACAAGGTTCAAGCAACTTTGTTCCTGAAAAGCGTAGATATAGGGACCTGTTGTGGGTTTCTTATGTCGCCTACTTACTTTGGATACTTTTGATTTTTTTTTTAATTTTTGACAATGTCGGTAAGTTTCCGTAAAATTAAAAACTCGTGCCTTCTCTACCAGTTTGTACAGGAACACGGCCATGGAATGGCAAGCAGCATCCTTTCAATAACTATAATCGCAATAAGTTTACCTAATACACAACCAGTCTATAATGTTCCCGCCTGAGACACACGCCTCCTCTCTGTGAGAGGGAGTGGGCCGTAATCCACCACACGGGTCCAGTGCAGCGCGGGTTGACGGATGACACATGTCTTCAAATTTTTGGTTTTAGCGCATGCCGATTTCGTCACGATGCTTTCCTTCACCGTTTTGAGAGCAGTAGTGATGAAATTAAATAGACAAAGTAAATTGCCGGCCTTGGTTCGATACCACTAGGCCACCACTGCCCCTGATAAGAAAAAAGACAGATCTAACATTTTTTCCAAATTTGAGTTACATACATTGCCGGAATCAGAAAAAAAAGACGCATCTGCCTGTATTTTTAATATTTTTCTAACTTCCTCCAGTAATTAATTTCCCAATCAACAGCAATTCATTTCCCGTTTTTACTTTTTGTTAACTCAGAATACTTGTTCTGTATTCTGAGTTTGTTAGATACGTCTTTTTAACTATCGGGGGCAGCACTGCTCTTTTACCTACTAATACTAGTGACTATGGCTTTCCACATTCGACCGTTACTTGCACATTAATCTGCATTCAGTACACTAATTACTTTTAGGTAAAATATATCACCACTTGCTGGCAAATTGCGAGGAAACCCATACCTACGTCAATAAATCTAAAACCTAGCGGCTAGGTAGTAGCACCTGCCACGTGGGACTCTATTGCACAGATGAAAAACGAGGCAAACGTACCAATATCTATCGATATATTGAGTTGAAAGCATTCATCACTGACTGACATTCGATTAAGTCCTGTTGAAACAGGAGGCAATATAACATTCTGTATTTGCAAAGTTTGTTTGAGCTAGAGGAATGGAATGGGGTGACTTTATTATAAATTCTGTAGGTAAATAACATCAAAGTATTAAATTAATATAAGTTATTAATATTTATGTTGTCGTGTGACTGCTTCGTTGGTTGCAAGTCCAAATGCTGAAGCTGGGATTCGATCTCTAGCTTGAGTACCTACAGTGTCATTGGGTTTTTCTATTCGGAATTTCTAAGTAGCTGTCCAGTATATGGATTTGTATCCTATGACATGAGACAACCGATGAAATGTGGGTATATTCTCTGCTTAACACGGGGTACATAAGCGTGAAGCTTGTGTGCTCCCAGAGGATTAGACAGAGAGAGATTTTATGATGTAACTAGCTTCTGCCCGCGACCTCGTCCGCGTAAAATTTCACCCTCCCCCCATTCACCCTCTTAGGGGTGGAATTTCGAAAAACCCTTTCTTAGTGGATACCTACTCTTCACAAAGAACACACCCTCCAAATTTCATGTCTCTTGGACCAGCGGTTGAAGCTGTGCGTTGATATATCAGTCAGTCAGTCAGGATTTTGAATTTTATATATATAGATATCACCGTATAATCATTACAATTATCAGCTGAATGACGTCCACTGCTGCTCGAAGACCTCCTCCATTTTCACAAAATTATTCTGGTTTACTCGCATCCATCAACGACTCGCGAATTTCATCAGATCATCTATAACCCCCCTGCGGTCCATTGCACCGATTTTCATTTTAACATTTTATAACATCTGGCACTCACATGAGTTGGCAACGTGTCATTTGTCCAGTCGACGAGGCTTAGGCTGACATATTGACTTTAATGACAAGGATAAGGTTGATTGGGGAACTTTTTGATAGACTTTCGATAGAATATGAGTAGGTACGTATGAGACCTCAGAATCTAATGTCAAACCTCAATGTTTTAATATTGTTATCGTTTTTACTGTAGCTTTTCATTCGGAAATTAATATCAACCGATTCATTTAATCTTATAAACCCAAATATACACCCTTATTTATCGCTCGCTATTAAAGTATATCGGTTACCCTGTTCATTAATTTAATTCTTGGAAATTTATAAACAACAAATTACAAAGGCTTCTCAGACGGCATGTACGTAGACTGCTATAATTCATAATCTCTTCGCCAAAGAAGTCAAAGTTGGAACGCCCGGGCAACTTCTCAAACTTTCATAGCTTAATCTCCTTTAAAGCTATTAATATAAAGCGAGGTATTCCTGTTTGTTCACTTCCAAATTACCTACTAATAATTCAATCAAATTTTGTAACCGACGTAATTAATTAATTATGTCCGCTATTTAGCTTTTTGAAGCGGTATTTGAAGTTTCAATTAATCGCAATCTAATTAAGTACTTACTTGTCTTATTTTTATTAAATACCCAATGCTTTGCCTTAACCCCTTTGCCTAAAAAAATTAAAGTGCTCATAGTATATCACAAGACAGCATTTATAGATTATCTCATTAGGTACTAATTTGTAAATGTAGAATATTATTTTATTTGTCACTACAGAAGACAAACGGTTTAAGCTAAATGCCTGTAGGGATTAAGTGAGCGCGCTCGGGCGCTCGACGCCGGCGCCCGGGAGCGCTGTAGCTGCCCCGGCACAATGGAACATCGGAATGCTATTTGCGATGTTAAAAACGCGGAAACGAATCTTGTTGTAAAATAAAAAACGTTAAATTTACTCATCAATGTCTACTCGTATACTCAATGTTTTACATCCAATCCATTTTAACACGTTAACAGTGCAGCTACTAAATGTGAGAGGAGCCCCTCACGTGCAAACGCGTTCTTTTTTTATAGTTTATTGTTCACACGTGTATGCAAAAAAATTAAAATAAATCACACGTGTAAACTATAAAAAGGCTTCAAATTTGTATGGAGTCGTGACCCAAATGTGGTGCACGCACGTGTCAGAGTGACATCACAGTGACCCACATGTGGTGCACGCACAGGGAACGTGTTAAAAGAGCAAAGATGGAAAAAGAAGGAAAAACAACTTTTCGTACGGTATCTCCTTTACCTACGTATCTCACTCAACATTTTATTAAATCCGAGCTATAAATATTCGAGATTTATTGGTGTATCACAATACAAGTATACATACGATTGTGAACCCTGATATCAGAAGGGATATTCTCGTAATTTTAAGAACGTTCGCAGTCTGATCTCTGTCTCAATCTGTCAAAAATACCTTCGATTTCCCTACATTTTTGACAAGTTTGTGACACTGATTTGTCACTGAGATGAGATTGCGACTAGATTTTGAACGTTTTTAATTACGAGAAATTTTTGGCCTTTTGGAATGTGGACGTAAGACCAGAGTGATTCCGGAAAATTGAAGCCTTACAGCAATGTCGCGAACATAACCTAAATAGGGTGAAACGATACTTCACGCCTGGACAGCTTTTAACCCTATACAAAGCACAAGTCCGATCCTGCATGGAGTATTGCAGCCACCTTTGGGATGGCTCAGCGAAATACCAACTTGCCGCGCTTGACTCGGTGGAACGCAGAGCTAAGAGGCTCATTGGCGACGTAAAACTTGTGGATGCCAAGCTTCACAGCTTGGCTCATCGCCGCAAGGTTGCCTGCCTGTCGGTCTTCTACAGACTGTACTTCGGTGAGTGTGCCCAAGAACTCCACGACCTCATTCCACCGGCCCCCTTCTACCTTCGGACATCCAGGCGCACTGCAAGTTACCATCCCTACCTGGTTGCTGTTCCACCAATTCGCACTAAGCGTATGCAAATGTCGTTTATAATGCGCACAGCAAAAGAGTGGAACTCTCTACCTGCGTCTGTTTTTCCGAGCGCATACAACCCGAATCTCTTTAAAGTGAGAGTGAACAGGCTTCTTCTGGGTAAGCTCGCTCCATCGTCGACTTTGTCTCTGTCACCTTTGACCTAGGCTAGAGTCAAGAGCAAGCCCATTTCAAATAAAAAAAAAAAAAAAAAAAAAAAAAAAAAAAAAAAAAATAGCTTGTTTGGGATCCAAAGTGGTATCTACACAAAAATACCATGGAATCCATTGAGATATACCTACTTAATATCAATGATGGAAACAGTTTCTATTTCGCCAGACTCTCATCTTTTTTAAGGCGCCAGAATTTGGTTGGTCTGGTTAATACTATGTAGCTTCCATAAATGCCATTCAGGTGTATAACAAGTTACCTAGCTCATTTAAGGAACTTTCCATCCCCATGTTCAAGAAAAAGCTGACAAGTTCGTTATTGGATAATTGCTTTCATGACATTGGCGAATATACAGGGTGAAATTGAAAACATGCGACAAATCGAAATGGGAGATTGTACTCATCATCATGAACAACTTTTACTATGGGAACAAACCTGAAATCGCGAAAAAAAAATCAGCTGTTCCTACATTTGTGTTCGCATAACGTTCGTCAAAATGTAGGGAACAGCAAATTTTTTTTTCGCGATTTCTGGTTTGGTCCCATAGTAAAAGTTGTTCATAATGATGAGTACAATCTCTCATTTCGATTTGTCGCATGTTTTCAATTTCAACCTGTATGGAATATTGTAAAAATCCAAGATGAACTTGACATTGATTTTAAAGTAACGATAACCTTCGGGCCGTGGGGTCCGAGTGCTCATGGCCTTTTTAAAGAAATTTCAAAACGCCTGGTTGACACTTCCCGTGACCCAAGGGCTGGCTTTTACTTTGGCCAAAGGCTAAGCATTGCCATACAACGTGGCAATGCCGCCAGTCTCTTGGGTACATTACCAGTCGACAGCGATGCGGATGAATTTTTCGACGCTATATTTTAGTTTTTGTATAGTTTTAGTTAAGTTAGGTTTTAATTTTGTTATTTTTGTTAATTTAGAATTGTATTGGTTGTTATTTAATTAATATAGTCTTATCTATCATTACGATTACCTAAATATAATAACATTAATTCGTACTCAAACAAAAAGCTGACAAGTTCGTTATTGGATCATTCATACTGGGCTTATTGTAAATCACGAATTGTACTTAGTTATAATAACAATGACATTTGAATATTTGTACACCATATGTAACACCATACTATGTAAAACTACATTCTTACAAATAAATATATTCAAATTCTAATAAAACAATCATAAGTAAGTATTATTTTTTAATTGGCACGTAACGATATCGTGTTGAGCACCCGCGTAGGGCAGGAGGGATAGATTGCGCGAGACGGCTGTGCCGACCGACAGGCTGGTATACGTAATTAGAATAATTTACGATTCAAACTTGACTCTAGGCAAGGCCAACTTATTATACAATCGTATACTTAGTAGATAAGTACCTATTAAAAGGACAAGAACGGTCTTAATTGTAATGTATAATAATAACATAAGTGTTTAAAGAAAACTAAGATCATATAAAACAGAATAAGTAGGGTGAAGAACCACAACATTTGAAAAAATAGGACTTAAACTATTAATTAAGGGATTAGCGGTTCAGATATCCCTTAGAAAGTCAATTTCTCTAGAACTTCACTCTCGGGCCACCTTGTTTTAGGTGTCCACTTCTTAATACCAGAGGTAGAGCTTGTGAGTAACGTGTTTCATGATGAATGCAGTCAAGCGCATAACTATTTATACTTCTTTTTTTTACTTTCTCCTCACTGGAGAGTGGCATATTGGGCACTTCAGAGAAGGTACAGTTGTCCTGGACCCACTTAAAAAATCACTTCCCTCTAGCAGAAGCATAATCATCAACCTATAATGTTCCCACTGCTGGGAGACAGGCCTCCTCTCTTCGAGAGGGAGTGGACTGTAATCTACCATGCGGGCCCAGTGCCGGTTGGTAGATGGCATATGTCTACGAATTTTTGGTTCTAGAACATGCCGGTTTCCTCATGATGTTTTGCTTAAGTTCCCTCGAACTTATTACCTACCCACAAAATTAATTTTCTATCACGGACCTCTTCTTAAACTCTACAATTAGTATAAACACAAATTTGAATAAAAAACCATACTTAGTTACAACTGGGTAGTTAATACCTACGTATTTGGGTAATTTCTAACATTTATTCAAATCAAACAGTAAATAAGTAAGCAAAAAATAATAATAACATATTAATACAATAACATCCTCGTAGGTACTATCAAATGATTTTACCCGTCCCGCATTAAATACCTACATTAACTTCCACAGCACAATCATAATAAAAGACGTCGTTTCTCATCCCTCCGAGCATTCTGATTGAGTCATTAGCGTGACGGAATCCAATATAATATAGCTATGTGAGCTCACCCGGCCACATATCATTACCACAGCCACTTTTTATCGGCATTTCCCGCGCAGCTAACAAGCACCATTGAAAGACCATTAAAGGCTTTTATCCTCGTCTAACTTCGGGTAGTGGTCCCGAGTTACGACCCGTTCTTGATCAGTTACCACTTACGGATAGTTACTGTTATATTATTAAGTAATAATAAAGCCGAAGTTCGCAGACGGTTCGCTTCAGAGCGTTCTATTTTAAAGTTCCACAGTACTTAGAGCAAACATCTTACTTACTGGGTTTCTCCTTCCACTTCTTAGGCAGCTTAGTTTTCTTGAGAAGCAATGGGAAAGGATCTTTTCCTCCCTTCCCGTCGTGGATTTCCTGAGTGAATACAGATAATATTGAACGAAAGGAAATAACATTTTCTTCAAGAAATATGTGGCAATGTAATACGTAGCCTATTTACTGCAGATAATGGCTTAGAGTGTGACATAACTAATGAAGTATTAATTATTTAGTATCGAGATAAGTGCCCACACGTCGCCTGGCGACCGCTACGCCGAGAAATTTTTATTGAGCGTCCGTAATTGGAGTGCGTCCTGCTCCAGGACCCACATAAATATTCATTGCTCTGATTTTCCAAGGCCGTCGTTTGTTTTTAAATTAAACCCTACCCTCTCGTATAGAACGCGCCTTTGTTTTTCCTGTCATATAATTGTTTCGTTTTAATCTAATAAATTAATTTAATCGTAGTTAATTTATTTTTTAAATTATTAACATTGGAAACGTTATCTTTGTGTGTGTGCGACATAATGTATTGTTCATAACTATTTCGGTTTATTTTGTGTTGCTATAGATAAATCCACACTCATACATCACGAACAGCCAATCCATAACCTTTAATGCACTATAAAAGCTTTAAACTTTTCACTGCCCACACAAGGACAATCAAGACTACTTATAGAGAAGAAAATAACAGTTAAGCTTATTATTAGCTGTCGTAACGTTAACGTAAAATAACTACCTATAGGTAATAAGACAGAATTTACAAATAAAGCATTCATTAATTATTTGTAAAATCGAATAATTATATATGAAGGAATAATCAGCATGATTAAAAAATGAAAGTATTCAGACGCAAGAGAGCAAAGCTTTTTAACGACCAGTTAGGTATATAATATTACCTAAGCAAACCTGGAGCATTATATGAAACGCATCTCGCTGTGTGTAGGGTTTTAGGAAGGCTAACCTAATCGACTACCTCCATGCTCCGGGATAAACTTGCATGCAAAATAGAAACATGTTACCTGAACTATATTAAGCTCTAAATGGAAAGCTCTTTTAATTCCTGGAATGGGAACCGACGCCGACATATCGTTATGTAATTATGTAAATGGATCCTCACAGTTTCCTATAAGTACTGGGTTCTATTTTAGTAGGAATTAGTGTATCTACCAAAATACTCTTATGTAATTGATTGATAACATTATATTTGTATCTCTAATGGCGTACACGTAAATAATTCTATGATTAACAGTGCATGCAATAAAATTTAATTATCATTTCTGAAATTCTTTGGAAAATTAAGTAGTTAAGTACGCCATTACCTTAATCGCAATGGTGTCATCTTGTAGAAAGTAGAGCAGCTTGTATTCTGTGAGTTCACCGAAGGCTGAATCGCGGTCATCCCATACGACGTCGAAACTGTAAAAAAAGAATCATAAATTAGATTCCACCCTGTGGCTTCCACAAAGAGCAGTTCTCCGCATTTCCCCGTAGATGCGATCACAGGCGGCTTAGGGGTCGTATATTATCAGGTAGATGTGTCCATGTCGTTTGTACAATGATAACATCTTGCCAGGAAACCATGATTTCCCTGAGGGTTGTGGAGGTCAGACGACAGCTGGTTCGTGAAAAATCTACTACAATGTATAATTAATGAAGGAGTTAGCCATGCAATACTATCGAGCAAATAAGCAACACTTTTAACGAAATTGGAACCTGGCATCCGGAATTATGCCAAGTAGAAGAAGATTGTATTAGTAAGTGAAAAGATTTTACGTCATGATAAACCAACTTTTTAATAAGCTTACAGAATAGTTGTATTATGCCTTAGTCAAGTCTAGGGCTCCACAGCAGGCCGTCCTAGCCTGCGTATCAACTGGGCTATAAAAGAGGCGACCTATGTCCAAAAATAACCTAAGTAGCGATAAAAAGAATATGACTGCTACCATAAATAAAATGAAAGGATTTATTCCACGCGAACATATAATGTGGATTTGGAATGATCTGGACGTGTAGCCGTTGAACTTGATTCTTATTGAATACATAGGTATTTTTAACGCTTTAGCCTAAAAGGCTAGGCTTAGGTGCTAACAATACCTATTTGAATGACTAGCCGGTTTTCATTTGAGGTTTATAATAAATCGTAAGTTCTAAAATGGAATATGGTTGACATTTCCCGTGACCCAAGGTCTGGCTTTCACCTTGGCCATACATTTAGATTGTTTAGAATTGCCATACAATGTGGCAATGCCGCTACTCTCTTGGGTACATTACCAGTCGACAGCGATGCGGAGGAATTTTTCGACGCCATATTAAAGTTAGTTAATAATTTAATCTCCGAAACGGGTGGACCGATTTTGATGAAATTCAGTATGTGGTTACTTTGAATCCTGGAGAACTTTGGCTTTTTATCAACATATACCACGCGGGTGAAGCCGTGGGCGGAAGCTAGAATTAGTTACTATAATTACTTTCTTACAATGATATTATAGTGTAAAAAGGTTACACTTATAATATCATTGCTTTCTTACTATTAGGCGCGGGACAGACAACAAACATGAGTGAAAGTCGTAGGCAAGTACACCTATTATGATATTATGCCTCCGTATAACTAGGTATATCCCCGATACAAGTATACCGAACCCAATGAAGTTTCGTCTATTACCTATGTCAGACTGTATAATTTCTACAAGTAGGTATATACTTTTTTTTATACGTGTTACGCGTATTATCTTGTAAACAATGAGCCCTCGGGCATTTCGCGTTAATTACATTTTCGGTACCGATTTACACCCTTCTGAACAATATAATAAATTGATTTATGAAACCAACATTCCGACACATAACTAAACCGGGAGAGTTAATCTCTCGGTATTGGCATGTGTTTGACTGTGAAAGATTTAGTACGAAATTGCTGACTTTTTACCTAAACATCATTTAAAGTTAGAAAGTAAAGTCTTCTTGTTCTTATTTCGTATGACGAAATGTGAGAAGAAGAAAACTGTATAGAGGTATGTTATGAAGAGTGTAAACTTCACTCATTCTCTATAGAAAAGGGAGGATCTTCCGACCAGCACCCTAATTGCATAACACACTATCAGTCGGAATCTGAATAATTTTGAACCAAATTGCTAATGTATTGCTTCATAAATTCGAAAAATTTGTCTTCTCAACACGTAAATAACGCAATGAATGTTGTTGAACTGTCAAAATGAAACCGATTCCGATTGATAATGTGTTACGCAATTGCCCCGCAGACGCGTGTTGTCTGGTGGGCCCGACGACTGCCGACGATTGATGTCGGGATGTTGTATATATACTAGTCACGCGGTAAACTTTGATTGCGCGATGCAAGATTTTGCGTGCTGTGCGTAGTTCGCATGTGGCGATGTAGATGCCGCCACAACTGTAAGTACTTACTATGCGATAGCGAAATAAATTATGAACTACGTAAGAATAGGTCATGCCGTGGTAAGAACTATCCAGTAAACAAAATGGTTTATTGGCTGACTGATTAAAACCTACTATCAATACTCGATAGGTTGGTAGACAGGTAGATACATAAATGTAAAGTCAGGGAAATGAATTGTCAAGCAAATTGACATCCTTCGTAAATTTGCCGTCTTATAGCGATTTCGTACAACTGTCAAAGAATGAAAGTCGTGATTTGAATATCCGGATAATTTAAGTTGGTAGGCACTTTGTTTTAGGTCCAATTAATTTTCCTGACTTTACATTTATGTTGCTAAGTACTTACCAACCTACCGCCAATGGATAAAATTTATGCAATAGATAGGTAGGAAACAATGATTTTTATGCTTCCAAAGAAACGTATAGGTAGTCGTTAAAGGTTTACAATGAATTCCTAAATCTCCCGTGACGGTCTGAAAGCATGTTAGGGCGCGTCGTCTTTCATGTCAGACGTAAATCGAACCCGACCAATATGGAAACATTACGGGTGAGGCTACACTAGTGAGGCGATAGCGACGAGACAAGCGGGTGTAGGTAGAGACAATAGGATAGGACGCACGTGGTAACAAAACCTTTGTGACTATAACCTTATACATATAATACAACAGAGTTGTTGGAATTCAAAATAAAACTCGGACACTTCGCCGTTTTGTTGTTTAACGAAGTACTTATCGTGCGTAATGCTGCTGGAGAGTTTGTTGTGCCACTTCTCCCCAGCGAAAGCACTAGGAAATGGTGAAGGGCGGGCGTTTTGGGGGACTGTCTTTTGTAATTTTGACGTTTGAAAAGTGCTGATTCTCAGCCTAGTTTGAATAAATTACTTTTGATTTGATTTGAATGAATTGGATATTTCTTACTTGCAATATGTTGAAAGGTGTGGTCAAATTTAAGGATGTGGTACAGACTATCAAACTAAACAACTTTCTCCATGGGCCCAACATCGTAACCGCGAAAAAAATTTCAACTGTCCCATACAAAACCGACCTACCTACCTAACCGACCTAAATGTATGGAACGGCTAATTATTTTTTCACGATTATGATGTTGGCCCCACTGAGAAAGTTGTTCAGTTTGATGATTCCACTCCCTTAAATTTGACCACACCTTTCTGATGAACGCTGTATATTAAATCATAGTATTCAAAAAATAACAAAATATTATAATTTTCTCAGCTGGAGTTTTTTTTTTTGTATTATTAATTTGTACCCTTATTTCATTTTGTTTTCCTTTGTATGATTTCCGTGTCATGTATTTTGATTTATTTTGATACTTATGTTTGGTACACTTATTGTACCTACCTACATACTTACCACCTGCATGTGTGGATTATGGATGTAATAAAGATTATTTGAATTTACATTACCTATAAGTTAACGACGTGGTCTCCTATAATTGGAAGCGAACACTAATATTTGTTCTTGTATACTTGCGTTTAATTGTGTAGCCTCTGTTGGAGATCCAATAATTTAATAAAAAAACTAGTATAAGCTGGTTTCTTATTAAACTTTGTGCTACGTCCGACCCGCTCAAGATCAAAGTGTCACCACCGGCTTGTGGTTGCCTGCATATAAGAATGAAGTCTTTTATAAACGTCATCGGTCGCATATACTGTTTTTCTTATAGTTACGCCACGTCTAAACAGTTGCTATGGAAATTCTCTGATGTGCTATGTGGTCTTTTTGAGAAGCTGACTCCTTTCATAGGGGGCCGTTCAAGTATTACGTAAGCAGATTTTCTGCAATTATTAACCCCCCCGTCCCCCTCGTCAGCAAAAGTAAGCAAAGCTCTTACCCCCCCCCCCCATGCTTACGTAAATATTGGTACATGCATTTTTCAATGTGTTAGATAGATAAACCATTTATTTGACGCACACAAAGGACAGCACAACACACAAAACACCTCTGGTTTCTTTATTGATTCATGAGCAGCAAATATATGCGTTTCGTTTTCAAGCATAGACAAGTAGGGTTGCCATATGTGTTCAAACCGAAATCGACTAAATTTTGTAGAAAATCCTACTGCTGACGTAATCACCATCCAGACCCCCCCATCCCCCATGTCATCAAAAATAAGCAAAGCAAAGACCCCCCGCCCCCCTGTAATGCTTACGTAATACTTGAATGGCCCCTAGGTATTTTACCTTTGATTTTGTATCACTGTCTAAATCAAAGTGGTCTTTATTCTCGTTGCAATAATGCAGCTGGTATTAGGTTTCCGCTTGGCTAGCTGTCACACTGTGCTTGGGAGCAGTAGTCAGTGGCAACTGCCACGACTTACGAGTTATGTATAGGTTTAAACCCAAACAGGCACTTTACTTTATGTAAATTATTTCATCACCACTGCTCTCAAAACGGTGAAGGAAAACACCGTGAGGAAACCAGCATGTCCTAGAACCAGCAATTTGAAGTCATGTGACATCTACCAGCACGCACTGAGTCCACGTGGTGGATTACGGCCCACTCCCTTTCACTGAGAGAAGACCTGTGTCCCAGCAGTAGGAACATTATAGGCTGATTATGCCAGCTGTCAAAGGCAAAATAACTGTAAAAAGACTGTACTATAAAAAAGTCTGTGCCGTTTACACTGAGGACAGCCGTAACCGATAACGTTTAATAGACCCCAGCGTGATAAATCGTGACATAGAATCGCTTTTGCATCGCTTGCAGGCTTGTTTTACTCGCTCGGACAACATCACAACATGATTTATTATTAATATCGATTGATGTGTTCAAACATGAAGTACAGCCACTTCATACGTAGTAGACGACAAATGGGCAGTGTTGGGTATTTATGTCATTCGACGCGAACCTATGTGAATCTCCAGACGATGCAGTGCATTCACGAGAAACAAATTCGAAAAGAAAGAAATTAAAGTTTATCACACCAATCGTAAAGTTTTTATTATTATTATAAATAACTATGCGATGATACTTGAAAAGCTTTTTGGAAAAACATATTTCATCACTCCTGTGTTTTTCTAAGTGTTAGATAGAAGTTTATAATTGTAGTAGGGGTACCCATATTTCACCAGTCATGCTATAATTCCCATGTTATAGCTGAGAGCAAGAAAATAATAACGTATCATATTATTAACCCTGGGAATAAACCTTTAAGGTGAATGGGTAGTTGTAGCCCGCGAAATTCAATTTTTCTTACGTTTTTTGCAATTTTCAGGTCAGTGTCAGGTTGTATCTTGATCAAAATATGATTCGCGACTATAACCGGTACGTATTTACAGAGTTATAATAATTAGAATCATTAATACATCTTTCTAAGTTAGATTTCTACCGTTAAGAACAAATCTCGTATGGAAAAGTGTTTATGGTAGAAATCTAACTTAAAGAGATATATTAATGATTGTAATGACTATGATTCTGTAAATACATGTCTATTATAGTCGCGAATCATATTTGGATCAAGATACAACCTGACACTGATCTGCAAATTGCAAAAAACGTAAGAAAATTTAAATTTCGCGGTCTACCATGGCACATTCACCTTAATGCACAAGTATCGTAGCATTTCATGGTGTAGCACTCCTAGCGTTTCATGGCGTAGCACTCGTAGCGTATCCTGGCGTAGCACTTGTAGCGTTTCATGTCGTATCACTCGTAGCATTTCATTGCGTAGCACTTGTAGCTTTCATTGCGTAGCACTCGTAGCGTTTCATGGCGTAGCACTCGTAGCGTTTCATGTCCTATCACTCGTAGCATTTCATTGCGTAGCACTTGTAGCATTTCATTGCGTAGCACTCGTAGCGTTTCGTGGCGTAGTACTTGTAGCGTTTAATGGCGTAGCTCTAATAGTGTAGTTCATATTACTGGTAGCTTGATTCAATTCGGTTCTTCATACACACAACACGAGAGTTTTGAAGGGAGAAAGCGTTGCCCAGAAGAAACAAAGATGTTTTATGATTTTGTACGATATTTTTAGCCTGTCCTTCAGTGCAGAAATCATTAGACGTAGCATGACAGTCTCTTAGAAACGCCAGGCCGTGGGCGGCCGCCCACGCTACCCCTCGCGCTACCTATGCCTATTTATATAGAGGGCGTATTGTTTAGAATCTTCAGTAAATAGCTTAGAATAAAGTCGCCTTCTTCAATATTATGACACTTTATGTAGTAATCGTTTGACTGTAAGTTTACGACACCACATGTTCTGCCTACTTATGCTTCAGGGAATCATGAACGACAACGATAATGGCAAAATTATAGCGTTATGAATATCATCACATGGGATTCATCGTTGATTTTCGCACATACTGAAACTCGCGACAATCTAAGAAGTCGGATTTGAGTGCCGCGATAACATTGTATGAACGTCTACGTGAGAAATCGAAGAATCAAATTCATAATCCTAATCATCCATACACTATAACAATGAGTATCATTCGTAAGCATCAAGTTCCACTTTATATTGGAAAAATTGAAATCAAAAACACAAGTTAATCGTTGATTAATATTCCGACATGACGTTATTACAATGTCATGTTTTTGGGTTCGTTGTCGTAGTGTTGTGACCGTTATAAGCCGACCGAATAAAAACATTTTCTAAAAAGTCTATACTTTTACAAACATTAAAAGAAAAGAGAGAAACGTACAATACTGTATTATTTAATGTTAAAACATAAGAAAATAAATCGATTATCATAGGTATAGAAATCAAATAATCTCGCTTTTTCAAAAGTTGTAATTTAGGAACCTCCTACTTATTGTTAAAATGAAAAAGGTTCGCCTATTTTCATCGCTACCGCCTGACTAATAAATCCTCTCCCACGTGTCAATCACTCTCTAAGCGGAATCTGATCGTAATTACCTCTGTTTATTCGAAGAGGAAATGAGTGTGGGAGTGGGTGCATCTGAATGGAAAACTTAATACTGGTCGTTTATAATAGAAAGAGCACCGTTTCTGCTACGAAGTATCGCAATGATGTTAAGATTTTTTTTTAAATTCTTAATATGGATATAATGTAATTTCAAAGAAGTCATAGTAAAATGAGATGGTCTACTTAATCGAAAAAATCTGTAATATCAATGGTAATTTAAAAGTTTAACGCCTTAAAAGTTTTTGGAAGAGATTATTTCCGTCCCTGTGGCGCGGTACGGACAATGTATGGCGCTAAGTTAAATAGTAAAGACGTCACTTTTGTGTTTTTGTCTAGACATAACTTTTATTTTTTTAATCTTTTACACTTTCTATAATATTGTCTGCACCATTTTCAAACAATATTTTTTGGAGTTTAGCAGTAAAATAAAAGTCCTCATCCCTATTCATATAATAAGGCCAAAACACCGGCAAGATCAAGAAGGTTGTTGGACGCAGCATCTACCGAGCGGTTCACATTGCAGAAGACTACATTACATGGAGACGTGTCGTATGTTGTCGCAATCCTCAGCATTGAGGGAACGACGAAGAAAAAAAAAGAAGGCCAATACGACAGGATATAGGACCAGACCAGGACCAGACCAGATAGATGCAGTGAGGCACTAAAAGCTAACAACAAAAGTCCTTACTGATTTATCAGTCAACACAGATTGCATACCTACCTACCTACATAATACCCATCCTAAGTCCCTAAGCAATGCTTTCTCGTGCCAAATGTCTAAAACAAAAATTCTCAACGGTCCACTTTCTGTGAAGCCAGCCATGTATGAAAACTAATAAATTATTACTCGTCTGCAAGGACCAAAGATACCAGCAACAAAAATGGAGAAGTGGACAGTGCGACACTTCTGTCCTAGTTACGGAACATCAGTGATTTATGAACAAAACTCCGCGAGCTGTGTTCATTATTATAGGCGGAGATAATAAAAATAAATACCCATTAATAAGTCAAACTATAACGTGAAAAGGGCAGCTATTCTTTTAAGCATTGTGTTAAAAATACAAACCTAACGAATCGTATTTATCTTCGATAAAGTAAAATTAAAACGACGAATTTGCGTGAATGTTAATTTCAATGTCTTAGCTTCGGTAAACGTTAACTGTATAATTGGTTTGTATGACATAGATTGGGATATTTCTTATTATGCCTTCATTAGAGCAAACGGTAGGTACTTATTCACAATTTATCCCATTATATTGTAGGAATGACAATCAAAGAATCCGCTAGCACAATAATTTTCTCCAACGCTGGCTATAAGCAATTCCCAAGTTGTGTCAAAAACTCGGACTGCCTTCTGCATCCCGTCATTATTCCCAGCTGTTTCCTTCAGGCCCTCTCATCGGTCCGTCTAGCCGGGACACAAACCACCTACTTCTAGTGAAATAATTTTACGTAAGTTTTAATCAGCAGAATATAGAAATAAATGCGACGGGCACCAATGAAACCTAAAGGAGAGATTTACCAAAAATACACACTCGTCTGTGTAGAATTAGAACTGTTGAAATACTGCCATGCATGCACGTTAGCCCATTTGGTTCGTTCCTTTGACTATGTTTCATCACTAAAGTCCTCACATTTCACGTTAGCGGCGAGCTCATGTATACCTGTATGCTTCGTCTGCACGAGAAGTACCTACCATTTTTCGTTCAAAAACAACATTTACGCGTTATAGATCGGCTGTTCAGCAGAATTTGTTATTTGGCATCGAAATAAATAACAAAAAGTAATAAAACGATTAAAGCAACGTCCGGCCTGAGTAACAGTAAAGTTGCGAGCCATAAACAAGGAACAGATGGGTGGTTTGGGGCGCAACCACGCGGCCTTGCGCCGAAAGCCGAAAGCCCAGCCGCCTGTGGTCGACGCCAACCAAGACTTGACACAAATGCGAAACTGCGTCCAAGCTATTTATAAGCCCCTCACTATCTAACCCCCTTATTCATAAAACTTATCAAACCTATTTTAGTTAAAATGGGGTTTGTCTCTTTCTTACACACAGAAATGACAACGTGACAGATAAAGACAAACGTTCTATAAACCTATTTTAGCTAAAATCGAGATAAAATAGGATTATGAATAAGGGGGCTAGTCTTTAACAAAGTAGAGCTTATCCTTATACAAAAGAGATACGGCCAAGTTTTCATTAACTACCCATTCAGAGTTTCCCGTTGCCTTACGTCATAGACTCATAGTTGAGACTGTATAGTAGTTGTAAAATGAAACTTAGCGCATATGATAGGGTAACAATATTTACCTCTAGAAATGTTCATAATTATTCCAATAATAGTGTAGATATGCTGCGACTAGATAGGTACCGACACTGTGCCATGAATTTCTTTAAGGCGGTAGGTATAATATATTGCACTCCAAACCACAAGTGATCAATGACACTCCTAAATTAAATTTTATAATCGTAACTCGCCCTTAACTCGAGTTTGATAAAGTTAAATTGAGAAGTCGATCCCTTAACGAGTTTGTCGGAAGCAAATTGGACAGAAACGAGAATACAGTTCACTAGCTTGTTACGTCATTATGTTGATATATTTTCAATCATATCTACGTCATTATAACGTTGAAACATTATGTTGGGAAAGTCTAAGCACGAATAAGTAAAATATCATAGTAACTACCTAACATCATTAGACCAGCGGGGTTTGCGTAACACACTAACAGTAGTAATGGCTTTCATTTTGACAGTTCAACAACATTCATTGCGTTATTTACTTTGTTGAGTAATCAAATTTTCGAACATATGAAGCAATGGATAAGCAACATCCTTCAAAATGATTCAGATTGTGATTGAAAGTATGTTACACAATTAGGGCCCTGCTGGCAGATGCAGTCTTCTAACAAGACTGAGGAGTGAGGAGATATCTAAGTTCCTATAAATTATAACGGTAAGTAGGCCATTGTAATTTATAGGAACTTAGATATCTCCTCAGGAAATTAATAAACAAAACAGTAGTAATGGCTTTCATTTTGACAGTTCAACAACATTCATTGCGTTATTTACTTTGTTGAGTAATCAAATTTTCGAACATATGAAGCAATGGATAAGCAACATCCTTCAAAATGATTCAGATTGTGATTGAAAGTATGTTACACAATTAGGGCCCTGCTGGCAGATGCAGTCTTCTAACAAGACTGAGGAGTGAGGAGATATCTAAGTTCCTATAAATTATAACGGTAAGTAGGCCATTGTAATTTATAGGAACTTAGATATCTCCTCAGGAAATTAATAAACAAAGGAAGATAAAATGTGACCGCATCATAACGGAGACAAATATTAAAGTAAGCTTCTGGCTCCACTTAAACATTCAATACACCACAAGATGTTCCTATAAAGGCGGTTAATATGCCCTCCACATCTTGCGGCGTGACGCATGCCAGAATTCCAATTTCAGTGTGTGATAAAGAATTAAACGAGGCGGAGAACGAGCCTCCCGCACTGTGCTATGTTACTCCGGGGAAGTAATAAGGGTGTAAGTCCCGTGCTCCTCGCTCCCACATGTTACAACAACAGACTACAAACTGCTTTCCACGAAACACTGTATGTTTAACGGGTGCTTGTTTTATTTTTATTCCCTCCATTTCTTACCATGAACTCAAAATGCGCGCCAGTTAGCATTTCGGGAACTAATTTATCCCAAACGTAACATATAACATATGCTACTGTCAAATTATGAAACGAAATATGGTTCACGATAATGTTATATTACGAACATAATTACTGCATTAAAAGATTCAGAGACTTCTCGGATTGTGGAGAAAATAATGTGCGGCCAGATAATAAAATGACAAGTGGCCGCGACATTCATTTTAAGTGTTTTCATTAAAAAGAACTTGTTATTTATTACGTACTTAGAATAAAAAATCTGCGGAGTATATGGCTCCTTGTTTATGGCTCATAAAAGGCTGAGAGTGAGACCAAGTGAGGCGGAACTTATAATTCACGCGATAATGATTCTTACATAGAATATTGATGAGAAGAAAATTGCAAAAATTTGAAAACAAGTGCACTTTTCTTGACTTAGACGGTTATAAGCCAAGATATTGGAAAGGTCGTATTTTTGTGGTACGAGTATTTCAGTTTTTACAGAGCACTCTCTTAAAAGTACTGTGAGTCGGCCTATGTAAGGAGGTACTTTCTTTAACGAGCCGCGTGATCATTTCAAATATGTACACGCATACTTCGCAATATTTATAGCATGACCTTATTTCTCTGAGAGCAGAAAGCAATGTTTGCACAAACTTCTGAATAATAAATATTCAAATATGGAAATCACAGTAAATAACTCGAGAAAAGCAGTAAAATTGTACTTATACTTAATGTTATATTATGAACACTAAACTTTAAAAAATAAGTTAGAAAAACGCGTAGCAGAGAAACTGAGAAACAGGTAAGTAGGTAAAGTCAATGTCGATTTAGAATGTTCCCGATAGTAACGGTAAACAAATCATCCGTACAACTGAATGAATACATTCATCCTTCCCTCATTCAATCATCACCAAAAGCCTATTTTGTTCACGCAAACCTAACCGGGCAGCTCAACACGAGACCTTCATTTGCAGATTCAGGTCCTCCATTAAGTTTTTTTTATGTTTTTCTAAGTTTGTACATCTAAAACACGAACCTCGTTTAGGCTAGTTCATTGTCATTAACTCTTGTCCCTTTAGAATCAAATTAATGTTAATAAAGTTGGTATTTGGGCGCTGGGTTAGCCAGATGACTGGCGGTCACGTAACCGACGAGGCGAACGACGAAGTAATCCGTAACATAACGAGAACCAGATTCTGACGAGAGATCACGGAGTGATCGATAAGATAAAACTTGATAGGATCTGCTTGATAACGCTCACTCCTCAGTTCTCTGTTTTTACAATTTGTGTGCTCGAGACTAGAGAGCAATAAATTTCACAAAGTAGGCCGATTTCGTAAACAATCTTAGTGTAAAAAGCTCCAATTATGCTGTACACGATCAAAATAGTAGATTATTCACTAACCCCCTTACTAATAAACTTATTAACTATATCACATGAGTTACACACCGATTTCTCTTTTACAGTCGTCAGTAATTTGAGTTTCGAAAGAAGAAGACAAAGCATTGTGTAACTATACAGACGCTATACAACGTTTATTAGTAAGGGGGTAAGGGGATAATGCAGTGTCTTATAGTGTCACGGGCGCTATTTTGAATCCTGAACGCAACGAAAGATTCTAGGGCTCCCTCGCTCTGCTCGGCAGTTCTGAGTTGGCTCCTGAGCGTGGCGATCGAGTTAAGGCTAGAATCCTGAGTGCAGTGAGGGATTCAAGCTCGCCCAAGACGAAGACACCTTCATCCCCGAGGAGAACTTTATTTTTCGCACCTACTACGAGGTAGTAGTTAATGAAACTGTTAAATAGCCGGGGTACAATACCTAGTTATGTGCACTGTTATACACTATTTACCCGACTACGTGACAGAACAGGTTTATGTTTTTGTGCGTACTTAGGTTTTGTATCTTTGTATGTGGAATTCCTTATGCCTAACGCTATAACGGCCGGATGGATATTTTAATACATGAGGTGTCTATCGGCTCGTTTGGGTTGCGTGAAGGTTATAGGCTAGGTTTTGTTTTTATAAAATCAAAATGGCGGATTTTAGACGACAACACAAAAAGTAGTACCATTACTATGTGGGGTATTAAAATAAAGGGCTTGAAGAGACTATACCAAAATAATAACACACATAAACAAATAAAATAAAATGACAAAATCAAAACCCGACTGCAACTAAGATTCAAAACTATACATACTTAGTTCACTTTTCAAGCAGTCTGATGCAGTTGGTAGCGTCAAATCTGAGAATGAACTAAAATAACATAAGTACCTACTGCCTTTCGGGTTTTAAATTTTTTCAATCTAATCTCATGCATTTTCATCTTAAGCACGATATATCGTTAATGGAGCGTCAGTCAAAATTCAATATTCTAGTTCGAGGGTATACACGCCTCAGCAGCCGATCATTTTGTTCGTCGACGGCGACTTAAAACCTATGAAGTGAGAACTCTTTGGTCAACCTGCACATTAATAGAAAAAAAAAGTTTTGTTTTTTTTTTGTTAACGTTTCCATACGTTTTTCTCAGTTGACGTTCCAAATTCAAATCACGTTAATGGCCAGCGAGTCATAATGTAATTTCGTACAATATCAATGCCCGGCTAGACTCTAGGGCTTAAGTAGGTTTGCATGACATAATTTAATTTGACGTTTAGCGAGCAGGTGGTATGAAAATATAAAGCTAATCAAAAACTAAACTAACTGAAGATAACCGGTATATAATGCCGTAATAGCGTGTTGACTCGGCAGCCTTCTCCTATACCTAATATCTATTTGTAAAGCAAATACTGCCAAAAGTCTTCATTAAAATCACAATGGATTCTATTATAATAAGGCCGGAACCTCGCTCGGAGCAGTAAGCGGCGAGAGTACGTAATTAAACCTTGCAATTAACATGGACGTAATTCTTGCCGAGGGAACTCTCGCCACTTCGACCAGCTTGCGAATAAATGCCCCTTCCCTTCCTTTAAAATGTTAGATATTCTATTCGTACCTGTGGTCACTACGTGCAAATGGAACGCGTTTGCGGCCAGTTCAACATGTCGATGCAACCGCAAATACTCATCTCATTTACAATATTATTTGAAAGTGTTCAATAATTGCGATTTAATTTGCACACACAAAACATTTTAATTGATGATGACAAATCTTAAATACAATATACTCGTACAAGGTTATACTAAAATATATGTATTATGTACAACTATGTATAATATAAAATAAGGAAATACTCAAATAAGGTCATAAAAAAATTCGTCTGCATCGGTGTCAATGGGAAAAGTGCCTTGACTGGCAGCATTGCCATGTTGGATGGCAAGGCTGAGAGGCCATAAAATTACAATTTTATCATCTAAGACGTCATTTTTAGAGGAAGCACAAAACTTTCATGAAATTGTGAACGTTTCGCATTTAATCAATGTCTAATTTGATCGATTGGTCTGAAACTTTAGTAGCTCGTTGTCTTAAAAAAGTAAGTATGCATTTAGGTGGTCGATGACCAACTAGATGGTCCAATTACGAAGACAATGCCTGACTCATATAATAGGCGACTTTAGAATATAGGTACAGAAAACGGGTAGTATTTAAATATCCATTTACAATTTCTTGTTTTAATTAGAAGTCCTGATTCAAGTCTCCGGTGTAGGTACTAAGCTCAACATTAACATACTTAATCAGCCTATAATGATCCCATTGTTCGGACACAGGCCTCGTCTCTGTGATAGACCAGGTAGTGGGCCATGACCCACTACGCGGGCCCAGTGCGTGTTGGCGGATGTCACATGTCTTCAAATTTTTGGTTCTAGGATATGCTGGTGTCCTCAAGATGTTTTTCTTCACCGTTTTGAGAGCAGTGGTGATGAAATAAATTACACAAAGTGACTGCTTGAGTTCGAACCCACGACCTACAACTCGTAAGTCGTGGCCGTTCCCACTGGGCCACCACTGCTACCCAACTATTACATCATCTTAATTAAGTACATAAGAGAATCGCAACATAACCGTACAATTCTATTTGAACTCCATGGGCGCCCAGCTTCAATTTTCCACTGTTTACTTTCACTGGGGTAGACGGCAAGAAGGAGGGGGTGAGATGCAGGGGGTTTGGGCGATTGTAAAGTGTAATAATTAAATTCTGAAAATACTTAAGGTGTATAAAAGTAGATGTTTAATTACAAAAGTTAATAAAACATTGAAGAACCTTATTTTTAACGTTCTTTTTTCAGGTGAATCAAAATCGTAACACCCTTATTTAATTAATTATTGTTTGACAACCTTGTTCAAAGTTTGCTTCATATACTCATTGCATAATTTAATTAGGTAAGTACTTAAGAACTCTTAAATAAAGTCGAGTTTACAGAAGTGAATTTCAAATATACCTAGCTCTGACCAACATACTCGTAATATCAAAGTCCGCTTTGAGTCTCTCTTCAAACAAATTATTTGTAGAATGTTATATCAAATTTGTTGAACAAGCTGTGCTTGCGGCTCTACTCGCACAAAATGTTTTTAGCTTTTCGGAATGCTAAAAAAATGTTTGTGCTAATCTAAAATATTTCGTACTTTGTAATTCGCTTTTACAGCGCTTTTTCAGGACTATTTGGCACAACAAAGATCCGGCTTTTTGCATTTATTACAATGTTAAACTCCTAAAAATACAATTAGAAACCTAAGACACTACATCTGTAGGTAACTGTAGTGTCTAAGGTCTTAAATAAACCAATAATCTAATGAATGCATTGCACTTTAACCCCCTTACTAATAAACGTTGTATAGCGTCTGTATAGTTACACAACGCTTTGGCTTCTTCTTCCGAAAATCAAATTACTGACGACTGAAAGAGAGAAATCGGTTTGTAACTATTCATCTGATATAATAAGTAGGTACGTTTATTAGTAAGAGGGCAAGCGTTCTTTTCAAAAAAAGTTATGCGAAACGTTTCATGATTCATTTGTTAATTCATTTAATGCATAGATAGGTAGTTTTGTTACAGTTTACGAGTAGATCCCTAAGCATAATCAGTCTGTAATGTTCCCACTGCTGGGATACAGGCCTCCTCTCGGTGAGAGGGGATGGGCCGTACGTAATCCACCACGCGAGCTCAGTGCGGGTTGATAGATGTCACATGTCTTCGAATTTTTGGTTCTAGGACATGCCAGTTTCCTCGCGATGTTTTCCTTTACTGTTTTGAGAGCAGCGGTGATGAAATCATTTAAACAAAGTAAAGCGCCTGTCTGGGTTCGAACCTACGACATACAACACGTAAGTCGCGCCCATTATCACTGGGCCACCACTACTCCATATCTAACGTCATTCACATGCATATCTAAGCACAATGTATAAGTATATATATCCTTATTCATGTATACAACGCTGTCTCCAAACATGTGTTCCACACTTCCACAGTTAGATACTCTGTGCAATTTTGTTTCCCGTATAACTTTATACTAGCACAGGTAATCCAATAGAACTGCAGTGAGTGACGTTTAGAAGACAAACCCGAGTCGGATGGCTCCCCCGAGACGCTGGCGCGAGTAGCTAGCAGCCACCTAGTTTAACTAGTTGCCAGTTTAAACCGAGTTCTGATTAGATAGACTCGTGCTATTTAATTACTTACAGTTGGAAGTGCTGGCTCAACTATGTATTTGTGGTGCCAATGAGTTTTGAGATTACGAAAATACGAGTAAATTAGATCGCCTATGAGAAATACATAGTTACAACAATAACCTCGGTGGTTCACCGTGCGAAATGCCATGTAAAAACCGGCCAAGTGCGAGTCGGACTCCCACACGAAGAGTCAAAGTCAAAAAGTCAAAGTCAAAGTTATTATTTTTTGTTTAAGCGGCAATAGAAATACACACTGTGCCAATTAAAACTGTCCACCTATTTCGGGTCATGAATACAGCCCGCTGACCGATAGACGGACGGGCGGACGGACGGACAGCGGAGGCTTAGTAATAGCGAATTACCAATCTAATTTTCAAGTTCCCTTTTTCGCTAAGTACCTAAGGTTAAGTATATGCACACCCCGGACACTCCATACAACGCTCGCAAAATAATTACCTACTACTACTACATTAAAAAAATGACGTTTGTATACGTATGAATGTGTGCGTGAGGTACTTGTGTTTGCGAGCGCTCTTGTTAAAGAACTGCGACGAATACACCGAAGTGCGGGGTGAGGTGCGGTAACTGATGTTAGTGCGGGGAAGGGAGTGGCCTTTCTGTACGTAATACTTTAAGTATTCTGTGGTATATGGTAACACTGTACCTAGCTAAGTATGTAAGTATAATATAAGTAAGTATATTTACTTGAATACGACAACAGATTCCAGCGGTAATGTTAAAGGGTACTATGCATTATTAAATGAATGCCACGCCAGGCGAATGATGGAGCTTCTTATAGGAATTTAATATTTAATTCTACTCATTTCTACAGGCTTGCACGATAACTTGGATTAAGTTTACAACTATGTAATGGAAGGCACACTGACTGGTGATTTATGTAGGCTTGTTTATATTTCATTATCGCTGAGTCGAATAGAAAGAAAAGAAATAGAAAGAAAGAAAATACGTTTATTTGCGGTGAAAGTGACGCAAAAAAGAATATAAACACAAAAATAAAATAAAAAGGTCGGGAAAACATGCGTCACATCCACGCAAAACGGCTATCGCTCAGCATTATGCTACGACCCTATGCAAGACAGAGCCCCAGCGCTGGTTTTCAGCGACAGCCGGCGCTGACGTAATGACGTCATCCGGTGCAGCAAACAATTATTAAAACACTAGCTGCGCCCCGCGGTTTCACCCGCATAAGTGTCGATCCCGTGGGAATATCGGGATAAAAAGTGTCCTATGTCCTTTCCCGGGACTCAAGCTATCTCTATACCAAATTTCATCTAAATCGGTTTAGCCGTTTGAGCGTGAAGGAGTAACAAACATATAAACACACACACACACTCACAAACTTTCGCCTTTATAATATTAGTGTGATTGTACCTACTGGTACAGTGTATTTAAAGAAAAATAATTGAATTTAAAAGTGATAGAATAAGTAATTGGACCCTGTTAAGCAGAAATTAGTATAACGTAAATTTTCGAATTGTTTCGATATTTCAGCTGTTTACTGTTATTACTTAAGGTGAATGCGCAGTTGTAGCCCGCGAAATTCAATTTTTCTTACGTTTTTTGCGATTTTTAAGAACAAATCTCTTATGGAAAAGTGCTTATAGAACAAATCTAACTGAAAGAGATATACTAATGATTCAAATGACTATAATTCTGTAAATATGTACCTGTTATAGTCGTAAATCAAATTTTGATCAAGATACAACCTGACACTGACCTGCAAATTGCATAAAACGTAAGAAAATTTGAATTTCACGGTCTACCACTGCGCATTCACTTTAAATCTTTGTCATCATTTTATAACTGGCAGCTAGTTGTTAATTTATCATGCTTCTTGCAATGTATTGGCATTCTGTGAAATGATTACGTTTCTTGTGCTCTTGGGTCTGAGATTCATTCATTCACGCTACTTGCAAATATGTTCTTGGCATGTTTAAGGTCGTAGGTTCGAACCCAGACAGGCGTTTATTTTGTGTATTTTTGAAGTGTAAACTTCTTTAGCGGCGCGGCGTTGCATACTTTTAGTAATGGGTAAAAAATGTTAAACTCGCGTCAGGACATCGCGTCAGGACACGTGACCGTCAGGAGAGATTTCCCCCCCCCCCTCTCTTTCTACGGCGTCGCCAACCGAAGTGAAGTGACACACGGACACAATGGATGGATGGATGGATGGATGGTGATGGATGTGGAAGGTGAAGTGGAAGTGGAAGTCGAAGTCGAAGTCAAAGTCGAAGTCAAAGTCGAAGTCGAAGTCGAAGTGGAAGTCGAAGTCGAAGTGGAAGTGGAAGTCAAAGTGGAAGTCGAAGTGGAAGTCGAAGTGGAAGTCGAAGTGGAAGTCGAAGTGGAAGTGGAAGTCGAAGTCGAAGTCAAGTCGAAGTCGAAGTGGAAGTCGAAGTGGAAGTCGAAGTGGAAGTCGAAGTCGAAGTCGAAGTGGAAGACGAAGTGGAAGTCGAAGTGGAAGGCGAAATGGAAGTCGAAGTGGAAGTCGAAGTGGAAGTGGAAGTGGATGGATGGATGGATGGACAGCTGATGGCTCGACCGTCTGTGTAGTAGCCACACTGCTGTGTATTAGTAAAATTCGTGTATATAGTGTTTAAAATATGGAAATTGAACAAAGTGCATCTATTAATGAAAAAAGTGACGCAGAAATAGTGAAAAAAAATGAGTTATATTAATTAAATTAATAATTGATTTATTTCAACGTTAATATTCAAGTTTTCACTTCTGCCGGCACTCCCGGAGTGCAACCCGTCTTTTTTTTCATCAGTACCAATTGCTCTCAAAACGGTTACGGAATACGTCGTGAGGAAACAGGCATGTCCTAGAGCCAAAAATTCTAAGACATGTGACATCCGCCAACCCGCGAGGTAATTGCATAACATACTAACAGTAGCAATGGCTTTAATTTTGACAGTTCAACCACATTGATTGCGTCATTTACCTTGTTGAGCAGACAACATTTTTGAACATTATGAAACAATGGATTAGCAGTATCCTTCAAAATTATTCAGATTGTGATTACGAAATTAGGGTGCAGTTGTTAATTTATCATGCTACTTGCAAACTGAAGCTGGGTGAACATTTTATATTAGAATTAATAATATACTTACATCGTTTCTAGTCTGTAGCTATTTTCTTTGTAGCTTTCACTTTGTACGGACTAGCATTGTAAGCGGGTCTCATTAAATCTGGTTTGCCAATTTGTACGTAACAAGTTGGGAGTAAATTTATATTTCAGTGGCTATAAACACTTTCTCACAATAGTGAAAAGAGAGTCGCGATCTACGATAGCTTGGCTTTAAAATGTATCGTATAACGGATGCACAGGTCTTTTGTTAGATTCTCATAATCGAACAAAATTATAGGTGCGCGACAAACAAAATACAAATAAGTACATAATCGGATGATCGTCGCGAAAAAAAATTGGGAAAACAGATTAGTCTACTCAATTTGACCACCACGACCCAAGGAACACCAGCCCCTAGCCAGAACACCAGCCCCTAGCCAGAACACCAGCCCCTAGCCAGAACACCAGCCCCTAGCCAGAACACCAGCCCCTAGCCAGAACACCAGCCCCTAGCCAGAACACCAGCTTCCAGTCTTGCTGAGGGACTATTACTTTCAATCACGACAGGACTATAGCTTTATTTAACTTATTCCGGCAAGAAAGGAAGAGAAGACAACATTCAATATTTTCTGTGGTGACTGTGATAAGTATCGTACATAGAGTGCGAACGCAATAAATATCCGGCTCGAAGGACCAATTTCATGTAGGAGCCAATGGTTGTAGGCACCGTACACTCTCCGACCGACTGATTTTGTCGTGCCCTTATTGCTAGGCTACATGCTACTGCAATGTTTTTGCTATGTTGAGGACGCCTCACATGTTGTTAGCACATGTAAGCTGCTGCGAAAGGTTGCAACTAACCATACATGAATCAACACCTTTCTATAACTCCTTCACGTACCTGAGAACCTTTCCGTCGTACTGCAGGAACCGCAGCAGGCGATCGTCTTCCACATTGGACCTCTTCGGCGGCAGCACGTTCTTCCATCTTTCTCTCTCGGTGTACTCGTCCACAGGCAACGCTTCCGTGGCGGATATCTCCATGCCTTGTGACTCCATCCATTCCTGCATCAAACATATATTATGCAAGACAAATATATATTACGACTAGCTTTTGACCGAGGTTTCGCCCACGGAGAGGTCGGAAAATATTCCACGGGATCGTAGGTTCTGCCGGGATAAAAGTATCCTACATCCCTAGGTCGTGGTCTATGCGTGTGCCATATTTCATCTAAATCCGTTCAGTCGTTAAGCCGTGAAAATGTAAGATAGACAAACCGACGGATAGACCGATAGAGTTACTTTCGCATTCATAATATTTTAGTATATAGTATTAGTATGGATGGATGAATGGACTGGGTGAAAGATGATAGGGCTATAAAAGTAGTGACTACTGAGATGACGAAATAATAGAGAAGTCTTGTATGGAAGAAGTAGACATGCTGCGCCGAACACAAATTAATTATGATAAGGGCAAGAGAATATGACGATGATTTTTTTTTCTCCTTCTTTTTAATGTAATCTGTCCTGAGACATTCAGCAATAGGTACTTAAATAGTGGTCTCTGATCTTGCACGGTATGAAGCCTCAGTCCCATCCGATCGATACTACGAGTACAGCTCCTTCATGCTGGTTGTAAGTAGGTCTTGGGGGACCCTTCTTTTCAGTCTTGCGAAGGTAACTGGGTTTGTCATAAGTCTCCTTGCCAATTGATTTGGATGAACTTTTAACCTGGTGGAGTATGTTGTAATACCAGCTTTGAATTCCTCTTTGACAGTTTTTATCTCTATTCCTTATGAATTCTGTCGTTTGTGACGTACCAGGAAGCAATGACGATGATGATGATAAATTTATGTTCAGCGCATCCTAAGCAGTCAGCCCAGATAGTTTACTACTGGCACAGAAACAAAATAGTTCGGAACGGTACAAGAAAACAAGAATTTAGTCAAAAAAGTCCGCTGGTTTGTAATTTGACTAATTTCTCTGTCATCTTAGAAGGTGAAACACGGAGAGCGTAGGCGATTAAAATAGACGTCAATTAAGGTACACAATACCTACATAATAGTACAATAATTAAGGTGAGTAACATATTTTAAATCTACAAATTATAAACGGTTCCGGTATTTTGATATTGAAAAAACTTTTGAAGGTCTTTAGTCATTTTCCCAAATCTAAATTCTTGAAGAAAAAATCGTGTATTTACTCTAGTGCAAACTAAGTTATTGTCTTCAAGTAGACAAGAATTATTGTCGTTCCAGTAATTTTTTTTTACAAAATTGTCAAAGAAAATTAAAGAATCAATTTTAGCACGTGCCGATTCATCGCCGAGTCCAAACCATGAAGCTAGTTGGCAACGTATTGAACAGCGGTATTTTATCTAATTTTGACCGTTCCTACGAAAAAAAGAGTTGCATATCGCTCGCCTAAGCGCTCGTATGTGCATCCCATATCCCACCCACCCCACCATAAGCACTTTTCCATTAAATATTTGTTCCTATGGTACAAATCCAACTTAAAGAGATATTTTAATGATTTTAATGACTATAATTCTGTAAATACATATCTATTACAGTCGCGAATCATATTTTGATCAAGATACAACCTGACACCGACCTGCAAATTGCAAAAATCGCGGTCTACCACTGCGCATTCACCTTAATAATATGCTCTAAATTTACTTTATAGCCCGCTGAATTAGATATTTTAATTTGTTGCTCCTATTCAATTTCATCTTGTATATAAGTTTTTCAATTCGAAGGGTCCGTTAAATAATAACAGCCGCACAAGTCGATCGATCAGGTTAAGCTACGCTTGCCGCGGTTGGTCCGTGGATGGGTGACCATCTTTACATACCGAGACCCCTCCGTGCCTCGGAAAGCACGTTAAGCCGTTGGTTCCGGCTGTCATTCGTGGATCTTTCACAGTCGTTACGGGTAGTCAGAAGCCCGAAAGTCTGACAACCAGTCTTACCAAGGGGTATCGTATTACCCAGTAACTGGGTTGTAGAGGTCAGATAGGCTAGGCAGTCGCTCTATGTAAAATATTGGTGCATCCGGCTATACTGGAATCCGACGCCAACGTAGTTGGGAAAAGGCTAGGCAGATGATGATATGCGTTTTTCAATTGTGACGCATACTTAACTTACTGGCTGGTTAAAAATAGCATTATACAATGTTTGAGACATAAACATTGGAAACAAATAGCTATTTGATTAATTTCAAAGTTCGTAGTGTGTGACGTACTTGACATTGTCACCTATATAGATACGATATAAGTCTTACGTAATTTCGCGCGTGCAATTGTAAGCCTCCGTGGCGCAATTGGTTAGCGCGTTCGGCTGTTAACCGAAAGGTTGGTGGTTCAAGCCCACCCGGGGGCGTTTCTTTTGTGTAAAATTATTCTGGCCTTTCCCGACGTAAGAATTTATGAATTTGAGAATGAATTTGCATTAAAACACGTCTTCATTTGTTTTTTTTTTATTTTTTTTTGTTTCTATTTTATTACAACAGGCGCTACTCACGCCACGTCTTATCTCCTGACATTGACTAAACAGAAGTAATCGCTTCTGTAGGTAAATCCTACTGCAAATTACTCAAATAGATTAAAAGTAGGTAGGTGAATGACCCGATTTCCTCATAATAAAATAACAGGATACAAAATATGTCAAGTACGTAATGGGGCCACAAATCAAATTAGGGGAAGCGATAAAGATAATAAAAGTGGGGCGTAAGAAATTGGAACAGTTCATAATTTCAAAATCAAAATTTCTTGATCATCACCTATTTACTTTAATACCTACTTATATTCGGAGATATCGTGCCAATGACAATTAAAATACTTATTTATACACTGTCGGAAGCATGACTTTTGTTTAGTTATTTATTTGAAACGAAAAAGTAACAAGCGCTTTTTCTTCAAAAACAAATGAATTGATGAGTTCGTTTCGGAACCGGACAGGCTTGCACGGGGTCGTAGTCAGTGGGAATGAAATATTACCAGGAACTGGAGGCTTGGAAACGAATACATAATTAGAATGCTAAATTAAGTATGATTTCATTGGTACCTATTTGTTCTGTAATAATGAATACTTAAATCAAATGTACGCAGGTACGTAAAGTTAAACAATCGGTGTGTTTTTTTTTTTTTCAATTTATCTGTGGTAAGTGATGCAGATTTGAATTTATGTACAAAGTGCAAATATTAAGGTTAGGTAAGTATCTATAATTTGTAGACAAAAATATACTTAACGCAAAATTGAAAAATAAAATTGCAAAAATATAAATAGTTTTTTTTTATTATTTTAATTAGGTATCCAATTTTATCTTTGAAACTTTACCTCTGTCCTCTATTTTTGTAACATTTCGAGTAGACATCGTTACGATGTTATCACATGCATGTCTCAATCGCGTGCCGTCGTCGCATTGCCATCAGAAACCTGGCAGGCACTTGTAAGTAACACTGACCTCGGTCGAGATCTCGTGTTCACTGTCCAGTAACTGTGCAAATAGGACCGAGGCTCATTGTCTAGACCAAACATTGCCGACATCAGCCGCAGACGACTTGCATGCACGAGGGTGATTCGACATGTAGGTGCAGTCCACGGTAGAATACAGACCTAGGTACCTATTTTATAGAAAAATATTTTATATATTTCGGTATTGTCATTCGAAAGGATAATGTTTAAATCAAGCTATATCCCGTTTAAATATTTAGGCAATGATAACAATAACTTTAGACTTGTGATCATAATTTTAACAATGTATGGTGGCATTTCAATGTAATGCAGAGGCACAAGGGTACCTCTACTTACTTAAAAAAAAAAATTCACTAATAATCTAATAATAGTGCCTCATTTCTTTCTTGTACACCTTCCAAAAGTCGGGGACCCCATGGCACCGAGATATTGTTAACATAAAAAACTACCGGTTAGGAAATCGAAGCTTAGAATAGAATCTGAAGATTTAGTTTTATTTTTAGAGTTCTTAACCTTCGCACCTTTTGACAAAATAGATATGATTCGTCCAATAGCAGCAAAAAACAATAACTAAGTTCAAAAGATACTTAATAATAACTACTTGTTATACTTACATATTGTAAAAAGCTACTTGTAAAAACATGGTGATTATCAAGATAATTATTTATAACTAGCTGACCCCGGCGAACTTCGTACCTACCGCCTCAGATTTTTTTGTTATTTTTTCCCATGTTTTAATAATTAGGAACCCTCACGGGCGTCCCCAGAACACCCTACCAAAGTTTCATCACAATCTGACCAATGGTTTCAGAACGCATAGAGGACAAACATACAAACATTGATTTTTATTTATATAGACAAGACAAACAAGCAAACATCGTTGGAAAATTTGATTTGATTATAAAATACCGTTTTAATTTCCTGTACAAAGTACCTACCTACATACTCGTAAAATAAATATTTTTAAGCACGCTATTCCCACATTTTAACAGTTCATTGGAATCTTCGGTTGGACAATCAAAGGTGTAGTACCAGCAGCTCCATAATATCTTTACAGTCGGCAATGAAACCACCCAAATAAAAAATGATCTATGAAAAGTTTATTAGGTTAACCTACCTACATTTTAAAAGACTTACTCCATAGATCCATTTGGAGGGATGTTAAATGTTTCAGATAAAGATAATAATGATGGCAAAAAATTCAAAACATTCTAGAAATATATGTACCGAGACAGGTAATTGAAGTAAATTTACATATTTTTACAGTAAATTATGAAATATAATATTTCAAAGATTTACATAACTACGATCTAAGGTGAATTTAATGATAAGTAGTTGCTGACAACGATCTATGAACTTGAACCGATTAAATTAACGCAGTAAAAGTGAAGCAATTTACACGCTGTATACATTTTTCCTTTTAGTTGGTATCAACTTACGCCGATAAACAATTCCGGAGCAATGTATATCGTGCGGATGTATATTAACGCGATAGCGATAGACTCCGTAATACCGACACGAAGTTGTTCGTGAGCTCGACTCGACGTCGCTCGCGTCGACCGGTGCCGGTTTATCATTCGTGCGGTGTGTTACTGAGCGAGTGAGCGTGCGTACTAACTGTCTACTCTTCGCGTGATACAAACAGAATTGTGCTCAAAATGGTTGCATTTGCATTAGATAACCCGGTGGTGCAATCCTACATAGTATACACTGCAATATTAGCCCTCAAATTGCTGGCTCTGTCGCCAATGACGGCCGTGGCGCGGATGATCCGCGGCGTGTTCGCCAACCCGGAGGATGCGAAGAGCATGAAGGGAGGCAAAGTGAAGTACGACGACCCCGTGGTTGAGAGGGTAAGGCGTGCGCATCTCAACGACTTGGAGAACATCCCGGCGTTCTGGGTGCTGGCCGGTTTGTACGTGACGACAGGCCCAGTGGCCGCCTGGGCCACGCTGCTGTTCCGTGTGTACACACTGGGCAGGATCCTGCACACCATTGTGTACGCGGTGGTCCCACTGCCGCAGCCAGCCCGAGCCATCGCCTTCGCCGTTCCCGCTCTCATCTCATTCTACATGGGCGCTCAAGTTATATTGTATTACATTACCGCCTTGTAAAAGGAAACATAAGACTATCTACAAGTTTTTATTACAGTTTAGTTACGTTATTAAATTTTTTACGGTGAATTTATAATTATGTGTTTTATTTTTACGCCATACATACCTATATGTATTTTATGGGTAATCATAACCTTAAAGCCTTCTTAGGCTATAATAACCCTAATGTACGGAAACAGGTTTATGTTACCGTTAATACCCGGTTTCTGTTGAAACAGACACAGAGTCTGAGAGTTGGTAAATAATAAAAAGCCCAAACTATCTATTCACGAGCATAAGAAAACTGACAAGTAACAGTTAAACTAAGAAGTAGGAATGCCGTCGACCATTTCCACATTGTGTTGGTAACGAATAATTTAAAAGAAATAGAAATGACCGACACGCATCGGAATCTGTGTAATAAGGTTCGATGCTATTCTAAACCCACGGAGCCGAATCAAAATAGGTATCTATATGATACAACTAAAAGATGAGTAGTGTTAATTTTATGTGCTTATTTTGTTTTTTTTTTTAAACTGCCAACATAAAGTACCGAAAGTGCCGAAGTACCGATAAAAATGTGCATACGCTAATTATGCATTTTTACCGGTACTTACTCCGGATTTCTACGGATTTTAGGTTGTAACTATAATACATACCTATCCACATAACCGAACCTCAGTCTGGCGATCCGATACGTGCACCTTGCGGAATAAAGTAGGTACCGTAGGCAGTTTACTATATCAATTCATGAGATAACAACTAAGGAACCGCTGCGTCACCGTGACCGCGCGACTCCGACACTATTACCGTTCGAGCTCACCGCACCGCGCCACTCCGCCGCTGAGTTTCAACTCGACAACAACGCGACAAGTTATTATTTAAAACATGGCGTCGTTTTCGTTAGACAACCCGGCAGTACAATCGTACATGCTTTACTCCGGCGTCCTGGCCCTCAAGGTGATGGGCATGTCTTTTCTGACGGCTAGACAGCGGTATGCTAAGAAAGTGTTTGCGAACCCAGAGGATGCTGTGAGGGGAGGAAAAGTGAAGCTCGACGATCCTGACGTGGAACGGGTGCGGCGCGCGCATCTCAACGACCTGGAGAACATTCCTGTGTTCTGGGTGCTGGGGGCACTGTACGTGACGACCGGGCCGTCGGCTTCGCTGGCCACCACGCTCTTCCGGGTGTTCACCGCCGGACGGGTCCTGCACACGTTTGTTTACGCCGTCAAGCCGCTGCCGCAGCCGGCTCGCGCTATCGCCTTCGGCATTCCCTTGTTAATCTCTATTTACATGGGTGTCAAAGTTGTCCAATTTTATTCTGGTGCTCTGTGATTTGTGAATAAGAACTTTTAGGTGAAATCATTATTGTTCACATTGTATTTTCCTATTAGTTTATAGTTGTCATGTGCAGTGTTGTTTTATACCTACTTGACGTGAATCGAACGACTGTATCTTATAAAACTGTATAGCCAAATGATTTATGAGTATTTTATTTTTACAACAATAAAGAATTGTATCCTTGGTAACTTGTATGTTGTTGTTTTTGTACCTGATAATAAATAAAACGAATGACATGATTACACTATTGCTATGTAGGTAATCTTATGAAAAGATATTGGATACTTACCTACTAGTGATATCAGTCCCATATCTCAATCATTTTACCACAGTTCACCCAACAAGGATAATAGCTATCGATAAGCGTAATACCATAATAACAATGTACATATTATAATATGCATTCGCGATTTATTTGCCAAATATGAATTTATGGAAAAAATAACTATAATTCCTGCATAATAAAGTTCAGTTTACGCTACAACTTCAAACATTTTTATAACTTTTTCAATAGTGCTAGTCACTCTGAAATCAACTTAATTACATTAAAATAAAGTTGATATTTGTTTACCTTGAAGTAATATTAATTACACGACTGTTTGAAACATAATTATTATTTAAGTTGTGAAAGTTGATATACATTCCACATACAAATATTGATTATTCCTAGTCAGTAAACACCTAGACACACCTAGTTTCATTACATTAGCACGAAGCGTGAAATATGAACATTAAAGTGCCACTAGTCGATATTTTTTCCATAAAAAATTTCGGGAGAGTATTACTCCACTGTTTGACATTGTGCATTCAAATTTAAACATGATATCGTTTTGACTTATTATTAATTTTGTCTGTACGGAAACAGAATAGTAAAATAAAAAGCCATTAAAAAGTTATGAGCCAACAAAGATTCGTTGCTATTTTTTACGTAACTTTGAGTGTAAATCAGTAAGGGTAATATGTTTGGGTGTAAAAACCAAGTCCGTACCGACAAAGCTCAGTAATCGAAGAGACTAAACTTAAGCTTTATTTATAATTGATAAATGCGTGATTTTTTCATAAAACTTGATTTTCCAAAACACTTTTTGAATTTTTTTTACGCGCCTGTCAGTTCGGAACGGTGTTTCTGTGCATGAGAACTAGACGCTGTGCGTGTAAACTAGCGTCTAACTAGTCATCGCTTATAGGTACTAGCTCTGTCAGGCACGATTTACGAAGCCAGGTAAGACAGTGGAAATGTACTGTCAACACAGAAATAAAATCTGCCTAATATGAACACAATGTGTTTCCCGGGAAAACAAAACTGACATTTTATAACAAATATTACATTATGCATTTATATTGTTAAAATGTTTTAAACAATAGATACTCAATTTGAATCACAACTAGATTGAGTGATGAAGCATGAAATATACATGAATTGAGATGAAGTCATCGAATACAAAATTACTATTTTCATTAATAACCATAATTTACTATTACTAGTTACCTTATTTATTTTTTATTTATTTAACCATTTATGTACAGACAAGAAAAAAGGACTGAAAAATAGGTACAAAGGTCTTAATAGTTTCAGGAAGAGTAGATACGAAACAAGAGGTAGATACTTTATAATAAGCGAACTAGGTACATAAGTTCTCAATATAGTAACTACCTAATTAATAAAAGAAGAACTACCATTCCTTGCTCCTTGTTCCGATCGTTTTCTTGACACTACTATTCGAGAAAAGACAAGGACATGTGTACAGTCAACAGCAAAAGTAGATGATGAAAATCAGAAATTCAATACTAATGAACGGAGTTCGTGTCGGAACTGTGTGGCGTCGAAGTGATTCAAAAATATGTGATTGTAAATTATACCAAACATTTACTACTAGTACAGCTGCCATATATTCGTGATCAGTTTTGACTCCAAAAGTTATAAACTCAATCATCATCTGCTTTTGCTGTTGACTGTACACCATTTAATGCCGACAAGACGGTAAATCCAGAGATTCGATATACAAAACTAATTGTGTGCAAAGAACATAAAGGGCGTGTGTCAGTTTACTGGGCAGCCAATGTGGCTGTACTGGCTATGGTCGGGGGGAGTGGGACAGGTCCACTGGTCCCAGCAATAAACACATTTTCTTTAAGCCTCCACGACCTCCCTTCGGCTTTATTCGGAAAGCCATTCGGTGGGTTTACGGCGGCCATTCGTTTCACATTATTGCTCTGTTATTGCAGGGAACCGCATTTTGAATTTTAAATTGTGGAGATAATTATGTCTCAATATTGCGGCATCGTAACTCTCAGATCGGATGGGCTGATTTAATGGCGTTTACTGAAAGGCAGCCAAGTTGGTATCGTATGTTGGTAATGTATTGGCATTCTGTGAAATGATTACGTTTCTTGTGCTCTTGGGTCTGGGATTCATTAATTCACACTACTACTAGCAAATATGTTCTTGGCATGTTTAAAGGTCGTAGGTTCCAACCTAGATAGGCGCGTTACTTTGTTGAGCTGAATGGTGCTGATCCATACGTCAAGTTCGTGAATGGGCGCCGTCAGTAGGGACAGATCATCTCTTAGCCGCCACGGCTTATTTTAATTTATTTTCATTTCTGAATTGTTTTTGGTTTTTATCTTTTTTAGTACCTACGGATGCTTTTAAGGTCCACGTCTTTCTACATCGTTCTCACATGTATAATTTCAACGTGAATGCTGTAACCAATATTTTGTAACAATTTTATGATTTATAAGAGTGTCCGTAGAGTTTAATGCCCGTTCTTCTCCATAGGAACCTACTACGCTTTGGAATGGGCAACTAGCTTCATCTTTCTGACTGACCAACCCCTTGACAATTCAAAAAAACCTGTAATTGGGTTATCCATACTAATATTATAAATTCGAAAGTAACTCTGTCTGTCTGTCTGTTACCTTTTCAAGCCTAAACCGCTGAACCGATTTAGATGAAAGAAGAACGGTCATTTGCGACTCAAACCCGACACGAAAGAGACATATCTCAGTTTTTTTGTTATTTTAAATATAGCTAAAATATATATTTTTTATATTCCAAATCAATGGCTAACACCGAAATATTGCCTTGTGTTTTTGTTCAGGCGATATACAATTTTCTTTTAATACCTACCTATTTACCTACAAAATTCGTAATGGTATGTAATTCAATGACGATACAACAATTTAGAAAAAAACAACCGACTTCAAAAAAAAAACACCACAAAGTGATAAATAACTTTAATTTCGGAAGTTGGTGTCATTGGTTCCGCATTTTCGTTTTTAGACACCGACTTTCGAAATTAAAGTTATGTATCACTTCGTAGTGCTTTTTTTTCAAGTTGGTTGTTTGTTTTGTAAAAAAGATTTTATTTTTTACTTTTTAGTTGTACCTACTTTTTAGTTTGTTAATTGGATTTGTGTGGGACAAATCCAATTAACACTAGTGCATTGAAGAATTGAAGACACTGACTAGAAGAATCGTCCAAATTCGCAAAGAAATGCCGGAGATGCAGTACATTTATGCATATAACTCCGTACATAAGAATAATTACCAAATGCATTATATACTAAAACCTTCCTGAAAGTATGTAAATTACATTAGTGAAAGAATTATCAAAATTGATTCATTAGTTTTTGAGAAAATCGCGGACATACAAACATACATACATTCAAACGGGTCGAATACAGAACCTCCTTTTTTGAAGTCGGTTAAAAAACGCACAGATCTCAACACAGAAAGCCAATTTTATTTTATATTTTTTTAATGACATCTCGCAGTTTAACTTTGAAGTTATCGTCTGCTTAACCGGGCTTGCCTGTGGATGCCTCAATAAATTAAAGCTTCCAGCTGTCTATTTTTGTATTTTTATCTAAATTGGCGTCATTTTAAATGGATATAATTACTATTCATTAAAAAAAATGTTTTAAAATATTTTGCCTTACCAAAATCAAATGGCAATAGGTATATGGATGATAGCCACTGATATTCAGAATAGTGTTAATTTATTTTTGTTATATTTAATTAACAAAATAACTGAGATGCGTTCCTTTTGTGTCGGGCCTGGGTAAATTTTGTATGGGACGTGACCCTTCTTCTTTGATATAGAGACAGTTTGAGTCCCGGGAAACGACATAGGATACTTTTTATCACAATATTCCCACGGGATCGAGACTTATGCGGGTGAAACCGCGGGGCGCAGCTAGTTTGAAATAAATGGTTTGCGTTTGAGTTTTGTGTAAATTATTTCATCACTACCTACTGGTTTCAAAACGGTGAAGGAAAACATCGTGAGCAAACCGGCATATCCTAGAGCCAAAAATTCGAAGACCCATGGGCCCGGTGCGGGTTGGTAGATTTGACACTACCAACCCGCACTGGGCCCGAGTAGTGAATTAAGAGTAGTGGATTAAGGCCCACTCCAACTCATCAAAAGGAGGCATGTGTCCCGGCAGTGGGAACTTTATGGGCTGATTATGTTATGTATGTTTAATTAAAAAGAGTATAAAGCTCATAAAAAACCTTAATAAGCACGATTATAACTATCCAGCCTACAAGATTCCTTTACTTGCATCATGTTTCATGTATATCATCAGATAGGGACATGGACCTTGATGAACATGATGACTTGGCAAATTTTTCACTATCATTATCTGCTATTGCTAAAGTTACAAACGGAAATTAATAATGACTGGCCGATATTATACACTCATAGCGTTTTAAATTGTTTACGAAAATTATCATGACACAACAACAAGAAAAACTAAAAATACCAAAGATTATATTTTATATCAATAACTTGTTTTTGAATATAAATTGCTCAAACGTTTGAATTAAATAGTAATTAAAGGTAAATTATTAAAAAAAAACAAAGCTGAACACCGTTTTCCTTGATTCTCTTGTCTTTTATAAGGTCCCAAAGAGGTGCGTACTATTACCAAATCACTACATATTATAATTAAAAAAAAAAGACGGGTTGCACTCCGGGAGTGCCGGCAGAAGTGAAAACTTGAATATTAACGTTGAAATAAATCAATTATTAATTGAATTAATAAAAGTAACTCATTTTTTTTCACTATTTCTGCGTCACTTTTTTATTAATAGATGCACTTTGTTCAATTTCCATATTTTAAACACTATATACACGAATTTTACGAATACACAGCAGTGTAGGTACTACACCCACACCCACACCCACACCCACATCCACACCCACACCCACACCCACACCCACACCCACACCCACACCCACACCCACACCCACACCCACATCCACACCCACACCCACACCCATCCATCCATCCATCCATCCATCCATCCATTGTCGTGTGTCACTTGGTTCACTTCGGTTGGCGCCGCCGTAGTAGTCTCTCCTGACGGTCACGTGTCCTGACGCGATGTCCTTACAAAAAAGTGTGCAACGCCGCTAAAAAAGTTTACACTTCAAAAAAAATACAAAAAAAAACACTACAAAGTGAAAAATAACTTTAATTTCGGAATTCAGTGTCGTTGTTTCGTTTTTTGAGACCGACTTCCGAAAATAAAGTTATTATTCAGTTTGTAGTGTTGTTTTTGGAAGTCGGTTGTTTTTTTTTTTGTAAAAAAAAAATATTTTTTACAATCAATTCATAAACAATATCCCAATAACAACTTTGACAGAAAATGAGGGTGTAGGTACCATGGTATACTGAACACATCTGCGTACCCCTTTAGAGGGTAGGTACAGGCGTGATGTTATGTTGTGTGATTGCGTAAACAATGCATACTTAGATATATAATTATGCGATAGCAGCAATCGCCGTTGATTTGCTGGCATTTATTGAAGAGTTCCGTTTTTTGTCTCCGAAACTCATCATCAGATCTTTACGAAATTTAAATCGGACCATTTCGGAATAAACTTCTTTCGAACAAAAAATATACTAAGTACCTATATAATTCATGAGGAAGGTTTTAATGTATAATTTATTAAGGTTTTGTGTAAATTTACTAAAATATTACTATCATTGTTGAAATGAAAATACCCGTAATGTATGTTAGATTCTAAAAACACACGTAATGTAGGTAAATATGTTGGAATATTAACAAATAAAATCACAAGGTGGCCAATCTCAATAGTCAGCACATAAGGAGGACCCGTCCAGGATGTCCGGCGAAACGCACTAGTGCCCTCATGGGATAACACCTTTGACACATCCCGGGGAGAAACAAAGCCACCCTGCCACCATTAGTACTTGAACGTACTTAATTCATAGGTGGGTAGGTGTGTGTTTCTATGAAGAGCTGTCTTATCGTGAAATAGTGTTTAGAAATGTTTATCTTAAATCCGTGTTTACATATAGAAATAACCATAAACACGGATTTACCAATTGTCTAAATGTTTGTAGTAAGGCCATATCTTGTACTTTGTACCATTTGTAACCAACTGTCTATTGTGCTGTTGAGCCTTTGTACCAAAGCAAGCACTCACAATTTTTCGCCTACCTGTCAGCTGTAATGACTTTATGAAAAAAGCTTGAGACACGACACACTTAATAAAACATCAAAACAATCGGCCTTTGAAACGAAGCAGGATATCAGTTTTGAAATTCCAAACGCAAAGGTAGGAAAACAAGCAATCATTGAGCAACTTAATCAACAATCAACTCAGCCTATTGCAGTCCACTGCTGGACATAGGCTTCTCCCAGGCTGCGCCACAACACCCTCTCCTCCGCCTTTCGCATCCAGACCGTCCCAGCCACCGTCTTTAGGTCGTCCGTCCATCTAGCTGGGGGGCGTCCCACACTACGCTTGCCGGTTGAGCAACTGAAGCAAGTTTATTTTCAGACCAATTATTAAATTAGCAACTAAGAAATATGCTCCTTGTACTACATATTACAATGAAGTAAATTCGATTTGCTCGTAATCGTAATTAAGTATACTGTGTCAGAAACATGTACTAATGAAACCGAAAACGCAACCGCAACCGTAATTGCACCATTTAAGTATATCCATGTTGGTATGTGTAGAAACAGTTTAGTTAGTTAAGGAATTTGCTGTTGTTTACTACCATGATCTACCAAGTCAAATATAAACGGCAGTGATTTAGTTTAAAATAAACTTTAATTACAATAATTGGGAGATATGCTCGGTTCGAGCGATGCAAACGGAATGTCCTCTTACGAAATATTGGTACATATTATACACAAGGGTTAACCTAAACAATGTCGACATTTTTCTGGAAGTTCCAACGAGGCGAGTTCAGATAAATAAGCATTAATTTAGGTGTTAGAAATATTTGTTGAAAGAGATGTGTATCGGCGACACGGCTATTTAAAGGTGTTAGAAACAGAGTGTTGAGTGAGGGATTATTTCCCTGGGAACAGATGCCTGGGATGCATAATGTATATAAGTGGTAGTTGATAATAGCTGCGAAAATTATGAATTGGTTTTTTGTTATGTGCAATAGAAGAAAGGCGTGAATTTATGTATGTATGCCATTTTTATTGTACATGTTCCTTTATTAACATTATGTTTTTATAGAGTTCTTTTTATGGATCGTAGTGGTCTGCAATAAAGATTTATATTTATTTATTTATTGCTGAATGGGCCCCCTCTTGACCCCGATCACGCCGAACCCAGACCCGGATTGGACCCGGCTGTCATTCTACGATCTTTGACAGTCGTTACGGGTCGTCAGAAGCCCGAAAGTCTGACAACCAGTCGTACCAAGAGGTATCGTATTACCCAGCAACTGGGTTGTGGAGGTCAGATAGTCAGTCGCTCCATGTAAAATACTGGTATTCAGCTGCATCCGGTTAGACTGGAAGCCGACCCCAACATAGGAACAGGCTAGGCAGATGATTACTTAAGTTTCGTCTACTAGATTTCAAAGATAGGTTTGTCTTTCATTAAACATTGATCTATTAGAAACATTGAAAGTGCAACGAATCGCACACATGCACCATACACAAGGTAGGTACTCAACCCAGGCAGACACTCCAATAAAAGTCACTCATATAGCGTTACTTACTAAAATTGAACTACGCCCCTTGAAAACCACTTTACTTTGAAGCTTTGGAATTCCTCTGAGTGGAGTTCTAATCCTCAAGCAATAAATTCTAGAGCTGGGGAGTGCGGACTTTAACGGAGGCGAAAATGAAAATTAAAACGGGACATGTAAATATTTTACAGAGAATTACGGTTATTAGGTACATACCTAATATTCTGCCTTTAAAATAAGTAGGAGACTCAAAATCTGCTTAGCCTTTTCCCGATTATGTTGGGGTCGGCTTCCAGTCTAACTGGATGCAGCTGAATACCAGTATTTTACATGAAGCTACTGCCCAGCTGACCTCCACAAGCCAGTTACTAGGCTTCTGGCTACCCGTAACGACTGTCAAAGATTTACGAATGACAGTCAGGACCAAAGAGTATAAAATATACCTAGTCTTTGGTCAGGATCAACGGATTAACGTGCTTTCCGGCACGGTACGGAAGCATGGAGGAGTCTCGATATGTAATAGATGGTCACCCATCTACGAACCAACCGCGGCAAGCGTAGCTTAACCTTCGATAACCCTTGCGGCTGTAATAATTTAGCCACAAACCACAAAAATAAGTAGAAGACTAGCGAAATATAATTCCCGAGACACGCTTTTATGAAACAAAACACACATGATACAAGAGACGACCTGCGATGATAATCCGTGAACGAGAGTTGCCCCCTGCCCGCGGCCAGCGCTGAACCGCGACCTTGTTCGCTCGAACACAAATTAAATAACCTAAAAATAGCTCGCCGCGTTGCCGAAACCAGTTTTCCTGGCAAATTACGTTCGTGTAGTTCCTTCGTCGTTATTTACCGTGTAAGAGGGTAAGTAATTGCATAAATATCATTTTACTTAAAAATAACACTGGGTTTTAAATACTAACATTATATCGCTTGTGGGTCACAGTTTACGACACACCTAATGAGTAACCAGTTGGTGCGAGAGCGAGACAACATGAGGTTATTGCCCGTCTAGTTGCTATTGCCAACGTGTAGTGTTTATGTGTTTGATTACTTTGTTGTGAACCATTCAATCGCATAAGCGGTCATTGTGTTAGTTAAACAGGTAAACATTGGCACAACAGCTTAGTGTTATCGAACTTTTGAAAATATTTTGCACGAAACGATGAAACTTCTGGATATATTTGTGATCACAAACAAATACTTAATAAAATTTGTATACCTGCCTTGTTTAGCATCCGAAACTCGTGTATTTTTTGGATTTCACGTTTTTCTAGATATGAAGTGTCAAATGTAAACTATTATTTTTTTTGTGTAGTATTTTGTAATAGGCTAGTTGACAGTACGAAAATTCCTTATGATTATTTTTTGTATTTTGTTCGGATGTTTATAATATACTAGCTGCGCCCCGCGGTTTCACCCGCATAAGTCTCGATCTCAAGGGAATATCGGGATAAAAACCATCCTATGTCCCTTCCCGGGACTCAAACTATCTCTATACCAAATTTCATCGAAATCGGTTCAGCGGTTTAAGCGTGAAAAGGTAACATACAGACAGACAGACAGAGTTACTTTCGAATTTATAATATTAAGAATGGATTGGGTACAGACTTTATATTTTTGAGAAATAATTGCATTCAAATAAAGCCATTAGTGACAATGAGATATGAGATAGCAAATCTAGCTAATTTGTTCCGACATTAATAATGTGTATTATATTTGTAGAGGTAGTTTAGAATACGTAGTTTAAGTTATGATGAGGCTGACATGCCACTGTGGATAAAAGCCTCCAATAAAAATTAGAATAAAAAAATGAAATAAAAAATTATATTACATAATAAGTACCTAAAAAAAACAATGGCACTCCGGGAGTGCCGACAGAAGTGAAAACAAAACACAAACAGAATACTTACATTAAAACCGAGTACATCCCGAGGACAGCCGAACACATCCGAAGCGGTGTCGGTTACGGTAACAGTGGCGCGAATTCAGTGGTTTTTTCCCATCTCAAAAAATGCCCAACGCGCCTAAAGAAGCTTTCACTTCAAAAAGTAATACATAGGTTACCTATCCAACATTAGATCTTCCAAAGCGGCACAATTTCATACAATTAGATGACACGTGGAAGTAAGACGGCATGTCGTAGTTATCGGAAGCAAAAAAATTAAATTAAAAATTTAAAAAACCCCCGACTCAAACAAAAACCTCTAAAAAGTAAAATAATAATATATATTAGCCCTTTAAGTTTAATATAAGTTGCAGGAAATATTTTGATCCAAGCGTCCTCACGTCGGGGGACGGCTAATGAAAATTGGAAGTTAACAGCAGTTATGTTTCTACAATAGCTACATTCATTATTGCTGGGCTTAAGCCTCATCTGTTTGGCGTTTTCATTAGCCGTCCCCCGACATGAGGACGCTTGGATCAAAATATTTCCTGCAACTTAGGTATATTAAACTTAAAGGGCTTATAAGTATATATTATTATTTTACTTTTTAGAGGTTTTTGTTTGAGTCGGGGGTTTTTTAAATTTTTAATTTAATTTTTATTTCTTTCTTTTTAAACTTTATAATATTATATTACTAGTAAACATACTATACGATCCACATGTGATTAGCCGAAATCTGCGCAGCTGTACGTATTTTTTTACCACAGTGAAGCGAAGCTAGTTAGGTACTCGTGGTCGTTCGCGTTCATTCCATACTCACGTATTCCTCTGTGAATTCGCCATTTCTGGTGGCGGCCATCTTAGATTTGAAATTTGTAATAGTGTATAGTATTCTACTAGTCAAGCCCTTTCATTTGATACCCATATTGAGGGAATTATGAAAAAAAAATATAATTCGCCATTTTGTGGTGGCGGCCATCTTGGTTTTGAAATTGATCATAGTGTTTGGTATTTTACTTGTCAAGCCCTTTCATTTGATACCCATATTGAGGGAGTCGTGAAAAAATATGTAATCCGCCATTTTCTGGCGGCGGCCATCTTGGACCGATTTTCTTCAAACATAGCTAAGAACACTCGCGACTAATTCACCTTTCAAACAAAAAAAAACAAAATCAAAATCGGGTCATCCGTTCGGGAGCTACGATGCCACAGACAGACACACACACACACACACAGACACGTCAAACTTATAACACCCCGTCGTTTTTGCGTCGGGGGTTAAAAAAGAGACAAGACGATACGTAACTATACAGGGTGAATTTTCCAAGTGTGCGTCGATAGCCAAATCCGAAACTATGAGGAATAGCAAAAAATACTCAAAGGAGTCGCGGGCTCGATTTTGATGAAAACTAAAACTGCATCATTGGATTTTTGAAAAATCAATATTTCTAGCCAGGAATCGTACCTGTTGATTTAAGAAAAAAAAACCCTCCGCTGTATTATTACACCATTCGATAGTGTCGCTAATAAGGATCGAATTCTGGGAAGTAATGACATACGGCAAACTATACGGTACCTATTTATAGTTAATTACAACGGTACAACACCAATAACATTAATTAACATAGAAACAATGATTACGTTGACAATAATGATGTTGTTTATAATTTAATTAAGTACCTATATAAGTAATATATTTAACCACGTTGTTCATTATGAGTACCTACTAAATATTATCTATAATATTCCGACAGAAGTAATAAATGTAGTTTGTGTGCTGGCAACACTAAAAATACTCACAGATTTGACGAGATGATCAAATTATGCAAGTGATGACGTCAGTAGAGCGGCCATGACAGAATGCCCCGTTTTAGACAATAAAAATCAAATTGCGTTATGAAAATGATGGCGGGACGAGCTGAAGAAAACAAACGACCAGTGGTCCACAATAGCCCTGAATCGAAAATGCTAGAAGTAACTGGGAAAGGCTTTTGTCCAGCAGTGGGATGATTCAGGCTAACGTTAGTTAGGTTAGTAACAGTATAAAAATTTAAAATCAGTGTATAAATATTACTTTTCTGCTGAAATGTTTATATTTTGAGGGACATAGACCAGAAGGAACGGTTTATCGGTAGGTAATCGGTTTCTGAAAAACAGTCGAGTAACCTATCCACATGTAGTGTTGCGTTCACCTATAATACGATGACATCACCAACATATTGTAGTCTTTGGACATCACCTTCATCAAGAATGCGCGACAAACTCGTACGTTGATATGTTTTTATATAATTTTTACTGTTTTGTACACAATACTTACTGTCATCACAAAGGCAATTTTGTTCCAATTATAATTATGCTTGGCTATGGCATTCAATTAATTGAATTCAATGACATGTTCGATGGAAAATTGCATAACATCGTATTTATGGTTTAGTTTCTCCTACATATTTATCAACAACTCACCTTCTTTGTGATATTAAGAAAAGCAATTTTGAGTTTTCGATGCATGTAAACTTTCTAAACAAAAAATTTATTAATAGACTTTAGCAAATGGTACAGAGGCCAGCACATCAAGCTACCCCAATCTGTCAAATTTTCCCAATTGAATATGAACCTTATTGCTTTGTAGTAAAGTTGAAAATCTATCAAAGAAATTTGACAGATTGGGGTAGCTTGATGTGCTGGCGTCTGTACATGGCAACAATCTAAAAACTATTGGGTGTTCCGACTCGGTCGCGGATAAGAACGATTATGGTTTTAAATCATCGTTAATAATAGTACGTTTTATTGTGTATATTTATTTTTCGGAAACCCACGGGGATCTACAAAAAATTTATTAAAATTTACACGTTTTGAAAATTAATACTCAAAAGATAATAAGAACATTTTCTGGTTGCAGTATTGTGAAATCTCGTTTAGTCCACTCTCGGCCCCTCGACCCCTAAAAAAATATTTGCTTATTTGTTTCCTCTCGACTCTTAAACATAGTTCACACTCGACCCCCAGGGGGCGAGACTGAATTTTCATACAAAGGACAGGCATACCTCGTCCACTCTCGACCCCTAGTTCGGTAAGTACCTAACATTTATATTTTGGTACAGTAAGGTACAAAAAGGTAAATCAACGAGCAATAATTCTTTATTACCCGACTGCGCCAGAAAGAAGGTTATGTTTTTCGAGTGTTTGTTCTTTGGCACGCTCTGTAGCCTAAACAGCTTGATCTATTTCAGGTTGAGAGGTGCCGTTAGATTCGTCTTAATTTTGAAAGTGACACTGGATATATCAAAATTGAAAAAAATTAAAATGGCCGATTTTTGGCGCCATATTAGGTCTTCAAGAAAGTTTTTTTTCTTATTACCTATCGATTGGGGTATCAAAATATAGAGTTTCATAAATAGCTTGCAAAAATTTATGCAACTTGTAAGTTTACATGTAATTTGGAATGAAAAATGCTAAAATAATAAAAAAAAATCAACAAAAAATATTCAACGTTATAACAATAAACTAAAAAGTGGGAAATAAAAAAAGTTATCAAAAAAACTAAAACACCCGACTTCGGTTAAAAATTTAAACAAAACTGCAAAAAAAAATAGTTTTTTTAATTACTTTTTTATGATCTGCAAAAATAAACGGACTTCATTTTTCTAAACAAAGACTAACTGGTATTTCTTACAAACTTATTCAGAATATAACTAATGCGTTTGTTGTTGTCAATATCGTCTGATCATCGTTTAGATTGTGTTGAAGATATCATCTTAACAAGTTTTTGATAATTGGAATCATTTTCTATAATTTTCAAAAATTGTACAATGTTGGTGGTTTTTGTTAATTTTCTATTTACCATAGCATGCCAACCGTCCAGTTTATTATAATTATATTTTAGTTATATAGTATGCAATTATAGGGTAGACTGATGATTTATCATCGTAACTGTACTTTAGGGGTCGAGAGGAAACTAAAACTTGGCTGGAAAATAAAATCCACTCTCGACCCCCAAGGGTAATCGAGAATAAACTATAGTTAGGGGTCCAGTGGACACATTATTTATTGGGGGTCGAGGGGCCGAGAGTAGACTAAACGTGAAATCTTTCGTAGTGATCTTTGCGTTATGCTTATCTAATGGCATCTTAATTTATAACAACTACTTTTGGCGTGTTGATTTTTAGACTATTCTTTTTTCCTTCCATATTGAAATTCTTTGGCATGTATATTGGACTATCATGTTTGCTTGTGAATTGGACTTTTGTCGAAATAACATAAATAAAACTCAATAAATCCTTGAACACATTTACTATTACTCCTCGGACACACTCACCTTCACATCTCAAATACATTCTGCGTCATTCCTCAAATACCTATGTATATTTAAAAAAAAGATTGTACACACATTCTTTTCCTCAAATTCCCACGTCGCATAGAGGTGCGACCTAAATATCATTGTTATTGCCGCAGTGTATATAACTCGAGAATTTCGTTTGTGTCCACCATGGGTATTTCGGTCATCCAATGTCCTATATCAACGTCTTTATTTCATAGTAGTAAGGGCCATTTACACGGTTTAAATGTTAGTACTGGGAGCGATTGACCCTACCTGGGCCTCGAACCCAAAGCGAAAACCATTTAATGAAAATATTATAAAAATCATAAATACCTTAGTGAAAAGGTCGCAGGAAACAGTGTGGTAGACTGTCCCGTAGACACAGATGTCCTTGCCGACGTCCAGGTCCTTCCAATGCCAGCACTCGCCGGCGTCGTTCTTGGGTATCTTGCCTCTCTTCACCAGCTTGCCTTGCCATAGCCCAGAGTTCTGGAGTCAAAACATAAATGACCTGTAGATATTTTTTTAAGAACATTTTTAGCATAAGTAATCAGTCTATAATGTTCCCAATGCTGGGACACAGGCCTCCTCTCAATTAGAGGGAGTGGACTGTTATCCACCAAACGGACCCAGTGTAGGTTGGTAGATGTCACATGTATTCCAATTTTTGGTTCTAGGACATGCCGGTTTCCTCACGACGTTTTGAGAGATAGTGGTAATGAAATAATTTACACAAAGTAAAGCGCCTGTCTGAGTTCGAACCTAAGAACTACAACTCGTAAATCGCGGCCCGGCCACCACAGCTCCAGGGAAGAACATGCTTATTTACCTAGGTCGTCTAATGGAGAGACGAACTTAACTCCTACTACAAGGACTGGCTCACAATGACAGAAGACAGACGTGTGTGGAAAAAGGAAAGGGGGGCCTTTTGCCAAGCAGTGGGACTGTACGGGCTAAATAGGTAGATAGATAGGTTGTCTAAATAAGGAATGCTACAGACTAGGAAAGTATTGTATATCCTACTAGCTTTTGCCTTCGGCTTCATCCGCGTGGAGGTCGTAAGTTATCCCACCACGGGAACGTACTACCGGAATAAAAATGTATACTTTGTGCTACAGCCGATTTTCTCAAAATTTGCACAGCCGCTAGCCGTTTAGGCGTGAAAAGGTAACATACAGACAGATAGGTTATCTGAGTATGAAATTCTAAATACTAAGAGAGATTAATCTACGTATTATCTCTCATATAACCCCTTTATTACAATCTTAATTTAAAAAATCTTAATTCTTATTTTTATCTCTAAAAAAGTAAGAACCAACTTCCGTAGTATCTACTGAAAAAAAGAGAAACAATAAGCAAACGCGTTCATTAAATCTGCTCCTTCAAATTCCTGGAAGTCAGTTAATTTGGATTTTCTCTACCTTTAAGGCCCGGTACTACCTCAGATTGCGAAAATTGCCTTAGCATTAACGGCTGTAGTTCCAACAGTTCTGCAGTTTTCACTTTGAAATTAATATACGATAAAGATGAGGACTACTGCGAGGTGTCATCGGTTGCGAAAACACGATTGCATACAATTTTCTCGATACAAAGAAGTCTCAAAGTTACCTCTAAACCGCAAAATAAAAGGAAAATATTCAATGAAAATTTTCAAATTAGGCCATGAAAATTTGCAAGCTAATCGTACTATGCATAAAGCAGGTGTCATAGGTTCGTTTTTATTTTTTTAATCGTTAAATTTAACGTAAAAAGATGAGATCCGTAATATCAAGCTTTATAACCACTCATACCTTGAACCGCTCTGCCGCCCGGCCCCCGACAGGACCCCGATTCAGTACATGTCAGTACCGCTTCGGCTATCAGACGGGGAACCCGTGTCACTTTGCTTGCGCTCAAAAGACCCGATTGACAACGTTTTATGTTCTGAAGAAATTATGTAATAAAGTAAAATGAAATATAGATGTCAAATATAAGGCCTCGTATTTTTATTTTTTCCAAATTTTGTAGTTTTCATTCATAAAATAATTTTTGAAATGGTTTAAAATCGTAATCTCATGTCAATGTCAAAACATTGTCAGAAATTTAGGGAGGTAAACGTACCTATTTTAGACAGTTCCCAATGTGTAATGGTGTTTTCAATATATTCAGCAAAACTATTTTTATAAATAATTTTATCTATTTATTGATACAGGGTGTAAAAAGACTTATAGCCGTCGTACATCCAAGTAACATTGCACAAAAGATCTGTGACAAAAGTAATTGCTGGAAATCGACTTTAGTTTTTGGTGTGAAAATTTGCTGTATGCGCACTACCACAAACAGCAATTTTTGCACCCGCATGTAACTGTACAGGGGTCCTGGAGGTATTTAAAGTTGTGTTATAATATCAAAACTTGTTTTCGTAAAAAATATCGTTTATGCTCACTAGTTCCTTCGCGTAGTTCCTTTGAAGGAACTACTGAGAATTTTTGGATCAGTAGTTCCTTTGCAAAAGCTGAAGGAACTACTGAGACTAGATAGTTCCTTTAGCAGTTCCTTTGAAGGAACTACTGAGAACTTTTTGATCAGTAGTTCCTTTGCAAAAGCTGAAGGAACTACTGAGACTAGATAGTTCCTTTGAAGGAAATAAACATATATAATGCTGCCCGCTGCTGCCGCATGCAGGACCGTAGGTTCTGTAGGAAAAGAAAGAGAAGCGCGATGATGATGTTGGATCATTTAGCTCCCTTCAAAATGGTTGAGCTGAATGGTGCTAATACATGCGTCATGTTCGTGAACGGGCGCCGTCAGTAGGGACTGGTCATCTCTTTGCTGCCACGGCTTATTTTAATTTAATATTTGAATTGTTTTTTTCTCATCTTCTCATTATGGACGCTTTTAACGTTCTGCATCGTTCTCACATGTATAATTTTTAACATGAATGATGTAACCAAGACTTTGTAACCATATTATTTTGATTTAAAAGAGTGTCCATGCAGTTTCTTGCCCGTTCTTCTCCATAGGTACCTACTCTTTGGAATGGGCAACTAGCTTCATCTTTCTGACTGACCGACCCCTTGACAATTCAAAAGTGCATGTAATTGGTTTAATTGAAATAAATGCTTTGAGTTTGAGTTTGACACAACGGTGGTAATTTATTGCAAATATGAAGCTATTATCTATTTACAAAAACTATTTAATAAAAAATAATCCATCACTGAATGCAGTTTGGCATCAGAAATTTAATGGTATATTTTTAATTATAATTACAAATAAAATACTTTTACAAACCATTAAAGTAAAAATACTTGCATACGAAATTGTTCCATAGACTCTTACCACACCTCGGACACTCCATACAACGCTCGCAAAATAATTATCTATTACTACTACATAAACAAATGAAAATGCGAAATCTTACAAACAGTTTATGTAAATACGAATTCGGAAAAGCATCACAATATCCAACCATCGTGATTAAAACTCAAATAAAACTTTTAAATCGCATAATTGTGTGTTCGTATCAGCAATACAGCGCTGCGGTTCGCGAGCGCCCTTGCTAAAGAGTCGGCGACGAATACCTCGAAGTGCGGGGTGAGGTGCGATATCTGATATGAGGTCGAGGAAGGGAGTGTCCTTTCTGTACCTAGTACTATTAAGTATTCTGTGCTCTTACGGTGCCCTGTCAGTTCACCAAAAATTAATTCACAAATTTTTACTTGACAAACAACGATTAGCAAAAACATGATTTGTCATTTCATCATTATACAAAAACAAGTTTGCCAAATAATTCACTTTACAAAATAATCACTAGATAAACTTTTGTTTAATAACGTGTTATTTAACAAGCAATTCATTTTTTATTCATTTTATCTCATAAAACAACGTTTGGAATAAAAACGTTTTACATATCTATTGACTTATCATTACTTACCTACCTACGCAATTTCCTAAAAATGAAACTCTTTCTTACATCGACTTGCGCTAATAGAAAAAAAGAGATTATTTTTAGTGGGCTACCCGGAACCGAACTAGTTACATTAGGTTAATTATTAAAAAAAAAATTGTTAGGTTAGGTTAGGTTAAAACTGTGACCCCTACGCACGAGCCGAGCGAGCGAAGCGAGCGGTGCCGCGGTAGCGGCCGGCGAGTGCCAGAAACGACTAGATTATATAGAAAAAAATTACTTTTGCACAAAATATGAGTGCCAGAAACGACTTGCGCTAATAGAAGAAAAAAAGAGATGATTTTTAGTAGGCTACCCGGAACCGAACTAGTTACATTAGGTTAATTATAAAAAAAAATGGTTCGGTTAGGTTAGGTTAAAACTGTGACCCCCTACGCACGAGCCGAGCGAGCGAAGCGAGCGGTGCCGCGGCAGCGGCCGGCGAGTGCCAGAAACGACTAGATTATATAGAAAAAAATACTTGCCTGAAAATTATTTGACCCAAATGGAGAATACCGTCATGATCACTTTGTGACTGGTTTAGAAAATCTTTACATACACAGTCTCTCCCGATGTCTGTAAGCTTAGACATTTTAAACTACGCAACGGATTTTAATGCAGTTTTTAATGCAGTCGCTAGTGTATTACAAAATTATATTTTGTATAAACGTTATTTTTCCAAAAGAATCTAAATATTAAATGAAAAATGTATAAATGATTAAATATCATCCGTAACATTTGTAAAGGGAAGCATTTGCCAAATAAATTTTTGTAAAGTGAGTTTTTATAAAATAAAACATTTGCGGAATGAGTTGTTTGTGAAATAAATAGTATACGAAACGTTGGTTGTAAACTAAAAATTTGTCAATGGAGTTTTGGTGAAACATTAGTGAACCGTGCTCTTACTGATAAGGAGCATGATTGCATTTGCGAAAACAAACGCGGTTGTTGAACTATAGGAAATACAGGTTATCACCGACTGAACATAATAAAACAAACTTCAAAACGTTGTCTAACCGGCTTAAAAGAATTGTCAATCTCACGCAGAGAGCCCACAATAACCGTTACATTCACTCGGCTAAGAATCGATGTAAGGCAACGTGGAAAGTCATAAATAAAAACAAACATAATTTACCAAATCAATCCACAATGAGAATTAAATCAAATGATAAAATACTTACCAACCCTCTTGATATAGCAGAGGCTTTTAACAATTATTTTGCGGATCAAGTCAAATCAATTAATAGTTCAAATAATAATAATAAATTACCAATAAATACTCCAAATTCGTCCATGTTTATGAAACCTACAATACCACAAGATATTCATAAAATTATTATGTCTTTAAAGAATACTCCCAGCACTGGATATGATGGTATTAGCACAAAAATTATTAAAACAGTATCTACAATAATTGCACCCGTCCTTAGTCACCTGATCAATATGTGCATCTTGCATGGTGTTTTTCCAAAGGAATTAAAAATTTGTATCATAAAACCGCTTTTCAAAAAAGATAATAAAGACAACATGTCTTCCTACAGACCTATAGCACTGATACCTATTTTGTCAAAAATATTTGAAAGAGTAATATACAATCAAATCAATTCATATTTCGAGAAAAATAAATTATTTGTCGATAGCCAAAAGGGCTTCCGGAAAAATAAGTCCATTGACATGGCAATCTATGATTTTTTAAAACTCGTTAGCAACAGATTAGATAAAAGAAAACCGGCTCTGGCTCTATATATGGACATGTCGAAAGCCTTTGATCGCGTAGACCATAGAATATTAATTAATAAACTTGACGCATACGGGATTAGAGGTAACATATTAAAGGAGATTGTTCTACGCCCATACATTGTTCGCCCTGGAGCCAACAGCATAGAAAAAATCATTTTCTATTTGTAAATTGCCCTTAGTAGCCCAGAAGAACAAAGTTTCTTGACGGACACTTTAGAGAACCGATTTATTTAAAAAAAGGTACAGATTTTGAGGTTATTTTTAATAAAAGAAAACTTAGTATAGTTCCTTCTAAAATCGCTATTTCTGGTTTCTACAAAGCATTAAACTTCAAATACAGTAAAATATTACTGTAATTACAGTTTTATTATGCCTTTTAGGTACAGTTATTAATGTTTATTGGTTAAACAAAATCAAAAACGCCAAATAGGTAGGTAGTCACAAAAACACAACAGAACCACAGCCAGCGCGTGAGACGTACCAACTGACGTAGTGACGTAGAGATGCTCTCTCGATGATCGATCATTGTATATCGATTATCAATGACCACCTATTTAATCTGTGGTTTTAATTTAGTAGACCAAAATGACTGATCAATAATATGTCAAATGTAAATTAATTTGTTCCGTTTCAAACATAAACAAGTTGTTGCTATGATTCTACTTCACGTTAAATAAATGCTAAAATAAAATATTTTGTTCCCAACGAACAATGTGAAACGTTTTAGTTTGCGACATTTAAAAATAGAGTTTAAGTACTTAAAAAGTAAAAATATGGCTATTGAAGTCGTGGAATCGTTATGAGAACAATTCATTAGAGTTGCATCGTAAATGTCAATCGTTCAATGAGGGATTTTCTGACAAGTGAAAAAACATAGTTCAATAGATGGCGTAGGTAAAAAATACGTCTTTGTTTTACTGGCTACTGATAACAAAAATAAGATCCGTTAATAAGAAAGCTTATTTGATGTCAAAAACCAGAGACAGTGACATATTTTTTACCAACGCCTCTTTTGAACTAATATTTTCTCACTTGTCAGAAAATCCCTCATTAGTAAGTACATTTTGTGAGTTTGTTTTGTTCATTTTATTTTCATCATAATCGTGCTAGACCATATTCATCATAAGTTCCATTAAAATGTTCACGGAACTAATTCCATGAAAAAAATATGCATGAAAAACTTTTATATTGCACATTTTCAATGTTTTGGAAGTGATAAATATCGAACATCCATTATTTATCACTAGATATTATGGACATCGTCGTCGATATCGATATTTATGTAATATGAGCGAGAGCGACACTATCAAATCTTTTGTGACATTCACATTGACAATTCCATGAAAGATGGCGGGTTTAGTTGGTAATAAAATCAATGAGGTCACTTTTAAAAACCTATTAAGAATTAAACAGTGTCCGCTTGAATTTATTATTTTTAAAAAGCATATTAAAATACAATTAAAATTAACGTATACGTCAAATGTTTGTTGGTTATAGGGCGGTCTAGAACAATCTCCTTTAATTAAATCATACCTACAAGATAGACAGCAAATAACAGTTATTAATAGAATATGTAAAAAACATGAAACAGCATTTAAATCTAGCCCGAGAACAGTGATGTATGGAGTTCCACAAGGTAGCATACTTGGACCTCTCCTATTTATTATATATATAAATGACTTCCCAAAAGCATCGACCTATCCCATGACAATGTTTGCAGATGACAGCACTCTACTTTTCAACAGTGACCAATTAGATACATTAGAATCAGACATTAACATAAAATCAGTTATAAATTGGCTAGAGAATAATAATTTGGTAATAAACTTAGACGAGACAGTAATAATGAAATTTCAACAAACAGTAAATCAGAATTTAAATTTAGATATAAGATATAATGATAAAAGGATTGATGAGACGAATGTGACAAAATTTCTGGGATTAAATATTGAAAGCACATTAAAATGGAATACCCAGATTGACAAAGTATGTAGTAAAGTAAACCAATTTTCTCATGCGCTGCGTATGCTAAGTAAAACGGCCAATCGAAACACCGTACTAACTGCATATCATGGTCTAGTAGCCTCAACATTAAGATATGGCATTATGTTTTGGGGAAACGCCTCGGGTAAAGATATGGTGTTTAAGTGTCAGAAAAGGTGTATTAGAGCGATCTGTAACTTGCAAACCACTGACAGCTGTAAACAATATTTTAAAAGTATGAAAATTTTAACAGTGCCCTCATTGTACATATACCAGACATCTATGTTCATCAAAAATAATATCGATACCGGAAATATGAAATAACGTAAGGGACAAAACTAAGGTTTACAGGAGAGCAAAAATAAGATATTTTTTTACAAAAACTGACTATAACTTTTTAACTATTTGTTTTATGTAAAAAGTGTCTAGGACAAAGTTTCTTAGATTTCTTCATTCTTTTAAGCTAAATTAGCAAACATTGATTAAAACCTATAGTTTTAAAGATAGCATGTCCCTTACGTTAAATAATAATGAATACGGGTGACATACGTTAACAAAATTTGAGATGTAAATGAACAGCATTGATGTAAGGGACATTATAGGAAATAAACAAATAATGTTTTTTGATGTAAGGGACATTATAGGAAATAAACATTTAGTGTTTTTCAAAGTAAAGGTATCTTAATGGTGTACTCTTTATTGCTTATGCTGTTATTAATAAATTTAAAAAATATAATTTAATACATTCATGACCTACTGCGCCTATCAATATACTTTACTTTAAAGCTACTTGCTGAAATAAAAGGATAAAAAATAAACGAATAAAATACGAGTAGATTAAAAATTTTATTTGTACTCACTAATCCTCTTTTATAAACGCAAATAACTCGCATAAATTATTCTAAGTACAACATAATTGCTCGATAAGCAGGAGGACTTTTTCTGGCTGATTCCATAAATGATGGCCACTGGAAAGGCCAAACCATCAGTTTTTTAATCTCCCTTTGAGTGATAACATGCATGCTGTCTATTCATCCTGCGTTAACTGCTTAATAAGTTGTAATTTTTACATGACCTACTTACTACACACAATTATATATCATACTTACCAATATTTTACCTAATGGAAGGTATGTTTTATTAGGATTCGAATTATTCTATCTCAATTAATCAACTCAGCCTATTGCAGTCCACTGCTGAACATAGACCACTTCCAGGCTGCGTCACAACACCCTGCCCTCCGCCTTCGGCATCCAGTCCGTTCCAGTCACCTTTTTTAGGTCGTCCGTCCATCTAGCTGGGGGGCGTCCCACACTACACTTGCCGATACGTGGTCTCCACTCAGGACTCGTCTGCTCCACCGGCCATCGATCCTTCGATAAACATGGCCAGCCCACTGTGCGTGTGGGGCTGGTGGAGTGGCAACTGTTTACTCTGCAAGCTATGACGGTAACTCCGGTTCTTTTCCGGAAAATTTCAATCCTGATTTTATCTTTCAAAGAGACTCCGAGCATAGCTCGGTACATAGCGTGCTGAGCGATCTTGAATTTGTGGGCCAGCTCGACCGTCAGTGTCCACGTTTCGACACCATATATCATGACGGGCAGAACGCACTGGTTGAAGATCTTAGTCTTCAAACACTGCGGGATAGGCGACGAGAAGACTTGACGGCTTCTTCTGTCGGCTTCTTTCTCAAAGTTGTGTCTACCGAGCTGGATTATTTGCCCTACATAATCCTTCACAACTTCGAGCAGCGACCCTTCGATGTAGATTGGACTCGGCAAGACGTGCGAATTGTACATGACTTTCGTCTTGTCCAAATTCATGCCGAGGCTAACCCGCCGAGGAGCTACATTTAGGCTGTGCAGCATTTGGTTTAGCTGTTCTAGCATCTCTGTGTTCTAGCATGACGATGTCATCGGCAAATCGAAGATCTGAAATGTACTCGCCGTTCACGTTGATAGTCCAGTTCAATCCAGCGTCTTGAAGACGTCCTCCAACGCATTTGTAAACAATTTAGGGGATATAATATAATGAAACACACGTAGTCGTAAATCATAGACTAAACTTTTATTTTCTAAATTACATAGACAAGTAGCATAGTAGTAACAACCAGTATTATTTTGGTATTAATTCTAACACCTTCACTTATCAAAATAATCTGAACTTTAGGTATTTTATTAAGCTGAATATAAATTTAATAAACTAATAGCATACAGCCATCAAACAATATTTTGAATACCTAACTTCTTTACAAAATAGTTATGTTTTACACTACTTAATCCTTTGGTCAGTAGGTCTGCTGGCATTTCAGATGTTGGCAGATAAACTATCTTTACAAGATTGTTAGCAACCGCTTCTCTAACAAAATGGTGACGCACGTCAATGTGCTTGGTTCTTTTGTGGAACAAAGGGTTTTCTGTCAATTTCTGAGCACCTTGATTATCATTGTATAAAGTTACCATATAATCATGAAAATCTGCAATTTCAGACAACAAGTTTTTTAAATAGATAGCCTCTTTACAAGCCTCCGTTATAGCCATATATTCGGCCTCTGTACTTGATAAAGCTACAGTCTGTTGTTTCTTACATTCATATGCGATAACAGTTCCTGAGAACTTAAAGTAAAAACCTGTGTAAGATTTTCTATCTAAAGTATTTGAGGCCCAGTCTGCATCAACGAAACCTTCTAAGTTACAATTATCTTTACTAAACATTAGCCCATAAGTTTTAGTTTTACATAAATATCTTAGAATTCGTTTTGCATGTTTCCAATGGGTTAAAGAAAAGCAGTTATTAAACTGACTCAAATAACTTACACTGTAAGAAATATCTGGGCGAGTTAAAACACTTAAGTACATCAGGCTTCCTATTAGTTGTTGATATGGGTATTGTTTACAAACATCTAAACTTTTCTCAAGTTTTAAATTACTCTCAATGGGCGTATCAACAACTTTACAGTTTGTCATATTGAACTTACTTAAAATATGATCTACAAACTTTTCTTGATCTAAGGAAATACAGCCATTTTTATACATTTTTACTCTCATTCCCAAACATAGTTTTAATTGCCCCAAATCCTTAATTTTAAATTCTGACATTAGCTTAGTTTTAAGCTCATTTACCATATTGCTGCTGTTGGAAAAAATGAAAAAATCATCTACAAAAATTGCTATTATGATCTGCTCCTTTTTACATTTTTTCATATACAGGCATGGTTCTAATTTAGACTTTACAAAGTTGGATTTCAATAAACAATCATTTATTCTTATATTCCAAGACCTAGCCGATTGCTTCAAACCATAAATTGCACGTCTCAATTTAAGAACGTAATTTTCTTTACAATCTAAATTAGGTGGAGCTTGCATGTATACATTTTCGCTTAGGTAGCCATTTAGGAATGCTGTAGTTACATCGAAATGAGTAATTTCAAAGTTAAGTTTAACACTTAATGCAAATAAAAGTCTTAAAGTTGAGTAACGTAGCACTGGTGAGTATGTTTCAGTATAGTCCACCCCTTCTTTTTGAGTAAACCCTTTCGCTACCAGTCTTGCTCTATACCGCACTTTATTATCACTTTCGAACTTTTTCTTGAAAACCCACTTGCATTGCACTACCCTATCAGCTTCTTTCCTTTCTACGAATTCCCATGCTTGATTATCATCGAAAGCCTTCAGTTCATCTATCATCGCCTGTCCCCACTGTTCTTTCTCCGGTCCGTTCATTACTGCTTCATAACTGAGTTCTTCACCACAGGATTCCAGCTCGTCCAAAATACAGAGATTGGTTACGCCATACCTTTCTACTGGTTTTCTCTTACGTTTACTAACCTCCACCATTGGAACTTTTTCCTCTGTGAGAGACTCATTTTCCGCTTCTGACACCGTTTGATATGAATCACTTTGGGAGCTTGATGAGTCACAGATATATGTAGAATCATTTGGATCTACAACTGTATTCTCAGATGAACTATCTTCTGAGTTTTTATCTTTCTCTGACTTTTCTTCTTTTTCATTTACTACTATCTGAGCGTTGTTGGAGTCTTCTTTCTCCATAATAATTACATCCCTGCTCGTAGTAATTTTTCTTGTTCTGGGGTTAAATATTCTGTATCCTTTTATATTATCCTGATACCCCACTAGAATCAATTTTTCAGCCTTCTTATCCCATTTTTTTCTTTTTATCTTGGGAACATGTACCATTACTTTACTCCCGAATATTCTAACATGGCTCAGGTCTGGTTTCTTACCTGTCCACCTCTCGAATGGTGTCATCATGCCTAAACTGGCGGCTGGAGTTCTATTCTTTAAGTACACTGCAGTATTTACTGCTTCGGCCCAAAAACTTTTGTTCAGATCTGTTTCAAACAGTAAACATCTTGCCCGTTCAACTATAGTTCTGTTGAACCGCTCCGAGAGACCATTCTGCTCGGGAGTGTGAGGATTGGTCTTCTGATGGACGATACCAGCTTGTCTCAAGAAGCTCTCCATCTCTCCTGAACAAAACTCCCCTCCGTTGTCGGTTCTCAATATCTTTATCTTGTTTCCTGTTTGATTCTCGACCATACCACGAAATTCTCTGAATTGCTGGAATACCTGGTTCTTCTCCTTCAAGAAGTAGACAAAAGTCATTCTGCTGGCATCATCCACGAATAGAAGAAAATACTTCGACTGACCAATCGACTTGGTCTCCATCGGCCCGCATAAATCTGAGTGTACTACTTCTAGTAGTTTTTCACTTCTATGGTTAGCTGATGGGAAGGGAATACGTGTCTGTTTTCCCTCACAGCACACTTCACAATTCTGGATCTGTATGTCAGCTTTCTTGTCAAAAGAAACTCCTTCTACAGCACCTTCATGCATTTTCTGCAAAGCCTTACTGTTGATATGGCCTAGCCTTCTATGCCAAATCGACATGGCCGTCATTGCCGACAACATATTCTCGGATTTTATTGTGTTTAATTTGTACACGCCGTTATTCAAATTTGCTGTACCAATAAGCTCATTCACTTGATTATATATCAAACAGACATCCTTCTTGAACGCTACTCTGTTGCCGTTAGCTATCAGTTGGCTTACTGATAATAAGTTTGTCGCGAGCTTCGGTATGTACAAAACATTCTTCACAATCACATCATACTGAGAATCATTTACACTTGTCGTAATCTGTGTCTCACCGACACTTACTACAGGCACAGTCTATGATTTACGACTACGTGTGTTTCATTATGTCGCGAGCTTCGGTATGTACAAAACATTCTTCACAATCACATCATACTGAGAATCATTTACACTTGTCGTAATCTGTGTCTCACCGACACTTACTACAGGCACAGTCGTTTGATTTGCGACTACGATTTCTTTATTTTCGTGCACGCGTCTGGTTCGCAGTAAACATTTTTGGTTCGGCGTCATGTGAGCGCTTGCACCCGAGTCGACATACCAGTCATCTGTGCTAAAACTTCCGTTGAAAAACGCTGCACTAAAAGCATTTACAAGTTTATTTGCTTTTAATTCGGGGCACTTATTCTTAAAATGACCAATTTTCTTGCAATTGTAGCATTTTATTTGTTTACTGCCGGTTGACGTATCACTTGACGTTGACGCTTGGTTTGTTTGGAATTTGGCACCACGGTTACTGTTGCCAGTTTTCGACCGCTGTTTCGACCAAAATGCAGAGTCTCTTCCAGTGCCAACCTCTTCACACATGTCAAGTAATTTTGTCTTTATGACGTCTGCGCTAATGTCTATGCCAGAGTGTTCAATTGCCATTATCATCGGAGAAAACTTATCTGGGAGTCCAGCTAATAATAATGATCCAATCCACTCATCTGTGATCTCAAAACCTGTTCCCTTCAATTTCTGCGCCGTTTCGACTACTTGAGATACGTAGGTTGTCATGGAATCGCAGTTTTCAAGGCGTATTGAAATCAATGTTCGAAGTAAACTTATTTTTCGCTGATACCCTGTGTCATCGAACAATTGTTTCAATTTCTTCCACACACCATTTACTGTAGTCTCATTCTTTATATGCGCGTATAACGAAGAATCAATAGTCATCACGAGCTTGGCTTTAGCTTTCTTCATCTCAGCTTCACTGATGGCCGCTGGCAAATTTTCAATGTCAATGCCCTCGAGTAGCAAAAAATTGCTTGTCGCGAACGCCCAATCGTCATAGTTTTCGCGACCTTTGAGCTTCGGTACATTAACAAGGTAGCCCGACGTCGACATTTTTATATTTGCACGAAATTAAACCGCAAAATTTAAATTTTTAAGGATCTGGGCCCATAACCTAATGAAACACACGTAGTCGTAAATCATAGACTAAACTTTTATTTTCTAAATTACATAGACAAGTAGCATAGTAGTAACAACCAGTATTATTTTGGTATTAATTCTAACATAATATTCCCCTGTCTCACCACTCTGAGCAGTTGGATGGGGCTGGTTTTCTGATCCTGGATCTGGACAGACATCATGGCAGTGTCATACAAACATTTTAACACTTCGATGTAGCGCCAGTAAATTCGACATCGTTGCAAAGAGGCCAGAACTGACCATATTTCGTTGAAGTCGAAGGCTTTCTCGTAGTCCACAAATGCCATACACAGCATCTGATTGTACTCCTCGGTCTTCTGTTCAATTTGCAGAACAGTATGGATGTGGTTTACGGTGCTGAAGCCTTTTTGTAAACCGGCTTGTTCTGGCGGCTGGAACTCGTCAAGTAATCTGGCGAGACGGTTTGTGACGACCCTCGAGAACGCTTGTATACGTGGCTCAGAAGTGAGATGGGTCTATAGTTCTTCAGCAAGGATTTAAGGTTTTATTCCATCTACATAGATCAATTTTTTAATTACTGAACTCCATTTATGACTAAACAATAATTTACCAAAAGTAGTAAGAAATAATTGCCTGTTTATGTGATTCCTATAATGTCCATAAATTTTTGCCTGCAGGCTAGAGAAGTGAAGATAACTTTTCATCACTCATGTTTAGAATCCAGATAAAACTTTCACTAGGTACTTGTAGTTAGATCAATGAAAACGATGATGTATTACTTAAATGAAGATGTGTAATGTCACAAACAGTGTTACGAAATACTAAGAAAGGGTCACGACCGCGCAGGTAAAATCAAACACAAAATCCGTATTGCTATCTAGCTCAGACATGTTGCACCGTTTTGCGTGTGACAGAGATGTAATAATATTCGTTTAGATAAGTTTTAGATGTAAAGGACAGGTCAACTATTTTCGATGCTGACAAATTAACGTATGGGTCAATATGATTATGATAATTCGAGCCACAATTTAACGTAAGGGACATGGTATTTGCACCTACTCAGGGAACACTAATGTATGAGACCTGTTGTAAAATGTTCTTGATTTTTTTTTAATGTAAATACCAAATACTGTGAGTAAAGAGACTTACATTAGTTTTTTTTTTAATATTAATTTAAAACGTCCTATACAGCCAGTTTTTATAAAAATAATGCTCTAGACCTGCGGAAAATATGTAATGTAAGGGACATTTTTTTTGAGATATTGAGATTTTAAATATACCAATCGATAGAGCAAGAAATTTCGAATCCAATGATATATATAACTCATTTTCGACAAAATGTCCCTTACGTTATTTCATATTTCCGGTATCGATATGCATAAATTTGACCGAGTAGGTAGTCAGCGTCGAGCTGACCGGCTACAAACTGTTGGATCTAAAACTGCTTTATATAAGAACAGTATTTTCGTAATGGCTCCAAAATTATACAATAAATTGCCAAAGTGTATCAGAAGTGAGGAAAATGTCAGCCATTTTAAAAAAAAGTTGTTCCTGTTTCTAGTTGAAAAGACGTATTACTCGATTGAAGACTTTTTAAATGACAAATTATGACTAAATTTAAATTTCCTTGACATTCTAAATAATTAATAATATAATCCAATTACTTTATTTTATGCGGCTCATGACATTTTTCAATTGCTTCATTTCTTTTATCCTAGACTTTATTAATTATGATAGTAAAAATAACCTGCTTACTAATATTATATTTGTATGCCGATTATTGGCCGAACATACAGATCAGCTAAAATGTAAAAATAACACCTTTTGTACTTATGTTCACAAATAAAGATTGATTTGATTTGATTTGATTTGAACTATTTGAGTACCTACGTACTTGTGTGCGTACTTGGAAGCAAATACCTGGTGTAAAAACCCGGTCGCATAAATACGTACCTTCCCTACTCGCCCGATCACACGTTTCCGTAACGCGTTCGCCAGTTTACTCCCCAAGTCAAGCGCGCCTAAAGAAGTTTCACTTCAAAAAATTTTTGACAAAAAAAACCGACTCCCAAAAATACTACAAAGTGAAAAATAACATTAATTTCGGATGTCGGTGTCTTTGGATTTGTATATTACTTTTTTGCCACCGACTTCCGAAATTAAAGTTATTTTTAGTTAAAAATCTTATATATCCAAAAAATGTATGTAATGTGCCATCCATAAAACATGGAATAGAAAGTGAAACAACTGCCATGGAACAACTAGCATCACAATTTAATATTAAATAAAAACTTTTTAAGAAAAAAAAAACCGACTTCCCAAAAACACTACAAAGTGAAAAATAACTTTAATTTCGGAAGTCGGTGTCTGGATCTGTATTTTAGTTTTTTGCCACCGACTTCCGAAATTAAAGTTATTTTTCACTTTGTAGTGTTTTTGGGAAGTCGGTTTTTTTTTTCTTAAAAAGTTTTTATTTCACGCTTTTTAGTGGGTCTGCTTATAATTTATCTAAGTTACAATAGCCTAGTGATCATCGCCTATTACAAACAAAATATTGCTTTTCCCGATGCAGGGAAGTTAATTGTTGAGGAGTTCTCCAGGTCCACCATCAGCTCCATATCACCATTCACATTTTGACGAGCATAAATTGCTTAGCAACCATATTAAAGTAATCGAATCGCAACCCGTGAAATACTTAGATATTATTGAGTAGTTCCGGTGGTCATCTGTGGTCTTCATCATCAGTTCCACTTCACCAAATAGTGCTTTCCGAGAGCAAATGCACGAGTTACTATAAAAAATACCCAAATCGCTATAGGTGTGCCTATAATATTTGAAGAGTGCCTTCGATTTCTCCAGGATCCCATCATCAAATCCTGACCTGATGTTTTTAGACTAGATGCTGATAATCCTGGCTGCAGCATCAGGTCAGACTTATGTCAACATTGCATTGAACTTAAAATTTAGTCCTGTTTAAAATGAGCCCAAACACGACTACGGTGCTGTAATTTCAAGGTTGGTACTTTTTCTGATGCTCCTGGCTTCAGCATCAGGTCTTTATGTACTTCGGTGTTCCTCATTAACAGTACGTTTATCCACACATCGAGCCCTTTTCAATGAGCCTAAACACGATATATCTGCTGTTAGTTGTCGAGGAGTTAGGTACTCTGCAGACTATCCTGACTGCAGCATCAGGTCATGACTTGATGATCATGAGACCAAATGTGGCAAATGCCCTATCAAACATCAAAACAATTTACTAAAACAGTCCTTGCCTGTTCGAGTAACTTCTTACTGTTAAGGAGTTGTACCTTCCATCATCAGCCCAGCTACCTGAGATGGTGACAACCATACGCAAATACACAAGATACTTCATAAAATATGCGAAAAACAATAAGTGAGCCTATAAAATTTAAGGGTTGCCCTCGATTTCTCTAAGATCCCATCATCAGATATTAAAATGGTGACAATGGGACCACACGGGAAACACCAGCTTTCAAATAAAAAAAGAATCATGAAAATCGGTTTACCCAGTCGCAAGTTATGAGGTAACAAACATAAAAAAACCCCTGCCTAAGGCATTAAGTCCGCCTTTGTACAGTTTTTACTTGTGCATAAAGTTTTAATAAATAAATAAATAAATAAATAAAAAAATAAAAAAAAAAAAAAAAATACAGTCGAATTGATAACCTCCTCCTTTTTTTGAAGTCGGTTAAAAAATAGAGCCTTGTGGTCTTTTTATTGATAAAGAGTTACCTTTTCTAGGTGCAACTCCGGACGGAGTTGTGCAGGGAGAAGACATAATAGTAGAAATAAAGTGTCCAATTTCTGCATTCAGGACTTCGTTGGACGATGCAATAGATTAAAAAAATAAGGTTTTGGAAGAAAACGAAAGATGGACTTTCCATAAATTTGAAACATCTTTGGTACATTCAGGTGCAGGGACAACTACACATAACTGGTAGAAAAACATGTATTTTTGGCGTATGGTCGGGATGTAAAAATCATATCAAAACTGAAATTATACAGAAAGACGATCATTATTGGGCAAAATTCATGAGACCTAAATTAACAAATTTTTACTTATCCATCATACATGTTGCCAGAGTTATGTGATCCCAGATATACACGGAATGTGGAAATTAGGGATTTAAGGGAATTCACATAAATGTTCTTGCTTTCGTCATTCTCCTCCTCTTGATTCCTTTTTTTTTAATTTAAATGTTTTCATTAATAACAACTTATTTTAAAATTCGTTCTATTCTAAACCTCCGTTAAAGCCAAAATGTATGAAACTTTATAATTGACATCAGTCATTCCGATAACGTATTATTATGCATTATAACCATTGCGTGCTCTTGACAGTGCTAGGTTGCCAGCTGTTTTAGAACCTAATGGCTCGCGACGATTGGAAAAGACCAGACAGATTGACCATAATGCCTTAGAAGTTAGGTCGGCCTTTGGTGTGTGATGCAACATGTATCGACTACCTTGCGCCACCCCATCTTCCTATTACGGTTGGCTGTGCTAGTGCGATTACTGCGGGTGCAGAAAACCTCAAACAGCGCAAATAGATACTCTAATCTTATTCCGACTTATATGTACCAGCCGTTTGGGGCTGATACACTAGGGCCATAAGGTCCGAGTGCCTACTTAATTTTTCGAGAAATCGCCAAGCGATTGGTCGACTTTTCACGTGACCAGAGGACTAGCCTATTTTTTGGCCAAAGATTCAGCAATTAGAAAGTAATTTTAAGGCTTTGTCATGGCAAAGGATTTTATTACTAATCAAGTTATTTTGAATCTTATTTCAATGAGTTTAGAATTCATGTTACTTTATTTCGATACCACGATGCCGGGAAATGACGCGACGTGCCGCGAGACGCTGCGGCATGACGCGACGCGACGCGCCGAGGGATGCTGCGGCATGACGTGTCATGCCGTTTCATTCCACGTAATGCCGCGGCGCGCCATTGCATCCCGCGGGACGTGTGGGTCACGTTGTGTCGAGGAATTATGATTGCTAAGCTAGTTGAAATAAGATTGAAACTTGTGCTGCGGTCATTTCGGTTAATGGGACGCAGTCCGGTCTGTGCGGGCTTTCAGCAGGATGCCACGGAACGCCGCGGGATGCCGCAGCACAATCTGCCGTGGCACGCTGTCAGTGAGCTGAGCGCCGGCTCGTATTTGGCTGTCGATGTCTTATGGTGACAAATATATGGCGGTAGAGCAATGGTCTTTGGTCGGTCATAGAACACTAATGCAGTAGGTATATTGCGGATTTCGATGTAAACTGTATTTGCTATGCGAATGATGAGTGTCTCATGTTTGTTTTGTTATACCTACTTATTATTTACCTGCCCATTTAAAAGAATTTTATATATACTGTACATACAATGTGAATGTAATAAATTAATGTTAAGTTTAATCATTTTATTTCTTGACATCCTTCCAACAATAGTTCAGTTCACCCTAACTGAATCAGTATGTCAGTGCGAAAGGGATAGAATGATACATAGCGCGGGGAAGTGGGGGCAAAATCTGAATTTGAGCTGAACTATTACAAGTCCTTAACCCGTCTGCCTTCAAAGCAAGAATGAACAGGCATCCTCTGTGCACGCTCGTTCCATCATATACCTCATCCATCGCTTTCCACCAGGCGTGATCGGGGCCCATTAAGCAATAAATTTAAAAAAACCGGCCAAGTGCGAGTCGGACTCGCCCATGAAGGGTTCCGTAGCAGCAAGTAACATAATATAAAAGTTCTTGTAGTTCGTTGTAACTTTGTGAAAGGTAAATTGCGGTTTTCGATTTATGACGTATTAAAAAAAAACTACTTACTAGATCTCGTTCAAACCAATTTTCGGTGGAAGTTTACATGGTAATGTACATTATATATATATTTTTTAATTTTATCATTCTCTTATTTTAGAAGTTAGAGGGGGGGGACACACATTTTACCACTTTGGAAGTGTCTCTCGCGCAAACTATTCAGTTCAGAAAAAAATGATATTAGAAACCTCAATATCATTTTTGAAGACCTATCCATAGATACCCCACACGTACAGGTTTGATGAAAAAAAATTTTTGGAGTTTCAGTTGTAAGTATGGGGAACCCCAAAATTTATTGTTTTTTTTCTATTTTTGTGTGAAAATCTTACTGCGGTTCACAGAATACATCTACTTACCACGTTTCAACAGTATAGTTCTTATAGTTTCGGAAAAAAATGGCTGTGACATACGGACGGACGGACAGACAGACATGACGAATCCATAAGGGTTCCGTTTTTTGCCATTTGGCTACGGAACCCTAAAAACCGGCCAAGAGTGTGTCAGGCCACGCTCAGTTTAGGGTTCCGTAGTTTCCCGTCCGTCACAATAAGTGTTCCCACGTACAATTCGATAATACCCGACCCAATGTAATAAGTACCTACAGCGCCATCTCTCGGGGAATTGGGTTACTAATTAATACATAGACGTGCCAGAAGGTTTCGGTGGTAATTTTGGATTGCGAGAACCGATTTTAATAATTCTTTTTTTGTTTGAAAAAAGATACGTTCAGGATAATAAAACATGTAAACGAAGTTAAAAAAATGCTTGCATATACGATTATACTACGAAGTTAGTCCAGAAATGATTTTGTACAACTTTTTGTCTTTTTTGTACAAAAACTGTTGTTTCCATCAAGTTCAAAATAATTTTCCTAGAAAGTCCTTATAAAGTTCTACTTTTCAGATTTTTTTCATATTTTCTAAACTTATGGTTCAAAAGTTAGAGGGGGGGGGACACATTGTTTTTTACTTTTGGAGCGATTATTTCCGAAATTAGTGACATTATCAAAAAATGATTTTAGTAAACCCCTATTCATTTTTAAATACCTTTCCAACACACGTTAGGGTTGAAATTAAAAAAAAATCACTTCCCACTTTACATATAGGGGGGCTACCCTAATAAAACATTTTTTTCCAATTTTATTTTACCACTTTGTAGGCGTGATTGATATACATATTGGTACCAAATTTCAGCTTTCTAGTGCTAACGGTCACAGAGATTAAGCGAGGACGGACAGACGGACGGACGGACAGACAGACATGGCGAAACTATAAGGGTTCCTAGTTGACTACGGAACCCTAAAAAAAAAGAACAGTCTCTCGGTCGTCGATTGTGCGATAAAATATTTTATTACCAATATAATTAGCCTAATAATTATCAAAAAGCAAAAAACCGTCTGCTTTACTACTGTTAATTGTACTATTTGTCTCATAATTATTATTAATTATACGTCCTTCAAGGAGACGCTTAACAAATTTATGAGTCAGACTGAAATATAACTTCGAAACTATTCCGCTTGCTCAGCTTATTAACCTTATAAGCAAAAAAACGCTTCGATAAACCTACGGGCATAAGGAAAGTCGAGAGAAGTGTTATTGCCGCAATCATTATTAATAATATTTATCGCTTTATTACTGAAGGATGGGAGGGAAACGATTATGAAGTAAGTCGGCTCCACCCTCCTCGCCCGAAGCTCGAAATGCTACCAAAATCGGATGTTACATTAAAAGAACACTGTCGTTTTCAGGGTTCCGTACCCAAAGGGTGCCTACGGAACCCTATTTCTAAGCCTCCGCTGTTCGTCCGTCCGACCGTCTGTCTGTTAGCGGTCTATATATATATCTTATGAAACGTAATAGGTAGTGTATTTCTATTGCCGCTATAACAAGTAATGAAATAAAATAAAATATAATATATAATTATATACATCCACACCATTATACGTCTATGATCCACACAATAAACGTGTTAATGAAATATGTAGTGTTAAATATTGTAAGATAGTATGGAACCCTTCGTGTGTGAGTCCAACTCGCACTTGGCCGGTTTTTATACACAATGATTGGCGTTTCTTTGTACTAAAAGGGAGAGACTTTTTTTTCAACGATATTTTAGTAACTTAGACAACATGTAACTTCCATTTTAGCACAGAATACTTAAAGTACTACGTACAGAAAGGACACTCCCTTCCCCGCACTAACATCAGTTACCGCACCTCACCCCGCACTTCGGCGTATTCGTCGCAGTTATTTAACAAGAGCGCTCGCAAACACAAGTACCTCACGCACACATTCATACGTATACAAACGTCATTTTTTAATGTAGTAGTAGTAGGTAATTATTTTGCGAGCGTTGTGTGGAGTGTCCGGGGTGTGATTTTAGTTACAATACATAATACATACATAATCAGCCTATAATGTTCCCACTGCTGGGACACAGGCCTCCTCTCAGCGAGAGGGAATGGGCCGTAATCCACCACGCGGGCCCAGTGCGGGTTGGCAGATGTCACATGTCTTCGAATTTTTGGTTCTAGGACATGCCGGTTTCCTCACGATGTTTTCCTTCACCGTTTTGAGAGCAGTGGTGATGAAATAATTTACACAAAGTAAAGCGCCTGTCTGGGTTCGAACCTACGACCTACTCCTCGTAAGTCGCGGCCGTTACCACTTGGCTACCACTGCTCTAGTTACAATGACTGCGACTTATTTGAGTATTTGGACTTTTGGAATTTCAGAGTCAAAAGGTAAAAAGGTCCAAAAGGGCTTGTTCAGTTTTTGAATCGATATTCATTTTGACCATCCTTCCAGAATATATGTCTAAAAACTTGAGATGTTTTGCAATACATTGTAATGTAAGTTTTGTCTGAGTGCCAGACAACAGACACAATAGAAAATCTAATATTGTTGGCGGACAGACACCGTGTGACAGCGGTGGCAGCCAATGACTTATGGTACCTTACTTATTCAAGCTCATCATCATCATTAATCAGTATTAATCACAGCTAATCTCCGTAATTCCTTGTCAGTTTCGGTAGAAAGGTTAAATGCCTTTAGGTTTTGATATTTACCCATTATTGTTAATCTTTTGTGAAAAAAAAAAACGTCGCGGCAATACAGGCTGTTACGGAAAGGATATTTATCAATACAAACGGGTTGAAGAGTGTATCTGGTCTAGAATCTCTGTACAAAATTTCAGCTCAAAAGCAGTAACTTTGAAAATGCTTAATATTTTTTATTTCGATACTTTATTAAATTGAACTCATAACAAACGTGTCACCGCATTACGAGTGTCATTATCCATTATCTGTAGTGTGTCTGTGCGCCTAGTACACGCACATCACGCCGCCGCGCGCCAGGTCAGCGCCGTGATGTCGAAATAAAAAAATATTAAGCATTTTCAAAGTTGATGCTTTTGAGCTGAAATTTTGTACAGAGATTCTAGACCAGATACACTCTTCAACCCGTTTGTATTGATATACAATATCCGTAACACCCTGTATACTAGTAGGTACGTATCATCATAACAACGAAATGTTTTGACAGTTATCTATTTTTTTTTTCTTTTCTTTTCAAAAAATCGTCGCGACAATATAAGTACTCTGTATCACACGTCTGCGAAGATAAAATGATTTTTGTGTGAATAATAGTAGCCGGCCATTCACGACACGAGCCGCGGAACAAAGCGGCTGGAACCGCTGCAACCGCCGCGACGCATTCATGCCGAGACAAATGCGTGCTCATTTGCTAGCTCCGTTTCAGATCCGCTCACAATTGCTACAGAATCCCATTCCATACGTAAGGAAAATAAATATGCAGATGGATTTCAATTTTCTTGAAATATTGTGATTGTTTTTTCGTTTTAATATTTGCATATAAAATGGTGCATTTTAAACTACACATACTTATGTTTATTTTCATTCATATGGAGTTGGAGTTTAAACGTTCATTTCCCTAGAATATCGATATCATCTATTAGTGTTAAAAATAATACATAAATATGAAAGTTATAAATATCATAATCCTAGTTCGCTTGACTTCAACTGAAAATGCTCAATTACTTTTGATATACGATAATAATTGAGTATTGTAGCTACACCAAGGTGACGTAATTGTGGTTATTCGGTACGGCTATTCCTACGAGAAGATACGACAATGCTACGACTGCGCTACGACAGGTGCTACGACAGTGCTACGACTTTGTTTCAACTATGCTACTCAACGAAGGGGTGGTTACGCAAACTTGCATTTCAGGCGCGGTATACTAAGAATCTTACTGGTCATTATTTTTAAACGCGAATTATTTGCGTCGTCGGTGACATATAGACTAATACCACTGACGACGCAAATGCGATTCCAAAATGTCACACTTGGAACAACTTGACATTTTGGAATCCCTTAGTCAAATGTCAATCGTTACGGTTTTTTACCTGTAATCTTTGAAGCATAATAATATAATTTTGTACGCATGTGTGTGGATTTAAATATAATATTTTTTGTACTCAAAACGTCCAAAAATACCTTTCAACGACTTTCCCACTTGTATATCATAAACCCACGCAAACATAACTTTCCTGGAACACAATTAAATGCAGCCGCACCACAGCGCCGTTTTTATATGAAGTTAAATAAAGGATTTTACAAAAAAGGTGTCCATTTGCGAGCTCCACACATGAAGGTGGCGAAATACTTTAGTAGGGTCGCGTCGACACTGGATTGGGCATGCTAAATATAATATTGTTTCACGAAACACGCGGCGCCGCAATGGCCGCCTAGAATAGCAAATAGGAAAAACAAAATCAATACGTACATATAAGTAGTGTGTATTACGTAGCGAATGTAAGCAGAGACAGTTGAATTGCATTATCTATAGCTGTGTAGGTAGGTATCATCCACGTGTATTGGAATAAGCGGGCGAGCTTTAGGGCCTAATCTACATATTTGAATCCGCCTGTGAATATCGTTTAAAAGTTGACAGTGGAAAAACGTGATAATTCATGCAACCTTGTGGATGGCTTAGGTTTAAACATCTGAAAGCAATAAATATATTGTCCTGCATAAGTCTCGTATATCTCGTGTGTAAAAAGTATCCTATGTCCTTTCCCGGGACTCAAGCTATCTCTTATACCAAATTTCATCTAAATCAGTTTAGCGGTTTAGGCGTGAAAAGGTGAAAAGACAGACAGACAGAGTTACTTTCGAATTTATAATATTAAGTATGAATAGTATGGATTAAAGAGAATTACATTGTAAAATATGGCTAAAGTAGGGGTACGATAACGCAGCTATGTTAGCCACAATTTTGGAAGGCCAAGAACCTACTACCTAATACCTACCTTCATAATAAGTACAAGTAGTAACTTATCTACCGGTAATGTTTGGCTGACAACCTGACAGCTACTGGACAAATTGCCAAGTGCGCGTAAACTGTTGCGATTAGTTGAATGATTTATTAACAGTCAATCGCGTGCTTGACAATTCGTCACATTCATTTTGCGATAATTTTTGTTCGAGAAACTGGTGCAATAACTAGCATTATCCCTCTTCAGCTACATGTTATCAGTACTTCTAATTGCCTTAGAAGCAAGGCACAAACCGTTTAGATTTGGTTATTTATTTTTGAAAGGATAAGTTTAAAAAAACCGGCTAAGTGCGAGACGGACTCGCGCACGAAGGGTTTCATACCATTGACTAGGTAAACAACAGCAGGTACACAAATAACAAATATTTTTTTATTTTAATTTTATTTTTTATTTTTTAAGTAAATATACAATTCAGTATTTTGTGAATATTTCTATTGCCTACCTGTTACCATTTATTGATATCGAGCAATATACAAAAAAAATGGCGTTTTTTGTATGGGAGCCCCCCTTAAATATTTATTTTATTTTAATGTTATTATTGAAGTAAAAATACAACTGAGTATTTTGTGAATATTTCAAGTGCCTACCTGTTGCCATTATTGATATCGAGCAAAAAAGGGCAAAAAAATCGCGTTTTTTGTATGGAAGCCCCCTTAAATATTTATTTTATTTCGTTTTTAGTATTTGTTGTTACAGCGGCAACAGAAATACATAATTGTGAAAATTTCAACTGTCTAGCTATCGCGGTTCTTGAGATACAGCCTGGTGACAGACAGACAGACAGACGGACGGACGGACAGACAGTGAAGTCTTAGTAATAGGGTCCCGTTTTTACCCTTTGGGTACGGAACCTTAAAAAAGGATTTCGATAAGAATTACCTGTACTCGAGGCTCTATGATACTCAGGGAGTCATCCTCTAGAAAGTATACGATGTTCACGACTCTGACTCGGTACTTCTCAATAGGGTTCTCAAACACGGGTTGTTTGAAGAATGCCGTGAAGGTGAGGCACCGCTTGTCGTAGTGCACCCAGTGAGGGACGACGGCTGGGAGCGCTGGCTGCTTCACGCGGCCGTACGTCAGGGACGGATCGTAGCTGTAATAACAACAAAGTATTAATATGGAACATAAACCTTTATTTCAAACCAGGCCCATATTTTGTTAGTAACAATGTTTGTAAAATTTGTATCTCCATACATAAATTAAAGTCGCTTTTCGTGTTTGTCTGTGTGACCGCCTCGTTCTTCTAAACCACGCAACAAATTTTGATCCGTTTTTCAGCTTCATTTAGAAAATTTATTCCGGATAAATTATATGTATAATACACTTACATATACTAAAGAAATCTTGATGTTTTATTAAGTTTTGTTTTGAAGAGTATCTCACGAATACCTTGTATAAATCTCTTTCTAAAACCTGCTTTGCCATGTTATCGCCCAAGCAGTGTAAGTACCTCATTTCCTATTTCAAAACCAAGTGCTTAAGTCGGTTTCCCCTTTGCATAAACACTCAGATTAAGAACTAACATTCGCAAGTCATGCAAATGTTAATATTCCTTGCGGGGTTCAAACTGGCTCCTGCAGAAAGTTAAGTGCTGAGTCACTGCATCAATCAAGGTCGAGGAAATACACCTTTGTCTACAACAGACGTACAATTTTCTAGTTGTAATAGTCCATTATAAGTTCTCAATGCAGGCCATAACGGGTAGAGCGGCAATTGCGATCTCTGACGATTTCAATCCCGGTCTGTAATTGAAAATTTCTTGACCGACCTTCGAGGTGCGATCACAGAGGCGGAAGAGAGTGGGAGCGGTGTATGGTAACGCGGGTAATATTTATGTATGTGAAGGCCCTTCTCATTATTTCGGGAGTACCAAATAACAGTTATATTGTGCTCTGGTTTGCACAGTTCATAATGGCGGTAACTTTTTACTGGTTATCTTTTAAATCAATTTTGAGATGTTCCAAAACATTTAGAATTATGAATAACTAGCAGCGCCCCGCGGTTTCACCCACATGGTGTTTCCCGTGGGAATATCGGGATCTTTCCCGGGAGTCAAACTACATCAAATTTCATCTAAATCGGTTCAGAGCGGTTTAAGCGTGAAGAGGTAACAGACAGACACACTTTGCATTTATAATATTCAATTGGCTTGATTCGTAATTGAAAATCTATTCAGATAGACTAATTTTCATAGGTCATCGACATTAGCGAACCCCTAGCGTCAGACTTTGCGAGGGATGACCCGCGCGAGAGTGACTCTCCATACTTGATGGATTATTGCCAAGTAATTATGTGTTATCAAAGAATGTTTGTTGGCACCGACAGTGGACGATTTTTCTTCAGTTCAAAGTATGAGGACAACGCCCTTTCTCCGCTTAGTCGGGGCGAGTAACGCTTAAGCGATTTTCAAAATTTTCTAGAAAAGTAGGCAAAAAAGTTTAGCAAACGATATTATTTTATGAGTCTTATTAATAACACTTAAATTCTTGTCTGAGGCCGTTTAAACTAATTTAAACCTTGCTAATCTATGTATAATACTTGAAGGACACTGAAGAATTTATCTAATCATTCTCTCCAACCCTAAAATACGTGATCTTACTGTGACGTCAAATCCGAAATTAGGACAAAATATACACACGAAACCGCGTACTGTTGTTGATCTTAAGCTAGAGTTGCTAACTTGTGTTGACTTACTTAACAGAGTCTTCGGGGAGTGCGAAGGCGTTGCTGTCGACATCGGTGGCGGTCCCCCCCGGACCTCGGATCACCGTGTCAGGGAACCTGTGTCCCTGGTAGTACCGGAGGGAACTTTTCATGTGATACTGCGTCTTGGTCGGATCTGAGAACGTCAGACCCGGCAGTTTTGGAAGTCCCCACGCCATTGTGACCTTTATCAAACGTTTCTAGAAATAGAATTTAAAACAACACATAATTATTAGGTGCAATTAACAAATAAATAAAATAAAAGTTTTATTGACATAAAAAAATATGTTACATTTTAGTTTGAAGCCCTGACTCCTGAGCTAGGTGGTACCTGTGTTACAGGAGTCAGAAAATTGATAATTGCTTTCCTATAAAGAGAAAATTGTCAGAAGTTTGTTGTTTACTTGTTTCAAGTTTTTCAATTATTATAATTATGTACATTACTAGTACTACTACTACATTTCTAGAACAAGGATGTTGAAATAACATTTCGAACGTCATCTCTATTTATTTAAAAACCGTTTTCCACGAACATAACGCGAGATTATTCCATGCATGTCCAACTTCAGCCATTGTCTATTAGTACCTCTGAGCGGGACCTCTTAACCAAGAACGTTGTTATTTGCTAAACATTCCCGTAGGTTTAGAAACACCCCCCTCCAAGCCTCACTACGCTAGAACTGCTAGATAAATCTATTCCAACTACTAACAGCTGCTTCGCTCGCTTGCTAACTATATGTAGGTGTATTCCGGTTACGGAATTTATGAACACCCATTAAGTTAATAAGATATCAATCATTTAAAAAGATAATTAGGTTTCACAATAGAATTTAAATTCAGGGGAATACGTAACTAGGCAATGGATTCCCTTCAGATTATTGACCTACTGATTGGTATGTTCTACGCAAGCGAAATGTAAGCACTTAACCATTCCCGAAAAGGTAAAAAACCAAGGTTTTTGAAACCCAACTCTTAGTAATCCAAAACGTGGATACAGAGTACATAAATCAGATGACAAGTACGTAACACGTAGCAAGATAAGCGATGCGCGAGCGACGTGAGCTCATCCACCTTCAGCCAAGAGTATCTTGTTCACGCATCACGCAATTCAGGAAGCCGATACACGCACTAAGGAAATGAAGTAATCCCACGATTTTGTAAGTAACCTGCGTATCATGGGCTGGCGTGAAATCGAACCGCCTGCTTTTTATACTAGCCTGGTATATAGGGAGGCTAATGACTAAATGTCCACGTGCCCGAATTTAAAAAAATTGTTTAGTTGAATAAAATAATAAAATAAAATACATAACTTTAAAATGAGATTTTGCGTAAGGAGTTATTATACCAAAATAACAAAGCTTCAAAATAATAAACTTCTTTGCATAATTAAATGTGATTTCTTTATTCAAATTCCATGAATATAGTTATTTAGTTATTTTTAGTCCATCCTTTTAAACCCCCGACTACCATGTTCTCGGCATAATGAAATTGTTTTTCCTTGAAACTCGGGTAGGTGGTTTATGCCGGCAGAAGCAGGTATTACGAACAAAATAATAAATTCTTACCTAAAATAGAATACAGAAGACGATAAGTTGATGTGAATTAATAACGATTCTTTATATAAACACGAACTAAAGAGGAAAATATAACGAAAAAAACTCGCTTTAATAAAATCAACAAATATGACAGCCCGTTGTCGAGCAAACAGCTGTTATAATTATAAACAAAGCGTTGCTAGGTGATAACAGCCCTACTCCTTGCATTACCCGGAAGGAAACTTTTTGTTTAAATCAATAAGATCCTTGTTTTTGACATAGTATGCGGTAGCGAGGGTGGCGAGGATTTTTTTACATACTGCATATGCGTGAAAGTGCGTCCCCATGCTTGTTGTTATTACCGACAACCAATCACAACAACTAACATGAGATTAGATTCGCAGGTCGTACACTTGACTGACCATTCAGAAGCCGGTCTAGCCCGCGCAAATTCATGCTATAACGCGAAACTATTTTCAACCGCTCCCGCCACAATCCGCGCGCTACTGGTGGAAACGCCTCTCGTTCCTGCTCGGCCAATGAGGGCGAGTCGAAACTTCTGGAACATTCTAGAAACTTCCTTCCGAACACCCTACGTGCTACTACGTGCACCCTTCTTTTGACGTGAGCCGTGTGACTTCCGTCAACTGGGCTGCGCACCAAAAAGGGATTCCCTATTATGCAATTTATAAAACTTTATCTTCACCCCGAACCTTATTGTGTGGATGTATTTATGTTACTGGAAATAAATCACTTATACGTAGGTATGTTAAAATGCCAATTTTTTTAGGCCTCATATTATTCACACCCTTTTCAGGCATATTTCTGTGTCTATTGTGAAAACTATATATTACTACCAATGAGATTATATTACCGTCACGTAGCAATTATTCGTGACAACAGACGGAATTCCGACTGCCGCAGAGGTCTAGTCGTAGACATATATCCAGACACCTAGTGAAAGTCTGCAGCTATCTAGATAATACTCGCACAACCGTCTAGACATAAGGGACCAGCCACGACCTGCAGCAACCTTACAAACACGCTAGATGCGCAAAATATAAATAATTCAGTAGGTATACCTAAATAATTCATAATACACTTAGGTACAATCAGGGAAATTCATTGTTTAGGAAACACCCTACGTCAATTCGCCGTGTTATAGCCATTTCATACAACTGTCAAAGAGTGAATTATGATTTGAATATACAGACAGTTCAAGTAGTTTACTAATACATTCTCTGAATTTACATGATGCAACGCTTATCATTACGAACGAATACACCAGCCTGTATGTTTGCTTACTAATACGCTCGGATCATGGGGCTCGAGGTCTCTCCGACTGGTCTTCACTTCACGTTATTAGTTCTTTGACCAAAGAATTAGCATCGCCATAAAGTGGCAATGCTGCCAGTCTTCTGGGCACGTTTGCGGATGGCAGCGATGCGGACGAGTACTTCGACGCCTAAATGTCTTTTTGTTTTTTATTTATTTGTATAGTCAGTTAGTTATTTAATTTAGTACCTAGTGTAAATAGTTGTGTTAAATATTGTAAAAGATATTGTATATGTCGCATCCGGTCATTAGTTTGACTAACCGGAACGCCAGCGCCATCTGGCGGCGCTCAACAGAGTCTAGGTTGAGTTCGTGGGGAGTACAAGAGAGTGTGTAGCTAGGTGGAGCAGCTCTCTAACTCTCTTGGACATCGGACATCATACGAACAACATGTGCTCAGAAACTGTCCCGCGTTCCGTATCTGCCCCCTTATTCACAAACACTCGATATGCTTCCGTATCGTATCGAACATTAATCATTGTTATCTTAGGAGTCTTCTCAACGCTGTTCACAAGTCCAAAACCCGAAAATTTTGTCAGTTTAAATCAAATAAACGCCCGCTATTCTTCCAAGAGCTATTTGCTGTTGAGGGGAAGTCAAATCAGGTTATCGAAATGTCAGGTTTTCGATACGATAGCCTGTCGTATGGTTGTGAATCAGGGCTCTGGTTGCATTGTGTACCTATAGTGTGTGATTTGCTAGTGTGATTAATTTGTTCGTGAAATTATAATGTGATTTGAACTGCAAACCGTTTTTCTATTGCGCAATAACCAACACTATACCCACAGTATTCGCCCACAGTAGTTAAAATATGGCTGATAATAACGAGACACACATGCCTTCTCCTTTATATAAAATAAATACATCACAAATATCTCAATCAACTTAACCGATGAAATTAATTCAAGAACTAATTATGAATTAATAACCTCCCTGAAAACTATACCTACTGTAGGTATAACTAAATATTGCTGGGGACAGTGCTGGCCAAAGACTATAATAATCTAGTAGTTAATAAAGTTGGTCCAATCCCCTGTTCCTAAATACATTGTCTATATCCAAACGCCAAAGGTGCGACGTATAACGAAGGTGTTATATTAGCCACAATGTCAGGCGTCACAGGTGAGCTGCGAGGGTCCCTGTCACGTTGATTAATGTGCGCCGGGACCACCGATAGATCGCCTTCGTAAAAAGTGTCGAAGTATCCGTAGACGAGTCGCTACCTGACGACGCCCGGCGGTCGTCGGTCGCCTGAGCCACTGTAATTGGACGTTCATGCATAAATAACTCGCTTTTGTGTTAATCAAATTGCGATTTTACTCGTATTACATACGACACTTTTTGATGTCAATGTTTAACTGTAATACGTGAATGCATAGAATAAGAAATGAATATACATAAGAGGAAGTCCGAAAATGGCACGGCGATTGAAAAGTTGCGTTGTCACGGTATGGTATGGGCCCCAAAATAAATTCAGAGAATGATGATATGAAGTATCTGTAAATGTTCGTCTGAGAAACAACACATTGATATATCTTTGCAAAAACAAACATGAAATGTTAGTTGTGCATTAACTGCTTTGTTTATCTAAAAGTACGTAAACAGAAACCGTTTTCGCTAACGAATGAATTCCTATTCGTGACACAATCGCTGTTAAGTGAACTTTGCTGAAACTACATTTAAGCTTCTGCCTGTGACAGAACGCGCAAAGTCAACAAACAGCCTCGGTTCGCCGGAATCGAATAATAGTCGCTCTCGATTTATCTCGCTCGTTTCCCGATATATTTTTAGCGATCACTAATGAACTGAATTCTATTTCTAGGTATCGAGATGGCTTACCTAGCCAAGTACGTATCGAGAGGTTCACGTCTGGCTGCGTTTTATCAGAGGGGGTATGGCACAGCTTCCCCCTTCGTATTTTCTGAAGAGGTTCGCCGCGCCAAGTCAGATGGTAAACCGATAGTCGCTCTAGAATCAACGATTATTACACACGGAATGCCTTACCCGCAGAATTTGGAAACTGCTAAGCAAGTTGAGAATATTATTAGAGAAAGGGTGAGTTAAAACGTAGAATTGTATACCTAAGTATAAGTATATAGCTTCATTTACTATATGATATCTGCATGCTACGCTTTCGTAGACCCTCCGTAGCGACGCGGCGACGTAATTACTCTCGAGATGTATTTAGATGTTTCGCTATAAAAATATCTTACAGCTTGTAAAAGTTTTGAAATTAAGCAGGCTTGTGCAAAAAGATACTGCTTTTTCCTTCAATATTCACATACCTACTTTGAATACATCCACAGTTTAAACCTTTTTTTTGCAGGGTGCAGTACCAGCAACAATAGCAATCCTCAAAGGTCAGCTGACGATAGGTTTATCCTCTGATCAGTTGAGCTACCTGGCCCAAGCTAAGGGCGTGGTGAAGGCTTCACGGAGAGACCTGGCACCGATAGCCGCTGCTCAGCTGGACGGCGCCACCACCGTCGCCGGCACCATCATAGCGGCACAGCTTGCTGATATACCTGTGTTCGTTACTGGCGGAATAGGTGACGTATATTCATTTTATATTTCGTGTAATTTGCGTTGTAAATTATTGGAGGAATTAGTGATCAACCATCATTCGGTCTGACTAATTTTGCAACTAATTCGGCGTAAACCGCTTTTGCTGAATGGAATTAAAAAGCAAAAAACCTATTCCACAAAATTGCGTCTTATAATGTTTTAGAGTTAGAACATCCCAAGAGAAAGGACATCAAAGCAAATCTTTTCCCTCTAACGAATCTCAATTCTAAATCCCTGGCTGCAGCAAACAGTTTATCAGATAAACCTTGTAACATTTTAACTCACCCGGGAAATGAACTCCAGATTTAACCCGTTTTTGCAGCAGCATTCGTGATCTAATTATAGAAAAAAGATTTCCACAAGCAAAACAATTTTCTTCCTTCGCGTTCGATGTAAAGAACAAAGTTTTAAGAATATCTCAATTTGAAGCTAGAAAACCGTTTTATAAATTTTTCAACGAATTTTATTCTGAACTATTTGTAGACATAAAAATGGCAATAGCGCAACGCTTCAAATGGAAGACTGTTGAGAGCAATTGGTCTTGAATTTCCAATTCAACCATTAGGTAATTAATGACGAGAATACAATGGCAAAAGCGTAGGTAACTATGTAATAGTAATAATTAATTGAACGCACAAAACTCCTAATATTTTAAACAACAACAACTTTTTAAGTAAGAATGCCTTTAAAAGCACTATAGAACGCGTTAGTTATTCTAATCTAGTCTACTATTACAGTGCACTCATTAACCCAAAGTATTATGTAGCTAACAAGCTAACAGCCTCACACAAATAGCCTCATACTGCAGACATAAAAAGACCTCAAGTGCAGTCTCGTTCGGATAGAGGCACTTGTTAGCAGACGGCATTCCGTTGCGTAATAGCGGTCACCATTACGGCACACAACCTTACAATATGGCGACAATATGCGTGTATGGGTACATACTTAACGGATTATAGTATACTAGTCCTGCCGGCTTTCGTCCAGTCCTTTTCGTGTTCCTATTCGATAAAATCGACATTAATTGAATGCAAAAAAACTCGTGTTCATTGACATTAATTAGAATCAAAGTTTAAAATGTCGGTAGTGTGATAACGATGCCACGTAAAAGAGGGAGGCGGATGTGACGTAATAAAATATGTCGATAGACGGTAGGTACGCCTAAAAAAAAAACAAAATTGTGGCTACAATATATTTTTAACAACAATTATGTTGCAATGCAAGTATTTCTTTGTTCATCATCACACTTCTGTTCCCATGTTTCTTCATAACACGCCTCAAGTCATGTCATTGCAATCCGCTACGATTGCCGGCGACAGCACCGCGGCTGCTACTTCAGAAACTCTTTATTATAACTCGAATCGTATTACACCACGTTAACGTCGCGCCAGGCTCCACGTTTAATGAACCTGATTACGACTACCATTTAAATGAAACGACAATCTTAATTAAACGATCCAAAATCATATGAAACTCAACGTTATAGTCAACATTCACATTATTTTGTTTGGTTGTTTCACAAAGCGCCTGTAATTAACGTGCTGTTAATGAGTGTTTACAAGATTATGATCACGCTTCTCCCGTACAAGGCAGTGCTAAGTCACGACTCGCAAATAGTAGCACTCATCGTGAAAACACCGCAAACACTTCAATTAACTGTGCTCGTGAATTCACAAATGAATTTCAACGATATCACGGTTGAATTCAGCGCTTTGCCGTTGCATTCATTACTGCCAGTCGCATCGCAGCCGTGCCGAACTGGCGATGTAATTAACAACGAATTCCGTGAAACAGAGCGCGATTTATCACCTTCTAGATAAGCAATCGTAGTGCTTGCGCTTGTAAATTATCGACAGAAGCAGTCTTATTCCGTTCCCAACGATTTGAATAACGCGTCTGTCCGGATAAGGTTTGCGAGCCTGGGACAGGTAAATGTCTGTGAATACACGAAAGGATGGATACAAAAGGATTACGCTATATCGGCACTTTGCACCGGCGGGGGTTGGCTGGGCGAAGCTAAAACGGCGAATTTCGATGGCCGCTGCGTCGTTATCGTGTCGTAGACGATTTATTATAAAGGTACTGCTAAACAAGAAGCTTTGCAAACGACCTCTCTTTCTCCTTATGCATAGCTTTTAGTTTTAGATAGATGCGCAAGTTTATGTCGTCGTCATAATAGGATAGTTCAGTAGCATATTATTTCACTAAAATCAGCCCTAAGTTAAAATAAATTTGAATTTAAGGCGAGGTTATCCGGGGCTTAAGAATAAGCCTTTGAAACGCTACCTTTTTTTGACAATTTATATCGACTCTATAACAGCGCAACTTCGGAGAACCTCCCGTTAAGTAACTGAGCTTGCATTTGTAATGGTTAGATACATATTTTCTCAGCTTTCAATTCTACGAGGAGCATAATGGAACATAAATCTTATTCACGTCGCCGTCGGTACAATAATTGCCATCTCCCTATGTTATTTGAAAACATAAAAAGTATTACTGGATATACGATGTCTCTTGATTAAATAAGACCGACTTCCATTGTTCACATTATTATGATATGTTGGATCCTGTGTTCGCTTAAAGCACGAAACAAATAGACATTGATGAAGATCATTTTGTATTATTTTGGGATTTCAAAGGTTTATACAGGGGTAGTCCTTCTTATATAATAGAAAGAGGTATTTTAAAGAACCGTCTAGGTAAATTGAACCAAATATCGTATCTATACAAACGATTGGTTCTAACTTCATGTTTTGGAAGTAATCGCGGAATGGGGAACGTACCTGCGGAGTTGCGGACGTATAATAACATACATACATTGAACGAAACTATGTCGGAGCGCGGTCTACCCGCCGACTGCGCGCTACTTCGCCGGTCGCCCACCAGTGATGCAATAATTCCGCTTCCCGTAGCCCCGGCCAAAATACTTCGCCGACATTTTATTACACTCACACAATCGAAGATATTTGTAATTTTGAATTTTCAGCATTTTAGTCAATATCGACTCGTGTTCTACGGGAAACTTTTATTTTATCGGGTTCGCACCAACCACTGAGCGCCTGAAACAATTCAAGACAAATATTTTCGGACGGCAGTTCTTCTTTTACGCAATTTTGCAACTAAATTTTAGTTTGTTTTAAGTACTACTGAGTTTTATTTCAGCTTTCGTTTTACAAATCCAATATCGAGTGCTTATAACTGAACAGTATATTTGCTAAAAAGGGTAGTGAAACTGAATATTGAAAATGTTGAGTATTTCCCGCAGGTGGTGTGCATCGTCACGGCGAGGACACATTGGACATATCGGCGGACCTGAACGAGCTGGGACGCAGCAACACGCTCGTCGTGTGCAGTGGCGTTAAGTCCATATTAGACATCGGACGAACTCTCGAGTACTTGGTAACTATGTGTAGACCTCCAAACCGATTTCGGCCACCACGGCGACCAATCACAGCGGAGACTAGCCTTCGGCGCGGGAGATATAACAGTGCACACTCACTCTTTCCTCACTCTCATAGTCCGATGGGATGGCAACCCGACACGACCGGAGAGAGATCAGGCGCAGCACCAACGGCTTAACGTGCTTTCCGAGGCACCGGGGTATCACACCGCCAACTTCCAAATTTACGGCTGTTTCTAGGAAATTCCTAATGGAAAATTCCCACTTTGCCCGACCTGGGAATCGAAACCAGGACCAGGAGCGTGGGCGCTCAGCAGTCGCGCTTGCAACCACGGGACCAACGGGGCAGTTAGGTATACGTATTTGCTGTCACTACATTATTACTTTGAAGTACAGCTCTCTAACTTCATTCCCGATCTGTTTTCCACAGAATCCGATCTCGCACAAAGATAAAAGATTCTTGTCTCTTATGTTTTACGACGCCAGAACAATACAATGTAGATAAATAATTGGAGAACATAAAATACGGCGGCGATTCCCACTTGACTGTCCTTTTGTCGACCGTGTGGTGCTCAAGACGGTTTTTGATTCAAAAGCAGAACATACCGAACAAAGTAAATTCTAGTACGTACCTTCGTATTATTTCTGTATTACTTAGTGAAAGAAAAACAGAGCAAACCAGCTCGTTAGGTTACGTCGCAAGTTTGGAGGAGAGCCCGGGGGAGGCTGGAGGTCGGTTGCTAAGCAAGTAACTTTGCTGTTTCTAGTGAGAATAGAGCTATGTTGCAATTGTGTACTCAATGAGAATACGCTGAAATGTAACTTCAAAGAGCGCTTTGATTACATCGGGGACCACCGAGTGGTTTTATAGAATTGTGTAATTTCATATTTTATTACATTTAGTTCGCTGAGTGTTCTTGAGGTTAGTAAAATAAGATAAGCATGTGTTTTATGTTAAGTATCGAAAACCATACCACCGCTCCCATAATGAATATTTATTGATACCAATTTGCGTTTTTCTTTGACCTTTGTTTTCTCGTAGCAGTCAACGAATAAGTTCTTCGTAGCGATCTACGAAAAAATTGTACGTAGCGATCTGCGAAAAAGTTCTTTGTAGCGGTCTACGAGAAAGTTTTTCGTAGCAGTGGAATTTAGAACAATAATATTTTTCTTCAGGAAACCCAAGGTGTATGCGTATGCGCGTTTGGAGAGACGTCAGGCTTTCCTGCGTTCTACACGCCGCGCTCGGGTCATACCGCGCCGCACCGCGTCGCTGACGCACAGCAAGCCGCGCGGCTACTGCATGCGGCACGTTCGCTGCAACTGACGTCCGGCACTGTTGTTGCCGTACCGATACCGCGGGAGTATGCTATGGATGGTGAGAATAAATAGTAAATTATAGATTCAGGCATAAACCCCTGCAATTATGTTACTACGTGCTTGCAAGAGTACATTCTGTCGATGTATGGACTGAGTCGCTGCAGTTGCAGTTGCTAATTCTGGAAAATTTGTACTATTTCCATTACTTACTATGTCGTATTAACAGGAATTTTATCGACAAAACGATTGTCACGGTTCAGTAGTTAAACCGCTTGCAATATAGCCACACAACTGGCCAGCCGACTCCTAAAATCACTACTTACCACAAAACATTTTTAACAGACCAAACCGACCGAATAGTCGGCAAACGGCTGTGGTCCGCTCGCTACTTAACTAATACCTACTACTAAACCTACTATACTTCATTATTGCTTAGTTTTCTGTGAAACTATAAAAAAGCGAAAGAAAAGTTGTGTAATATTCACAAAGTGCAAAAATTCTTTAAATAATCGTCGAGATATTACTACCTACTGCAATGTTTTAAAGATTTTATCGAGATTATTCAAAGCTTCATATTATGCGGTATTCCGATTATATGCAGCTCCGAACTATAAAAAGGCTAACGAAAATGCGCAGAAAGGTAAGTTTTACGATAAAACTTTAATGAAAACACCCTGAGAGGGTTCATAGAATGGTTCATAGTAAAAGTTTTACAGCTAAAGATTTTATACTCTACTAGCGGCCCGCCCCAGCTTCGCACGGGTGCAAATTTTTTTTTTCAAATTCCCAAAATTTTCTTTCATACAAACCTTGTCCTGGCAATACCAAACACAACAAAAAAGAATTATCCAATTTGGTGCAGTCGTTCGGAAGTTATGCGCGTACATATATTTCGGCGATTCATTTTTATTTATATAAATAGATATGGCTTAGCCTAATTTTAGATAAACTACAGTCCTTTCACAGTTACTTTACCTCTGATTTTGCATCAATGTTCAAATCACTGTGATCTTTAATCGCCTTCTAATAAGGTTGCTGTTGGGTTGCTGCCACTGACAAATCTGTCAAAATCATTGTGATCTTTACTCTCGTTACTATAAGGTCGCTGTAAGGTTACTGCTGTCAGCGGTGCAATAACTGTGAAGGGACTGTTAGGATGCATTTCCACCTGAGATGAGCGAGCATGCGTAGCGAGGAATGTGTGTAAAACTAACCAATAACAACGCTAACTTAGTTCAAGCTATAAAAATAAAGCGATGTTATTGGTTTGTTTCACACACATCCCTCGCTACGCATCCTCACACATCACTGGTGGAAACGCAGCCTAAACGTGTCATCATAAGTCAAGTTTTCGATAGATGTACCTATAAGAAAAAAAAACTCTTTTTGGTCCTTTTGTTGAAACTGATTCGGTGACATTGAGCATAAGAGATCTTAACTTACAAACGTCACTTCAGATAAACTTGGTTAACCTGATAGGTACCCATTCAAGTTCGCTAACAAGATACCAGTATTTACAACCCATTCATTATGATTTTCATATCGGATTTTTTTTCGTTTCATTTAGTGTTGTTATGTGTTTTTACAGAGAAAGTAATTGAAGACGCCATTACTCGTGCGCTGAAAGAAGCTGAACAAAAGGGGATTTTCGGTAAAGAAGTGACGCCGTTCATTCTATCTGCGGTTGCCAAGGCTACCAGTGGCGCATCTCTTAATGCCAGTATCCTTTTCCATTTTTTTAAACTTTTAAAACCTTTAATTCTATAAATCAGTTAATGAAAATAAAAGCAGTATAGGTTGATTTCGAGACGAAGAGGGGGGGATAAGCGTGCCTCTTACCGAAAGGACTCGCTGGTACTAGCAAAAGACAGAATTGTGTGGAAAAGGGAGTGGGAGGCTTTATCCTGCAATGGGACAATATACACTAGTTAGATTAGGTTGATTTCTAAACTATATAACCATGAAGTCTAATGAATCGTAACTTCCTCTCCATTAATCCACTCATGACCCCCGTAAGCTTGGCTCTTATCAGAATAATTACGACACCATTAAAATACTTAATAAGACTTTAGCAACTGCTTAATTCCGTCGTAAATTAAATGTGTTAGAAACGCCAACGGTCTATAAAGATAGTAGTGAAGCTAATTGCCACAATATCTTTCTTTAACGAGTCACAGACATCGCCCTCATAAAGAACAACGCTAAAGTGGGCGCCGATATTGCAGTCGAATTTAAAAAACTCAAGAATGGTGACAATTCGAAGAATGCGTCTAATATTGGATTGTCGAAAAGCGCTGGGAAATGTACGACCAATTCTTTGGGACATTTTCACACTTCGTGCAGCAACCGGTCTGGTGAAGCTGTGCCATTGTTTTCTGAGAAGAATTGTGAGGGCGACGTGTTAGTGATCGGCGGAGCGAACGTCGACCGCGCCTACAGGCTGAAAGAAGATGCCGTGGAGGTGAGTCTGTGATTACCTGCATGTGCATACTAACAAGGACGGTTGTGTCATTTTGCAAGGTTGTTCGGGTCTTGCATTTTTGTATTTGGAAATATTTTAAGAAATTATATAAATGTAATAGGTGTTAAGAAAAGTTTACGGGTACGTGGCATTTTATGACTTATGAATCACATGCTGTGTTTTCAATTTTTAATTTACGTAATTTTATTTGGTTCAAGAATGTGACACTTTTAGCTGCCATGTAGGTAATTGCACATTCAATAAAGCTAAATGTGCATTCTTTATAATTCGCAGTCGTCGTCGTCTTTATTTTAAGGCTGCTGTAACAGAATCATAGCTATCGACAGTTTCCAGACTCCGGATGATTCATCTCATGCTTGCTTGTTACTGGGTCAGGATAATCAATATCACCCTTCATCTAAGTAATAAACATTATATTTGTATGTTTCGTGACATCGTTACGTATTTCTGTCTGATAGAATATATCGATGTGTCTTTAAAAATAATATCCAAGCTTTTCTTTTTTTTTCTGTCACGGATGAGTGATGACTGAATTAAAGTATTGTTACAAACATATTCCAAAATGTAATTATTTAGGGTGGATTTACATTTGTTTGGCTATTAAATAAAAAACTCCAACATTTTAACAAACTCTTTATTTAATGCATTTATTATGATAATATTAGCTCTCAGTCGCCTAGTGCGTACCTTCGGAAAGTTGTAACAACTCTACTATAATAATGAAACACACTGAACGAGGGAAACATTCAAAGTATAGTGACAGTCGAGAATTCAAAAGATTACGTACAATGTACCATCAAAATGTTAATATTGATAGCAAATTACATTGGGACATTTTACACACATGTCCTACGACGAATTGTTGATGATTTTATTTCTTATCAACTTTTTCGTCAGAACATTTCAAATAGTACAGTTGTGAATTCTGAGTGAACGAAACAGTAATAAAATCAGTGTAGGGTAAAGGAAAACAATACGCACATTTTTTTCACAGAGTGGTCGAGTTGAACCACAACACATAGTAGCACAGACAGTACAGTATACGTACGTATGTCGGAAGGTGTAGGCAGCACATCAGACACGAGCTCGTGTTCACTTCATATCCATTAATTTACAATAAACATAACATCAGTTATACATTTTATAAGCCAAGGCACATGTTATTTTAACCGTTTTTTTTTTTTGGAAGAAATGCAGGATTTAGATTGGATCCTAGCTACAAATTATTCAACTTTCCGAATATAGGTACAAATTTTTATAAGATTGGTACATTCATGTGACAACAATATTAAAAAACTATTTTTCTGCATAAATTCACAAAATATTATACCTACTCTAAGCGAACATAACGTCGTACTCGTCATTACAATATATCTATAAAGTTAGTTCGTAAAAGTACAAATATGTATGAATGTAGGTAGGTGGTCGTACGTCGGTCGAGCCGCGAGTGTGAGGCAGCGCGCGCGCCGCTGCAGTGAACAGGCCCGCTCCACCGGCAGCTATGACATCGAATCGTGACGGCTCTACACACGGCATGGATAGGTTTTACCTATATTTGACACAGCCATTAATAAATTTTACCTAATTCCTTACACCATGAGATTATTGTAATATTTTATGCGCAGTCTAGATTCATAGCGCGATCTCTTTAAATGTTTAGCAAAAACGTCTGTACTCTGTCAAGATAATGATAAACCGTAGTACATACGAAACGTTTTAAATTCTTCTGCCATAAAATAAAATGTTATTAAAAGTGTGTCCACTTTATACTGTTTACAAGCATATAATTGTAGGCACTACGTCGTATAAGCTCATATCAGTACTATGTATTTTGTCAATCTGTCCATGCACAATTACTCGCATACTACACATGTACAAATTTTGTTTATTATTTACATTAACCGACAACATTAGGTATGATTATGAGAACTAGATAAATAGACGATGAGCGAGGAAAGTCGCGGCTCACTCTTGTCCGACTCATGTAAGGAAAGCTGTCCAAACGAACGGGTGTGTGTGTGGCGGACATTACCTAGGTGGCAGACGAGAACCCAAGTCGTGTTGCTCACGAGATCATTGTCTCATCTACGCAAGCACTGTCGGGGTAGTCGTGCAAGTTATGAACAGGTATAGAGGTACTTATAATAAACTAAGAGTTCTATGATAGAGATGTAATATTCTACGGAATAAACTCAGAGTGACAGCAGAAATCTTCCTTGCAAGCGAACCATTTGATTTTATAATTCGTAATGTATCGGTATATCAAAATGTGTGTACCAGCATTCATGAACAGTGACTTTTGCCACCCCTATCATCAGCTATCAAATGACAAATCTAGAATTTATTAAGTACATATATTTATAGCTAATTGTTTACAATCTTTAAACTCATGCTCGAAGTTAAGATGAGCTTCAGGGCAAAAATCACTAAACTGAATGCGTCGTCGGTGTTACAGACTATGGCAATATATTTTAACATATACATACAATTCTTTATTTGAAGACAATGAGTAAAATGACATGAAAATTTGTAAAATACATATTATAATAATTATTTCCGTAAATCTATTGGTATACAATCAAAAACTGTTATGTCTTAAGGCTAAACAATCATCATAATTAATCTTATATTGGTTGATTCCCGTTATTTACTGCTATAAATATTAAAATCGTATTCGAGTATACAGATACAATATTATGTAGGATGGATTTACTGCGCTCTCCTAGTAGCCCAAGTATGCATCATTATATAGTTTGCTCTGCCGGAGACTGCGTTTCCTCACATGCTGTACGCGTCACGATACCTCGGGTACCTCTCTCTCTTGCCACTTCCCTAGGGACCGTAAAGTAAAACATATCTGTGTGTCCTATGCACCTACTGAACGAATATTTAACGGCCAAATTTAGGAACTAAACACAAGCTTTGCTCAAAAATCGATTTCACTTTGTCTAATTACACAATTTATTATCCTTCGATGCACGTTCATAATATTATTCATATCTCACAGTTCACAACGTTTTGAACGACATCACTCTAATACTTATTTGCATCGCTCGTACAGTTTTACAACCCTACCACTATGAACATTACATACAGTTTAGTCCTACCGAAAAATGTCGGTACTCGCAATTGACAGCGCCAATGAATATGATTGTCGCGACAGACGCCACGGCTCCCGCTGATACAGGCTCTTGTAACTTACAACTCGAATTCGGAGCGGGTTTGACGGCGGTGGTCGAGGCGCACGCGCGCGCCCGCTGGCACTCGGCGCACGAGCACGGGCGGCGTGCGGCCCGGCGGCTCCAGCTCGCAGCCCGCGCTCGGGAACGAGCGCCAGCGCCGCCCGAACAGCCGCTCCAAGTAACATCTTAGTCAGATTCGAGTCGCTGCACTGTCCGCCGCTAAAGGTCTGTAATCTCCTCGAGCGAGTTCGCGCATCTCGCAGTTGTTGTTTCCGTTTATTGTTTTGGGACCGAGAGGTTCATCGTGTATGCTCCGCCGTGGACACGGATCCGACGCTCGCCCCAACAGTGCCTCGCGCTCTCCCGCGCGTTCAGGGCTCCCGCCGTGTGCTCGGACTCCTCCGTTGGCGTTCACCGCATTAACTATTATCGTCTGTGAGAGTGGTCCACCGTGGATCGGACTACCATCCATCAGCTCGCCTGCTCCGAGCTCGCTTCGTAATATTCTAATTTTTTGAATCATCTCCTTTATTTCGTACCGGAGGATTCCGAGGAAGCACAATTTTAAAAATGCTATAACGCAATACCCTAACACAAACAACGCGTCTGCGGTTCGTCGAAGCCAAACGAGTAGTCTCTCTGAGCAGGCGGCTGTGTGCGGCGCACAATGCACCGGAGTGAACGGCGCAGGAGACGTGGCGGACGTGACGGCCATCAGCGCCGGCGTCACCGATGTCGTATGCGCCGGGATACGACAGCAGCTCGCCGGGAGCGTAGTTCTGTTAAATGCCGCAAAGTCCGCCGGCCCTGTCACGCCACAGCACCGCTGTTCTCTCTGAAGGCGATCCCAAGCTTGTGAGAAGTCAATGTCCGTGTCGTAGTCCTTTGCGAGGCGAAGCCGCAACTGAGGCCGTAGCTCGCGACAAACTCGCTCAAACCGGAACGCCCAGTAAACGCCGATAGCTGCGTCCCCTACGAGCAGGGCCAGGAGTGCCAACCAGTAGGCGTTCAGCATCCGTTCGGAAAGTCTCAATGCTGCAAGGCAACCGAGGAGCTGCAGCAGCCCCGCCTGCGCCGGCAGCGCCGCGTACCCGTACAGGAAGCCGGGCTGCGCCACACCGAGCCCGGGCACCAGCGCGCGCCTGTAGTCGGAGAGCGCGCGCCCCGCAGCCGCGCAAAATGCGAGCGCCCCTAGCAACAGCGCGCCGTTGCACGCGTAGATCCAGATGCGGTAATAGCGCATTGCGCGATGCGCGGCGGGGTGCGCGGGGCGCGCGGGCGGCGGCAGCGTCATGGTGGCGGGCGCCGCGTCATGGCGCCGCCCGCGCCCGCGCCGCCGCCACGCGCCGCGCCCCACGCCTCTGCAATTACCAAAAAACACATTTCAGACATCAACAGCGGTTTTGTGCAAGTTTTAATGAAATTTTACCTGATTGTGCACCGATAGGATAAAGCCATTGTCTTCTATTGTCAGAAATATGAAAAACGTTAAGAGAAGTTATCAACAATTTCAGTGAAGTAAGAATTTAAGAAAACTACGATCCAACGGCCACGCTACAAGAGTTTCTCTAATTTTATTAGAGCCACAGATTTGCAATTGAGATTCGGACTCGAATCATCCAATTAGATGAAAATATTGAATTGAAACGGTATGTTGCCTCGTAACTTGAGAACATTTTCCAAGTCTAAGTGGAAATTGCCGGAGTGTCTTGAATAGCTCAAAATATAACATTAGGGAAATAGGTGACTAAAAATTATTTTGGCCTTATTCCTATAATTTTCTGGGTCGACTACATAACGAAATAGGCCAACACTGTTATTAGAATGAGAAACCATCACTGTAAGCGTGCCACGATAGCTTGGCGAGAAGATGGTTAAAATTGTTGATCTCCAATGCAAATATTCAATTCTGAATCTGTATAAAATGTAAATTAAATACAAACAAAATTCCGTTAATTGCCAAAGCTCCGGCTAGTGAGGGGGAATTCACAAGAAAGATTGTTTGTAATACGCCTACCACGCCAGTGTTGTATTTACAGTCTAATTAATCTATTCAAAGATACAATAACGTAGGTGTTTGCTTGCTAACTAATCCACTACCCGTGCTATGCACTAGCTGACTAGCTGTATCTAGTCATAGGAGAAGGCGCGTGACCTTCAGCAGTACGCCTAACACGCTGCTATTTTATGTATAGTCTAGTCTAGTCTAGGGTACAACAAGGTAGATGTTTGCTTACAATCCGCCGCCCGTGCCGTGCGCTAGTACTCTGGCTAGTCACAGGAGAGGGCGCGCGACCCTCAGCAGTACGCCTACCACGCCGGTGCGGGGCCTGGAACAAAGAAAAACGAAAATAGTTTAATTATTATTTATAACATGCTTACTGTACAGTCACGTCTATAAGTATGTATACACTTGGCTTTATTGAAAGGCGAATTTCTCCTTTATTTTTAAATGAAATTTTATGTTCTTACGAACATAGTATTTTCGAACCCATACGTTTATGTTAAGTGTCGTATTTCAACGTTGCAGTCGTTATTTCACGAAAAAATCGCAATTGAAAATTGCCAAGTGTTGACATATTGGTGCTCGTGACTGTACAATTATTGTACATTCAACTATTACATTAAAAGAATCCAACCATCTGGGTTTGTACTGAGAATCGAGTAACTTTGAAAATCGAATGGGAGTTTACATTTTCCTTAGGGAAAGAGATTTTTTCAGGAAGGAATGATTTTTTGTAATTGCTTAAAATAATTCTTAGTAGAATTATTTTATAATTTTTAGTAGAATTATAATAATTCTTAGTAGAATTATTTTATAATGTCGGAAATACTTACTCATTTTTAATACTAAAAATATCTAAATTGAGCTTCAAGTTGTTATAAAGCTACAAAGGTTAAATTCGAATTAAATATAAAACAGGCTGAATATTGCGAACAAAAGTAGGAAAGCCGTTTATTTAAAAAAAAGACGGGTTGCACTCCGGGAGTGCCGGCAGAAGTGAAAACTTGAATATTAACGTTGAAATAAATCAATTATTAATTGAATTAATATAACTAAGTTTTTTTCACTATTTCTGCGTCACTTTTTTCATTAATCGATGCACTTTGTTCAATTTCCATTTTTTGAAACACTTTATACAACGTGTCCCAGAAATCAACGTCAAGCCGAAAACGGGCAATAGGCCAAGTCGTGACAGCTATTAGAAAAATATAAAAAAAAATCTTGGTCATGTACTTTTCGAATTATAAGCATTCAAAAATAAATCTCAAAAAGTGACACCCTGTGATGATTTTTCAAGTCCTGTGACTACATTATTAACATTTCGGTAGTTTTTTTCTCTGTGATGTAACCATGAATAACCCTTCTGTAAATTACAGTTAAAAGTTAAAACGTAACTGCCTCAGTTTTAAATTAAATGTTAGATTTTTGCCCAATATTGAATTCAAAATAATGACATCACCCAACTTTAACCGACTGTACTGAAAAAAAAATCTACTACACTATTTTGGCAAGTAACTCTAAAAGATGGCGCGTTTAGTCAGGATTCCAAAATGGTATAACACATACTAATTGCTACTTCTTAATTGAGAAAAAACATTTTTTTTTTATGAAGCCGTATTTCATAAAAGTTTGATTGAGACGAAGAGTGACGTTATTTTGACTAGTGTGAGCGAGAAAGATTCATTTTAACTAATGTGAGGTGACGCTACTTTGACAAGTGGGAGCGAGATAGATAGTGACGCTACTTTTATCTAACTAAGAGGGAGACGGATTGACACATCATTTCATATGTGTGAGTGAAACAGATAGAGACGCTACTCTGGCTAAACAGGGATGCGTCGGCAAATTGTGCAATACTGCAGTACGTTACGCTCTTTCGTTGACTGCACATCTTTTTGTATTCGTATTGACTTCGTACTTACAACTGTGGCTTTGTTTATTGGACTTGATTTGCATTGTGATTGGGATTTATCTGCACCGTTTCTGACAACCCCGGACTTGTTTTAATCGCAACCCCGTGTTTGTGTAGTGTTTTATCATGCCATCTCGATACACCGCACAGGAATACGCCAACATGCATCTCATTTATGGAGAATGCTTATGCAACGCCAATGCTGCAGCAAGAGTGTATCGTGAGAGATACCCGAATGCTGAGCGTCATCCCGATCATCGAGTATTTATTAATGTGCATCGGTCATTATCAGAGGGTCGATTTCCTAGCCAAATGGTTAGCGAGGGAAGACCCGTTATGCCCTACGAAGCCGAAGTCTTGCAAGCAGTTGAAGAAGACAGAAGTATCTCAGTACGTGGAATTGAACAGAGCATAGGAGTCCCCAAAAGTACTGCACATCGTATTTTAAAAAAGAACGAGTTTCACCCATACCATGTACGACGAGTACAAAGTCTGCTACCCCGAGACTACCCAGAGAGAGTACGATTTTGTCGAACGATGTTGCAGAGGCACCGAGAGGACCCGCGATTCTTTGAAAAAATTCTATGGTCCGATGGATCAACATTTAAAAAGGACGGTTACATGAACCTCCACAATTTGCACGAATGGCACGTGGAAAATCCAAATTTGATGCGGGAAGATAGCTCTCAGTACCAGTTTAAAGTAAATATGTGGACGGGAATTTTGAATGGTAAAGTTATTGGTCCAATCGAGCTGCCGGAGAATTTAAATGCCCAGGGTTATTTGAACTTCTTACAGAACCAATTACCAGAATTATTGGAAGAAGTACCACTGAACATTTACGGCAGCATGTGGTATCAACAAGATGACTGCCCAGCGCATTATGCTCTCACTGTACGAGAGTTTCTCAATCGAGAATACCCCGATAGGTGGATTGGGCGGGGTGGTACAATTTCGTGGCCTGCCCGTTCACCCGATTTAAACCCCATAGATTTTTTTTACTGGGGTACGATAAAGGATAAAGTGTACTCTAAACCAATTCAAGATTTAGACGAGCTGCGCCAAAGAATTGCAGAAGCCGCTGAATACATCAACTCAAGAAGATACGCCCGTCTTATTACGCGATCATTTTTAAAGAGATGTAGAACTTGCATTGCAGCTGAAGGAAACAGTTTGAACATTTGTTATAAAACTTCGTAAATCTGATTTAATAAAAATTATAATAAAAGAAATCCAACGACTGAATTTTATTTCAAATGCACCTAAAACCAACAATGTACTTTTTTTCCTCAATTAAGAAGTAGCAATTAGTATGTGTTATACCATTTTGGAATCCTGACTAAACGCGCCATCTTTTAAAGTTACTTGCCAAAATAGTGTAGTAGATTTTTTTTTCAGTACAGTCGGTTAAAGTTGGGTGATGTCATTATTTTGAATTCAATATTGGGCAAAAATCTAACATTTAATTTAAAACTGAGGCAGTTACGTTTTAACTTTTAACTGTAATTTACAGAAGGGTTATTCATGGTTACATCACAGAGAAAAAAACTACCGAAATGTTAATAATGTAGTCACAGGACTTGAAAAATCATCACAGGGTGTCACTTTTTGAGATTTATTTTTGAATGCTTATAATTCGAAAAGTACATGACCAAGATTTTTTTTTATATTTTTCTAATAGCTGTCACGACTTGGCCTATTGCCCTTTTGCGGCTTGACGTTGATTTCTGGGACACGTATACACGAATTTTACGAATACACAGCAGTGTGGCTACTACACAGACGGTCGAGCCATCAGCTGTCCATCCACGTCCGCGTCCGCGTCCACCATCACCATCACATCACATCACCATCGCCATCGCCATCACCATCGCCATCACCATCGCCATCACCATCACCATCACCATCACCATCACCATCGCCATCACCATCCATCCATCCATTATCGTGTCTCACTTGGTTCACTTCGGTTGGCGCCGCCGTAGAAAGAGATGGGGGGGGGGAATCTCTCCTGACGGTCACGTGTCCTGACGCGATGCCCTGACGCAAGTTTAACATTTTTTACCCATTACAAAAAGTGTTCAACGCCGCTAAAGAAGTTTTCACTTCAAAAATATATTAAAAATAAAACTTTAATGGCGTTACACGTTCTTTTTCAGTAATATTAACCAGTGTTGGTCAATACTTACTACATTGACCAAAAAAGGTTGTACTAAAAAGAATCATCATTTTAATATTGAGCATTTATTAAATGAAATACTAATCCAGAAAGGATTTGATTGATTTGATTAATTAAAACAAGTTCTGGGGTAAAATAAAATATTTATTTTTAATTTTTGAAGATTTATTGCAAAGGCCCGTTTATATTACCTGTCATTCATAGGAAATATAGCAGGCTGACTATCAAAAATGGGTAAGACCTTTAAATATAACGTGAAGTAATAAATTAAAAAAGGGGATGGCATTTACAAGTTTTCTAGCAAAAATTACCAGTGTTCAACAATTTTATTTTGACCAAAATGGTTGTAGGTATATTATTTTCCAGTTACATATTAATATGATGATGATGCTGGCCCCTAGGTTATAATTTTTATGAGATTTTTTAAAGTTAAGTATATTTAATTTAATATTATTAAGTGTCTTTCATTCATTATATGGTGTAGGTACATAATAAAGAGTATTCTATTCTATAAAAGTTTGTAAAAACAAACTTTCAGGCTGTTTGTATGCAAATATAATTTTTTTTAATATGTGCAACATAGTTCCCAAAACTTTATCGTTAACCATAAACAACGTTCATAGAAACGTCGGCCATTGTCGGCCATCGTCGCTGCTATTGTTGTTACTTAGTGTTATATACGAGAACACGGCCATACTGTTGGCACCAACCGAGCCGACTTGTCTCTGGAACATGCTGCAACTTGTCTCCTACAATCTGTTTCGGAGTAGTGACATAAATAGTACGTTGCATGTCCGGTACTTAATCATTGTTTATGCTGTAAGCACCTGATAGTTTTGCTACAGGTCTGGTGCAATTCATAGAGTTTGGCCAATGTAGCCCATCCCATAACTTAGAAGGAGATGAGAACTCCTTGTGTAGGAACTTTTCTGGCAGTTGGAGCATTGACGTGTTTCAGTTTGCCACTCTCTATTATTTGGACCGTTTGCCTACCCTACTAAAATACAAGGAGCACAGAATAGCCAGGATAGTCATCAATTCTTATCACCGGTTAGGCCCTTATTATGCCGCTAATAAACTGGCCGCCTAATTCACACTATGACGCCGTTTAAACTATCGCTAGATTTAAGTTTCGAAATAGTGCTGTATGGAGCGTTATTGGATTTAAAAGTTGATGGTGCGTTGGTTTTAGGAGCTTCCACGTTGCATTAACATGACCTTTGGCAAAATCAGTGCTTTTAAAGGGAAAAAACATTATTTCGCAATTTCCTTTCAGTTATGATGTTTTCATCCCAAACCTAAAAGCTCATAAAAGCTCTGAAAACCAAACATTACTATACTTTTACTACCTTTTATGTACACGTAATGTTTGAAGCGTACATAAAATAATATACGAGTAACCCAACGACTAAAAAGACATACAGAGGGGTTTAAACTTTATTTCCTTTGAAGAGCACTCAGCGTGATGGAAGTACAAAGGCTGAAACTGACACTCATTTCAAGCTCCGCCGACATCATTGGATAATCCATGTCATGTGTACTTAGAGGGTAAATTCCAAAACATATTATATGTTCAACAAACTTCTTCACCGCCCTGATAAAATTAAATTATCTCTTCGTTTCAGCACTTTGTCTTGCTCCGCAATACTTCGAATAGTCGATAAAGGGTCACCCACCCTTACTTAAAGCTCTGATGAAGGTGCCACAAGTTAACCTCTACGACAACAACGCATAATGGCCAGGCGTGACTTAACACTGAAAATATCACCTCGACATTATACCAACACAAAAGCACCAACTACTTGACATTTCGTGGCGTCACAGATAATGTAACACGTAACTAAGGCTAAGCTAAGGCATTCACTGACCTGACCTAAACCTTCGTTACAATGCTCAAGTTGCTAAAGGTTAACCTCATAAGACTGATAGCTAGGCATTCTTCACGCCATTCAAAATAACTGAAGCAGAAAATTCCACGCAAAACTTTATAAAACCTCATGTTCTTTCACTAAAAGCGATTGTTTCCGAAGTTACGCGACGCTAACATAAAAATAAATAGTTAAACTGTTACTTTGAATTTTATTATTAGGCTTCCATGTACTTTAAGTATTCTGTGCTTCCATTACGACTTTGGTTGTAAGTAGTTACTTCATTGTTTCGATTTGAGCTATTTTCTAGGACTCGATCAGTTGTTGGAGCATGATAGTGGATTGAGTAGAACGTGTTCGAATCGGGTCACGTCCCCGCTAATATGCTCTGTAGGCGGTGCGAGTCTGCTGAGCGTGCTACCAACTACTACACTACCCGGGACGTCGGTTTGCTTTGCTACGGTCTCTTTGCTATTAACCGGGTATTGTGCAGAAGCGAGGGATTTCAGCAGGAAATTGTATCGAAAAGAAAATACTATCATGGACGTTATCTCACAGATATAAATTGAAAAAGGTGAGCAAAAGTTATTAGTTCTTTTTAATGTAGATAACTAAAGAGTTTTAGATCATCCAGTTCGGATTTTCTTTATTGTTTTCATAATAAAGCATTGTTGAGTATTAACTGTAAATATTCAGGAACGCAATATATGCAAAGTCAGAATCCTGTGTGGTGTAGTTGAGTGACGGCCTTGGCTCAGCGCCTGACGTGGGCGGCGGGCTGTCCCTAGCTCGGAACGTATTTTGCCTGTTTTCCCAATTTCCGTATTGAGTGGCTACATTTAGCCTGAGCTGGGTGCGACATCCGTTACTGAACATTTCGTTGGGAATTGTTAATTAGTTCCAATGGATACTCGTAGGAATATGTGGTAGTTAGGTATGTATGGAACCCTTTCCTCTTAAATAGATCAAAGTAGAATTTAGATGAAGGATTTAAATAACTCAAAGTAATTACAGCGGTCTTCGTTTTACTACACTCAAAAATTTTTGAAGGCTCTTATCCGGCAATGTCTATGTAAGTTTTATTCAACTTTTCGCTGACTGAACAAGTTGCAACTATTTACAAATTCAACACAGCACCAATACTACTACTAGCACATATGTCTTTTCAATTAGCTAATTTGTATACACATTTAGTTCTGAGGGTTGAACTTAAAAAGTGATTTTGTCTAGCGCGATGAATAATTCAGTTGTTGACGCAGCGTATTACTGGCTATAGCTGAGTTTACGTTTGCGACGTTGGCGACCCGTGTCACCCGTCCGTACGTCCACGATAGTGTCGCGATTATAAGCAAGCTCCTTGAGATTTGGTGTATCGTTCTGTCGCATCAGTGTCTATTAACAATCGCTTAGACTAGCTGTGATTTACGGTACCAGCAAGACGGCTTGACTTTTAAAATACCGGTCCATTGTTCGGTCGTTAACCTTTTCAGATATATTTTTCATGAAAACTATCTCGTATTTAGTAATGTAACTTTGATTTGGAAACCTTTGAAGATACAAGACCAAATATAGACACGAAATAATCATCTAATTCAATTCTAGCGGTCCTTATACTGAGTACAAGAATTGAATCCGTTTGATATCGAGCATGCACACCAATTGGCTCTTAGTACCGCGCGATCTATTCAAGGAATCAATATTAGTCGCAATTATGAACGATCAACTCAATCTTTTTTGAGTCGTAAAGCGAGTCCCACGGCTTTACAGATTCCACACAAAGATAATGAATCTGTCAACATGCACAGTCAAAGCGATACTGAAATTCTCTGGAATAGTGATGTGATTATTCTTTTACATTCAGTCGATGTAAAAATAGTTTTGTTTTTTAGAGCAAAATTAAATGAGTTGATTGGTTACGTAATTTTCTAGGTACAAGAATGCGCGAGGAATTCCTACTTAACGCAGTTGTATATGCACATCAAGACAGAAAAGTGCAGCACCTACTTACCTACTTATTGATTTTATTTCAAAGTAGCTCAAAAAATTTAGTCTTATGTCAGATTTATATGTATTTAGCACTAGACAGATAAATAGAATACGCTTTATTATTTACATCATATAAATTACAGTTAAAAAAGCGTCTTTCAAAAGGTTTTATAAGTACCAAGTTGCATTGTATATTCAGTACGAGACTTGACTATTATTGTTGGAATATCTTTGCCAATTTAGGAACCCAAATGTTTCAATATCCAGGTTGCGGAGAACTTACCTGTCTAACTAACAGGTAGGTATTGCTCGCAGCTGTTCGGTAACAAGATAACCAGAAGTCCAAACGGCATCCGACACTAATTGCGTTATTAGGTACTTCTGTAGCCTGAATATCGTAACAGTGCATTAGTTTTAGTCCAGCGCCTACGAGTATTTCACCATTATTCGGTAGCAAACGTTTTTGATATGGGAATTCGTAGCGGGTTATAATTATGGATCATGATTACGAGTGTTTGTTTTTAAAATGAATCAAGCATTGACAAGTTTTAATTGCTGCTTTAAAACTACAATGGTGTGACTAACTCAGCGTTGTTCTAATAACCATCTTACAACAAGTTCGTGTTATCACAAACGTTATTATTGTGATATCGAAAGTTAGCAAACTCTGGGAAATCTTTGAAACCTCTAAAATTTCCGACTCAACGATTTTATTGGTTTATTGATACGTCCGTGGCGCGGCGTTGGTATGAACGAAATAAAACCATCGAGAGCGCGTATCCGCGCGTCACATCACTAACTGCTCGATCGCTGTACTTCGATATACCGCCGCGCTTTGTTTTCTCGCCCATTTCAACTTTTGATCTCTAGTGTCATTGTCTGTTTGTTTTTGATCCAGCCAGCCAGCTCGGTTTGTGCTGTTTGCGGAAGTTTCCAATCAGACCCGACATGTTATTTTGTTAGTTTCTCTTAATAACTTTTTCGGAGTAAATGTTATGGACTGGTCGTTAAAAATTTACTGTATGCAGTCAGCATTATTAACTTTTGTCTGCACTTTGAATTGTCGACTCTTGTTTTTCATTTATTCACGTGAATGCATTTAGTAAATAGTTTATATCAACGTTAAAGAGAACAATCCTTACTAAACCCTTAAAAAATGCTGCTATACAGCCGAGATAGAAAGCAGTGGTGGCACAGTGGTAATAGCCACAACTTACGAGTTGTAGGTCGCAGGTTCGAAGTCGAACCCTGACAAACGCTTTACTTAGTGCAAATTATTCCATCAAGAGACGTGTGACATCTACCAACCCGCCCTGGGTCCGCGTGGTGGATTACGGCCCACTCCCTCACACCGAGAGGTGGCCTGTGTCCCAGCAGTAAGAATATTAGGTATAGGGTGGTTATCCTATACATCCGTTCCGATACCACTCAAGCAGCCTTCAAGCAAATGTGCATTGCTTCGCCACAATTCTCTTACACTGTTACAAGATTAGTATTCTGCATAGAACTTGTACATAAATTAATTCAGTATGGCTTATACCAATTAACGTAACAGGGTGAGCCAACCAGCAAACTGTATGTATCTACTTATGTATGTATCCGCAATACATAGATCCAGAATAGGATTTCCGATACAATAATAGGGTATTATGATCGAGTTATACGAAACGTCTCCGAACAAACGAGTCAATGTGGATCACCATCTTACATACATAATTATATAAAAGATCAAATGCCTAGAACTGCGGGGTAATTGCGCAACAAACTAACAGTAGCAATGGTTTTCATTTTGACAGTACAACAACATTCATTGTGTTTTTTACGTTGTTGAACAGACAAATCTTTCGAACATATGAAGCAATGAATTAGCAATAAAATGATTGTGATAGGAAGTGTCTTACGCAATTAGGGTGTTGTTCAGCCTGGCAAGTTGGTTTTTCAAAGTTCCGAGGTTAAAGTTTGAAGCGAACGAAGTCGCTACAAACAGCTAGTCATAGTAGAAATATTTTATTCTATTTAGAACTGACACGACAAACTGAATAGAAAATACTGTAGATATCTTTTAGCTGCATGACAAAACGTTTTCTTTTGAAAAATAAACTTTTCCGTGTCACAAGTCACAGCGTTCGCGATAAGTATATTGTGCCACGCTTTTATTAAAACATTTTTATTACTTCATTTTACTTGCTCATAAAGCAGCGTTTTATTTGTGTAGTATAAAGAATATTTATTAAATTCTTATGTATGAGGGCACACGTATCTCGGGGAGCGTTCATTCACAGTCCCTTTAAATTGAGTTAACTACTTTAGAAAGATTAAGCAACTCCTACACTCCTTTAAACGCCGTGAAACGTGTCCTGAATTCTTGCAAAGAGATTAGAAATGAGATAGGAGTTTGGAAGAAGGTTGCGGGAGTTTGTACACCGTATTTCATATCAGAAAGTACAATATGGTGTTAAAAGTACAGTCTGTTACATGAAACCTTTTTAGTACTTTACAAAATGAGCAAAGCTGTAATCAAGATTCTATTCATTTATGAATACATACCTACACTCTTCTTGACATACAACATTGTATGAATAGCACAACATTGCACTCTATGTATAAGTCTCGATCCCGCAGGAATATCGTGATAAAAGTATCTTAGCTCCTAATCCAGGTTGTGGTCAATCCATGTGTCAAATTTCAACCAAAACCGTCAGCCGTTTTAGCGGGAAAGCGTAACAAAAGAAGACACAAACAAAAAACTCAAATCTTTTCTCTTTATAATATTTTTGAAGTGAAAACTTCTTTAGCGGCGTTGCACACTTTTTGTAATAGGTAAAAAATGTTAAACTCGCGTCAGGACACGTGACCGTCAGGAGAGTTTCCCCCCCCCCCCTCTCTTTCTACGGCGGCGCCAACCGAAGTGAACCAAGTGACACACGACAATGGATGGATGGATGGATGGATGAATGGATGGATGGATGGATGGATGGATGGATGGATGGATGGATGGATGGATGGAGGGATGGATGGATGGATGGATGGATGGATGGATGGATGGATGGATGGATGGACGTGGACGTGGACGTGGACGTGGACGTAGATGTGGACGGATGGATGGATGAACAGCTGATGGCTCGACCGTCTGTGTAGTAGCCACACTGCTGTGTATTCGTAAAATTCGTGTATATAAAGTGTTTAAAATATGGAAATTGAACAAAGTGCATCTATTAATGAAAAAGGTGACGCAGAAATAGTGAAGAAAATGAGATATTAATTCAATTAATAATTGATTTATTTCAACGTTAATATTCAAGTTTTCACTTCTGCCGGCACTCCCAGAGTGCAACCCGTCTTTTTTTTATTTGTAGAAACACCTGCATCATTTCTCCACAAAAGAAACAACATTTTCGCGTGTATATTATCTCATATTCACAAAACCTGTATGGGCTGTTATATTCAGTAAAGTCGATAAAAATTTTCATTTAACAAATTAAATTTACATTTTATTGTAAAACGGATACAGAATCCATGAAGCGGTGTAATTGAAACAAGGCTGATCCGTTTGTAATAATGAAACACAATCCGCAAAGCCAATGCACTGTACGTTGGTACTTAAGGCAGTTATCCCAACATCGACGATGAGTGAGAGATGAGTAAAGCTATCAACTAGAAACTAGTCGGCGAGGAACGAACAGCGAGTGTGTAGTTGGAATAGTTTTGTCGCTGGGCTATGAGTGAGTGCGTGAGTGGCTTGGAATACTCGCACCACTCGCTCGGGGTGGTCTAAAAATACTTGCTGGTATGTGTAAATATGTACCAAGCGTATCTCTGAGCGAGTTTTCTACCCATCAAGCAAGCGTCGCTGAGCTACTCTCTTCAACACCTTCTTCTCCAAAGGTACCTACTACACTTTGGAATAGGCAATTAGCTTCATATTTTCTAGCTGACCGACTCCTTGACAATTCAAAAATGCCTGTAAATGGTTTAATTGAAATAAATCCTTTGAGATTGAGTTTACCTCTTGTCGCTACGACAAACTAGTGGAGTGAGGTTTCGCGCCGGCGGTGTCAGCGATCAACTATTCATAGATTAGCTCTTTTACGTACGTACGTTTCTTAAGCGAGAAAATCGTTTATATAGCTAATCGTTTCCTCGTCGGCAGTGGAACAACAGCCTTAGTAGTTTAAACATCGCTCGTTTCACAGGAATGAAATAAAAACTCAACAGCTATCGTTCGGTCTTTATAGCAACAACGAATCAAGAGCTAAGTAATGTCTCGAGTCCAAGAAAAACGTTGTAACAATGTGTACGAGCAGCTGCTATTGGCGCGTCGCCAGTGCTCGTAAAGACAGCCAACAGCCTCCGTCGTGACCTTCCATGACCACTATAGCTCAATGAAATATATCTAATCTTTATCTATCTATATATATAAAATTCAAAGTCCTGACTGACTGAGATATCAACGCACAACCTAAACCGCTGGCCTTAGAGACATGAAATTTGGAGGGTGTGTTCTTTGTGAAGAGTAGGTATCCACTAAGAAAGGGTTTTTCGAAATTCCACCCCTAAGAGGGTGAAGGGGGAGAGGGTGAAATTTCACGCGGACGAAATCGCGGCCAGAAGCTTGTATTATATAAATATACCTATACGTTATACTAAATATATCTATACGTGATACTATCGAATATCGCAATTTGAACACATTACGATTTGATGCAGAGAATTTCTAAATGTAAAAATAAATTCATGTGTCGAAAACAAATCAAACTTATAAATGTCAAGTCATCGACAAAAATCAATAACCAAGAGATATAAATACAACTGTTTCTTTCAAACAAACCTTGTGATAACCTTGCAACGTTTGCTTTATTCAGAAACAATTATGTAGGCACAATTGCCTGACACAATTATCCTATACGTATCACACGACCCTGCAAATTCAGAGAACTCTCACAAAATCGATGGCCAGGCCAATACGCAATCCTACTTGTTTAAGCGGAAAAACAGGGAAAAGGTTCAGAAAATAAGAGAGATAATGTATCTTATTACGTTAATTAACTTGATTCACTACATCACCATAATAAGATAAACAAGTTCGTGCTAAACGCTTGTTCGTGTAAGTAAATCGTGATTTTGTTAAAGGCAACGATGATGACCACATGCGAGCTTTATTACATACATATAACCCAGCTCACATGTATCACCTGGGCATCGCCAGGGGTGCGGACGCCGGGGAAGAGTATAAAATTCTTGTTATTTCACTCAAAGCATTTCAACACGGCCGCCGTGATACCTACGTGGCTCGTACCCGCTGGCGAGCTCATACGCAAATATTTTAACAAAATGTTTCACTTCTCTCAAAAATATTTCGAGTCGGTTTACCCTCGCATCCTCAGTACGTACTATGTATTGCGTCGTTAATTAAATAGTTTCACCAAAACAATTCCGTAGAAAGAACGCGACTCTATTTACTTTAGAAAACCGTGTGCGTGCAGATTACAGATTTTCTGTAGATGCCCTTCGCATGCCGGGATCGTGGCTCTACGCGACATACCTACAATGGTTTTTTAATTGTTTCTGTAATTACGGCATTCAACCGGTTAAATAACGTTTCAAAATACCTGCATAAGCCTGTAATGTTCACAATGCTGGGACACAGGCCTCCTCTCGATGAGAGGGAGTGAGCCGTAATCCACCACGCGGGCCTAGTGCAGGTTGGTAGATGTCGATGAGAGTGGTAGGTTCTAGGATATGCCGGTTTCCTCTCGATGTTTTCCTTCATCGTCTAAAGAGCAGTGGCGATGAAATAATTTACACAAAGTAAAGCACCTGTCTGGGTTCGAACCTACGACCTAAAACTCGTAAGTCGCGGCCGTTATCACTGGGACACCACTGCTCTCCTCAAAATACCTGTCATTAATGAACAAGCTTCTGCCACAATTAATCAAAGATACAAATTATTGTATTAGCTGTCTTAAAATTTGATAAAATGAATGTCAACATCCATCGGATAACCGGACCGGAATGATGATGGATGATGTTGTGTTGCGTACCTTTCATAACGTAGTTCACATGTATAAATAGTTATAGCTTGCGAGGAAATCTTTAGGCATTTCCTTTGCCAGATACAGGGACTTTTGACACCACCTTCCCCCTCCTCCGTTACTTATAACAACAGGACAGCGATTCACTGAAAGCATTGATCGATTACGAAGCTTTCACACAAAAAGATCAACAAAAAGTTTATCCTGCGAATAACACGAAGTACTGATTTTATGTAAGTCTATTCACTGACGTGGATGGTTGGGAGAGGAGAGCTATTTATCATTGAACGAAAGGCCTGCTTGACGGCTGAGTGTTTGTTTCCGTTTGAGGGTATTTTGCAGTTGTTTCGCGAAGGTTGTTCCAAGGAATAAGCAGTTATAGTCTCGACATTGTGAAAATATTTATCACTAGGAACTTGTCGCCCCCCCCCCCCCCCCCTAAATCGCATGACATGTAAACATGCATTCCCTCTGCTTGGAATTGAACTGGGAAGCGCCAGGGTAGCCGCGAAATTTAAATTTTCTTACGTTTTTTCCAATTTGCAGGTCAGTGTCCGTAACCCTATTGAATGACTATTTCATGAAATATCAATCAATACAGTTATATGAACTTAAAGGGTATTGATGAGTTTAATTCTGTATAACATACTTGAATCATATTTGTATAACATACGCGCTTCCCCATTAAATATTTTTCTAAGAGCTGATTTTTCAATCGACAGATAATTTTTTTCGTGGAATAAAATTGACGTCTGACAGTTTTTGTATGGAAGAACTGTCAAAAATTCAAAATTATTCCTCGGATAAAATTATTATCTAACGTTGGAAAAATCAGCCCTATGAATTTTTTTCACAGCGTATCGGATAAAATAAAAGAACAATACATATTTAAAAAATAGACTGTAGGTTAGTTTAGTTAGGTTAGTTTTTTTAGGTATTTTCTATTTTGACATGGCGTCGGCGTCGCTCAAAGGCTACAGACGTGCTATTGAATTTCCCTGTTACATCGTTACTCGTTAGACCAGGTCTGCTGAAGCTACGTAAAGGCGATGAGTACATACGTCTATGTATCTATATGTCAACCTGCAGAGTGAAAATTGCACGTTATTTTGAAGCTTACGATTGGCAGGTTTTCCAATACGGTCTACTAGTTTTACCTTCGGAAGCGTCACCTACGAGTATGTAATCCTTTGAGCCACATGTGCTGCAACAAAATGATATGTCACGAGGGACTCAAAGGCCTGCACATTATAGGAAAACTGCCAAGAAGACAGCAGGAATGTATTTGATTTTACTGTTTAATCCTTCAAGCATCCTTCTTTGTTCTAAAAAGCACCAAAGCTTAACTAAGTTTTCGTCTATAACGAGATCTGAATTAAATTCCAACTCTATGGTCCCGCAAGCATGGTCCTGCATTAATCTGTGGCATATTATCAACATCATAATTTGCAAACTGTTTTAACTGACAAGCTATGAATTTCATCGCTGTGGTTTAAACTCGATTTACGTGCACAGCCGCTGAAAGTATTAAATTCATGATCATAATTATGTTTTGACATACGTATCTGTAAGTCACGGTGCGGTAATTGAATCAAACTAAATTTGATCCTCAAAGGACTGTATATTAACATTAACAAAATCATGAAACAGATTTAAATTAATAACCTGCAATTCTGCATATTCCAATAGCTACAAATGCTTTTGGCTCGTTTCCAGCGTGCAACCGATGCTTTATTTCTCTAAATAGAGAACCGCTACCGAATACCCGTTTCGGACATCAGTATCTCAATTGGAACGCGAACCACTCTATTAACCGACCTAAGCGAACTATTCGCGAGTTCGCTGCGCAAGAAGCCTATAATAACTTGTAGTAGCAACTTGTTTACTTGTACAATCGAATTAGTACACGAAGGAAAAAAGGCTTCATCGACACCTAGTTTGATAACTGCTTTCAGTTAGTTATTTCCACGTTTATGTTATGCCATACATTTATAATGGTTGTTTGAGTTATATTCGATGAATATTTTGGCATTTTTAAATAAATCGTTTGGTACACAAAATATTAGTTACCAATTTTCCTTCTGTTTGTTCAATCATCGCTTCCGTTTGATGTTGCTTAACATGTATACATATTTAATAGCGCTTATAGCGGAATTTATTTATATCTTTTCCACAAAAATCAGCAGCTGTAAGAAAAAAGAAACCATAATGTAAAATCTCAATAAATGTTTCTTAGATTTATGTAGTTAAACCTATTTATATGAACAACCGCATCATTTGTGACCACAAGACTTACATCTAAATTGGAACAGTTATAAGACTTATCGGGAAACAATTTGTTCTCATTGCATGAACTGTTGACTTCTTGACACTTCTTGTGAACTATTACGAACCTTAGATCCAATATAATTGTGATTTATATTGTTCTGCACGACTCCAGCTTATTAATTGTGACTTGTGAGTGAAGTTTAACTTCTTTTCTTAATAGAAAAATTTAAGGGATTTTATAACTTCTCCTTTCTTAGAAACATGTCCGTATTATAAAAATATAATATTCTTACGCAATTAATAAAAATGTGAAGGCAGAAAAACATTAAATCTTCTCTTGAGTTTGACAAACAGGATCCCATATCACTAAATTGAGGAGGACTGACTCATATCTATATGTGTACTATGTGCAGTACCAACTTATTACATGAAGAGACACATAACAGCATATTTTAAGCAGTAATGGACATTTACCCCTTTGTTTATAAACGCTGCATAGTTAAGTGACGTTTAAACATCAACAATGACATCGATTCCCTTGTTCACAAACTAAACTAAAATCTTTTTCTATCTCATTAAGAAATGAACAGAACATAAATATTAGTTAAGTCCTGTCAAATTAAGATACTCCATAGACAAGTTTAGACGTGATTAAAATATTGAACATACGTCAATTTATGTCAGGCGCTGACTAATTTGACAGGACTAAACTAATATTTATGTTCTGTCCTTTTCTTAATGAAATAGAAAGAATAAGATGCACTGAACTTTTACTTTGTGAACAAGGGAATCGGCGCCAATATATATTAAACAATCATTGCTTAATTCTAAGCAACGTTTATAAATAAACCCCCGGGGTTTGTGCACACAACTTAACTTTTTGATTGTCCTGTAAACAGCATCACCAATCTAATCCCAATTTGAATCCAAGCTGAATTCAGCACAAAATAAAGACTAAAATATGAAGACATTTATTTCCAACACGACTATAAAGTTAACAATGGGAGTTAATAAGTTTATATTTTTATTTTGCTATAAATGCATTCTGGTCACGTTCGAGCGTGTCCTTGGAGCCAGAAATAGCGAGGGTCGCCATTAATTACTGAACGCCCTCACGGCCCGCCCTGCCGACTTCTGCTATCAATTTATTGTCTGTACGATAAGTGCTATCGATTTTTCTGATGGATATTTATAACTATCAAATCATGTTAAAGTTTATTCAAATTATTGTTTCGTTTCTAACTATTTACTTCAATTAAACCGTTTACAGGCACTTTTGAATTGTCAAAGAGTCGGTCAGTTAGTCAGAAATTTGAAACTAAGTTGCCCATTCCAAAACGTAAGTCTCTATAGAGAAGAATGGGCAAGAAACTCCAAGCACACTCTTTTAAATCAAGAATCAAGATATTACAAAATCCTAAGTAGGAAAATTATTCTTGTAGCTTCTACCTACATGTGATTTTTTTTTATATTAAGAATCAATTCAAAATATAAGATTAAATAAGCCCTGGCAATAGTAAAAGTCCTTTCTTGTATTGTATAATTCTGTTAAGGTCTCCCAAATGCCGAAAAAATGTTGTATAAACAGTCGCGATAAAATTTTAGCCTGCTCTATCAAGTGATGTGGGCATCAAAGCCAAAGTCCAAACAAACCAAACCATTATGTAAGGACCAATCAGAAAAATCAACAAAAATGATGTAACAACCAACCAACCGGATTTAATGCTTCCGTTTTAATTCTGAATAAATATTTACTATTATGTTATTTATTCTTATTATTATTCATATTCATATATTTATTTGAATTCCATGTGTGTGTTTCTTAGAATGTTTAAATTAACTATAATTCACAAAGAAGACTTCCTAAAATCCTCTGAAGTTTTATGATTTTTATAAATCCCGCTCTTTAAAGTGATGTGGGTTGTATATCAAAGTGATATTAATTAATGCTAGTATTTAATTACGCGGAACCCTTTGTCTGTGAGTGATAAAGGACAAAGAGGCAGACAGTGACTCTGGAGAGGGTTGTGGTTGGCTTAGCAACGGGATTGAAAGGCCGATAATACTGGGCTGTTTTTGGGTACAAACGTTTTTTTTTTTAAAGAACCGTCCACATTCTGCACTGGTCCATTCAGTATTCAACCAATAGTCATACAAATTCAAAACAAATGATGATATTCCTAGTAACATAAAGTGCAGGTCCTGTATTGGAATTTGTTAAAATAAAAATAAAAGGCTTTGTCACACGGGCACATACGGGCGACGTAAAAATGAAAATCAGTAAATTATTTCTGGAGAAAAAATATTGCAGTGTGAATTTTGAACAGAATTTGATTCAAAACTCAATTCCGTTTGCTTTATTTACTTCGATTCTAGAAATATCTGCCAGTACCTATAACCACGAGGGGTAGGGTGTGTCTAAGTCTAAATAAAATATAGGCACGTCGATCAGTTCAATTTAAACCTTATTTCCGTTTCGTAAGTTACCGAATGCTTTATCGTGAAATGCGCAAACAAAATACAGTATTAATTTATGGAATGGATGTTTTATATTTACAGACACGGGAAAACTTTGATAGTGACGATTAATAATGTAAATACATTAATGGTGTGGGAATTGTAAACAGCCAAACGATCTCCTGAACAAAACAACGGGTTGATTGTATGCTAGGTGTTCCCTGCGGCTTTGTTCGCATATATATAAACTCAAACTTCCCGTTTGATCCCCTTAAGGGATGAATTTGTACAAATTCTTGCCAACAGGCTCAGTTTAACTTAAAAGGGTGTTTTAAAGAGTTGTGTCATTCATATTAACGTAAGCAATTTTGATTAACAATTTCTCCAAAACTCATCACATAAACTTTGTAAATTTTGTTTGCTCAAGTTAGGTCATTATTACCTATCTTGTAAATAAATGGCCCCCAAAAATATCTGCCCTCGTAATGTTAGACCATTCATTATAGAATATAGATAGTCAAACACACTTGCGAAGAAAGGGAACCTTAATATTATACGTGTGACCTTGACCGATTTTTCGCCTAGGTAGGTACGACGGTATTTCAAGGGTCGCCCTCGAAAAGTACTGACGATGCGCGTTTATAGATAAAAAAATAATGAACGCAACTTTAATGTCTCTTTACTAAACATCATTGGAAAGTTGATCGATCAAGGGGTGTCATATTAGACCGTAAATATTTAGTGCTGAACATAAAAGTATGCGCAGACTATGCGCATACTTACTTTACTTTTACTTACTTTATGTGCACACTTGATGTATAAATTGATTAATCGTTACATAACTTCAAGCATGAAGATAGGTATTCTCCTAAAGTGATTTCAGAGATAAGACATAGGTAATGGGTGTACTGTGAACTAAAAAAAATTCTGTGCAGTAGCATTAAGGTGAAAGTGCAGGGTAGAACGCGAAATCCAAATTTTCTTACGTTTTTTTGCAATTTGTAGGTCAGTGTCAGGTTGTATCTTGTTCAAAATATGATTCGCGACTATAATAGATATGTGTTTACAGAATTATAGTCATTAGAATCATTAATATACCTACTTATCTCTTTAAGTTAGATTTCTACCATAATCACTTTTCCATACGAGATTTGTTCTTATGGTAGAAATCTAACTTAGAAAGATGTATTAATGATTATAATTCTGTAAATACGTACCTGTTATAGTCGCGAATCATATTTTGATCAGGTTACAACCTGACACTGACCTGAAAATTGCTAAAAACGTAAGAAAAATTGAATTTCGCAGTCTACAACTGCGGATTCACCTTAAGTTATTAGCGCGCAGATGCAGCTGCCGCCTTGTCATAATCTCCTGGTAGCCCATTATAATATCCCGGTAAGAGAAGGGATCATACTTGGCCGTTAACAATAAAGCCAAATTACCTTAATTACTGTTATTTATCACTAGCTGCGCCCCGCGGTTTCACCCGCATAAGTGTCGCTCCCGTGGGAATATCGAGATAAAAAGTATCCTATGTCCTTTCCCGGGACTCAAGCTATCTCTATACCAAATTTCATCTATATCGGTTCAGCGGTTTAGGCGTGAAAAGGAAATATACAGACAGACAGACAGAGTTACTTTCGAATTTATAATATTAAGTATGGATTAGGATTAATTTCTTGTACCTTGTTGGTTGGTTTGTACTCAGTGTACTGGTCACTACTGCTGAGTCTGAGGTATGGTAGTGTTGCTGGGTTTTCCTGTCTGTAATCTGATTTTGTGCTCGGTTAATGGCTAAAAGCTAGTCGCCTATTAGGTAGGTATATTGGACTTATAAAATAGTTGACGAAAACTGATCCCATCCAGGAATGCAGGCGGGCAGGCAACATTATGATTACTATTCGACTAGGTTTTCGATCACGACTTTGTAATCCATGCGTTATGTTCGTGAGGGGCGCCGTCAGTAGGGACTGATCATCTCTTAGCTGCAACAGCTTATTTTAATTTAATTTTTGAATTGTTTTTTCTTTCTTTTTATTACGGACGCTTTTAACGTTCTCACATGCATAATTTCAACATGATGTGTCCTAATTTTTGTAACCATATTATTTTAATTTAAAAGAGTGTCCGTGGAGTTTCTTGCCCGTTTTTCTCTATAGGTACCTACTACGCTTTGGAATGGGCAACTAGCTTCATCTTTCTGTAAATAAAGTAATTGGTTTACATGAAACTAGCTTCTGCCCGCGAGTTCGTCCGCGTGAAATTGAACCCTCCGCTCGTTCACCCTCTTAGGGAGGAATTTCGAAAAACCCTTTCTTATTGGATACCTACTCTTCACAAAGAACACACCCTCCAAATTTCATGTCTCTAGGACCAGCGGTTTAGGCTGTGCGTTGATATATCAGTCAGTCAGGACTTTGAATTTTATATATATAGATAAATGCTTTGAGTTTTAAGTTTGTTCGCACATGTAGAGATTTTTCAAACTTCAAGTTTTTAAAAATCTCTACACACTGTAAAGACCATGTGTTCGACGTTTCATATTTCATGTTTCAGTGGCATAGATTCTATCAATCAGTCATTTAAGGAACTGAAACATGTTGGCAACATATTTTACCTAAGCTTGTAAGCCGTTCGCCTAGCCCGCGGGCACCGGCTGTTTGTTGTTTACCCACCGCCGCCGTCACGACAACTTAAAAATTGAAATAAACGAACAAGCTTTCCTTTTCCGTCGCCTCATTTGTTACACAATCCGTCTTTGTTTGTAAATGAAAACTTTCACATAAATTCTCTTTTATATATTTTACGAGTTTCGATTTTTCGTTGTTACCTTTCTTTGGCCGCATTACTAAGGTATTTTGTAAGGTAGGTAGGGTAGGAAAGGCGTCTTTTTGAATAAATTCATTGTTTTGATCACCATCAGTGTTTCAAGTTTTATACTACAGTAATCGTAACTGTCATTGCGAGACTCAGCTGCTAATGTGATTTTTTTTTGCTTCATTTCAAATATTTAATCACGCTATTTCTTGTACAGGTTGGTGTTAACTTCCATTCAAACTCAATGCAGATGATGTTATTACTTTACATGAAAACAACAATCTGCCCAACAAAATTTCCCATTTATTTTGGCCGACCGAAACTATTTTAATAATATGTGAATTATCACGTAGTATAATTACTTCAATGTTTGAAACCACTACAATGCTATTAGATTTCGAAGAGCCAAGTCAAAATATCCTAAATCAATTGTCAGATACTAATGAAACGAGCCCCTTTACCGCAAAACTGACAGCGCAAGGTGTACTATTAATTATCAGTGAGACTAAGGCGTAGTAAAGCTTAGACCTATGTTCAATTCTATATTAGTACCTACCTAAAGCGAAGTAAGATTTATAATATTATTTTGACTGTAGAGTGGATAAATCAATTCAGGCTATAATTGCCCCACCACATGTTCGTCAAGGTTTCTAAAACAGGAATGGAACAAACATGATATTTATAAGTATTCAAATTGGTATGCCACTCCATGATTACATACTCCATGTGTATTATTAAAGCAATCAGTTCTTTTTCCAAATATCGTGATATGCCTAATAGGTACCCTTTTGCTGTTTGGCATTGTTCGGAAGTCCAGTTAAACGTTAACAAACACCACTACATTTCGATTTAACTAATTGACGTACCCAAGCGGCCATCTTCACCTACTCCTGAGAGAATCGACATGATTAGTAGATAGATGGATCGAGTTTGCATACAGATAGAGACTGCAGCCTGTATAATATCTGATATGAGTATTCGACTTCGCTCTAGATATTTGTATCTCATCATCATCATAATCCGCCTATAATGTTCCCACTGCTGGGACACTCGCCTCCTATCTTCGAGAGGGACTATGCTACAGTAGTAGTACGTAGCATATACAGATCGAATTTTTGGTTCTAGGACATGCCGGTTTCCAAAACGGTTTTGAGAGCAGCAGTGATGAAATTATTTACACAAAGTAAAGCGTCTGCCTGGGTTTGAGCCCACGGGCCAAGGGGCCATTACAGTACACAGTTTAGGCTTCTAGAAGCATTAAATTTTGCACAAGTGTTCCTTAAAAACGAAAGTGAGCACTAAGGAGGGATTTTTTTAAATTCACCCCTTAAAGGGGTTAAAATATGAGGATGAAAGTTTGTATTAAAGCTCGTCATTTTTGCCGATGAGAAACATCATCGGACACACAGCTTTTAAATTATATTCACATAGACAATTAGGAATTATGCTCCACACTCCTTCATATTATATTTTCATTAAAAAAATATACGTAATTATCTTATTAAAACATTTAAACGAGGAAAGCTCGTTAGTTGGCTACTAGTACCAGAGCTGATATTCTTGTAACTAGCTAGCGGAAAGTGCGCTAATATTACATACGACCGGCAATGTAAATGTTCATTAAGTATATCGTAAAACTTTCTTCTCTTGCTAATTAAGTGTATAAATAACTGCTGGAAAAGGAGATAATTAAAGAATGGAGTTCGACTTATTTTCATTGTGGATTGTTTATATTTATTACTAGCTGTTCGTGCCCGGCTGAATTTGAGATTTTCATACAAAAATAACTTTTAAATTTTATTATATACTAACCTTGTCCTGACCATTATAAATAACAAAAACAACAAATCGTGCTCAAGTGTTGATTGAGTGACATGCGGCTATTGATTTTCATTTGTATAGATTTTTACTATATTTTTGTATTAGAAGTAAACATGGTTGTGTGACGTCAAACGATTACAGACAATACAAACGAAGAACAAATAAAATTCCGTCCCCTGTGTGTCGGTTGTTTCCCGAGACACAAGACACACGTTATATTTTACAGCACTCATAAAAAACAACACTAAAAAGTTGTTTCATGTTTGTGTTGATTGCAACGAATTTGCCAAATTAAAAAAAAAACTCCGAAAATGTTGACTGCCCCCTAAGGGATACGTGATGTTACATTGTTTTCGTGTGATGTCGGTAAAAGTTTTTCAGGATATTACCACACGTTCGTAGTATAGTAAAAGTTCCGGCAAAACAAATAAAATACAAAGGTAGATAGCAATGTTTAGAAGAGCGTACCAGGTAAAAATAACGGGAAACGCTGAATAATCTCTCTTTTTCTGTTTACCTTAGTTTTATTTTAAAAAAAAACGCTGCGTCATGGATACTGTGGCACTAACTCGTACACAAAATTTCTCCCGTATCTTTTGTATTTTTATACAGTCACAAAAATCAAGAACTTAGGTACGCCAAACAACAATTTAAACAACGCGGGATTCGAACGATATAAACAAAGCTGAGCTCACAAAGTCGAAGTGAAATCATTTGTTTCAAATAGACACATAAAAGGTACTTTTGAACATCAAAATTTACAAGAAAATTAGATTGATTCTTGTTGCCCCTTCCAAAAGGTAGTTTCGAAGAATCGGCCAGAAACTCCACCGTCACACTTTTAAAATGTTTACAATACGTTGTATGTATTAATTATAAATGTAACTATTTACACTAGGTACTAAATTAAATGACTAACTAACTGACTATACAAATAAATACAAAAACAAAGGGACACTTAGTCGTCGAAGTATCTGGAAACGTGCCCAGAAGACTGGCAGCATTACCACGTTGAATAGCAATGCTAATTCTTTGGCCAAATACGACCCAGCCCTCTGGTCACGTGAGAACAATTTTCCTAAAATTATGTGTAAAGACGATACCACACAGACGCCAGCACATCAAGCTACCGGTAACTGTCAAATTTTCCCAATCAACTTTGGACCTCAAGCTTTAGCGATAAAGTCGAAAATCTATTAAAGAAATTGGACAGATTACAGTAACTTGATGTGCTGGCGTCTGTACCTAGAATAAAAAAAAACTTCAAACAAATACAGCCAGCACAACCCCTTCGCCAACCGAGTCATCAATTTTTGATTGCTTCAAACCACAGAACGAAAGAATAGTTCTGCTACCTTTCCACCAATTAAAAACTGAAGGTGGGTAGTAAAAATCAATCAGACGGACGTGCCGCGTCTATCGGGCAGTCGTGCACTGCGCACACGTCCCCGGCGATTGCTTTGTGCCGCAGGAAATTAGTTTGGAACTTGTGAGTGAGTTTCGTACGTCTAACTATGAGTGTATGAGTATGTATTGTGTACAAATACACACCACGCCTGACGCCTCTGAACTCTGTTTTGAACTGAAAAAGAGGAACATGCACTGTGGACTCATGACTTGACTTCATTCTCCTACCCTTATCTCAATTTATTTGGGGTCGGCGCAACATGTCTTATACTTCTTCTACCCATGTCATCATTCACACAGTCCATCCATCGTTTCTTAGTACCTACTGTCATAGCCACTGACTTGACTTCTGTATTCACTAAAATTTTAATATCGAACATCACGAGACACTGTATTACGTGGTTCTAAATAGGTCGTTGTCGTTTTATTTTTTGTGTTTATATTCTTTTTTGCGTCATTAATAAACGTATTTTCTTTCTTTCCTTCTTCGTTGGCGAAGTATTTATTTGGTATTAACTGCCTCGTTGTCTCGTGGTCGCAAGCGCGACTGCTGAGCGTGCGGTCCTGGGTTCGACTCTCGGGTCGGGCAAAGTGTTATTGAGTTTTTCCACTAGGAATTTCTTAGTAACAGCCCGGAGATTGGAAGTTGACAGTGTGATACCCCGTGCGTCGGAAATCTCTCTCCGGTCGTATCGGATTGCCGTCCCATCGGACTGTGAGAGTGAGGGAAGAGGGAGTGCACCTGTGTCTGCGCGCACACTCGTGCACTATAATATCTCCCGCGCCGAAGGCTAGTCTCCGTTGAGATTTTTCGCCGTGGCCGAAAAACGAACTAGAGGACTGTATTTTTATGTTCCAGCTCGAGAAGCCGTTGGCAGCAAGAGAGGATATAGTATAGGTCTGATAGTCATTGCTTCAAAATTATTTTATAATGGACGGACAATGACTATAATTAGTGTGAGCAATTATGGCAATTTATACACACTCTCGCTATCATGGATTGTTGATCGTTGTTAATTTTAGCAGAGACACATTACATGACTTTCAGCTTTTCCCTCATTTAATTACCGACACTTTAATTCCTCGTAACAACTTGTGTCCAAAAATTAGTAATTACTTCCACAATATTCCTTTTACATAATTTATGCCTTTGAAAGTTTAATTACTGTAAAATATCGCTGCTAATTAAATTCGTAGCACAAACGTTGTAGCAGGCTGCTACGCTGCTACGGCGCTACGCAGATTGCTACGCGTTACAAATCACAAGAGAATTCATTAATTGGCACTTTGTTGCTGGCCCAATTCCATTCTTGGAGCACCAAATCCCTCCACTAAATACACTGTAATGTTTTATAAGTAAGATTATCTTATTTATTTAACACTTCAAGTACATAAATGTACTGAGGCGGACAAATGCCATAGGCATTTTCTACCAGTCAACCTTTAGGTGATGCAGAGACAAACGGTTATAGGTGCAATCATGAAAATTGGTTGGTGCAATAATATAAAGATACGCATAAACCTAATAAAACTACAAATATAATAAACAACCTAAATACATATAAATATAAGCACAAATATACATAAATATATTAAAAAGAAATAAGACAAACAATGTATGTTAGTACTTTAAAATACGAGTATTTTATCAGTCTACAGTTTTTTCCGAAATCAGCGTCCGGGTTTTCTTTAGTACCGCTGCATTTTTATGGGCGTCATAAAACGTCGTCTGCACCGACAACCTCAGAATCTGATAAGCCGACATAAAAAAATACCAAAACTTTCATGATTGTGTTGGTTTTCAGTATTCTTGAAAAATTTATGAAGTATTTTAAAATGATTTTTCAAATAAGTACGAAGAAATCAGATACGAGCAAGTTGCATAGTAGTTGTTGAAGCAAGTTTCAGTAACCCGTCTCATGTATAAACATGTACAACTTCACGTCATTTGCACGCGTCACAGACTATCAAAGTGCAATACTGACATTCTGACATTTCAGCAGTGCAACGACAGTTCGCGACCGATTTCTACCAAGCACTGCCTTGCACCGTCACATACTTAACAAAATATATATGGAAATAGAACTATTCATCAACTTCCTCATGCAATAAATACTTCGAAATATTAAAACTGAGAAAGTTTATAACAGTTTTATGTTGTAACCGCGGCCATATTTCCGCGGATAATGTTCAAAATATATCACATATCCGGGTCACTGGCAAATTAATGTAGCTGTCGCGTTAAATTCATTTATCAGTTCATCTCGCTGGAAGTGTGTTTATTATGTTGTATTGTGTGTGCTCACACGGAATATGGCTTTAAGTTTCAAGTTATTTATTTCATAACAAAAATACATTTGTGTCGAAATATTTGCACAGTAAGTACACAAAAAGAAGCAACATAAAAAAAATAAAATATATAAGTAACTTCGTTCCTCACCCATCATCTAAGTTAGAATGTCTATCCAAATTCAAAATACTAATGTTACAGAACAAAGTCCTTATCAAAAACTACAAAAATACATTTAATGTCAAAAACTTAAGAATAAAAAAAATTATAATAAAAAAAGCAAATTTTATAACAAAGTCAAAGAGCAGTGGGTACACTTATTTAATTTAAGTACTAGTTTTAAGATTTTTGTCATTACAAAATTCCTCAATGCTGTAATAGGCTTTAGTGATTAACAAAGCCCTGAGTTTATTTTTAAACATGTTCACATTCTGAATATTCTTTAATTCTACTGGTAATTTGTTAAACAGATTGACAGACTGCACACGTGACGAGTGTTTGACAACTTTAAGCTTTGCCTGCAGAATAGTAGGAAGATCTTTTCTGCGAGTATCTACTCTATTTTTTCTTTCATCTTCTGTTTCAAACTCGTTTAAGTTTTTGTATAGATGAGTAAGGAGAACCAAAATATAAAGACACGGTACCGTTAAAATTCTAAGTTTTACAAAATACTCTTTACATGATTCCGTCTGGTTTAAACGAAGCATGGTTAAAATAAAATGGTTTAGATAAAAACAAAATTCGATATTTTACGTAATATTACAATTGTGATGCGTCTTATAGATATGTAATTAGTCAAACGATTTCCAATAATTTGCAGCTGGTTAAACTGGTCAATAATGGTTTACAATGTTTGTTAAAACGTATTTACAGGAATAAATTCAATTTAATTCAATTAATCTTTATTGCAATTCATAATGTACACGTACTCGTACAGGTAGTAAGTATTAAACAATAGAAACAATTATGGACCCTTTCGGGCACAGCAAATATCATTTAGGTGTTATTAAAAAAAGTAATTAAAAAAAGTAAAAAACCTGACTTACCTTAAACTAAAACTAACTGAAAAGCTAAAATCCAGCCTTTTTTAAATTAAATAAAAGTTGGAAGCAGGCGGGACCCATACTATTATTATGTTTTCAAACTCAAATGGGTCCCGCCTGCTTCCAAGTTTTGAGGTTGCAGTCGGGTTTTTAGTTTTTTTTATTACTTTTTTTTTATTTCCAGCTTTTTAGTTTACAAATGTGAAACGCAGACGATTTAGTTCTTGGTACGTGTTTTTTACGATTTGTCACTTCAAATTACTTTTAACCATATAAGTTGTATATTTTTGTAATCACCTTTTAAAACCCTTTATTTTGATACCCCACTCGACAGGTTTTGAAAAACAAAATTTTGTTTTGAAGAAAAAAATTCGGGCATTTTTTTTTTCATATTTTGATATACCCAGTGTCTCTCTCACAATTAAGATGAATCTAACGGCACCTTTCAAACTGAAATCGATCAAGCCGTTTAGGCTACAGAGGGTGCCAAAGAAATATACACACAATATACACTCGAAAAACATAACCCTCCTTCAGGAGCAGTCGGGTAAAAAAGAAATTAATTTTGGTAAAAATAAGCGTGATAATCTATACATTTGATAGTTTAAACAAAAAAGTCTAGTCAAATTAGAATTAAAAAGAAAAATGTTCCTAAGCTTAAAACAAAAGCAGATAAAACTAATTAGGCAACATCAATTCCAAATCCATTGAGTTGAAAAATAATACCCACTTAAACGTTATTAGCGAAACAAAAAGAAAATGGAAGCCAAGCCCGATAGCCCAATACACACCTAACCGAAGAGACCAGTTAGTTCCGCTCAATTAATAGTGATAATAAATCTTAGCTGATACCCCCGGCCCCCGGGCCCCTCTGCCCCGCGGGCCCCAGCCGTTCTATCGCACATTTTTAACATTTAAAACTGAATAAGGTTAAATGTCAAGTGATAAAACTTTCAGGAAAGTTAATGATCGGCGACACGGAACTTAGCAATCTACAAAATCTGTTTAACCACGTTTTTAAAAGTTAAACTGGGTCGACGTATACATATCTGTTTGGTTTCAGTATGTATCTGTAGAAGCTATTATAGTGGACTATGCCAAATTGCCTCTTATATTAAGGTCAGAGGCTCGGTGAAATAGGTTTCCGGTAATCCTATCATGCGTTTATGTTCCACTGTATAGGTATACTCCAGGTTTTTACCTCGGCGGGAGCGGTGGAATCCCGCACCCCCGGCCATAGGTAGAGGTGGAACACCGCGGTGGTTTTAGCCGGTAAGAGTCCGGCACGCCCCTCTGTCACCCCCACGATAGAGGAAGTCCATGAGGATTTCCACCGCGCATGAAAAAAAAAATTCTACGCCCTACTTAAAAAATTATTTTAGACTTTATTTCATGTAGTGCCCAAAATAAATAAAAAGTTTATTTGCGATGGAAATCGTTTTCAATGTTTGTTAGAAAAATACCTTTTTGGACTTGCACTACTTAACTAACTTTTGTAATAACTTAAAGAAAAGATGTTAATTTGTGGAAATAACACAACTTCAAAAACAACCATAAAAACAGCAAAGTGAAAGCTAAAAGCGGCCATCATACCACAAAATTGCCAAAACAATATATTAACTGGTGTGTTTACTTTGCTGGCAACAAAATGATTGAATAAAGTGCACACAGTAATAAAAGTAACAACTCTAAGAACAGCTTACTTAGGTGGCATGACGTTGAAGGTACTCCTACACCTTGGAAAATTCCTGTAACGAAAGAAAACCCAATTACGAGTAATTCTGTTTAACGGCGTCCAATTTAAATTAACGACAATGTTTGAACCATTAACTACATGGGCCTGGATGTTTTCTGATTGGTGGAAGATGATAATAATAAAAGTCGACATAATGGATGTTGAAACAGTTGAAAATAAAACGTAGCGAAATGGAATAACTAACAATATCGATGGTATGGATATCAGTGAAACGCATTCAATTAATAAATGTCATTGATATAATAGACAGTTGTCTATTTGGTTACTCGGTGTCATCGACTGGCGTACGTAGAATCAATGAAGGTTGGATGACGCACGCACGCCGCACGCCGCGTTTATGTAACGTTCTCGTCATAACCTCCACTGAATTATGTACAACTCGTCGCTATCTGTCATTTGCAGTGTTACCATGAAATCGACAAAATTCCCACTCTCAGCGAGTGTTGAGAATGTACGAATGCTAGATTTATTCGCGACTCATTGTTTTATTTCGGCGCACGTTGCCAACATCACAGCAGGAAATACGCAATAGAAAAAAAAACATCTTATGAATATTTTATCTCCGCAGTGTCGGACCGCAGTCAGACAAAAATGGTTTAATTATAACTCCCGCTTTGACGTCTCGTCATTATCAGAAAGCCTTATCTTCCTTCGAAAACCTTTCATCATTTTCGTAGCAGCTCTTTCTATATCATAATCGAATCTCAGCCTTAAATTCAATAGCAATTTTAACCTAGAAAAATAACTCATACTTTTGTATTAATTTCTTGAAGGTCACGGGGTGTACTAGTGTCGTTTACACAAAGGGAGCTTTATAGTTTATAAAGGATTACTGTAACATAAACATTAATTATGTGTAAACAATATGGCATCCTGCAGACAGGTGGCACTTGTAATTAGGAAAATTAATTCAGGAGGGGCTGCTCTCACTCGCAGCTCTCCCTACATCGGTGAAGCGCCTCATTTTCTTGAAGGTCACGTGCTCATAAATCCCCGGCACTCATACAGATTGTTTACTTTGAAATTTATAAAAAATGCAACGCCCTCAGTTATTAATGTAAGACAGGCAGCTCGACGAGTGATGAATGGCCTTGCAGACGTGAAAAAACAACACCTAAGATATATTTTACAGTGGAAATATCTCCTCGGCGAATATTGGAAACTGGTTATTAACAAGGCAGCTGAGGGTTTTCGTATGACGCTAAGTTCAGGTTAAGTGAGAGGTTCAGCGAGCGCGGTAAGCCAGCTGTCTCGCGTAATATAATTACCTCCCCGTTATAAGTATATTAGCCGTCACTCTGATAGACATTAATAGGGATTGGAAATCTGGAATCGCGAATATAAAAGGAAGAAAGAATGCAAGAAAAGAATTACTTTTTGACCGACTTTATGCAGATTATTGGATGATTTAATTGTTTATTTTTATTTAGTTGATTTATGCTTTGATTTAGATACATTAATAAATATCATTATGTATTATTTGGTATTGGTTAAGTATAATCATATTATATTATTTAAAACGAGTAACAATAGTAATTGGCACACGTTATTTTAAGTATTTTACCATAATCGTAATCATTAACAATAACTACACCTAGAAATAGGCAGGTGGTACAATACATTCGTTACCAATATGCTTGATATAGCTCACTAATTGGTTTGTGGAATGCCGATGTAGATAGATTGACAGTATTATTAATTGGTTCGTGTTAAGTATATTGTAACATTTGTCGTGTGGCACAAACAACACGCTCGCTCGGACGCTCTGTCAGCTCCGATGAGCTATACCTAAGGCTCGTATGTTCATGATCGATAGTCGTACAACGTTATATTACTTCCAAAACTTGCTACTTAACTCTCAAAATCCCACTTGGACGCCTTTTAAAGCCATATTTCGACTGGTCATAAAACACAGGCTATCTAACAAAGCAATGGTACGAACATTAATCTTATTCCAATAAATATTTGTTTAGAGAAATAAATTTGTATTCGTGATGTTTCTCCATTTATCTATATTAAGTGAAAGGAGAATTTTCGTACACTTGCGAACTCTCTGCCTTTACAAATATACATAGAGTGTTTGTTGTACACAAATAATTTTACTTCTTTACTACGCAGTCAGCAGGTATTATTGACTATGTCGATCTGTTTCTTCCACGGTATAACTAATGACGTACAATGAACAGGCAAAACTTTAAGTTACTCACGTCTGCTTTGCAACCTGAAAGCTCAGGCTTCGTTCGATTGCAGAATGCGATGTCAGTTTAGTGAACCATTCATAACTTACTTATTACAATGCCAGCACGACTTTAAATCATCTTATTTTCGTTTTTCTTTATTATCTTAAAATATTTAGATAATTTAAGAACGAATAGTCTTAAAATAATAATAATATGTACATAAAAAGGAATGTATATAAAAAGGAATGAATCATAGGGCATAAAAAAATCCGCATCGCAACAAGAAAAATGCCCAACAGGCAATGCAAAAATTACCACGTTGTATGCCGATGCTGATTCTTTGGCCAAAAAATAGGTCATTACATCATATTATTTTAAGTATTCAGGATGTACAATAGATACGACATCCCAACGAGTACTCGCGCGTTTGTCAAAGAATTTTGGGAAGCAGAGCGCAACTAATCCAGATACGAAACAGAATATGTATCTACCGTATTCATGCTAATCCCGGGTCATGGATAAAAACCTAATAAAGTGTACGTACGCGGAGTAAAATAACGTTACTGTAACAAAGCACCCAAGTTTGTTTGCATTAGTCGAATAAATTGTTGGATCACGTTTAAAAATTCTTTTATCGGTAAGTTACTTTGAAATCCAAAGACTTACAATGAATAATGCAGTTTTCAACTCATAAATGTCTATAAAAACTGAGCAGTAATGAATTGGGTTTTAAAACACCCATTTTAAATGCCATTAGTGAATTGAATTTTTATATTCGCTCCCGAATTTAAGATATAAAATAAAAAACGATAGCATAATCATTATAGTTTCATATTCACACTGACAACATTTTTGAGACTCCATTTAACATATTGTATGGAAATGAAGACGATATCAAATAGACATATTTTGACAAGGGTAAGAAAATATTGGGGTAGTGATGGCTTACTTTAGTGATCCAACGATATGGGGCCCGGGCCCAAGGCTTTTTGCTGTTATCTTGAGATAAGTATCTGAGAAACTATGATTCTCCTATTGCATTATCTGAACATATAAAAGGGGCGACGGTTCTCGGCAAACTTAACTGCCGACTAAGCGACATTAATTTGGCTTCCATTAAAACACTATTCATTTTCTTTTTTCTACGTTATCTGCGAGAGCTTGTGCTTTAAAAGTACCTCATATAAGCATAAAATACTTTTCTCTCAACTTAATTATGTACGAGTAAATGTAATAAACTATGCAGTAGGAAGATAGAATCTCGTTTATAAACTAGTATAAAATTGTTCCTCGTTATACACGTTTTTATAAAATAATTAACAACATTTCAAGTACCGTGTGCGCTAATTGGTTGCCGTCGTAATACACACAAATAAACTGAGTGATTAAATTCATCCTCTCTGTTGCACAACAGCTGCATATTACAAATTGTAATTACAACATTTTTCGCTGTACTATGTCTGCTTGATAAAATTGAGTGATTTTCAATTATTCTCATTGTATTTTTTAAATTGGATTCAATTTACCAGATAGTTGTTTGGACAAACATCATTAATGAATAGGTACAGTCAGCATCAAAAGTCGATTAACACTATCATTTTTACATGTTATTAAATTGACAACAACTTTTTTCAATAAACTGATTTTTAGCTTTTCACATAATAGACAAGAGTATATATTCTAAAAAAAATTTCTTCTGCTGCAATTTTGAACAAATATTTTGCTCAATAACTAAGATTAAAAAAACTGAAGTGTTAATCAACTTTTGATGCTGACCGTACGTGCTCGACGTTTAAAGCTTACAGCGCTCGTTAATTTTATTAAAACAAAAAGCAAAGTAATAATGCTGTTTAATTGGTAATTTTATAAACATTTCTACAATAAATGCTGTTATTCTGAAGTAAACTAAACTTTTTTATGAGAAAAAGCATCACAACTTTTTTTCTCTCGTTTCCCACTCTTAAAGAGAAACGAAAGTATATTGATGTTCAACGTGTCGATAACGGCATATCGATCAGAGCACTCCGTTTGATTGAATCACTAAAGTGATTAATTATTGTTGGCAACACCAGATTAGAAATTAGTTCATGCAATTATTTAATTGCAATTAAGCGTTGTTTTGTTCGTGTAGCCGAGCGAGCGGCGACACGTGTAGAGGCTTTGTGCCATTAACAACCATCATCTGAGGCTTCGTTAGTGTTTACGAAGTTTGGGTCGTAGCTCAGGGACGAGGCAATAACATGACATTCCAAGTACCATGAATATTAGAGTAGAACATAGAATTTTACTTTTAGTCAATGGGTGGCCAATCCATTCACAGTCACACGCTACATTGCTACGCAAGGCACGGTCAATTCATACGGCACATTCAAAGGGGGATCTGCTAAGGGATTTGTACCGATGTATGTTCGTTCATACGTTGCACTAGTCCAAGCCAGCTGAAAAGCCGCTATCTAAATAACTAACTTTAACACAGTTGGATTGAGAAACAAAAAAAAATAAGAAACACAAATTAACAATGATACTGGCCAGCGAACATTCATAAAAATTACGATAGCAATCAATCAAAAATTAATCACTACGAAGGAGAAAGTAATCGGAACTAGAATGACTATACTACGTAACTATAAAAGTACAATTATACTGACTATACAGGGTGAATTTTCCAAGTGGGCGTGGATGGCCAAATTCTAAACTATGAGGAATAGCGAAAAGTACTCAAAGGAGTCGCTGGCTCGATTTTGATAAAAACTAAAATTGCATCATTGGATTTTTGAAAAATCAATATTTCTAGCCAGGAATCGAACCTGTTGATTTTGAAAAAAAAAAACACACACACTGTATTATTACACCATTCGATAGTGTCCCTAATAAGGATCAAATTCTGGGAAGCAATGACATACGGCAAACTTAAGGAAAATGTTGAATTTTAATAAACTTCTTCTTATATTAAAGTAGGTTCATACCTACATTACGCACCTTGTTCGAAATGATGCTCAATATTTTTATTAACACACCCGAAGCGCAGTCACCCTCATAACATTATGTTCTAAATTCAAATTTCTATTACGATCTTTGGAAAATATTCTAATGGAATCAATAATATTGTAATGCTGAATGCAGTACAATCTGTGAGACGTCGAATCCAGCTATGTATTGAAAACGGTGGTCATCATTTTGAACAATTAATCAGTTAAGATTTAGTAGGTAGGAAACATAACCTGGGCCCGGCTAAATAATAACAGCCGCACAGGTCAATCCATCAGGTTAAGCTACGCTTGCCGCGGTTGGTCTATGGATGGGTGACCATCTTTACATACCGAGACCCCTCCATGCCTCGGAAAGCACGTTAAGCCGTTGGCCCCGGCTGTCATTCCTGGATCTTTGACAGTCGTTACGGGCAGTCAGAAGCTCGAAGGTTTGACAACCAGTCTTACCAAGGGGAAGGGGTATCGTATTACCCAGTAACTGGGTTGTGGAGGTCAGATGGGCAGTCGCTCCATGTAAAATACTGGTATTCAGCTACATCCGGTTAGACTGGAAGCCGACTCCAACTGTGTTGGGAAAAGGCTAGGCGGATGATGATGAGCTAGGTAACAAAAGAAAAATAAAAAAGGGATTTTGTTAAAAATGAGCTCTTTCCTTTAGTTTGCCGTATGTCATTACTTCCCAGAATTCGATCCTTATTAGCGACACTATCGAATGGTGTAATAATACAGTGTGTGTTTTTTTTTTTTCAAAATCAACAGGTTCGATTCCTGGCTAGAAACATTGATTTTTCAAAAATCCAATGATGCAGTTTTAGTTTTCATCAAAATCGAGCCCGCGACTCCTTAGATTACTTTTCGCTAGTCCTCATAGTTTCGGATTTGAAAAATTCACCCTGTATATATACTGTGATGGAAACAAAAGGAAAAACAAAATAAATCAGGTGCTTATCGCTCCGTGCAAGTTGTGTAGAGCTTGCGCTTAAGCGAGCGGCTATCAACCTATCAGTGCTGGCATTACGACCTAACCCGTTACGTAGACACGCGTTTGTATAACGGTACCAAAGTACCTAGTGTTGTTTGTGTGTGTGTAGGTATGTATCCTCACCTCATTGTTGAGGCAGAAGAAAATATAAACATATTAAACACAATTCGCAATGACGTTATGGCGAGTAAATGGTCGTAAAAACTACCAAATTCGTAACAGACGCTTTTTATGACGAAGTTTTTTGCAAGGAAGCTATAACCGTGCGGAATTGCGGATGTACTGTTGTAAATAATTTAATCCGGACATTATAAACATTAATTGTCCAAATTATTATCCATAACATGTATAGATAGTAGGTATTACTGACCTTATTAAAATATTTTCCTGTGAAAACGATCTCCACGGGAATAAATCATGTCTATGGGTGTGTGGGGTACCCGCGTCCCCCGTACCCCGCCCGTGCCTCCACCCACGCCCCCTGGGATCGGGTAGCTATTGCTTGGAAGGCCACACAAACGGACCAGATCTATTTTTAACCAAAAACGCCTGTTTATTGAGTCTTACCAGATATTTAGTTTAGGTTTTTTTTTATATTTCTCCTTATTATTGGCTTACTGGTATTGTTTGAAGGCACAAGTCTGGGCCCAAGTCGTTACAAAAAGCTGAAAATATAACTATTGGGATGAGCTCATATTATAATGCCGACTGTCGATATTACTTCTATTGATACGTTCTCATTCTCAATAAAATTCTGCGATAAAATATTCACTAGGAAGCTTCTCCTGGTGGATATCTAACTACCGATTTCGTTCTGAAAATGTGTTGGAAAGCGAATATAATGAGATAACACAAGAATATAGTAAAATGTAACTTTCCCGCCGACGGAAATGACAATTTTCGTGATAATTTTTGAAAACGGTCGGTAAAAAAAGATAAGAACCAATTCAGTTAGCAGCCGATTTCTGAAATTGAAGGAAAGATGGTGCTATCATGCTTAGTCAATGTTATCGGTCCATCACAGGTAAGAGCCAGTCTTGAACGAAATAACTTAATACTATACAATATATGACCTTTCTCTGGATTATGAATGGGCATGGCCCTTTTACGTTTAATTTACTAATGAAATAAGAACTCTTGGAGCAGCCAAGCTTGTTTCTGAAGGAGACATCGCTGAATAGTATGAGATATTTCCTTCCCTACCCTTTTCCACTTCCTTCCGAGAATCTTCTAAGCATAATTTTCTAATAAATCACTTGTAAGACAACGTACGGCCGCACAAATACATACATCATCTTACGTACGCCGTAATTCGGAACATGAAGTTTGTATGAACGTAGAATTTGTACGTCCACGCCAATGAATGGATAGTTCATTGCGGAAACTATTTAAGTAATGCCGAACATGCCGCCGCTGCCATTTGGCGACTAAACTATTTTTAATTTATACAACAGTTGGACCCGCCGTACATTGTTGGCATGGCAACATGGATAGTGGATAGCGTGTCTAGTTCCAAAGTTTGGATCCTAACGTGCTTCCTACAGCTATGTGGAAGATAGACGAGTGTACTCCAGACCTGTTCGAGTTCTGAATCAAATCGAATTTGTTTCGAATTAGTGTCAATATATAAGTCGATCGATACAAATATGTGTCAAAATGTCGAGAGGTCATATTGGACCACGTGTAATCATGATCAAAAATGATAAGGGTTCATGGAACATTTAGAAGAAAATCTGTAGCTACGCCCAAACAACATCATCTCTAATGACATACGCAAAAAGGTAAACACCAATTCCCAAATCGGCCTGAGGACAGTTTCGTTTCAAACATTGAGCTTTCGGGCCCACTTTCAAACCCCGGCGCTATTTTTAGAAAATTCGCCCATAACCACTAGAAAAGCTCAATGGAATGTAATATAAAGACCTTCCTCGGCAAGTCCCGTGGGATTATGTCCCATCTCCGCGAACTAGTGAGATAAATTGCGATATCTCGACAAACGACGAAACGGTGGCAGTTAAGTGTATAGTACTAAAAATAGCGAGATCCAATTAGGTGCGGAGTCCTCCTTCGTCTCCGGTATCACGGAGCAGTTAGTGAGCTCTCGTTAAATATGCAATTGAGAGCCTGAACTTCGACACTTTGTGACGGTCCTTTCCATCTACCTTTGTCAACATCAAACATTACAGGCGACCCTTCCGAGTGCTCGAGTAAAGATTTTGCCAATTTACGAGCATATCATAGACCCTGTTAGACGTGCAGTTATGTAACCTTTTTATTTGATGGATAATAAAATATAATAGAGTGTGTCAAGAAAGACTATTCTTTGTTGCTTTTTTGGTATTTTCATTTCAACTTTGGAGCTTTTTTATAAGGATTCAAATATTAAATTGATTTAAGTAGTCCAGCCGTCGAGAGAATGCGTTTCTGACAGCTCTGTCAGTGTGATAATTATTCTAGTAGCTAATAAAGATCAAATTCGGTAAACACGTATTCGTTTGTATGAAACTGACAGGTGTCAAGAACGCATTCTCTTGTCGGCCATACTGTAAGCCAAATTGAGCTGTCGTGAGTTTTAGTCACACATGACGTATTATAGAGTCATTAAAATTATATTTTGATAACAACAATAATTTTAACGTCGGTACCAAAACTAAATTCAACATACAATGCTAAAAAAACCCTAAATCATTATTTTCACAGGTTATTCTTCCTTTATCGTATTTTTTCTAAATATTGTTAAAGCTTGGATCACATCATCAATTACCTCAGACGCTACTATTATTGACAAAGGCTTTGTGTAATAAACACGCCTTTACATACAGAGGGCAGAGACTGGTAAAAAGAGGCTATATTCTACTTAAATAGCTTAGGGCCGGTCCTAAACATGGGCTTTTTACTCCGCGGCTTGCGATGTTACAGTTATTATTATCTCCCTTTTTCTCGGGAGTATATGAACGGGTCAGTTAAGGTGTCATGCATTTACGTTATTATGTTGATAACTGTCCTTCCCTTTTCCTCTGGCCTTTTTTTTTTTGTGGATGGTGTGCGGATTTTGTGGTTGTATAGTGGAAAGCTCAATACGGTTTCTGCTTGTATAGCGATATATCGAGAAGCGAGAGGGAATAGAAAACGTAGATAGGTCCTATTATTCCTTATTTAAGAGTTTTGTATCGAAAGTAAATGTAATGGAATTGTTCGGAATCACTTTTACACGTCATAATAAAAAAAATAAGCTGCAACTGTCAATATTTCCTATCTGACTACTCCTGAGATGAAATGGCGAAACAAACACAAGGGTCAAAGTCTCTTTTAAAGTCCAGATTATAATCTTGGTCAAATCATGTGAATACCGTGTTGATTAGTGTCTGAAATGGTCTTTGGAGGAAAGAACCACACAGATTTGAATGGACCTGTCCAGTCAGCAAGCATTTTTCAGTAATCGTGTAGCTCAACTCAGAACTTAAGCAGCTCAACGGCTCGACGAACAATACCAAAGAAAGGACATTTGGATAGGCCGCATAAAGAACTCGCCTCTGCCAGACCATCATTAAAACTAACAGAGAAAAAAAAGATCCACATAGACCACATTCATAACTTGAGTAACGATTTTCACGAAACTTAACACAACTCTTCTAGTACCTACTTAAGTTTTATTACGCTCTTATGACCTTGTAGAGAGTCATATCCCGGATCTTCAATTATACTATATTTGCTACACCCAATTGTGGCACTAGACACGCGCTGATACGACATAAAAACAATATACGTTACATGATACTTTTTATTTGGTTCATTTCAAATAGAATCTTCTCATACGTAGGTCCTAACAACGGCATAGAGCAATAGTATGCGCTATGTTTACATACATACAATATTATTGCAATGGGTATATAGCTTCGAGCGGTTACAACATTCCATTTTAAAATGCAATTTGCAAGCCGGCAGATACCCGTTTCCACTTCACTCTTGCAACTTGTAGGTCCGGGATAAGCCCACGCTTTATTGCATTTCCCGTACAAAGCAATACTTTTTAACACTAAAGTTAAGTAAAGGCACTTGGGGACCAACAGGATCCTGTTATTAGGATATTTAATAATAATAACCCCACCGCCGTATCTCTAAGTTGACGTCGTGGTGGGGTCTGCGCGCTCCGAACTCTAGGCCTGTGCCGGTAGAGTTTACTTTGCCGGAACAGATCTAGGGTGAAGAGCCAGACTAAGAGAGATACAGAAACCCGCAGGGCAGCATGTAGCGAGCTATTGGGCAGTAGCGACCCCACGGACCCTATCTCCCGGGAGTACTCTTGTTCCTCACCTCTGGCTTACCTTAATTGGCCAGCTGGAATGAACACTGACGAGGAACAGAGCTCCCACCTCTTTCTTGCCTTTATTGGCCGGCTTGAGTGGAGATTCACAAGAGTAAACGTGCTCGGGGGAAGGAAGTATTCCAGTAAGTGCTCGTAGGGATCATGACCATCTTCAGGGCCCTGGGATTGTTCTGAAAGCCCTGGAATACCTCTCCACTCCTCAAGCACCTCAGGATATGTTTCCCCCTTGTCGCTACGTCACTATGTGCTAGCGACCGTTTTCGAGGGCCCATTATTGAGTGTGCAAGTACCCCCTGCCATTTTATCCGTGTATATATAAAACATTGATCAGGCAGAAGCCATAGTTCCTCCATAGTTCTCGGTTACCAGCCCACTTTAGCCATCCAAATCCACAATCCAATATCTTTGTTTCCATATCCTGCAATAGTCCTACACCAACCGGGGGTGGTCCTTGGGTGCACTTTCATAGTGCATACAGGGATAATCGTCGGTTGGTGCCGTATTTCATTAAAAACGTCTAACGGGCCGCTGCGAGTTGGCTTCGGGCCCCCGTACGCCTTCCAAAGGTCCGAGACCCCACGGTCCCGAGCAATGTCAAAAGACGTAAAAATAATAATAAATTTTTATTTCAGAAAAAACACATTAATGGTGCACACAAAAACAATTTTCCAACTAAAAATGAACATTACAGAAGTGTATCTTTATTTAAACGTTAGTAATCTAGGAGCCTGTGGGTTCCGAAGTGCCTTTAGTTCATCTTTAGTGCTCAAAAAACCAGTGAAAATGTAAACTTTGTCTTAGTGCTTAATAATAGTTATGGTCCTTCGATTCGACAAATTATTTTCTTTAGATTTATGTTCCTAGGATTCCGAAATCTAACGCTTCGCCGATAATAATACAAGCCTATTTATGTCCCATTGTAAGGCAAAGGCCTCTTCTCATAAAGAGAAAGCAGGAGTATCGATCACCATGCTTGATCAAGATGGGTTAGTGATTTCAGACTTATATGCACTAGGTATAACTCCAGGTTTCCTGTCGATATTTATCTTCACCGATGTCGGTAATGTTCAAGATAAAATCAGAAAGTACATATGAATTGAAAAAGTCACATTAGTACTTGCCCGGATTTGAACTCATACAACCTCGTGCATGAGAGGGGAGGCCTTAAGAGGAAATGCGGGTGGTCGTTTCTCCATAGAAACGCTCTCGCCTGTTTTCTTTCTGGTTAATGACCATAAAGCAATGGTTTTTTACAGAATAATAAATATTAACTACTTGTATGTCCCTATGTTTTCCTTTCTGAGCCCTGATTCACAACCATACGACAGGCTATCGTATCGAAAACCTGACATTGCGGTAACCTGATTTGACTTCCCCTCAACAGCAAATGGCTGTTGGAAGAATAGCGGGCGTCTATTTGATTTAAACTGACAACATTTTCCGGTTTTGGACTTGTGAACAGCGTTGAGAAGACTCCTACGATAACAATGATTAATGTTCGATACGATACGGAAGCATATCGAGTGTTTGTGAATAAGGGGGCTGATGATAAATTATTTTTATAAGCACTAGAACCCTCAGAAAATGGTAAAAATTGCCGCTGTCAACAGAAGCCTAGTCTAGTGTACAAAATTGACAACTATTAATGAAAAACATAGTAATACAATATTTATATCCTTATTATTCAGTTCATGAAATATCTTTTAAATTGGTCAAATATTGGAGGAGGAAATAGGCGAGAGCCAAACCCCGAATTGTGACTTTTTACGTAGGTTTTTTCAAAAGTCTCTCCGACCGCATTTCCTCTTAAACACTGAGCCATCACACTTCGCCAATGCGACTCGTTAAATATGAAAAATGGTACATAATCAGAAACGACTGTAACTATGTCCGTGTCGACGGAATACACACAAATTTTATTTCACGGTGTTGGTTGAGTAACGAACCGTGTTCCATTTTAGATTTCATACAGTTTAAATACGAACGGTTGCAAATAGTTTTTGGTTGAAAATGTTAGCTATTTGTTTTTGTTTAGGGACAACTTGTGCTGGATTAATTGTAGAAATTATATTGATTCATTGAAAAAAATACTTTCGCATGCGTATTTAATGACATGTCATAAAGGCTTTGATCGTGCGACTTAGATACATAGGTATACAGACTTGTCAATATTTCGTTTTGTGAAAAAAGTTTCTACGCGTAAGTAAACAAAACATGACTCGCAAGTTCTTTAAATACTAATAAAAGATACGCTATAGTACATACTTACTACTGAAATAAATTATATAAAAGTGCAAACAAATAAATGTGCGTTTCAGTTTTATTCTTCCGGCCTTAAAATATTTTCTTAAAGAAAACATATTAGCCAAAAAAAATTGTTTGTATTTCATTCCATATAATTTTACTGACTAACCACAATTCCATTCCCATTTCAATGAATGAACGAAATTATCCATCTAACAAATGACTGCTTCCCACAAACGAGATTCGGTTAATATCTATGTATATTTGTGTATGACGTCAGAGAACCCTTCATGACGTCACAGGACAGCCGGGCGTCATGGCACTGATTCAGCCTTCGCACAAAAAACGTGAACTGTGCCAAGTTAGAGACATCGCTCAACAAAAAGTAAGAAGCTTATATTTCGTAATCACATTGATGCTTGGGTAACTCTATGTGTACACTGTACAGTAGGAAAATATTGTACACAAACCGTTGTGGCAACAATACGCTGTTTGCTTCTGCCTTTTATTTTGGATGAAGCTACCAAATTGAATAGGGTAGTTTCCTGGGTAAAAAAATAATAATTCTAATTAGTCCGTCAGTTAGATTATCGAAAAATAATGGACCCATATTTTTTCGATAATCTAACTGACGGACTAATTAGAATTTTTTAGGAAACTAGCCTATTGTGTAAATATAAAATTGTATCATTCAATATCGGAAAAAAAATCTCTCTGCACCTTTCAATCAAATTGTTTGAACTGTACCATAGGCATTACGTATTCATTAAATACATAATGGCTCTAAGTACATATAGGTATAAAGGTTTCATGTCCACACTATAACTAGTCGCAGTAGTCACAAAGCTAAAGTATGAGGAAGTTTGTAAAGTAATCGGCGGAAATACGAAGCAATCATGAGTTGGCCAAGTCGCACTTAGCTGGCTTTGGAAACACGTCTCTAGATCTATTTACTTTGTTTTTATGGTGATCTTGGTAGGGAAGTAAATAAACAAGTGTAGCAGCTGTGGGTTGTCTGTGTAAGGTCACCGTAATAATAAAACAGCAGTCGGTTTCAGTGAGATGAGAGGATATAAAAATCTAAGTAAGCACGAACATGAAGCACATTAGTAGGTACCTATAGTCAGAGAATGTCATGCCCCCTACACTCGGCGATGATCATTACGATATTTTACGGTAAAAAAATGTCACAAGCCAACATCCCAGTGTTTATACGGTTAAAAATAAGTGCAGTCATTTGATCCTAAAATAATACAGTAAAATATCGATCGCCGTGTGTACAGGGCCTAACAGAACTATTGAAAAATGATCCCAACGAAAACGTTATAGGTATAGTACCATAATCGTCATAAGTAGGGTTACAAACTTCATATTATCATACGTTACATCACCATCTGCTAAACCTTTTCCCATTATGTTGGGGTCGACTTCCAACCTAACCGGATGCAGCTGAATACCGCTGCTTTACATGGAGCGACTGCTTATCGGACCTCCGCAATACAGTTACTGGATAAAACGCCTTGATAAAACTGGTTGTCAGACTTTCGGGCTTCTGACTACCCGTAACTACTGTCAAACATCTACAAATGACAGACAGGAGCAACGGTTTAACGTGCTTTCCGAGGCACGGAGGGGTATCCGTTTGCGATGGATGGTCACCCATCCACGGACCGACGTCGGCAAGCCTTGAAGATCGACCCGTGGGGCTGTTATTATGTAACCACGAATCCCTCATTATCTTACGTTGTATAAGCGGTCAATTACCCAACCGTAATGTAATTATGCGTAGGTACCTACACAAATAACATAGTAAAAAATCATAAACCTAGAATAGGTAATGACCTAGATGTCTACATGTATACATACATCTTGTTCTGTTTTAAAAGCAATGTAATTTAGAATAGTACAGACCAACTGTTTTTGTCCATAAATTAGTTAACTTAAATAAACACTTACATTATTTATACAATAAATCGAGGGAACAAAATATACACTGGGCATTAGCTGCTTTTAGCCGATACCAAAGGCCTATACCTATCTGTACTATTATACTGTCGATCAATCCCAATTCAGTTACTGGAAAAAATGCACGTGCCAACAATTGGAACCTATGAATTGTACGTAACAAATTGTAGGTGTTTTAAATAATAATGTGCACCTATGGTTCTGCATTAGTTAAAAAGATAACTCCCCAGTTAATAAAACATCTACATAAATGCATATTTAAATATATTTCAACAACACGTTCTCCGTAGTTGCAAATAATAAATAAATCCACTTTCATTTACAATTCACAAATAATTAATCTTTCACATATTATTTGTTCGGATTGGAAACGAAATAATTAAATCTACCAGCAAAACTGAAGGATTTATAGTCAATATGCGAGCTGAAAACCTGGAAAAACTGTTAAAAATACGTGTACCGTGAAACCGTCCGTAAATGAACCATACACATTTTTTTTTGCATTTCACAGAACTGCAATAATGAATATCACTCTTTTTTCGATACAAAGAAACCAAAACTAAAAATTCTCTGTTTTTAATTTCGAGATCAAAATTCTAGATATTTTTGAAACACACTATTTCTGTGTTAACGGTTTTGTATTTCTAGGGTTATAATTAAAAGCGGGTGGAACGCGATCATTAGCTGTGTAGATAATAGCCTTGCTAATAAACGTATTTATTACTCAATTAACGTCTGGGATAAACTTATACGCAGGGAGGTGGGCTTGTTGGAATAACCAACGATGGCCGCCATGGTCTACGCACAATGGTCCACTTGAAGGACTAAGTGCGGAAACCAAACCCTCCAACATAGAACATGGCTTCCCCAGAATATTGCATAACACACTATCAATCGGAATCGGTTTCATTTTGACAGTTCAACAACATTCATTGCGTTATTTACGGGTTGAGCAGACAAATTTTTCGAACTATTGAAGCAATGGAGTAGCAATTTGCTTCAAAATTATTCAGATTCCGATTGATAGTGTGTTACGCAATTAGGGTGCTGTAATTAAAACTAATACCCTGACTTATATCGTCTTCCGTAATTATTAGTATGTACTAAATTAACATTAATGATTGTTAAACCCAACCGGCATTAATCATTGTTTACGATTATTCTACTAAGAGGACGCTCTGAATAAATTATGACAAGTTTATACTACTTTGTCTGACCATTCGGCTACTTGACAAAGTATTCTTTCTCGTTTCCATTTAATTTGCAGACACAACTAAAGCACGCTCATTGATCAGAATAACAGCTCGCCTATTGACCATTAACATCGAAGATAAATCGAGTGACCCGCCCCCACAGTGTTAATTAAATTTCAATTACCATTTACAACAGTTTCCTGCGAATAAATAAAAAGGCAATGTTGAGTATTATGTGGCGATGAGTGTCATCAAAGGCTCGTTACACACGTCATGGAAATGTGAGAGCGTCCGGCCTCGCCGCGCTCATTAGTCGCAATGCTTACATAAACGGTCGTGTGCGCTGTACCTACTGGCACTAGTAGGTACATACGCTTAATACCCATCTGTCTGATAAAGGCCTGCACGTGGGGGCGGCAGGGTTAAAAGTAGAATTTCGGGGGAGTTGCGTCATTATTCGGTAATAATGACGGTACATTTGTAGATGTAACAATATGCGTCTATCATTGCCAATTTACAAACAGATTTGTATTGTATATACTAACAATTTTGTGGTATCATTTTCTATTGTTAACTGTACCTGTCTATCATCTAGACAGTCTCGGTAAAGAAGGAGCTGGGGGCTCCATCTAGAGTTTAGATGGTTAGGAACTTCAGCTCTCTGTTATCTATGGCAGGACCAACACTTCTAAGACAAGTATCACCCTGCCATCTCAACTTGGGACCGCGAGCATAGTTGATATCGGCTTACTTGCCAAAAAAAAGTACCATCTTTTACTTAGATTTGTTAAGAGTATTCTGAATTTCATTTCGCCATAGACTGTGGAAGCTTTTAAAACAGTCTGACTAAAAATATTCTTAGATTGCCAAAAGTTTGCGCGGCCTCACACATTTTTGGCTGAAATTGGTACTTTTCCAAATTATGAAATATTAAGTTATTATTTGTAATTTATGGAACCTTTTTGTTAAGATTATAAAACAAAGAAGCCTTCTTAGTTAAAATATTAAATAAACGACTGATTCAAATCGAGTCATGATGTCAAAAGTTAGTTCGTTATTAAAATATACCGAAAATAATAGATTAGCATCATCGGTGTTATGACACAATATCTTCTCTTGTTTTTCTATCGTCACTGGCACTACAAGTCGTTATTCTGTTTCTACTCGTATTTATTTTAGAAAAGCCATTTGTTATCCAACTTTTTCTGAAGTTCAAGCAATATTAATTAACTTTGGACACATTTTGAATATTTTCCGTGACATTGAGTGCCAGTATTATATTTTTCTTGTTTCTTAATAACTTTATTTTTGTTCAACAGTAGACAAAACTAGCCTATATTTAACGTTGGAAATCAACTCAGCCTATCGCAGTCCACTGCTGGACATAGGCCTCCACCAGACTGCGCCACAGCACCCTGTCCTCCGCCTTCCGCATCCAGTCTACCCCAGCCACCTTCTTTAGGTCGTCCGTCCATCCGTTTTGGGGGGCGTCCCACACTTCGCTTGCCGGTACGCAGTCTCCACTCCAGGACTCGTCTGCTCCACCGGCCATCAGTCCTTCGACAGACATGGCCAGCCCACTGCCACTTCAGTTTGCTTACTCTGCAAGCTATGTCGGTAACTCCGGTTCTTTTCCGGATAATTTCATTCCTGATTCCATTCCCGATTTCATTTCGTTTCTGATTTCAACGTTGGAAATATACCTGTCTATTTACCATTATTTTAGACTCGTATCATATTTAATTTACATTTTTAAATCACAACAACGGGAAAGCAGTGAAGCGCTCTCAAAAACTTAAGGCGGGCGTCGACAAACTACAAGCTCTTGAAACTCAAACTCTTAACTCCTCAAGTTTTAGGTACGTATTTCGGCGTCACTCATTCTTCCAGTAATAAACAGTCTCTTCACGCGAATTTCACTGGAATCTAGAATTAGTCCAACAGGATGCAACTATGTACTAAGTGTACCTCAAGTGATTATTGTAGACCTGGAGTGACGTTTGTTGGCGACGATACGACTTCGTAACTTTGACGGCAGTCGTTTGAGGGCACTTGCAGAACAGCAAATTGAATTTAGCTTCGTGTACGTGCACTCTTGTCTTATTAAGATTGTAGTTACATTCTCTGTGCTGTCCGTTGTGATGTAAAGCTGAACGTGGAATAAGGGTAGGTAGGGATATTTTGTTTTGTGAAGATGTGTATATGCAGCATCTACCTATTTTACGACTTTCAAAACTAAGAAAAACTAAGAAACATTAAAAGATAAATAATGTGGCAATACATTATACGCCCAAGCCCCTTTTGGCCTTGCGAACACATAGTTGACCTGAGCGATTACTGACAAAGGCGTGCACTGACTGGACAAGTCCACTCAATCTGTATGGTCCTTTCCTCAAAAGATCATATTAGACATTAATCTACACGATCTTCCATGATCTAACCAAGATTATGTCTGGACTTTAAAAGTGACTGTGACCTCTAAGTTTCTTTCGGGCTTTCTTCTCAAAGTAGTCAGATAGGAAACTCCTGCCTCATCTAGTTTTTAAAGTATTTGTACAAAAATACTTACAGAAAAAAAATCATTTATCATTTGTTATATCGCCAAGACAGAAAAGATAGCGGACGAAACGGAGTTTAAACTTAGTGGATGTACAGATGCCAGCACATCAAGCTACCCGAAACTGTAAAATGGGAATTGAAAAGAAAAATGACCGCTCGTGTCAACCATATTTATTTGAATAAATCAACGCAGTTTTAAAGAACACTTGGAGTGAACGAGTAAGCAACAAATGGAATGAGGTTTTATGTATTAGGAATATTTATATATACCAACATTTCCCAATCAACTTAAATCAACCTTATATTTTAACGATAAAGTTGAAAATCTATATATTAAAGATTGTAGTAGCTTGATGTACTGGCGTCTGTACCCTTTAACTAGCGGAGTCAATGATAAAGTTTAATCCTCGATTATACTATTAATATGTAGGCTCAATAGTCTGAATCGAATGTTTCCCATTTCATACCGTACTTAGGTTCCGAACTATCTCTGGAGAACGGCGCGGCCGTTGTGATGTCAACGAGGCTTCGCAAACTTTGTCCACATTAGCATTATGGCTACCTACGTCATAATGGCGTAGACATTAAATTACTATCGAATTAGATTCATGTATAATTTTCTTAGTAATAGCATTGAGAGGTGAATGCTTTAAGAACCTTTTTTATGGAGGCGTCATCATGCTTAAAAGGAGGCTCCAATTATAAAGTAATGTAAAATAGTTGGTACAGAAATAAACATTTTGTATTTGTATGGTAGTTAGATATGAAAAAAACACGTAATTTTGTGGCGAAAAACAAATACAACGAGTTTTTTTTTAGCATGATCAGTCTGTAATGTTCCCACTGCTGGGAAACAAGCCTCCTCTCTGTAAGAGGAAGCGGGCTGCAAACCACGCGGGCCCAGTGCGGGTTGGTGAATGTTATACGTCTTCGAATTTTTGGTTCTAGGACATGCCGATTTCCTCACGATGTTTTCCTTCACCGTTTTGAGAGCAGTGGTGATGAAATAATTTTTACAAAGTAAAGTGCCTGTCTGGGTTCGAACCTGCGACCTACAACTCGTAAGTCGCGGCCGTTACTACTGGGCCACCACTGCTCCTTGAGTTTTGTTTAGAACTTGTTAGACGTATCATAGCATTGAAGCGGAGCCGATTAACTATTACTATTATGTAAATACGTCATTATAAACTTCCAATACCATACTGAAAACACGTCCTTCATTAGTCAATATGGTAAACCTTTCATCCCTAATAAACGATATAACATTGATACACCTGTACAACTAGATAAACACCTGCGTCACGCTCCCATGTAACGTAACGTTACAATATGACGCTAACACGCAGACTTTACTACTCATTATTACGACAAACACGCTTATCGCTCCTAATTAATTTTCCGCTTGTTAACCCAAGATTAGGATCATTCGTGTTTTAATAAAAAGGATATACGACTAAGCTATATTATATCTACGTGTTGTAAGTGTCCTAATTTGTTATGATGGAGCAAAAACAAATTACGTCACGAAATTTAACTGTAGGAATAAATAAAACCGAAAGATAGTTCTGAATTAAATTTCATGCACCGGAATCGCTTTAAAGTTGTGCAAATGCTCTTTTTTTTATAAAACACAGCTTTATAGTAAAAAGTTAAACAGTGTGTTGTAGCACGAGTACAAAGAGCAGGCAAATATCATAGTAGTAAGTGAAAAATGTAAACTATCTGTGTGAAACATTCCATTTTATAACATAAAGTATGAACATCGCACTCGCTGACACGCTACAATGGATACAAGTCAGCTATACAGAGTACGTGAGTGTTTGTGTGTGTGTGTGTGTGAGCTCGCTTCGTGACAACAAGCGAACATCGAGTAAAGGCTCCTTACAATCGACAGAGATACCACGTAACCCCTTCCCCACTGAATAGTGTTAACTTATGCCATACAATAATAATATATCACACAAACTGTCCTAGAACTTCATTTGAATACACATATTTTATGTTTGCTTTACCCACTTTCCGTAAAAGAATAATAAACTCGTATCAAACACTATAAATATCTTAGTATGGAGTGTCGAAAGGTTGAATCAAGTTTATGTTCTCAAACAGCCTTCACGACCTCCAAACAAACTTTAAAAAGCCCACGAAACTAATTGTGTATTCACTATTCATGTAGGTCATTCTATTTCAATTTCACGTGATTAAAATCAATTACAGTGTGAGCAGCGAATTCGTTAGCGATTTGTTATTGCGAAGTCGATAGAGTGTAAACAAATATGTAAATTAGTAAAAGATTGAATCGGGGAGTACAATTGTTTTGGCGGATTCCTTTGTTAACATTCAATAGATGTCTGAAACAGATGTAATTGTATGAGGCTGTCGGCACTACAGCGGCACTCCATGCCGATTGTGCCGCAAGTTACGTTTTAAGTGGATCTGAATGCTAAACAGTGAGGTTCGTTTACCTCAGCGGTTTGCATAGATTATTCTTGTATAAAATGGTATTGCTGCACACGCCACCGGAAACCCGATAACGGAGGCAGTGACGTATGAACATGAATTAGTGGAGCGAAGTACGGCCCGGCGCAGTGCATCGTGCACCGGTATCGTGGCACCGGCGCCGGGCACACGGCACCGGCAACCCTCCGGCGCGGGCGCGGCGCTGCAGCACGCCGCACACACGCCACCGCCGCACCGCCTAGTTAAACCTTCTGACACGCGATTCAACACCCACACTTTACATAAAACACTCGTAAATAGACTACATAAAACTTTTTTATCTGACTCACACCTACTTCCAAATGCTAATGCAGAAAATGCGGTCGTCGTGATTTTCATACAAATGGTAGAAACAGCCAAACACAATGCAATATTGAGATGTTACGTAAGAACTAAGTTTTTTACCTACCGGGGAAGACAGAATCAAGTCCCACAAATATTCGAGGAAAGAGAAAATCGATAATAATATCTACGTCTAAGTACCTACCGTTCAGTCACGCGCGCTCGCCGCCGAGCCGGTAAAATGATTGAAAGCTGTTTGAACTGCACTGATAGAATATATTATACATCTCTATTATCGTATCAAAATATTACTATCTTCATTTTAAATATTATGTTTAAAAAATGTTCACTTGTGTGTAGCATGAACAAAGTATAACAAAAACAGCCATTGTATAAATCCATACTAATATTGTAAATGCGCAAGCGTGTCTGTCTGTCTGTTACTTCTTCACGCTTAAACCGCTGAACCGATTTAGATGAAATTTGGTATAGATAGTTTGAGTCTCGGGAAAGGACATAGGATAGTTTTTATCCCGATTTCCCACGGGATCGAAACTTATGCGGATAAAACCGCGGGGCGCTGCTAGTTAAATCTGTCGAGCTCCGCTAATGAGACACAATTGATTTTCTATTGTTTCGTCGCCAATAGGCGACGCGCGGAGCTTGACCGGTTTATAACACGGTCCAAAGAATCGAGTATAAGATTTGATTTATTTTTTATTTATTTAATAATAACCAACTTATATTGACAGTTTACACCACACATACAAGTTATTAGTCAATATTAGTAAATACACATGTCATACAATCATAAAATTAGGTTAAATCACATAATAAAAAGATGAAATGAAATAAATTGAAACAAAATTGGTCAAACCTAGATAAAAATTAGATAATATTAGATATAAAATTAGACAAAATTAGATATAAATTAGGATAAATTGGAATAGAATTATTAATAACAGATAACTAATTTAATATAAATTTTTTTTTTTTACAATACCTATTATGCGCTTCATGAAAACTGTATTTAGGCACATTACTTCATCTTACTATGCCAAAATTAACTACGAAAACCGTTAATTACGTTAAACTTCCCACAATTAATAAATGCCTTTGTTGCTACGTACTTAGTTAGGCACTTCGAAGATTTTAACCGCGCGTCGTAGCAGTTCCTCGTAGCGGTACCTCGTAGCGGCGTAGCGCGCTCGTAGCGTGCACCTCTACGGATCGCGGAACTCGGCTATATTTAGTGCTACGAGTGATTTGCGGTGCGATTAAATGCTTTCGCATGTTTATTTCTTGAGAAAAAATGCCTCGACTGCCATTAGCAGTACTTATAAATGCTATTTACGAGTTCCTAAGATTACGAACGTTACTTCATGAACAATAGGTTAAATAAATAAACCTTTTTATTACATCGTCTTAACGAAATTATAAAATATTCAGCTTTAGCTAAGAACATTACAGTGAGACACACTACAGTGAGAAACCGAGAATACTTCATACTCTGTGAAGCTGCCATCTCGTAGGTAGCGAGAGTAATAATTTTGCGAAATCCCAGTATTTCGCCGCATCAAAGTGTCGTGCGACTGTCAACAGCTGGCTTGTGTACAAATCCAGTTGAAAGCACGTCTTATTGCTTGAACAACTTTTCCAAGCAACAAGACTGAATAAAGCCAGGTCGAAGATGAATCTGTTTAACTAAATTGGAACAGCAACAGTCATGATCAAAGTGTAAACATAGAACTCCTATCGATGATACCAATGTGTTATAATATATAATGTGTTATACATAACTTTAACATACAATTTGGGATCCTAATGATGCTACTTCATTATCATTTGTATAATAACAATGGGAGCCCAACGCAGTTAATCCTTTCCTTTCCATATTCATATGTAAATACTATTCAGACCTTCAACCGTATACTATTACACAAATTATACAAATTTACATGCCTGGGTAGGCATGAAAATGTGTATAATTTGTGTTTTGGAAGTAGATAAGTAAACGTCATAAGCGCTTACTGAGGCGCGGCGTAACGTTGATATCCGAGCATCACCGGACCTTTCGGTAAAAAGCAATTTCACTGATAGAGAGGCTTCGTGTCTTATCGACATCGTAACCCGCTCTCGACCTGAGTTTGGGGTAAACGACGCACCTCTAGTAAGTGCACACAATTACTGAATCCAAGGAATTCCTCCGTAGGTAGAAGAAGATACCGTCAGTAATGTCAGTGATGATAAACCTACGTGCCAACGAGAAATCGATCAACAATGTTTTACGAATTTCGAAGAATATGTAAATTGGAATCGAAATACAAATGTAGTTGTTTTGTATGCAAGACTTTCAATGCCTTCAAATCGGTTTCCGTCGTTCCATATAAATTTGTCAGATGCAACCATTGACCTATATTGTTGTGCTGACTTTCGAGACACATTCAAATAGTTGCAACATTACCGATTTAATGTGCTCGACTTGTTTTAATTTCCAATATAATGCAAATAGTAAATACATCTTACAATTCAATTCATTCATACATAAAATCACACCTGAATTTCCCGCAGCGTTAGGCAGGGGTGTGTCTATAGTAACACCCACATTTCACCAATCTGAAAAAAATGCACTTCAATCAAGTGACCTTTTAGCTTGATTGATGATATCTTGTTTAAATTAATCAAAATCTTAGTTAAGTTGATCATCACGACATGATTGCAGCAATACTAGTTCAAATGATTGAACGCTCAAACAATTTTCTTGATTACCCTTAACATGACCTCATTGTAGAAGAGTTAAAACAACAAAGTAAGTAAATTAGTTGTGTCAATCAAGCAACTTGATCAACTTGATTGCTGCAAATAGGTTTTGTGATAACTCCAATCAAGATCCCGTTTCAAATCTCAATCAAATAAAAGTAGTAGTGATCATTGTGCTTGATAGGCTCAGATGTAAACAAGTTACTTAGTCAATCTAAACAAACTCTTGATTGTGGCAACTACTTTTTTTTTCAGTGTATTTTTAAGTCTCATGTATGTAATGTAGGAGACCCAGAGAGTCCCTATTGCCATCAAGTGGACACAAATCCAGAGACCGGTCTGCTATTGAGAAATTCCTGATCGAAAATCCCAATAACGCTTTACCCGGTCTGGGAATTGAACCCAGGACTTCATTCTCAGCAGTAGCACTTGCAACCTCCGGACCAACGGGGCAGCCTATACAGGGCGGCAGGGACATCGACGCACTACCTATTACCATAGATTCAATACATGATTCTGAACCCCCTGTGTTGAAATTTTTCGTAAATAATTTTTTTTTATATTGTTCCATAAATTTTGACCGTGTAGTATTTTTTCCCTGCCATCCTGTATCATCATCTGCCTAGCCTTTTCCCAACTATGTTGGGGTCGGCTTCCAGTCCAACCGGATGCAGCTGAATACCAGTATAAGAGCTCAATATAATAGAACTAGTAAATACATCGTACAATTCATTAATCCCCGTAAAATGGGTCCGAGTATCTATTAACTAGAGTTCGATGCTCGATACCTATTATCAGTCCATCGAGCGCTAATAACAGATAATCCGGTACGTCGGCACGTAGGTACCTAGGCGACGTAGACGTAAGCTAAGGAAGCAATACTCGGCTAATCCCTGACACGCTGATGGAAAAACCCGTAAGTCCGTCTAATGAATCGATCGCCCAGTAACAGGAAACTACATAATATCGTACTTTAACGATCTTCTCAACAAAGTTTATTAATCTACTTAATATTGGCCAACAGGCGCGGAGGCCGTTTTGCCTTAATTACCGAGAATTGTGTATTTTGCTTACGTTCTTGGTGTGACATAATCAAATTGAGATCGCAAATAGGGTGCCGAGGTGATGAAATGTTGTTTAGAAGCAGTTTGTGCACATAATCTTTTAGCGAATTCTGTTTAGAAAGTCTTAAACCTTGCATAGTTGGAATTACCAAACCGATGATGTCAGTAAATGATGGTAATTTTTAAACAAAAGCCGTTTGTTTTTCTTGTTGCTATTTACAAAGTTAAGGTAGATATGTTAAGAGAATCAAAATCAGTTTCTAACAAAAAAATTTAAGGACGAAGCCCCAAATTTCTGTAGTCGCCAACAAAGGAACGTTACAGCATAGCGTCTATTCCCAAACTATTGATCTGAAGAGACCGCCACGACACGCATCAGCTGACGTCTGGAACACTACTACAACAGCACCAAACAACCAACACGAACTGTCGTTACACAATCCATTGCGTTATTTTTAGAACTAACTTACTAAGCCTGCCGCTAAAAACCTCAATGGAAAGGTATTTCGTAATAGAGCGATAGTGACGTAGGTTTATTTAGAGCGGAGTTTCATTGATGTGAGGGTCATTTGCATGGAAGCGTTGTGTGTAATGTGAAAATAGTTGGCATTAGGGTGCGGTACCTTTCAGTTGGGTGAGTCGGAGCCGGCGCAAGATAATGAGCTCCATTGTGGCGAGCTGCGGGTCCGGTGAGGACAGCTGCTGTCTGGAAAAACGAACAGAAAGAGAATTTACCAACTAGTCATGCAGACAAATAGAACGAAATTGTAAGAGAATAGATCGGTATGTACGTCAGAAAATGTTATATTCGGGATCTGATATTCTGGAACACGTTTGGATTAGAGTTTTACGTATATCTACTACAACAAAAATGGATGTTGATTTGTAAAAGATTGATAAACTCTGACACTGTTTGACCGATCACCATGAAAGTTGGCACGTACAAATATGTATTTTTTCATGGAGAAGGTTATTATAGGTTCATTTCGACCTCTGTGTGGTCAGAAGCACAAGCAAAAGCTAGTAAAAATATACATCAAAAATGTTATAAACACATTTTTTTTAGTTTAGGTCTTATTATTAGTTTAAACTTATTAGTTCTAGAATCAAATCTAGAACTAATAAGTTTAGCCAACCACAAACAGTGACAGTAAGTTAATGAATAATTTGAGAGGAGGATAGCGCGCCCCCCCCCCCCTCCGCCCCTCTCTCGGGACTCACTCACTGGTTACAGTCAGAACTTGCTCCTTTTATTTGTTTTACTCCTGGAACACAAATATCGAGTTGCGATGGAATGTTTATACAAATACTGTCTTAATTGTTATGTGATGTGAAGCGTGACAGACGAGCTTGAAGTCTATATCATCACATTAAAAGAAATTATACTTCGTATAGTATGCGGTGCGTTCAAAATTGCGCTACAGTTTTTTCACAGTTATTTTACCTCACTGTGTAAATCACAATGATCTTTATTCTCAATCTCATAAGGTTGCTGTTGGGTTGCCGCCACTGACAAGTCTGTCAAAATCATAGTGATCTTTATTCTCATCACATTAAAGGCTCTACGAAATAATGTTTCTTATTCTATGGTATCATTTTCAGGTCTACCAAAGCATTTTTTGTCAATAACCAAATTCTAAGTTGCTAACTGGATTCCGGGAGTTCGGGAATCTGCGCGGTAAGGTTACAAAGTAAGAATGGTGATTATATTACCATCTTTAACATCCTAAATCAGAATGGCAGAAGTTCATAGAACGCTGGCATTAAACTTTTTTAGTTTCCACAGAAATGAAAGTGGCATGGTTTGATAGGGAATATTATGAGCTTTTGTTAAAAAAATAAATAAAAAATAATAACAATGGGGTTAAAGAGAAATCTTAATTTTTGTAAAAGTGAGGTTAAGTGCATTAATGTTTGTACTTTAATAGGTTATTTTACCTCTATTACTATTTTAACGCATAAATGTTTATTGTATGCATAACATATTGCTAATTATGCTTTGTAATGACTTCAAAAATGATAAATAACTACTAGTTGAAGTTTGTTTAGTTCAATGATTTACCCACTGATCATAGACCTAATGACAGTTTCAAGTGTAGGTACTCGGTCAGTTTTAATTAAACTCAGTAGTCACAGAAAACTCAGGAGACTCTAGAGACTCACTTATCGGAATCTAAGCATATAATAGGAATAATAATAATCAATAATAATAAAATAATAATCTAAGCATATAGGAAACGTCGAGGTCCAAGTCTAGCAACAGTCGTTCAGAAAGGTAGGAATCTTCGAAATCCAAAAGCAAGCCAGGTTGTTGTAAAAATCCACGTAAAACTTTGGGCGCACAAAACATTCACACCAGCACAAAATAGTAGCGAGCGAGCGAATGTGACTTGTGAAGTTTTGTGTGTCATCTTAGTCTATCAAAAAGTACTCAAACTCAAAGCATTTATTTCAATTAAACCAATTACAGGCACTTTTGAATTGTCAAGGGGTCGGTCAGTCAGAAAGATAAAGCTAGTTGCCCATTCCAAAGCGTAGGTACCTATGGAGAAGAACGGGCAAGAAACTCCATGGACACTCTTTTAAATCAAAATAATATAGTTACAAAGTCTTGGTTACATCATTCATGTTAAAAATTATACATGTGAGAACGATGCAAAACGTTAAAAGCGTCCATAATGAAAAGATGAGAAAAAACAACAATTCAAATATTAAATTAAAATAAAATAAGCCATGGCAGCAAAGAGATGACCAGTCCCTACTGACGGCGCCCGTTCACGAACATGACGCATGTACTCTGTGGTCATCTTCTAAAGAGTCATGTTTGTTTGTTTGCCATGACAACACTGTCATATAGTATAACAAGTCCAAAAAGCCTTGTTTCCGGCTGCTCAACTTACTCATATTTAATGAGATTTAATCCCAATTCTCAATAATAGAGTTAATCTGGCTATCAATACATAAAAATAAGCGCTTTTTTTTTAAATAGCTTTGAATTCTGTACCTTTCCAAAATTAGCAATGCCAAAAACTGCCATCTCCTTTGGGTCCCGAAACCGCTGAATAGATTTCTTGTGACAACTTAAAATGTTTACGAAACACGTAAAATGCCATCGTATTAAGGCGAGGTTTTTCGGGCTTGTAGGGCTTTAAAACGCTACCTCCGCACCTCCACCAAATGCAGGGCGACGAATGGTTTCAAACGAAAAATGGTTTTGAAATCGACCCTGTTTCGGATTTTTATTCATCGAGCAAATTACCTTTTTTTTTTGTTTTCAACCGTTAATTTCCCTCAAAAAAGGACATAATTTTCTATGACATATATTTTTTTCAGGATCTAAATACACTAATATGACCATTTAAAATGGATTCTAAAGTAGGCAAATTCGGATACCCCCGTAAGTCAAAGCTTTCACCACTATGACTGAAATTCCAATAATAATATCTTTACCGACTCAAAAGTCATAAAATGACGACACGCGCGCTGCTCCAGATAGATTTACTGGAGCGACCCATAAACCAAGGTACCTACTCAAAATTCGTGCGATCGGAATTTCATCAACGTTAGAAAATATATTAATTTAAAAAGGTACTTTTTTATGTGAAAAGGAAACGTTTTGTGTATATATTTTATATAAAAAAATAGATCCACTATCACCTTGATTGATAATCAACTAATAATAATTGAGGATCATTAAATATTATTGAACATTCGTATATGGTAACAAATTAATGTGAATGTCGATGGCTAGTAGAGGAAGACCAAAGAAACGATGGATGGACTGTGTGGATGATGATACGGTTAGAAAGGGGGTGACTACCGATATGACGATTAATAGAGAGAGAATGAGACCCCAAATAAATTGGGATATGGGCAGGAGAATGATGACGATGATGATATGGTAACAAATATAACAGCATGAAACAGTTGACCTTTTAAGTGACGAATTTAGACGACCCCATAGATTTCATTGAGTTCGTGTATACTAAGTTGGTACTAAGGAACTACCATTCTTACTTAGGTATACTACATGTATTAGAAAGGTGTAGTACTTAATTTTTTTCTTATAAATAAAAAAATTCGCATGTAAATCTTCGACCCAATTGTATGGGACTGCTGATAATTTTTTCGCGATTACGATGTTGGTCTCACGGACAAAGTTGTTCAGTTTGATGGTCTGTACCACACCCTTTAAAATTACATCTTTCTGATACATGCTGTATTATCGGATTAATCATTGTAATCTCGGAGTTAATGGTAAACGTATTCAGAATCTGCTGCGGCAGTCAAACGCCATAATTACACTAATCAAATTGTTACCTATTGCTGTGATTACGCACTTCAACGGCAAATACTCCAAGGATCGTCTAATTAAAGTAATTAGGAGGTCGGCTTACATGCACGTAGATAACTACGTAATACAAAGATTCTGTTCCTAAGGGAGACTATACCACGTGTCATTGGGTAACTTCTTAATTTGTCAGCATTAACTCATCAAGGGCTGCAGGTTAGTGACGGGTGATGCAACTAAAAACCCTTTCATTAAACTATTTGTACACAGGGAGAAGTTTATGTTTGTAATTAGAGGTGGCGGGTCACGGGGCTCGGGTCCCGCAGTCACACGCAATATGGCCGCTTGGTCTCACAGAGTAATGGGTAAATGAAATGCGGGAAAAGAAATATCTGTCATTGGACGGTTGTTGCGAATCATATGATATTTTCAAGATGATGTTGCACAATTTGTATCGTATTAAAAAAAAAAAAAAAAACAAATAAGTATTGTTTGGAAACAGTGACTACATGTTTGAGGAAAATCAATGATGTGTAAGCTACATATTTTATGGCAATTGTAGATCACCAACTCATCTGGGGAGACTAATGACTTGTATTTGCGTAGGTGACAATCACGTTCATTCGAATTAATACTCCATTCACAGTCCACTCCATGCCTTGCCTTACCGCCCACAAAATAAATTTTACGACGAAACCGGAGCCACCCTCGTAAATTTTACAACGATACCTTGGTCCCAATAAAACTTTCTTGACACTTTCTTTTCAACTTTATGTCGGTGTGAATTATGCAGATTTATTGGCTCGCATTAGTATGCACCGACTTATTTACGTAAGGACAGATCGTATCGCGGTGTTTGTAAATGAAGGGCACTATATATACACTTTATAGGTACTCCTATTAGTTCTACTTATGTGTGTTAATAGTTTTCGTGTGCCACATTTTACTGTTTACAGTACTAAGTGTTGATTTTTTGAAGTGAAAACTTCTTTAGCGGCGTTGCACACTTTTTGTAATGGGTAAAAAATGTTAAACTCGCGTCAGGACATCGCGTCAGGACACGTGACCGTCAGGAGAGATTTCCCCCCCCCCTCTCTATTTACGGCGGCGCCAACCGAAGTGAACCAAGTTTAGTGACATACGACAATGGATGGATGGATGGAAGTGGAAGTGGAAGTCGAAGTGGAAGTCGAAGTGGAAGTCGAAGTGGAATTCGAAGTGGGAGTCGAAGTGGAAGTCGAAGTGGAAGTCGAAGTGGAAGTCGAAGTGGAAGTGGAAGTCGAAGTCGAAGTCGAAGTGGAAGTGGAAGTGGACGTGGACGTGGACACTGCTGTGTATTCGTAACATTCGTGTATATAGAGTGTTTAAAATATGGAAATTCAACAAAGTGCATCCTATTAATGAAAAAAGGGACGCAGAAATAGTGAAAAAAAATGAGTTATATTAATTCAATTAATAATTGATTTATTTCAACGTTAATATTCAAGTTTTCACTTCTGCCGGCACTCCCGGAGTGCAACCCGTCTTTTTTTTTTATAACGGTAATACGTTTCACAGACCGACATTATTATTTTTAAATTACTCATGCTAGATTTTTAATGACATACGGTTGTAACAATTGGCATTTTAACCAATAATAAAGCATAGTCTTCATAGTTTAGCGAAGTGGCGACCCCACGATATTCTAATAAAAAAACTTTAAAAACTTTTAGTTAAAAACTTTTTAACAAAAAAAAAACCGACGTCCAAAAAAACACTACAAAGTGAAAAATAACTTTAATTTCGGAAGTCGGTATCTTTGGATCTGTATTTTAGTTTTTTGCCACCGACTTCCGAAATTAAAGTTATTTTTCACTTTGTAGTGTTTTTTTGGAAGTCGGTTTTTTTTTTTTTTGTAAAAAGTTTTTATTTCACGCTTTTTAGTGGGTCTGCTTATAATTTATCTCAGTTACAATAGCCTAGTGTCAACTTTCTCATCGCCTTTTACAAAATATTGCTTTTACCGATGCAGGGAAGTTAATTGTTGAAGATTTCTCCTGGTCCACCATCAGCTCCATATCACCATTCACATTGTGACGAGCATAAATTGCTTAGCAACCATGTTAAAGTATCGAATCGCAACCCGTGAAATAGTACGGAGATATTATTGAGTAGTTCCGGTGGCCATCTGTGGTCTTCATCATCAGTTCCACTTCACCAAATGGTGCTTTCCGAGAGCAAATGCACGTGTGTTACTATAAATAATTTTGAAAGAATTTTCTTTTAACTCCAAGCCGTTGAGGAGTTGTACCTTCCATCATCAGCTCATCCACCTGAGATGATGATTATCAGATGCAAATACTTAAACAGCTTTAGAAAATATATGAAAATGGTACTATGTGCCCATAAAATTTGAAGGTTGCCCTCGATTTCCCTGGGATCCCATCATCAGATCCTGACCTGATGATAATGCAACCACTTGGAAAGTATACCCTTTCAAACAAAAGAAAAATTTTCCAAATCGGTCCAGGCGTCTTCGAGAAATCGGGGAACATACATAAAAAAAAAAAAAAAGATTCCGACGAATTGAGAACCTCCTCCTTTTTTTGAAGTCGGTTAAAAAACGATTAAGGTCACAGTGTCAAGGTAGACCGCGAAATTCGTTGTCTTACGTTTTTTGCTATTTGCAGGTCAGTATCAGGTTGTATGTTGATCCAAGATAAGATCTACTAAGATTCGCGACCGTAACAAATATAAAGTTATAGAATTTATAATCATAAAACTCATTGATATAGACTCTCAGTTCAAATTACCCTATTGAATGACTAGAAATCAATTGCAATAAACGTAGCGTTGGAAGGCCTCCCACAAGATGGACCGACGATCTTGTGAAGGCCGCAGGAACCCGTAGGTGCTTTGGGAGGCCTATGTCCAACAGTGGACGTCTTTCGGCTGAAATTATGATGATGATGATGAAACGTAAGAAAATTTGAATTTCGCGGGCTACCTTACCGCATCCCTCTTAAATGTAAGATCGGCTACAAAACCTTTTCAAAGAACCAGTCAAGCAAATAATATTTTTCCGATCGGTAAGGAAAACGATTTGTTACAGAACTAAGAAACCGGGCAATACCTAATCAGTTAAAAGTTTCGCTTCTTTTCTTTGTTATTGTTGCGAACCCACCGAGGTTCGCTGTAATATCGATAATATGTCGCCGCTCCTTCTTTTCTCATAAGAAAAACAGTGTTCAAATCCCAACCAATATTATAAATGCGAAAGTAACTCTGTCTGTCTGTCTGTCTTTTCTTCACGCCTAAACCGCTGAACCGATTTAGATGAAATTTGGTATAGAGTTAGTTTGAGTCCCGGGAAAGGACATAGGATACTTTTTATCCCGATATTCCCACGGGACCGAGACTTGCGCGGGTGAAACCGCGGGGCGCAGCTAGTACTTAATAATTTACAAAGGAACGATATGGAAGCAACTTTGATATGAAACACTCAAAAGACAACAAAAATTGTTGGAGACAGAGCGAGCTGCGAGCGCGTGCAGCGAGGACTTTACTAGCCTGACCTTATTGCTTTATTAACTTTTATGACAACGCTCCCAATTGTTTCTATCTGGCACACAGCTAAACTCACTAACAAACTATCAGCTTTATACTGATGCGGGGTTCGATTTATATGCTTTTCTGTCGACATGGTTTCTGATTCAAATCACAGGAGCTTCAAATATCTACATTATTATGTAGGTACGCTATAAAGAACTCTCTCTCATAGGATAGCTACGGGTCTGTTCATATTTCCTTGCTTCACGAAGTAATAAAAAAACGAAAAATATTAACGAGCTGCCTTGACCGGAAGTGAGGTTTCGCCTTTTCCGCTACTCAGTCCACGCAAAATGGCGGAGCTTCCGGTGCTGAAAATCAAGTCGCCGTAAATGTGGCTGTCCCCGAGAATTACAGTTTGTTACACAGGAAATCTTATAACGTTGTGGCTGTTATTATCGCTCAAGACAAGTTAGAGGTACCTACTTCGTGAATGCAGAGGTTGTTTTTTTGTTAATAAACAAAATAAAGGTACGCATCTGAATGCCTTTCATAAATAAAATGGTGTTACACAACACAAAATGTTATATCTTCAGTGCATGTATGATTCATAACTATCATGACGAGACAATTTTACCATCAGAAATCAATCACAGACCAATTGGCGATCGCAGTTTGTTATAAACACATGATGCTACCGTTTATCCCCTTTTACGACACCCACGAGTAAAGTGTGACCTACAATTTCGGCATGAGCTAATTTTATCCAGAGGGCTAACCTATTTTTAGCCCAAAGAATCAGCATTACCATCCAACGTGGTAATATGCCAGCCTTATGGCCAATTTTGTCCATTGATAGCGATGCGGACGCAATTTTTGATGCTCAGTGAGCTTTTTCTTTTATTTTTTATTACATACTTGTACATAATAATATATATTTTAGTGTTAGCTTGTAAATTATAATTAAGGCTTTTTGTTAGTAGTGTTGTCATAGTGAATAAATGTTCACTTATTTTATTTAATATCTATAAAACAATCTAACATATTTTCAGTTTTGCCTTTTTTCTGTCGACATTATGACTACTGCTTTAGGTTACGTGTTATGTAAAAATGCTAGCTTTCCGGTTGTAATAAATCATTATTATCCATTGAGAGAATATGAAATGAGGAACGTTGCAAGCTCGCCACATCGAAGCGAATGCAGAGTCAGCAAGAATTTTATTTTATTATACAACAATATATACGTATTTACTATAAAATGATAAATAACATTATACAGTAGATATACAATTTCGGAAAACAGAACAAATCGGGTGAAATGATTTGGGGCTTGATAATGGTTTCACAGAAAGAATAATTGATGGAGTGGAATTGATCCCACAAAGAAACGTCGTAGCACAGTATGAGCTACGTCGTAGCGAGGTGCGTAGCAAAGTGAGCCGCGTAGCGAGACGCGAAAATTTGTTATATTCTGTAACTTATCTAAATTGTATGAGTATTGTTTGTATAGCGGTTATATTGCAACTGCAATTTAGATTTTGTAAACAAATAGCCATAAGTCATCTACCGCTATATTGGCGAGGCCACCTTTACATTTCTGAATTTATCCCTTTTCTTGATTTCAAAAACATCAGTAAAGTTCCATTCCCTGCATTGTAGTTTTATAATATTGAAAAAAGCTCAGTGTCGACATCGACATAGACGCCATCAAACCATTATGTAAAGAGCGAGGCAATAAAAAAGTAACACCTCGTGAGTGACGGCGCCGGCAAACCTCGTTCGAAATAAATGTATCTGCCTGCAGCCGACTTTACATTCATAGCCACATTTTCTAATCCAGCCGCTTGCAGCCGCTGACAGCGCTTTTTCATTCTGACGTTTGAAATGAACTATTTTGCAGTATTTCGCCTTACGGTTTTATTGTATTTTGCTGCAATCTACGAAGCGCCGCCATAAAACTGTCATCATTCAATATTTTTACGAGTTGTAGTATGTTTTATTGGGATATTACTGAGAAACTTAAGAGATAAAGTGCGTAAAGGGGTGCCGTCGCTGGGAGATTTTCAAGTTCTTTTTCTAATAGAGAAATACTGAATGTGAGTAAGACTTCTAACAATTAATAAGGTAGGTACTTATAAGTACACCACACAAACATAGCTAGCGTCCGATCGGAAGTTGGGTTTCGGTTCCGGCCAGTTTCGGCCATAGTTTCGGTTTTGGCCAGTTTCGGCCATAGTTTCGGTGTTGGCCAAAAAGTGGCTGAATCTTCGGCCAGACCGAAACTGTCGTATGGCGTTCGTGAGCTGTTGGTTTTGATAGAATATGAACGATTGACAGATAGACTGACAGCGTAGACTAAGTAATGAGGTTCTGTTTTCATACTTTTGACCAAAAAAAATGTGTTTTCTTATAAATAGAAGTCATTTAGGTTCTTTACAAACATGCTGCCTTTAGTATCAGCGGGTAGGGATTTGTCCGCTATCTGGAAGATTGATACAAGTAAGGGCAACAGCAGATGCATCTTAGCGACTGTGCGTTCGGTCACAAAAGCAAAATAATCAGCTATTACTTCGACACTACATCGCGTTATGGCGACTCGTTCTGTTTGAGTACGGCTTAAAAATTGCGTGCTCTAACGAATTGTTTGACAGAGAGATAAAGCATTGTGGTTACCTATCCGGCAGCGCAGAGCGTTGAGGGCTTTGACAACCCTGTTTTCTCTTCTTCACAATCCCGCTTCTCCTTCTTATCTGACTTCTCTTTGTCAATATTTATGCTCTGCACACAGCAAGAATCTTCGGTCCAAGAATAATCGTCTTCTTCGTTGTCCTTCTCATCGCTCTGGTTTTATAAAGTCGTCTTTCTTTGTCCAGGCGGTTTTCCTTTGGAATGCGCTCCCTCAGAATATCAGGACGGTAACCAATCGGTTCACATTTAAAGTGAAAGCTCGAGAACACATACACAAGAAGTTGGCAGATTCGTCTCAGAATTAAGTTGTTGTAGGATTTCTTATTTATGTCTCATAACTATTTTATATATATATATATATTGTTATGCATATGTATGTATATATGTATTTATTATTATATGTATTCTTATATCTTAGTTACAAATATTTTCTTATCTTTTCTTTCTGTTATTGCACCTACTGTGTATTGTCTCTGCATCACCCTAAGGTAGACTGGTAGAAAATGCCTAAGGCATTAAGTCCGCCTTTGTACAGTTTTTACTTGTGCATAAAGTTTTAATAAATAAATAAATAAATTGTCGCGATGTGTATCGAGCTTCCGAAAAGCGATTAAATCGCTGACTGCTAATACTTAAACAACTGCAACCTATGTGCTGTTAAGAAAGAAATCGAGCACTTTAAAAATGACTAAATAGCTAATCGCAAAAGCTAACAGTAGCATATCTGCTAAAGCCCTTTAATTAAGGATCATTTTTCAATTGAGATTTTGCAGTTGTGACAGTTTTTCTCACAAAATCTGGCAAAAGTATTGTTTTCCTTTGGATAAAAGAAATCTGATAATTCAGTATAACAACGCGTTCAGGGGTTTGTTGGGGCTCCCATGGCGGTGCAGTACCTCCGGCATGTTCGCCGAACACAGCACGGACGGCTTTCAGGCGGTGCTGCGCAAAAGGTCGGCCTTCCGTTGGTCTCGGGTAAGGGGTAGTACCAACACGCTTCTGAGCGTGGTGTCGGACAGAGTAGACAGCCAAATCCTGAGGCATTGGTCGCTCATACATGTCCAAAATAATAATAAATTTAAATTTTTATAATTTTAAATTTTACTAACATAGCTATAAGTATCTATGCTAACATAATATGGACTTGTATTTAAATTAGAATGCTTGAAATAAATATTTTCAATTTCAATTTCAATTGCAAAATCAGCCCTTAATCAAATTATTTGTGAATCAAAAATCTACGAAAAACGATGGGTCTCAGAAAATAATGTCATTTAGGTCTGATTTTTCCAACGCCATATAATTTTATCGGTGGAATAATTTTGAAGTTTTGACAGGTATTCCATACAAAAACTGTCAGATGTCAATTTTATTCCACGAATAAAAATTATCTGTCGATTGAAAAATCAGCCCTTAATTAGCTACATTTTTATTAACTTCATAATTTTCGGTTTCGGCCAAAACTAGAAGAGGAGCCGAAGATTCGGTCACGGTTTCGGTTTGGGACGAAAATCGGGTTTCGGTCGAACACTAAATATACTATGGGCAACCAAATACCTAGTAACCCCGGAAGTATTGAAGAGTTATAATCGCTTATAGCCGAATAATAAATTATTTACATTTACGAGTACATCGTTAGTTAAAATTTTATTTTAATTTGGAATGTTCGTATATTTATCTATCAGCTCCACACGTTTGATTCAAAAACAATGATTTCTGATGTGTTATTAATGTACGAATGTCGTGACTGACAATATTATCTACATTCATCCGTATTCCACAAATTAATGCATTTATAAATCATATTTGAATACAAGTTCACATTAATACTATCGTCATGAAGTGTAGAAACACATTACTGCAGAATATTTTGCAGTGGAATTAAACGTCAATGATATTTTCACAAAATACTTTCGAATAATGACTACACATTTGATAAAGTAAGTGATGGCTTTTAATTCAACAGGTAATTACTGTCGATACTGTCGATAGTACCCATAGACACGCTACTCCGGCACGTCAACATGACAATAATTTCCGATAAACAGTCAAATAGCCAACAATTATACATCGTTATACAAGCAACACTCGGGAATGAACTATGTTTTCTCTTACATAAAATATAATTCCAACACAGACACTCATTATTCGCAGTACAAAACTAATTTCTAAAGTGTCACTGCGAAGTCTGACGTGAGATCGAAAAAATGAAATATAAAATAAAAGAAGCGAAACCCGCCATTTGTCATACAACTGACTCCACGTCGCTCTCCTTACGAATTACTGTTTCAACTACTTTTACAGGAAATATGATTCTTTTTTTATCTTTATTAGATTTTAATAGCGACATAATATTTAACTTTAGTTAATAAAGATTGCATGCAATCCCAATTTCCTGCTTTAGAACAAATATTAATATGCAGACTCAAACAGCGAGTCTCGAAAAGTTATACTGTGAAGTTTTGTGTTGTTGACACAGATGATACGATGTTATTATTGCTGTTATGTTATAAGGCAAGCTTCGTTCTTATGAATGTTAAATGTAATTTTGCCGACATCTGTGCCTACCATAATATAATCTATGCCATTTACAGTCCACGCTTGCACGTGTGTCCTTAGCTGCGGATATGCGAATTGAGTTTACGCTGTGCCATGTCTGAATTTAAATAAAGTAAAATGAAATAAACACGAGCAAAAACCAACGAAAAGGCGGAGAAATACAAGTCTAGACGCAAACCGCAAGCTCATGCCTATACATGTACACAGTGACTTGTAGGCGGTAATGCGGAGACTGTTAAACAGATTATCTCTGCATTTTGAATGCATGTACGGTGAATACATTAAAAAAGAACGCGCGCGTCTTGTTGGCAGAGAGAGCGAGGGAACAGTGAATGAGCGAAGTAGTTAATCAACATAAAACGCAAAGGAGACCACGTAAACTCTTTTTGTAAGGGCGCTTGAAACGTTAGCTAAAAACTGTAAACGTCATCAGTGAGCCGGTGGAGGCTACTACAGCGTCCAAGTGAGCCATTGAGCAGGCGCCGCCGCTCAGCCGAGAATTGAAAATACTATTACACCGTGCCCGGACCTAGAGGCCGAACGCGTAACAAGCAAGGTTTTACGCTTCTCAATACTTAATTGTTATTTTTTCTTTACATGGCCTTTTTACTGCCCATTTTCTCGGCTTTTACTTTCCGCTCACAAAAACTTACGTCGGGCGGGTTTTACTGCGAAGAAATAAATACCAAGTAGGTATTACTGTACACTACCTGCTAGATTTTACTACTGTTTCATTTTAAAAGATCTTGCTCTCTTCACCATGTGTAAGGGCGGATCCATATTCAACAAATTACTGGCTGTTGGCAGAACAATGTCATCGGTTGACCTTCTAAGGATCTTGAGCACCCATTTTATTCGAGCAGGTAAAAGCAACGTTCAAGTCCTCTACATAAATGTACAAAGTACAACCAAGACGTTTGGTTCAATAAGATTATAATGAATGTTTTGTTTCCGCAAAAAGCGTTGGTTGCGAAGTGAGTCGTTGTTATTGATTTAGTGAGGTGGACGGCTTACTTCCAGGTGCAAGCTGGCCGCGGCTAGATTGATAGCACGTAAAGTGTTGCGGCAGTTTTTCATTGTCAAACTGTTGTGATTGATCGTCACAAGAACCAAAACGCCGACTGCGCTTTATGCCATTTTCCACAACTTGGTTATGGTGTGAATTATTTTGTTCATCATTGACCTGGTTATTTTCTTACTACATATATTTCAATGTATGAGCTTAATATCAATCTTTCACACAGAGTACAGTCAAAAACGAAATTATAAGAATAACGATATCTTTTTGAGAGCTTTTCCACGTTTCTGACAACCAGTAACAATTCCCTTAACGAGTATTTATGGATTTGATAACACTGACAAGCACTTATTGATTGCTTTTTATAATACATTTTTGTAAGCGATCAAATGCGTCATAAAGCTGGGTGAGATAAAACAGTCAGATCATTAAATTGGAACTTCGTGGTCGAGCTGTCATTATATTGTAATTGACTTTTTCGACTCAATTATTTCGGCAATTGTAAAGTGCTAAGAAAAGCTTAATTAGAGAGAATGAAACTGAGGTGTCTTTAATTTTCGCAGCGTCTATCACCTTGATTCATTAACTCACGGCCTGTGTTGGTTCTTCCGTGCAGTTTCAGAACAAGAGTTCTTTATCTTAATGTGTTTTTTTTTATTAAATGTTTATGCAAATATGTATGTACCTCCGTTCCTAATTACGTCATTATGATACATTTGAGACACTCGAAGTCAACAGATAACATAATTATTCGTTTTTTAACAAGTAAATCTCAATTTATGATGTTTTGTTATGAGCTCAACTGTCACTAATGAGACACTTACTTTTTCTATTTTTACCAAACTTGCCGAACTTACAAAGGTTGCCTAACAGACGAGGGGAAATCTCAATTTCCAACTAAATATATCTGAAGAGTTGCCGCAAGGAAAACCAGTAACATGATCCTAACTACCGCACAATATGTAGTAGGTACCTACGTCTATAACGAGGAGTAGTGTACCGCAGCGGAACAATCCGACGTATTTCTTTAGTAAATTGACTTCCTGAAAAGCGAGAATATTAATTCGTTAAGTGATAATTCTACTTAATGCCCCAGACCACGTTCCCGTCCCATAAAAGCAAACATTTAATAGGAAGGCGCCGGCGCGTGCGAAAACAGATATCATATTTAAAATTATACAGTAGAACTGAGTCCATTTTGGTCATTTGTGCTAATTATGTCCTGCAATTAAACACGAATATGGCGGCCGAGTGATTAAGTTTCTATCCAGGCAGAATCAGAAACCGGTGCGGGACTTCTGAATCATGTCGCGTTATAATGATATTCAACTAATGTCTGTTCCAAAACTATCTGAGGAAAATGTAAATAAACCCTGTTTAGGTTAAAGTCTTACGTTATTACTTACAAAAGGGAATGTAAAGCATTCATCTGTATTTATAAGGTTTCAACACTTTTTCCAACAATTATTGTTAGAATAATATGATTAAATTGTAACTGAAAAATCATCGACCAAAATTGAGGTTTAATATTTACCTCAACTGTCAAATGAAAAACTTTGATGATTTATAATGACAATTTTGTGTTCCAGCAGTATTCAAATAATCAATTCAAAGCGCTCAATTTGAGAGGCACGTACATTTTCTAATCTATTTGTTTACATTTTCATCCGATACTTTTGGAACAGACTATACGCAATATCCATTATCATCGGCTTCCAGTCTAACCGGATGCAGCTGAATACCAGTATTTTACATGCAGCGACCGCCTATCTGACCTCCACAACCCAGTTGCTGGGTAATACGATACCCCTCGGTAACTGGTTGTCAGACTTTCGGGTTTCTGACTACCCGTAACGACTGTCAAAGATCCACGAATGACAGCCGGGACCAACGGCTTAACATGCTTTTCGAGGCACGAAGGGGTCTCGGCATGTAAAGATGGTCACCCAACAAGCTCCGCGCGTCGCCTATCGGCGACGAAACAATAGGTAATCAACTGTGTCTCATTAGCGGAGCTTGAGAGATTAACCTGACCGATCGACCTGTGCGGCTGTTATTAGATATTTAGCCACGGGCTTAATAGGTACTAACCTAAATAGATAAGACCTACACATACACATGTACAGCTAGTTAATATTAATGTTGCTCTTCAAAGTAATGTGTCATTTTGGTTCTATTTGATTGGAAAAGAATTGGACATATAATTTAGTAAGTAAAAATTTTAGGTGCAACTAAATATTCCCAGTTTTGTAAACACACAATACACCCGTATTGTGTTTGCGGTTTCCCAATATGAATCGTGGGTTCGCGGGTAAGTTGATTTCCCGAGGGCCATTTGTGATTTATTAGAACTCAAACGAATGAAGGCTTGAAACCAAAATCAACTGAAAGACATAGTGATAGGTAGGTACCGGTAATGTGGTCGTATCATTTAGTTATTTTTTCTGTATTCGAATAGTACAATATCTATTATAGTCTACTGGGGCAATTAGGACAGTGGGTATATTCCGTTGGATGATAATTTCTACGAAACGCAGCGGCATTTTCATATTGCCAACATATGTAGACTAGACGCCATTTTATCACCCGCCGTCCCTTTCGCTTTTGCAACATAAGAATGGCACTGCGTTTGGTAGAAATTATCATCCAATGGAATATATCCATTATCGTTAAGCCTTACGATTTGTAAAATATAAAAACAATACAAAAATCTGCTAAATCCAAACAAAATATTTTGAACTGTTTCCCTCAACTGTTCTAATTCCGCGCTTAAAAAAAAAAAAAAGGAAATCCTGTATTAATCTACCAACAGTGTTATTTTATCAACATTTCTAGTTTGAAGCTAAAAAATGTGATTCTTTTGTTTTTTATCTGACGTCATTACACCTTGGGTTACGTTTAACGTTGCTAATGATAAGGTCGTCCTTTCAAAAGTCGTGGGTTCTAATCCCGGCACCGCAGTATCTCATCATTTATCTCGTAAAGCACGCTGTCCTTTGTTTTAACAAAATATAGGTTATAAACATATTTTCACTTCTCATGCTCTAAAAGTCCGTCTTTATGTCGTGCTTAGGCGACATAAAATCGCTTTTTATGTTCTAGTGCATAAAGTAAATTTTTTTTCTAAGACTAAAGTAATCAGGCCCAACAGCCACACGCACAATAAAACTTCGCAGATTAAAGTCGTGATTTATTTCATTTTCTTTAATTTATACCACTTCCGTGTTTTCTATCGATAATTTAATAAAATCAGGTAAAATAGTTGTCATTTATTATTTAAAAAGGCAAAGAAACGTTTTCATTTCTTGGCAGTATGAAGTACCCAAGTCGAATGACAAATGTTGAAAATTAAAAAAAAAAACTTTTAAAAAGTTTCGTGGCAGTATTATCTGTGGTGGCGCGGGCGGGAATTAGCTATGGATGCAACATTTTTGATTAATTATGTACTGTATACTTTATGCCTGTTTCATTTTCTCGCAATCGAAGTGAAAAGCAGAGTGTATAACTCAGGCATAAACGAGCCATTTTACCCCTCGACTTAACTATCCACCCTCGCCTGCGGCTCGGGTGGATATAAACGTCTTGGGGTAAAATAGCTTCTTTTATGCCTTAGTTGTACAATCTACTATTTTTAAAGGAAATATTCAAAAACTGGGGGAAAATGTTACAGGTTTTTCAATGTAGGTATAACACAACTCAGATATTAAGATTGTTTGTTTGTATGAGTTTGATTATCTACCATAATGTATAAATATGATTACGATGTATATCATTCCTCAAAGTGAGTTTATACAGTACATTATTTAAAAGCTCTTTTAACCGGTCAAGCGGCGCGCGTCGCCGATCGGCGATGAAACAATAGAAAATCAATTGTGTCTCATTAGCGGAGCTTGACAGATTACAGCCTCACATTATTAATGTTGAATTAATTTGAAGCCACGCACCGTGAAAATTTAGAAATACCTATCTAAAAATACGGTTTACAACTGCATTCCAAATATCGTGACTACACACTAAACAGAAATATGTGTGCTAATAAAATACGTTAACGTTTTGTTGACACAAAACGCAAAATTGTTGGCAGCCATGCTGAAATTTTTGATGAATCGGTAATTTGGACTTGACAATTTTAAACAAAGCAAAAAAACAGCAAATGACTAACTCAAGCTGTATGTCATATTTGACCCAAAATACGAATTTTCTATCCCAAGAGCGAGCGAGCACGAGTCTAAAAGCTGATTATCAAATTAAGTCGCTGCGCATTATCAGAGAAATTCACCTGAGACATTGATTGCCGGTGCCGGACCACTCGCTACCGAAAGTTGCCAACTCCTAATAAGATTGGATCTAAACTATTTCCGATGAGTACCCCTCAATACTTCTATATATTATACTAGCTTCTGCCCGCGACTTCGTCCGCGTGAAATTCGTACTTTCTTCTAAAAATTTCGAAAATGTGTGTAGGTATGGTTTTATCATTTATTTAGATAAATAAGTATTCGGGCCAATTTTTAAGTTTATAGATCAAAGGAATCAGATTTTTCAAATAAACTGAATCCCGCTTTTCACCCCCACAAGGGTGGAATTTTGAAAAATCGTTCGTGATGTGTTCATAACTTGACTCAAAGACCCATACCCATTTTCGAGTTAATGGAAGCAAGCAAGAATATTATATCCACCCCTTAAACTTTATTACTTACCCTTTTCCACCTTAGTAGGAGTCGATTTTTGAAAAACCCTAAAACACATACTTGTTTTATTTTTTGTTTTAGTAGTACCGAGTTTCGTGTTTATCCGACAGCGGTTACATATCTTTCTAACCTATCAACTTTGTCACCACCTAAATCCTCTGTAAGGGGTTTTTTTAAAACTAAAAGTGACAATCTTTATTATTTACTGACCCAAATATTGCCAAGTTTCATGTTTATTAACCAAATAAATAAGATTTTTCATATAAACTGTATCCCCCGCTTTTCAACCCCACAGGGGTGGAATTCCATAAAATCGTTTGGGATGTGTTCATTACTTGACTCAAAGATTATTTACGCGAATTGTTGAGTTAATCAAACCACGCAATAAAACACTCCCCTGTAAAATTAACTACCCCTTTTCACCCCGTTAAGGGTAGATTTTCGAAAAACCCTGATACACGTTATTCTTTATTTATGGTCTTAAGTATAAATACCGAGTTTCGAGTTAATCAGACCTCGCGTTAAAATTCTTCCATACAAATTTTGACGTCCCCAATCCTCCTTTAGAGGGTAGTTTAGAAAAACAAAAAATGTCAAACTTCATAATTTACTTATAAAAGTATTCGTGCCAATTTTCATGTTTATTAACCTAATGAATAAGATTTTTCATATACACTGCGCTCCCGCTTTTCACTCCCATAGGAGTGGAATTTCTAAAAAAATTTTGGGATATTTTCATTAATTGACTCAAAGATTATTTATACGAATTGTTGAGTTAATCAAGCCACTTGTTAAAATTCTCACCTGTATAATTGACTACCTTTTTCCACCCCGTTAGGGGTAGATTTTCGGAAAACCCTGATACACGTTATTCTTTATTTTTGGTCTTAAGTATAAATACCGAGTTTCGAGGTAATCGGACCACGACACCCCCACCCCAATCCTCCTTTAGGGGGTAGTTTATAAAAACAATAAATGCCAAACTTCATAATTTACTTACATAAATATTCGTGACAAGTTTCAAGTTTATTAACCAAATGAATAAGATTTTTCATATAAACTGTATTCCCGCTTTTCACCCCTATATGGGTGGAATTATGAAAAATCGTTTAAGATGTGTTCATAACTTGACTCAAAGATTATTTATGCCAATTTTCGAGCTTATCAAGCCGCGCAGTAAAATCCTCCCCTGTAAAATTAACTACCCCTTTTCACAGCGTTAGGGGTAGATTTTCGAATAACCCTGATACACGTTATTCTTTCTTTTTAGTTCTTAGTATAAATACTGAGTTTTGAGTTAATCGGACAGCGCGTTAAAATTCTTCCATACAAATTTTGACACCCCCCAATACCTCTTCAGGGGGTATTTTAGAAAAACGAAAAATTCCAAACTTCATAATTTATTTAGATACGTATTCGTGCCAAGTTTCAAGGTTATTAACTCAAAAAATAAGATTTTTCATACAAACAAAATCCCCCCTTTTCACCCCATTAAAGGTTGAATTTCCAAAAACCCCTTCTTATTCGATACCTACTCTTCACAAAGAACATACCCTCCAAAATTCATGGCCCTAGGACCAGCGGTTTAGGCTGTGCGTAGTCAGGTCGTTCATCCCCCTTTAGGGGTGAAATTATCAAAAACGCTGAGACACGTATAAATTAATTTTCAATCGTTAGCCTAAACACGAAATTTGAAGATCCTAACTTTTAAACTGAGGGACTTTCATACACAAATTTATCCCCCTTTTTAACCCTTTGGGGGTGGAACTATCTAAAACGCTGAGATACGTGTTAATTAATTTTCAATCGTCGGCCTAAATACAAAATTTGAAGATCCTAACTTTAAAACTGACGGACTTTCATACAAACTTTCATCCCCTATTTAACTCCCTTAGGGGTTGAATTTCGAAAAATCCTTCCTTATTCCTTGTCTACATTATAAAGGGAACCATTGTGTCAAATTTCAGCTTTCTAGGTTCAAGGGTTTGGGCTGGGTGTTGATGAGTCAGTCAGTCAGTCAGTCAGTCAGGCCTTTTCTTTTTATTTATATAGATTAATTTTATTTGCGTTCATTTTAAGCTTTTATTTCCCAACTTTTCCCATTACAAGACTTGTTTAAGTTTTGCACAGTTCTGTTGAAAAGTACGTGAATAATTTACTTAAAATGTTTTTACTTTAAAAACTAGCGGTCGGCATCGTGTCACAATGAATATCGATTGCTACTCATTAAATTCGCTTTTGTCGACTCGTTTTTAATGCACGCCACCTTTTTTGTAGTGTCATTGCAAAGGCATTATTACAAAGGGCGCTGACTCTCATTGATTTGCGTCTAAACGTTTCAAAACCGTATACAAGGTGGGGACGACAATATAACAATACCTACCTAAATTAAACTTCGTATATCTAATGCCGTTTTCAGTCTGCATACAAAAATTCAATCAAATAATATATCCAACGGTTTAGTCACTATAAGTAGCTAGTCGGTTGATCAATAACATCCAAAAAAAAATTATTTCGTTTGAAAATAGTAGATTGTACAACTAAGGCATAAAAGAAGCTATTTTACCCCGAGACGTTTATATCCACGCGAGCCGCAGGCGAGGGTGGATAGTTAAGTCGAGGGGTAAAATGGCTCGTTTATGCCTGAGTTACACACTCTGCTTTTCACTTCGATTGCGAGAAAATGAAACAAGCATAAAGTATACATTACATAATTAATCAAAAATGTTGCATCCATAGCTAATTCCCGCCACCACAGATAATACCGCCACGAAACTTTTTAAAAGTTTTTTTTTTAATTTTCAACATTTGTCATTCGACTTGGGTACCATACTTCATACTGCCAAGTCATAAAAACGTTTCTTTGCGTTTTTAAATAATAAATGACAACTATTTTACCTGATTTTATTAAATTAACGATAGAAAACACGGAAGTGGTATAAATTAAAGAAAATGAAATAAATCACGACTTTAATCTGCGAAGTTTTATTGTGCGTGTGGCTGTTGGGCTTGATTACCTTAGTCTCAGAAAAAAAAAATACTTTATGCACTAGAACATAAAAAGCGATTTTATGTCGCCTAAGCACAACATAAAGACGAACTTTTAGAGCATGAGAAGTGAAAAATCATTTTTTTTTATTTCCATGTTAAGATCTATTTGACAGTTAAACTTTTATTTGACAGCTAAATACTCTTATGCATTCGTATTGCCAGTGTTTGCATTTATTGTCTTATTCTCGTGTCCACATTGTTTACGCAGAGTGCAACCAGGCTTAGTATGAAAATTAGTCAACTCGAAAAAACTAAATTGATTACTATATAAAACGCCCTGTGTAATAATTATTACACAGGGCGTTTTAACCTCTCTGCTCGACAAAATTTTGACATTTGACACACCAGCTGACTCGACGGGGTGTTGCGAATTACGTCATGATAATCAGAAATTTACTTTAACTTTCAGCATTCGAATTTATTAAGAAAACTGTGTTACCGCGCCTATTTTGAAAAATAAGTTTGTGGCAAATATCTCTAACTATATGCTGAGGTCGGTAAAACCGTGTCATTCTACTGTGAAAGTTGTATAAAATAGATATTACTACACCTATCCAAAAGGTAGACACCTCAAAATCGCTGAAAATATGTACATAAACCATCTAATCTCTTGATGAAAATATGCAAAAGGGAAAAATAAAGATATTGTCATTCTCTCTGCATTCTTACTTTTACCATTTTTCATACATAAACTACATAAAAAACATGATCAAATCTTGATAAAAATTACTAAAAATTGTGTTGCGACGTGACACCTCTTAGTGCTGACCATCCACCCAATTTTCTTATTCCGATTCAAAAATGTCATAAAGCCTAATCGATAATCGGTATTTAAAAAAAATTAAAAAAATTGTAGAGACTGAATAAAAACTCTTTGGTATATTTTATCATGAATTAATAGTTTTTTGAAATATAATCATTTTAATAAGTACAAACACGTACAGTGTGGATAGGGGTGTAAATTTTTATGGTTCCCTACGTCCGAATGAAAAAACGGAACCCTTGTACCCTCACTCGTGTGTCTGTCTATAGGTTTGTTACAATCGATTTGTTTCGAATCTACTGGACCGATTAAGTTGAAATTTGGTTCATATATAAATTTCTGTGACTCAAATACGGACGTGTAACATGAATAAATTAATTATGAATATGGGGTCATTTTTTGTGGTCACATTAGATAAAAAAAATACCATTATTATAGTTTCAAACTCAAATGGGTCCCGCCTGCTTCCAAATTTTATTTAATTTAAAATGGGCTTGTTTTTAGCTTTTCAGTTAGTTTTAGTACAAGGATGCAGTTCAGTTTTTTTAATTTTTCTAATTACTTTTTTTATTTCCAGCTTTTTAGTTTACAAATGTGAAAGATGTGTTTCGCAGAGGATTTAGTTCTTGATACGTGTTTTTTAACGATTTGTCACTTTGAATTATTTTTAACCATATAAGTTGTATATATTTTTGTAATCACCTTTTAAAACCCTTTATTTTGATACCCCACTCGATAGGTATTGAGAAAAAAAAAATGATTGAAGGCATAATATGGCGCCAAAAATCCGCCGATTTGTTTTTTTCTATTTTGATATGCCCAGTGTCACTCTCACAGTAAATACAAATCTAACGACACCTCTCAAGCTAAAATCCATCGAGCCGTTCAGGCCGCAGTGCGTGCCAAACAATTATACATACATACCTACTCTCGAAAAACATAACCCTCCTTCTGGTGCAGTCGGGTAAATAGTAGATTGTTATACAAGGGTCGAAAGGAATCTATTCCCATACGAGGTATTTAGACTATAGTCCGAGTAGGAATTGATGACTTTCACCCGTGTTAAACACTCTACTTTTCATTTCGAATATAAGGAAAGTAAAAAATAGTGTTTTTTCTAAAATATTTATTGATAAGAATAACATGAATAATAGGTACCTTTTTAAAATTAATTGAAATATTAGAACAATTTGTGTGCTATTTTAAATATGGAACACACCGCGTCACTGCCGCGGGCCGTCCCGCTTGATAGGTATTTTTTTCACACTGGCTGTTTATACACTCACAAGACCGCAACATTTTTCTTAATTATGTAAAAATTTCGTAGCTGACTACTTCGATCCAATTTAGTTCTATTTTTTAATTCATTCCCGACCTAGAGAGGGAAGCAATTACTATGAGTCTTTCCCGCCTTAAGGTGGGAAGCAACGTCTTCCACCCGCTATTCGGATCAAACAAATACTACTTTCCGAGTATGAGAAATGAAAAAGCTTTGCTTACTGTAAGTACCGTGTAATATATCAAATGAAAGGGTTTGTCGTGCGTGAGGGTCACAAACATATTTTTTAATAACTAAAAAAAAGTTATTTAGAAACAATATATCTGAAACCACAGCCTAAAATAAAAAAAAGCTACAAAATATAGTTCTGTGATTATTCTAGATTCCAAGAGATCCTATCAGACGTCTGGTCTTCAAATAATATAGCAAATCTCTCATTCTATACTGCGTACATACTTACATTTGGTCACAGTCAAAATATGTTCGGAACGTTATATTTAATTTAAAGTTGGTATTTTTAAATGTTATGCTTAAAACACTTGTTATAAGAAGTCGGTTAAAAATAAGATTTTTGGCATTTTCAATCTCAATAGATGCTCAATAGTATGAAATGCTCAAGATGTTATTCCCCATAAGAAAACAGTAGGACTTTTCTTTTCTGGCTGGCACTTTAATTTTTGAGTAGGTACACTTATGAATGATGGGTTTATGAAAAACAAATTTATTTTTGCAGTCGTTCAAATTAATGATGATGTACATTGTGCATGCGTGAATATTCAACCCTAAGTCCCTAACGGAACCTTTCACTGTGCGTGGTCCGACATAAACATGGAAAGATTTTTTTTAAATTTCGTTGGGAAACTACCACAAAAACAAACAATTACCTTTACTCAAGTAAACTAATAGAAACAAAAACTACCAAGCTCATAAAACTAACAACACATATTACAATGTAAAGTGATTGCGGAATACGCAATTTATACAATTAATTTATCATCATTCCCAAACTTCTGTTCAGCCTACCTAAAAATGTATACTGGGCATTCTGTAGCAAACTATTAGAAAAGTATCAAAAATAAATACTTAATTGTAAAATACATAAAAATAATTTTATACGGCGAGCGCATTCGAAGATAAATTCAAATATAGAAACAAATTCGGCGCGAAATTCAATAAATGACTATGGTCTAAGGTCCTCACTCCTCAGTGTTATTGACTCAGTTTAATTGAATGTCCAAAAAACTATTAAAATTACATTAGAAAAGCATAAATCATTATTATAAACAATGCTTATTGTATTTAATGCTTAAAATAATTTTATTTCAATTTCTGAGTATCGATTTCCGATATTCGACATATTAATTACCCGAGTCAATCGAAATTAAAAAAAAATCGTTTTGCATAATCCCTTTCGCACATCATTACGATAAAAAAAACAATCATGGACGGCGATTTTGAACACAAATTGAGTAGTGGTAATGAATAATACGTGTTATTCGACCTGTGTTTCAATATTACGTTAAGATTTGGGCATTTTCGTGTTGTTAATAACATTTACAATAATATTTGTCACATTTTAAATCTTATCTACTAGTGTGTGTGTGATATTTGTGAAAAGTAAAAATGTAAACACGCACAATTGGCGCGAAACTTCGACATTAGATATCAAAAAACTTCATTACCACTACTTATTTTAACTTGAACAACGGGTGAATTCGTCAAATAATTAAATTATGTATTATTCACTGCCCCTGTGGTGGAGTTTGGATGTTCGAAATCCCCAATTTTTATGTTTTTTAGCCTCGACCACCACTGTCAACAAAATGGCGATTATCGCATTTACAGACTTGAATTTTATAAAGGTAAAGTAATAAGCTTGCGCGCTAAATATGAAATATTTAATGGCGTTAACATATGAGTTTTTTATCCAACTCTCTTAATTAACGCACATTCATAAGATTTGATGGGTAGCTTAATAAATATCGGCGACGAAACAATAGAAAATCAATTGTGTCTCATTAGCGGAGCTTGACAGATTAAAATGGTTTAAAAGCACAGTATTAGTATATATATTATGACACAAATACGTCACTCTAATTAAAATAATTGAACGTACCTACGCCATGGGAGCAGTGTGGTGGCCACGTGGCAAGGGCCGCGACTTACAAGTTGCAGGTCGTAGGTTCGAACCCAGACAGGCAATTTACTGTGTGTAAATTATTTCATCATCAATGCTCTCAAAACGGTGAAGGAAAACATCGTGAGGAAACCGTCCTAGAATCAAAAAATTCGAAGACATGTGACATCTACCAACCCGCACTGGGCCCGCGTGGTGGATTACGGCCTACTCCCTCTCACTGAGAGAAGGCGTGGGCCCCAGTAGTGGGGACGTTACAGGCTGATTATAACGAACGTACAAACACTGTAACAATAACGTCAAGTTTGCCATTTTGAGAAGTGGGCATTTTGCGCCTAAATCGTTTTTGATTATCGACGCTAGAACAAGCTGTCAACTCATAAACTAATTTCCCTTTGTGAATCCCTCGATTATCGCGCTTTGCATGTCCGCCGCTCAAAGAGCTTTAAAAGCCTAGTTAAGAAAACTTTTCCCCTCGACCCGACTTCAACGTTTTTACTAAGAGTCGTGAAATCTTTACAGACTTCTTAAAGTCCGGCTGAGTTTTTTGACGTTTTTTGTACTGCCAATGTCTTTATCTTGTAATAAGCTTTATAGCAGTAGGAAAGTGGAGAGAGGGCCACACTATTTGATTAATTACATAGATATTATTACATATTTATAATAGTTGCATTTTAATGCTTTGATTTTAAAAGCTACAACATACCTAGGTACTCATTTATAAAAATCTCAATAGGTATCGTTTCAGAATAATTTACACAAATCAATCTCAAAGAAATAAACTAAACTTGCTTGTTTGGTATGTTTGTACGTCAAACAACCCTGAAAGGGTTTGTTTTAGTGACTCAACATAAAACCATTATTCACTTCCTGGAACTATAAATATCATCGACTTCTACCCTATTTAACGGAGGAAGCTGTTTAACGGCTACAAACTGTTTTCATGAAAGTGTTGCTGCTTAAAACTAAATCAGCTTAAAACGTTGGAGCGCCAACAAGCGTTAAAATCTCATCAGTAACGTTCACAATCAGGCTCCACTCAGCGGCTTCAGTGGCGGCGGTTCAACTGACAAGAAGCTAAATGACGGGAGGTTCTTGCGCGCGGCATGGGGACCAGCGTGTCATCGCACCGCACTAACCCACTTTCGTGTTGACAGCAGGTCAATGCCGGTTATCAGAGCCGCGGCCGCTGCAAGACGATCGCCTTTTATTCAGCCGTCCGAGTCAATCACGATAATGTAATATCGATTGGAGCGCCGTCTGCGTCCGATCGACACTTTGTTAACCACAGAGCGGCGTGCATAGGTAGCTATGTACTTATAACAGTGTTGTGGTTGTGGGTGCTCGTCTTACACTTAGCCACGAACGAGGTCGTGTTACAGTTTGCGTGTTGAGCAAGGTCTAGTCTTCATGACGGTAAAACGACCTAAAAACTAGTACCTAGTAACACTAGAAGCTTCAGGTTAATTGTTCTCTCGTTTCCAACACGAGCTGCGAATGGCCCGTTCTCATAATTATATTATTTGTGAGAATTTCGAATAATATAGTGCTCAAATAAGATATTTCAGGGTATTTTTTTATGAATCGCGATTCCTATAAAATTGACGTCTTCTACTAAAAATTTTTGTCACAAGGGAAGTCCTACAGCTAAGTAATGACGCAGAGATCTTTAAAAAAATAGCATCAACAATAAAATTAAACTGAGAAAGTCAAAGAAACTCGTTATTAAAAAATACTACGCTTTAAATAACTTTAACGTGATGGTTGAAGTTCTCAGTACCTATGCTACGCAGTTTATAATTGCAAAAGTTGAGCCCGCGGCGATGCAGCGTTCTCTTTTTAAATTTTCTCATAGCAACGATGCCTTTACGCATTGTTATCATGTTCTGTTAAAGGTTGGATATGAAACTCCAACGTATAGGAATGTTCTGTTTCAAAGTTTTCAGTCATGTATCTACGCTCACATACTTAATGAGCGAACATGTAGCATAGTAAGGGAAGTTAGTTAGGTGCAAAGAGAATTAGTCATTGGTTAGGTGTGTATACTTAAATGATAAATTAATTTATTTCTGTAAGTACGTTTGTACAAACACTTTTACAGGTCAATCATATTTTTAAAACTAGATGAGGTCGGCGTTTCCTATCTGACTATTCTGAGATGAAAGCCCGAAACAAACTCAGAGGTCACAGTCTCTTTTAAAGTCCAGACATAATCTTGGTCAGATCATGTGAAGACCATGTAGATTTGTGTCTGAAATGGTCTTTTAAGGAAAGAACCATACAGATTGAGTGAACCTAGCTGTCCAGTCAGTGCACGCATTTGTCAGTAACATTCATGCAGCTTAAAACTCAGAACTTATATATGAAACAGGCAAGTAGCGGTCAACAAAACACTCAAGAGATAAACAAAAACATAACAAAACGTCTGTATTCCCCAAAGAAAAGATGAAAGATTTAGGCACAGGTGTACCAATACCTAACACTTATTGAGTTGTATACTATGGGTGTATAGTATCTACATTCCACCAGTTAAACAAAAGAACCTATCGGAAAAGTGCCTCCCATTAGAGCCAAGTGAGAAATAAAGAAATATGCCCCATAACATGAATTACGTACTCAAAGTTAATGAGCTGCGAAATCTTAGCGCATTTACCTTTCATTCATAACCTGTCAGGAGTAAAAGAAGCAATTACTATGTAATAATACGAACCAATATGAGTTATTGACCCAATATAGAAGGTGGGAGGGTATTATCGAAATCCCGCATCGGTCGCGTACTATGCAATTTCCTAGTTCAAACGTTAGAAGCTATTACATGAAAGCAACCTATTAAATTTCGTTCCGGCTCGGGGCTGCAGGTAATTTGGAAGTATGAATTGCGTATCACCTACCTACTGGAATACATAGTATTCTTGTATTTTAACTATTAAAATTACTTGTACATAGGTACCTATTATTAGCAAGTTTAATGCACTTCTGTTTTGCAGGTAAGTTCGAATTATCAATACATCATCTTTTCGCTACATTTTCTAAGTTTTTGTCTCGTTTAAATTACTTTAAAGTTAGCAGGAATATGTGCAGTTACCCCTCTTGCCATTTTTCATAAATTTTCATATGAAGCCACTGAATACCAAGTGCTACGTCGTACACAATCCTGACATATCACTTTTACATTTCGCTGCAGCCATCATACATTTAAAGATTCTAAAGTAGCTTATAAAAACTAGTAGGTACGACAACTCTAGATGAAAATAACCACTTGCTGACTAGCCTAATTCCGCCTTCAACCCTTTTAAAATTCAGCTTCCAATCAAATCTTCAGTTTAAACAAAATGTAAAAGAGGTTACACGAGCAGACATTTACTCCCAAGGATGAAGCCATTTCCCTACATAGTTAAATTAGGACAAACTAGTTTTTACAGCGAACAATAGTATGTAAGCATTTGGATGGAGCCGTGAAGTGGCAGCGAGTGCAGATTCAGCGGGACGAGGTGGCAGCGTGCCAGCCACATCTCGCCGCTCCGCCAATCACGGCGCACTTTACCGCGGCTTGATAACGACCCGCCGTGTTTGCTACGAGCCTACACACATAAATCATCGGGTTCAGCTTACTTTTCCTAGTATGGCCTTTATATGAAATATTAGTAGTCAAGGTCAAGCCTTTTGTCCTTGAAAAGGGCGGATCGGTCATCGTCAGTCGTACAAAAGTGGGACATTGGGAGCAATGATAAGATAGTGATAAGGTTGGGGATGGGTTCCACTATTTTTAACCCCCGACGCAAAAACGACGGGGTGTTATAAGTTTTTAAGATACATTTCTACCACAATCTGCCGCTGTTTCCTAACAAAATACAAAATCAGTGGCCACTCAGAAACCGCTAAGCAGTCGCATTTGCAATCACAACCGTTAACTCTACCTACACCTTTACCTTAACTATTAAACGTCTCAGTAATTGTGTCCAGTGACTCATGTACCTGGAGAGATCTATTTCTCCACCCCACTGCTGTAGAAAATTCGACGTCCTTTAGGGAGTCCGTGTCTACACAGTAAGATAGTGGTCAAGAGTAGGGCTGTTCTACACCGCCCCTACATTAATGTGTATTAAACCTATTGTGAGTACTAGGTGTATTAGAAGCAAGACCCAACGGAGATAATGTGTAGGTATTTGATACTCTACTCCACCAGCAACCGACCCCTACTCTGCACTAAACCGTATACGCTTAGCTGCTCAACATGCTTAACGATACGGGTGAAAATAAACGTCAAATTTGTGTAACCTTTGACGTCATTCCCGACCTTCTCATTTAACCATCACAGCATTTTATCGCAGCCGTGCTTCAATTGTTAAACCAGCAAAACCCAAAAAAAATGGAACTCATTAAGTGGTACTCCCTGGCGTAATGTGCGTCCATCGAGATTTGTTTATTGTTCTGACAGAGTACCTACAGCTAGTGATCATTGTTGTTTGAATAATTCGGCTTACGAAATGAACTTTGTTCTCTAATAAACACTCTTTAGTCTCTAAGGCCATTATCCCTTTACCAAACAATGTTCAGCGGGGTAATTGCGTAACACACTATCAGCAGCAAAAGGGTTTCATTTTGACAGTTCAACAACATTCATTGCGTTATTTACATTATTGAGCAGACATATTTTTTCGAACATATTAAGCAATGGATTAGAAATATCCTTCAAATGATTCATTTTCTGATTGATATCTGTGTGATACAATTAGGGTGCTGCTGGCTCACTTGCAGAATAAAATTATGCTTTAAATATGTTTACCGCCAAATGTATTTATAGTGAACGTACGGCATTTCATACAAACTTTGAAGCCCTTGTTTTTCGAAATGAATGAACCGATTTTAATGAAACTTCATATGCATAAGCAGTATATGAAGGTCTAAAAAGATAGTACAGAACATTTTCGAAATGTCTTATTTGATAACTGGAAGTCTCTGTTTTTATGGAAAATTTAAAATCGGTCTTATTTGGCTGTAACACTCTTTTTCGAAAATGTTCTTAACTAAATTTTTAGATCTTTGTATCCTGCTTATGCGTACGAAGTTTCATTAAAATCGGTTCATTCATTTCGATAAACAAGGGCTTGAGTTTGTATGAAATGCCGTACGTCGTAAACACTCTTATAATAGTAATAAATTTAGATTTTATTTTAAAACAGAGGTAAAGCTCAGAGCTAAAACTAAATGATATCTAACGTTTTTGGATCATAAACAATGACCCCAAGCTGTGCCAACTTTGCCAATTAATAAATTCTTGCGATATCACATGACGTTTAGGAGATTGTATCATGAATAAATTCGGTGTTATTTGCATAGGAAAATGGGACTAATATGGTGTGGTATTAGAACGTGCATTTGATAAGTTAGCATCTGAAAATAATACGCGCGTCGCTTCGACATGGAGCTATGGCGACCAGCCAAAACTACGACGGACTTAATGTGGTGTGAACTTTTTACGGTGCCAAATGAACTCCAGGAATATTGCCAATAGCATCAATGCTAGGCTTTATTGTATGTCCATGTAAAAGTATATTAAAATTCTTATTCAATCTTTGTAAAAAATTACTTTAAAGATGAATATTTCAAATTCTAGCATTGTTAGTACAATCATCATCATTTCAGCCGAAAGACGTCCACTACTGGACATAGACCTCCCCCAAGCACCTCCGCTTCGACCGGTTTTGTGCTTCTCGCATCCAACGGGTTGTTGTTAGCATAATGTTTATGTGTCCACACTTTATTTATTTATTTATTTAAACTTTTCGCACAAAAAGGTACAAAGGCGGACTTAATGCCTTAGGCATTCTCTACCAGTCAACCAAGGGTGGTGAAGAGATTAGATGGCAGGTGCTTTGGTTGAGAGGAACAATGATAAAAAATAAAAAAAACTTAAAATTAGGTACACAAATACATAAATAAGTTATATATAAATACATAAATAACTCTACACTTTGACACAATTTTAGCATAAACTACCCTATTAGTAGTAAATAAATAAACAACTGACTAATTAAATAATCGTAGCCTATTCACCATTGATATCAAAGAGTTAAACTAACCCTACTTGACACGCATTAGTTTACACGATAAAATATAAGAACATAAATCAAAAGCAATGTTAAAATAGGAACCTACACAAATATGTAAAATAACTTTTTATAATGGACTAACTGCGCCTCGCGGTTACACCCGCATAACTCTCGATCCCGTGGGAATATCAGGATGAAAAGTAGGTATCCTATGTGCGAAATTTCATCCAAATCCGTTCAGACGGCGTTATAGCGTGAAAGCCTAAAACAAACATACAAAAAATCAAATCTTTTCTCTTAAATATTAGTTTAGATATATGTACTAATGTAGGAAGTCATATTCTACTTTATATACAACATCAATTGAGATATCTAAGATTAATATTGATCATTTCACAATCCCAAGTGCTAAAAAATGGATATCCCATTTGTATCTAACCAAAACCTACCTAAGGAAAGGTACCTAAAGTACCTAACTATATTGACTTTAACATCACAATCAGTGAAAAAATAAGTTATATACATACATACCGATCAAAATGATAACCATCCTTTTTGCTTCGCCGTACACGGATAAAAATGATGACAGATCTACATTAATCAACCTATAGGTACCTACGAGTTTCAATTACGCAGCTGAAAATGCTGAAACAGTACCTACGTTCCTTCCATCTCAGAACATTTCTATATTCAATAGATAATAATAGAGTGTTGTTAGTGAGGAGCCTCTGGGACCTGCTCGCTTCCATCGCGAGGAATCAAGGCTGAATAAGTAAAGTAGAGGAGGCCCCGGCAGCAGGCTTCGCAACATAAAGCCGTTACGTAACAGACGTTCTCTCTACACCGCAAATAACTTCACATTATCTAGATATGGCTAGATATATGTACAGTCAACAAAAGAGTTAAGTATGCAGGATCGTCGGATATAGTTGAAGTTTAGTAAAAACCGATGGATGTTGTCAACTGAAATTTAATTTGATAAATGAGCTGTTTGTTTTCTATCTGTCAAGCTCCGCTAATGAGACACAATTGATTTTCTATTGTTTGGTCACCGATCGGTGTCCCGCGGTCCTTGACCGGTTAATAAAATTAAATTTTATTCGAGACCCATTCGACCCTGCATACTTCTTTTCTCTCTCTTTTGTTGACTATACCTATCTCATCACCGGTCCCACTCTGAAAGGCCAAGGCCTCTTCTTATACAGAGAAGGCATACGTTATTATGGCAAGATACCTATCATATAGATAACCGTAATGGTAATAATAATAAAGCCAAGAGCCTCGACCTACACATGAGGAGGCTCTCGTTGGACAGCTGGATCAACGGCTTGATTCAAAAAGCGGTACTTCTGGACACGGCTCGCATTGTCAGGAGGTTCCTCTCTCTGGATCCCTGAGCGCCCGGTAGCTTGGACCCTGTTCCCGATACCGGTGGGCTACTATTTTTTTATATTTTTAAATGTTTTTCTATATTCTAATATTTATAAATATAATTTATTTGTATTTAATTAAATAAAGCAAATAACACCAGCCTATTATTGTCACTGTAGGGCAAACGTCTCTTTTATACAGAGAAGGCCATACGTTATTTATGTGTGCGTAGCTTTGGTTTCCTGAAAGAGGTGAACGGTCACACAATAACAATAACCAAAAAACTTATGTTCTTTTTCTGCGTCATGTTTACCTCAAAAAAAAACGTATTTTCTTTCTTTTCTTCTTTCTTACAAGATCAAACAACATTAACATACACACTAAACTACTGAAATACAAACAAAGAGTAGTTTAACAGTTTTCAATAAGAGTTATGTAAATTTTGGGCCTCCATGAAGAACCATTAATTATGTGTGTGTATGGTAATTATACTCAATGGAGTAATTTTTAGCTACCTACTTCAAATTCAAAATTATTATAAACACATTACTCATGTCGGAAAAGTAAACACATAACTTACCCGAATGGGTAGCATCACTTTTAATACATATCTACCTAAACGCACCCATCTTAGAAGAAAGATTAGGGCTGGTATCACAGATTTTTTTTAAATTAAGTATACTTAAATAGTCTGTAGTACCTATGTAGGCTCTAACCCCTAATATTATTTATTTACACCATACATGGTACACTATTAATTAACACAACATGACATTTCATTTGGGCAAAAGTTGCCCGAGACGTCTTTTTCCTACGTGTCTAAAACCGGCGACAGTTGACAGGCATAGGTGACAGGCGACAATCCGAAAATTTTACGTTTATGTTATTCATTTTCAGCTTTATTAAATTCTGTTCGGTCAATTTTGATTGTTTTTGTTAAATGTCTATATCGCATGACAAAATAGATGGTATAATATGATGATCAATTAAACAGGCCCCTGGACGGGGACTTACACATGTACCAATTGAATGTTCCCAAAACCCACATACCTACAACCCACCAGCATAGCTATTCACAAACACTCGATACGCTTCCGTATCGTATCGAACATTAATCATTGTTATCGTAGGAGTCTTCTAAACGCTGTTCACAAGTCCAAAACCCGAAAATTTTGTCAGTTTAAATCAAATAGACGCCCGCTATTCTTCCAACAGCTATTTGCTGTCGGGGGCAAGTCAAATCAGGTTATCAAAATGTCAGGTTTTCGATACGATAGCCTGTCGTATGGGTGTGAATAGCTATGCTGATCCACAGCAAAGAACACATAACCGCAACATAATTTCTATAAAAATCTGTATTGAGGCAGCTATTTATCTACTTCATTACAACATAAAATGTTCTGTTTCTTGTCAGTGGTATAACGAAAAATAATGGTTATTTTATGTACGCCTCGAAGCAGCGCCATTAACACCTGTCTTACCTGCACTTGATATGTGATTAATTGTTGTTCAACAACAACAAACAACGTGGTTCTTACAAAATGTTGTTTTCTTGTTGAATGGCGATGTGATCCATGCATTATAGAACCGTTTGCTTACTACCGTGCCAGCTATCAACATCAATAGAGCGCTGATCGGGGGCATTTCCATTGATGGCTACTGCGAAGGTCTTGGGTGAATTTGCTCAACCACCATTGATTGATGACGTAATCTGTGTAGCCGGAACGACATCGTACTATCTTCGAATTCGCATAACTTGTGTCATTTTATTTAGTTTTATTTTTTTAAACACCTCTCTTAATTTACCAGATCAAACCTCACCTTAATTTGCCAGCGATAGTTAACAAAGCGTAACTACACGTTAGCATGTGGTTGTGGATACTTAATATGAAACTAGCTTTAATTAAAAATCCCTACAACCTTTATAAAACATATTTGGGTTGGCCATTATATCACCTACAGGTCCCTTATATAATTTAATAATGAAATAAGACCGCTGGCGTAAAGCCTCTAATATATGGAAAGGAGCATCCGAGCGAGGGACAGCGTAAATAAATCATTCGAATTATTTGCCCTCAGGGTTAATTTTAAGGCCAGCTTCGAGTGGTATATGTGACAAAGCTTTTTATATAAAATGCAAAAACTATTATCGGTTGATATCAAGTTTTAGGGAGGGTCCTAACAGTAAAAAGAAAGAAAGAAATAATGAAGTTTAGTTGGACACAGTTCAAAGGTGGTGGAGGTGGTGGTGGTGTGGTTCAGTTAGTAGGTGTGCAAATGACAATTATTTGGCTTATCAAAGACAGGTTTTTTCTTAAGTCATTTTCAACGTGCATGTTATACCAGCCAGCCTTTACTATATCTATAACTTCATCATCACACCTATTGCTAAACATGAGAAAGCCTCGATCAAGAATCCTACAATGAACTATCATCCGGAACGTTGCCAGATTCACAACGCTTGGCAGACGTTTGGATTGGTTAATTCGAATTTTACTCAATTTTGGTACCGTGCAGTTCGGTCAAACTTATCCTACGTTACTTGGGAATTTCTTGTCACCTTTAACACTCATTAAAAGGAAAACTATGAACTGAAAAGAAATACTGCGTATTTTGCTACAGTTACAGCTCAAAGCTCGACTGAACGATATAAATAATGTGACAGGATACGGGATGCTATTGTATTCGAGAAAGGTGACGTAGTTCTGGTGGTTCGCAGTAAACCGTAATCTTTTTTGTAGAAGACAGGTTTACTGGATTTTCCTTAATACAACTTATACGCATGAGTTTTATTTTTCATGTGAATGTTATTTGCTACGAGAGTCTACGCAGTTAGATCTTTCGTTTTAACAAATGTTGGTAACTCTCTAGAATTTTCTTGAATCGACGATACATAAAATGTTTAATCGCTTCTAAATGTATCCATTCCAATAGGTCCGGACGGGATACTGAAAACCTTTTACTTGATCCTTTTTCCGGAGCCTGTCCCCGGCGTATATTCAAGTTTTACAACGCCCCGCTACTCGCTACAGCACATTGTTTCCCATAGCTGTCAAGCTCGTCAATATAATTATGTATTATGTCCATAGCAGCATATCATCAGCCAGTGAAGTGTATTATTAACTGATACTTTTACTGTAATGACTCTTATTATAAGGCGTTACCGGTGAAACATTACTTTCCCTTGTAAAATTCATGACGATTGCGCCTAGTCGTAGCGCGTAGCAATTGTTATCCATTTTAAATCAATTATTACAAGAGCCTTCATGTTGTTTTTTCTTGTTTGTATTAAAATAAAAAGTGTTCCGTGATTTCGGTTGTATTATTTATAATAATAATAGTTTATTAATGAATTGCTTAATTGACATTTCAAGCAAAACTAATCTCGCCGAAATAGGTAGGTAAGCAGATACCCGATTACAACCTAATACAATTAAGTTATTAGTCGCATTAACGCCCTCGGAAGATTTACAAGATATTAAGTTTCTGCGTTTGGTCAACTGAAACATATTGAAAAAAATAACAAAACGCTAGAATAAATAAAATGTATCTAATGTTAGTTACCTCGTAGCATGACGTAGACGTTTCGCCGCCGCCGCCCAAATTATACGATAAACACTGTTTTTCTGACACGTATCATGTTATTTAATGTCACACTTTTAATTTCCAATCTTTTTCGAAGAGCCAATTATTATTATGGAAAATGAAGGTTACACGTGACGTTTATTCAACAAGGTTTGTATCGTAGAGCACGCGTCTCGCGGTGTCGGCGGTTGCATACACGTGCAGCGGTCTGTGTACCGGTGTCGGGTACGTGGGCCCGGTGTCATGTGCAGCGTGGTGCGCGGGGCGAGCAGAGCGCGGTGCGAGCGGCGAGAGCGGCGGGAGCGTGTCGGGCGTGCGCGCTCGGCCTCTCCGCGGACTCAACTGTAGGGCTTCTGTCCCGCTAGGGCGGCGCGCCCACGCTCGATACCGCCGCCTTCCCAGCGCCCTCCCACATTGCAAAATCGTTTATAAAAATTTAACAGATTATTGCAAAAACACAGATATTCTCCAATACGTTTCCAGACACGTCTCGGTACTCGACAAAATCTCTTACGACGCGTTTATTCTCCTTTCATCTTTTTGTGGAAATAATAAAGTGCGGCCTGAGTGAGTGTAATCATAACGTGGCTAGCGGGAGGCGTGGCTGTCTAACTAAATGAATGCTTTGACATCACTTCATCAAGGGTTTATTCATATTTTATATGAGCATAATTTCTTAATCGATTCAGGCGCTTACTTAACTTTCAAATAAACTCTTCGCAATTTTTTTTTTATACATATCAACGTCAATAAAATACCATGATACCAATGCCGAAATTATGCTTAAATACACAAGACAGTTTTTTCTAACAGATTAGATCGACACATGGAATCCCAAAGAAGGAGAATTATAAATTTAGCATACTATCTACCTCACAGGTACTATCTTAATTGTGAATATTAGAAATTAATGGATCTATAGAAAACCCTGGGTTAACAAAGGATTGACACAATAATTATGAATATGAACGATGGTCCTGAAAAAAGTGACAATAGATCTATCGCATCCATTGCCGCGCTATCTTTATGGGCTAAGTGATCGTAAGCTGGGCTTAGCATGGGCTGGTTTAGGCCCTCAGTTCCCTGTTCGGGTAAAATCCAATTGCCTTTTTTACATTTTATAGCCCGTGCTTTGTACTGTGGATGATTAATGAAGATAGAGTACCTACATAGTGCCTAGCATCATATACTTTAGCTTTAAATACAGCCCAGAACGATCACAATGTATTTATTTATAGCTACTTAATCAATATGTTAATAATAGCCGGACAAAACCGTCCATATAGCCATCATTACCGTAAATAGGTATTAATTTAATGTCGATATCGGTAATAAGCTGTAGCCGCTGTAGATATTTATAACTTGTTCAAAATATACTTACAGCTTATATTCTCCTAGCTTTGTTAAATTACAAGGTTCCACCCGCGAACTACCTTCTCATTATTACTGTCTTGATTATTAGGTACTTACATAGCTACCAATCTTGCTGCACTCCATCTTTTTCGAAGCGAAACATTTTCAGGTGCTAAAAAATCCCTGAATCTTTTCACGTCATACAGAATTTAGGGGCTATAAATCGTCGTATCATCCCCAAATCTATTGAATACCTACCCGGTATAAAAATAACGCTTTTTTTCCAAGAAATATCGAAATACAAGAAAAAAGGGGGAACACAGACAGATCCGTACAGAGTAGGTACACAGTTTGGTGAAGTTATATGCATAAATTGATGTTTTTCACCAGCGCATAAACATTAATTATGGTCAATGGTGCTCTTTCGAAGGCGACTGCAGTCGCAAACCGCAAGCGACGACGTCACCCAATCGCAATTACAGACCGCAGCAACACGACTGGTTTCTATGTAATTCTATGGAAACGCTTCCGAAGGTGACGATATTGCCGCCTGTAACCGTTTTCATATGGATACATAGAAACCAGTCGTGTCGCTGCGGTCTGCGGTTGCGGTCTACTTCCGAAGTGTAGGTGCCTTTATTCGCAGTTACAAAAAACGACGCCCTCTCACCGAGAGGAGACCTATGTCCCAGCAGTGAGAACATTATAGGCTGATTATGTTATATTACCTACGTACAGAAAACCAAAGGACATCCAGACATCCTAGCGAATCACCAACACCATTCCTGTGTCCCTTTTAGCAGGTAGGTACGTACCCCTACCCGCATTTTTTCAATAAACTTATGTACATATGTAGTCAACCCTACTAGAATTAAACTCTTAACTTGAACTCATTAATCAATGTATGAACATGGACAATGACGTCACTGAGCTCATCAATTTATTGCTTTCATCGACGAGTAATTTGAAGCTTGTACAATGTGGGCGGCCCTTGTGTGTATTTCAAAATCACTGTGATTTACATAGCTCCATTTATTATGAACATGATATTACAGAAAGGGACTAGTCCTGGTTTTAAGTCTTCATCTAATGAGCACATGTAAGTACCTACATACACAGACACCGGGTGACACCTAAATATAAAGCCCGCAAATGCCTAAATAAAAGGTGCACTGTTGGACTTTCAACGTTTGGCACAGCCGTTAAAAATCCAATAGCGCAATTTTTTTTTCTCATTCAGGAGTATTTTATTAAAGATTCAAATATTGACATAATTTAAAAAGCTACAGTCTTAAAATAGTAATATGTAAAAGTATATAATATTTAGACATAACATTTAGGTATCGCCTAGAGTGAGTGAAAACGTCAAAACGCGCAAAATTCTGCTCATATACCTATGTAGGTAAGTAGAAGTAGGTACGCGCCGCTCACAAAGTACAAATCATTATTCGTTTTAAATTCATTGCATCAATGTAGATAGGCCCCGCATAAATCTAAACCATCAACACTTCTGGCATCACCCACCTGAATCACCACTAAAATATATTCAAAACCATTTGCCTCACAGGTCACACGAAACAACGTCAGTCAAGAAAATATATGAGACACGGAAAGCTGGAAATTCCGCAGCAACAAATATAATTGAATAAATTCGAATGTAAAAACATTAGCGTAGCATAAATCTGTGCGGAAAAACGAATGGATCACATAATGCAGTGGCGTACTGCGGGTGGTGGTGGTCGCTGATAGCATCAGTGCGGTCAACGGCATACGCCCGGGGCCCGCGGGCCCCCTGACCGGCGACCGGCCGCCGCCGCACCTGCTACCCACTGACATGCACTGCGGTAGTGACGTACCCAACTCATGATAACTTGAGTGACAGATTTACTTTATAGTTTATAGTTTTGCTGAATCATCCATCATAAGAACAACAAAAACAGAAGTCCTAAAGGATCGTGTAGTAAACTACGCATATCGTTTACTGATCAAAGCGTAATAGTAATTCCATTTGCAGTCTTAGTAGGATGTCAGATATTTAGGCTAGAGCTGTAGGACTCCTTTTCCAAATAAACCCGTGTCAGAAAATAGGATGTAGGTAGCTGGATGGGTTGATATTTTTCTCGATCCATTTGCTATTTTCTACTGAAATTCTTTAAAACCTCTGCGTTTTTACTATGCTTTGCAGTTCATAAATGGTACCATCTACCACATCACTAGCCCGTTACAACTACCTTTGATTCCATCATGCAGTCCCGCCGCCGCGCTGTCAGGAACTGCCTTATACCTAATTAAAATTCACATGCAATAAAGCACTTCCTTTCGGAGCTATGTGAGCATATTATAATGAAACGTGCATCGAAACGGAATAATGTAAACGGGAATAAGTAGGCTGCATTTTGTAGATGGAAATTATGGAATATTTTTCCTTTTGACACGTAGAGCATAGCTCGGCCTCGATGCAATGCCTATACTTACTTTTACAAGTTTGATGCTTTTAGGCAAGTTTTTCCGAACATAATATAACAGGTGAAATGTGAATGTACCTATAGGTAGGTACTAGGTACCTACACCTTGCCACTTCAAGATATACCTAAACTGACAGGCGATGATGGGGATTTCTTACCCAACTTCTTCCAATAACATTTACCAATTCTGAAGTGACCTACCTACTAGTTTCAAGCTCCGAATTAGTTAGTAACCCAATCCAAAATTCCAGCATTGATAAGCACAGTAGCTGGCCACTTGGTTATTCGATGCAGGTTTGGGGTTAATTCCTCGCTCGACAATATTGTTCTACAGATAATATTGTCCGACTGAGCTGTTCGAGCAGTCTGCCCCAGTGTATACCTGTACGTGTACACTGTACAAGGATCTTTTGGCGGGCAAAATGGGAACTAACACCGTCATCTTGTTTTTTCAATACATTTCACAAATGTTTACCAAGAATGAATGTGGTGTACCCCGTGTTAACGTCATTTGAGCGCCATAAGATCCTTGTCGCACTCTAGGGATGCCATACTATATAGCAGAGTATATGTATTTATTGCTTTCTAGTTGGATGGCAGCACGCACGTGTGTAGTACGGAGCAGGTCGGTGGTGGCGTGGCGCGCAACATGGCCGAAGCTCTGTGGAGACTGCGAGGAGGCCGCACCAAACTCCTCACCGCTGTTGGAGACGATGCCGACGGAGAATATTTGGCGAACATAGCGCCAGGCCTACTCCTGCACGGTATGGACGGCTCTCACAACCATACAAAACTCATAATTTACTGAACACGAAATGACGCCAAAAAAAGGCCAAAATTTATGCCTAACATTACGTATTTTGTAAGTACTTGTGTCAATTAAACTTATAAAAGCCTTGGCTTTTTGCTTTTTTTAGCTTGGCTGATTGTTAGATATCCTTGGATATCTAACAATCAGCTGCTCAAAATTCGTGGCATTTGTTTAGCTACAGCGTACGTAGTGGTACTAATTTTAAGCAAATGGAAGTGCATTTGAAATATCATGGTCATTCCTACAGAGACAGAATCGTAGCATAGCGTAGTCCAAAGCTAAACAGTACTACAAGTTTTAAGCAGAGCGCTTCCATTTGAAATATCATTTTCAGTCCTGCCTGCCTGCCGAAGTAGCGTAGCGTTGGCCGAAGCTACGCAGTGCTACAAGTTTTAAGCAGAGCACTTCCATTTGAAATATAATGGTCAGGCCTACCGAGGCAGAGTCGTAGTATAGCGTTAGCCGAAGCTACGCAGTGCCACAGAATACTTCAGTACTACGTAGCAGTGCTAAGTTTTATCATTATCAGTCCTGCCGAAGCAGAATCGTAGCGTAGCGTTGGCCAAAGCTACGCAGTGCTGAGTTTTAAGCAGAGCACTTCCATTTGAAATTTCATGGTCAGTCCTACCGAGGCAGAATCGTAGCATAGCGTTGGCCGAAGCTACACAGTGTAGCTAACTTACAGTACTAAACTTTTATTTTTGTTTCACAGATTGTGTAGTAAGAAATGCTCGCACCCCCTCCTATGCCGCAGTGATGGACGCCAAAGGTGAATGTCTTCTCGGCCTGGGCGACATGGTTCTGCACAACCTCGTCACTATAGATCTTGTACGTAGAATTCCCTTTTATGATAACTCATGCACCTTTGTGACCGTTTGTGTGTACCTACTTATTAGAAGCCATAAAGGCAGTTAATTGCATGGTACATACACGGTTAGTTTCACGAAGGGAACGATAGAGTCGTGCATAAACAATTGCACATTTAGGGACACAAAATAGCTATGTTAAGACCTGCAGTGGATTAATAATAACTCCAATAGGTCTCATCAGAATAATGTAAGGTGGAGTGAGCTTAGGATAAATCTAACACCGGTACCTACTCGGGTAGTTACTACTTCAAAGCATGGAGACTCCCCCATAATACCAACATTTTGAATATTATTTTATGATGGAACATAAACCCAAAACTAGGGCCACGATTGATAACGCTTGCGATATTGAGTAGTCATAAAATGTTAAAATTGCTGTCTCTTCGGGTGTGTATAAGGCTGATAGCTGAGGGGGTCTACAATGACACAAAACCTGCCGTAACAGACAAAAGACAGCCTGTCGTAACAGGCTGTCTAACTATAATTAATAACTGACACTAGCGGCCGTTTGCTAGACATGTAGCGTCGTGTGACTGTCGCATCAAACAATCGCCTTTAAATAACTCACTTTGATGTGACCGTGAATGACACTTTCCTTTACCAACATGTCTATTACTTACAGGTAAATAAGCACATGAAGGTCCTTGAAAAAGCTCCATTAGTCATTCTTGACGGCAACCTTCCTCAATCTACAATTGATTACATCTTAAAGGTGTGCCAGCGTCTTGAAAAACCTGGTAAGTTGAACAATTCTTCTTAAAAAGCGGACAAGCCCAATCTTCAAATATTTTGGGGGTTTAAGGAGAATAAATTCTTACTTACGATGACGCGGAAGTGGTAGGAAGGTTCGCTAAGCCTAAGCATGCAGCAAGAAACCCTGGAAATCTTGCCAGTATCGACATCCAGCTAAGGAGTAGAATTCCCGATATCTGGTTCCGATGTTTTTCCCGGTAGCTATAACCACTTCTTGGGTCAATAAGTTCCTCTTAGGAAAGCGTGTATACGTGCGCAATGACGCGGTTGTGACCAGATGGGCCACGACCGCATCATCGTTTACCAGCAGTTTAATAGAACCGCAAGTTTCAGGACAGGTTTTAAAACAATATTTTGTCACTAAAATATAATTATATTTAAAATTATCAGTACAATCAGTGCTCATCCTTGGAATGGCTTTTTAATGAGATTAATATTCGGACGGATAGGTTTTAACAATAATATAGAAATATATTGTTAATAAGAGATTACTTTCTTCAAGGCACTAAGGTACTTCGTTAGGTATAATTATTTAGTAATTTGTCATATGAATATAGTCTTAATAATAAAATGAATTTTGTTAAAATAACACAAAACTATGATTAAAGTAACTTAAAACATATACAAACTAATTCTACAGTAAATTATAAAAAAATACAAAATTATTACATAAAAAATTAAGATGTAATACAGTAAGTATGTATTCTTGTACATTTTACATCATTTCCACTTAATTCACTTTTCAAAATACTAAATTAAGTAAATAAAATTTTTTTTGACCATGCTAACCATTTAAGGTGAATGCGCAGTGGTAGACCGCGAAATTCAAATTTTCTTACGTTTTTTGCAATTTGCAGGTCAGTGTCAGGTTGTATCTGGATCAAAATTTGATTCGCGACTATAATAGATATGCATTTACAGAATTATAGTCATTAGAATCTTTAATATATCTCTTTAAGTTAGATTTCTACCGTTAAGAACAAATCTCGTATGGAAAAGTGTTCATGGTAGAAATCTAACTTAGAAAGATGTATTAATGATTCTGATGATTATAATTCTGTGAATACGTACCTGTTATAGTCGCGAATCAAATTTTGATCAAGATAAAACCTGACACTGACCTGAAAATTGCAAAAAACGTAAGAAAATTTGAATTTCGCGGGCTACCACTACGCATTCACCTTAACCGACCAGCTAGAAAGAATAATACAATACTCAATCACAAAATAAAATTGCAGACAATAAATTGCTGATGAGCAGCCAAATACGATGTTCAATAAACAACCTTTTTTTTTCATCAATCAACCTGTATAGCAATTGAGTACCTATACCTAGGTACTTACATAACATACAAAATACATACCTTCTTTAAGCAATTATTGCAAAAAAGTAGTGTTTGAAATGGAAGGCACAAATCATGGAGCTGCCTGTTACATAAACTGATATACATCAATAAGTACATACAAAAATTTTAAATGGTATCAATTAGCCTAATTAGAACAACACAATACACAAATCTAGATACTAAACATATTGAAATTGAAGAAACAGTAAAACGAAATTATCGATTCCTTGAGATTCAATCAATATTATTTTACACTTTGGAATTAAGTGCAGGAGATAAATCTTTGCCTGTGGAATTTTTCCATCAAATGCTTTTAGCAGAGCACGATAATACAATATTGATTGTGTATGGATAAACTTTCATATAAACTACTTGCGAAAAAAGCTCTAGGTTACGTGTTAAATATATTGAAGTTCATGTGTTCAAAGTTAAAGTACATTGAAAATAATCATTATTGGACTAGGCTATATTTTAGATAAAACCCAACTGACGTTGTTGCTGTAGCTGATCGCGCAAGTGATGAAGCGCATGCTCCGGCTGGCTATGTTGCATTTGAGCTACCAGGTTCTTTGCTTCCAAGCGAAGTTCATAAAGCTTACGGGACTCCAAATACAACAGGATTGCTGCAGCTCCTGTGTAGAAATACAACATAATGTAAGGATCATTGTGAACAATAAGCAACTTAAAGTGTTCTTATAAGTGACTTTTAAACTTCTTTTATAATATGTATTACGAATTTACACGGACCGCGCATGTTACGTCTTTTCAACCGTCGTCCTTCTCTTCTATTTCATCACTTTCTTCCCTGTCATAGTTCCTCACTCGCACAGTGTTGTGTTGTCATACTAATCTTCTAACATCCCTAATATTTTGTGTGTTGCCACTTCATTATTATCTTATCTCTCTCTATGTCCTGATATGAACAATCTGATTCTATCCAATCAAATTATATGGCTTGCACTTGTATGCTTTGCAGTGACATTGTCCTATCTGAAGTAGACCATCTGAAATCTAAATAGTGCATGGAAGGTGGAGGGCCATGAAGTCAATATACCAGAGGAGATGACTTAAGCCACTGTGCACCGACACATCCAAAGCGCTTTGGCGTCATCACAGTGGGCGTGGCCTCGGTCAGTAGTCTCATCTTATGCACTTAAAGTCCATGTTTTCAGCTCTTTTCCCGGGTTTTAACCCTGGTTAATTTCAAGTTTTAAATTATGACGAACATTTATCGTCTTTAAATTGCTTTGAAATATAGTCGCCGATCTATTAAATTAAGTGCACAGAATATAGCCCTGAAAAGGGGTTATGCATACCTATATGTAGATGTAAGGCCGGTTTAAAACCAATTAAACCAATCTGTTTAAAACGAAAAAACCGTTTAAAGCCGAAATAAAACATTTTTCTCGATTTAAAATGGTTGGTGTTGATGACTATTTTTTTCTTAATATTATAACTACATTTTCTTGATTTTACCGAGGTAGGGATATGACAGAGTACCTATAAACTGTGTAAAGATTTTTTACATGTGTGATATACTGATATTGATATACTTAGCGGGTTTAGTTCTAGTTGGTCCGTCTGACCAAGCGTAGGTATTACCTAAGTTATAAAAACTCTATTGATAAATTAAAAACTCTGTGTTGGTAAAAACATTTTTTTTTTAATGTTGGTAGGTACTTTCTATTGATTTTCTATAAACTAAGGGTGAACAGGCATCTTCTGGGCACGCTCGTTCCATCATAGACCTCATCTATCGCTTTACATCAGGCGTGATCGGGGTCAAAAGCGCGCCCATTTAGCAATAAAAAAAAAACCGGCCAAGAGCGTGTCGGGCCACGCTCAGTGTAGGGTTCCGTAGTTTCCCGTCCGTCACAATAAGTATTCCCACGTACAATTCGATAATACCCGACCCAATGTAATAAGTACCTACAGCGCCATCTCTCGGGGAATTGGGTTACTAATTAGTACATAGACGTGCCAGAAGTTTTCGGTGGTAAATTTGGATTGCGAGAACCAATTTTAATCATTCTTTTTTTGTTTGAAAAAAGATACGTTCAGGATAATAAAATATGTAAACGAAGTTAAAAAAAAAATGCTTGCATATACGATTATACTACAAACTTAGTCCAGAAATGATTTTGTACAACTTTTGTCTTTTTTGTACAAAAACTGTTGTTTCTATCAAGTTCAAAATAATTTTCCTAGAAAGTCCTTATAAAGTTCTACTTTTCAGATTTTTTTCATATTTCTAAACTTATGGGTCAAAAGTTAGAGGGGGGAGGACACATTGTTTTTTACTTTTGGAGCGATTATTTCCGAAATTATTGACATTATCAAAAAATGATTTTAGTAAACCCATATTCATTTTTAAATACCTTTCCAACAATATATCACACGTTAGGGTTGAAATTAAAAAAAAAATCACTTCCCACTTTACATATAGGGGGGCTACCCTAATAAAACATTTTTTTCCAATTTTTATTTTACCACTGTCGGCGTGATTGATATACATATTGGTACCAAATTTCAGCTTTCTAGTGCTAACGGTCACAGAGATTAAGCGAGGACGGACAGACGGACGGACGGACGGACGGACGGACAGACGGACGGACGGACGGACGGACAGACAGACATGGCGAAACTATAAGGGTTCCTAGTTGACTACGGAACCCTAAAAAACTAATTAAAACGAAACATGACATCAGGTGACCAAAAATTGCCCACAATAAAGTGTATAAAACACAGTTCTTTTATTTTTGTAGGTGAGTTTTCAACAGTTTAAAACGATTTGGGGTTTAAAATGGAAACATTTTATTTAAAACATTTTAAATTGGTTGTTTTACATCTGTAGTCATGCACCTTAATATAGGAAAGTTCAACTACGCCATCTTTCTTCATTGGCTTGCTGCACACTTTAGTGAAAAAGTGTAAGTACAGCTAGCAATTATTATAATGACAGATAGTATTAACCTTTTGAACGCCAGAGTATAAACGTATCGCCGTACCCCTGACGCCAGGCCACTTTAACAACACTATAACACACACACACTTAAAACAACAAATCTTTTGATACTGGTGGTTTATTTATATTAGTTTCATGCAATACAATATAGACGGAAGCTTAAACTTTTAAATTAAGTATATAAATAAAAACACACAAAAGTAATGATGTTTATTTCATAATATGGTGCGACATGTATTTTGTCACATATTAGTGACGTTGGCATTCACGGTAAGATTTTGTTTGTCACATATATGTGACAATGGCATTCAAAAGGATAATAATAATAAGTTACATATCAAGTTCATATAAGATCTGCTGGACAAAGGCCTCCATTGTCAACCTTAAAACAAGTCTGAGGGGGTGTTTCTCCCTTTAATTGCAATTTAATTAGTAACACATACTTACCAAACAACAGGAAGGCAACCACAGCAAAAGCATAAGACCATGACAGCACATTGAATGAGGGGTATAACAGCCAATCACGGCGATAACAGTTCCCACCAAAAATAGCTACTGCTAAGAACAAAAATACACCTGCAAGAAAGAAAGAATAAACAGATTTATAAATGATATGATATGATTTTATTAAGTAACTTAGGTAATAAGGGTGTGTGTCCACAACTCCAAGTCAATGCGCGTATTTTGCGTACGGGTGGAAAATTGATTATTCAACCCACCCCAGCTCCTCAAGGAAGTCCAGTAACTACTTGATGTTACTGACAATCTCACAGAGGGTACCTGGGATACCAAAGTACTTTACCCTGTAAGTGGCAACCACCGGGTAGTTTAGAACTTAATAAATACAATGACAAATCATATTTGTTTAAAACTTACTTGAGACAGCCACCATGATAAAAGCACAAGTGACAAAGATCCATTCATATCGCAACACAGTGCGTAGTGGCCATCGCACTATGACACATGCCAACAACACTTGAGATGTCAATGACAATATCAAGGCCATTGTCACAAATGACTGCACTGCCATCAGCCACCCAGGCAGCAGCCATTCTCGGATCATATAGAATTCCTTGAATAAAAAAATATTTTAAACTATTGTATATTCCTCCTGCATTTTTCTCTATACATTATGGGGTTATGGGGGAAGCGCCAGTGTAAGCCCGTAATATTCAAATGTTCTTAAGGTAAATGTGACATGGTAGACTGCGAAATTTAAATTTTCTTAAGTTTTTTGCAATTTGCAGATCAGTGAATTATTATCATTCAATAGGATTATATGAACTTATAGGGTTTTATTGATGATATAATGTTTATACTTCTGTAGTCATATTTGTTACAGTCGCAAAAGATATTTTAATCAACACACACCCTGACGCTGACCTGTAAATTGCCAAAAACTACTAACTATTTAGGCACACATAACAATTAATTTATTTCAATCATGCTGCCATATTATACATTATCAATCAGTAATTATATCAAAAACTAATTGACTTTACCTGACTAAAGATGTAGTGGCACCCATGAAACAGTTTATCAAACTGATAGGATGGGAATCGAAAACGGTCAAAACAATATTCCCATAAGCCCATGTGTTTGAAGCTTGAAAACATCTCAGGATACGACTCAATCCAGTACGGGCCGGCAAACGACAGGAGGAGAAATAGGCCAGCAATATACGTTAGACTGGCTCCGATGAGAGTGGCATCTGTAAATAAATTTTACCACCGATCATTATTTCAGAACTGCCGACCTATTATTCTCACATGATAGTTTTCTATCAGTATTGGAATAAATCAAAAACATGAAGAAAGTAAAAAACGTACTCGTTCAAAATTATAAGGGCGTGCCCAAATTAAATTACTTACTTGATGCCTTCGGATACTCATTATCGGCGGCCGTCATATTGTCGGTTGTATTTTATCAATAATTGCAGATTATTTTAAAACAGCACTTTGGAGAGCAAGTTTACAGTAATAAATTAAATGAAAACAAGCGTCTTCAACTGCTAACAAAATTTGACACTAATGACATTAACATTTGTCGATTACGTTCCTTTAGAAAATGACATAATCCAAATCGTCTAAAAACTAGTAAAAAACTTCGAAAGCCAATGAGGAAATAAATGTATGTACCAGTGGTTTTTTTGTGGGTTCCGTACCTCAAAATGAAAAATGGCACCCTTATAAGATCACTTCGTTGTCCGTCTGTCAAGTTTCAAGACCCTTTTTCTCAGGAATACGTGGAGTTATCAAGTTGAAATTAATATTACAATAACTCAGGACTTCAATCCCCTGTAGCAGTATAAAATCAAACTTCTAAGTCAACGCAATCAATTAAGGGCGTTTGTGTTCCGTTTATGCCGCATATTTTGACACTGGCAAAGGAATCAAAACCTGTAGGGTACTTCCCGTTGACCAAGAATCATGAAATTGAAAGGCAAGAAGCAATGTCATGTAGCACAAGTACCTATAGGAAAGAAATCCAAAAACCGTAAATTTGTAATTACATACCTACAACCCTACTAGGTACTACAAAGTTTCAAGTAAGTACGGAATGTTGGCTAAAAGGTCCTAGTAACCAGGCCATTAAAATATATTTTTTTAAATGAAGTACGGAACCCTCGGTACGAGAGTCCGACTTGCACTTGACCAGTATTTTTTTTTTTCTTGGCGGCTTTTAATGTAGGTAGGTACCTAGTTTATATTTAGCGTTTTAGGCAGTCCCTCAATGTAAAATACTGGTATTCAGCTGCATCTAGTCAGAATGGAAGCCAATCCCAACAAAGTTGGAAAAAGGCTTGGTTGAACTTTGAAGACGAAGGAATAAAGTTTCGTCAATGACCACTGAAAAAAAAAGACACCAGTTGGCAGTTGATTTTTCGTCTGTGTGATGTCGTACCGTACATATGAAAGGGCATACACAGAGCCTGATCCTGACTTTAGACCTTACCCTAGGCCTCGGCAATTAGAGGATGGTAAAATGCTGACTCCGAATAAATCTGAGCCCAAAGAATGTTTTGTGGACCACCTAATACTCAGGCGCGGTCGCAGCCTAAGATTTGGGGGGGGGGGGTCATCATGGGTGCCGAGGAATATTTTAGGGAGGTACATTTCCTCGTTGGCCTAGTAGTCGCAAGCGTTACTGCTGAGCATGAGGTCCTAGCTGGGTTCGATTCCTAGGTCGGGTAAAGTGTTAAAGGGTTTTCCATCAGAAATTTTCGCCTCGCCCTCTATGACATTTCACTTAATAACGGGCGAAATGTGGGTGTCAGTACTATATGAAGATACACCCCTGCCCAACCCTTTGGGGATTAAAGGCGTGATGATATGTTAAGGCATAGGGAGTATTTTTACCACCATAAATTATTATCGTCCCATAGTACCTAATAGTTGTTCATACCTAATGATAAGTACAATGACCCCTTATGGGTTCATGTACATCTCCAACTCCACATTACTTATGCTATTCAGGGACGCAGCTTTTACACAGGGGGGGTGTTACTTAAATGCTGCCAAATTGGTCGAATGTACGGTAGATTGTGCAGGGTGGGGAGAGCGAGCGAAGCGAGCTCGAAAATTTCAACAACCCGCCTCTGTTTGATTAGGTTTTGTTTTATATTTTCAAGTAGAAATAGGAGTTACTGTCGACTTATGCAGGCAAGCTCACACAGCTACCAGAATCCAAAATGCAAGAGCGAGCGAAGCGAGCTCGAAAATTTTGCACACTCTCGTATAGGTTCGATTTTCTTTCGATCATTCCAAAAGGACTAGGAATTACTTGCTTTGCCGACTTTTGAAGAAAAGCTCAAGAACCAATGTTAATTGCAAGAACGAGTGTAGCGAGCCTGAAAATTTTAGCACCCCACCTTGAATAGTCTCTGTTTTCTTTTACCCATCATACAAAAAGAGAACTTACTTTATCGAATTATGACGAAAAGCTTAAACTCGTTGTACAGACGCCAGCACATCAACCTACTACAATCTGTCAAATTTCTTTAATAGATTTTCAACTTTATCAATAAAGCATAAGGTTCAAAGTTGATTGGGAAAATGTGACAGTTTCGGGTAGGTTGATGTGCTAGCGTCTGTACATCAGTTTAGATTTTGGAATCTAGCCTTACCTAAACCTTTCGACCTTACGCACGAGCGGGGTGCCCAATATCCTGAGTTTGCTTCTCTCGCTCTTGAATCCTAGATTATATATTTTTATAACAGGCTTTTTAAAGGAAAATATTTTTAGGCGCTTTAAAAAACCCACTGTCATTTCATAGTTTTAAGTTTTTACTTCAGTCGGCAGCCCCCATGTCTGCCGATGTTCTTAATGTTTTTTGAATATGTCAATCGGGGTTTTCGTGGCTCAAGTAGTCTTGAGTTAGTAAGGCAAGTAAATCATTCAGACTCTCGACAGCTTGAATGATTTTGGGGGGGGTCATGACCCCTACGACCCCCCCTCGGACCGTGCATGGGTACACTTTAATGTAGTGCTAATATTTCAACTAAATCTTAGCATTACGATGTCATCATCGTAGGACAGGGCCAAAATCATAACCTTGGAGAGCGCCTACTCGATCCTCTCTTCGTATTGCTGGTGAATAAGTTGATTTGTCAAGACTCAAGGTGAGGTGAGATACTTGAGGTTGAGGCGGCGTTTCATCAGACCCACCAGACTCAAAAACATGTGTCCCATAGTATCACAGAATGATAGCTCACTAAAAGGAGGGCCAACCTTACACAGGCAAATAAATAAAGTAATAAAATAAACATTTTATTATTATAAGGCAGTTAAGGTTCATCCATACATAGAAAAAGTTACATAAATCTTACACTAATTTTATTCTTACTGGCTACTTTTTAAAATAAACGACAAAGTGTATAAATTGGATGGTTTAAGAAAGGTACATTGTTGATAAATCTTGTCTTTTCAATAAAATAATATCAAATAGGTAGGTACTTAAATAATAAAATATTAATTTCTAACCAAGCTGCTATCGAAATTACTGCAGAAATATAAAAAAAACACACACAAAAGGGCACACATTTAGAATCATCTTATTAAAACAGTTAGTATACTTTTTACAGTACCTAGCAAGTGTATTAATAACAAACGATTTTGTTTATTCTATCTTAATTAAATATTTAATAAAAATCCAGAGCGATCCAAAGTTAGAATCATTAAAGGTGCTTAAAAAAGGCGAAAAAAAAGGCGACTAAAGTTAGGTCGTTACAAAATGTGTCATATTACTTAGACGGCCACTCCATACTCCATCTACAATACCTTAACACGAATTGCGAAATATTTTTGACAGTTTAGGGTATGTAGAATTAGATACCTATCTATGTCAATGGCTTAGTCAGTATCGAGGATTGCGCGATTAATTGAACAAAAGTTTGAGCTACTTTCAGTTTTACTGAACAATATTTTCATTGAACCGTGTAGGATTGTGCAGACTTGCTCAGCGAAAACATAGAAGCATATGGATCGTCAATATTATTGCGTGATAATAAAGGGCTGAGTCAATCATATTCCACAATATACATATTGCGCTAACTTATTGTAGGTGTAGAGGCCGCCTTAGATAATATTCTTTACAGTAAAGTTAAAAGCGCAACATTTTCGGCAACGTAAAATAGTGGAGGTAGTCAGTTTCATTATAACATCTGGCACTCATTCAAATCTTGAGTCCAACACAAATCATGTTTAATTTCAATCACTCCAATCAATAGTGTTTCTTATCCACATTATTTGGTAAAACATGTAAAACTCAACTAGAGACAGTAACCTACAACTTACTTACACATAGTATATTATGTAAAATAAATACATAAAAACGTGTGTACTGGTAATAAAATGTATTCATTCAAATACTGGAATTTGTGCAGATTCTTTTGGACGGAACTGGTTCATAAGATCTTACACTTAATATTTAATTAACTCTAATTACTTGTCATGTTTAATGTTATGCTTTTGTTTCATACTCCAGTTCAAATCGAGCTTGTGATTCTTTTATCTTATTACGCTTCTTTGCTTGAATGTTAGACTCGGTCAAAAAGAGGGCAGCAGTCACTAAGCATGCAACCGAACCCACGACACCCAAACCGAATGACCAGCCTGCGAAAAAAATATAAAGTTAATAAATACATAAGTAATTAATTAAGTACCAATGGTAATGCAAAAACCAATTTTAGAGTAGTTATAAATCATAAAGTAATTCCTCACCTAAGTAATTGTTGGGATGGTCTGGCATCCAACCGTCTGTGTTTCCCAAAGAGGCAAAAACTATAACAGCAATTACTCCACAAATACCTAAAACAAAATAAAAAACAAAGATTTATTTATAGAAAAAAAAAAACTATGATGTTATTTCTAGTTGCCTGCATGTAATCTAAGCAGTTAATCTCACCTGATCCTAGCATAATAAATCCTATACTTTTGATCAGCGTCACATATCTGCGTTGGTCAGGTCCCCAGCATAGGAAAAACATCAGCACCAATATTGTAGAGATCAAAACTCCCAGCAAACACAATGTAAAGAAAAACTGTGTTGCTATCATGAAACCTGCAAAAAAACGGTTATTAAGAACATGTTTTTTTTTAATTCATGGTTAAGGTTACAGAATAGAATAGCGATATTGCAATTTTTTGTTTGATGTTGGTCATCGGCGCGGGACATCACTCAATATTTAAGAATGATAGCTGAAGTTTTAGAGATTAATCTAGACTTTCAGACTTAGTAGACATTTTCCGACGACAAACGCCGCATATTATATGCTGATGTAAGTTATTAGATAATAAAATATTTTCGAGTAGATGGTAAATGAATATTTGTGTTAAATGAATTGGGCCCAGTAGGTGGCCACACCAAATCGCGGCAACAGTTGCATATTTTTGTCACATAAAACATAAACGGGCCAGATTAAATGACCCTCTGTTTAGTATCCTCCCTAGATTTTAGCGAGAACTATAATAATCTATATAAATAAAACAAAGTCGGGTTAGTTACACCATTTATAAAAGTCAAGAACGGCAGGACCGATTTTTATGATCTTTGATTTGTTGAATTTGTCTCCGCCCCAAATAGCAGAATAACTATAAAAACGGGGGAAAATTTCACGAATAAAATTAATTATGAAGGAAGATAATTCGTTTTCTCATACATTCGTTTTTATTGATTCTGACGCGGTACGAAGTACGCCGGCTCAGTAGTAACTAAATAAAAACAATGCAAGGAAACAAACCAGGTAGTAGATATCCACGGATCTTATCGTATCCGGTCGTGAAAGGGTCGTATACCCAACGACATCCAACGAAGAATCGCCTTTGATACTGATCCAGCGGGTCTGGCAGAGATCTGAAGCAATGACTCCATAACCCTAATCTAAAAACATAAGAAATAGTTATATACCAGCCGTTATTAGGACCACACTAAGTAGGAAAATGATTATAGGTATCCAACTGCGTATTAAATTAATGACACTTGGATCTTACATAAATATAACACAAAACTACATACATCTCAGAACATTATAAATAATTACGTGTTTGTGTTTACCTATCTAATTTTGCGCCTCTTATTCTGGAGTCGCTGACCAACCAGCTGGGCGTACCGAATGCCAATGCCACCGTAACAAGGGCAATGACAAACACGCCAATGCCACAATTACCGGCCAAACTTCTATTCTTCATTGTCTCTGCAACAAGTTAAAAATCCCTTTCATTGATGGTTGTTATTTAAGATTCGGTAGAATTGCTAATTCCTAAAATGATTGGAACAAAAAACAAAAAGACATGAATTGAACTGGCAAAAAAAAAGTGAAAAGCAATAAAATTAGAAACACGATTATTATTAACAAAATAAATAACGAAAACGACGAGGCCTATATTATATCCTTTTGTTTTTGTATTTATTTACATATTTAGTCAGTTAGTCTTTTAATTTAGTACCTAGTGTAAGATGAACCACACAGAATATCCGTAGGCTACGAACCCGAGGCTCCCGTGGCGCAGTAGCCAATCGCTCAGCCACTGCACCTATAAGCCCATCTGTTTGGCTCGAATTATGGCCGACAAATGGGTTAATAGGCTCGCCCCTCATTGCAAAGAGACTGTTATAATTCTCGGATAGCGTCTAACTGCTCATCATTGATTCTATCTCTGTCAGACACGATGCCAGGTGATACAGCGCGCTTTTTTGCCATGCCCACCAGTAAGGTCGAGTTCGCGACTAGTTCAACCTTAAGGAGCGTTCGCAGACGGCATACAATCCCTAGCAAATTTCGTGTAGAAGCTAAATGAAACAGTAGAGATCAAATGTATCAACGCACATGTCAGTCATGAAAAACAAAAATCTGATCGATTGTAGGATCTATAAGAAGTATGCCGTGTGCGAGCGCGTTAATATGAAAATTGTTTGCGTAAATAATAGGGTCACAATTATCTAGTCTGTAATATGCAATACGCTGAATTAGAATGTAGGCGTAGGTGCTGAAGCAATGAAATTACCTTTTCTGTGCTTTCATGGTTTCTCATCTCACAGAGATGACTCTTTTATCGTAAACGCGACACGTAATCTTGTGTGATTCAACTTTGCAATTAATGACCAAACGGATGTTATCGGTTATTATATGACTAGCTGTTGGGCTGTTGTACTTATATTTTGTATTTCATTATTTAACAAATATAATATCCAGGATTAGAAGTAGCCTATGTCCTTCTCCAGGTTCCAGGTTACCTATCTGTATAATTTCATAACAATTGGTTCAGTGGTTTAGGCGTGAAAAGATAACAGACAGACAGAGCTGCTTTCAGTTCGGATGCCGTTCGACGCAAAAACTTCTTCTTATCTTAGTCTAGTCCAATCTACCGTAGGAAACCCTCGCGAAGTCTGTCGTCCTCGCATGTGGCAAGCACACAGCAGTCACTTTTCTACTCTAATCAAGTAATCACTCAATCATCGGAAGATGGAAAAATGCGAGTAGTCAGAGTAGTGAGACTGTTCAGCCAGATATACGCATATAGCGGTCGTAAGGAGCAAGAATAGGGTTAATTAGTGACTGCCGGTCGAACGCCTTTGTTTAGCAAGATGCTCTGTGGACGCTAAACATGGTACACGTATTCAGAACAGTGAATCAGAAAATGCCTTGTTTCGATTTTGCTGTTCATGGTGATTCTGTGAAGCTATTGAGAAATACTTAGAAATAGCTTTGAGAATTTGAGGACAGATCATGTGTTAGATCTGAGTTGGCCACGCTCACGCCCTACTTCGTGCTGGATGCATTTTTTCGAAAATAATTCATCTATAAATTGCGACAGGGCTTCATCGTTATGGGGCCAATTATATTCTGCCATCAGAACATTAGAGAGCAGAGAAATAATAAAAACTTTTGACATAACTCTTAAATAGTGAAGATGTAGACAGAGTTGTATTCTCGTAAAGAAGTTTTTAAGTCCTGCAATAGGGTACAAGCCCTTTGCCATAACAGGGTAAAAATCCAGACTTTAGATTACTACTGATCGACTTATCCTGACCCAGGAATCGAATCCACAAGACCCCAAATTCTGCACTTGCGCTTGTGACTACTAGACAAACAAGGCAGTTATTAATTGTTTTTTTAATTAGTTTGGGGGAGTTCATGGGAGATAGCTAAATCGATACATTTTTTTACAAATAATGTTAATAAATGAGTGATTAAGATGTGGATATTACAAATTATCCTATGCTTAAGAAATTGCTAGAACTTTTATTGTATAGTTCATTACTTAACATCAAATTAAAAGGTTTTCATTTTAAATAACTGTTTTAAAACTTGAAAACAGCACTAAACCATCACCCTTAAAAAAGGAGGTCTGTGAAATAAACAATGTGAATCAACTCCTCACCAGTTTTCAGTCTATCGCTATAACTATGTTTAAACACAGTCTAACAAAACAATAAAGCTCATGCATAAAGCTGTTACAGTTCATACTCTTGACATGTTAATTAGTAAAGCCCAATGTCATAGCAATTCATAAGAACTTTATAAGTACATGTCACTTAACACCAAACACAAGGTCATACACCTGAGATGAATAGCAAAGCTATGTACCTCCGTAAGAGTTTCGCAATACAGTCAATGAAGGCAGTGTGTGTAATACACAGCATAACATTCACCCAGAAATACAATGCCAAAATGTTCACACGCATTTGAACTGTGGGAACTCATAAAATATGCAAAACTATTTTATTTATTTTTTACATTTTCCTGTAGAATTTTGTTTTTGGTAACATGATTAGGTAGCAGTGAACTTCAAACTTGAAATATTATAGGTACTTGAAAAATATTATACTTTGATTTGAAAAAAAAAAAAAACTAAGTATTTACATGGTTATTTGGGTTTAAAAATATTTTTTCCAAATTAATGCTTATGCAGCAGTACCGTTGTGCTTTTTATATCTATAAAAGATGTTTGTACATATTTGTTATTTTATCTGCCTATGCTCCACAAGTTATTCATAATGACTGTCTGGCAGAAATTCCTGATTGAGCTACTGCTCACAGTGCGCTTTCCCCTTTTGTAAAATATTATTGTTGTCCTATGAATATGGTATCAGGTATGTGTAAATATGAGTAGGTATTATATCTTTACTTTAAAAAAAATATCACAACTATTAAGATTAAGTATGATATTTAAAATGATAAATGGGCTTGACTGTTACAGCAACATTAACCAACTTGGGAATGTGGTTAGAAAAAAACAAGTGGATGTGTGATGTGTCATTAGGACTTGGGCACAAAAAACAAGTAGAACCAGCAATAATAATTATTATTAAATACTGTGGCCTAGTTATATTCATTAATAGGGAAGAGTTGGCTGGTTGGTAGACAGTTGGCAGGATCACAAATAGTGGTGGTAAATATTTCACTGTTTTGATTAATTTATCAATATTACTGAAATAACTGCTCTAAAGTACACTAAATGATTATGAATTGCAATAAATAATACTGTTATAAACTGATATTTAGTTTTAGTTTCATGTAAAACAAGGATTTGAAAACTTTCGAAATACTTGGGTTACACCTAAAACTTTGAACACACACTATAAGTGTGCTATGGAACAATATTATAATTTTTAAATGCACCCTCTTAAGTTTGCCTTTTGTTTAGGGTGGGTAAGCCAAAAACATTGTAGGTAAACTGAATACACAAGAAGGACAGGATGCTAGTTTGATCAAACCAACAAAAAGTTTTATTTCTAAATTGTTTATAAAAGTATTTAAGCACCCATTGATATCAACACTACTGTCGACAGTTTTAAATGCAATATTTTGACATAGAAGTCAGTTTCATTCCTAAAATTAATGGATTGATGACGTTAGGTAAACAAAACTACAATTTATGTACATTAAATACCTAGTTTAGGAACCCAAAATAAGTCATTGAATAATAATATAATAAATAAATTCTAAAAGTTAGGCATAAAATATCTGCATAGTATTCAATTCGAGTGTGAGAGAATCTGAAGTTCTTTGGTACCAAAAGTTTACTCACCAATGTTCTAGTATTCTTGAAATTTTGTATCAAACTTGCAACTTTGTCAAAGTCCACCACGTGTAGGTGGAGTTTATGTGAATAAATTTTATCATTCAAAACTTTTAGTTTATACAATAACAAAATAACTCGAGTTTACTGATCAACGCCCAACTGCCTAACAACTTGCTTGCACAGATTACTAATAGCAAGCTACTTGCTTTGTTTGTCACAGACACAGTGTTGTCAGTTAAAAACAAATCGTATGCAGTCATTGAGGGGATGGTCAAGTTTGTCGAGGACATCTACGTAAGGCTGCAGTGCAGATGCTAACCGCCCGGCCACGACTTTTGGCTTAGCGGCAAGCGGCGCGGTTTCTTTTGTCTAGCGTTGACGCAGCGAGCGGTGCGTCGTGGTATGGTTCATACATTTTCGTATATATATTTTTACCGCTCGCCACCCCGCGCTAAGCTGCCGCTGATATAATAGCGGAAAGGCCGTGGCCGGGCGGTAAAATAAAATTGTACTTTAAGTATTCTGTGATAAAACAGAACCTTTTGTTAGGGTTTGTGAATTTTGATTTTGCTTTACCCTTTTACTCTATTCATCGACGAGTAGCCCTTTGCCCGCGACTTCGTCCGCGTGTATTTCGTACTTTCATTCGCGTATATGGGGGGGGGGGGGGGGGTTGGCGGGTGGGCCGTGCCCAACCTAGAATGGTCTCAGGCCCACCCTAGGATGTTTGGGGACTTATTCGAAATTTTAAGCTGGATACTTCCATAATATAACTTCACACAAAAGCAATCAAATAAATAATCTACCACCAAGACCTACACAAACGTATTATTACCTACATAATACATACCATTTAGTTACTTTTCGGATCACAAAAATAATTGAATCTACTAATAAGCAACGAAATTAGCTAGAGCAATTATGATTAGACGGCTCGGGGACAAAGGCATTGGCAATCGGCCATACAGGCCACGGCAGGGGTTGTGCAGTGCAGGTCGTTGGAAGGATCCGGCGCGCGGCGTCTGGTTCTCGAGGTGGCTTTGCACAAATTTGAGGCCCTCTGTTTCCATGGGCCTCAGAACAAGCCACCACGCGATTTACACATAGTGGTAGGAGGCGTCCGCATCGATTTAGAGTCGACGATGAAGTACCTAGAACTTGTCCTCGACAGCTGGTGGGACTTCGGGCTGCACATTCAGCGGCTGGTCCCCAGGTTGATGAGCGTTGCAGCTGCTCTTGCGCGACTGCTACCCAATTTGGGGGGGTCCCAACGCCTCCTGTCGGAGACTGTACGTGGAGATTGTGTGGTCCATGGCCCTGTAGGCCCCTGTATGAGGCGCCCGTGTGGGCGGACACTCTGACGGCCCGCAACATTGCAATATTGCGTAGGCCGCAAAGAGCGATGGCTGTTAGGGTGTTAAGAGGATATTGTACGATCTACGAGGCAGCAACTCTCCTGGTCGGATTAACGGCCTGGAATCTGGACGCGAAAATCCGTGCGTCCCTATATCGCTGGCGGAAGTCCACCTTCCACCAGCGATATAGGGACACAAGGATTTGCGAAGCTTGCGCGTGGTCAGCCTCCGGTTTCTCGGGAATTCGATCCACGAAGGACTGAGCTCCGTCAGATCCTAGTGGCTGAATGGAGGGAGCGACTTGCGCAACCCAGATGGGGGCTCGTCACAATAGTGGCGGTAAGGCCTGTTATGGAAGAATGGCTCGAGAGGCAGCATGGCACCCTGAGTTTCCGGCTGACGCAGTTGCTTACTGGACACCGATGTTTCGGGAAATACCTGCGTCGCATAGGTCGGGAGCGGACGCTTGCTTGTCATCACTGTGTGGAGTGCCACGAGGACACGTCACAACATACGTTGGAGGAGTACAGCTTGGGCCCAACAGCGCGCTGTGCCCTCGTCGCGAAACTTGGTGAGGGTGATTTGTCATTTTCGGCGGTGGTTCAGTCCATGGTCGGAAGCGAAAACGCGTGGGATGCTGTGGCCTCTTTTTGCGAGGAGTTGATGCATGCAAAGGAGGCGGTGGAGACGGAGAGAGAGCGTACCTCTCATTCTACCCGCACCAGAAGAGCAGCCGGACGTCGAAGACTTAACGATTTCCGGCCACCATAAGGGGCCTGCCGGCGGCGAAATTGGGTCCGTGTCGCCGCTCGAGCAGGCGGGCTCAAAGAAGTGGCACGCAATAGTGGGGTTTTAGTCGGTAGGAGTCCGACATCATAACCCTCCGTTCTCGGAAGGAGCGCTAAAAAAAAGGATCGAATTCCCGAGCTTCGCAAATCCTTGCGTCCCTATATCGCTGGTGAAAGGTGGACTTCCGCGCAATATTGCAATGTTACAGGCCGTCAGTGTCCGCCCACACAAGCGCCCCATACAGGGCCATGGACCGCACAATAGTCTCCGGCAGGAGGCGTTGGGACCCCCCCAAATTGGGTAGCAGTCGCGCAAGAGCAGCTGCAACGCTCATCAACCTGGGGACCAGCCGCTGAATGTGCAGCCCGAAGTCCCACCAGCTGTCGAGGACAAGTTCTAGGTACTTCATCGTCGACTCGAAATCGATGCGGACGCCTCTTACCACTATGTGTAAATCGCATGTTGGCTTAAATTGTTCCGAGGCCCATGGAAACCGAGGGCCTCAAATACGTGCAAAGCCATCTTGAGACCCAGACGCCGGATCCTTCAAACTACCTGCGCAACCCCTGCCGTGGCCTGTATGGCCGATTGCCGATGCGTTTGTCCCCGGGTCGTCTAATCGTAATAATACTTTAGCTTAGTAGATTCAATTATTTTTGTGATTTCAAAAGTAACTAAATGGAATGTATTATGTAGGTAATAATAAGTTTGTGTTACAGGTCTTGGTGGTAGATTATTTATTTGATTGCTTTTGTGTGAAGTTTATGTATTATGTAAGTATCCAGCTTTAAATTTCGAATAGGTCCCCAAACATCCTAGGGTGGGCCTCAGGCCATTCTAGGGTGGGCACCGCCCACCCGACCCCCCCCCCCCCCCATATACGCCAAATGGGCTGCTATAGAATACTTCGTGCCCATAGGTCAAAGTCTGCTCTTTTTATTTTAATAGTGGTTGTAGCAAATTGAAATAGTGTAGAACAATACTTCGTTCGACATACGCATAAGTGGCCCAGCAGGACCCATCCTATTATAGCACTGCTACTGTAGTCTGTAGACTTATGCTGCAGGTACATAAAATACCTACCATCGACATTAAATCCATTGTTCTTTTGTTTCAGTGTTTTTCGAACCGACAGACAGAAGAAAAGCTCCAAAAATTGTTCGCGATAAATACACTATATCATTCGCTTCTCCGAATTTATCTGAATTACGAGCAATGGCACAAGTGCTTCAACCATCCCAAAAAACGAATATCGATGATCAATGCGAATTTACAGAAATTGCAGAACTATATCCAGTTGTATCACATATTATAGAATTCATGATTATTACAATGGGTTCCAAAGGAGTTATAACTATTAAAAACAAAGGACAAAAAGATATAGCAAGATTTTATCCAACCGAACCTATTGGTAAGATTGAGAATGTGTCAGGAGCAGGAGATTGTTTTGCGAGTGGCTTCATTCATGGTATGCTCTCTGGACTTCAGGAAGCGCAGTGCATGTTCGTAGGCTTTGAAGCAGCTAAGATGTCACTTCTGTGTAGAAACACCGTACCTTCGAATTTAGATAAAATAAATTCGTCTTTGTTTAAAAACGCGAAGTACGAGCTTATAAAATGATAATAAAAAGTATTTAAAATTATATTTTTATAAAGGCACACAATCTTAAATTGTTGACATAAAAAAGGTTCATAATTAATTATTGTAATCCTTACAAGCAATGTACAGACGCCAGCACATCAAGCTACTACAATCACTCTTTGTTTAATAGATTTTCAACTTTATCGCTGAAGCATAAGGTTCAAAGTCGATTGGGAAAAATTTTATAGTTTCGGTTAGCTTAATGTGCTGGCGTCTGTACATTTCATTTTAATTGATTATTATTTTCAATACTGATCATGTATTTACTGGACGGTATTTAGTATGGGATTCACTAATATAATGAACCTTCATAGCATAGGTTGGGGGTGGCACAAAACACAATAATGTATGAACTCATGCTGATTATAATTTTATAACATTCATTATGCTTACCTACCCCCAACCTAGGATGAGAAAAGCACACCTTTTCAGTACACATAAAACAAATCTATAATACCAGTAGGTACTTACATATACTAATATAATGTATGAAATATTCATTCTCTATAAATAATAATAAGAGATTATATTTTTAAATATTTCATACATCCTTTTTTTATTTACTTATATGTAAATAATGAAATAAAGGAAATTGTATGAAATATTCATTAAATGCATTCACAATGAATTATTATAATATTTTTAATACAATATTCATGATTTACCTATTATTTTATGTATAAAATTATAAAATACATTGTAAAATACACCATTATGTCTGTCTATGTACCACTAACACTTGAACAGGAAGTTTAATTTTTTCTTAAATACATTACCTACAGTTCATAAAACTTGATTGCTAGCTGCATTCTTATTTAGTATAAGTTAATAGATTTTACAATTTATCAAAGAATGTTTATCAAATTTGTGGTTTCTGCATCTAAACATAACACCTATACTTAACCACAACACATTTTAACAATTCTCTTTTATTTAGAAATAACATTGATAAAGAAAATCAGATCACAATTTCCAGTTTGTTAAAAACATGCATAATTCTATTGGAACACAGGTAGGTATAACATTTTACAGAAGTAATTAAATTTTACATGTAAAGAAATAGTACTGTCAGTCTAAACTACTTATTCCTAAAGTATTAAAAGAATAAAATGAGTGTATATTTGGACGGACTACACAGATACAGTCAATTATATATATTATTAAGGCCATGATTATAGTACAAATCCACAAAATAATGTGTTATATTATTTGTTTGTTGTTAAATCTAGATAACTTACAAAACCACATTATTCAATGAAACTGTTAAAGAACAGAAAGACCAGTCATTATAATAAAAAGTACTTAAAAATTTTTGTTTATATGTCAGTATGCCCTCCTGTATAGCCAACCTTCCTTTCATGCATAGTATAAGATGATGGCTCCCTGCTCTGCATCTCATGCAGTCTCTTATACTTTTGTACTCTTGCTTCTACCAAGAATAAAATGCCAGCAGGGAAAAGTAAAATAACACCTATGACACCAAGAGCATATGCCCAGCCCAGATCATTGTGTTCCCAATTAGGCATCCAGTCTCGACCATCACCTCTAGCACCAAAAGTCACCACAGATATGATGCCAGAGAATCCTGAAAATAAGTTTGTAGTATAGCAGAAAATTCTACAAGTATTCACAAATTTACACTAAGTAAAGCGCCTGCCTCGGTTCGAATGCATGATGTGTTATTTATTTCATCACCATTGCTCTCAAAAACTGAAGGAAAACATTGTGAGGAAATCAGCTTGCTTTAGGACCAAAAGTTGGAAGACATGTGACATCTACCAACCCGCACTGGGCCCGCATGACTTGTGTCCCTGCAGTGGGAACATTATAGGCTGATTATGTATATACTCTCATAATTAGATAAGAGTGGCCCTAAAGTATACTTTATAAATACTGTGGCAAATCAGTTCAACCCTAAGAGCAATCAGTTCATGAGGCAGATCAATTTATTAATATATTTTGCTGTGGTTTGACTTAGATGAACAGGACAGGTAAAAACTATAACAAACCTCCAATAACAAGCACTGTTCCTACAGTTACCAGAAGCGTTAGGTATTTGTCGTCATCTTTGTCTTTCTTCACATAAAGGTAAGACAAGAACATTGATAATATAACACAGCACACAGCTATTGTGAAAAAGAATTGTGTTGCTATGAAGAAACCAGGCAGTAGTATGTCATGAATTATGTAATATTCCTCTTCAAATATCCACCAGCATCCAGTGAACACCGTATCGTACCAATGATGGATTTCTTCGAATCCATTGAAGCACACCTCCCACAAGCCTGCAAATTTAACCAAGATGCTTCAGATTCATTACATAAACAACATATATATATATATTTAGATGAATGTTTGTTTGTGTTTCCTGTGTGCGTTCCCGTACTATTTATCCGTTAACAATGAGACTTAGGTAAATACTCGTGCGCACGCCCACGAATATTTATAAATAAAAAAATCAAAAACACCGGTTAGTCAGGAACGAAGTTGCGAGCAGCAGCTAGTTACAAATACAAACAACTGCATTACTAGGTATATAGGCATAAGCTTTCTACAAACAATAATAACAAGATATTGATACATCTTACCAATTTTTATAAACTTTGGGTTCCTTAGTTTTCCATCAGTAACCAGCCAATATGGACTAACAAAGGCAATTATTATGAATAAAGATGCAAATACAAAGAATCCAAGCGCAAATAATCCTGTTTTAGATTTAACCATTTTTATTATTTACAATTATTTATAACAAAATCAAAAATATAATATCAACACGCCCTATAAACGTCAACGTCATTAAGTAACCGCCATAGAGCACAGATTACTAATATGTAGCATGCCATAGAGGAAAAATTAACCGCCCATCATCGCCGCCCATAGAGGAAAATAACCGCACAGAACCACAGAACATAATAATATAATCAAAAAACCGTCTAAGGTCCAGCCGCGCCAAATATAGTATAGTAAGAGTTATAGTGACATGAAAAACGTTTCCGGTACTGTCTTTTTGCACCTTCGTTATCTACGGTTCAAGTGAATTTAAAAGGGGTAGAGACAGAATTGAAGACAACACTCGCTCGGGCGGCTTGGTTACTGCCTATACGGAAGAAAACGTTAAAAAAAATTGAGAAGCTTATACTGGACTATGCCCGAATGAAGGTCAAAATTATAGCAGAGATGTCCCACCTCTCTGTTGGTTCAGGGTAAACTGACCACCGGTGTGTTGCTTCTTCACGACAACGCCCCGGTCCACATGGTGCGTTTCTAAGGCTGCTGTGCGAGATTGTGGTTTTGAAGAAAACCATCCTCCCTATAGCCCGGACCTAGCCCAGAGTGATTATTATTTGTTCCCTAATTTGAAAAAAGACCTTCGTGGGAAACGATTTCCCAACGATGAAGAGCTCATGACGGCAATAAATACGCATTTTTCAGAGAAAGAGAAAAAGTAATTTTTTACGGGGTATGGAAAAGTTATTTTCGAGATGTAATAAATGCATTAGGTTAATGGGGGATTACATTGAAAAATAAATATTATTTTAATTGAATTTACGTCTTTTTTCATGCCGATACGGAAAATACATTGAACGCCCCTCGTATGGGCATTTGGGAGTTCGGAACCCTCCATACTCTGTGTACGTTACCCCAGCAAGAAAGTGTCTCCTAGAGTTATAGGAGTAGAACGTATAATGTGTGCCCTATCTGCTGTAAATGTGCCCCAACATAAAAAATGTGTGCCCCCTGTCGTTTTGGAAAAAAACGGAAAAAACGATTCTTGCTGGGGTAACGTTTTTCTAGCAGGAAAATTCTAAACGAATCATCGGAGAGAGAAAAATTGTGCATGGCCAGAGAGCTTATATGTGTGCCAAAATGTGCCCCCAAAAATAAAATCTGTGCCCCTTCAGGTTTTCGAGATATTGCATTTCCTGCTGGAGTAACGTTTTGATGAATCGTATATCTCTACAACCATTGCATGTGCCCCTGTAGAATAAACATACACGAGTAGCTCTTAATGTGTGCCCCTTTGTGCCCCAATTAGATTTAAGAAAATATTTATAGTTTTCAAGTTATCGCGGTTTTATGAAAACCCGAAAAAACATCGCAGCGCCTAAATTAGACAAGGCACAAGTTCGCTGAAAACTGTATTCGGTCCTTCTTGACGCTAATAATAACCATACAAAGTTTCAAAACTGTTCATGCATGCGTTTTTGAATAATCTCGCTAAAAGTCAAAACGATGGTGTCATAACTTTGACGGCAAAATACAAGGAACCGGCTCAACCCCAGATGTGTAGGTGTAAACCAAAATCATGTGCCTTTAGTCAGAAATATATGGTGAAAATATTCAGCTTGGAATGTTTCGCATTAAGTAAATATAAACAAAAAACCAAAATATGTAAGCAACGGCTGGTTATCCGACCAAATTTGAATGACTACTAAAAAGCGACGGATTCATACATATCGATGACCTTCTTTACTTTACTCACTAACCGGTTCACACGTGTTGTGCCTGAGTACACTGACGTAGAAAAGTAATAAGTAATAAAATAAAGTTGTTATTGGATTATATTCAACTAGCTGTTTCTCAGGCGCGGTCGCAGCCCAAGATTTTGGGGGGGGTCATCATGGGTGCCGAGGAATATTTTACGAATATTTTAAAGGAGGTACATCTCGTTAGTCTAGTGGTCGCAAGCGTTACTGCTGAGCATGAGGTCGTAGCTGGGTTCGATTCCTAGGTCGGGTAAAGTGTTAAAGGGTTATTCCATCACAAATTTCTCAGAAGCAACCTTTTTTTTTTTTTTTTTTTAAGGATGGGAAATCATCAAATGACCCCTCCCGCTCTGGGTGGAGCGAAGGGAGTGTCAGACTCTTACTGACTAAAACCCATCCGTGTCCCTCCCTTAGCCCTTTATGTTCCGGGGTAGCGGTAACCCTTTCGGACAATCCCGCACCCCCGGCAGGCTTCGGCCCTGGCAGGCCCATTCCTTTATGCTGACATCTCTTTGAGGCGCGCGTGGAACACGTACGCGCCGTCCGGCACGGGCCTGGTCCTGATCGGACGGTGAGCTACCCATTACTCTCCGTCCGCAGGCCCGCGCCTACGGTGGCCGGGAGTCGTCACGCTGCTCCAGACGCCCGGAGCGTCTCCCGCGGCGGCTGGGGTGTAAGGCTCTCTCCCTCAGCCGTTCAGCCACCTCCTTCGCTAGCATGACTGCTTCGCAGAAGGAGGTGACCGCCTCCCACTCCCTCTCGCCCCGGACCATGGCTTGAACCAGGGCCGGACGCGAGAGGTCGCCGCCGCTGTCGATCGCCTCTACGAGGGCACGGCGGTGCTCCGCCCATGCGGGGCAGACCTCCACCGTATGCTCCACCGTGTCCTCTGGGCGATCCTCGCAGTGGTGACACCCGGGCGTCTCCTCCCGCCTGATGATGTGCAGGAACCTCCCAAAACATCCGTGTCCGGTGAGGACCTGCGTCAGGCGATAGGTGAGGACGCCGTGACGCCTCTCTAGCCACTCCTCAAAGAGGGGTCTTATCGCCACTATCGTGGCGTGCCCTGCGCTGGGTTGCGAAAGTCGCTCCTTCCATGCCACCATGAGATCGCGCCGGAGGTCTGTCCGCTCCGCCGCGATTTGCCGCGGAAGCGGAGTTTCCCCCCGGCTCAGTGCCTCCGCGCGCCACTCATACAGGCGCGCTAGGACTATCGCCTCCAGATCCCATGGCGGCAGTCCGGCAAGGAGGCTTGCCGCCTCGCCCGAGATCGTGCGGTACCCCCGGACTCAGAAGCAACCTGGAGTCTGGATTTGTGCCCGGTTGGCGGCAGTAGGCTTGCCTTCTATGACATCTGGCGAAATGTGGGTGTAAGTACTATTATGAAGGTAAACCCCTGCCCAACAACCTTTTAGGGATTAAAGGCGTGATGATATGTTAAGGTTCATGTGCACCTCCAGCTCCACATTACTTATGCTATTGAGGGACGCAGCTTTTACATAGGTGTGTTACTTAAATGCTGCCAAATTGGTCGTAAGTATTAGAACAGTTGATTGTGTAGGGTGGGGAGAGCGAGCCAAGCGAGCTCGAAAATTTTAACAATTCGCCTCTGTTTGATTAGGTTTTATTTTATATTTTCAAGTAGAAATAGGAGGTACATTCTCGACTTATGCAGGCAAGCTCAAGCAGCTATCAGAATCTAAAATGCAAGAGCGAGCGAAGCGAGCTCGAAAATTTTGCACACTCCTCTCGGATAGGTTCGATTTTCTTTAGATCATTCCAAAAGGACTAGGAATTACTTGTGTTAATGATCATGCATCATCGAAAGCCGCTCATCAGTTCAACAAAATACATAGTATTTGATATAAGTTTGTGTGAAATGTGACTAGATGGCGTTGGCGTCGAATTAGCACTCGCAAGCGTTGTGTTACAACGATTTCATAGGGGTCTTGTGAATTTCATCAATTTTCCTTCTTCTTAAATATAGAACAGTATACAGTTTGGTTGTTTTACTCAGACCTTCAACCTTACTAGTATACACATAAGGTCAAAACTTAAGTACTGAGTACCATCCTTGGTGTTCGGTATTTAACATTGGTCCATCGACCGGATATAACTTCGGCTTTTTGAGTTCGCCCGCCCGTGGTACTCGCAGTGGATCGCTGCAGCTAGAGTACACGGCTCCCCGCATGAGCAGCGGCAGCTTCGTCCAGGATAGTGGACGGGGTCAGCAGAAGCAGCACAGCGGCGGATCCAGTTCAAGCGTGAGGTGACTGTGTAGTACGTCACCCTCGTAGTTCAACGTGTCGTCATAGGAAGAACGTCACACCGAGTTCAACGTGACATCAGAAGACTGACGTCACATCCATAGTTTAACGTGTCGCCACCAGGGTGCGCCACATTCGTGTTGTGTGAGTGAAGTGAAAATTGTAAGTACATTTTACTATAAAAGTGACAAGCAATTTTAGACTTTATTTATTCAAAGAGTTTTACTTTGAAGATTATTGAATTGATTTTAGACATAAAAAATTTTACGTTTATTTATTAGGGACTTGTATTTATTTGTGCATGTTAGTTTAGGACTTAGAATAATTTCATAAAAAACGACGGAACGGGGAACCTATGCCCGATTTCCGCCAGATTATAAGTTGTTTCAAAACACTTGTAAATTTTGAGCAACAAATTGGAACTTAAAAAAAATATTTTAGTTTTGTATTTTATTTCAAATTCGTTTTGCTTTATTTTAGAACAAATATTGTTTTTATACACTTGTTGAGTTGTTTTCATTAGTTTTGTTTGGTTAATTGTTTCAAATATGGAGGCATTGGTTAATGTATTGAGGGGGTCGCAAAGTGTTATTATTAAAGGATTCGCAAATTTTAAAAAGAGTCCTAAAGAAAGATTAACTATTGAATACATTGAAACTAGACAGGAATTGTTAGAAAAAGATTGGGAATCGTTTAAAAATACTAACACTAAACTTTATCAGAGCTTTAAATTAACTGATATAGATCAAAAAGTTGTTGATATTTATGATACAACTGAGGACACTTACATTACTTATAAAAGTTTAATGAAAACAACGCTAAATAAAATTAGAGTTGTAAGTGAACCAGTACCTCATGGGGATGGTTGTTCCAGTAGTGCTGTTAAGTCTGCCCATTCACTGGTCAAATTGCCCAAGATTTCTATTCCAATGTTTTCTGGCAAATATGAAGAATGGACGACTTTTCATGATCTTTTTGTATCACTAGTTCATAAAAATAACTCGTTAGATAATGTACAAAAGCTGCACTATTTAAAAAGTCATTTAACTGGTGAAGCTGAGCAATTGATACGAAACACTCCAATAACTGATGCAAATTACAGTCAGTGCTGGGATCTATTAGACAAGCGATACAGTAATAAAAGATATCTCACCAACTGCATTTTGAAAAGGTTATTTGGTATTAAACGTATGCAGGTTGAATCGGCAACATCATTAAAGGAGCTTTCAGACACCACAAATGACTGTTTAAATGCGTTATCAAACTTAGGTATAAATGTGAGTACATGGGATGTTATTATCATACATATAGTGACATTTAAATTAGATCCTGAAACGCGTAAGCAATGGGAATTAAGTGTCAGTAGTAGCCAGTCCAATGATTTTCCTACCTTTAATCAATTTAAAGCATTTTTAGAGCAACGTTTTCGCGCGTTTGAGTGCATAGAACCAAAAAGGGGTTCAGGTCACCAGGTCAATAACAATAACAGTAATACGCCTAAAACATTGTTAGCGACAGACTCGTCATCGCCAATGAAATGCGAATATTGCTCAGAGTGTCATAAGCTTTGTTTCTGTAAGAAGTTTGCCAAACAATCTCTCGAAGATAGACGGGATTTCGTTGGTAAGAACAAAATTTGCTTCAACTGTTTAGGCAGTAACCATACTGTTTACAACTGCAAGAAAAATACCAGTTGCAGAGTTTGCCAGAAGCGTCACCATTCCTTGCTACATTTGGACAACAAAGGCCAAGACCCTGAAGCAAAGCCTACTACTGATAGTGCTAGTCCTTCAACTAGTACTCAGATAGTCTCTTGCTTATCTACAGGGAGAGTAGCAAAGCCCAGACAGGTTTTATTAGCCACTGCGCTAGTAAAGGCCTCGTCAAAGACAGGTAAATACCACACGATCCGAGCCTTGCTCGATCAAGGTTCGCAGGCTTGTTTCATAACAGAAGCCACAGTGCAGTATCTCAGCCTGAAAAAGATCCCAATTCAAGGGTTTGTGTCGGGATTAGGAGATAATAGGTCAACCATGACAAAGTACATGGTACAATTAACAATTAAATCTCGTGTCGACCCTAGCTTCAAGTTTCCATTAAGTGCTTATGTGTTGAAGAAGATCACCTCTTACCTACCTGAGCGAAGTCTTAACTTAGACACCTTCGACTGGTTAAGTATTAATAACCTATGTTTAGCAGATCCGGAGTTCAACACACCCAACAAAATCGATATTCTGTTGGGTGCTGATGTTTATAGCTGCATCATTAAGGAAGGTTTAGTGAAGAGTCCTTCTGGTACACTGATCGCACAGAGCACTACATTAGGGTGGGTCTTATCGGGTGCCGTTGGTCCTGGAGACACGACTAGTGTAAATAGTAATGTAAATAATATAAATGTAATGCATTGCAAGGTTGAGGATATTTTAAGAAAATTCTGGGAAGTCGAAGAACTTAGTACTAATAAAAAGATACTTACACCAGAGGAGATGAAATGCGAAGAGTTTTATAGAGAGACCACTAGAAGAGATAGCAATGGCAGATATATAGTTAGGTTACCTTTCCAATATGCAGATCCTCCTTGCAAGTCGGGAAATTCACGTGGCATAGCTAAATTAAGGTTTAAAGCATTAGAAAGAAGATTAGCAAAGAACAAAGATTTAAAGGAAAAGTACACAGAAGTAATAAATGAATATTTACAGTTAGGACATATGAGGCACGTGAAAGAAGATGATAGTAAGAAGGAAGAAGCAGTGTACTTGCCACATCACGCCGTCGTTAAGAACGACAGGACCACAACTAAAGTTCGTGTTGTTTTCAACGCCTCTGAAAAGAACAGCAAAGGAGTGTCACTTAATGATACGCTCATGGTTGGTCCGTCACTGCAAGCTGATTTACGTCACACGGTTTTAAGATGGAGGATTCATCCCATAGGACTTGTAGCGGATATTGTTAAAATGTACCGCCAAGTTAGGGTAGCAGAAGAAGATGCCATGTTCCAAAGGATACTCTGGCGTGACAGTCCAGACAAGGAGATCCAAGATTTCGAGCTTCTGACCGTGACCTTCGGAACAGCTTCTGCACCGTATCAAGCAGTCAAAACCTTGCGTCAGATCGCAGTCGATGAAGGCACAAGGTATCCACTTGCTGCAGATAAAGTTTTAAATTGCTTCTACATGGATGATCTAATGACAGGATGCAATAGTGTAGAAGAAGGCATAGAAATATATAGGCAAATGATAGCATTATTAGGAAAAGGTGGATTTGTATTACAAAAGTGGAACAGCAACAGTCAAGAATTACTGAAGAGAATAGATAAACTTGAAAGAAATAAAGTTAAAGTACAAATAGATCAAACTAGAACAACTGAAAATAAGGACAACACAATAGAACAAAGAGATGTTATACAAAATGATGAATTACAGAAAAAAGAGTACAAAGAAGAGAAGGGGTTAGAGATCAAATTAGATAGTACAATCAAAATTTTGGGACTTACCTGGAACCACAACGAAGATACCTTCCAATACTTGGTGAATCTTCCTCCGCCGACGTCTGCACCTGTAACTAAAAGATCAATTATTTCGGACATAGCTCGATTGTTTGACCCACTAGGCTGGTTAGCTCCTAGTGTGGTTTTAGCAAAAACGTTCATCCAAAAATTATGGCTTGCAGGTGTAAGTTGGGATGAAGAACTAAGCACTGAGTTAATAAAGGAATGGAATATTTACCGTGAAGAGTTGTCACAACTTAGTAGTGTACGGATACCTCGTTGGCTTGGCACTAAGTCAAACGATGATCTTGAGCTGCATGGCTTCAGTGACGCCTCCAAAATAGCATACTCATCCGTTATTTACCTGCGGATAGTAGATGAGGTCGGCAAAATCCATATTTCGTTGTTGGTTGCAAAAACCAGAGTGGCTCCCATCAAACAAATTAGCATTCCTCGTTTAGAGCTTTGTGGAGCAGTTCTACTGTCAAATCTTCTGACAGAAACAGCAGATGTTTTAAATATTTCGAGGGACAGAATCAAGGCTTGGACAGATTCTACCGTAGTGTTGGCTTGGCTCAACAGCCATCCAAGCAGATGGAAGACGTTTGTAGCCAATCGTACCTCTGAAATATTGACCAACATGAAAGCATCTCAATGGTTTCATGTAAAAACACAGGACAACCCAGCAGACTGCGCCTCTAGAGGTCTATTACCAAGTACACTCATAAACAATAGCTTATGGTTTTCCGGACCACTATTTCTCAAACAAAAATATATAGTACACAAAAGGCCAAATGAGTTGAATACTGACTTGGAGGAAACAACAAAAGCTCACATTGCGACAGTTCCAGAGTGTTCCATGTTCGAACGTTATTCCTCATTACAAAAATTAGTTAGAATCATTGCGTATTGCAGACGATTTTTTAAAACTAACACGTTTAAACCAAAATATTTACAGAAATTAGAATTAGAAGCAGCTTTAGAATGTTGTATAAGACAAACACAAAGACAAATATTTACAACAGAATATTTACAATTACAGGTCAAAGGCTATTTACAATTAAAATCCAGCAAGCTAAACTCACTCTGCCCATATCTTGACGACAAAGGCATAATCAGAGTGCGAGGCAGACTTGAGAAAGCTCCATTAAGTGAACAGATAAGACACCCAATAGTACTACCAAACTCTTGTCATCTGACAAACCTTATAGTGGCAGATGCTCACTTAAAAACTCTGCACGGAGGTCCTCAGCTGATGGCGAATTATTTGAGAACAGCCTATTGGGTCATAGGAGTCAGAAATTTAGTCAAACATCATGTGCGCAAATGTGTAATATGCGCTAAAAATCGCGCTAGCATCAAGAACCAGATGATGGGTTCTCTTCCATCTGTAAGATGTTCTCCAGCGCGACCGTTTTTGCATAGCGGTGTTGACTATGCCGGCCCTATAAATATTAGGACAACGAAAGGTCGCGGACACCGTTCGTACAAAGGCTACATATGTTTGTTTGTGTGTATGTCCACCCGTGCTCTTCATTTAGAAGTCGTCAGTGACATGAGTACACAAGCCTTTTTAGCTGCCTTCAGACGTTTCGTGTCTAGGCGAGGTCATTGTGCCAAAATATGGAGCGACAATGGCACAACATTTGTTGGTGCCTCCAGAGAATTGCAACAATTGTCATCTATTCAAGCATCAATAGCAGAACAAGTTGAGGCCAACGGTACTGAGTGGCACTTCATTCCCCCACATAGTCCTAATTTCGGCGGACTTTGGGAAGCAGGGGTGAAGTCTACAAAGTTTCACCTTAAACGGGTCATTGGCGATGCTACCTTGACGTACGAGGAAATGAACACACTTCTCAATCAAGTGGAAGCTTGTTTGAACTCGCGTCCAATGAGTGTCCTTAACGTTTCTGATCCTGGTGAACCGTTACCCTTAACTCCTGGACATTTCCTGATCGGAGAGCCGATAGTCAATGTACCAGATGATAGATATGAGAGCACAAAGGTCAGTTATTTGTCGCGGTGGAAATTTATTCAAGGGATGGTACAGTCATTTTGGAAACGCTGGTCCCAAGAATATTTGTCCAATCTTATGAATCGGTACAAGTGGTCTTCAAAGGTTCCTGAGCCAAAAATTGGAGACATTGTTTTAATTAAAGAAGACGATTTGCCGCCAAGTCATTGGTTGTTGGGACGCGTAATAGAGAAACATCCTGGTGATGATGATATCACCCGTGTAGTCACATTGCGCACTAAGACATCTATTATTAAGAGGCCAACATCCAAACTTTGTATTTTACCGGTTACAGATCAATGAATTTATTATTATTTTTTTGACAACCTCATAATGTTAGTAGTTTTAAGTTATTATAATTTAAGTTCTTATCTTGTTAAAATGTTTAAGATTTTAGGTCAAAACTGTAAGATCAAATAATTCGTTACATTCATTTAGACCCATAATGTAGTTCAAGAAGGACATTCCGTCAGTAATGTCCTTGGTGGGCGGTATGTTAATGATCATGCATCATCGAAAGCCGCTCATCAGTTCAACAAAATACATAGTATTTGATATAAGTTTGTGTGAAATGTGACTAGATGGCGTTGGCGTCGAATTAGCACTCGCAAGCGTTGTGTTACAACGATTTCATAGGGGTCTTGTGAATTTCATCAATTTTCCTTCTTCTTAAATATAGAACAGTATACAGTTTGGTTGTTTTACTCAGACCTTCAACCTTACTAGTATACACATAAGGTCAAAACTTAAGTACTGAGTACCATCCTTGGTGTTCGGTATTTAACAACTTGCTTTGTCGACTTTTGAAGAAAAGCTCAAGAACCAATGTAAATTGCAAGACCGAGCGTAGCGAGCCTGAAAATTTTAGCACCCCACCTTGAATAGTCTCTGTTTTCTTTTACCCATCAACAAAAAGAGAACTTAAAGAGGAGGAAAGAGGCTTAAACTCGTTTTACAGCAGTTTAGGTTTTGGAATCTGGCCTTACCTAAGCCTTTCAACCTTACGTGCGAGCGGGGTGCCCAATATCCCGAGTTTGCTTCGCTCGCTCTTGAATCCTGGATTCTATATTTTTATTAACAGCCTTTTTAAAGAAAAAAAATTTTTTAGGCGCGTTAAAAACCCACTGTCATTTCATCGTTTTAAGTTCAGTCGGCAGTCCCCATGTCTGCCGATGTTCTTAATGTTTTGAATATGCCAATCGGGGTTTTCATGGCTCAAGTACAGTTTTAAGTTATTAAGGCAAGTAAATCATTCAGACTCTCGACAGCTTGAATGATTTTGGGGGGGGTCATGACCCCCACGACCCCCCCCCTCGGACCGCGCATGCTGTTTCTATGACCTTACACATGATACATTATAAATAGTAGCCTAAGTGCTATTCCAAGGTAAGCTATCTTTCGATTCAAAATTTCATTAAATACATCCAGTAATTTATGTGTGAACGAAAGAAATACATCCAGATATTTGCCAGGTCTTTGACCCAAAATTTGACTGGTCCCAATGTTTAAAAAAAAAAAATGAAATGTGTGATGAATACCTACTACTAAAAAGAGGTAGCTCTTTTTTGTATATAAATAAAAAGCCCGTACTTGTCTTTATATATATATATATATATTTATTGATAAGCCGTAGGTTAGATAAATTAACAGTAAGTTTTTCATCATTAAGGGGGATGCTCCAACCAGCCCGCAAAATTCAAAATTTCTTGCGTTTTTTGCAATTTGCAGGCCAGTGCTAGGTTGTATGTTGATTAAAATATTATTCGCGGCTGTAAGACGTATGTAGTTACAGAATTATAATCATCAAAATCACCACTACAACCCTACAAGTTCATAAAGGCGTAGGAACAAAAAAAACAGAAAAAATTTGAATTTTGCGGGCTGGTTGGAGCATTCACCTTACTTAATAGAAGATTCCCTTTTTTCGCCTCCCCACACCGCTGCATGTATCTCTGGCATCCGCTGACGTCGTGTCGCAAGGAGTCGCTTTGTCTAGCTTGGAGAAAGTGAGACAGCTAGTACGCGTACGACGTTAGTGTGACAGAGACAGTTACGTGTAACGTCGCTCTATTATGAATAATAGGTACGAAGTGTTTATTGACTGGGAAGTGCGTTTGGATTTTTTCTTGGTATTGGTAAACAGTTGCAGTTATGTTATGACGCCAAGGACACTGTTACCAACTGTTACGTTGAGTCACGCAGTTGCACTGTTGTAGGGGTGTTGAATTTTATGGCACGATCTGCGGTGGTAAGTATTTAATGGCATTGTTTTGACTTATTTAAAAATACTTGTACACTTATCAAGTACTTGGATTTTTTTCATTACTTTATATACTTATTTATTTTTTAACAAAAAATGTTCTAAATCATGTTTGTTTTGTTTTCATCTGAAAGGATATACATACTTTCCGATTGGTCCAATAGAAATTTCATCAAAATCGATTCAGTAGTTAGTTTTCTTTTTTGTTTAATACGTATTTAATTCTCTTCTTGTGCTAGGTTGATGAAATATAACTTCTAGTTACAATGTAAAAAAATAATTCATGACAAGAATTCATGTCCCCAAAACTAAGACTCGACCACAATCCGTCAACACTCAACATGTCACAGTCACAGGGCTGTATCTTTTTAGCCGAAATAGCTAAATACTTGATTAGATTTTTACAGAATGTTCTATGGCAGCTATAACAACAATAATATAAACACCAAGCAGGGAGGAGTGGCATTTTGCCTATTGGCAAGTTGCATAAACTTCTAACTAGATGATGTAAGTAATAGTTTTGTTGATCTATAGAATATATGTATCTAAAAAAGTTCTGGCGGACCGATCAGGCGGAATATATCTATTTATTCAGGGCTAAATTTTATCACAACTGTATTTTCAACTTAATTGCTAGAGTACTTCTGGAAAAAATTGAGCACACAATTTTATATCCACGGATATATACAAACTTACATCCTATAAAAATAGTGTAAATTTAATAGATTCAGGAAACTTTAAAACGTAAAGATAATATCAAAATTTCAATTTCGAGTTTTGGGCCAATTAAAATTTAATATTTTTTTTACACAATATTATACTTATACTTAATACCGATCTGTGATTTTTTGTGATGCGAATTTACTAATTAGGTATATGTTAGACTTAGATGAAAAACTGATCTGTGATTAAAATAACAATGACTACACAATGTGCAAATAATTTCTAATATTTATAGGTAGGAACTTTGATCTGTGATTTGATGCAATAATTACTTAAAGAATTAAAATTAAGGGAATAAAAATAATAATTTCCACATCAACAAGCTGTTTCATTTATTATAATCACAAGGTGCATTTAATATATTTTTTAATTAGCCCCCAAAACTTTTGAACGCGACTGTACGGACAACAGCTTAGGTATAATACGTCCAATAAAGAAGGTCATCGATATGTATGAATCCGTCGCTTTTTAGTAGTCATTCAAATTTGGTCGGATAACCAGCCGTTGCTTACATATTTTGGTTTTTTGTTTATATTTACTTAATGCGAAACATTTCAAGCTGAATATTTTCACCATATATTTCTGACTAAAGGCACATGATTTTGGTTTACACCTACACATCTGGGATTGAGCCGGTTCCTTGTATTTTGCCGTCAAAGTTATGACACCATCGTTTTGACTTTTAGCGAGAGTATTCAAAAACGCATGCATGAACAGTTTTGAAACTTTGTATGGTTATTATTAGCGTCAAGAAGGACCGAATACAGTTTTCAGCGAACTTGTGCCTTGTCTAATTTAGGCGCTGCGATGTTTTTTCGGGTTTTCATAAAACCGCGATAACTTGAAAACTATAAATATTTTCTTAAATCTAATTGGGGCACAAAGGGGCACACATTAAGAGCTACTCGTGTATGTTTATTCTACAGGGGCACATGCAATGGTTGTAGAGATATACGATTCATCAAAACGTTACTCCAGCAGGAAATGCAATATCTCGAAAACCTGAAGGGGCACAGATTTTATTTTTGGGGGCACATTTTGGCACACATATAAGCTCTCTGGCCATGCACAATTTTTCTCTCTCCGATGATTCGTTTAGAATTTTCCTGCTAGAAAAACGTTACCCCAGCAAGAATCGTTTTTTCCGTTTTTTTCCAAAACGACAGGGGGCACACATTTTTTATGTTGGGGCACATTTACAGCAGATAGGGCACACATTATACGTTCTACTCCTATAACTCTAGGAGACACTTTCTTGCTGGGGTAACGTACACCCATACTCTAGCTAGCATATTGCCTATTCTTCTACTGTACTGAGATAGTACATACTAATTCTATAGTTAGCTCACAGCTGACACAGTCAGATATCTGATTATCTGTCATTGTCATGAACTGTCAATGGAAGTATTCGAACAAAGTATTATTTATATTTTGTTCCTTTTAATTCAAACGCGTACCAAAGTGTATGTATGATTACAAAGTTAAAAGCTTTTATAAATGCATTATCTACTAATGAATTCAAGAAGGCATAATTTAATTTACCTCCTGTATATGGGGAAACGTTATTTGCAAGTATGTGAAACGACTAAAGAAACCACAAATTATGTGAAAAGTTTATGTAAACATCTAAATATAAGTGAAAGCAAAGCACAACATATATGTATAAAACATCCCATAATATCTAAACTTAATGATGAAAAAATCGAAAGTTTAGTACATACCATTAATGAGATGGGTTTCTCCAACAGCTTACTAATCGAAGAACCTTCATTGTTTGGAATTTTACCTGTAACCTTAAAATTTCGATACAAAGTTTTAAAGGAATGTGGGATACAAAATATATCGTCAGTGGCCTTAACAACATACTTAACAATATTAAAACAGAGGAACATTGGAGAACTGAAGAAATTAGGATATCTACCTCCTCATATTAATGTTGAAAACAAACTAGCAAGTTTTATGACCCAGTGGCCCACATCTCTTACAACCTTGATTGACGAAGATGTCAATAACACATCGTTATATACATTGCGCTTGAAAATCATACAGAGATATCTTGAACTTGTGTTGGATCTTACAAAAGAAGAGTTTGGTAGAGGTGTTAAAACTTATCCTACTATTAAACATCGGCCTTTGGAATGTATAAATGAAACATTAGAGATATTACAATTGCAAATTATGATACCCAATCATAAAATTAAATCTAACTTATATCTAATCCATGTTGATCCACAAAATTTGAAAAATATCATACATAATTTCCGGTGTATTGGTGGAATTGATATCAAAGAAGTCATAAGGATGCATCCTAAATTAGCTACCAGAAACTTTAACGCTATGCTTGAGACACAGAAGATCTTAAAAGAATATGGCATTAGCAATGAAGCACAACGAAGATGTTTTAGTATTTATACTTTATCTCCAGATACAATAAGAGAGAGATTGGAACAAGCAAAAAATATACCTGAATTCAGTGCGTTTATTAAACATCCACGATTCCTGAAGATGATACACTATAACACAACAGCAATGAAGCGATTGAACAAATTATACAGCAATAACAAAAAGTGTGTTAGTTTAAATATCCTGTCTGGAAGTGCGGCACATTATGAAATATTTGAAAAAGCTCCTGGTGATAGGTTAGGCAAAGGAAAAGATTTACTGTTCTGCATTTCACAGTCATTAGGTAAAAAATTTAATATGATACATGTGCGAAACATTATAAAAAGGCACCCTTTTTGGATTAACACACCAGTTCTTCAAGTGAAGTATGTTTATGAACAACTGTCCAGAGAGTTTACAGATCAAGATATTTATGAAAATTGTCCTATATTATTATATCCTTGGAAGAAAGTAAGGGATACTCTTCATATAATAGATAAAAAGCTAATAGAAAAACAAATTCCTTTGTTTCAAGAAAATTTAAAATATGATTCTCTGAGCAATTCTCAAAAATTAAGTTTAGTTCTATATTTACTAGAGAAGAATCATTATTTTTCTGGAAATGGAGTATGGACTGAAGAAAAAACTAAAAATGTAGAAAAGTTAGACTGTGAAAAACTAGTCCCAACATCAAATTTTAACATATAAATAATAATATGGTTTAAAATAATATATGTTAAAACCTTGTTTCAATTACCTATTTTTATTTACACAGTAGGTACCTATTCTATTTTACACCACAAATTAGTGAGTTCTGTATATACAAATGATCCATTGCAATTTCAGATTGAAAAGAGTTTTCCATTTTGACCCATGTCCAAAGAGATTTAAGATAATAAATAATTTAATGTCTGCCCATGCCAGATCTCAACGGACTATTTTGTATACAGGGATGTTTGTTCACCTGAGTAATGCTACTTTGCACTGATTCAACATTTCAACTAAGTTAGCCCTATAGAGGTATGAGGAACAGGGTGTAAAGTTCACTCATACTCTATAGAAAAGGGAGAATCCTCCGACCAGACGGGTGTTGGTTGTGTCTGACGGACAACTGCCTGATGATTCATGTCGGGCCATTGTATCTAAGGTCCGATCGCGCCAAATTTGTCAAAGATATAAACAGCAATGGCCGCTCGAAATTGAATAAAATCGATAAACAAGAGTATTTATTTGTAATGTTAGTTTTCGTCTAAATCTCCGAGCTAACTATAAAATAATAGAATTCCATAAATTCAATTTCACCATGTATATAGTGTATATTCAAGGTGGGGTGCTAATATTTTCAGGCTCGCTACGCTCGTTCTTGCAATTTACATTGGTTCTTGAGCTTTTCTTCAAAACTCGACAAAGCAAGTAATTCTTAGTCCTTTTGGAACGATCGATCGAAAGAAAATCGAACCTATCCGAGTGTGCAAAATTTTCGAGCTCGCTTCACTCGCTCTTACATTTTAGGTTCTGATAGCTGTTTGAGCTTGCCTGCATAAGCCGACAATGTAACTCCTATCTCTACTTGAAAATATAAAACAGACCCTAATCAAACAGAGGCGGGTTCTCAAAATTTTCGAGCTCGCTTCGCTCGCTCTCCCCACCCTGCACAATTAGAGTTCTAATACATACGATCAATTTGGCAGCATTTAAGTAACACACCCCCTATATAAAAGCTGCTTCCCTGATTGGTATAAGTAATGTGGAGCTGGAGATTTACATATCATCACACCTTTAATCCCCAAAGGGTTGGGCAGGGGTCTACCTTCATATGATAGTACTGACACCCACATTCCGCCAGTTATTAAGTGAAATGTCATAGAGGGCGAGCCTACTGCCGCCAACCGGGTACAAATCCAGACTACATGATGCTTCTGAGAAACTGATGGAAAAACCCTTTAACTCTATGCCTGACCTAGGAATTCAACCCATCTAGGACCCAACGACTATACAACCTCTTGACAGCTCATACGGGCGACTCAAGCTCACCGCTCACGAGTTCACGACACATAAATGAAATTGGGAAATTGCACTTATCTATACTAATAATATTATAAAGAGGTAAAATTTGTTTGTAAGTTTGTATGTAGGGGGTAATCTCTGGAACTACCAGTCGGATTTGAAAAATTCTTCTTGCATTTGATAGCCCAACTCTTGAGGAAGGCTATAGGCTATTTAACATCACGCTATGACCCTTAGGAGCCGAGCAAAAAGAAAAAAAGTCAAAAAGAACGTTAAGTGATAGCACGGGCGGGTGATGCGATACGACGCACACTGGTTCACTTTGGCAAAACTATAGACTTAGGAATCGATGTGAGTCAGTGTATATATTTTGAGTTGGTTTTTTTTTTACGTATTCCTCTTTTGATTACAAACAACTTTTTCTAGTCGCGTTTTTTTAAAAAAACGTACTATTACCGAGAAAAAAAATATTTTGTGTTTTTTTTTGTATGGGAGGGTATGTAATGCGTGCGTGGGTCAAAATCAAACTTAGTAGGTATTCAAGAACACGTCATTCTCAAAAAGAAATTACAAAGAAATGTTATTGTATCCTTGCCGCTTTTCGAGCTACGGGCGCTCAAAGATTAGAAAAAAATAAAATATTTTGTTTCCATTTTAAAAGACCTACTGACAACATACAGCTGTTTTTATGAGTGTTGTTGGGTGCTGCGATGTTTAAAATTAAATCTTGAACGGCATTTTCAGATTTCATTGTCAGTAGGTCTTTTTCTTCTCTCACTAGGGTATTGTCAATACGTCGGTCCCTTTCTATCTGTAGTAATGCGGCAGTGTTGTGACAATTTTAAAACCACCAAAACAAAGTCGATAATATTAACGATAAAAATTACGATGATAATGGTAAAAAAGTAACATTACTTAATGTTTACATTTTAGATTTAAAAATATTCCGGAACTGAAAGAAAAGTAGATTAATGCAGTTCACAGGGAAAATCGGTTCCCAAAAAAATACAGCATTGTTTGTTCAAGGCATTTCACAGCAGATTGCTTTGTTTGTTGTTTTATTAGCACCCAGTTAACACCCTATCAGCATAGTTTAAAAAAATGTAGAAATAATAGATGTCGATTTTATCGATATCGATATTATTGTTGCAAAATTGACTTGGGTATCACTGTTTGGAATAATCGTCCTGACATTGTTGCATCGGCCAATCACAACCGCTGTATTTTCTTCGTCCCCCGGCCCGCAGTGGTGAGTCGTGTGCCTAGACGAAATCAGTCTATCGGCTCTCGAGTGGTTTTAATTCTCTTTGCTAGGACCTCGTGCTTAGCAGTAATGCTTGCGACCACTAGACCAACGAGTAGATGTAACTGCCTCAAAATATCCCTCGGCACACATGATGACCTCCCCCCCCCCCAATCTTGGGCTGGCGACCGCGCCTGCGCTGCGAGCGGTGCGTTGTGGCTAGCATAGAGTGGCTAGACCGTCATATCGATTTTATTCAATTTCGAGCGGCCATTGTTGTTTACATCTTTGGCAAAGCGCGGCCGGACTTTACGTACGGTTTCGGTAGGATACAGATTCAGAATTCCATCATACTAGCGCAGACGTTCATTTTTTTGTGTTCGGAATTTATACTGCCAATACGTAGAGTTTCGCGTTCGTGAAAACACGTTATGAAAAGGCAAGCTTGTAACGAAAAAATTACATTTGTTTGCTTTGTCTGTGCACGTTTCCCAATAATTCAAATGTTCTTTAGAGAACTGCTCCCACGCCAAGTTCTTTAGGTCTCTGTTTTGGTATTCCGTATTATTACCTAATATCCTATAATTATGCATGGATATTTTTCCACAGACATTATTAAATTTTCGGACACACATTTTTACGTAAAAGATTGATCGCTAAAAAATACTAAACTACCTGCACGTCCACTCTCGGCACAACGCTCTGGCGAGGACTGAAATTGACTGAATGATAATATTGATAACGAAAATTTCCGTGCGTGTGCGGCGAATATGTATGCGGCTGCTGAGTTCGGGATGACGTCCTCCGGTTTTTTCCGTTCTTAATTCAAAACACTCCGGCGTCATTCCAAAACGAACTTTACGAATTAATTTCCGTCCGGAAAATCACACACAGCGCACACGTTCTTATATTTTCCGTCAGGGTTTCCGAACGGAAAATATAAGAACGAGTGCGCTAAAGAGAAGATTTTGTATGCGTGCATTCAGAGTATTCGAATCTGAATTCCGAATCAGGAAACCGAACGTATGGGCACAGTATGGGGCCGGCCTAAAATAGAGGTCAGTGGGCAGGCGCGGTCGCAGCCCAAGATTTTGGGGGGGGTCATCATGGGTGCCGAGGAATATTTTAACCTTTTAACCGCCCGACTTTATATCAGTTGTAGTGCCCCCAGCGCCCGAGAAAAAAAAAAAACGAAAAATAAATACCGATGAAACGAGCTGTGATGATATAATAATAATACAGATTAAACGAGATGTGTTATTTGGTCGTATATACCTATACGACTCTGGCGGAATGGGCACGAAAATATTTGTCGGATTAATGCGACGTAGGCGGTTAAAAGGTTAAGGGAGGTACATCTTTTCGTTGGTCTAGTAGTCGCAAGCGTTACTGCTGAGAATGAGGGCCTAGCTGGGTCATGGCCGTAGCTAGGGGGGGGCATTATGGGGCAATGCCCTACCTTGAAATCACAATGCCCTACCTTAAAAAAGTTAAATTAAAAATTAAAAAAACCCCCGACTCAAACAAAAACCTCTAAAAACTATAATAATATAAGTTGTAATAATATAATTTAATATAAGTTGCAGGAAATATTTTGATCCAAGCGTCCTCACGTCGAGGGACGGCTAATGAAAATTGGAAGTTAACAGCAGTTATGTTTTCTACAATAGCTACATCCATTATTGCTGGGTTTAAGCCTCATCTGTTTGGCGTTTTTATTAGCCGTCCCCCGACATGAGGACGCTTGGATCAAAATATTTCCTGCAACTTATATTAAACTTAAAGGGCCAATATATATTATTATTTTAGTTTTTAGAGGTTTTTGAGTCGGGGGTTTTTTTTAATTTTTAATTTAACTTTTATTTCTTGCTTTTTAAACTTTATAATATTATATTACTAGTAAACATGCTATACGATCGACACGTGACTCGCCGAAATCTGTGCAGCTGTACGTATTTTTTTACCACAGTGAAGCTAGTTAGTTACTCGTGGTCGTTGGAGTTTATTCCATACTAACGTATTCCTCTGTGAATTCGCCATTTGTGGTGGCAGCCATCTTGGTTTTGAAATTTATCATAGTGTTTAGTATTCTACTTGTCAAGCTCTTTCATTTGATACCCATATTGAGGGAGTTGTGAAAAAATATGTAATCCGCCATTTTGTGGCGGCGACAATCTTGGACCGATTTTCATCAAACATAGCTAAGAACACTCGCGACTAATTCACCTTTCAAACAAAAGAAACAAAATCAAAATCGGTTCATCCGTTCGGGAGCTACGAAGCCACAGACAGACACACACACACAGACACGTCAAACTTAAAACTTATTATTATTATAACACCCCGTCGTTTTTGCGTCGGGGGTTAAAAATACCAAAACCTAAGATAAATAGTTTGAGATAAAAAAAAATTGTAGCGATAGGTATAGGATAGGATAGCACTGCAGTGTGCGAATCTGGGTTTTCAACTTTAACTGCAATCAATAGCCCTCAAAGGCTGTCAATGGGTCACGAGAGAATGGCTGGTATGGTATTTATGGCCTTTAAAAAAAAAAAGAACAAAATCAGTTGATCTGAACGAAGTTCTTCGCATTTTTAAGAACATGGTGAATCATAGTTTTAAATATTTTTTATTATATATTATTATGTTTTCTTTTGAATTTATATATCTCGGGACCATGGGGTCCCGGTCCTTTGGAAGGCGTATGAGGGGCCGAAGCCAACTCGCAGAGGCCCCTTAGGAAATTTTAATGAAATGTGGCACAATTATTATAATAAGTTTTCAGAAACAATATGATCTAAATGGTATTTTTGGTCGTATCTATTTACTCGTATCACCCCACCCAACAATTAATTATTACCTCACTCTCACTCAGACGTGGATCTCTACATCCAAATCTGGAAGTTCAACCATCTTGTTCGCTTGTTCTTCATCATTGAGGATTTAATAGTTCTTAGATCCATGCTCATGCTCTGTCACAGACATTATTTGTCTACGAATAGCTATTGAATGTACATCACTGACCTAGAGGTCAATGATATACATGGTGATTGATTTAGGAGCCTGTGCTTCGAGGGCAGATCAATTATGATATTTTTTTTACTTTCGCCCTACCTGTAACCAATGCTGCCCTACCTCAAATTCGACTCTAGCTACAGCCCTGAGCTGGGTTCGATTCCTAGGTCGGGTACAGTGTTAAGGGTTTTTCCATCAAAAATTTCTCAAAAGCAGGTTGAAGTCTGGATTTGTGCCCGGTTGGCGGCAGTAGGCTCGCCCTCTATGACATTTCACTTAATAACTGGCGAAATGTGGGTGTAAGTACTATACATATGAAGGTACACCCCTGCCCAACCCTTTTGGGATTAAAGGCGTGATAATATGTTAAGGTTCATGTACAACTCCAGCTCCACATTACTTATGCTATTCAGGGACGCAGCTTTTACATAGGGAGGTATTACTTAAATGCTGCCAAATTGGTCGTATTTATTAGAACGGTAGATTGTATAGGATGGGAAGAGCGAGCGAAGCGAGCTCGAAAATTTTAACAATCCGCCTCTGTTGATTAGGTGTTTTGTTTTATATTTTCAAGTAGAAATAGGAGTTATATTGTCGACTTATGCAGGCAAGCTCAAGCAGCTATCAGAGTCTAAAATGCTAGAGCGAGCGAAGCGAGCTCGAAAATTTTAACAATTCGCCTCTGTTGATTAGGTGTTTTGTTTTATATTTTCAAGTAGAAATAGGAGTTACATTGTCGACTTATGCAGACAAGCTCAAGCAGCTATCAGGATTTAAAATGCTAGAGCGAGCGAAGCGAGCTCGAAAATTTTGCACACTCTCGGATAGGTTCGATTTTCTTTCGATCATTCCAAAAGGACTAGGAATTACTTGCTTTGTCGACTTTTGAAGAAAAGCTCAAGAACCAATGTAAATTGCAAGAACGAACGTAGCGAGCCTGAAAATTTTAGCACCCCACCTTGAATAGTCTCTGTTTTCTTTTACCCATCATACAAAAAGAGAACTTACTTTGTCGAATTATGACGAAAAGCTTACACTCGTTTTACAGCAGTTTAGGTTTTCGAATCTAGCCTTACCTAAGCCTTTCAACCTTACGTACGAGCGGGGTGCCCAGTATCCCGAGTTTGCTTCGCTCGCTCTTGAATCCTGGATTCTATATTTTTATAACAGGCTTTTTAAAAGAAAATATTTATTAGGCGCGTTAAAAAACCCACTGTCATTTTATGGCTTTAAGTTTTTACTTCAGTTGGCAGTCCCCATGTCTGCCGATGTTCTTAATGTTTTTGAATATGCCAATCGGGGTTTTCGTGGCTCAAGTACAGTTTTAAGTTAGTAAGGCAAGTAAATCATTCAGGCTCTCGACAGCTTGAATGATTTTGGGGGGGGTCATGACCCCCACGACCCCCCCCCTCGGACCGCGCATGTCAGTGGGCCAGCCTGACAAAGAAAAGTACCCATAAAGTTATTCTGTTGTCTCTATATCTCTGTGGTAGTTTCTACATATTCTTTAGTCATTGGGCAGTTTGTAAGTATTTTATCTATGGTGTAGTGGTAGTGCAAAAATGGCGGCCCTACTTCACCGTCCTCTTGGTCTTGCCCAAATTATTTCCCTGAAAAATGCGAATAAGGTACGGTAATTAAATTTATGTAGTTAATCATTATATGCTCACAAATATAATCATTATTTAAGTGTTTCTGAATAAAACATGACCACTGCTCACAATATTACAAAAACAATAAAATATTAACGTAGTTTTTTTATTTTAAATAAATGATTACACATAATTTTAAACATTTAAAATAATGTTTAAAAACAATAAAATAACTTGTTCTATTACAGTAGACCTTGATATCAATTAGACATTTATTTATAAATTTGACCTTGTCATTTTCAGCTATTGTGACCTTACGTCATCGCTAGTTTGTAATTTGAATAACGTAATTTTTTTAGAAAAAGCCCCTATTCCATTGATTTTAAAATGTATTCATATTCCTATTAAACATCTAAACGAAATGCATTTTTGTTTACTTCTACTAATTAACTGTGAATCTGTTCTTGATTGGTTGATTTGTTGGCAGTACGGCAGCTCTTGCACAGCTGTTTCTTGAAACACATACCCATTCTTCTAAAAACAGCTGTGCAAGAGCTGCCATTCAATTCCAGTCACTTTGGATGAAAGCAAACATAGGTGACAAAATCTTATTTAAGTACTAGCTTGTTTTGTTTTTGTTGATGTAATCAACAAAAAAAAACAAGCTTGTTTTATTCAGTAACCATTATGGTGATGATTTGAAAGGGGGAATGGGCGGGGAGTAAATCATGTGTCTTTCAGCCAATCAGTGGTCACTTGTTTCATTCCTTGCTATCTATAGCACAATCTTACAGCAAGGATATGGATAAAATTATGAATCGAATTTTGATGTGTTTAATTGTAAACAAAATTATGTTTACAATTGTTGAATCATGAAGGTTGTAATGCACTATGTTCTAGGAGTAGTTTTCTATTTTTACGACTCTGTTGACGCAGAGAATCTTATGACAGAGGATTTGCAAAGTTCAGCTTCTGTCGACTTAGAGCGTCCTGTGGCAGAAGATTTGCAAAGTTCGAGATGTTACCCTGCTGGAAATAGGGTTCCGAAGCGGGAAAAAGACATGGTGTATAATGTGTCAGAAGATCCTGATCCTATTTCTGTTAAGGATGCTATGGAGCGTTCTGACAAGAAGTTTTGGGTGGAAGCGATGAAGGACGAGTTCAATTCCTTGAAGGTGAATGGAACCTGGGAATTAGACGCTAATGTTATTAAAACAAAACGGGGCTTCAAGTTAAAGATTGGAGTGGATGGCAGCACCCAGCACCATAGGGCCAGACTGGTTGCTAAGGGTTATTTGCTAAAACCTGGTGAAGACTATTTTGAAACATTAGCACCGGTAGTCAAAATGTCGTCGATTCGTCTTCTACTAGCACTGGCAGTTGAGAAGAACCTGAGCGTTCATCATGTTGGCGTTACCACCGCTTTTCTAAATGAGATCCGCATGAAGAAATTTGTATGGAACAGCCGCAATCTTTTGTTCAAGAGGGAAGTGAAGGCAAGGTTTGCAAATTGAAGAAAGCCATATATGGCATGAAACAAGCTGCCAGGTGTTGGAACCAAAAGATTCATGACCATATAATAAAGATGGGTTTTTCTGGGTCTAAATATGACCATTGTGTCTACTCAAAGATTCATAATTAAATTTTCACTGTAATAGATGATATTTATATATTTACAAATCGAGCTGTAGAAGCTAGGACGGTGGCACTTGAGACTGGCAGATCCTTCAAAATAAAGGATTTGGGTGAGGCAAGAGAATGTCTTGGAGTCCGGATTGAGTGGAAGAGTGCTAGTGAATCCACTTATCACAAAAGAAATACATTTCAAAAATCTTAAAGAAATATGGAATGTCGGACTGCAAACAAGATAGTATGCCAGTTGAAGTGAATCTTCACCTGAAATCTGGTGAAAAGAACGACAATACCCGATATCAGGAAATTATCGGTTTACTAATATACCTGGCATGTTGTACAAGACCTGATAGGTAATCCTAATCCCCCTCTTGGCATAAAATTTTTAGGCTTAATGTTGTATGGCATCGCGTTTTTGCATAACTTTTATTAGCATAATAATACTGTGGCATAATGCAAAGGTTAGCATAACTATCATTTTGTCTCTAAATTGTTTTGGCATAATTTGGAGTTGCATACATTTTTAGGGTTCCGTACCTCGAAAGGAAAAAACGGAACCCTTATAGGATCACTTTGTTGTATGTCCGTCCATCCGTCTGTCTGTCTGTCAAGACCCTTTTTCTCAGGAACGGGTGGATGTATCAAGCTGGAATTTATATCAAATACTCAGGTCTACTGTCCCTTGGAGCTGTAAAAAAAATCAAACTTTTAAGCCTACGCAATCAAAAGATACAGCCGTTTATGCCGCAAATTTTTAACCGACTTCAAAAAAGGAGGTTCTGTATTCGACCCGTATGTATGTATGTTTTTATGTCCGCGATCGATTTTCTCAAAAACTAATGGACCAATTTTGATAATTCTTTCATTAATGTGATCTACATACTTTCAGGAAGGTTTTAGTATACAATACATCAGGTAATTATTCTTATGTTGTTTTTCTTATTCTCTCTTATTGTAAAAAAGTTTTTTTTTAGTTATACCTAGTCCACACAAATTCAATTAACACTATTGCATTGAAGACACGGACTAGAAGAATCATCAAAATTCGCATAGAAATGCCGGAGATGCAGTACATTTTTGCATATAACTTCGTACATAAGAATAATTACCTAATGTATTTTATACTAAAACCTTCCTGAAAGTATGTAGATCACATTAATGAAAGGATTATCAAAATCGGTTCATTATTTTATGAGAAATTCGCGGACATACATACATACGGGTCGAATACAGAACCTCCTTTTTTGAAGTCGGTTAAAAGGGGTGTATGTCCTGTCATTTGACAAAAAACGTATCACAAATTTTCCTTTTAAAAATAACTAGGTTTTATACTTGATAAAGTTATCACTTTACAAACTATCTTTCTGTAAATAACTCATTTGAGAAATAATTGACAGACAATATTTCATTACATAAAAACATCATTTGACAAACTATTCTTTTTATAATCATGTTAATTGGTAAAACAACGTAAAGCATAAGTAACGTTTGACAAAATGCATTGCTTGATAATTACTTAATTTATTTGAGAATTTTTTCTAAGAGTCGGTCCATGAGCGAGCGAGTCGAGCTCGGGACTTGGGGCACCCCGACTCGGACATGTTAGGCGCGTCGCCCACACGAGCTAGAGTCGAGGCGGCGCGCGGCGTCGAGGCGCGGGCGCACGTTTTCTATAGGAATAAAGGGCAGTGCGCTCACATACCTATTTATTCCTATAGAAAACGTGCGCCCGCGCCTCGACGCCGCCTCGACTCTAGCTCGTGTGGGCGACGCGCCTTAGGTTCGAAGGTGATGACGGGGGCTCAAGTGAGCGAGCAAAGCGAGCGAACGAGTCCCGTCATCTCCTTCGTGTTAGGTTCCTTTAAACCCTGTCGACAGAAATAGGGGCTCCGCGAAGCGGGGCTCCGTCGACTACGTCTTATTATGGCATTACATTTGGCATTACATTGGAGCAAGCTATATCTAAACATCGATACTCTATAAATAAAATTGGAGTGTCTGTTTGTAATATTAAAATAACTGCTTTTTATTAGTAAAAAGCAGTTATTTTAATATTGTACCGTATAATATGTACCGTGTATACATCCATATGCATTTAGATGCATATGGATGTATGTATATGCACGGTACATATACCAAAATAACATTTTTTTACAATTTTTGTCTGTCTGCCTGTCTGCCTGTTTGTTCCAGCCGTAACAAATCAAAAGTCAAAATCGGCTCAGCCGTTTCAGAGATTAGCCAATCTCTGAAACGGCTGAGCCGAATTTGACGGGACTTTCACTGGCAGATAGCTGATGTAATAAGGAGTAAGTTAGGCTACTTTTATTTTTGAAAACGAATTAGGGTTCCGCACAAAAAAATTAAAACGTTTTCCGTCATGCGCGCTAAGGAAGTCACGGGGACAGCTAGTAATCAATAATGCGAAATAGTGTCTGCAACCGTTAGGAGTTATTTATTAAGGCGAATGGGTAGTTGTAGCCCGCGAAATTCAATTTTTCTTACGTTTTTTGCAATTTTCAGGTCAGTGTCAGGTTGTATCTTGATCAAAATATGATTCGCGACAATAACAGGTACGTATTTACAGAATTATAATAATTAGAATCATTAATACATCTTTCTAAGTTAGATTTCTACCGTTAAGAACAAATCTCGTATGGAAAAGTGTTGGTGGTAGAAATCTAACTTAAACAGATGTATTAATGATTCTGATGATTATAATTCTGTGAATACGTACCTGTTATAGTCGCGAATCAAATTTTCATCAAGATACAACCTGACACTGACCTGAAAATTGCAAAAAACGTAAGAAAAATTGAATTTCGCGGGCTACAACTACGCATTCACCTTAAGGTTTATTATGTTTACTCCAAAGAACATTATTAATAAATATCATTATGCGTTTATAAAATTATGCTACATTATTATTATGTCAACTGTATTTATGGCAATAAAAGTTATGGCAAATCATATATGCCTAATAATATTATGCGTAGTGATCATTATGCTGAATTTCGTTATGCCAATGTAAACTATGACTATATATTTTATGCTTATCATTAGTAAACCGTTAATGGATTATATTCTGAACTGACTGGCTATAACACTACTGTTACTATTTTAAGTGATAGTCAAAGTGCCAGTAAGCTAGTTTATTCTCCTGCTACTGGAAAACATTCCAAACACATAAATATAACATACCATTTCGTTAGAGAGCTAGCAGAGGAAAGGGTTATTTGTGTTGAATATTGTGAGACCACCCTGATGACTAAGGGAGTTGGTGAACAGAAACATGTGTTCTGCACGCAACATAGTGGATTAAGTAGGGGTGTTGAACCATGAAGCTTGTAATGCACTATGTTCTAGGAGTAATCTTAAGTTTTTGCCTAGCAACTGTATGTTCTGTTCTGTCATCTTATATTTTCCAGATGAGTTTAATTTTATATTCATCATAAAATGTAAATTACTTGATTAAACCACTGTGTTACAATGATGTTATATTTTCATTGAAAACAAGCTCAGCCAACAACAATAAACAAAAATATGAACTGAGTGACATTATCCATTTTAAAACCTTCGTTCTTTATTGTGACTATAGATTTTCTCTCTATATTGATGGAGAAAAACTCTGGGAAGGTTGTTAAATTGGTTTTAAAGGAATTTTTATTCACACAAAGTTAGTAGTTCCACAAATAATTATGTAATATCTGTATGAGACTTTATTATAGTCATATGTTCAGATTTGTACAAAGTTCAATATTTGTTGTAGTGGTTATCTTGTTAATGTGCTACCCATGCATTGGCATATACATAGGTTATCTTTCTATTAATTTTGTGAAATCATACGATGGGCATTGTGATGTTGATGACATTTAATACTATCCACATTAAAAAAATCCTATGAATGACTAAACTGTTGTTTTATGATTAGATGTTATCAGATTTTTTGATGCACAGCATGTGTTGGTGGAATGTGTCCGATATACCAACAAAAGAAACGCATTTCTCAACACTTTGAAATTGTCGAAAATGGATGTTGGAATGTTCCATGGTATTTTAGCCAAGCCTACTTTTAAAGCAGCAAAAATATTGTATACTTTTTTATTAGGTAATAAATTAGATTAAGTTTTGTGTGACTGAGATTAGTTAGTAAGTTTTTATTTGTAAAAGCACGATGTGATTGACATCGTCACATAAGCGTACAAAAATCCCTTAAATAAAACAGATAAAAAAAAAGATTTTTGTGATAAAGGCACTTGTAATGCAGCAGTTCATTTGAACTATGTCCAGTTTGGCACAAATAAGATGAATCATATAATAAAATATGATGTTGTGAAATAAAACTGCAAATTGTTAATCGTATTGGGTATTTTATTGTAGCTAATAAATAATGTTAAATATGTGTAATTCCAGTTGCTGGTGGCGTCAACTGCAAACCAATTCCCAAGCAAACAACAAGTCCGCAATTTGAATGTCCATGAGTATATAAGCTACACCCTCCTGCGAGACAGTGGCATTCCTGTACCTAGATTCAATGTGGCCAATACGCCAGATGAAGTTTTCAAGTTTGCTAAAGACCTTAACTCACAAGACATTGTACTCAAGGCTCAGGTAATTTATCAAAGTTTTAATTTAAAATTATCAATAATCAGGCATGAAAGAGCTATATTCTACGAATAAGTAGTAAGTCAGGAAGTCTAATTCAGAACAAATTCCACACAAAACGTGGCCCTACTTTAACCGGTCAAGCACCGCGCGTCGCCAAACAATAGAAAATCAATTGTGTCTCATTAGCGGAGCTCGGCAGATTAATAGATTGCCATTTGCCATATGTGAATATAATGCAGTTCCAATAATATTAAATACATACGTGTCGAATTGATAACCTCCTTTTTTTGAATATCATATAATATTATCTATTTACGAAAAATCTAGGTATTGTTTGGACTAAAAAACTAAAACACTATGTTGTTTGTAGAATAATCTAACAAAAACCTCCTTTTTTAAGTCGGTAAAAATCATAATGATTGTATGTATAGTATGGTTTTTATTGTAAAAAGGAAGTTTTACAGGACTATTTTCATGATTTTTTCTATCGTACCAAATAAGTTGTATTATGTTTTCAACACACTATCTACCTAGCATATATCCTGAAGAATATCATATATTTTTTTGATTTTGTTTACTTTAGTCGATCATATGCTTTTATTGTTTCTAAAACTTGCGTTTTTTGCGTTCAGGTCCTGTAAGCCCCTTAAACATTCAGCAATAAAAAAACACGACTTTTGTTTGGTCATTCTTTTAACGCAGTTACATTTCCTGACTTATTACTTATTTGTAGGCTATATTAATATTAAAAGCCATTCAAAATTGTAAATCTGCACCCTAATTGCGTAATGCACTATCAATCATAATCTGAATCTTTTTGAGGGGTTTCGCTAATCCATTACTTCATTTATGTTCGAAATATTTGTCTGCTCAACAACGCGAATAACGCAATGAATGTTGTTGAGCTGTCAAAATGAAAGCCATTGCTATTGATAGTGTCTTACACAATTACCCCACAGGATGATATTTTTTTAAACGGTTATATTGAGATAGGTTTAAAGATAATATTTTATTTCTCATAAGAACTTAAAATAAGATACAAAGTGCTTAGATCTAAATATTAATATAATATATTAATTGCCTTTGGGGCGTTAGCGACGTTACAGGGTATCTACATACATGTTTCTTAAGTTTTGCCTTAAATATGTTTATACTATCACATTTCTTTAAATCCTCCAGTAAATCATTAAACAGTTGTGCCCCTTCAACCAATATTGTTTTTTTGCCGTAACTAGTCCGTGCACATGCAGTCATTAGTTGAAATTTGTTGAAATTTGAGAAATTAGTTGAAATTTGAGATTATAATAACTAGTTCTATTTTAGGTACTTGCTGGAGGCAGAGGAAGAGGCACCTTTAAAAGTGGCCTCCAAGGGGGTGTCAGAATGGTTGACACGTAAGTAAATAAGTTACCTCTACACGCCTTAACGGCGGAACGTATTTCAATGTGGCACACGAGTTGACCATGACTCTGGATTAGAGGATAGGATACTTTGCTATTTAAGTCTTAAAGTTTATTTCGGTTACAGCCGGCAGTCGCAGAAATAACATTGTTCTTCATAGTTTTTTCGAGAATTACTTACTATGAAATGCAAACTTACTTTTGCGACCGGTAAAATCAATACTGCGCAATACTCTGCATGCGTAAATATTTATCCCGACTAAACGCTTGACTGACCAAGTGCGTGGTCCGACACGCATTTGGCTGGTGTTTTGCATTCCACTCCGCATCGAACACGCGTACACGCCCGCGTGAGCACGCACTAGAGCAGGGGTCGACACCGCGACCCGCGAGCCTCCTGCTTGCGGCTCTCGACTGTTTTGTAAAATTTTAATATCGCGCAGATCTTCGATATTGGCGTCGATTCCCTTGTTCTTCACAAAATAAACTAAAATGAAGGAAATGACATCTCTTACTGAATACATCTCGAGAAAACGGTGGCAGATAAGAACCAATTGTACAGGCCTTTCACAGTTATTATACCTCTGCAAGCAACAATCCAAAAGCAACCATATTTCATTAAGTATTCAGATCACATTGATTTTAACAGTGATGCAATCTACAGGGTGAAATTTTAATCACCGTTTTCCTCTTAAAGGGTCATTATACTCATCATTATGAACAACTTTTACTATACCATATATGTTGGTTTATACCAATTTTCGGCTTTATGCGAATTAATGTAACCTTACCCCTATTTTTGAAGCTAACTTGACACGACATATACAGGGTGAATTTTTCAAGTGGGCGTGGATGGCCAAATCCGTAACTATGAGGACTAGCGAAAAGTACTGAAAGGAGTCGCGGGCTCGATTTTGATGAAAACTAAAACTGCATCATTAGATTTTTTAAAAATTATTTTTTCTGGCCAGAAATCGAACCTCTTGATTTTGAAAAAAAAAAACACACGCTGTATTATTGCACCATTCGATAGTGTCGCTAATAAGGATCGAATTCTGGGAAGTAATGACATACGGCAAACTAAAGGAAAGAGCTCATTTCTAACAAAATAACATTTTTCTTAGGTTACCTACCTCATCATCATTTGCCTAGCCTTTTTCCAACTATGTTAAGGTCGGCTTCCAGTCTAACCGGATGCAGCTGAATACTAATATTTTACATGGAGCGACTGCCTATCTGACATCCACAGCCCAGTTACTGGGTAATACGATACCCCTTCCCCTTGGTAAGACTGGTTGTCAGACCTTCGAGCTTCTGACTACCCGTAACGACTGTCAAAGATCCCGAAATGACACCTGGGACCTACGCACAGTGGAACGAATGTATGGGAGCGGTTGGACGTAGACATGTCCGAAAAAAAAGAGTAAAATTATGCCAAACTAATGATGCCATCTTATTCGATTACTTAATGCCTTCATAACTTGTGGTGATGAATTTCTTCATAACTCCCATATTTCGGGAGTAATTTGAGAAAATGTGAAATTTTACTATGAAAATGAGTGTATCGAGCTCTCTCCCTCCTGATTCCGGGCTTGTTTCAAGTAGCGGTCTCTAATATCATAATGCTTATACTAAGAGCTATATTTAATACTAAGACACATAGTGCGCCAAATGTGCACTTTCTGGGATAAAGAGTGATGTTTATTTTATAACACAATTTTTTTATTTTTTGTTTATTTTGTTGATTAAAACCGTTTTTCTAAAGGTTTACCTTATTACAATAACATTTCTGAGCAGCCAATTAGAGAAGATATAAGCTAATTAGGATATATAATTAGGGACTTAAGGTTTACATATAAAACTGATGCACTAATGATTACTGATAAGAACATTGCTATTATTTAATTACTAAATGGCTCTTAATACACTAATTTAGCATGCATCATTTACTAATTATCACAATAACTAATTACCTTGCAATATTTAACAAAGGATACCTGGGATACCTGGATTTTATATAAATAGGTCACTATTAGTAACTTTAAAATCAGTGTTGATTTACACCTCGTTGTATCCAAGCTAATCTCGCAATGTATTTTCCAAATTTTAATACAAATCTTGATATTCACGTTGCTTTATGCGCACGCGCACATAAAGATTTACGCGACTTTAACTATTTGTTCAGTGTTTTAAAAGATAACAGTTGTGTTCAGTTATGTGAAAGTGCTGAAACAAGTTTAAAAGACTGGTGTCGTCGATTTTGCTACCGCATTTATGCAAAATGGACACAGTCTGGAAGAAGCACAGATAAGTTTCGGAAGAAACATGAGATTTGGCTACAGGCTGCAATTCAATGGCCGGAATTACAGAATGAAAATATGGAACCTTCTACAGAAAATATAAGTGACGTCATCGAGCCCATAATTTCTCCTGCTAAATCTGATGCTTCAACTTGTACACATCCTAGTCCTCGTAAATCTTTTGAGGACCTTAGTAACCGGCAAAAAAGAAGACGCACTGAAGATAGTCTTTCATGCAGCAGTAGCAGCGCTGAAATTATGTTTTCGGCCGAAAGGGCGCTTCAAAAGGCAGGACAAAGCGATACAGCTTATGTTATGAAATACTTGACGGAGAATCCAGAAGAGGCCTCAAAAATCAAAGCCTTCATTGAAGGTAAATCAATTCAGGTACGGGAAATATCCCCTTTGAAGGCATTGGCTCTTTATGTATCGATGAACTTATCGAAATGGCGCTATAACACTCTTCGGGATTTCAACACTCAAGAAGGAGCTCTTCAATACCCGAGTTACTACATGTTGGTTAAAGAAAAAATTAAGTGCTATCCGGCCAAAGAAGATCTCACAGTTACAGAGAGCTCTGCAAAAATCAAATTACAAGCCTTGATGGATTTAACCTCAAGAAGACTTATTAGGTCGTTAGAAACCCCTGTTGATCCCAATCAACAGCTCGTATTGACCAGCAAATGGGGTTTTGACGGATCATCTAGCCAAAGCATTTATCATCAAAGGACGAGTGAAGATGAGCAAATCGATCTTGCTAGTAATTTTATGATTAGTCTTGTACCACTGCGGCTCGTCTCAAAAGGTGTAACAATTTGGGAAAACGAGCGACCATCTTCCACTTCATTTTGCCGGCCAATATTGTTTAAGTTTATAAAGGAAACCAAAGAAAATGTGCAGAGAGAGATGGCTGAAATCGAAGCAGAGATTGAAGCCTTAACTCCATCCACCATCACTGATGGAATTAGTGTCAAACACCAACTGCTGTTGACAATGATTGATGGTAAAATTCATTCCATTATATCCAATACAGCAGCTTCAGTGTGTGACATATGCAAGGCTTGTCCTAAAGAAATGAATAATTTAGAGTTAATCAAAGATAAACACGCAAACGAGGACATGTATAAATATGGCTTAAGCACCCTTCACGCTTGGATTCGCTCAATGGAATGCTTATTACACATTTCCTACAAATTAGACATAAAATCATGGCAAGTAAGGGGTGATATAGCAAAAAGGCAAGTTGATGACAGGAAGAAAAGAGTTCAAGAGGCTGTAAGAAGAGAAACGGGCTTACTTCTCGATGTTGTGAAACAAGGCAGTGGATCCACCAACAATGGCAACTCGGCAAGGAGATTTTTTGAAAACTACACTAAATCTGCTGAACTGACCGGAATAGATGCTATGCTTTTAAGAAAAATCTGTGTGATCTTGCAGTGTATTTCATCAGGAGAGAAGATCAACGTAACTAAATTCCGAGAGTTCTGCTTTGATACTGCTAAGCTTTACGTGGAGTTATACCCATGGTATTATATGCCTTCTTCACTTCATAAAATTTTAATGCATGGGCCAGACATAGTTCAGAACATGTCAATTGTGCCCATTGGTTTTCTATCCGAAGAGGCATCTGAGGCTAGAAATAAAGATTTTAGAAAATATAGAGAGGGGCATTCTCGAAAGCATAGCAGTATCTCATGCAATGAAGATATTATGCACAATCTTTTACTGTCTTCTGATCCACTTGTTACAAGTATCCGTCCAAAAGGAAATAAGTTTGTAAAAAAATCTTCTTTTAAGGAATTTTATGAGCTTACGGATTCTGAGAAAAGTGATATCGAATTTGTTAACATAAATGATTTAGCGGACATCGATTCTGAATTTGAATTAATTGATGATGATGATGATGACGAAGATAATTAAATGATGTTATTGTTTTAAAATGTGTAACTTAGTAAATTAGAGCTTACATCTTAATTATTTATTGTACTTTTAATGAAACTAGGTAATTTATTATCAACTTACTTAAAAGTCATACTCTCATCAGTTCTTGTGAATATTTTTGTTAATATATATTTCTGTATATATAGAATATATTTATAGACCTCTTAATAAGTCTGTCTGCGGTTTAAAGTAAATACAAATGGGGAAAAAACGTTTTTTTTTTTTAAATTTTCATTTCCTTTTATCCCAGAAAGTGCACATTTGGCGCACTATGTGTCTTAGTATTAAATATAGCTCTTAGTAATAGCATTACGATATTAGAGACCGCTACTTGAAACAAGCCCGGAATCAGGAGGGAGAGAGCTCGATACACTCATTTTCATAGTAAAATTTCACATTTTCTCAAATTACTCCCGAAATATGGGAGTTATGAAGAAATTCATCACCACAAGTTATGAAGGCATTAAGTAATCGAATAAGATGGCATCATTAGTTTGGCATAATTTTACTCTTTTTTTTCGGACATGTCTACGTCCAACCGCTCCCATACATTCGTTCCACTGTGCTACGGCTTAACGTATTTTCCGAGGCATGGAGGGGTCTCGGTATGTTAAGATGGTCACCCATCCACAGACCTACCGCGGCAAGCGTAGCTTAACCTGATGGATTGAAGTGTGCGGCTGTTATTATTTAGCCGGGCCCGGGTTATATCACCTACCTACTAAACCTTAACTGATTAATTGTTCAAAATTATGACCATTGTTTTCAATACATAGCTGAATTCGACGTCTCAAGGATTGTACTGCATTCAGCATTACAATATTATTGATTCCATTAGAATATTTTCTAAAGATCGTAATAGAAATTTGAATTTAGAACAATATTGTGAAGGTAACTGCACTGCGGGTGTGTTAATAAAAATATTGAGCATCATTTCGAACAAGGTACGTAATGTAGGTATGAATACTTTAAAATAATAAGCAATTTATTAAAATTCAAAACTTTCCTTAAGTTTGCCGTATATCATTACTTCCCAGAATTCGATCCTTATTAGCGACACTATCGAATGGTGTAATAATACAGTGTGTTTTTTTTTTCAAAATCAACAGGTTCGATTCCTGGCTAGAAATATTGATTTTTCAAAAATCCAATGATGCAGTTTTAGTTTTCATCAAAATCGAGCCCGCGACTCCTTTGCGTACTTTTCGCTATTCCTCATAGTTTAGAATTTGGCCATCCACGCCCACTTGGAAAATTCACCCTGTATATGAGTTTACTATGTAATTCATTTGGCCGCTAAACCATGACAGATATTGATTTTCATACAACTTTTGCCGGCCGCTGCTTGCATGTACTTGGCCAGTACAGCAATTTCGATTTATCTCGAAGAAGGTTGTCAAAATAATGCTCAAATTTCCAAGCATGTTCGTGCAAATAAATTTTCCCAGAGCATACGCCTTAAATGGGGCTGACTATGTTGGCTGTTTCATCTAATTTCATCTCTATCTTCTGCAAACTACCTGAATGCATATGTATTGTTTATTTACTGCAAGCTATACTTATTATTACTATGTAGGCCCGAAGGCGCCAAAGAGTTAGCCTCCAAGATGCTGAAGCAGTACCTAGTCACGAAGCAGACTGGCGCGGTGGGACGTATCTGCAATAAGGTCATGGTGACCGAGCGGAAGTTCCCCCGTAGAGAATTTTACATGGCTGTCATGATGGAGCGCAGCTTTAATGTATGTATGGCTCTTCCACACCTTGTTAAATAGGATTGGTTTTCCTTTCCAATATTTTGCACCTGTCATAAATGATAACAACTAGTCGACTTAACAAAGGAGGTGTAGAGTGAGTGAGCTAAGCCCTAAGCGATTTCTTCAGAAAGTTGTTCAGGGCGCTTAGGAAGTAAACATACTAAAAGTCCCTGCGTTTAGGAGATGAGCTGGAGTGGGGGGGGATAACAGTTCCTACTTTTGAGTTTTTCGCTAATATCTTTAAAACGGTGCGTCGTAGAGAAAAAATATCTTCTACGTAATGAAAGCTAATAAAATTTTCTACAACTTTCATCTGAACACTTTTTTTCGAATTCCTACCCATTTTCGAATTCCTACCCATTTTCGAACTACACGTTCCGGAAAAGTGAAAATTTTCGAAAAAACGACTATTATCAAACTAGCTGTTGCCTGCTACTTCGTTCGCGTTATTTCGGGATAAAAAGTAGCCTATATGTTAATTCAAGTCCTAATCTATCTACCTACCAAATTTCATCCAAATCCGGTCTTCTGTTGAGTTATCGAAAATTTTATCTATGTACTAGCAGCACCCCGCAGTTTCACCCGGCATAAGTTTCTCGTGGGAATATCGGGATAAAAACTATCCTAATCATTTCCCGGGATTCAAACTATCTCTATACCAAATTGCATCTAAATCGGTTCAGCGGTTTTTTTTTAGACAGACACCAGCGGAGCCTTTCAGAGGGCGATGCTCGAAAACTGATTAGAATTTAGGAATTGGAAAAAAAGTGTTCACATGAAAGTCGTAGAAAATTTTATTAGCTTTCATTACGTAGAAGATATTTTTTCTCTACGATGCACCGTTTTAAAGATATTAGCGAAAAACTCAAAAGTAGGAACTGTTATCCCCCCCCACTCCGGCTCACCTCCTAAACGCAGGGACTTTTAGTAGGTTTACTCCCTAAGCACCCTGAACAACTTTCTGAAGAAATCGTTTAGGGCCCAGCTCACGCACTCTACACCTCCTTTTGGGTTATTCGTTGAGTGGACTAAACTTTAACAATTTCAAATGTTGGTTGTTTTTAGGGTCCAGTTATTATTGCATCCTCTCAAGGTGGTGTGAGCATCGAAGATGTGGCTGCATCGAATCCTGAAGCTATTACGTACGAACCTATCGACATCATGGAAGGACTCAAGGACGATCAAATTAAACGCGTTTTATGCAAGGTACTTTGATAACGACTCACACTAGGCGACCAGTTGTTGCCACAGCTCGACATTGTGTAGTGGGCAGTTGTGACCCATGAACTCAATGCAACCAAGTGCTACACCAACCTTTGTTGTGCGGGTTGGTTTGAGCATGGAAAAGCGCACTAAGTACACTCAGTCCACTAGGTTAACCGTTTTTTGACAGATGGAACTAGTGATTGCAGCAACGTCATAGCACACATTTCGATAATGTAGGTACACTTTAATTTGTATGTAGTAACAATTATCGATTTGTTGCTGTCGAATAAAAAATGGTGCGGTTTATATGCCTGTGTTTATTATTATTAAATACAAAACAATATAAATTAGCCGCTTTGTTTACTTTCATTTGAATTTTGCAGGTTTTATAGCGGAAATCAGCGTAAAAATAAAGTACGCACTGATTTGCCGTATCAATCGTGTTGTATACACATAAATATGGGGCTTACTACATATTAAAACACGTTTTTTATGTATAACATATTATGAAAGTTTTAAAATCGAAATAAAACATTAACATCTTGTTTATGGTGGCAAATACGTGTCCTGGCAAATAATTTATATATTTTATTGATATTTAGTGGATACAAGGTTTATATCTATAACATAAAATGATTATATTCGATATATTCATTTGAAGCGATTACATTCGTTTCCATAACTTAGTACGATAGAATGTAATGTGATATGCATAACAATTATAATTTTTTATGTTAAAACATACACGTACGGTATTATAATGTCTGTAAGAAGTCATAAATAAGAATATAATTCAATAAGATATAAGGCAGTTTTTATATATTTGTTATTATCATTTTAATCTGTCAAGCTCCGCTAATGTGACAAAATTGATTTTCTATTGTTTCGTGACCGACTGGTTACGCGTGGAGCTTGACCGGTAGTTAACTTTTACGTAATCTGGACTAGTAACGTTCTAAGGCAGCTGTCAAAAAACGGTTAACCTAGTGCACAGAGTGTACGTGTAGCGGTATCTACAACGCCACATGCGAACAACGCGTCATACTGACGTCGCACAAATCCTGCATCTCGCAAGCAGAGTTTACCGCGCAACTAGCATAGATACAACAGCCCGACATGAATCATCGGGCAGTTGCCCGCCAGACACAACACCCGTCTGGTCGGAGGATCCTCCCTTTTCTTTAGAATATGAGTGAACTTTACACCCTGTTTCTCATACCTCTAGAGAAACGGGTGTACATACGAAGTTCACTATGCCGTTTTCTTTTTAACGGAAATGCATAAACAAATGGCGATCTAGTAAAAAAGAGAGGCCTAGTTTGCAGGTGAAAATCAGAAATTTAAATCGATATTTCATATATAGAAACCTTTTTTATACTAGCATTTATTTTAGATTGGCCTAAGCACCCCTGAAGCAGCAGATATGGTTAAAAAATTGTACGAAGTCTTTGTGAAAAAAGACGCTCTCCTAGTTGAGGTGAACCCGTACGCAGAAGATGCCATTTCCGGCAAATGTAAGTACTTTATTATTATTATGTCCTTTATTTATCTATTTACATATCTAATTACATTTTTAAATATTTCTTAAAATAAATGTAAGTACTTTATTATTATTATGTCCTTTATTTATCTATTTACATATCTAATTACATTTTCAAATATTTCTTAAAATATAAAAATAAGTATACAAAACATTTAAAAATATAAAAAAGTAGTCCGCCGGTGTAGGGAGCAGGGTCCAAGCTACCGGTGGTTAGGGCTCCAGAGAGAGGAACCTCCTCACAATGCGAGCCGCATCGAGGAGTACTGCCTTCTAAATCAGGCCCTTGATCCAACCACCTAACGAGAGCCTCGTTAAATGTTGATCGAGGCTTTCGGCCATAAGGCTATTGGCCGATACGATAATCGGCACAATGATAGCCGAGCTCACATTCCACATGTCAACAACCTCTTGTGCTAAGTCAAGATATATAATTTGTTTCTCTTTCTCAGCTTTCACGAGGTTCCCTTCATCTGGAATGGTAACATCGACAATCATTGTGCGGCGCGCTAATCAATCTATCACCACTATATCAGGCTTATTGGCGAAAATAGTCATGTCAGTAATGATAGACCGATCCCAGTACAACGTGATATGGTCATTTTCAAGAACTAGGTCGGGCACATACTTGTAATACGGTACCTCAGAATCCACAAGTTTATATTTCAAAGCAAGTTGCTGGTTAATAATCCTGGCTACTTGGTTATGTCTGTGCAAGTACTCACCGTTAGCCAGACGAGAACAACCAGAGATAATATGTGTATTATTATGTCCTTTATTCAATTAAATACCTTATAAATTATATTTTTAAATATAATAAATAGAATCAGTATAACAAATAATTACAATTAAATGTAGTCACAAATGTCATAAATTCAGAAACACGTCTATATTAGATTATAATTATTAGATATTATAAAATTGCAAATTAGTAGAATCAGGCCCCTGGTATGAAACAAAGCTCAGTCAATTAAGAGATGAAAACGCAGAAAATCTAACAGCAACCAACAAATAAAATAATCATTTGCTCCATATATTTATGTTCGCGAAACTCAACAAAATGTAGGGAATAGCAGATTTTGTTTCGTGAATTCGGGTTTGGTCCCATAAAAGTTATTCATAATGATGATAATTTCAATAGCACCTTGAAGATGTTATATTTTTGCCCTAGCTATTCATTACTAATTAGGCCAAACTACATTATAACTGCTAGTTGTAATGTTCTAAATCCAATAAAAAACTGTATTCATTTTTATCATAATCTTGCAATGTTCGTTTCAGTTTTCTGCCTGGATGCCAAGTTCCGATTTGACGACAACGCTGAGTTCAGACAAAAGGAACTGTTTGCTTTAAGGGACCCGACTCAAGAAGATCCCAAAGAAGTCCAAGCTGCCAAGTACAACTTGAACTACATTGTACTCGACGGTATGATTTTGAAGCCGGATTCATATTACTGTGTTGTGTCGTGTTGTGACGCCTTTTGATGCAGTGTTAGCCAATCAAAACCTGTTGTGATTTGACGTAGTTCTCAACAGATTCGTTTGATTGGTGTATCCCGAGTCACAACACTCACGACACAACACGACACAGTAACATGTCTATGGCTTAATTTTATTTATTAAAAAATATATTGTTGTTACAGACAATGTTGTGATATAAATAATTATCTGGTTCTCTTAGGTACTATTGGGTGTATGGTAAATGGCGCCGGGTTGGCTATGGCTACGATGGACATCATCAAGTTGTACGGTGGTGATCCCGCCAATTTCCTCGACGTCGGAGGTGGCGCCACCGCAAAGACTGTGTCGGTGCGTCTCGTTGACACATTACTAAATGTATAATATAGAGTTTGGCCAACGAAAGCTGACCGCGAATTATTTTATTAACTTTTAAAAACATTTCACTTTAGAAACATTTTAGAGCTGTCAAAATTGTTAGTTGCCGATTTGGATAATTTTGATATTTCGGCTATAATAGTAGATTATTCACTAAGGGGATAAACTAGTGTCTTAATCTATAATTAGATTTTTATGTCAATAAAGATTATTATTATTTTATTATTATCTCGCGAGCACTAAGTTAACTCCTGAGCGAATCGAGGGAATTAAGACTAGATTCCTGAGTGCAGTGAGGGATTCAAACTCGCCCAAGACGAAGACAACTTTATCCCCGAGGAGAATACTCTACTTTTCGCACAGTTACTGCAAGGTAATAAAAATCAATTCGATTACCGAATTAGTAGTTTATGAAACTGTTAAATAACCAAGGAATAGCTAGCTATGTACGTGACAACGTAGACGGGTAAATAGTGTATGACACTGCACATTTGTCCTGTCGTATTTGTATTGTCCTGTCGGACAGGGTTATGTTTTTATTTTAAGTACTTAACTTTGTATGTGGAATTCATTATACCCTCGAAGCATCCTAACGGCCGGATGGATTTTAATACATGAGGTGTCTATAGACTCGTTTGGGTTGTGCAAAAGTTATAGGCTAGGTTTTGTTTTTATAAAATCAAAATGGCGGACTTATAAGCAAGGTCTTGAAAAAAAATCAAGCTACCCAAAACTGTAAAATTTTCCCAATCAACCTTGAACCTTATGCTGTAGCGATAAAGTTGAAAATCTATTGAAGAAATTTGACAGATTGTAGTAGTTTGATGTGCTGGCGTCTGTACCATTACTATGTGGGGTATCAAAATAAAGGGCTTGAAGAGACGATTCCAAAAAAAATATAACACACTATGGGCTAATTTTATTAAAGTCACATATCTTTTATCCGTGGATTAAAATTGTCGTCTGACACTTCTAGTGTGGAAAAACTGTCAAAAATTCAAAATTTATTTTCAGGATAAGACATTCTAGGTATGGTAGAATTCGCCCCCCGGTAAATTTTTGGCTGCGTCCAGGGGCGGCACTTGGCCCCAACCGTCAGTTACCGCCGTCGCCAATTGGCGACACCCGATTCACGCGGCTTCAACCTCTATTATTACTGCTAAATAAGGTCTAATATCCTGTGCAACAGTTTTACTCTATGATCCGGTAGATAAACTAATCTACTAAATGATTCAAAACGAAAAATATAGGTTGGCAGCTTCGATCAATAATAGCACTAGATAAATGATTAGGAACAAAAGTAAGTCACTAAAGTAGCCACGTTTGCACACACATAAACATTTATTTTTCTTACTACGAACTATAGAAAAAGGTTTTAATAATATTAACAACTTCAGATAAACCTTAACACCCTAACATAAAGTTTAATTACGATTGCAAATTATTAATATTTAAGTCCTTCTGTCATCGGAGAAAGATTAAAAGCAATTTTAAAATGTCCCTTGAAAATAAAAAAAGTCATTTTTATAATAACTACAAAAATATTTATTCTAAAATGAAACTTAACTTCTAAGCAATAAGGTTAAAAACATATTATTGACAATTTTGTGCTTACTCTATTTTGGAACTAGACGTAGTTCTTGGTATTACATTTAAATGCTCAGAACAAAGGAATTATTGAAAGACGTAGAGTTGTTGCAGAATATAATATTTTTTTTTAGGCGAGGGTTCGTTCTGTATGGTGGCAAATATTTTTAACCAATTTAAAAAAGTAGGAGGACTAAAATAGTACAATATTATGTTAATCGGTATGTTTAAGCGTAATGTATGTTTAATTACCTTTAAACAGATTCAGCTTGTTATAAAGTTGTCTTTTGGAATTAATTTTTATTTGAGCGGTTTCTTTTTTACAAATTTAATATAATCATACATAAATGAATTTTTGGTATAATTAGTTTCATCAAGCTTATTTTATGGTTCTGTTCGTTTTCCCCAGAAAACACATCCTTTTCAATATATGCGTTTAAAACGTTGACAAACATCTACGCCTTTGCGTGTTTCCTGTTAAGTCTAATCTATCAAAATGAATCGAACATTTTGTCGAATTTTTAAAAGGATTGTATATTTCTTCTGCTCTTTCTTTCGCGATAATAGATACCCATTCTGCACAGCGAAATGGGTCGCTAGGAAATCTACAAACAAAAATAACATATAAAATAACAGGGATCCCTTCTTTTCGCATAATGTTCTTTGTCCTAATATACTTCGGCATAACGATTTTGGCACAATTTGTTTTGGCATAATAATACTTCGGCATAATTTTTTTAGGCATACATTTTATGTTGGCATAATCATCTTAAAGACTAATTTGTTTTGGCATAAATTTGATTCGCATAACGTTAGTAGGCCTAATGACTATTAGCATAACGTTAGTAGGCCTAACGACTATTAGCATAATAATATTTAGGCATACAATTAATATAATTTATACATGGGTAATTTATACATTAATATAATTTACTCGATGGGTTCGCGGTCCGACAAAGAACGACATTCCGATTTTCAATACACCGAATTATTTCCGTTACTGTTACCGCACCCGAACTCAACGAACGCAATAGACGACGTAGGATGCAAGAGCGAGCGAAGGGCACCCCGAGGTTCGGTTTGGTTAGGTTACTTTAAACCCTTTACACAGAAAGAGGGGCCCCGCGAAGCGGGGCTCCGTCGACATAGGATGCAAGAGCGAGCGATGTGCACCCCGAGGTTCGGTTTGGTTAGGTTACTTTAAACCCTTTACACAGAAATAGGGGCCCCGCGAAGCGGGGCTCCGTCGACATAGGATGCAAGAACGAGCGAAGGGTACCCCGAGGTTCGGTTTGGTTAGGTTACTTTAAACCCTTTACTCAGAAAAAGGATGCAAGAGCGAGCTCTTGAATGCTGCATGCTGCATGCTTGCTTGCATGCTACATGCTTGCTTGTTTGCTACATGCTTGCTTGCATGCTGCATGCTTGCTTGTTTGCTGCATGCTTGCTTGCATGCTGTATGCTTGCTTGCTTCATGCTTCCTACAGCGAAAAAATAAAAATATGTTTTAATATCATTATGCGTAAATAAATTTATGCTTTAGGATATTATGCTTAAAAAAGTTATGCTTTAGAACTTTATGCTTAATAAATTTATGCTTTACAATATTATGCTTAATCATTATTATGGTTAGAGAAATTATGCTTAAAAAAATTATGCGTAAGCTGTTATGCGTAATTATATTATGCGAAAATATAATTATGCCAAACAAAATTATGCTAAGTTATATTAGGTCTTAAAATTTTATGCAAATGGATAGGGAACCAAAATAACAATACCACTCCATGCATTCCCTGTTCCAGAACAGTCGATGTTTGTTAGAATCATTGGCGCGCTGTCGCAAACATTGGCCAAACAATCATAATATTTGCTAATTGATTTATATTTTACTATTTAACTGTGTTATTATTTTATTAAAAATATTTAATGATATAAACTTACCGAAAAAAATATATTCGTTCCAAAATCTTGGTGGTTATTTACACAATTTATGAACACGCACTGCGGAATTTTGACGTCTTAACGTTGGCTATGATTGGACCATACTAATTTGAAATAAGAAAACAAAAGTATTTGTGCTCTTATTTTTCGGGCCGTTTTTGAAGCGCTTATCGGGCATCTAGAGCGGGTCATAATGAAATTCAGTACTTACAATATTACTGCCCGGCTAGAGCCTAGGGCTTAAATGACTTGCTTTAGGTTAGGTTTGTATGACATATATAATTTACGTTAGCGAGCAGGTGGTGTGAAAAAAAAAAAACAAATTTTATGGTGTGAAAAAACAACAGAAGAAAAAGGCATTGCAATGGTGGGCATCAGCTTGCTTATTATTCAAGGTCAATTTAAATTAGTTAGCGAAAATCTGCAGACGATACCCATCAGGGTATCGATGTCTAAACACGATAAAACAAAAAATAATTAATTTGAAGACGTGTGGGGTCATCGACCGCAGTTAGTGTAGTCCCTTCAAACATCAGTTTAAAAATCTGTTTTTTTGATCTCGATTGTGAATCGATAAAACAAAAGAACACAGATTTTCTCAACTCATACCTACTTCGAGTAACAACACTTCCAGCGGTCGTTGACCCCCAAAAAGAACATCAAATGTTTTATATTTTTATTTTATCGTGTTTAGATATCGATACCCACCACGTCTGCAGAGTTTCGCTAGCTAATTTAATTTGACCCTGTATAAATATGAAATAAATACTGATACATAATATTCTTGAATAATAAACAGTATCAACTCCGTTTACACAGTGTATAGCCAGTGTTAACAGCTCATGATTTTTCTTGGACAGCTTTCGTTGGTGTATCATTGAACGTAGCAGTAACATATTTTTTCTGCTTTAGGAAGCCTTCACTATCATCTTGTCGGACCCGAGCGTGACCGCCATTTTAGTAAACATCTTCGGAGGTATCATGAGGTGTGACGTTATCGCAGAGGGAATTGTTGCTGCAGCCAAGAACCTTAGTATCCAAATTCCTGTCATTGTTCGTCTTCAGGTATGTATTATGAATTATTTTACTGTCATTGTTATCATAATTTGATTCCTTATGTGATAGTCAAAACTCTTAACCAGTCTAAAGCCACTAAAAATCAATCTAAAACCTTTTAGCAATTACACACATAACATTTATTTACCCGCATAAGTTTCGATCCCGTGGGAATATCGGGATAAAAAGTACCCTACGTGTTAATCCTAGTTACAAACTATCTGTGTCCTAAATTTCATCAAAATCCGTGCACTAGTTTTTGCGTGAAAGAGTAACAAACATCCATCCATCCTGACAAACTTTCGCGTTTATAATATTAGTAGGAAATAGTAGGATTTGGTTGGTAGGTATTTTTTGTGGTCTTTTTAAAATATTAGATTTAGATACGTGTGACTTAAGTAGTCCATTATTGCATGGCGTGATAAACGTGCTAAACGCCGTGCATTAATACTACTTAAGTCACACGTATCGTATACTATTTTATAGCACGTGTGAACTAAACCCGAACTGAAGTCACGCTTTTCTGTGTAAAAATGGACTAAAGTCACAGTCTCACAGAAAAGCGTGACTTAATGGCGGATTTAGGTCACACAGTGCTATAAACAATTCTCTTGCAGTGATTCTATATACATATAACTAAGGCGTTACGCGTTATGTAACAATTGGTTTTTAATAGAAAAAAAATGAACTTATCAAGAGTTTTGACTGACATTCAAGGTGTAATTGAAATAACCGAAAACCAGTGTTGGTCCCCATTAGTTGTTCCTAATCATGAGTACAATGACTCCTTCAGAGGTTTTCAGCTATTTTCATTACACCTTTATTTCACATAGTAGTAGTGTAGTGCATGATGTGTAAATATCGGTGTAATCATATTGTAATATGTAAATATGAGTGTAATCATATTTGAATATGGATTGAATATTTAATACTTACGTTAAAACTTTTTGACAGGGTACAAAAGTGGATGAAGCAAGAAAAATAGTCGCAGATTCTGGACTTCGCATCGTGCCGCGTGATGACCTCGACGAGGCTGCGAGGCTCGTGGTGCAGCTGGCAGAGATCGTTAATCTCGCCAAGAAAGCTGGTGTTGAGGTGAAATTTGACTTCCCTGAGTCTAAGTAAAAAATTGCAGTATTTTCATATATACCATCACTATCAAATTGGTCATAACTGTTGTCTAACGTAATCCAGTTGTAATTGTTGTTGCTTCGAATTTAAGGCACAAGTGATTGTATTGCACACATATTTTACAAAAGTGTAGGGTTATCGCCACATTCTGTGAAATGACCTGGGATGACTTTTTAAGGATGACATAATACGGAATGTAAAACACTGTTATTCATTCTCATTAATCATTCTCCTTCGTCTAACGTTCAAGACCCATCTTAGCTGCGTTTATAAACGAGATTATCACATACATAGACCCATAAATAAAGCTTGTGATCTGATATGTAAACACGAAACAGACCCTGATAAGGCCGTGTTCTCATAATGAAGTAATCTGTGAGCCTATTAGGTGTCACAAATCGCTAAATAGCCATTGAATACTTCTAAACGAAAAGTAGAAGTTTTTTCATATTGGGAGCCGAAATTTCAACTTGGAAGCCTGTTAGCCATTTCACAGAAAACTTGGTTGGTCATAACACCGTTTTTATGACTTACTTGCAGTCTACCTATTCCATAATATTACATACTTTATCGATAGGCTTTATTGTTATATTAATGTTATACGAGAATAAGCTGAAGTACTTTGTGATATCTACATGTGAACTAGTTAGCACTTAACTTGTGAGTTACCCCTTCAATAGATTCTTAATGCACTCGATCAAAGTCAAATCATTTATTCCAATCACATCATTTGTAGTTACTATTGAAAGTCAGAATTTAAAGAAAACGAGAGTTGTTAATCGAATATGTAAGGGCAGATTGCATCTGGATGCATCACAGCCAATTAGATTAAATAACGTATTTCATTGATTTATTTATTGAAACACATTTAGCATAAGTAAACCTATTAGATAAAACATGCTTAATTCGAATTATTGTTAAAATACCATTGATGTTTTAGTGTAGTGTTAAAATACTTCAAGGCGTTGTAAAACTGTAATTTGCTATTTAATATCGATCGAGATCGAGTAAAAGTATTTCATTTATTACATTAATTTACGAACATATTAACATTATGTATTGTTAATTTTGAAGTACACCGACAGAGTACAGTAGAGGTGTACATTGAGATGTGTAACGACGCAATAATTAGTATTTTGTACATTATGTATGTTTATTTGTAAATAGTAACAATTATTTTTTTAATTTGCATCGATTCTTAATGTAGCAAACTCTGCAGATATGCAATACATATTTTAAGGTATCTACAGTTAAATCTAAATATGTAAAGTATATTACAGTCTAAATATTTATTTTTGGCTTTTGAATATAATAAATTTATTTTAGATCTGTATTGTAGTTGTTCTTTATACTTCGTCCCTTATTATTAGCGGTTGCTGTAGATTATTTGTTTTAAAGTAGATGAGCGTAATATACGTTAGTGTGTAGTCTCTCACTATGGGTATACAAAATGTTGAAATGTATTTAGTGGAAATCGCGAATCGGCAAACGTAAGGTGGGAGCCCTCAGGCTAGGTAGAGCGAAGATCTTCGCAAGGTGGCTGGTAGCAGCTGGATGAGAGTTGTTGAAAATCTAGTTATGTGAGGCCTACATATGTCCAGCAATGGACTGCTGCTGTAGGCTGATGATGGTGACCACTACGCAATTCCAAAAAACTTTTCAGTGACCAATGACGAGTGTAACCGGAGTAGGTAACTCGACAGAGAAAATTTAATGCAAATGCGTAATGATAGGTGCACTATATTACAAAGCGCGGCAGTAGAAAACTTACAAGGTAACCTTGTGATGCGACGTTCGTGCTGATTCGGAAACAATAGTCAAATCCTCCATTAAAAAGTTGATTACCCCTTTTCACCCTGCGGTCTGCGGTCACCAACCCGCATGCCCAGCGTGGTGACTACGGGCATTAAACCTCCTAATGAATAGTGCCACGGCCCCCAGTTCCCGGTGATCCCGCTATTCCTGGTCAAGGTAGCGGTCACGGTAACGGCGAGACGGGATTGTGAAGAATCCCTGGGTTACGGCAGGCTACCAAGGACGACTACATTAGGCTATGTATTATATAATGGACGTTCTGGTTGAAGAGGTGGTCAAAGCACTATGCAAGGTGTCTCGCAGACTTCCTGTCGCAGCGAAAAGTAAGGTGTCCAAACTTTCGTCGGAGACTCGGACTTATGAGGGAAAGACGACAGATGCAATTAATGCGACCGTCTTCGTCAGATAAGAGGGACTTACTGCCCGACTTTTGGCTTAGCGGCAAGCGGCGCGATTTCTTTTGTCTAGCGTTGACGTTGTGAGCGGTGTGTCGTGGCATAGCTTATTACATTTTGGTATATTTGTTTTTACCGCTCGTCGCCCCGCGCTTAATCAGGGAGATCTCATCTGACCGCGGATGGCAGAATCGTGACTACCGAACTCGGAGATACTCGAGGAAGTCACGGGTACTTTTACTCAATGCGGACGGCGAAACCAGCGCGACATAGTGCAGATGACCATCGAGCCAAATTAACGCGCTACTACACGGAGAATATCCCGGATGTCGACCAGTGCGAGATTAGGGCGGCTCTCGAGCAGCTAAAGAACAAGGCACCTGAGGATGACGGAATAACGACAGCTCCTCAGAGTGGGCGGGGCTCCAGTCCCGAGAGCTAGCGAGTTTCCTTAACTTCGTCAACCATGAGGGTACCACGGCCGACGCGTGGAGCAGTGGTGAGGTGGTTCTGTCCTTGAAAAAAGGTGACAACCTTGATGAAGAACTATAGACCCATCTTATGAATCGTCTCGCCAGGAGACTTGGCGAGTTCCAGCCACCAGAACAAACCGGTTTTCAAAGAGGCTTCAGTACCGTAGACCACATTCATACTGTTTGGCAAATTGTGCAGAAGACCGAAGAGTACAACCAACCGCAATGTATGGCATTTGTGGACTACGAGAAAGCCTTCGACTTCATCGAAATATGGGCAGTTCTGGGCCTCTCTGCAACGAGGTCGACTGACGCTATATCGAAGTGTTGAGATGCTTCTATGACGCTGCCACGATGGCTGTCCAGCATAGCTATTTACAACCACTCGATACGCTTTCGTACCGTATCGAACATCTATCAATGTTATCGTAGGAGTCCTCTAAACGCTAATTACAAGTCCAAAACCCGAAAATTTTGTCAGTGTAAACAAATAGACTACCGCTATTCTTATGACAGCTGTTTGGTGACGGTGGCAAGGCAAATCAGGTTATCGAAATGTGTCATTTTCGATACGATAGCCTGCCGGATGGTTGTGAATAGCTATTCAGATCCAGGATAAGAAAACCAGCCCCATCCAACTGCTCAGAGGAGTGAGACAGGGGGATGTGATATTTCCGAAACTGTTTACCAATGCGTTGGAGGTAGGACGTTTGTAAGACGCTGGAATAGACTGGACATAGTATCAACGTGAACGGCGAGTACATCTCATACTTTCGCTTTGCCGATGACATTGTCATAACGGCACAGACGCTAGAACAGTTAGACAAGATCCTGCACAGCCTGAATGGAGCTTCTCGGCGGGTTGGCCACGGCATGAATTTGGACAAGACGAAATCACGAAAGTGATGTACAATTCACACGTCTTGTCAAGTCCAATCCACATCGAAGGGCCGCTTCTCGAAATTGTGAATGAGTATGTCTACCTAGGGTAAATCATCCAGCTAAGTAGACAACCTTGAGAAAGAAGCCGACAGAAGGACCCAGTTGGGTTGGGCAGCGATTGGAATTTTGCTGTGCCCGACAGGGTCCATAATGAACATTATTTCTTTCTCTTATGAACTTACCACCTAAGTACAGATTGTGGAATGCAAATAAAGTTTTGAGTATTGAAAATTTCGTCAAGTCTTGTCGTCGCCTATCCCGCAATGTTTGAAGACTAAGATCTTCAAACCAGTGCGTCCTGCACGTTATGACACACAGTGCCGAAACGTGGACACTGACTGTTGGGCCGGTCCACAAATTCCAGGTCGTTCATCGGGCTATGCTTGAAGTTTCTTTGAAGCATAGAGAATAGAAGTAAGGAGAATTGACTCATATGAGGCGAAAGTTGAAAAGTGTCCAGCTATATGCAGTAAATAACACTTCAAAAACCCTCCACAATGGCGCTAGTGTAGTCAAAGGGTATGGTTTGAATGAAGCAGTTGTTGACGGATTGAAATACCTATGCCGAGTTAGAAAATTTAATATTTTTAGTGACTAAAGTAGTTAGTGACAGCCCAGTATACCAAACCTCAACTATTTACGTAGTCTAGTCCAAAATAATTTTGTAAACATAACCTAAAATTACTGCTGTGAGAAATTTACCCTGTTGCTACTGTGGCGCCAACCATTTTTTTTTTTTATTTAACGCAGTTTGACGGACACTTTCACAACAGAGTACTCCTTACTTCTATTCTCCATGCTTTGAAGGATGAAATCAGAAATGAAATTATCCGGAAAAGAATCGAGGGTTAGCTAAAAGTCCCCGACACAAGAAGCTATAAATTTTGTAAACACCCATTCAGGGGTTCGGAACCTTTGGATCAAATAAAAAAAACAGTTTTGTAATGATTTTTATTTAGGGATATAATTATGTTAACACACACATCTAATTACTGTCGTCAGACGATTCCGAGTATTCTGCATCTGCGTTCTGCAGCATTGACAGCGTCAGCGTGAACTTACTTCAAAATGGCGGCCCAAATGTTGACGTTCTATGAGTCAGACGCGTTCCAGTCAGGCGCGGTCGCAGCCCAAGATTTTGGGGGGGGGTCATCATGGTTGCCGAGGAATATTTTAAGGGAGGTTCATCTCCTCGTAGGTCTAGTGGTCGCAAGCGTTACTGCTGAGCATGAGGTCCTAGCTGGGTTCGATTCCTAGGTCGGGTAAAGTATTAATGGGTTTTGCCATCAGAAGTTTTTCAGTAGCAGCCTGGAGTCTGGATTTGGGCCCGGTTGGCGGCAGTAGGCTCGCTCTTTATGACATTTCACTTAATAACTGGCGAAATGTGGGTGTATGTACTATATGAAGGTACACCCCTGCTCAACCTTTTGGGGATTAAAGGCGTGATGATATGTTAAGGTTCATGTACATCTCCAGCTCCACATTACTTATGCTATTCAGGGACGCAGCTTTTACATGGGGGGGGGGGGGGGGGGGGTGTTACTTAAATGCTGCCAAATTCGTTGTACCTATGTATTAGAATGACAGATTGTGCAGGGTGGGGAGAGCGAGCGAAGCGAACTCGAAAATTTTTACAACTCGCCTCTATTTAATTAGGTTTTGTTTTATATTTTTAAGTAGAAATAGGGGTTACATTGTCGACTTGTGCAGGCAAGCTCAAGCAGCTAGAAGAAACTAAAATGCAAGAGCGAGCGAAGCGAGCTCGAAAATTTTGCACACTCTTGGTTCGATTTTCTTACGAATTTCGATCATTCCAAAAGGACTAGGAATTACTTGCTTTGTCGACTTTTGAAGGAAAGCTCAAGAACCAATTTCAATTGCAAGAACGAGCGTAGCGAGCCTCAAAATTTTAGCACCCCACCTTGAATAGTCTCTGTTTTCTTTTACCCATCATACAAAAAGAGAACTTACTTTATCGAATTATGACGAAAAGCTTAAACTCGTTTTACAGCAGTTTAGGTTTTGGAATCTGGCCTTACCTAAGCCTTTCAACCTTACGTACGAGGGGGTGCCCAATATCCCGAGTTTGCTTCGCTCGCTTTTAAAGAAAAATATTTTTAGGCGCGTTAGAAAACCCACTGTCATTTCATAGTTTTAAGTTTTTACTTCAGTCGGCAGTCCCCATGTCTGCCGATGTTCTTAATGTTTTTGAATATGCCTATCGGGGTTTTCGTGGCTCAAGTACAGTTTTAAGTTTAGTAAGGCAAGTAAATCATTCAGACTCTTGACAGCTTGAATGATTTTGGGGGGGGTCATGACCCCCACGACCCCCCCCCCCTCGGACCGCGCATGGTTCCAGTACCACTAAACATTAGACAACAACGCTTTATATCGCTAAAATATAACCCGACCAAGTGAAATTGCTCGTTAGTTTCGCTGTTTCGTATCACACGTTTTGAGTTGATTGAATTTGGGATTATTTGTTGTTGATTGAATTGTCGCTACGTAACTTACTAGAAGTCCTTTATTTACAAAATTTATAGCTTCTCATGACGGGGACTTTTAGCTTGCAGAGTAAGCAAACTGAAGTGGCAGTGGATTGGTAATGTTTGTTGAAGGACCGATGACCGGTGGAGCAGAGGAGTCGTTACTGATCGGTAATAATCGACAAAAAAAGCAAAACAAGTCCCGTTCGGTCACATTGTGAAACGTTTTTTTTCCCCGATCGTCCAGTGTTGATGACAAGACGTGGAATATTGTGGAAAATTTGCAGTAGTTTGGGTTGTGAACTGATATCCGTCTATCTCCTTTTCAAATTTTTATTGAAATTCGTTCAGTGATCTAGGCGTGAAAAGGTAACATACAGATTTTTGTTTTTACAGTTTCTTTCGAATTTATATTTAGTATGGATTGATAATTTAAAGTTTTTCACTAGAGTTGAAGTTGAGAGTTTTAATACTTTAGATTTATACATGTGGCGTCACGAAGCTTATAACTCGTCAACTCGTCCCCCTCCCTCCTTTGACACACTGTTCACCCCCTTAACGTGTGACGTAATTTGTAGATGCCCTTCCCCCATTGACTATGAACCTGTAAAATCTCTCACCCACTCATGTTATTGTACAACTGTCAAAAATTAAAATTAGATCTCGAGAAATATCCAATGATTGGAAAATCAGACCTTACCTTCCCCTGTCCTTATTCATTACCCTATTTTTATGTCATAGATAAAAATAACTCCCAAAAAAGAAGCAGGAGGTAAAGCGGGCGGTGTTTGCGGCGGCGCTGTGAGAAAGAAGCAAAAGAACTGCTAGTGAGCGCATACACGTACATGTTTTTGAGTTGTTTTTATATACCGGTAAAATGAGGCTACTTTGCTCCGTGAAGGTAAATATGCACCAAATTTAAAAACAGGAGATTATTTTCAAATCTCTAAAACTCCAAGGAAATTGAAATATTTTTGAACGCATCCGATAAATAATAAAATACATATTTAAAATAAAAAAGTAACCATATCAATAAGACGAGAAACACAAAATTTGCTTCCTTATTATTATTTTTGGAGCATATTAACAGCTAAGGCTGTTAACTTTGCCACTGTCTCAAAAATGTGCCTGTTTTAGTACAGAAGCCAGCACATCAAGCTACCCGAAACCCCAATCAAATTTGAACCTTAAGCTTTAGCGATAAAGTTGAAAATCTATTGAAGAAATTTCACAGATTATAGTAGCTTGATGTGCTGGTGTCTGTACAAGTTAAATGTAGGAGCAATGTTTCCGAAAAGGTGGGTAACATTGCTCCAATATTAAATTAAAAAAAATGAATGAAAATCTATTTTTTTGTTGAAATATTAAGAGCCAGAATGTTATTTAAGCTGTGGAAATATTGACAAAATCCATAACAAAGAAAGATTTTACGCCAGGTCAAAATTTGGAGCAATAAACAGGGCAAAGTAGCCGCATTTTGCGGTAGGTATAAATTATTTTGTATACAGTGTGGTTTATTTTGTATCTTGCCAGTTACCGCCATCAAATCATTATTAAAATGAAAATCTGCATATTGTCAACTTTTTGAATAATAAAACTGTTTATGATTAATATATTTAGCTTTTTATTTGTTACTATATAGACTTATGGAAATATTATAATATATTCATATAAATGGACATAGTTCGCTTTCAAATATGGAGTTAAAAACTAATACATATTGGAGTTGGAACTAATCATCAATTAAAAATATCCTTAAATTGTTCAAATTAACAATTGCACTGAGACAGCATGTGTAGCGTGACATGAAGAAAATTAAGCAATTTACTTATTATGTACACTAAATGACTTCTTTGCTAGGCGTAGATATACCTAATGCTTCTTCATATCCGATCTTCTTTTCGTGTTTGCCTGTGAATTAAACAATAACAATAATTTCAGCTATAGGTATTATATTTCCCACCATATCAAAAAGTCCTAAAAGCAAATGGTCTTAATAGCAAAATGTTCTATTAGCAAATCGTCCTACAAGCAGTACAGTCACGTCTAAAAGTATGTATACACTTGGCAATTTTACAATTGCGATTTTTTCGTGAAATAACGAATGCAACGTTGAAATACGACACTTAACATAAACCTATGGGTTCGAAAATACTATTTTCGTAATAACATAAAATTGAATTAAAAAATAAAGGAGAAAATCGCCTTTGAATAAAGCCAAGTGTATACATACTTTTAGACGTGACTGTACGTCCATTGTTTTGTAAAGTGATGCTGACAAATCCGTATTGGTTTTTATCGTCATGGCTCGGTCATCATCTGCCTAGCCTTTACCCAAATATGTTGGGGTCGGCTTCCGGTCTAACCAGCATAGCTATTCACAAACGTCAATGATATCGACGAAGTCCTTTAATCGCTATTCACAAATCCGCAATCGTACAATTTTGACAGTTCATATACGGTATGAAGACATCGATTCTTCCGACAGGTATTTGCTGTCGGAAGTGTTATCGAACAACAAACATTGTTATAAAAAAGTAATCTAAGCATCAAATGTAGTTTATCTATATAATTTATGTATATAAAGTTATAATATTGTTTTAACCGCTGCATATCCAAATACAACATTATCGCTAAAGTATAAGGTTCAAAGTTGATTGGGAAAATTTGACAGTTTCGGGTAGCTTGATGTGCTGGCGTCTCGTATATTTATATAATTTTAGGTGGTTAAACTTATATAAACTCGCTTGTGCTTAAACTCGTTCTAGACTTTGTTTTAAATTATTTGAGTAGATGGAGTACGTGATTTTACGATCTAGAGACCATGCATCGTCGTGCCGCAAATCAACAGAGGCAGGAGACATTGTCTCTTCATCGGACCCTAAGGGACGCGGCGGATCCGTTTGCCGATCCGCGCTTCCAGCCTGTGTACAGGCTAACACCTGTCATGGCACATAGCCTAATCGACGAAATAAATTCCTACTTTGGTACACCGCCCTCATCAGCCGCAATCATAATAGAACTAAAATAAAATGGTAATACTTGTCATCATCATAACATCACTCTCGAGAAGACTTACGAAGTGGTGGTTTTTCTAATTAATTTAATTGTGAAGTGAAAAACTAATTTTTCACTTCATAATTATCTTTTTAAACTCAAAAGAAAGTCCGGAGAAATTAGAAATTATTATTCCAGGTTTGACAGAAAGTTAAGTTTACAAAGCAAGTTTAATAGAAATCAGGTAAGTTTTCTTTATTAATAAAATCATTGTTTCCTGTATTTTATTTGATACCAGTTACTCAATGCATAATCTATAGTCGACCTTAATGAAATACTCGATAAAAATCATTTATGTACCACTTTAAATTTTCTACCACGAATATCTATTTACTACCATTTTGTAGCGTTCCCCGACACACACCTACAATCGGTTGGAAATAAAACCCTGCCACACGGTTCTCTGAATAGCGTTTTGTCAGTCCTTTGGTTCAGAAATCAGGTTATCGAACAAGTGTCATTGTCGATACGATAGTGAATCGTATGTTTGTGAATAGGTATGCGGATGTAGCTAAATACCAGTATTTTACATGGAGCGATTGCCTATCTGACCTCTACAACCCAGTTACTGGGTAATACGATACCCCTTGGTGAGACTGGTTATCAGACTCTCGGGCTTCTGACTACCCGTAACGACTGTCAAAGCACGAACGACAACCGGGACCAACGGCTTAACGTGCTTTCCGAGGCACGGAGGGGTCTCGGTATGTAAAGATGGTCACCCATCCACACACCAACCGCGGCAAGCGTAGCTTAACCTGATCGATCGACCTGTGCGGCTATGTTATTATTTAGCCACGGACCCCTATTACCAATCATTTTGAAAGGTATTATTGAAATAAAAAAAAGGCCAAATTTTTTAAAATGCGCGCCGTTAGTGACTAATGGGGACGCTCGCGCTCGGCCGGTTAATATCATAAACCCGACTACTGAAAAGGATGAAACAAGTACCTTCCCGTGGTCGCATGCTACCATAGCTTTGAATGTTAGTACAGCGGCATGCGACCACGGGAAAGTACTTGTTTTATCCTTTTCAGTAGTCGGGTTTTAGTTTTTAAACATATTTTTTGGCTAATGTAACAAGCTGGTAACAAGTAGGTAGGTAATAATAAGACTTTTTATAAGAAAGCCAAAATACCTTTCTTTGTTGATTTATTCCTCTTGGACTCTTTATCTTTTGATTCCTTTTTAGATTTTTTATGTTTTTCAGTCTTTGTATCCTTCGTGTGAGGTTCAACAAGTAAAGCGTCATCTTCCACTACGTCATTATCTTTCGTTGGTTTCTCGCCATTAGTCTTGCTTAGATCGTCAATAAGCAGCGCCTCATCTGCTTCCTTAGCTACTTCAGGTAGCATTAAATCTCCGGTCTTTTGTTTAGTTTTCTTTTCCTTCCTCTTCTTCGTGGGTTTGTCCCCGGACGCCTTGTCGGCGGATTTGGTCTTCTTCGACGACTTGGGCTTTTTGTCCAACAGTCCGCTTTCAGGCGAGGGGTAGTGATGTATTCTTGACGAGAGTAGCTCTTCTTCACGTAGAGGCCTGTAAGTGTACGAGATGTGTATAATTAATTTGAAACTGGAAATCCATCATCGTCTAACGTTTTTTTTATAACGGTTGTAAAAAGACGCTCAAGGAAGCCGACAATCGCTTAATCTCCCCGTCATTGTAATAATTTTTTTGTACTGGACCATACCTAGGAATCTTTACGGAGACATTGAATGTCAAAGTTCCAACTTTTTTTCGCGAAAACATTTATTTTTATCATATAATAACTTAACTTTAAATGCGCCAGCAATATTTTTTGCTCAATGTTACACAGTTTGATGTACAGTATACATAGATAACGGTTATGGTCTGTCTTGTTACAAAAATACAAAAAAATAATGAGTGAAACTGTTAAAAGGAAGCAGCTCGTAACGTGTGCAGCTGTAAGTGAGTAAGTGATAGCTGGGTACTGACTGGTCGAGGTCGAGGTCGAGCGCGCGGTGCGGGTCGTCGCGCGGCGCGGGCGGCTCGTCGTCCGACGGCGCGGCGCCCTCGGGCAGCTCGCCGCCCTCCGCCACCGCGGGCCGCGCCAGGTGGACCTCTTCTGTTAAAAGATTTTACTAAATTAAATTTTAACTAAACTTGCATAAACTACTCGTACTTCAAAAAAAAAGAAGGTTATCAATACGACACGTATGTATGTAAGTTGGAACTGCAATATATTCACATATGACAATCTATTAGGTCTTCCAATCAATTATACAAAATTTTATAGATGTATGTATGTATGTTTGTCCACGCATTTCTCCGTAATTATTAATCGGATCGTGACCATTTTTTTATTAGCTTTACTTCAACTTAGGGAACAGTGAAAGTTTCATCAAAATCGATTCGGTAATTTTCAAGATATGGACTAATACGTGTAAGTGTGATGGCCTGGCTTATTGATACGAGCTACGGGTGTAGTGTAAGGGAAAACACCTCGAATCCTTGGTCAAATTCTAGTGCAATATTTACAACAAAACTATTACCTACTTATTAGAAACAAATATTCCAGTTTTTACTTAAAACTAAAAATTACGAAATAAAAAAGTATTTAAAAAAAATATATCTACTTTAAAAAGAAATTAACTCAAAATTATGAATTAACTTTGATTTCGGAAGTCGGTGTCAAAAAACTAAAACGAAAATACAGATCCCAAGATACCGACTTCCGAAATTAATGATTTCTGAAGTTGATTTAATTTTTTTTAAATTAAGTACTTTTTTAATTAAAAAAATACAGACAAGGAGCACACAGACGTCGTGCTTGAAACCTCAGATAAGAAGGACATTTATCTATGAAATAAAAATATATTAATTACAGTCAATGACTAATAAATAAAGTTTTAAATAATCGAGTACACTGAAATTTACCCGTAATAATTTAACAAAATAGCATTCATCAGTTTAACACCTATTCACAAATAGGCCTAGCCGATATTCGCTGCCGCCGCGCAGTTGGAACGAGTAGTATTCCGACGGCTATCTGGGTTAAGTTGAGAATAATAGTGATGGTTACGGGTGTCAACAACTTGACAAAACTGCGCGTTATATCTCATATAAACTACAAGTAATTCAAACAACGATGAACTACAGTATACTACAGCACGTCTGCATAATATAGAAGGAGATACCCGTCACGTCTACGAAGTTACGCCAACTATTTAATTTGACCTTGTGTACGAGTGGGTATTTTTCGTAACCCATACAACGAATATCGTGTATATATATCTTGCTCTTCATTTATCTCGCTGTAGTTCAGTTATGACAATGCTAAGAACATTTGACTTACCCTCACTGTCCGAGTCGCTCGATGGTTTATCCTTTTTGCTTTTTCGTTTCTTCGATGTCCGTTTCTCCTTTTTCTTCTTGTTTGAACTTTCCCGTGATATTAAGTATTTATCAGATCTCTTAGCTGCGAAAAACAATTAAATTTTTAGAGAACAGAGGGGCAATTTTCGTAATTTTAAGAACGTTTACAGTCTGATCTCAATGTCAATCTGTCAAAAATACCTCTAATTTCCCTACATTTATGACATTTGTTTGTCGCCGAGATGAGACTGTGACTAGATTTTAAATGTTTTAAATTACGAGAACTGGCATTCTGATTACTAAATAATACAAATAAATGCCTAAGTCCAACATTCCACCTCGGGGTTACGCGACAAAGCAGCAATGGTTTTACCGTACGTTAAGATACATACTGTGAACTTGTAGAGGCACTTCGAGTGCTATCTCAGCGATGGGCACGTCGTCCTGTTGGTAGGACCGCGGCGAGTCGTCCTTCAGATAGTGCGGGTTGTTCGCTTGCTCCTGTCTCCGGGCCTCGCGTAACTGTGGGGATAAAGACCAATTAAAACTTTTTCTACTATCTGTCTAGTACAGTCAACCGACTTGCGACGTAGCAATTTCCCATTGCTTGCGAAGTTTACCCTTCTCGTCTGGATAAAATGGAGGGATGAAAACCCCTCCTTCCACTACTATAAGTAAGGGGCTCGAGAGATACTTGTCCACGCCCTTTAGCCCTGCTATTGATTATGGCAAGGCACCTGTCCCATCGCCAACGAGGAAGCAACGTACAAAAAATTGTAGGGCCCATGTGTATAATATAATTATATACATACTACTATGTAGTTGATCGCTGACTCTTCACACCGCAGGCGAGCACTCGATTGCCGTAGCGGCAAGAGTTATCAAAGAGAGTACTCGCTCAGCGACGCTCCCTTGTCGGGCAGAACACTTGCTGAGAGACTCACGCTTGATACTATCGCGGACACTCCCGCCTGACCAACACTAAGTTCATTTTTGCTTGCACTTAAAAAATAGAAGCGCGCCAAGGACAAATAGTTCGTCTATAAAATTCACATAAGGAGTACACGCAATGCGTCATTAAGCTGCGCAGTGCAGGTTGCAACTAATTGCGGTATTGCTTTCCTAATGGGCGAAAACTTTAAGGGGACGTGGCTTGGCGCCGCCGCAGGATTTAGGCGAAAACATTTTGAAGTGATCAGGAGAAACGGTCCTCGATAGTACATACGCATACCAGCGAATAATCGCTCGTCGCCGTCGCGCAAAGGTGGGATAGGTGGCTTATGACGGTTAAATTTAAGTTAAAGTAGTACCATGGCCAGTTCATCCGGCGTGAACTGCGCGGTGGGTCGCGCGTCCTTGGCCGGCGGCGCGAACACCGCGGCCTCGCCCTCGCCCTCCGAGCTCGAGCTGTCCGACGACCAGCGCTCGTGAGATAGCCATTGTTCGAGGTTCAGGCTGTAATACGACATGTTTTTAGTATTATTATAACGGGTGTAACAAGACGTTTAACAAACAGAGAGTCACTTTTATTACCCGTCATTGTATTTTTTTTTTTTAACTAGACCATACCTTCTGGTTACAGAGATATTGATGGTCACAGTTCCAACGTTTTTTTAAGAAAACAAGTTTTAAATGTTATAACTTAACTCTAAATACCCTCACAACCCATGCACTGTTACATGCACCTAGTGAATCGGCCATCAAGATATCTAATGTTCCAACGCTTTCAAACGGTACTGTTCACGAACGAGCTTTTGATGCAAAAACAAGCGTTTTCGTAAATCCCAAAGGTTTTTAGTAATAAATGGCAATAATAACAAGTCACATACTCTGAAGGCATGGGCACTTTTTTCTGTGCTTTGGGCGCAACAGGCTTCAGTTCTCCGTCGAACAAGTCTGCCAGCTCCTCTATCAAGCCGCCGCTGAAGCTCTGAACTGAACTCTCGTTGTTTATGTCTTCGACGTGTTCTTCCTTCTCTACACCATTGCTGCAAATGTGTTAATGGTATTATGGATGTCCGCCTAAAGCCACGTTTTAGTGAAGAAACAAAAGTAAAGTAAAAGTAAAAAATCGTTTATTTCATCATTCAAAATTAAAATACATAAAAAACCCGACTGCAACCTTTAAACTAAAACTAACTGAAAAGCTAAAAACAAGCCAAATAAAAGTTGGAAGCAGGCGGGACCCATTTGAGTTTTAAAATATAATAATAGGATAGAATACTTAATAGTACTACATACAGAACAGACTTTAAATACGACAGATATTTAGACAAAATAAGAAAAATTAATGTTGAGATTGGCTACAGTTAAGCTCGTTAGCAAATGTTTCGGAACGTAGCAACGAAGCGCAACTTGATCCTTAATTACACGTGTTCCAGGCACATTATTATTCATTATTAGGTGTCAGCAATATTTAGCAACTGTCTCTCAGCTGTTTCCCAATGAATACGGGGTGTTAAGGCCTTCGGGCCAACACAAAATATTCTGCTAAGTTTACTTCTAATGTAACTTACATAAGTGAACCCACACTATTCGAAAGTAACAGAATCTATAAAACAAGTCATTAGAAAAATTCCGGTATTACTCAAAAGTACGTACGTAGTAAGTAATTAAATTTTAAAGCAGCAGAATATTGTGGTGACCGTTATGTACGACTTAATTGTTATGTGTATTTAGTCCTTTGCTTTTTAAGATTGTTTCTAGCATAATTTTAATGTAGGTATGTAATGTGGCTTTGCGTTTTTAAAAAAATTATAGTACCTCTGCTCATGCTCAACAAGTATGGCGTCAGGTAGTGGGCCACGCGCCGGCGCGCTGTCGGGCCGTAGCGCGCAGTCGTTGGGGCTCAGGCGCCGCAGTACCAGCGACAGTAGAGCCGTCGCGTTGTGCGCGCGCTCTTGAACTTCCATGTCTTCGCTGCAAAGCAGGGGTCGCAGACCCGCTAGGGCTTCGCGTATTATCTATTGGGGAAATAAATTGTTTTTATTTATTTCCAAGCCGTATTTCCTATCGGAAAAAAGGATGAATGTCCATATAAACTTTCATCCCTCATTTAACCACATTAGGGGATGAATTTTCAAAAATCCTTCCTGAGTACCTAGTACGGAGGTAGGTACTACCTACCTCCGTTATATAAGGAACCCTGGTGCAAACTATCAAGCTTCTAAACCTAGCGGTGTGTAAACCCGTCAGTGAAATTAAGATTTATAATAAGTATATTTTAAGCGACAAATGAGGCAAATACTTTATAATGTCATGAAAAGAAATAAAAACGCGCGGACTTAATGCCTCAGGCATTAAGTCCGCCTTTGTACAGTATTTTTTGTTACTTGTGCATAAAGTTTTAATAAATAAATAAATAAGTAACTGACCGATATAGCGGCCTCCAGGTCGTTGCGCGCCTCGTACAGACGCAGCAGGTTGGCCGTGAGCTTGAGCGCGGCGTGCACGCACACGGCGCGCGCGCGCATGGTTCCGCCGCCCAGGCCCGCGCACACCAGCAGCCCCGACACCGACTCGCGCATCACTGGCTCCTCGCTAAACATAGCATTTTAAACCTCTTTTACTTGAAAACTGTTCCACTGAGTGGCTCAAAATCAAAGGATCTATTTAATTTAAACCGATTACAGGCACTTTTGAACTGTCAAGGAGTTGGTCAGTCAGAAAGATGAAGCCAGTTGTCCATTCCGAAGTAAAGTATGTTCCTATGGAGGAGAACGGAGAAGAAATTCCATGGACATTCTTTTAAAATCAAAATATTGTTAAAAATATTGGTTACATCATTCAAGTTGAAATTATACACGTGAGAACGATGTAGAAAGACGTGCACGTTAAAAGTGTCGATAGTAAACAATTCAATAAATAAAATAAGCTGTGGCAGCAAAGAGACGACCAGTCCCTACTGACGGCGCTCGTTCGTGAACGTTAAACATGACGTGTGAATCAGCACCATTCAGCTCAACCAGAGGCCAAGTGATCAAATTGCTGGGATAAACTTCGGTTTCACCAGTGCGCCGCTCTAGTATGTAGTGAGTAATTACCGGCAGTACTCGGCTAGCACGTAGGCAGCTGCATACAAGACCTCACGCGACGCGGGCCCCGGGGGCGCGGCGACCGCTCGGGCGACGAGCGCGCCACACTCGCGCGCCGCGAACTCGCGCACCTCGGCCACGCGCGCGCCCACTTCCGTCACCTGCGCAGCCACCATGCGCCCTGACACACCACACAAGTATTACTCTTTGCCTATCAAATCATGCACAACAACCTACAACACAAACGTGCAAACCAAATCCTGGATTTTTTTGCCACTAGGGCGGCGCCTTATTCGAGTGGGCTACCATCAAGTGATTTTTTGCGCAGAAATGTTTAATGTTATTTATTTAATTATTTTAAAGCCGATAAAAAATGGGCAAATCAAGCTGCGGATTATTTACTCGAAATCAAAACTCTAATGTCACGATAATATGTATGGTCCATAAGCCCAATCCAATCAAGCGAAACCTGAGCTGTTTATTTAGCCGTCATTGCTATATTTTAGCATACCATGTACAACTCACCGTGTTTCGCGCTGGTTTCCATCTCGGTGAGCTCGGCCAGCACGGTGACGTACCATTCGAAGTCGACCACGTGCTGATAGTTGTTCTGCGAGCAGATCTCGATGATGCGCGTCAGTAACTCGTCGCGGTACAACGTGCCCTCCGCGCGGTCCATGTGGACCATCAGCTTCTTTACTATCTCCATTAGGTTCTTCTTTGAAACCTGATTAGGGAGCCAGAAGAATTTAATTGGGAGTCCCTTTACTATAAACGGTTATGTTCATAGTCTGTTCCAAAAGTATCTGATGAATGAGTAAACCAACCCTATTCTGGTTAAGAACAACGTAAAAAACAATACAGAACAGTTTAAAGAACATAAAGATATATAATCAATGGCAATTCAGGCAGGCGCGAGGCGTTCAGGAACATGAAGCATGGATCAGCACCATTCAACTCAACCATTTTGGAAAGGACTTGAATGACATTTACTGAAAAGCGAAATTATACAAAACTATTGTTTTTAATGTAGTTGGGTAATTAAATCGTATTGACACACTACGTCAGTTTGCCGATTTATAGGCATTTAATACAACTGTCAAAGAATGACAGTTGTGATTTGAATATAAGGACAATTTATGTCGGTAGGTAAGCAATTTACTTAAACTTAAATTTCCCTAACTTTAAATATAGTAAATTCACCTCCGGAATAATCCAGAGATGAATTTACTACCATACATACTGTAGTTACTTACCATACCATAGAGCAAGCCTAAAGCCCTCAGCCTGATTGACTCGTCCTTATCGTCGAGACACGCCAGCACTAGGTCCTTGTGGGCCTGCACCGACTTCGGGTGGGATTTGAGTATTCTTGACATAGCCAGTAGACCCAAGTATTTCACTGTCAACAATTAGTAGCATGATTTAGTAGTTAATTGAACAGGACATCAAATTGACGACATTTTTATTAGGTCAAATTCGTTGAATGTGTCTTACAATCATTGGTTATGTTCGAGAGTTACGGATTATTCCGTTTATGCACCCACGAAAATCCACCAAGGTGGATACGCAGGAACGCATGTCCGAGAATCTACCCTAAGCCTATAAATTCCGTTTATCCACTAGGCCTAGGCCGCCCAGGGTGATTCTCGGACATGCGTTCTTACGTATCCACCTTAGGGTGGATTTTTTGGGGTGCATAAAGGAAATAACCAAGGTTTACGTATGATAACTTTAACAGAAACACAAACCGTAAATCAACAGTAGAAGAGGAAAGGAAGTGTGTCGTTTCACGACAAGGCCATATGCTACTTCCTGCTCACTATGCTATGTTGATTGGAGTGGCTATGGTTGGTGGCTAGGTCTGGTTGAATGGGTAATCTTCTCAAGTTCTCGTCAAGGCATGAGCCAGCTAGTAAATACATACAGACACGAGAAAACAAGAAAAACAACTGCGTTAGTGATTATAGAACTGTTTTGTTTTCTATTCAAATTATCTTTTTGTACAGTCACGAGCAATAATATGTCAACACTTGGCAACTTTCAATTGCGATTTTTTCGTGAAATAACGAATGCAACGTTGAAATACGACACTTTACATAAACCTATGGGTTCGAAAATACTATGTTGGTAATAACATAAAATTTCATTCAAAAATGAAGGAGAAAATCGCCTTTGAATAAAGCAAAGTGTATACATACTTATAGACGTGACTGTACACGTGTTTCTGTGACAAACAAACCTACTTTTCTTTCATTGAAATAGATTTAGTGAGGAAATTAACTCACAATTTTGATCGCTGTCTTCAATGAGTATTCTGAGCTTCTGCACGCAGAGTTGCACGGAGGCGGCGTGGCCGGGCATGCCGCTGCTGATGCTGATCAGCACCGCGATCACCGTGTTAATGCACTCGTACAGCAGCGACATCGCTGACGTACTGCCCATAAACATATGCTTTTATACGTTCGTGTTAATAAGTTATAACTTTACTAGTGATCGGAAATTCAGAACTTCATTTTTTTCTCACAAAAAGCAAGGTTTAGTTTGGAAAAACTCAGGGCCAAACTTATAATAACAAAGAAATCTTAAGTACTTAGTAGGCATCTGAATTTCCTATTTGGTTCCTGGGATTTCTTTAGTTCAAAAGGCTATGCTAGCTCAGCAAGTTTAGGTACCTACCTGTAATTGCACCGGAATCTCCGATCACTAGTAATAATAATAAATATTCCTATCCTATTACTCACATTAACTGTTGCTGAATAATTACTATCAAAGTATGCGCCAATAAGGTAAAGTACCCCTATTATATATTATACAATAAGTAAGGTACCCCTAATTTTTTAGCTTAATAGATAAGAATACCTATACTTACTTTATTGTACACTAAAATATTTTATGGCTTGCTATTAGCCCGGGGAAATAAACTTACGAATCACTATCAAATCTTAACAGCGACTTTTTTTTCTTGAAAAGTTTATTAAGTAGTACTTAGCTCTTCAAATAATAATAAAAATTTAACATATTTCCAGGACCACAACCAGATAAAAAACGCGTTTTTGTGAGTAAAAATTAAAGCAAATTAGTTTAACAGGATTTTTTTTTGTAATATGTACAAAATCGTTACCTACTCCAAAGTTTTTTAGGGTTCCATACCCAAAGGGTAAAAACGGGACCCTATTACTAAGACTTCACTGTCCGTCTGTCTGTCTATCTGTCACCAGGCTGTATCTCATGAACCGTGATAGCTAGACAGTTGAAATTTTCACAGATGATGTATTTCTGTTGCCGCCTACGAATAAATAATAACTTATTCGTAGGTTGCCGCTATAACAACAAATACTAAAAACAGAATAAAATAAATATTTAAGGGAAGCTCCTATACAACAATTTTTTTGCCGTTTTTTTCAGCGCGTTTTGCCTTGTGGTACGGAACCTTTTGTGTGCGAGTCCAACTCGCACTTGTTTATGGATGCAAAGCTAGTCTTAACTTCTAGGTCATTTCCCCGGGTTATAACGGGTGTAAAAAGACGCATAACGAAGCCAAGAGTCACTTGTTCTTCCCGTGAGTCGTAGAGACCTTCTGGATACGGACATATTCAAGGTCAGAGTTCCATTTTTTTTTTTTATAATTTAACTTTAAATATCACCCCCCAACACCCCTGTACCGTTGTATGCACCCATAAGCACAATGTTTTGTATGCGTTACATTGCGCGCTACCGCAAACAGCGATATTTCATACCAAAAGCAAAAGTTCCCACCAATCATTTATGTATAATGTTTGATGTACAGTATGCGCAGATGACGACTTTGTGACGGGTCTTTTTACACCCGTTTTGTGTTGAATGTTGAAACACCACAATGATATCAAAATAGGTCATATCACTTGAAAATTATCCTGTCTTTAGGTAGGTAGGTATGTCAATCCGCGAAATCAAAATATTATAAATGAAATTAAATCATTGGTGGTTCACATTGCTTCTTACATATTACCATACAAGTTCATTAAGGCGCTGTGTATACATAATGTACATTGCTTTATGAACAAATGTTAATTATATTACAATTCCAAGCCTAAAACTAGTGTTTTGAAGCTCTAATGTGTTAATTAACCTCAAAGTGCTACAGTGTATAATAAGCTTATTTGAACAAAATGTTAAAAAAGCAATGCAAGCAAGTTCCTTATAGTATAAACACCTTCAATAACTATACTTGACTTATCTACCTGGAAGATTAAGTAATTATTGCAGCATCTATTAAAAAAACTTACTAACTATTTTATAATATGCAAAAGAGCACACATTCTATTCCTTTCACCCCATAGAGACTACAAGTACATTAAGGACGACACAATATTGTCTACGTGATTAGTATGACGAAGGCACTGTCTGTAACAGAACAATTTGGAAAGGTTGGTGGAGTTCCTGCTTCAATGACAGTAACTGACTCACCTATGTATTAAGTTAGTTAATGGTTCTATCAGTTTCTTGCCAAGTCGAGGCTCTAATGGGGTTAAGGCACCAAACTGCAACAAACACAATGAAACTACATAAGACTAGCTTATGTGATAGCAACCAATAGCTAGATGATGTCACGTCTCTCTTCTAAAGATACCCTATATGGTTTCTGCTCCCTCCTTCTTTATTGTAATTCACGGCGACACATTGGTAAATGTTGTTATGTTTGGGTATAATATCAGCAGCAAAAATAATACAAAAATGTGAGCCTGATGTGCCAATTCATAAGTGTCATTCGTGTGGAATATATTTTCATTTCTTAAGCTGGAACATTAGAAATGTAGAGTTGCATGTTAAAGTCCTTTGTCATTGAAGCAGAAGATTGTAAAGTTTATGAATAAAATCATTTATTTAGTTGTTGTGATGATATGATGATTTAGTTGTACATTTCAAATATTCCAGCTTTGTTATAGTCAGAATGTAGCATAACTAAGTTGTATTAACTTTCAATGGTGAGGTGTGGTGAATGAATCTAGCATTTTGGGTAAACTCTGTTTTTGTAAAGTTCTCTAGTGGTACCTGCAAATTAGATCTATGAGGCTTTGGGTTATTTTTCTTCCAATGTCTGGTTCATACTGTGTCATTAAACCAAACTGTGAAGAATTCATAAGTTATTTCAGATATGTTTATAACAAAAATGTTACAGAAATCTAGTAAGTTTATCTATTAATTAGTCTGCAATAAACTTAATGAGGTAAACAACAACTCTTACTGTTTAATTGAATGTAAATTTGAGGCATCATTTATTTAAAATAAAAAGATAATTCAGCAAGTTAGGTCCTGAAAAAAAAAATTATGTGAGTAGTTTTTTTTTTCTATAAATACATACCAATTTGATAATCTTGATCAACATCCAGTTGTTAGTGGATGTTGTCATCAGTTTGAAGAACACTGGAGCTAATGAGAGGTAGTTTTTAGGATTTTTCCTTGCTAATTCACAAACTACATTAACAGCAGCTGATTGGACACCTGTGATAACAAACATGTTTGTGTAATAACAGAAAAAGGCTTCACATATTTTGTAAAGCACCAAATTTTACAGTAATAATTGTACCTGGATCAGGATCTTCTAATTTTTCTTTAAGTTTTGGGAATGCAGGTCTTAGTGCCTCTGGATATCTTAGAAATACCTTGTACATCATGAGTACAGCTTTCATTCTTAAATATGGTTTTGTTGAGCTCATCTACAAACAATTTCAAAATAATCATGTTAGCTGTGTGGGCTTCAGGTTTTTATCAACCAGCATAAAAAAAAGTGTTAAAATATTTATCAGGCAAGTGTCCACATGCATTTCTGCAATGTCCTTTATTTAAAATGTCTAGCTGACCCGGCGATCTTCGTACCGCCCTGCCAGCCGCTCTGCCCCCGCTTTTTAAAATCTCTGATAATTATCTTCTAAGATATTCATTTTAATTATATGCTGTAAAGGGCGATTTTGATCTACATGAAATGCACAACGTATCTAATGTATTTAATTGGATAAGGAATAATACATTTATGTAAAATATAAAAATGGTCGCGGACTTTTTTTTATCGATCTTTTGAGGATATACAATTCCGTAGTACATTAATTTGATCTATCTCGTAAGGTTTAGCCAGCTTTTGTTGTTTGTTACAACATCAAATTCTTGTACATCATTGAATTAATAATAATTAATAATTTTCAACATCTTTGAATTCCTCGGCTTTTCTCTACTATAATATGCATGTATTATACATATAAACCTTCCTCTTGAATCACTGAATATTGCTGGAAACTGCATTAAAATCCATTGCGTAGTTTAAAAGATCTAAGCTTACAGACAGCGGGAGCGACTTTGTTTTATACAATGTAAAGATGTGTTATTGCACACATGATTAGCTTTAAGTTGCATAAAGTGCAGCTGAAGTGCTAACTTATCATAATCACAAAATGGCACTTTAGCTAAACATCAAGGTCAGTGGGATTGTCCGAAAGGGTTACCGCTGCCCTGGAACATAAAGGGCTAAGGAAGGAACACGGTTGGGTTTTAGTCAGTAAGAGTCTGACACTCCCTTCTGCTCCACCCAGAGCGGGAGGAGTCATTTGATGATTTCCCATCCACAAAAAAAAAAGCTAAACACCAAGTAAATAGATATTAGAGTAATACTTACCAATGTCATGATGTCATTAGCCAGGTCTCTAGCTAAGTCATGGGATATAAAACAGCTGAGGCCACTGAGTGCCAGCCCCGCTTCATACTGATTCTGTGCATTGAGATCCTTTCTTATCATATTTGTAGTGAGCATTAGTAGTTCTGAATCTGCATGGAATGACTGACTAGCTGCTAAGTAACCAATGCGCTTGTAAGTAAACTTGTTGGAACTCATCACTTCTATTATGTTGAAGATAGCCCAAGATATGTCATATCCCAGCATTTGGAGCTGTAATACATGTGAAATAATGTTAATGTGTTTGGTCAATTGGCTATTAAAATAAACAGGTTCATAGAGGTTTATCGAGTATGTCAATTTTAGCCACAGAACACAGAGATGCCTTGGCAGCTGCTGCTGGAGGCGGCTCCATGGCTTGGTTTCCATGTAAACCAAGCATGTCATAGTTTTCTCAGACTACAAAACAAATTACATTATTGGAATTGGAATGGGGTCAGTGACGGAAGATGTACACTCAACACACTTTCAGTGCCTAAAATTTTATTAGTGCTGCCATCTCTAGATGCTGACGGCGCGACACCTCTATCTGTGATTTTAGCATAATTCCTTGAAACCTAAATAAGTTTGACCTTGGTGTTGCTTCTGCACATGTTGATGTCAATCAATATACAGACAGCCCAGAATTTGCCTATGAGCTTGGCACCTTATGGTCAAGGTTATTGCTTGATTCTACTTGCATACTTATAAGAAAGACCATAATCAGATTAGTACATCCTATCATGCAACTGATAGTGCTTCAACATCTGTTGAAACCAGAGCTTACAAAGATAAGTATTATACAGGGTGTCGCTGGAAGTATGAATCAAATCTAATAGAGGCATGGGCAAGGTCTTTTCCAAACTTTTTAACCCTGAGAATGTCGGTGAATTTTTTACAGCTCAAAAGTTATGACCAATTTTGTTTTTTTTTTTTTAATCTTTTCGCATAGTGCTCAAAGGAAAACATCAGTCCTTAACCCTCAGTCCTTTTTTTTAATGATCTTTTACTTTGCATACTATGCGAAGTGATTGAAAAAAAAAAACAAAAATTTGTCATAACTTTTGAACTGTAAAAAAATTCACCGACACTCTCAGGGTTAAAAAGTTTGGAAATGACCTTGCCCACTCCCCTATTCCATTTGATCCATACTTCCTGGGACAACCCGTATAGACAAATACATGGGTGAAAATTGAGAAACCATAGATCATTCAAAACGACAGTAACAATAGTTGAACATCTCTGAATTATTGAAACCATTTATTACCCCTGTATTTGGTCTTGACGCAGAACGTCACTTTCGCAAAATGTCATCTTGAAAAATTTGGTCACTTTCGCATAATGTCATTTTCGCAAAACGTCATTTTCTCAAAAGGTCATTTTCTCAAAACGTCATTTTCTCACAATGTCACTTTCGCAAAACGTCACTTTCGCAGAATGTCATTCGAGCCGTTTTTTTCTCAGGAGACACCTAATACATACTAACACTACAGAATCGGGTAAGTAATTAAGTAAGGAGCAGCCAGTGCTGCGCGTCCCACCTATAGAATGTGGTTCCTCTTCAGCCTTTTCACCACCGCTGTGGGGTTCAGCAGTTCAGTAACTAGAGGGTTTGGATGCAAGGTTAGACGTGTTGTTCCTTGTACCGCTCGATTTCATAGTTTACTGTTGGCATTTGAAGATAGTCGTGGATTTCGTCGTTTCTAGCAAACCAAGGTGCGTTTACTATGGATCTTAGGATACCATTTGGACTCTTTGTAGGCAGAGTATGTTGGTTTTGCTGTCAACGTCCCACAATTGGATCCCGTAGGTCCTTGAAGTATTGTTTATTATTTTTAAAATTTCACTAGGCGTGTCGGCGCCTTGTGAAATTTTTCGAGTCTAGAAAGAAAGCCGCTATTGGGATAACCGAATCAAAGAAAGTTTATATAAAACATACCGCGGATACAGAATACCGAATTATATATATTTTGACAAAAATAACATAAAACTTACGAAGAAAGACCGCCAATCATTGACATTACCGGAATTACATAATGTGTAAAATATTTTTTTTTGCAACTTTAAATATAATAAACAATACTTTAAGGACCTACGGGATCCAATTGTGGGACGTTGACAGCAAAACCAACATACTCTGCCTACAAAGAGTCCAAATGGTATCCTAAGATCCATAGTAAACGCACCTTGGTTTGCTAGAAACGACGAAATCCACGACTATCTTCAAATGCCAACAGTAAACTATGAAATCGAGCGGTACAAGGAACAACACGCCTAACCTTGCAACCAAACCCTCTAGTTACTGAACTGCTGAACCCCACAGCGGTGGTGAAAAGGCTGAAGAGGAACCACATTCTATAGGTGGGACGCGCAGCACTGGCTGCTCCTTACTTAATTACTTACCCGATTCTGTAGTGTTAGTATTAGGTGTCTCCTGAGAAAAAAATGGCTCGAATGACATTCTGCGAAAATGACGTTTTGCGAAAGTGACATTGTGAGAAAATGACGTTTTGAGAAAATGACCTTTTGAGAAAATGACGTTTTGCGAAAATGACATTATGCGAAAGTGACCAAATTTTTCAAGATGACATTTTGCGAAAGTGACGTTCTGCGTCAAGACCCTGTATTTCTGTTCAATAAAGTGATAAGTTGCCATGTGGGTATGTTATCAGGGCACCATTTACTGCTAACAAAGTTTATCTAATTTTTATACCTACATACACTGTGATAACTAAGAATACATTATAGATTGAAGTAGGTACTTACATATGTCAGTTTAGCCACTGCATTGGCTTTGACTGCTATGTTGTCTTGGCGCAGCTCAACTTTGATTTCTTCCATGCATTGTGCTATATACTTTGACTAAAAATGAGGTGGTAAATATAATACAGATTAAAGTATTTTCATGGATAGATATTATGCATTTTTTTATGTAGTTTGCTTTAGTTTATTCTCTGCAGGATAGTGTTACAGTAATCCTACTATCCTACTTCCTACTAATATAATATTATAAAAATGTGAAAATTTGTGAGGATGTTTGTAACTCTTTCACGCAAAAACTACTGAACGGATTTTGATGAAACTTTACAGTAATATAGCTTATACATCAGAATAAGACATAGAATACTTTTTATCCCGATATTCCAACGGGATCGACACTTATGGGGGTGAAACTGCGGGGCGCTGCTAGTACACCATTAATTTTCTACAAATGATGCAAAAGGTTTTAACAAACATACCAGACTCCTACCAGGAGCTGAAATGTTCACCAAAACCTGATACACATGCAGATGTAAAGGTATGTTGCACATGTTTACATAGTGAAGCATATTGACTCTCATCATTGACAACAATTACTAAATAATGGAGAGTAAACATGGATCTGTGTCAACAACAAAATATGTTGCAGTTGTAAATTTTCGTATGATTTATAATCTTAAATTGAATTGAAAACCTCAATTTATATGGATAGTCAATGAGATTACAAGGCTTCTGCTAAAGTATAGGTACACATGGAACCTATGCTTTTAGATAATTCTATCCAGTGGGTTTATCTCCAGCTTAATATAGAAACTAGTCGAGATTTTCTGCTTGAGACAAGAAATCTGACAGTGGAGGGGTATATAGAAAAAAAGTCATAAGAATACGTTATCCTGGTGAGGTACTAGGATTGGCAGTATTACTGACATAAATGAATGTTTGAGCGAAAATAAAGCACTAATACATATATAAATACCTCATTATCTTTGTTATTTCTGATTCCTCGAACTAAATCCGTCAGATTTTTATCGAACATTCTCTCAAAATTCCCTTTGACTTTTTTCAAAGCCATTTTGATGTAGTAACTTCTTTGACCATTAATTACGATTATATTATCAATTAAATTAAGTAAAATTAAAGAAACATGTCAACAAAATTACAAAATTGAAAAACTCGTAAGCAACTACGTATACGTCAAGAAAATGACAACCACAGAGCTTTTTGTTTTTTTTTTTCTTTAAACTACCACAGAGCCTGAGCGATAGGAGTAATAGTATTCTGTGAGCCTGAGAGCCACTGACCTCTAATGCGTAGTCATAGACCGCGAAATTCAATTTTTCTTACGTTTTTTGCAAAAGAGATGGCTAAAAAAAAAACCAGAATCGCCAGAAACTTCATATAAGCCATTTTTATAGGCATAATATGTACAACAAAAATATATAATAATATACTGCAAAAACGACGTGGTATACTAGATATACAGGGTGAATTTTTCAAGTGGGCGTGTATGGTCAAATCCGAAACTATGAGGACTAGCGAAAAGTACTCAAAGGAGTCGCGGGCTCGATTTTGATGAAAACTAAAACTGCATCATTGGATTTTTGAAAAATCTATATTTCTAGCCAGGAATCGAACCAGTAGATTTTGAAAAAAAAAACACCGTATTATTACACAATTCGATAGTGTCGCTAGTAAGGATCGGATTCTGGGAAGTAATGACATATGTCAAACTAAAATAAAGAGCTCATTTATAACAAAGTAAAAAAAAAATAATCAACCTGTATAAAGATTATTAATAATAAAACATATTAAAAGATGAAGGGTATATTTTTTACATTATTTTAATATATTATCATAATTATACTAAAGAGATTGTGATAAAATAAAAGTCGAGTAATCAATGTAAGTATGAATAACATAAACACACAAAGTATAATAACTTTTATACTATATGGTATAGGAGGCTGATTTTTTGAAACCGTACTGGGTTTACTATAGTGAACCCATTTTCATACATTTCGTTGCTGGCGATTCTGGGTTTTTTGTCTATGAACTTTTAGCCATGTCCTTTCAGGTCAGTGCGCAAAATACGCGCATTGACGTGGAGTTGCGGACACCAGCCCGTATTACCTAGGTTGTATCTTGATCAAAATATGATTCGCGACCATAACAGGTACGGGTTTACAGAATTATATAAGTTAGATTTCTACCGTAAGAACAAATCTCGTATGGAAAAGTGCTTATGGTAGAAATGAATGTAATGATTACAATTCTGTAAATACATATCTATGATTACAATCATTAATATATCACTTTAAGTTACATTTCTACCATTCATATTTTAACCTTTTGAACGCCATTGTCACATATAATTATCACAATATGTGACAAACGAAATCTGACCCTGAACGCCAACGTCACAAATATAATGACAAAATACACGTCGGTCGTCGTCGTCGGATATTATGAAATAAACAATTTAATCATTACTTTTGTGTTTTTATTTATATAATTTAAAAGTTTAAGCTTCCATCTATATTGTATTGCTTGAAACTAATATAAATAAACCACCAATATCGAGAAATTTGTTGTTTTAAGTGTGTGTGTGTTGTTGTGTTGTTAAAGTGACCTGGCGTCAGGGGTACGGCGAAACGTTTATACTCTGGCGTTCAAAAGGTTAATCAAGATACAAACTGCCCAGAGCTTCCAGTCAAAAGTACTTTTGACTGATTTAAATAGTTTTGACTGGTTATGAGTTTTGACTGCAACATATACATTGTTCACATGGTATATATATATATTCTGTGGTTCAAATTGTAAATTGACATTATTGACAATTTGTCAATGTCATATCAACATCAACAAGAAAAAAAAAAAAAAAAAAAAAAAAAAAAAAAAAAAAAAAAAAAAAAAAAAAACAGTGGATTAATTCGAAGACGGTTTTTGGCGGGTTATTTGAAACACGTGGTTGAGTGAAATATTTTTGATTTTATGAATTTTACTGTTTTGAGTGCCTAAATTTGCTTGGTTTTTGTGTGTGTGTCTTGCTGCCTGCTGCGTGTAGTATCGTAAGTGGTTATCTTCCCATTTCCCTCATTTAAAATGAGGGAAGTGGGAGACGATGATCCTCCTGATGGGGGAGGTGCTAATCCCTTGAATGAGTCCTTACAATCTAGAAAACGACAGCGTACTGAACCGCTTAAATCGGATCTTAAAAAAAGTACCCCTCCATCGGATTCTTATCAGTCAGTATACTGTAAACCTGGTTTCGAATCTGACTCTAAAATCCCTTATAATACAAGTGACAAGGGTCCTTTTATTGTGCACGTTACGCGGTCAGAACCGGATTTGTCTGCCGGGCATTCAATAAGGATATTAAAGTTTGCGCAACTCATCCATCAAAACAAAATTCCGCATATAGTAGATGGTAGTATAAAAGCACTGGGAAGAAACAGGGCCTGTTTAGAGTTCACTTCAGCGGCTGCTGCCAATGCTTTTATAAATCATGATTTTTTGGTTAATTACAAATTTGCTGCAGACATCCCTAAATTTCATGTGTCTCGGATGGGAGTGGTTCGTGATATTCCAACAGATTGGACTTTAGAAGAATTGGTAGAAGGAATCCGAACTCCCCCCAACTGCGGAGAAGTAATCAGGGCCCGTCGTTTAAATGTAAAATCTAAAAAAGAAGATTCTGTTACTTGGATCCCTTCCACTACAGTAGTTTTAACCATTACTGGCCAATCCATTCCCGAAAGAGTTTTTTGTTACGAAACTTCACTCCCTGTAAGTACATACCAATTGCCAACAATTCAATGCAGAAATTGCTGCCGCTTTGGACACATCCGTACTCAATGCCGTTCGAAGCCTCGGTGCTATAAATGTGGTCAAGAACACTCCGGTGATAGTTGCTTGGTTACTGACGATCTCTCGACTTGCATCTTATGCCGAGGAATCCACAAGGCGACTGATGGTAAATGCCCGGAACATGCTCGCCAAAAATCCATTAAAATTGTTATGTCTCAGGACAATATAAGTTATTCTGAGGCCGCTCTGAGATTCCCCTACCCTAAGCGTCTTTATTCTGACATCACCTCCTCTCCATTCTCCCCGTCACAACAAATGCAATTCGCCCAACAAACCACTTACTCTTTGCAATCTCCCCCACACACCTCTGCTCAACCTCACTCTCAATCCTACACAAAGACTGTCTACCGTACTCCCCGTCCAAGAACCCCGTTAGGTAAGTCCTATGACGTGCAAGCTCATAGAGATATTATCAATACTCCTTCCTTCTCTCAACCGAATGGTTGTGCCTTGCTGTCTCCCACTGAAGACTCCACTCCTTCGCTCACTCCTAATGATAACTTGATAGAGCTCCTTACCTGTTCCCTCATCAACATTATCAGTAAGTTTAGTGACAGTTTACCGAACAACGTCGTTTCCCTACTACAACAATTTATCCAAACCCTTGTAACTAAAAATGCTCCCCTCAACTCTCCTCCAATGGAATTGTAGAAGCATTCGTAGGAAAAAGCATGAGCTTATTTATTTGACAAATCGCTATAAACCCGTCCTCCTTGCTGTCTCGGAGACTTGGTTGGTACCGGGTTCCGTGTTTAGGTTTCCGGGATTTTCCTGCCTTCGGGACGACAGGGCGGATGGATGGGCAGGATGTGCCCTGCTAGTCTCAAGATCTATTCCTTTCTCTCAAATTAATATTCCTGCTCACAGCGACGAAATCCATGTAGTAGCAGTGAAAGCCTTTAACATCTCCTTTGTTTCATGCTACATTCCCCACCCAAATAGTAGAGTTATATTAGAACTCAATAATATTCTTTCTTCCATACAGGGCCCTCTCATGGTGCTAGGAGACTTTAACTGTCACCACACTATGTGGGGGTCTCATTACATAGATACATCCTCTCCCTTTCTAATTGATCTAATGGATGACATTAACCTTTGCCTATTAAATGATGGATCTCCGACTCGCAGGGTACCTCCTGGTCAAAATAATAGTGTAATCGACCTTTCATTGTCCTCTCCCTCCCTAGTAAATTCTCTCTCCTGGTCCGTGTTACCTAATTCTCACAGCAGCGATCACTTTCCAATTTTAATCAACTTTCTCCAATCATTTACTCCCCCTCCTGCTCTTCCTCCTTTACAGCGATATAGACTATCAGATGCAGACTGGGACAAGTATGCTCTTGTCTTAGACTCCAAGTTATCTGGTCTTTCCCTTGTAGATCCTTCAAATTTTTTGGTGGCCTATGAAGATTTCGTTTCCTGTATAATTGCTGCTGCCGATCAATCTATACCGCTCAAGAATTCGTCTCGTGGTCGCATCCCTTCTCCCCCTTGGTGGGATTCAGAATGTACCAACATGGTGCGTCTACGCAACGAGTCGGAAAATACATATGCAGCGGCTTTAACTATGGAAAATTATATTAGTTTTAAGAAAACTGGGGCAAAAGCCGCGAGACTTTTAGCCAAGAAGAAGGCTGTAGGTTGGCAAAAATTCTGTGAATCTTTATCTCCTCGTACACCTTTAACTGTTGTATGGCGCAAAATTAATAACTTCCGAAGAATATTCAAGGATCATAATAGTTCCTCAAATGATCCCACTATCTGGCTTGATGATTTTGTTAATAGATTAGCCCCCCCCTCCGTACCTCATTTAGATTGCTTTCCTTCTGCTCTAATTCCCTCTCCTACATCTGACAGAATGAACGATCAATTCTCGCTTGCAGAATTTACTTGTGCTTTAGATCACCTTAAAGATTCCTCGCCAGGCATAGATGGTATCACGTATTCCTTTATCTGTAAAGCTAGTCAAACCTCAAAATTATATCTTTTAAATATTATTAATTCAATTTTCCTAACTTCAAATATACCAGAGTCATGGAAGACCCAAATTATAATTCCCATCTTAAAGCCTGGGAAAGATCCAAATCTCTCGACATCATACAGACCTATTGCCTTGTCGTCGGTTTTGGCAAAGATCGCAGAGCATCTTATAAAAAACAGACTGGAATGGATCCTTGAAAGTCGTGGTTTACTCTCCAACACTCAATTTGGATTTAGACGTAGTATGGGTACGATCGACAGTCTAAGCATTCTTACCTCCCAAATTAGGCTTGCATTCTCCCGCAATGAACATGTTATTGGGGTCTTCCTTGACATCTCGTCAGCTTATGATAATGTTCAGCTTCCGCTACTCAGGCAGAAAATGCTTGAGCTGAGTATTCCCGTGAGACTGGTAAATTTTATCTTTAACCTTTTTATGTGTCGTTCTATTCGTGTACGTTCTCAAGGCGGTCTTCTGCCTTTCCGTCTTGTCTGGAGGGGTCTTCCGCAAGGTTCTGTCTTAAGTCCAATCTTATATAACCTATACACCGCCAGCCTTGACTTAACCGTTAATTCGTTTTGCAATATCCTGCAGTATGCAGATGATATTGCCTTATACATAAGTTGCTCTTCTTTGTCCAATGGTGCTCTTAAATTGAACTCTGCTCTTGGTTACTTGAATGACTGGCTCTCAGAACATGGACTGGAGCTTTCTATTCCTAAGTGTCAAGCCGTAATATTTTCCCGTAGAAGAAATATTCCTCCAGTTAACATCTCTGTCGCTGGAGAATCGATTGTAATCCAAAATAAAGTTAAATTTTTGGGCGTTGTTCTTGACTCCAAAATGACGGGTTTATTTCATTTACAATATGTATTTAATAAAAGTGAGAAGTCCATCAATGTTCTGAGATCTTTATCTGGAGTTCGTTGGGGTTCTCATCCGGCCTCTCAAAAACTGCTTTATAACGCCATCGTTCGCAGCCATTTTGACTATGGATGTTTTATTCTAGAACCTTGCAGTAAATTAGCCCTGTGTAAACTGGATAAGCTCCAATCTAAATGCTTACGCATTATTACTGGTGCAATGAAATCATCCCCAATTAATGCACTCCAAGTGGAATGTGTTGAACCTCCACTTCATCTCCGTAGACAATTTCTAGCAGATAGGTATTTTTCGGTAGCGTCTCAATTTCCCTCACACCCTCTTTTTAGTATTCTTCGTCCCCTTTCTTGTGCTATCGAAACTTCAACTTATTGGAGAAATAAATCCCCTCCTCTATTAGTGAACAGCTTCAATAATAATAAGACTCTTTCATCTACAGTCATGCCATTGGATAATCATCCCATTTTTCTAGTTCCTTATGACTCAGTGATCTATCAACCCAGAGTGATACTAGATTTTGGTATATATAAACATAGTTCCGATCCCAACATTCTTTTTAATAAAATTTTAAAGAAAAAATGGCCAAATTGGATTTTATTATTCACAGATGCGTCAAAAATAGATGGATCTCATTTAGGTTCATCTGTGTTTATACCTGAGTATAATGTTGTCTTAAGTTTTAAGAGTCCACCTGAGTGTTCTATTTTCACAGGAGAATCCCTAGCAATATTAGAGGCAGTAAAGTACATTGATGCTAATCAACAACATTTTGATAAATCCTTGATACTCACAGACTCTCTTAGCTCTCTCCAAGACTTATTGAAAATTCCATTTCGCAGCAAAGATAACTCTGTAATTATTCTCAGAATTAAGGAAATTCTCTATAAGTTAAACCAGTCTGGCCTGGAAATTGCCTTGGCATGGATTCCGGGACATATAGGCATATTGGGCAATGAAGAAGCTGATTTCTTTGCTAAGCAATCTATTCAGACAGGTTGTACGTCGTTCTCTAACATTCCGGCTCGGGACGTCCGTTGCCTGGCTAAACCACGTCTCATGAAGTCTTGGGATGAACTGTGGCAAAGTTCTAGGGTAATTAAGGGCAAATATTATGGCAATATTCAACCCAACATTCCAGTTAAACCCTGGTTTGTCAAAAATAAGAATTTGAATAAATTAACCACATCTATCATTATACGTCTCAGATTAGGTCATGTTTGCTCTCCAGTGTTTTTGGCTAAACTACGCATTCGGAATCATTCCCTTTGTGAGTGTGGTCTAGAAGAGGGCACTCTTGAACACATATTTTTCTCTTGTCGTAATCTTTTAGTCCCGCTATATGATATTCTCCCTCCTAATTTTCCCAGACCTATTAATATCCCATTCCTCTTAACACTCGTTGAGTCCCCATTAATTAATTCACTTAAAAAATTTATATTATTAAATAACATCAAACTATAACATGGCAACTCAAAGGCTACTCAAACAGTTTCAGTTGTAACTAAATCGTACTAAAGACAGTATAACTGGTCAACCTCAACGAATACACTTTGTTTCCCTTAACCTTGACATTGGCAGAATCATCGTTAAAACGATGGAGCCATTACTATAAAAAAAAAAAAAAAAAAAAAAAAAAACAGTGGCATTTCATAAATTGTAAATACGTGTTTTATCTAATTTCTGTAAAGACAATGATTATTTTTTTAAGCGAGTTACAGAAAGAACATCTTAGTTTATTAAACCAGCATTCCATACAAGGTCAGTATCAAATGATAATTCTTATCTAAAATGATCAACACTTCGGTTTCACTAATCATAAAATAATTATTTTCAGTTTTGATCGACTTTTGTAAATTAGCTTTGGACTACCTTAATAATGGAACCAATCATAAGAAATATAGAATTGCTGCAGGTAAGAAGAAGTACTCTAACTATTTCCCATGTTTTTATGCTTCTTTTGTTAGCTTTTTTTTGCGTTTCGTATAGAACTCAAGACGTAAATTTTTCTCTCTTTCTTTTACTCGTTTCTTGCGAAATTTAAAAATTGGCTTTGCTTTATTCCTTTTCTTTCAATAGCTTGACTCCCATCTTGTATTAAAACTGTACTCTCAAGGTGTAGACTTAGGTATGCAGGCAGGCAAACACCTTCCAGACTTTATTCATTGTTATGGGTAGTCAGAAGCCCTAAAGTCTGATATCCAGTATTGCCAATGGGTATCGTTTTACTCAGTAACTGGGTTGTGGAGGTCAGGTAGGCAGTTGCTCCATGTAAAATACTGGTATTCAGCTGCATCCGGTTAGACTGGAAGCTGACCCCAACATAGTTGGGAAAATTCTAGGCAGAAGAAGATTCATTATTCAGTGCTGGCTATTGGTACAACTACCGGTGCCAGTTTTCAAAGGACATTAGACAAAAATTAATGGGGGTTAAAATTTCCATTAGAGGACCATTGATTTATGGGGTGGTGAGGAGGGGAAGGGGGAGGGGGGGAGGGTGGCTGCCCCCTGTACCACCCCCAACCCGCGGAGCCCCATGGTTATGGAGATATCCATGGTTAGTTTTGAGGTTAGAATAAAAAATTCCATAAATGTCCATCGAATTATGGTACGGGAAGGCCCGGCTACCCCCCTATACCATCCCCATCCCGCAGAACCCCATGGTTATGGACAGTGACGGATTAAGACTACTTGATGCCCTAAGCAATCCACGCCTGTGGGCCCCCCTATCCGTATGTCAACTAGAATTGGTCTTTAAACCTTTACCGCCTAAAAACATTAGTTTTTTGTAAAATAAGATGATGAGATATACCGTTTATTTTCGTTGGATCCCACTTTTGGAACCCCTTTTTTAGGTAAGTATTAACAATGGATCCCGTTTGCTATTTCCGTTGAATCCCATGTTATAACAACATGTGTACATTTCAGAAGAAAAGTGATTAACCTTTATCAAACACTAGCTTCTGCCCGCGACTTCGTTCGCGTGGAAGTCGTAAGACACCACAATATTGTAAAGTAACAGCCGCATTTTATAAAACATCCCTGTACACTTGTACGTTTGTACAGACGCCAGCACATCAACCTACTACAATCTGTCAAATTTCTTTAATAGATTTTCAACTTTATCACTAAAGCATAAGGTTCAAAGTTGATTGGGAAAATCTGACAGTTTCGGGTAGGTTGATGTGCTGGCGTCTGTACATAGTTTTGGTCTCGGTGCCCTGTCAGTTCACCAAAAATTAATTTACAAATTTTTACTTGACAAACAACGATTGGCAAAAACATGATTTGTTATTTCATCATTATACAACAACAAGTTTGCCAAATAATTCACTTTACAAAATAATCACCAGATAAAATTTTGTTTAATAACGTGTTATTTAACAAGCAATTCATTTTTTATTCATTTTATCTCATAAAACAACGTTTGGAATAAAAACGTTTTACATATTGACTTATCATTACGCAATTTCCAAAAAATTAAACTCATTCATTCATCGACTTGCGCTAATAGAAAAAAAGAGATTATCTTTAGTGGGCTACCCGGAACCGAACTAGTTAGATTAGGTTAATTATTAAAAAAAAAATTAGGTTAGGTTAGGTGAAAAGTGTGACCCCTGCGCACGAGCCGAGCGAGCGAAGCGAGCGGTGCCGCGGCAGCGGCCGGCGAGTGCCAGAAACGACTAGATTATATAGAAAAAAATTACTTTTACACAAAATATGGGTGCCAGAAACGACTTGCGCTAATAAAAGAAAAAAAATATTATTTTTAATAGGCTACCCGGAACCGAACTAGTTACATTAGGTTAATTATTTTAAAAAAATGGTTCGGTTAGGTTAAAACCGTGACCCCCTACGCACGAGCCGAGCGAGCGAAGCGAGCGGTGCCGCGGCAGCGGCCGGCGAGTGCCAGAATCGACTAGATTATATAGAAAAAAAAATACTTGCCTGAAAATGATTTGACCCAAATGGAGAATACCGTCATGATCACTTTGTGACTGGTTTAGAAAATCTTTACATAGTATCAAACAAAGTCACTCCCGCTGTCTGTAAGCTTAGATCCGGATTTTAATGCAGTTTTTAATGCAGTCGCTAGTGTATTATAAAATGATATTTTGTATAAACGTTATTTTTCCAAAAGAATCTAAATATTAAATGGAAAATGTATAAATGATTAAATGTCATCCGTAACATTTGCAAAGAGAAGCATTTGCCAAATAAATGTTTGTAAAGCGAGTGTTTATAAAATAAAACATTTGCGGAATGAGTTGTTTGTGAAATAAATAGTATACGAAACGTTGGTTGTAAACTAAAAATTTGTCAAAGGATTTTTGGTGAAACATTAGTGAACCTTTGGTCTCAGCAGCCAAAATATATACAGGGTGGTCCAAAAGTCGTGGATCAAACGAAATAGGGAGATGACGGAGGTCATTTCCAACAAAAAATCTTTCTACAGCATGGTCATAATTCAATTGCCCTAAAAGTTATGAATATTTGTGTATACCGAGTTTTTTTACAATTAGACGAATTTAAAAAAAATGTGATATAAAACAATAAAACAAACGGTGTTGTATTAATACTAGATAATGTATCAGCACTACAAAGTTATATTAGGGCTTTGAGTATCAAATTTCAAGAGCAATTAATTTTTTTCCAAAAATTTTGTAACGTTACTAAAAATTATTTCTCACTTTAAAAGCGTTGGAAATGACCTCCTTTATCCCCCTACTTCGTTTGATCCACGACTTTTGAACCACCCTGTAGAGAGTTAGGACTGGTGACGCGGTAGCAAGCGACATATTATACTTAAAAACTTATAAACTAAACTGATAAATTTTTGTTTAATAACGTGTTATTTAACAAGCAATTCATTTTTTATTCATTTTATCTCATAAAACAACGTTTGGAATTAAAACGTTTTACATATTGACTTATCATTACGCAATTTCCTAAAAATGAAACTCATTCTTTCATCGACTTGCGCTAATAGAAAAAAAGAGATTATTTTTAGTGGGCTACCCGGAATCGAACTACATAGTTAGATTAGGTTAATTATTAAAAAAAAAACAATATTAGGTTAGGTTAAAACAGTGAGGCCCTACGCACGAGCCGAGCGAGCGAAGCGAGCGGTGCCGCGGCAGCGGCCGGCGAGTGCCAGAAACGACTAGATTATATAGAAAATGAGTTGTTTGTGAAATAAATAGTATACGAAACGTTGGTTGTAAACTAAAAATTTGTCAACGGAGTTTTGGTAAAACATTAGTGAACCCCACATTTTATTATAAACAATTTTTTTGTTGAAAGTACCCGCATTCAGATTTTTTTAAGCATTCGGGATCCAACGGAAATACTTTTCGGGATTCAACGACAATAAAATGTAATTATCTTGCATTTTTTTTAAATTCAGGATCCAACGGAAATACATAATAATGTTTTGCGGGATCCAACGCCAAAAATATTAAACTGTGATTCAAAAGCGGGATCCAAAGAAAATAAATCGCCAGGCGGGGGGCCCGCGGGAAGGGGTGGTTTGTGATTGGCTGATCGCAATTCCGGTACATTCGAATTGCCGAATGCACTAGCGGGCAGCAAGTGGGCAAGCGGGAGCGGGGTTATGTCTAGGTCGGACTCTATGTCAACTTAAAACGCGCGAATTTTCAATTTAGTCCTAGAAACTTTTTTTGATGTGGTTTTTGGTGACGTGAGAGTGAGACGTGATGCCCTAAGGACGGATTTTTTTTGTGCTTCTTCTGGTGCCCCCCCAGACGTGATGCCCTAGGCAATTGCTTAATTTGATTAAGGGTTAATCCGTCACTGGTTATGGAGATATCCATGGTTGAAGTTTTTAGGTTAGAATAGCGCTATTTAGTCAAACTTGGGGGAGAGCTTCCCTTTTCCCCTAGTTTGACTCCGCCTTATCTCCGGCGCTGCGGGAAGAGCAGCCCTTCCGCCCTTGCGTGACGAAGCACGGTCACTCATGCTCGGCTCCGCAGCTTCGGCTTGTTGGTCGCCTTCGGCGACCAGCCTCAGCCGCTTCACCTCGCATGGTTCCCGCGCTTCGTCACAGCGGGCGAGGGCTGCTCTCCCTCCGCGTCTCCGGTTTTTTATATACACTCTAGGGGTAGGGCAGACAAGACCACGTGGAAAGTGGGGTGCTCTGATTCGGTTTTGGGTATTTTTCGGATATTCATAAATGAGAATAAAACACAAGAAATTTTGGCGTCGCTTTACGTTCCGTTCCACAGTTTAAACAAAAATTAATTATTTTTTGTGTAAAAAAGTCAAATGTAATTGCATAATACAGCACGATTATTGTGCACATTAATTACACACCAAATATAATATGTGAATATATGAAAATAAAATAAAATTTAAATAAAAAGTATGACATAAAGTTGAATTAAATACACCTCTACCGTCAACGGAACGTGAAATGTCAACTTTGACGTCTACCATGACAATTTATCTAACCTAAAAATTTGCAAATGGCGAGCTATTTTCCAATTTGTATGGAAACTTTAAAAAATTATATCTCGTAAACTGTGATACTCCGCGGTTTGAAATTTTGTAAAAAGCTTTCTATTTATGAGTACTATCTACAAAAAAAAAAATGAACTTTCAAATCGATGGTCCTTTAATGGAAATTTTAGCCTTAATGGGGCTTGGTCCAAATGTCCACCACTAACTAGACCTGCCACTGAATAGTTTATTAAATAAATGAGAAGTACCCCTGGAACGACCCACTGACCGTAACTTTTACTAAGACACAAAAAAAAAGTCTGTCAGTGTAAAGTTATTGATTAATCCATACTTCCATACTAATATTTTAAATTCGAAAGTAATCCTGTCTGTCTGTCTATCTATCTGTGTCTGTCTGTCTGTATGTTACCTTTTCACGCCTAAACTGCTGAACCGATTTAGATGAAATTTGGTATAGAGATAGTTTGAGTCCCGGGAAAGGACATAGGATAGTTTTTATCCTGATATTCTCATGGGATCGAAATTTAACACACAAAATACTTTCTTTTCCCTTTTTCTTTCTGTACCTACTTAGGAATTTATGCATGATGTTGTTGATAAATGTTCATAATATTCTTCTTTGTCTTCTTTTTTTATCTCTGTTGTTGCTGTTAATCTTTAACTGCTCATTATTACTTTTGCTAATAATCAAATAATTAGCATGGCACATTTACTAAGTGTTCATACATACAAGTGGCATGCGTCAACGATCCACGTCTGTAAATGATTTGGTGTATTTCATTATCATTTCTCTTTTCAGAAAAGCTGGATGTTTCACTAACAGCAGTCCAAAATTTGGTTCATGCGTTAGTCTATCTTATAGTAGAGGGATGTAGACTAAATGTAAGTAGTTATATCTAGCTTCTCACACTTCTATAAAGATTATGTTTTGCACTATCCTGTATGGAGACGGAAAACAAACTGGGCCTTTATCATAAAATATTGTACTGTATGAATTCTTAGCATACCTACTATTAAAATATTTTGATCAGTTATCAGATGCTGACCTAAAGTCATCATTGGCTATAGCGGGTTTTTCTCCAGAGCAACAGGAAGTGTTAGTAAAGTTGCACAATACTAAGAAGGCAGAGTTATCTGATGCATTGAACCTTCTGCAGCAGAAAGACCCTACTTATCAGGATCTATCCTGGAGATTTGAAATACAGGTAAGTTAAAATAAAAAGTGTAAATATGTTTTGATGTTCAGAACTATTCTTTCTTCCAATATTACATGGCACATGTTACCTACCTACTTATATTTTTGTGCATTCACAGGTAGCCTCACGAAGTTGCAATGAAGAAATAAAACCGATGATTGCCATGGATTTTATGATCATGAAACCAAAAAACTTTGGACAATATAGTGAACACAGCGACAGAATAGGATATGAGAAGGAAGACGATAAAAGCTTAACTCCAATACAGATAAATTCAAGTATACAAGATGCCAAGGCAGCCAGTCATTGTCAAAATAAAGTAAACCATGTTTTACTTCAGTGTGACTTACCAAATTTATTACATTTAACAAACAAGTTGGAGCAAGCTTTAAAAGAATCTAAAAGTCAACACGTGCGCAAAGTACAAAGGTCTCTGTAGGCTTAAAATTAATTTATTGTTCTTTTAATTGCCATTTTAAATATTAAATATATGTATGTACAATCCTGGTGTTTTAATTTACTCAAATTAAAATAATTATTTAAACTCAATTTCTATAGTAAATAAACAAATAAAAAATTGTGGATATTCATCACAACAGATGGCGTTACTAGTCACCAATATCCGCAAGTACCGCAACTCATATCGCATTATTATATGCCCAGTATATTCCAGCAGCGTTCCAGTCCCGCGATCGAAACCAGCGCTGGAATGCCACTGGAATAATGTGAACCAACACTGGAATATACTCATTCCAGTGTACAATCCAGTCAAGTGACTGGATTGTCAGCAGGGTTGGATTTTGTACTATAATTATAGTATTTATACTATAATTTCGCCCTTTGTACTATATTATACTATCCACATCTAAGTATAGTACCTACGCTAAAATACTATAATTTAAAGTTTGCTCCCGAATAAAAATTTGTCCTAGATTGTTTAGTACTTCCACACGACTTCGAACGAATATTCAGTAAAGTGAACCTTACCAAGACTACGATACGAAACAAACTGGCAACACAATCCATAGACGGCATTTTATTGTCTTGTGACGGCATCAAAAGCGGTAGGTACAGACGCCAGCACATCAACCTACCCGAAACTGTCACATTTTCCCAATCAACTTTGAACCTTATGCTTTAGTGATAAAGTTGAAAATCTATTAAAGAAATTTGACAGATTGTAGTAGGTTGATGTGCTGGCGTCTGTACATAGCAAAAGTGAGAATTGTACTGATTTTATTCCTACTGAGGATATTATGTCAAAGTCAAAGCATTTATTTCAAATAATAAATGCTTTGACTTTGACATAATATCCTATATATATATATATATATCCTACATATATTATGTTGATGAGATTAAATACCAAGGATAAAGATAGCACTAATAGTAATATTCAAGAACTGATAAACTTAGAAGAGGAGTAAATTTTGCCTTAACTGGTGCTGATTTTATTTTTAATGACTATTATGTTAAACTAGCGGTCTGCCCCAGCTTCGCACGGGTGCAATTTTTTTTTAGAATTTCTGAAATTTCCTTTCATACAAAACTTGTCCTGGCAACACTGAACGCAACAAAAAATTATTATTCATTTTGTTGCAGTCGTTCGGAAGTTATACGCGTACATATATTTCGGCGATTCATTTTTATTTATATAGATTAAAAATAGGTTATGTAAAAGTGTACTATATTTTTTTTTATAAATACTATCCTTTTAATTTTTTTGTGCTATCTTTTTCAACGTAGGTACCTAAATCCAACCCTGATTGTCAGTCTATTTATTCATTCCAGCGCCACTGGAATAGTGTAGACGGCCAATCCAGTGCTGGATAAAACGTTGAACAGTGAACACGCATTGTTGTTTTTTGTATGACTGACTGCATGACTGGAATAATGTAGACGATATGATCCAGTCTAGCACTAGACTGGATTGACTCGCTAGATTACTGAACTGGAATAATTTGATCCGGGCATAAAAAACTACCAGCGCTCTTTGCCCGTTGTGACTCGCCCACCGAGGGTTCCGTACCTTAGTAGATTTTTTTTATGAATCTTAAAAATGAAACTAATAGGAAAAAGTAATATTCTATCGGAGTATATTTTTTTTAGGTTTGGCCATTGATGTATAAAATAGGGTGTAGTTGTGTGGGTGTGTTTACATGTAAGTGTTTATAGTCCATTTAATGTTTACGTGATGTTAGAGAGTGGCCTATCTTTGTAATTTTATACATGAATGGGTTTGGCCGGCCTTTTGTGATTTCCTAAATAAACCTTTCATAATTTAGCCCGATGTTCTTTGAAATGAATTGAAGTAGCCTAGGTACTTAGTACTTACATAATGGTAGAGTAGGTAGGTATGGGTAGAGTGATGCATCATAATTATTTTTTATTATGTCTTGTTCACATCAGTGCGTCTACGATTTGAAGGCGTTATTGCATTCACAACAATTTATTCTACTTAGACATATACGTAAATGTGCTAGAATGAGCATCGTCACATGTAGTTTTGCGCCAATTAATGTTCATTGCGCAGATCTCTTCAACAGTAAAGACCTTGATTCGGTAGTAATCGGTAGTGTTCTGTTATTATTAGATACCCACAAAAAACTTGTTGATTTATTATAACATTCTTAAACTTTTTCATTAAACGCGCATCAGCTCTTATGGTTAGCGCTTATGTAAGAAAAAAACCTAGTGACCGACCAGTGTTGCAGAGTTAATTCACTACTAGTCAGAACAACAAAAGTACCTACCTACCCATTATGAGTAGGTATCGTAGAGTATCACGTAGATACGACTTAGTAAAATTCTATAAGTAATGAACTTTTGGCCGCAGTCCACTGCAGGATAAATGCCTCTCGAAAATTGCTTCATTAACCCGGTTCTCCGCCTTCCGCATCAAGTCTGTCCCAGCCGCTTTCTTAAGTTCGTCGGTCCATCAATCTGGCTGTTCTCCACTCAACGACTCGCCTGCTCCAACGGCCATCGGTCCTTCGACACACTTCGACTACAAACATAACCACTTCAGATTGGTAACTTCAAGATGTGTCAGTAACTCCGGACTTTTAAATAAAGAAACAAATCTAAATAATTTCGTGAAATTCAGTAACTTGCTAAATTTTTTACTGAATTTCATGAAATTAATCAACTTAATTAATTATTGAAATAGCGAGATTTAGTAAATAAGAATGAGCTTTTCCTAGAAAAATGTCTCAAAGACTTTGATAATAATAAAGCTCTTGTCAATTTGAAGCGAATCCCGGGCGCGGGACGCGGGACTAAATTCGCTCGCGCCGATTAGGTCCTGTGTTCAAACTGGCGCGAATAGTCGTGTGGCTATCATTAATGAAAACAACGGGAATGGGATTTACTTCAGTTTAAACAGTCATTAAAGTAAGAGGGAGTAAGCCTACACAACATCGCGATTGGGGTTTTATAGGGATCAGTACTGGGTCCAGGTTTAACATAAAAGAATACTGTGTTATATAAAGCAGAGGGCCTAGACTACTAACCCCTGCCGAACACCAAGTCAAACACTGTTTTTTTTCTTTATGTAGGTGACGTAGGTGTAACTATACGGAACTTCTGGACCGCCTGGATGAGTATCAACATTTTATAAGAAAGTTTTGAATCGGCTAGATACCAAGATTTTATTTTTCACAGGATAAATATAAGTATCGGTTCTTTAGGCCGAGAACACTGTTCTTGTTCCAACGTAATTAGATTTTTTCCTGTCCATATCTTATTGAAATGCAGTTACAGCAACAGTTACTTATAATTACTATTCATCTCAAGCAAGTGAAGCAAGCCGTACATGAATAATTAATCATTACAATCTATTATATTTAATTTCGCATTGTCTAGGACCTTGATATTGTTTCCTGAAAAAATGTCTAACGAGTCGTTAAAAAATAATGCAAGACGAAGCAAGTCTTCTCAACATTGAGATTGGGGTTCCACACACACAGCTAGCTAGGTAGGTTGTTACCTAGGTTATTGATACTAGGTCGGCTAATTTTAATAGTAAACATTACTATTCGGAATCGGTAGGTAAATAAATCACAGGACTTACCAGGCCACTCAGAAAGTATTGCGAAAAATAGTACGATTGTTATACAAGGGGCTAAAATGGCCCATTATACGAGGTAAATAGAAACGGAGTCATAATGGGTTTTAGCGCCGTGTGTTACCAAAGTGAAGCGATCTAGAAGCGGGGGGAAGATTTTGATCGCGAGCTTTTAAGTTTGACTGGCTACTTGGTGTCAATTCCTTTACGGCACCAAAGAAACATCAACGCTGAATGATACCTATACCACATAATCCTATACAGCCAAATGCTTGGCATAAGTTTTCTCTGTTGTGAGCAACAAGCGACCAAACACAGGGCTCCGCGGGCTACTGCTCCACCACGACAACGCGCCATCGCACACCATGCTCAAAACGAGGGACTTCCTGGACAGCACGCCGGTCAAACTCCTGGGTCACCCTCCTTACAGCCCTGACCACCACGTGAGTTCTTTTTATTCCCAAAAATAAAAATTCAGCTCAAAGGAATACAATTTTCGTCGCCGGAAGATGCGCTGTCAGCGTTCGAGAAGGCTGTAAACGAGGTGTCTGCGGCGGACTGGAAAAAGTGTTTCGAAAACTGGTTCAGATGCATGAAATTTTGTGTAGAGGCTAGTGGAGACTAGAGTACTTTCAAAAGATTTAATAAAAAATATTTACCTACTTATAGAACATTTATTTTTATTTTGGCAAAACATTCTGGGTGTCCCACGTATAGTACTTAGGTAGGTACTGATCCCTGCGGAACACAATTCAAACATAAAACATTGTTTTTTTTTATTTAGGTGTAGTACCTACAGTACACATAAATTCTGGATCGCCTGAATCTCAAAATGTATATATTTGTTGCAACGAAGATCTAGTAAACACATCGAGTAGGTACCAATGAGATGAACACTGTTTCAACGTAAGTAGATTTATTTCCAACTAGCTATTGCCCGGGGCTTTGTCAGCGTGCGCGCGGAGGCACTACGCCGGGGGGAAACTCCGCTTCCGCGGCAAGTCGCGGCAGAGCGGACAGACCTCCGGCGCGATCTCATGGTGGCATGGAAGGAGCGACTTTTGCAACCCAGCGCAGGGCACGCCACGATAGTGGCGATAAGACCCCTCTTTGAGGAGTGGCTAGAGAGGCGTCACGGCGTCCTCACCTATCGCCTGACGCAGGTCCTCACCGGACACGGATGTTTTGGGAGGTTCCTGCACATCATCAGGCGGGAGGAGACGCCCGGGTGTCACCACTGCGAGGATCGCCCAGAGGACACGATGGAGCATACGGTGGAGGTCTGCCCCGCATGGGCGGAGCACCGCCGTGCCCTCATAGAGGCGATCGACAGCGGCGGCGACCTCTCGCGTCCGGGCCTGGTTCAAGCCATGCTCCGGGGCGAGAGGGAGTGGGAGGCGGTCACCTCCTTCTGCGAAGCAGTCATGCTAGCGAAGGAGGTGGCGGAAAGGCTGAGGGAGAGAGCCTCACGTCCCAGCCGCCGCGGGAGACGCTCCGGGCGTCGGGAGCCGCGTGACGACTCCCGGCCACCGTAGGCGCGGGCCTGCGGACGGAGAGTAATGGGTAGCTCACCGTCCGATCAGGACCAGGCCCGTGCCGGACGGCGCGTACGTGTTCCACGCGCGCCTCAAAGAGATGTCAGCATAAAGGAAGGGGCCTGCCAGGGCCGAAGCCTGCCGGGGGTGCGGGATTGTCCGAAAGGGTTACCGCTACCCCGGAACATAAAGGGCTAAGGAAGGAACACGGATGGGTTTTAGTCAGTAAGAGTCTGACACTCCCTTCCGCTCCACCCAGAGCGGGAGGGGTCATTTGATGATTTCCCATCGATAAAAAAAAAAGGCGCTTTGTCAGCGTGGATGTCGGACGTTCATGGGTCAAATTTTTTTTGCGCGAAACGGGAAATTGTTTTTATAAAATAAAAACTAACTAAATAAGTTACTCCTTACAACATCAGGTATATGCCAGTGAACGTCCCGTCAAAATCGGTCCAGCCGTTTTAGAGATTAGCTGGAATAAACAGACAGACACAAGAATTCTTAAAATTGTTTTTTTTTGTTTTAAGTACCATTATATACTTTCATAATTATGCATTTAGTTAAAAGCTGTTATTTTGAGATTACAAACAGACATTTTAATTTTAGTTATTTGTATAGATCAATATTTTGTCGAAATGCAGTTAAATTCGCCAGATTGAAAGACGGTTAGGTTGATCTCAAGGTATAGAAAGATATGCAAACCAGGAATCAGGAACAACTAGCTAGGTACCTATCGAGAAGGTATAAGTAATGTAAGCATTATGCCTTCTCTGTAGTTTCATTTTTAACAAAAATGACTGAACTTTCAACACAAAGAGTTACAGAAAAAGCCCAGTCTCTCGTGAAATATTATACCAATGATTTAGAGGACGATTTGGTTCAAGAATGTGTGCATTTTCACAGTCACATTTCCTTTAATAAAACCACAGATAAAATTGCAGAGTGTGCAGTGAAGCCTGGATCAAACTCACTAAGTACTCAGTCTCTCAACGTTTTTGAGGAATCAATCTCTGTTCAACTTGGATATAGCTCTCCGCATCGCACTTTCCACTCCGGCTACAAATTGTTCTGGGGAAAGGAGTTTTTCCTGTTCAAAACGCGTGAAAAATTATCAAAGGTCTTCATTGTCTCAAGAAATAATGAATTCTTTAGCTCTTCTCTACATAGAAACAGAGATTATATGAACACCTTAAACTACATATGATTAAACTATGATGATATTATAGATGATTTTGCTATAATATTAAAAAGTCCCGTAAAAATTCATTCAAACTCAAAGCATTTATTTCAGTTACCATGTACTTAAGTAGGTACGGCCACGGTCATAAGTGGAGTAGCAATTTCACAAAGCAATAGATTGACACTTTGGTTTTACTTACGACCTTCTTTTAATTAGTCATTTCTCTACTGTAGACACACACACTCACATTCATTTGCAACTGATTGTATCTCATTAATTCAACCACTACGGTATATTATGGCATGATAGCTTAGCTGTTTTCGTATTTGGGTAAGCGCGTCCAATACTTATATACGGCCTGTACCGCGCGTGTTCACAGCAAAACAATCCTTACGGTGCTAATGCACTTCTGACCCTTTACTGTACCTACTTACAGGCACTTTTGAATTGTCAAAATTAAATAGTCGGTCAGTCAGTCACATAGATATCCGAGTCAGTCAGAAAGTTGAAGCTAGTCGTTTTTTCGTCGTTTATTTAACTTTAGTGCCTTCCTTACTACAAATGGAAAATTATTATTTTAGAAAGGTACATGGGGCGGAAATAAAGTGGCCTACACTCAGAAAATATATAAATCCGGCACTGGATCTCAAGCAAATCGCTACAGACGTGTCTCTAATAATTTATTATAAACTAAGTTTCTATAAGCGAATACATTATTGTTTTCAATGATGTTGTAGAGCACCTAGGTGGTGGGTAGTTAAAACTATGGACGTTTTGTAACATCGTAAAAACATTTCACGAACACTTATGGCCGTTATCGGAGCCGGTTGATAGTAGTTTCTTAATAACAATAAAGATGTAAAAGATGATACCTAGGTACTATACCTTTACCTGCAACGGCTACAACCCGTCTGATCAATAATTAATAGTATAAAATGACGCCCAAATATTCACAACGTTGAATGAACGGTACTTACCTACTCGTCGGTAGTCTTATTTTTGGATTTACAAGTTTACAACGTCTTTTTTTAGATTTGTAGGTTACAAGCTGACTATAATATTGTTATAGGTACGTTGGACATTGAATTCGATTCTCCTCCAAATAGGTACCCTAGTAGCTAGGTTTGTAAAAATACCTATTTACCTAATTAATCTAGTATCAGGCATTCTTAGCCTTCGTAGTAATTTTTTACTAGGGCGTAAAGTTTGAATAAATAAATACCTAATAATAGCCCCTTTGTACTGAAGTGAAGTTGTTATCTTAATTGTCTTGATTTTATCTATGTAAAGGTAAACAATACAACAATTAAAATAATTCTCTCCAGTCAACAATCGCATAACATAGGTACTTATTTACCTACTTATATTTCCATAATTCTTACCTGCGGGGTAATTGCGTAATACACTATCAGTAGCAATGGGTTTCAGTTTGACAGTTCAACAACATTTATTGCGTTTTTATTTTACGTTGTTGAGCAGACACATTTTTCGAACTGGGACAGTAGGTACTTATAACCTATGTGGAAATCCGAATCTTAAGTACACACATCAAAAGTGTCTAGGGATCAACATATATTTTTGCAATAACTTTTCTCCTGATTGATATTAATTAAAATTTTCTTTAAGGATTCATCAAATAAAGTGTTTTCGTTTGTCACAGTAACGATAAACCAAGTCACCTTTGCATTAATAAAGAAAGGACATGACTAAAAGTTCATAGACAAAAAACCCAGAATCGCCAGCAACGAAATGTATAAAAATGGGTTCATTATAGTAAGCTCAGTACGGTTTCAAAAAATCAGCCTCCTAAACCATCTAGTATAAAAGTTATTATATTTACTTTGTGTGTTTACCTATGTTATTCATACCTACTTACATTACATTGATTACTCGACTTTTATTTTATCACAATCTCTTTAGTATAATTATGATAATATATTAAAATAATGTAAAAAATATACCCTTCATCTTTTAATATGTTTTATTATTAATAATCTTTATACAGGATGTTTTTTTTTTACTTTGTTATAAATGAGCTCTTTATTTTAGTTTGACGTATGTCATTACTTCCCAGAATTCGATCCTTATTAGCGACACTATCGAATGGTGTAATAATACAGTGTGTTTTTTATTTTGAAAATCAACAGGTTCGATTCCTGGCTAGAAATATTGATTTTTAAAAATCCAATGATGCAGTTTTAGTTTTCATCAAAATCGAGCCCGCGACTCCTTTGAGTACTTTTCGCTAGTCCTCATAGATTCGGATTTGGCCATCCACGCCCACTTGAAAAATTCACCCTGTATATCTAGTATACCACGTCGTTTTTGCAGTATATTATTATATATTTTTGTTGTACTTAATATGCCTATAAAAATGGCATATATGAAGTTTCTGGCGATTCTGGGTTTATTTTTAGCCATCTCTTTTGCCATTTTCCTAATAAAGGGATTTTTGACATTTGAACCACTAACACAAAAGTTCGAAAAAAAGACTGAAATAACAGTTTTCTTTAAAATTTTATTGGGTAACTTAAACAATTAATAATCCGTGTTTCTACCGCGAACACTAACAACACAAGAACATCGGTTTGGCATACTCAAAATGAGTTCATCCAAATCACGCTGTGGAATGGCAGCCCATGTTCGTTGCAACAACAAAAAAAGGTCTTCTTGCGACTGGATACCCTTCATATTCGGCAGAGCTCTTCTCTGTAGCATATCCCATGCATGCTCAATCGGGTTCAAGTCTGGCGACTGAGCAGGCCAGGGCAGGACATTGATGTTAGCTGCGGCGAGAGTCTGTCTTACAACTCTTGCGGTGTGCGGTCGTGCATTATCATGCATTAACTGAAATAAGGGACCGATTTGCACTTGTAGAGGAACGATGACGTCTGATACAATCGTCTCAGCATAAAGGGGTTTGAAGGTTTTGGCCCTAAAATCAGCCGCCATTTTGATTTTTTTTCAGAATCGCGGTGCACAACAAAAGTTATATATTTAGATAGAGGACACTTATACAAACAAAAAATGTTATGTAACATAATATTCTAAAGCGTCAGGTTTCGGAGTTATTAACCGAAATATAAGTCGAAAACAACAAGGATTTTTTTGTTTTTTTTTCCCTCCAGGTAAGCATATTGAACTATTGAGGTAATAGAAACGTTATGAAACCTTTATGGAGAAGAAACAAATGAAGAATAGACATTTTTTAAATAATTAATTAAACACGGCAATTTATAGTTCGTTTTTTTAATCCCAGAGACTAATCTGACAAGTGTATCAAACTTCTATACCAAAAAAAAAACGAAAACACAAAAGACTTAAATGTCAGATTAGTCTCTGGGATTAAAAAACGAACTATAAATATGTACATACATAATACATACATACATAATTAGCCTATAATGTTCCCACTGCTGGGACACAGGCCTCCTCGGTGAGAGGGAGTGGGCCGTAATCCACCATGCGGGCCCAGTGCGGGTTGGCAGATGTCACATGTCTTCGAATTTTTGGTTCTAGGACATGCCGGTTTCCTCACGATGTTTTCCTTCACCTTTTTGAGAGCAGTGGTGATGAAATAATTTACACAAAGTAAAGCGCCTGTCTGGGTTCGAACCTACGACCTACAACTCGTAAGTCGCGGCTGTCACCACTTGGCAACCACTGTTAGCCGTTTTTAATTATTTATTTTAAAAATGTCTATTCTTCATTTGTTTCTTCTCCATAAAGGTTTCATAACGTTTCTATTACCTCAATAGTTCAATATGCTTACCTGAAGGGAAAAAAGACAAAAAAATCCTTGTTGTTTTCGAATTATATTTCGGTGAATAACTCCGAAACCTGACGCTTTAGGATATTATGTTCATTATATTTTTTGTTTGTATAAGTGTCCTCTATCTAAATATATAACTTTTGTTGTGCACCGCGATTCTGAAAAAAAATCAAAATGGCGACCGACCTTAGGGCCACCCTCCATACAAAAATCTTCTAACCCCTTTGAGCGTTGAGGTTGCCTCTGATCCAAATCAACTCAGTTCTTCCGCCGATCCAAATACCCGCCCATACCATGATGGTTCCACCACTATAAGGATGGACTTCCTGGCAGGATTTTAATCGCTGTTGGCGTCCAGGGGTTCTCCAGTGTCGTATACGTCTTGTATCCGGTCTCATACCAAAACGAGACTCATCAGAAAAGCACACGAAACGCCATTGTTCTTCTGCCCAATTTCTGTGTTCAAGAGCCCATTGATATCGAATCCTACGATTGTGCATTGCTATAGGTGGTACCCGTAGCGGTCTTCGGGAATGAAGGTTCACTTCATGCAAGCGGTTTCTGACTGTTTGGTCGCTAATTAAGTTCCCTGAAGAGTGATGAAGCCTCACGGCTAACATCATGGCGGTTATTGTTGGAGCTCTTCGAGTTAAGATTTGAATGTATCGGTCTTGTCTCCGTGTGGTGCAGCGATACCGTCCTCCATGGCGCTCAGCCACGGTACCAGTGCTTCGGTAACGCGTCTAAAGTCGACTGATAACACTCTGACTTGTATTCAGAGCTAAAGCCACAGTACGTTGCCGGGAACCAGCTTCTATCATTCCCACGGCTCTGAGCATTTCTTCCCTGCTTAAATGACGTCGCCGCTCCATAATAACGTTGGTTTTAATCAGTAGTAGGGAAACAGTAGCACTAATAATGTCTTCAATGCGTTGTATGTTTTTATAGGGAAAATATTGACAGCTGATTTTCATCTTTTACTCGAATTTGATTCACAGTTCCTGATTCAAATTATGAAATGCACCAAAAAGGATCCATATAAATTTATAAAATCATAAATTTATTACAAAGCCACATCTCAATCTCAAGAAATCCGCATAAAAATGCTTGATCCCTAGACACTTTTGATGTGTGTATTAAAGATACGGGGAAACTGTCTTATACCCGGGACACACCAACGGGAAACGCCGATAATACCTATAATTATCGCGATGACTCATTAATCGTAGGTGCAGCCACAACTTATCGCGATAATTATCGGCGTGTCCCGTTAGTGTGGCCCCGGCATTAGAAACCATAAGGTCTTTTCTCATAAAACAATTTTGGCATATTTTATTTCAACAGGTCAAAAGAAAAAAAACTCGAGGACGTCAGTCGTGACGTGACGGGCGAAACTGTAAATATATGTAGATGAAGATAAAGATTATTGCCCTGATTTTTTTGAGGATTTCGTCTCTGACTTATCTAACAACTTTGGAACTAAGTACCTAGTTCAAAAAAGATTTTAGCCAATGCTGATATTCACAAATTTCCAAACACATCATCTAAAGATTCATTTAAAATTGAAAGAAAATAAAAGTTTAACTGAATGCTTCAATCATCGATATGCTTCAATAATACCAAAATTTTAATGTCTTTGTACCTAATAGACTAGACGAGAGAAGATTAGCAGAGACTGAAATTTTAGAGAGTTAATAAGTCTCTACACTTTTAGCCTATAGATTAGATATACGAGTAGCGCTAACATTTTTACCTTTTTAGGGTTCCGTACCTGAAAAGGAACAAACGGAACCCTTATAGAATCACTGTGTTGTTCGTCTGTCTGTCTGTCAAGATTCTTTATCTCGGGAACGAGTGGAGATATCGAGTTGAAATTAAAACCATATACTCAGGTCTACAGTCTCTTGAAGCTGTGAAAAAAAATCAAACTTCTAAGTTAACGTAAAAAAATACGGCCGTTTATGCCGCAAAAAACGTAATTATATAATTTCGACACTCAAGGGAATTAACATTTGTAGGGTACTTCCTGTTGACCTGGAGTCATGAAAGGCAAGAAGCAATGTCATGTAGCACAAGTAAAGGAAAAAATCCGTAAATCGTAAATTTTTAGTTACATACATACATACAAATTGCCAAACTTAAGTGGCAATGGGTAGGGCACATTGCTCGCAGAACAGATGGCCGATGGGGCCGAAAGGTTCTGGAGTGGTGACCGCGTACCGGAAGATGTAGCGTTAGCGTTGGAACGTTGGAAGGCCTCCCATAAGGTGGACCGACGATGGATGCGAGAAGCACAGAACCCGTCGAAGTGGAGGTGCTTGCCTATGTTCAGCAGTGGACGTCTTTCGGCTGAAATGATGACCTACAAATTTGTACGGAACCGTCCGCGTCGGTGCGCGAGTACGACTCGCACTTAACCGGTTTTTTATCTTTATCTTTGACACTATCGTCGGAGTCTTCAAAGTTCAAACACGTTATTAAGAGTGTTAGCATAGTCACCTTCCTTCATCTGAGGAGGTTCATTGTGATGGCGGGTTTTCATGACAAATCAAAGAATGACGAGTAACTACAGCCTTCTTGCAAAGTTAAATGAGGCAATATTAAAATTTTGAACGATTTGAGAAGTGTCTGTATTAATTTTGAAAGTCATATTTTTATCAAAGTCGTGTGACCGAAGTCCATTGTAAGATTGTAAGTAGGTAATTATGTAAGAAACTGAAATTAAGCGGTCTAAAAATTTTTGTGAGTGTTCTTTTTTTGTTTTTAGTGTAGGTATTTTTTATACAATAAACATTTTCCTATTTAACAGTTCATTTTATTTCAATTGAATATTTTAGTAGATTAAATATTAAATGAACATTAATAATTTTTGTAAATTTATTTGTCAAGCAAGACTAGCATCTCTTACTAATAAATACTGCAATAAGTGAGATACTTATTGCACTTACGGTTATAACTTATACCACTACTATATTATAACGTATAAGTATAACACACTTTAATTATTGCTGGTCAATAGTGCAATAAGTAGGTATGTTGATTTACTAACGATTAGTGCAATAAGTACCTAAACTACTAATATTGGTATGACTAGTGTAGACGTTATCTCTATGTAATAAATCATCCTAAACATAAGTAAATGTTTGTGTTTTTGAAGAATATAGATTATATATTTAAAACATTAGTTAGGTAAGTACTAGGTAATTAACAATTTATTTAATTTTATTCAAATGCAGTACAAGGCCAAATCCAGGAAAGTCGGCCGACCTATTTACACATGGAACGACAATTTAAAACAGGACATGAAGTACTTTGGCAAGGAAATCAACTTTTGGATGAATACAGCGGAAGACAGAAGTAAGATCAAGATTGCTGCTAGTGAGATTCACAAAAAAAAACCGGAAATGGAGAGTAGCGAAACATCCGACGATGACATGGAAAACAGCAACATCCAACACAACACAACAGAGCAACGACATACAAAAGAACCGAGAAAGCAGTAGAACCCCGCCAAAAGACTCAACGATGAAGCTCGACCTGAACCAGCCTGACGGCAAGGTCGTTAAAAGATGCCCATCCAAAGATATAATTACCTATCTCTCCACTAGTCCAATGCTTGCTCTAGGATGCATATCCGGTAGGCTCTTAAATCCTTACCTATCCTTCGGGCACGTCTTCCCTACCATTACCGCGCCCCCCGGTCTACTCCTTGATATGCAATGGTCGCTGTAGCACCATGAAAATGAGGCTACAGGAGCTAGTGCGAATCTTGGGGTTCATTCGATTAATCGAGTCTGGTTTAACCACGCTGGGATCGGTGCAATTCATTCATTCATAATCCAGTGAAAGTTTCATGTTGATAGCATGTTTACCTAATGATGGAGATATTTAATAAACAAAACAAAAATTAAATCTTTAACGACGTTTTTCTCGGAAGTTGCTCAAACCTAGTTATTGCACTTTTCGTAAAGACGGCAGTAGGTATAGATACACACGGCCACGCATCAAGCATTTCCAGTTTTAGCTGACCTCGCATTCTATAGATTTTTTGTACAATCAGAAGTCAGCTTATACTGGTTATGTACAGAGGCCAGCACATCAAGCTACCCCAATCTGTCAAATTTTCCCAATTGAATATGAACCTTATTACTTTGTCGTAAAGTTGAAAATCTATCAAAGAAATTTGACAGATTAGGGTAGCTTGATGTGCTGGCGTCTGTACCTTAGCTTGATGTGTAGCCGTACGTACCTAGATAGGTAGATTTAAATCATCACCATTTCGTCCCCGCTTATCTACTATTTGTATAAGTATACGGCACAAGTTAAAACTATATTATACTAGCTGCGCCCCGCGGTTTCACCCGCATAAGTTTCGATCCCGTGGGAATATCGGGATAAAAACTATCCTATGTCCTTTTCCGGGACTCAAACTATCTCTATACCAAATTTCATCTAAATCGGTTCAGTGGTTTAGTCGTGAAGAGGTAACAAACATATAAACACACACACACACTCACAAACTTTCGCCTTTATAATATTAGTGTGATTATGGAAATATGGATGTAACAGTGTAGTACTATATACATATTATATGCACAGTTTGTTTGGCTTACGGTAGACTTGTTTTGCCCAGTGACCCAGTGACCCAGTCCTATATAGATCGGCAGTAGTACCTATTGACACTGACTGACCGGCTATGAATTCATTGACATCCTTACAGGTGGTGAAAGTTTTCATGAATAATAACAACTTTTACTATGGGGACCTATAACTACCTAAACATTGAAAAAGAATCAACTGCTGTTTCATACATAAAAATAAAATAAATGTGTAGTTTTCACTATATTTTTAGAGTAGGTAAAGTAAAATTTGTTCACATTCTTATGTACCAAACTACTTGCACTCCTGGAATGACGCCATCCAGTGAGTTCAAAGTCAGGATATATAACAAAAAAAAAAACATGTCTTGATTCGATGAAAGAACTAGCTAAAGTGATTGGTAATGGTGAATGCACAAGCTGACCATCCCACAACCCCGCGGAACCCATCTTAGTTGACGACGGCGACGTACATACTTAGTTTTAATCGAAGAGCAAAAAAAGTAGGTTAACACATCGAAAGATTCAGAAGAGTTTATAATAAAAGATTTGAAGCATTACTTACTTTGGTTGGAGTGTAGCCATAAGGGCCTTATGGCGCGAGGACTTTTTTTTTTCGAAATTTTCGTTTTTTTTTCGGAAATTTCCCAAATTTTATTGCAGCACAGAATACTTTTAGTTGATTGCAGTTTCGGGTTAACCTTGACCATAGAAACTATTTACGTTCTGAAAAGCATGGCCCTACGACGCACTGTTTCCGAATTATGGGCCTCCGGATTTTATTTTATTTTATATAAAACGCTCTATTTTTCCAAAATTTTGGCCCGGATGAAAATCTTTTCTAAAAAAAAATTGGTGGCCCTAGTCGATATGGGCACAGGACAGTCAAATTTCCGGAGATTTTTTTTAACAGATTTGGTCCATTTTTATTGCAGCGCCTTTTGGTCCTGCGACACACCGTTTCCGAATTATGGGCCTCCGAATTTTATTTTATATATAAAACCCTCTATATTTCCAAAAAGGTGGCTCGGATGAAAATCTTTTTTGGAAAGAAATTGTTACTCTCTAGTCGAAAACCATGAAGCGACGTAAAAAACCCGCGGAATATTAAGAAAAAAAAAATTGAGAATTTTTTTGTCGGTCGATTAGATCGACTACTTCGATTTCTCTTGTTATTGCTATTGGTTATAACTGAGATACTGTATTGAACATCAAACTACCTAGATAGATAGATTAGCTAATTTAACCGAAACAACTTTTAAAAATATTCTCGTTGTCCACCACTGGGGGGACAAAATTAAACCTAACCTCAAAACACTTTAAAGTTGCTTCTGCATCGTCTCCGGCGCTGCGGGAAGTGCAACCCCTCCGCCCACAAAGCATAGGCACCCATGCTCACCTCCGCAGCTTCAGCTGGAGGCGACCAGCCGCTACGGCTCGCACGGGTGCCTATGCTTTGTTACAGCGGGCGTGTTGCTCTCCCTTCGCGCCTCTGGTTTTTATATACTTTCATATATCTATGATATAGGTACACTCTAGGGGTAGCAGCCAAAAGGCTACGTGAAGTCGGGTGTGCCCCGATTCGGTTTCAGATTCGACCTATTCAAACCATGAAGTGTCCCCAATGATATTAAATTAGTGTCCCCCAGTGGTGGACAACGAGAATAATTTTTAAAAGTTGTTTCGCTGTCCTGCAGTGGTGCCCAAACTAGTGGTGGACATCGGGAATAAACCCATTTATTACAATGTCGGCGCAGCTTATTTATTTGGATCCAACTCGGGCCAATTCTTGTTCATTGATTCAATGAATCTGAGATGTGTTTTGATAGATCACTTTAGTTAGGTAGTAGTTAACTACTCTTCTTCTTGTGTGGAGTTACAACATACACATCTTTGAGGATGTTTAAACGTAGGTACTTATTTATAGATTGTATAGCTACAGTTGAGCACACAAACCTCTGTGATATACCACAGCTGTATGATTAGAGAGCACAGGCGGGCTTTCTGTCAGTACGCCGGCGACGCTCGGGCTAAATGCTCGTGGAGTAGAGCTCGCGGTTTCCCAACCAACCAATACCAATCTACTTAACTGTGATACTTAACAAACGGAATTTATATATTTCTAGCCTATTTAATCTATAGTTTTATAAAAGGATCGTTTTCTACGTGGTTATTTTGACTAATGTCCATTGAAATCCTAAACAACCCAGTGGTCAGTGAATCGGTCGAACTGTACTAAAATTCATGAGGAGGATATTATGCAATCTGTTTTGAAAACGAATGCTTACTGTATTGGAAATTTCATAGGTAACGCTGCCTCGAATGGCTATAAAGTTGTTGCATGTGATAGCACCGCTTAAAGTTGTGAAACATTCGCCAGTTATATTAATAAACTAAACGGATCCACTGGTGTGTTTTGACGACAAGATCTGCAGGAAACAGCAAAACAAAATAGAACTGTGCTTTGTGCTTCATAAGTTAGTGAATCATGGACTCAAAAGTGGTATTGAAACAAAAGAACCCTCACGACAAAGCAAACTTCATTTCGAAAATATTTTTAACGTAAGTATTACCACGTGCGTTATTTATTCTTATACGCTGAATATGTTAGTGCTTCCGCACTATTTGAGCTGTTTGATTAGGTCCACGATATTAAAAATCAGAGAACGAAAACTTTAAATTAAAAAAAAGTAAGTAAGTAGGTAAGACAGAATCTATGCTCTATGTTTAGTTTTCTTACAGAGACTACCTATTAGGTAGGTACCTGTTGAAATGGTTTGTTTATAATTTAAACGTGCATTTAGGTACTTACCTATTCATCAATATTCATCATCATCACTTTGTCAACGTGACCTTCATGCTAAAAATGGGATGTATGACTTTTAACTCTTGGCAAACTGAAATCAATTTTTACGCATACGTTTTTTTATTGCACAGTCGTACAGTTACCATACTCAAAAACATCATTAACTTCTAGCATGACTTAGCAGTTTTACAACTCCAGTGCTAATACAAGATGATTTAGGTACGGTACTGTTTTAACATAAGTCACGGATTCTTAGAGTTTATCATAGTGACCATGAACTTTGTCTGTAGCTAAGTACAAAACTATGTAAGTAAGTACTTATATCATTTTGTGAAATATAATGTAGGTATAAATAATAGGTACTTACGGATTGAAAATATTGGTTTTGTAAATATATTTAAGAGGAAATGCGAATGTGATGACATTAAAGCAATGTTTATTTTCAGAATAATAAATATTAACTACTTGTAGGTATGGCCTATGTTTTCCTTTTTGATGATACATTATTTTTATAAGCAAACTGAAGCTTCAAAAAATGCTCAAAATTGCCGCTGGCAACAGAGGCCTAGTATACAAATTTGACAACTAATAACGAAAAAGAATAACATAGGGACATAATATATATCCTTCTTATTCAGTTTATGAAATATTTTTTAAATCAGTTCAATATTGGAGGAGGAAATTGGCGAGAGCCAAACCTCGAATTATGACTTTTTACTTAGGCTTTTTCAAAAGTCTCTCCTACCGCATTTCCTCTTAATGCTTAAAAATGTTTGTCAAAATTATCAAGTTTGTTTGTTGGAAACAAACTTGGTGAATTTGCATAATATTTTTAATTTTATTTACGGACTATAAAAAGTTGTCTCAAAACCTCAATTCAAATCGAGTACCGTACCTATTATTATTTTCATACCCAACCAATTCGCAACCGGTTTCGATGATAACTTTTTATGCCCCGGCCACACCAACGAGAAACGCCGATAATTATCGCGATGACGGACTCGTTAATCTTATCGCGATAATTATCGGCGTTTCCCGTTTTGTGTGGCCCCGGCATTAAAGACCATCTCGTTTAGTTTGCCTTATTTAACTTTGGTGAAGACCTGATAAAGATTTTCGGAGATAGAAATGGAACTAGGTAGGTAAGTACTTAAAATATTGTTAACATCACCAAAAATAAATAAACTCGGTACATAAAGACATAAACCGATTGTAATATGTTATAATATAATTTATGTAGAGACACATAATTACGGAGAACTGTGCGACGAAATCTGGGCAATTTTTGTTTGGGTAGCGCATTGATGTCCCTATTTTATACATCAATGGGGTAGCGACTTAAAAATATTAAAGTAAAGTAAAAGTAAAATCGTTTATTTCATATTTCAAAATTACAATATCGAGGTATTGTTTTGTTGGTCCCAAACTAGGCACAGCCTGTGTCTTGGGCACCATTACAATGGTACGGTCAGCATCAAAAGTTGATTAACACTTCAGTTTTTTTAATATTAGTTATTGAGCAAAATATTTGTTCAAAATTGCAGCAGAAGAATTTTTTTTAGAATATATACTCTTGTCTATTATGTGAAAAGCTAAAAATCAGTTTATTGAAAAAAGTTGTGGTCAATTTAATAACATGTAAAAATGATAGTGTTAATCGACTTTTGATGCTGACTGTACAAGATTTTAATAATTAAGGGAAAGCTAAGATCAACAAATGAAATAAAAAATTAAGTAGCCACATCGGGACTATAAGTCTAAATAAAATAAATGAATTCGCCGTTTCGGCAGTCGGTGCCAAAATTGTTCAAATCAAACTCATAGAAGGCACTTATTTCTGAAACTCACTTAGGTGTCAGTCTCGGTGCCTTTTATGATTTTAAGTTAACGTAAGTATGTACACTAGGTACACCTATGTACGATAAGATTGAGCAAATGCTATAAACTTGTTCAGTAATTAATTGTTACCTACGCGGTGGTAAAGAATTTCACTTAAAGTTTTAGATCTAAATTGATAAGGTAACATTTACATGAGTTTGATATTGATCGCGACGTGTACCTTTCGCATATTTGCTTCCAAGTTTCCAACAAGTCGGTATTGCGTACGAATTTTACACAAACGTAAACTGTCGGTAGGTTTTACTTAGCTATGTTCAGTTTATTCAAACTCTTGATGAATTTAGGCACATCACTACAAAAAATAAAATTTTAAAAGACTATTGAACCGTTTAGATAACCTGTTTGTGGTCAATTTTAAACTCGCTTCCGCTCTTTTTCTCATTTCAAGGTCAATGTGTTATCAATCGGGTTTTGTAACAGTTTCACACCAGTCGCGCATGTTATCAGTAGTTCAGGGCATTACACATATATACAGAGAACATGTTTATCAATCGATGTTTGTGGTGAATAGGTCTAGTCTAAGGAGGTGACGGGATTTTTCATAACGATCATGGATACGGTTATATTTACTTTTATGGATTGTAGAGTAGTCCCCTAATGTGAATGATGTCGGTCTGCTTGCTCTCAGTGGTTGCAAATTAGAGTTATAATATAGTGCTCCATGATCGTTATGAATAAATCCTGTCACCTCTCAGTATAGTCGGTGCTCGGTGGGTTTCTGGATTTGTGTTGTAGGTATCTATCAGCAATAGAGATCCTGACCTGCAACTTGATCAAAATGTTAACCTAAAACATATCTAAAAACATTAATTTTGTACAGGCTGCTATGCATACGTTTCGTCTACGTTTATGGGTACCTACCTAATTTAATACACGTGTCTGTCACTCACAGCTGTACTTATAAAAAAAAACCTACCTAATTAAAAAATCATGAATTTTTTTTTTAAATAGGTACTTACCTAGTAGAATTCCATAACGTTAGATAGGTAGTAGGTTTCAGGCATAAATTGTACCTACCAAACCAAAACAACGCTTTTTGGAATGTAATAAATCTTCAAAATTCCGAATTTTTGTACTTCGGAATTCTAATTATTTCGACGTCTTTAAGCAACCAAAACATTGATTCCACCTCTTCCTGTTGCCCAACATTTATAGAAAGAGCACAGCTGCAATAAAACTAGCAATCACAAGACCAAAATTCAAAATAGGTAAAGGAGTCAAACCGGGCGACCCCATCGCCGTATCTCTACGTTGACGTCGTGTTGGGGCTTGCGCGCTCCGAACTCTAGGCCTGAGCCGGAAGAGATTACTTTGCTGGAACAGGACTAGGGTGAGGAGCTAGACCAAGAGAGATACAGAAACCCGCAGGGCAGCATGTGGCGAGCTGCTGGGCAGTAGCGACCCCACGGACCCTATCTCCCGGGAGAAGTCTTGTTCCTCACCTCTGGCTTGCCTTTATTGGCCGGCTGGAGTGAACAATGACGAGGAACAGAGCTCCCACCTTATTCTTGCCTTTGTTGGCCGGCTTAAGTGGAGATTTGCAAGAGCAAACGTGCTCGGAGGAACGAAGTATTTCAGTAAGATGCTGGTAGGGATCTTGACCGTACTTCCGGGATTGTCCTGATAGCCGTGGAATACCTCTCCACTCCTCATAAGCACTTCAGGACATGTTGCCCCCTTGTCGCTACGTCACTATGTGCTAGCGCCCGTTTCCGGGGGCCCATTATTGGGAGTGCAAGTCACCCCCTGTTATTTTATCCGTGTATATATAAAACATTGATTAGGCAGGGGTCATAGTTCTTCCATAGTTATTGGTAACCAGTCCATTTTAGCCACCCAAACCCATAGTCCAACTTTTTATTTTTCCATATCCTGCAATAGTCCTAGACCAACCGGGGGTTGTCATTGGGTGCACTTGCATAGTGCATACAGGGATAATCGTCGGTTGGTGCCACATTTCATTACAATTTCCTAAGGGGCCTCTGCGGGTTGGCTTCGGCCCCTCGTACGCCTTCCAAAGCTGTTCACAAGTACTCTCGGAAAAATCTTCAAGTGGCAGTCGGGAAAGAGGCATTCCGCATTCTCCTCGGCAGCGGGCGTGGCGGCGAGACGAGACTAACAAATCTACGTTTCACCGACGACATTGTTCTCTTTTCATCCATTGAGCCATTGAGATTGAACTAGGGCTTCCAAGTTCCAATACCGGGATCCCGGACATTTTTTGTCCTTTTTCAATACCGGTATTGAAATATCCAATACCGGAAACCCGGTAATGGTGATTTTGTTTTATTTTCAGTAGAATCTAATGTGACACAATTTCGTTCTATTGCAAATTCTATTTCTAACCAATTTTTTATCTGGGTAAGTTTTAAAAACCGCGTATTTTAATTATCTCGCGGTTTATTTAGACAGTTACCTACTTACCTACTTCAATTTTACCACTACTTGCACAGGTAAAGAATGGGATTCAAAAAATAGTAGTCTTTGTATTTGCCTCTCGGTCAAGGCAAGAGGTACATGTATAGAACAATAAAAGTACTATCCTAAAATTCCTGAGGTAAGACGGAAGGTGGGGGGGAACGGCGGGGGGATTCTCCTATGCGTTGAAAGGTGCATCCTATGGAAATCACCCAATACATTTTTAAAGTATACAAAATTTGAGCGCAGCCATAACTCTGTAAAACTAGAGATACACGTATGCGTTTAAAGAACTAGATAGCTCAAAAGTTGGATTCCAGCAAACCGGCCCAAACAAAAGTAAATCCCGCGTGGAAGTTATCAATATAGCAACTGATTTCTATGCAAGCCTGTACAGTCACCCGAACTCAACACAAGAAGTAGCAACATAAGTAACAACAACACAATCGAATGTTAAAATGTTTGATGGATTTGATAACATAGGTAGGTACAAAAGTTAAAACTAGAAAAATCCCCTGGCCCTGATGGCATAAGAAACGAGTATATGAAACATGCTAAAAAACTACTGCTGGCTCCACTGACATCTAGGTATTTAATAAATTCTTCACCGAAGAGCAAGTTCCGGAAAATTGGACTACGACGGTTGTTGCCCGGGCTACACCAACGGGAAACGCTGATAATTATCGCGGACGTCGCGTACGTAAAGCGGCATGCTACCACTACTTTCTTGTTTCATCCGTTTCAGTAGTCGGGTTTTAGTTTTTAAACTTATTTTTTTGGTGTAGTAATGAAGTAGGTTTATTAGGTATATATGTACTTCTATTTCTCATATTCTATCTATCCATTGGCGTAGGTCGGGATTTTGTCTAGAGGGGCAGCCGTACTGCAGAACTAACCATAGTCATTTAATGTTTACAAATACCGCCTCATAATAAATAATCCCACCAAAAACATTTCACGTTGAGTAGGTTGCCGAGATTTAAATAACACTTTTACTATTAAAAAGTTATCAGATATAATGTAGAGCCAAGCCCCTAACTACAAACCTTACATCTTGGTCAAAATGTACGGCTCTAATAAAAACCCTAATAAAAATCGATTAAACAATACTTAAGTAATTCTTCATTACTGTCGATTTTTTTAGGGTGGGTAAAGAAGTTTTTAGGGTAGGCATTACCGCCATTTTTTGACACGCCCGAGATAAAGGGTCTTAATAGACAGATAGACGGACAACAATCGTATAAGGGTTCCGTTTTTTCCTTGTAAGGTATGGAACCCTAAAAACAAACAGTATTTCAACTTAATTTGACAGTAGCTTCGTATCCAACTCCATCCGGCCGGATAGACTGGAAGCCGATCCAAACATACATATGTACATACTAACCTACCATTTTTGAGGATCTTATGCTGTAGCGGTACCTACCCTTTGGTTGGACATCTAGGCTTATTCACGAAATTTCATGACGCGTTGCGATGTAGTTGCGGTTAAGTTCAAGTTTGGGTGTTCCACCTTTCTTATAATCTTTGAACTGCGCGTAGCAGTAGAATGCGCTCTTATTGTGCTCGTGACGAGAACTTTATACGCTAGCGTATCTGAAAGCGGCCAAAGAATACAAACGTAAACAAACAAACAACACAAACAAACAACAATACAAACGGCGTTGTTTAGATCGAAACTTATCTGCATTCTTTCGTGAATATCCTAATAGGTACCTACACGTGCACGATAAACGTTTGCGCGAATCCACTTGCGCAAAAGGCAATTTGTAGCTCAATTTGATTCGCTTCTGTCTTATGTACGTTTTTAAGTAAATGTCCTGCCTAAATTCAGCAGATGTTTAAACCAAACTAAACCTGGCAAACATACACGAATAGTCACAGACTCGTCTGTTTGCAACGATGTATGGTCGTTGTCTGTTTGTTTACTGATGAGGAACCTACTTATAGGTACTAAAAAGTTTACAAAACTTATGTATGAGTGTATAAATTCCGTTCAGTTTCAGTTGGTTACTCTGAACAACACACAATAGGGTCTCGATCCTCGTTCAAGAAATATTTTAAAGCGGTTGTTGTCATTTCACGAATTAAAAAACAATCAATATTTGCGCGTTATGGTTCAAAATGTTCTTGTTTCACCTACCTGTCTGTTCAGGTGGTTATTATGCGTTAAAGGTATGGGCATGTACCTATGGATTTCATTTATGCAGATTAGATAAAACTGTGTAGCTAAGGCAAACAGAACAGATTAATTTTGTAGTCTGTCTGTACCTACCTTACCTACCTACCTAACTATCCAAGGCACGGCCTCATTACAGTCATAGTCATTACTAACGAAACTGCTCATTTGTCTCAATTAATTCCTCGCCATGATAATAAAGCTTTATTACAGCTACAGCACGATACAACTGTATCACAGTGGATGCGCAAGTCAATTTGTCATATAACGAGCGACATACATGGGTACTTCGAATTTATTCTGTAGAACAAGTTGTATTTTGATTAAAGAGTTTCGTTATGTCGGTTTTTGAATGTTTTAAAAAGGGAACCCAACCCCTAACCAAAAGGATTGAATAAACATATTCATTAATTAATTGATTACTGTTGCCCTAGAAACGTTGCTATAATAACAATAGGTACGAGGCGTACTGTTATAATATCTTTTTAATCAATAAAATAACTACCTGCTATCGCTTCCACTCGTGTCTGGAACAGAATCAAATTGGTCATAAAGTCTATCCCTGCGGTACGCCTACGTCTGTGTTGTACTAAATAGAGAATGTAGGTCGATGCAGCTTCATCTTACATACCTAACTAAGTCCTTCAGGGAGAAGTCACAAAATCATTTAGAGAAGAAACAAAGAACCAAGTAAAAAGAAAAAGTTGCATACTTACTTAATTTCTTTTGAAGCGACTGTTATGTAGCACATAGTTAATAAATATCTAAAAACACTGGTAAATTTATGGTAATAACTAATAAGTATTAGTGTTTCTTTTTTTAGGTCATCTCCAATCGTTACTAATGTAATTACTATCTTAGTGGAAATGTCCCGTACAACTCCCCCGGACTACCAAAATAGATCGAATTAGTCATCGAATAAAATGTTGGGTGTGCTGTTCGGAGTTTCTTTGTTCGGGACTCTGGAGTTTCTCGGAAATTTATGAGCCGGTTTAATGGATGTTGTTTTTAGGGTTCCGTACCCAAAGGGTAAAAACGGGATTACGGGACCCTATTACTAAGACGCCACTGCCCGTCTGTCTGTCTGTCACCAGGAACTGATGAACCGTGAGACAGTTGAAATTTTCACAGATGATGTCTTTCTGTTGCCACTATAAAAACAAATACTAAAAACTGAATAATATTTAAGGGGGCTCCCATTCAACAAACGTGATTTTTTGCCGTTATTTGCTCGATATTAATAACGGCAACAGGTAGACGCTTAAAATATTTGCAGAATAGGTATCTACTTAGTTGTATATTCACTTTAAAATAAATAATGAAATTTAAATAAAATAAATGAAGGGGGCTCCGCTCCCATACAACAAACGTAATTTATAATTGTGTAGTGTTAAATATTGTACGGTGGTACGGAACCAACGTTAGAATTAATTAAAAATGTTGCTAAATAGAAGAGTACAACTATGACGTAGCATGACAACTGAATAGAGGTATTACCACAGATTGTAGATCTATATCTGTGGGTATTACGTTTAGTCGGTGAACGAAGTCACGTGGTTTTTTTGTTTACCTTTATTTAAATACCTAAGCCTATGGAGTATAGTGGCTCTAATATGTTTCTGAAATATGTATGTATAAAACAAAACCTACCTAACCTATCCGAGGCGGGTTATCAAAAATTTTGAGCTACCTAGCTACGCTCGCTCTTCTCACGGTCAATTGCTTTCATGTCTACAATAGGCCGATTTGTATAGAATTCATAAAAATAATGAAGTCTATATTCTATGCACACGGTATAAAATAATCTATAAATTCGATTTCCTATTAACATATCTTTCTAATTTTGTTACAGATGGAGCTTTAGTCTATTCCGTCGTGGTTTCAAACATGGTCTTACCGTGGATGACCTGTGGAAGGCCCGAGACGGCGACCACTCCGGTCGGCTGGGTGACCGCCTCGAGCAGGCATGGCAGGAAGAACTTGACACTGCCAAGAAAAAAGGAATCAAGCCATCCTTCTCGAAGGCCATTGTCCGATCGTTTTGGGTGGAGTACTTATTGTGTGGTCTGATTGTCGGTTTATTGTTCATCTTTTTATGGTAAGTCTTGTCTTTTACAATAATATTCTTTCTTGTACCAGAAAGTAGATAGAGTTTGCAAAGTAGCCATATCATACTACTACGAGAAAGAGAGTCAAATATTTTCTAAGTTTACACCCGTCACAAAATAATTGTAATCTCGGAAGGAAATAAGGGTTGGGTTGAGCGGAGGTGTACCGAATGGTATTTTATTTAGATTTGTTTCCTACTATGAACATAATTCTGTGGTTGTATTGCACAGTGCACAAGACAGAGATCGGCAGCGGGCAAAGGTCGATTTCAATCAGTCTTGCGTTCTCAATGAAGCGCTGTACTGTGTACCTACAACCGTTACGTACCAAGTCATGAATCAAACATGTGGACTAATTGTGATAATAAATACAAGATTATTATAATAAATGACATATAAACAAGCATGCTGATTTTGTTTTTATTTTATTTTCAGGCCTTTAATTCCATTCACACTAGCGTTATTCATAAATTATTTTTCTGAGGACAAAACCCCAGAAAGTTATAGAAATGCACATATTTACAACTTTCTTATGAATATTTTGAGTATAGTGACATCTTTGATGCTCAATCACATTCAGTTAAGTCAAGGACGCGTAGGAATGAGAGTTAGAATAGCTAGCTGTTCATTGTTATATAGAAAAGTAAGTATACCTACTGATTAATTTCATACCTTTTTTTTATGAAGCTTGGGGGATTTGAGTGTCTCACCGCTTCACTAATTTTACCATAAAATTTCATATATGTACGAGATAATGTGCAATTACGTGCATGAGAGACAAATAACTTAGCCCTAACTTTTATATGTTTTTTATTTTAGATATTAAAACTCGATCGCACAGGGTTAAATAAAACGGAGCCAGGCCAGGTGATCAACCTGATGTCCAATGATGTGAATCGTTTTGATATGGTGGCTCTATTCCTGAACTACTTGTGGGTCATGCCCATCGTGGTGCCAGTGGTGTCGTACCTCGTGTGGCAGCACGTGGGCTGGGCTACCCTCGCCGCGCTCACCGTCATATTTCTACAAACTGTACTCGTCCAAGGTAAATCAAAATCACTGTACATTACTACGGTCGATGTGCTATTATTGATCGAAGGTCGATGATGACATTTTTATTGTACCCCGACTAAGATAAACACTCGTCGTGTGCAAATGATAAATAAATACCTACCTTAGCACAAAAGGTTGCGTGATGATGATGTCGGATGAGAAGCATTTGCGTCTAAAACAGTTACACAATTGAATGAATGTGTAGGTACAAATAATTGAGTACTTTTATCAGACGTGCATGAAATGACTTCCTTTGCAATTTGTAATCTGAAAACATTTTTCTAATCAACTAATGTGTACTTATTTCTAGCATATTTAAGTAATCTTCAAGGAACTCTACGAGGAAAAATTGCAAAACGCACAGATGAAAGGGTAAAGGTGATGAGCGAGCTGGTGAACGGCGTGCAAGTCATCAAAATGTATGCTTGGGAGAAGCCTTTTGAAAGGCTGGTAGATAAACTGCGGAAGTAAGTACGGCCAATCTAAAAGATAAAAAATATGAATAATAAGACCTTTTTTGCAAGTTCATCTTGGATTGTGAATAACAGTCTACAGTTCGTTCATAGTTATTTTACCTCCAGCAGCAACCGCACCTTTTTTTGGCAACCTTATTGTGACGAGAATAAAATTGCACAGTGATTTTGACAGACCTTCAGTAGCAGCAACCCAGCAGCAACCTTATTAGAATGAGAATAAAGATCACTGTTTATTTTTCTTCATCTGTGTTTGTATAGATATTTACATAATATAAGCTAACATACCAACTATAATAATATGTAAAATTAAATGAAAAAATAAACAAAATAGTCATCAAAGAATTCGTCCGCATCGCTGTCAACAGGAACAGTGCCCAAAAGGCTGGCAGCATTGCAACGTTGTATGACAATGCTAATTCTTTGGCCAAGAACTAGTCAGCCCTCTGGTCACGTGAATTTGACAGTGATGTAAAATCAGAGGTAAAATAACTTAGATGAAAGTCGTTATCAGGTCAGTAGCCAAAAAAAAAAAAAATTCTGAAGGGACTGTACTTAATACCACAACCACATTGTTGCCCATTATATATGTCATGTATTGTGTATGTCGTTTGTTGGAGATCCTAAATAAATAAAGACTATTCCTAACGATGATAATGTTTTTTGTTAGGTTAGAGGTGAGCTTCGTGATGCGTACGTCTATGATCAAAGGGTTCTCCACGGCGCTGAGCGTGTTCACGGAACGCTTTATCTTGTTCTCCGCCATCGTCGCGTTCGTACTCTTAGGCGGCGACATCCGAGCCGAAATCACATTCTCCCTCGTTCAATACTTCAATCTACTCCAACTCGCCTGTAACATATTTTTCCCATTGGCGCTCGCATTTCTGGCAGAAACGAAAGTCTCCATCAGACGGCTTGAGGTAAACCGCAAATGACGTACTTATCTAATATTGAAATACGGATGTTCTATGTTTATTTTTAGTACCGAACGATAGGTAAGTATATACATTCAAACGTTTTATGTTCTATTCAGGAATTCCTGTTGTTGGATGAACTGACGCCCGAGAAGCTAGTGCCAGCTATTGATTCGAAGGCGATAATAAGCAATGGTACTGAGAAGGAAAAACCGAAGCATACAGGCTTGGTGCTGAATAGATTGAGTGCAACCTGGCAACCTGAGGCGATAGTGAACACCCTGAGGAACATCACGCTTACTGCCCAGCCTGGGGAGTTCGTCGGCATCGCCGGATTAGTGGGCTCTGGAAAGGTATTACTAGCATGTATAATTAAACCTCGTTTAGTTAAATGAGAAGGCCTGCATCGTCTTTGCCATAACTTCTAACGTACCTATCTTTATAGTCTGAATATCACTAAGTAGGTACCCATTGCCCACTGGTACACAAGAAACAACTACGAGCGCTTCAGTACCTACTTACTCATTAAGTAATTATTTACGGGTTCTATGTCAAGAATAATGACTAAACGTACTATTGTCACTTCCTTATTGTCCTCGGCATACCGTCGCCACTACTAACACAAACAGATCCATCATCACTTATGTATACACATAAGTTATTGTATTTTTATACACTATCTATTTTTTTTTCTTGTCCCATTTAGTCGACCCTGCTCCAGGTAATTCTGGGTGAGCTGTCTCCGTCGCAGGGTACGATATCGTTGGGCGGCGCAAGAGTCTCCTATGCCAGTCAGGAGCCTTGGCTCTTTGTAGCTACCGTCCGTAATAACATTCTCTTTGGACTGCCGTATGACCGTATTCGTTATAAAAAAGTGAGTTAATTCAATATGTTAATCAAATAATCTGCTATTATCGAGTAAAATCTATCATTTTGCGACTTGACCTATCAGTACGCGTAACGCCAATGTTTCATGTTTTAGAAGTAGATTATTGTCAAATCAGCTGCTCTACTTTGTAACCGCTTCTTGCTTATTAGATTTAAAAATAAATACTCATACATTAAAAATGTTATGTAAAAGGTAGTCAGTGCGTGTGCACTGGTGCGTGACTTCGAGCAGTTGCCTGCAGGCGACTCGACTCTGGTGGGCGAGCGCGGCATCAGCCTCAGCGGCGGACAGCGCGCGCGCATCGGGCTCGCCAGGGCTTGCTATAGACAGGTAACTAACGGGTGTAAAAAGAAGCTACACGAAGAGTTTCTTTTTCTTTTTAGGACCATATCTGGGAACCTTCTGGCTATGGAGATATTGAAGGTCAAAATTCCAACTTTTTCTGATGTTTTTTTACGAAAACACATTTTAATGTTACTATAAGCATCCTTATGTACAATGTTTTCTGTGCATTACATTGCGGGTTACCATAAACAGTTTGTGAAACCAAAAATGAAAGTCGTTTCTCCAGCAATTATTTTTGTGCAATGTAATTTAGTTTGATGTACAGAATGCGTAGTTGACGGCTATGTGATGGGTCTTGTTACACCCTGTATATTACTACACACAACACAGTACAATTGTACAGTGTATCTGTGTAATACAACGTTGTGGTTATAGTTACGAAAGGTCGTGCAATCAATTTCCATTTTATAGTCAACAGACTTTCGTTGCTGACCATACCTAAGTGTGCGTTGCTGTACTTGTAGCCAAATGGTTGCAATGGCTTTCGTTGGGCGCAGTCATGGTTTCTAAACAAAGTGGATGACGCATGGCGTAACGATAAGGGTGGTTAGTCGTTAGACATACTTATTTTCCAAGTTGTTTAAACTAGGGGTAGGTAGGTACAGCTTATAAAACTCCAGATATACCTGCGGTTTAGAAGGGTTGTGTCAACGTTTGTTTGCTACACTCCTCGAAATATGAATTAAAAAAAAACAACAAAGGGGGAATTCGGATTAAGGACAGAATATACAATACGTAGGTACTTTAGAGGTAGGTAAGCAAATAGCTCAACAATGAATTGTTTGTTGATAATATTATTTGATCAACGATAATCGTTGAACGATAACGTAGTTGTCGAAGCATTTATGGATTAAAGATGTTATTTAGGTTTGTTTGTTTTTCCGTCAGTATTATTATGTGTCTACTGTTTACAGATAGCGCCATCCACGAAGACGTGCCCCACTCTTCTTCCTAATCACACAGTACAAGTGTGCAACATTCCGCTAGTGTTTTAGTTTTGTCGGTGGGTAATTAGTGTGTATCAAAAAACACTAGCAGAATTAACTAGCGATAGCTACTAGCGATTAGTAAGAAGAGTGGGGCGCGTCTTCGCGGATGGCACTATCTATACCTACCTTAACAATAAAGAAGATAATAGTCGTAAAGACAAATAAATCGATAAGCTCATTGGCACTTTCGAGTTTGGGTCATATTGATAAGATTTCCTCGTTATTCATGTCTACAAATTGTCTGCTGCTTTATCAAGAATTCAATTGATACGAAAGAGTCCTGGAAACTTATTACAGAAAACCTTTATTGTAGGTTGATAATTAAGTTCTCTCTAGTGCTTCGACTAGGATGTACCTACGATATAGCATCAGAGGCGGCGTAAAGCGTGGGCGACGTGGGCCATCGCCTACGGCCTCGCTCTCCTAGGGGCCTCGCACGGACTCGCACCTCGAAGGCAGGACGAGCAAATTTTTTCGTCGCGTTTAAACGATGAAACTTCAGTGGCTACTAGTAAACCCCTCGAGATTGGGATCATAAGATTCGTTTTGAAGATTTCAATATATTGCACTTGGTGTCGAGCTTTAAACACTTTCAATATTTCCTACCTATTATTTACGAGTATGATATTTTTTTTTGTAGCTTTTTGATTGTCCATAATAGTTACCTAAATAAAATATATCAATTTAAATTGTTTTTCAAATCCATCTTTTTGCGTTACCGCCTACCGCGAGGGCCTCGCAAAATGTATGTTGCCCACACGAAATTAAGCTCTTGCTCCGCCACTGTATAGCATATGATGGCTACAATGCTGCTAGAGAATTTTGACAGGTCTCCTGGGCATGCGATCTGAAAGCGATCATGCCGACTATCACTTAACCCTGGTAAGATCAAGAAAAAGCTAGTCTGCCAGTAAATTAAGCGATATAAATGGCCGAAATTAGTTACGTCCCATCATAATGGACATGACTCTTATCCCTCTTTTCACTGACACTAGACGACACCTAAATTCATGCCTAAATAAAAGCGAGCTTTTAGATATCAAACGCTCGGCTCAGCGTCGAAAGTTGATTTCGAATATCGTTGAAAACATAGATGGTGCTTGCTGTCAGTGGAAAGAGCCATTAGGGCCCAAGTAATGAGTTACACGAAGATGTAGGTAGTAATGCGGTGATACCCTAACTAGGTATCTTTAGTCACAAGTTGAAAATTGCTCTTCGTGAATTTTGCTCTGCCGAGGCGAAGCAGCTGTGTAGAGTCGAAGTAAATAGGGCATATTCATTACGTTTCAATTGATAGGTATTTGAATAAACTTACCTATTATTTCTACATTGAAACAGGCTGTGCGTTTTTGGGGGAGTTGCATAACGATCTAAAAACATATCATCCATATTTTATTTACCGAATTGAGTTTTGGGATTTCATTTGTTTATTCCGTTCGCTAACAGGCCGACATCTACCTGCTGGACGACCCTCTCTCCGCCGTAGACACCCACGTGGGCAAGCACCTGGTGTCCGAGTGTGTGATGGGGTTGCTGCGACACGCCACGCGCATCCTCGTCACGCATCAGCTACACCACCTCAAGACCGCGGACAAGGTCGTCATCCTGCACAATGTAAGTCTCCAAACATTTAATACACAGTCAAGTACCAGAATGGGTGATGCTGATGCCCATCAAATACGAATAGCGACTTTATCGCAGCGCCATCATCTCTCAATAAAACTGCCGTCCATGTGAACAATGGATAGTCGATAGATTGATACCTAATCAATCAATAACATACGCATTGACAATTGTGTCATGCGCAGTGCCTTATCAATCCGGTCTATCATTATTTATTATCCAATAATAGTCTCCGATAAAGTTTTTTTATGAATGATAGTCCAAGCATATTTTTTCACGCATCATCAAGATGATGCGTGTCCAAGGACAAGGTTTTTTTTAAGCTTCCGAGAAAAACTGATGGATTAGAAATCATGAGCACGCGTTAGGTGTACACGTGACTACATGACTAGCATTGTCCGTTGTATATATTGCTTATCACTACACACTTCACGTCAAGCGTTTGCACAAACCCTCAATCAGTATGGCTGATTGATACATATATAGGTACTTACCTACTTATACCTACGGGTTTTACACAGGTGACTATATAGCCGCTCAGCGGCGCTGGAACATCGAAATTCCCCAACGCCCCGCAGGTGGCTAAAATCGCAAGTTCCTAAGTCTTGTAGGGTAGGTTTCGACTTTTGTCGTGCGGCGACATGTCACATGCGGTGGGTGACTAAACTTAATCGTGAAAATGCTCAGACGGAGGCGATCGCACGCCGCATGAACGTCGAAATTTTGATCCAAAATGAACTAGACCAGTGGCGGCGAAGGTACCATACAACTCGATTCCCACCGGCTTTCCTTCGAAAATTCAGAACATAACCACACTGTAGTCAATTCATAACTAAAATTCTTTTTAGCATTTTTTTTTGCTCCGGCTTACCTCTGTCATAAATTCACCCTTCGCCACTGAACTAGACACCAATTATTTTCGGCCTGTGTAAAAATAGGGTAGTGATTCGTCTTGTTAGGCAATTTGGTAAGCGACCTGCAGTCGCAGGGCAAAAATCGACCTAAGTAGAAATTGACCTTAATTAGTAGTAAATCCCCTTCATTAAAAATGTGTGATCGGTTTTGCCGATTGCTTGATTTAGATTCAATAATCAGCCGTACCTACTAATACTGAAAGATCTTCACAACTCGTGTAAGACAAAGGAAACTATTTGTAATATGATTAATTTGTAATTACTTAATTTAATGCTATCTTGTTAAATAAGTATTTACGGAAGGATTACTTCGCTTCTTGGTACTTACACGGCAACGCTTGAAAGCGCAATGTGATTTGCTATTTTATTAGTGGGTCTTGACTGTCTTTGCATCACGCTCATTGAGACTGATAATTTGGCAATTTATAGCAGAAGTAATTAATTAGATCTATTTTAGTGTTCTGTGCCAAAAATCGTGAAACGGAACACATGTATCTATTTATAGTAGGTTTTTCGAAACGAAACACCTACCTAATTTGATATAAACACCGAGATAATCTGAATGTTATTTCTGGGGCGAGTTTTTACTAAATAAAAGTTATTTTTAATTTAATATACTTATATGCATATTCTTATATTCGTGTGTAAAAAAACATATAAAACGCGCTCCACGCTTTTTATTTGAAACAATAAGAAAAAACAAACCAGCCAAGTGCGTGTCGGACCACGCACAATGAAGGGTTCCGTAGTTGGAATGAATTTATCCCAAGAACAAACTTAACATTGTAGTTGAAATTTATGTTCTCCCATACACACAGTGGTCCGGATTTGAAAAAAGGTGGACTTAGGAACAAAAGTCATTATTTTGATTTGAAAAAAATTGTATTCGATAGGAAATTTGATTTACATTAACAAACGTCATATTCAATTTTTCGATATATTGACTCTAACATGTTGAAAAAAAAATATTACGAAAAAAATGTATGGGGCAAGATTGATTTTATTTTTTTTCTCGGTTTGTTCAAAAGTGTTAGCTGTGAAACCTTTTATATATTGTTAAACTCATTTTGTACTTTAACCCTATAATTAAATTATTTGCAACTACTTGCAATCTCGGAGTGAAATCGCTGTTGAAATTCCAAAATTTTAACTTTATTTTTCTAAGGCTGTGAACGTTTTTAGTTGCATTTGTCCACATCAGTGTTGTGGTTTCTCAATACTTTTTTAATATATTGCGCCCACAAATGATGATTTTAGCTCTAGGAGTGTATTCCGTGAATGAATTAAATATTAAATAAAATTTCAAAAAAAGCATTACGAAAGCTATATCGAGGTGCCCCTTATTAGTATTGGGTTTATGTTATTGGTGAATCTTCTATCAACTGTACTTAAGCTTTAAACTTACCCTTGCATCTCTACTTTAAACTTACCCTTGCATCTCTACTTTAAACTAAATTAATATCGACGGGTAATAGCCGTCACCCGTCGATATTAATGTGCTTATTTTTACTTTCCCTCAGAAACTTGAAACATATGCTACCCCTGAAAAGGGCTGTTGTGTTGCTCTTAAAGAGCGTGTAGATAAGACAGTCCCAAAAGAACTTGAGTGTGACCAAAGTCACAGAGACACCATCTGCAGCTACCTGCAATGTATTTCTAGCTAAGCCAAGTGAGATGACCTGCCACAAATGTTTTCAAGACCTGTTCGAGATGATGTCTACCAGTATGGACTTTCGACTCTTCACTTGTGGATTAGAAGCATGGAGTGTCTGCTGCACATCTCTTACAACTTGGATTTCAAGATGTGGTGTGCACGAGGCGAGAACAAGAATCTTAAACAGGCAAGGAAAGACATGACCCAGCGTGAGTTCAAGGAACAAATGGGGCTGTTGATAGACATCGTCAAGCAGGGTTTTGGAACTACCAACCTACCAAGAAAATTCTTCAGGAAGTACGAAAACACTGCTGAAATCACGAAGATAGATGCAGATTTGATAAAACACTTTGCAGTTATCTTACAGGTTTTATCTTCTGGAAGTCGTATCAACATCGAAGGATTCCGGGCATACTGCAGGGAGACAGCTGAGCTTTTTGTGCATCACTATCCCTGGTATCACATGCCAGCCAGTGTGCATAAGATGTTGATTCATGGTGCTGATATTTGCAAGCACTTCTCTTGCCTTCCTATCGGGATTTTATCCGAAGAGGCAGCTGAAGCAAGGAACAAGGACTTCCAAAGTACAAGAGAGCATCACACAAGGAAAATGGGGAGGACACTTACGAATGAAGATATTTTACATAATTTTCTAATTACTTCAGATCCTTACATATCGCACATCAAGCCGAAGTTGGATAAATACAAGAAATTGAGTTTTTTTCCCGAAGCTGTGCAGCTCTTAGCAGCCGAAGAGACTGTGTTATCTACACGCTCTTTAAGAGCAACACAACAGCCCTTTTCAGGGCTAACATATTATGTTTCAAGTTTCTGAGGGAAAGTTAAGTATGCTAGTAAAAATAAGCACATTAATATCGACGGGTGACGGCTATCACCCGTCGAATTATGAACTTTGATTTTAGTTTAAAGTAGAGATGCAAGGGTAAGTTTAAAGCTTAAGTACAGTTGATAGAAGATTTACCAATAACATAAACCCAATACTAATAAGGGGCATCCTCGATATAGCTTTCGTAATGCTTTTTTGAAATTTTATTTAATATTTCATTAATTCACGGAATACACTCCTAGAGCTAAAATCATCATTTGTGGGCGCAATATATTAAAAAAGTATTGAGAAACCACAACACTGATGTGGACAAATGCAACTAAAAACGTTCACAGCCTTAGAAAAATAAAGTTAAAATTTTGGAATTTCAACAGCGATTTCACTTCGAGATTGCAAGTAGTTGCAAATAATTTAATTATAGGGGTAAAGTACAAAATGAGTTTAACAATATATAAAAGGTTTCACAGCTAACACTTTTGAACAAACCGAGAAAAAAAATAAAATCAATCTTGCCCCATACATTTTTTTCGTAATATTTTTTTTTCAACATGTTAGAGTCAATATATCGAAAAATTGAATATGACGTTTGTTAATGTAAATCAAATTTCCTATCGAATACAATTTTTTTCAAATCAAAATAATGACTTTTGTTCCTAAGTCCACCATTTTTCAAATCCGGACCACTGTGATACATTGCAACTGCTTTAAGTTGGTCGACTATTACTTGTAAAGCCTACTTAGCTGTGATAGTTTTCCTTTTAATTTCGTTATACATATATTGTAGTATACTAGGTGCTGCCGTACATTTTTTCACATATCCAAAAGTAACCATTTCGCTTGCAGGGACACCTAACTCAATAAAATTTGCACTTATTTCCATTGATACTTATATGCTTATTTCACAAACAGATCCATGAATCGACAAATGGTTTTCACAAACCCGCAATATGTGGGTAGGCGAGAAAAAATAAAACATCCCCACTTTACGTGTACAGTAGCCAGTAGGTAGGTAGTAGGTACACTAAAAAATTTTTGAAGAGAAAACTTCTTTAGCGGCGTTGTACACTTTTTTTTGTAATGGGTAAAAAATGTTAAACTCGCGTCAGGACACGTGACCGTCAGGACACGTGACCTGATCGAAAATTCGTAAGACGGATGGAGAGTAGACAGCCGGCGCGGCGTAGGAGAGGAAGTATCCCCCTCTCTTTCTACGGCGCGGCGAAAATGTATGCCTGCTGTTTCGTTTAGGCGGCGCGGCGCAGGGCGCTTGCGCAAATCTTCGTGTGTGTTTATGTTACAGCGTGCCACGCGCATCCATGGATGGTGACAGCTGATGGCTCGACCGTCTGGGTAGTGGCCACATTGCTGTGTATTCGTAAAATTCGTGTATGTAATATGGAAATTGAACAAAGTGCATCTATTAATGAAAAAAGTGACGAAGAAATAGCGAAAGAAAATTAGTTATATTAATTCAATTAATAGTTGATTTATTTCAACGTTAATATTCAAGTTTTCACTTCTGCCGGCACTCCCGGAGTGCAACCCGTCTTTTTTTTATGATTTTATTTTACCACTTTGTCGGCGTGATTAATATAGGTACTATACTTATATCCATGCTAAATTATAGCTTTCAAGTACTAATAGTCTCTGTATACATTATATCGTAAGACAACACAGCATCAACAGCTGAATTTAACTTTCAGCTGATATCTTTATAAGTGTAAAACGAAACTACATATTTGTATAACATATCAACTCATGATTCCTGTAGGTAAACTACATGATTGCACAAGTAATTGACTCGATAAACAGTAGGTACGTTTTATTGTAGAAAACTAGACTATCTATTAATTATATCTATTCTGGTACGGTCATCATCGAAAGTATTGACTTTCAGTTTTTATTAATAAGCAAAATAGGTCGGTACCTATACTGAAATCGAGGAGGGGGGGTGGAGGGGGGTTCAGGGGATCAGACCCGAATAACTCGAAAATTAAACGGAATAGATGTAGTACCTACTTGAAATGTTTTGTGGCATGTTTTCAATTTCAACCTGTAGTAAATAGTTAAGTATGTAAAAAGGGTTACTGTCCTACACGCATGTGTAAAACCTCCTTACTATGTGTAAAACTGATAAACTTCAATAGAATCTCTTAACTTGCTTTTTATAAAGATAATTACTAAGAGAAACCGCCTCGTTGCTGGATAATTAATAGGTACTCAATGATTGTAACCTAATAAATAAAATAAAAAATAAAGGAATTTAAATAAGTAAAAAGTCTGGTGATCTATTCAAAATATTATTCTAGCTAAATAAAATAAAAAAAAAAAAACCTGAATTGAACGTAAACATATTGCCGTTACTTGTTTGTCAATTAACTACACTACACTGCATCAGACAGCAATTTATATTAATGGTGGTAGGTAGACGCGCAGTTGCGTTTAGTGTAAATAAAGAAAATGTCATTGCACTTGTACTATGCCCTATTTACTGTCACAGAATACTTACCCCCTTATTCATAAAACTTATCAAACCTATTTTAGTTAAAATGGGGTTTGTCTCTTTCTTACATACAGAAATGTCAACGTGACAGATAAAGACAAACGTTCTATAAACCTATTTTAGCTAAAATAGAGATAAAATAGGATTATGAATAAGGGGGTTAATAGACTGTGGCTAAGGCAACGCATACTTACTTTTATCATAACAATACAGGCCCATCACAAAACGGTAGCATGCTTTGTTCATTGTTTCGGTATTCACAGAAATTAACGACTGATAGAGTTGAACCTTTGTAATAGAACAAGAGTTTCCAGTCTAATAAAGTACCTAAATGATAGAAGCCGAAATACCATTTGGGGACAAAATACAATAATAAGTGGACTATAAAAAATGGCATTACTTACAACATTTTTGTTTCTAAAACTTTCTTTATTATTGGCCCAGCACCCTAATTGCATAACATACTATCTATCAACCACTATCTGAATATTTTAGAATATTTTTTTAAGGACATTGCTAATCCTTTGCTTAAAACATTTGTATGCTCAACAACGTAAGTTGTAACGCAATGAATATTGTTGAACTGTCAAAATAAAAGCGATTGCTACTGATCAGGATCACTCATCATCCGCCTATAGCCTTTTCCCAACTATGTTGTTGGGGTCGGCTTCCAGTCTAACCGGATGCAACTGAATACCAGTATTTTACATGGAGCGACTGCCTATCTGACCTCCACAACCCAGTTACTAGGTAATACGATACCCCTTGTAAGACTGGTTGTCAGATTTTCGAGCTTCTGACGACCCGGAACGACTGTCAAAGATCCACGAATGACAACCGGGACCAACGGCTTAACGTGCTTTCCGAGGCACGGAGGGGTCTTGGTATGTAAAGACGGTCACCCATCCTCGGACCAACCGTGGCAAGCGTAGTTTAACCTGATCGATCGACCCGTATGGCTGTTATTATTTAGCCACAAGCCCTTATTATTTAGCCACAAGCCCCTCTGCTACTGATCGCTATCAGTAGCAATCGCTTTCATTTTGACAGTTGCACACAATTTTTGGTAGTTGCGTAACACACTTGTTTGTGCAATTACCCCGGGCGGCTGTGGGCCGCTGCAGGAGGACAATAATAAAGAAAGTTTTAAAAAGGCCTGTTGATAACCATAAAGGCACGAACAAGTGCATTGGTCACCACCACCAACAACGCTGCCACGATTACTCAAGTACCGCACCGTTATCGTGTTGGTGATTTCAAATATTCGTGACAATCATTTGAATCGACTGTTTTGACATCCGTCGACAGGCAGATTTTTATTAAGTAACCGATTTGTAGAAAAGGAAGAGATTCTCAATTTATTTTGTTTGTTTCAAAAGTTTTTACTTTGTAATAAAGTTCAAACTCAAACTCAAAATTCAACTCAAACTCAAAGCATTTATTTCAATTAAACCATTACAGGCACTTTTGAATTGTCAAAATTAAGTAGTCGGTCAGTTAGTCAGAAAGTTGAAGCTAGTCGCCCATTCCAAAGCGTAGATCTCTATGGAGAAGAACGGGCAAGAAACTCCATGGACACTCTTTTAAATCAAGATATTACAAAATCCTGAGTACATTATTCTTGTTGCTTCTATATGTGAGAACAATGTAAAAAAACACACAAATGAAGAGACAATACAAGAAATAAGATTAAAAATAAACCTTGGCAGTTAAGAGATGACCAGTCTCAACCGACGGCGTCCGTTCACGAACATGACGCATGGATCAGCACCATCCAGCTCAACCATTTTGTAGGGAACCGAATGATCCAACACACGCGCCACCATCAGTTCAATCATCATAACAGGCTGTTTATTATTCATGATTGAAATTCTGCGTTATCATTTACATTATGCTGAATCACGCTGATTCATCGAATCGAGAACATGACGCGAATATAGATTGCGACTTTGCGAGTACTTACGTATGATCTACCATATGTTATGTAGTTACATAACTTGTTTATATATAGTTATATATAAACAAGTTATAAACCTTACCTATGTCAATATGTTAGCTGACTGTTAAAAAATATTATTATAAGATACCTAATACGGGCAAGGACGCGCGACGTTACCTTGTATAGGTATTTGTATTTCATCCAAGTAAGCAAACATAACAAGTTCGAATACTTTTTTATAACAATAATTGGGTACTGTGACATCGGAGGGACGCTAACCTATGACGCTAACTGTACGCACGGCTACACATCAAGCTATACCACAGATTACTTCTGTGGCTATACATTATAACCAGTATAAGCTGACTTCTGATTGTACGAAAAACCTAAACAATGCGAGGTCAGCTAAACGTAGGACTATTAAGTATTCTGTGCTAAAACTGAAATGTATCTATAGCTTGAGGTGTCGCCGTGTGTACTAGCTAGGATTAATGAATAAAAGACTATTTACCTTTATATATCTATCGTAATTTATTGTTATGATGATCTTTTTAAAATTTATAACCTTTTTACATCTTTGTCCCTTGGCTTGTCAGCCAAATCTGACAACTACCGTTTTCTATTCTCGACTTGTAGTCGCGTTTATCTTTTAAGTAATCTTATGCCATTATCTTAAAATTACCAAAAAGGTTGCATGCCAGTCAGCATCAAAAGTCGATTAACACTGTCATTTTTACATGTTATTAAATTGACAAAAATTTTATCAATAAACTGCTTTTTAGCTTTTCACATAATATCAGAGTTTATATTCTATAAAAAATTCTTCTGCTGCAATTTTGAACAAATATTTTGCTCAATAACTAAGATTAAAAAAACTGAATTGTTAATCGACTTTTGTTGCTGACTGTACCTAGGTACATCATGTCACTATGCTCTAAAATACCATTTTGTTTCTCTCAGGGCGAAATAGAGACTTCAGGCAGTTTCGACGATGTGTCGCGATCACCGCTTTTTGCTGAGCTGCTCCAGGAGGAAGAGCAGCCCGATGAGCCGAAATCACACCTTCGACAGAGAACACTTTCTATCCAGGTAGGTAAGCAGGCAGTGCGTGCACTACCCATTTACAAATACTGCCAAATTATATGTAATTGCACCAAGGCTTTTTTGCTAACTGTACAGTTAGTAAAAAAGTCAATGACTTTTTTGAATTTTGCTTTACTTATAACTCATTATTTTGGAATTTTGCTTCATCATAATAGTTTTGTAAGAAAACGATTACATAACAATTTAATGCATATTGTGACATGTCGTCATAGTGACCGTTTATTATATTTTGATACAAACAATTTTGTACATTTTGTTAGGTATTTTCTGTTAGATCAGGAACATGTTTCTTCCCAAGAAAAGTCAACATGTCTTTGTTAGCTTACAATAGGTATACACGCAGTTATTGATAATTTAACTGAAACAGTATTATCTAGTACCTACTTCTAATTAATTCATTCTTCAAATGAGAAGCATACCTAATAAAAATATTTGACTATATCAGATATCACCAAAATATAAAACGGTTCTCTGGTAAAATCCTATACGTAAAAGTGTTAATAGATAAATATCATAATTACAGATACATATATGTTTTTGTGAAACCTGGTTAAAACCTGTTAGTTAATCATTTTTCAGTTGCCAACTTGCCATGCAGTGCGTAGGTAGGTACAACGGGTCCTCAATAGGGGGTGGCACTTTGATATTATTTAATTGTTGTTTTAGACATTAAGAAAGAAAGGATATCACTGCTTGCTCTGTTGATCGCTTGTGTGAGGTAGCATGTGCAGAGGTTGAAGGTCATACTTTCTTATGTGTTTATAGACCACCAGCCTCTTTGTCATCATTTTTGATCATAATGAAAGAAAAACAATTTTTTTTTTAATAATGATAGTAAATTAATGTGGTACTGTTTGTTGCAGTCACATACAAGTACTACCAGTACTTTACAAGACGGTGGTTTACCAGAGGAGGCTGATCAGGAGGAGTCTGCCGAGTTAACAGGAACAGGTAATTTGAATCGTGAACTAACGAACAATTTTCACTAATGAGTACAGTTTTGCCACATAAAGTACAGGCCCCTGTCTGTTTAAATATAAGTACACTAAGCTAAATTCAAATGGATTTTTTCTTATAATATTTGACACAATTTTAATATGATTTCAATGGATGGTTTAGCAGAAAAAGGCGTTTGAAATATTTTCTAAAATGTATTGGTACATTTAAATTCGTGATTTGTTATCTTGGAGGTCTGCTGTGTTCACAAGTCTGTGCTTTTAAGTTTTTACCTAACTGTATGCCATACATCTAAAAAAGCATCTAAGTAAATGCATCCAGCGATTGGAAAAACATCCTAACATTACCACCAACGTGAACACAATAGATTATCTACCTACGTATCTATTTGTGGTTTTTCTTTCTACACATTGCTGATCAAATCACCAATATAATTCTAAGATAACTTGGCGTTTTTATTTACCGACATAGTCTGATTGTCATAATTTAGTTAAATTGATTTCCTGATAGTTAACGGTGAATCGGTAGAAATGCGTAGATAATCAATCTACTTTAAATTATCATTTATCTAAAGTGATAGCGCGACGACTGTCGTCCTCGAGATGATGCTAGCAAAAAATAATTCAATAGACGTAGCGTCATCGTCATCAATATGTATGTTGTAATAATTAGATTCTTTTATTGATTGTATTCGGATGCGGATTTACTATAAACTACAATTTCGAAGGTACTGCCGGTCTATTCTGTAAAAATCTCACCGTGAAAACTTAGGTGAAGTGAGCTTGAAGTGAAATCCTACCGAAGGGAATCTAGAGATTGTTGCCGATTCTTGTTCACAAACTAAATTACATTTAAGTTCAGTGCATCTTTTTCTGTCTTTGATGCTTTTCGTTTTTTTTTTTTTTCTTTCTTTGTTAGATTAATTTGACAAGACTAAACTAAAATGTATAGTTCTGTTCTTTCCTTAAAGGTCTAGCGTAGCATGCGTCGTTCATACAAACGTAATAAAATATATACCATAATTATTTGTAAATCAAACACATGTAGGTACTTATTTAAAGACGAGTTATGAAAAAAATAAGGTTTATATAGGAAATTCTCATATCTCGTCTTTATTTTATCTCGAGAGTCCTTTCAAAATATATATTTGGGAACCTAGATATTCTGTAATCCAATCGGAATAAATACACACTAAGTACATTGAGAATATATTTGATTTACAAATTATTTTGGTAGGTACCTATTACGTTTGTAGGAACTACGCATGCTCCGCCGGCCCCTTAATGAAATAGAAAGAAAAAGATGCACTGAACTTAAATTTAGTTTGTGAACACGGGAATCGGCACCATTGGCAGGTCTACTTCACCTAAGTTGCCACTGTGAGATTTTTACAAAATTGTATCACTACAGCCGGTCTACCTATTATGTAAAAATCTGAATGTGAAAAGGTATAATTCCACTGTTGACAGCTCACTTCACCTAAGTTTTCACGGTGTCATTTTTACAGAATAGATCAGCTGGTGTCACACGAACCTTACCTACCAATTAAAGTGATTCAAGTAGTAATTATTTATGAGCGTCTATTATACCTATACTAAGATCTGAGAATGTAGGTAGTTTATAGCTTCAACTGTCTAACTTGTTTTTATTCTGATATTATCACCTGATTTTATTTTACTGCCGCATATAAGAATGGTGCTCGCCTTGACACTTCATCAAAATGGTAATTTATCAAAAAGGCCATAATAATACAACCCATTCCACCTATTCACATCAATTATTGTACAGTTACGGACACACGTTTTAAATTACACAAGGGGTGGGGCACTAACAACAATCAGCCGCTCGAGACTGCGTAAGTGACGTCATCGTATAATTTTATGACGTCATAATAATTGACACAAAGTTATGGTCGTGTTCTGATTAGGTATATTCCAATGACTTAACTGAATATATTGACATCATATAGGTCTAGCATCGATGTAGGTAGATTAACATAACATTGCGCCTGTATTACCCCTAAGTTAGTACATAATTAGTAGTAAGTACCTATAGTAGAAGGTACACCCACATTGCGCCAATTATGTTTGAGAGTTTGAGCCCTATTATTTAATAGGGGGCGAGCCAATCGTCATCGACCACAGATCGTGACTGGGCTGCGACTGAAAAATTCATGATGATAGAAAACTCCAACCTACGTCTAACACTACCTGACTTGGGAATCGAACCCCGGGAATCCATGCTCTACAATCGCACTTTGCGATCACTCGAGTCGTTTTTTTTGACAACGAGATTAGACCAAACCAGGTCATCCAATATAATGTAACACTAAACACATAGACATAATAAGCTAAGTTCCTCAATGTTTTCCGAAAGGTCGCGTGCCTGGCGCGGTGTACCGCCAATATTTCCGCGCCGGCGCCGGCTGGGGCCTGCTACTCGGTACCACCGTCAGCGTGATCCTGGCACAGGTTGTCACCTCCATTAGCGACCTGTGGCTCACGCATTGGTAACTATTATAAGTCGTTATATATGTTCACTGTATTGCGATTATAAGATGGTTTCATATGAACAAACAACACTTAAAGCAGTATTTATACATAATCTCAGATAATTACATTCCATCGTCACTTAATCAGTTATCTACTTTAATGAAATGCATTTTAAGTTGATTTTTGAGTGACCATTAGTAACAAAAAGGTCCTAATAAGTTTTTGGTTGCAATGAAATTTGAACTTTGTTCAGTATGACATTCAGTTTGTTGTCCCATAACTTGCAAATTATCTCAAATTCCTGGCTTTAATATAGGTATGTTTAAATTTAACAAAACATTAAATATAAATGAGCGTGCATAAACGTAATCGTAACCTTTAACTTTGACCTTTTCAGGATGAATGACGTGGAAACAAAACACATACTAGACAAAGATAATTTGAACGGTACTCTCTTCAATAACCTAAGGGATGGAAACTATTCCGATGACAGTAATGGTACCAGTGGAAACTTCACGACTGAGTTGCCGACCACCCTAGCACCATTGTCGACAGAGCTACCTAACATGACTGTCATTGATACGATGGTGAAGACCGTGCTAGCCATGCAGAACATAACATCGACATATGAACCACTAAACCACGAGTATTATATTTATATTTGGGCGATCGGAATTTTAGGATGTATATTACTTACAACTGGAAGGTAAGATCAAGTTTGTAATTGTAGGTACTAAATGAATTCCATTGTCAATATAAATTGACTAAAGCGCTAGACATACAGATTTTGGTTGTTACTCAATAAAATAGACATCTATGATGATTGATGATTTTTATAATCTGTTTTTAGAAGCGGTGACTTGTAATTGGCTGTCAGTCTCACATGCAATTTTTTTTTATTCCGTTTGTTTTAGCTGTAAGTCATCCATAGTATATAAATAAATAAATGATGACCATAGTCTAAAGCTTAGCCACCATAATGTCCATAATTCAAGTTTAACTCAGGGATAGAAACTTTCTAACAGTAACAATAAGTACAATTTCAATCATCAATGAAGTTACCAGCTGTTACTCGCTTCTTAATAATAACGTCAATTCCAGATCAATGTTGTTCCTGTGGGTATGCATGCGCAGTTCCATCAAGCTACACAACCAGATGTTCAGCAACATCCTGGCGGCGACCATGCGCTTCTTTGACACCAACCCCTCGGGTCGTATCCTCAACCGGTTCTCCAAAGACATGGGCGTCGTTGACGAGATCCTACCCAGGATGTATTTGGACAGCATACAAGTATGTATAACAACCTCTATAGTCAGATCATGTTTATTCGAATGAGCTACTTTTAAAACTGTTATATTTTCTTCCCCAGATTTTCATGGTGATGTTAGGTATCCTCGTGATGGTAGCGATCGTCAGCCCTTACATGCTGCTGACAACGGCGGTGTGCGGAGTCCTCATGTACATTTGGACGATTATATTCCTAAGCACAGCACAAGCTATTAAAAGGTGATTGTTTACACTTTTAAGAATTAGAGCGTCCATTGTCCAACAGACTGGAGACTAAGTCTATCCTTCAACCTTAGTCAGCCTAGAGCCTTGTGGCTCTTAGATAGCCCTAAATTAATGTGAACCCATTAAAAAAATAATCCATACTAATATTATGAATTCGAAAGTAACTCTGTCTGTCTGTATGTTACCTTTTCACGCCTAAACCGCTGAACCGATTTAGATGGAATTTGGTATAGAGATAGCTTGAGCCCTGGGAAAGGACATAGGATACTTGTTTTTCTAATAGCTTCTGAGTGTCAAACCATAACTAGAGGTAACAATATATTTTTCTAGGGTGGAAGGTACGACCCGCAGTCCAGTATTTTCTCACGTTTCGGCGACGATGGCGGGACTCACTACGGTGCGCGCATGCGGCGCTCAGGAGATGCTACTAAACCAATTCGACGACAAGCAAGACATACACACAGCCGCTTGGTAAGTAACTGCTGTAGAAAAAAGAAATTCCAAATATACATTGAGATATCATAGAAACAATACACGTTTTGTCAGATCCAACAAAATTAAATAGTCAGCTACTTACGTCTAAAAAAAGAGAATTATAGTCATTGCGTCAAAACCACAGATATATCTGAGATGAGATAGATCTAGACTCACCTAGATAACGCAAGTATCACGAACTGTATGAAAAACCAGCGCCATTTTTGACTAGCTACTATGACGTCACAAGCACTATTTAGTGATGGGAAAATCAAATCCATTCAAAGACGTCGCCGCGTGCGGCACCCGTCTCGCCCCACCCCCGGGGCCTAGCGCCAGCGCTCACGCTCACCCAGCCCAGCCAGCAGTACTACAGGATTGAGCGCGAAAGTAGCGGCTTACGATTTTTGTACGTAAGCTGGGCACGCGAAGTACTTGCTCTTTTGTTATCTAGGTGTATATCTGTGGTCTAAACTATTATTATAAAGAGATAAGATTTGATTTTTTGTATGTTTGTTTGTAATGGATAAACTCAAAAAATACCGATATTAAAAATTCTTTCATCTATAGAAAGTTACAATAACAGCGAGTAACATTTTTCAATTTCAAATAAATTTGAGGTTCCTACGATAGTTGTAATAATGTATCCCAAGCAGCTGTCCACTAGTAAATTAGTATCGGTCTTTAAAAAAAATTAACGTGTTTATTACAACGAGATACATCATTACGTAGGTACCTACCTTAGCATATGTACGCAAGCATACATTTATTTATTTAAGTATTGAAATGAAACTTGCTACTTCTACGGGCGTTAAATTCACGGACAATAAGTTTTTAAGTTCACTGTTTTTGGTATATCTGCCTGTATATACAGGGTGACTTGTAATTTGTCGTATAGGTCCTTCCAGGACGTAATAGTAGGACCCATTTGCAACAGTTAAGCACCCCATAAAGTCTAGGTGAAAGTTCATGGGATTCGAGAAAACCTAATATTTATGTATTTTTAAAAATTTCCCAGAAATCGTCACTAAATATTACTTTTCTCTAAACTCTCAAATTGAATGGTTTTCATTGATTGATAAAGCATCGAGCCTTTCCAACGTCAACGCAACGTCATCTCCCGCCTATAAAACGCGCGGGTTTTTAAACAGCCTTGTTATTCATGTGCCAGAAAATGTTTTTTCGGTGCTGTTTATATGGTGCCCCCCGAGACGTGACGGCCTAAGCAATTGCTTAATTTACTTAGGGGCTAATCCGGCACTGATCCCAAGGTACCAAAAAATTACCTATAAAAGTCAGCCCATTTCTTGAAGAAGGTTAACTAAGTATACTAATAATATTATAAAGAGGTAAAATTTGTATGTATGTAGGGGGTAAACTCCTAAACTATTATCCAATTTAAAAAAAAATCACTGGTAGCAAGCTATACCTATTATTCCTGAGTGCTATAGGCTATATTATATTATTATTATTATACATTATATTTATATAGTGCATTTTAGCTGAGCTATCACAATTTTTGTCCAGCAAGTCTGAAAGAAATATTAATTGCAAGCGCTGCCTAAACAGTTGTATATAATTAAAAACAACTTAGGTATGGCAATCTGGTCCGCCTTAAATAATTCTACAAAAAAGTCCGCGACACCAAATTTCTATTCATCCATACTTTAAACTATTATACTATACCTACAGGGTGAATTTTTCAAGTGGGCGTGGATGGCCAAATCCGAAACTATGAGGAATAGCGAAAAGTACTCAAAGGAGTCACGGGCTCGATTTTGATGAAATTTAAAACTGCATCATTGGATTTTTGAAAAATCAATATTTCTAGCCAGGAATCGAACCCGTTGATTTTGAAAAAAAAAACACTATTATTACACCATTCGATAGTGTCGCTATAAGGATCGAATTCTGGGAAGTAATGACATACGCAACTACGTCGTAGCAACTCAACATGGTCTCTCGATTCTCAATCGCAACACCAAACTCATCAAATTCTTTTCCAATAAGTAAATAATTGTTACGTTCGGTACCTACTTATTTCGCTAATTATGGGTTGTTATGAATTTGTTCTTCTTGTTTCAGGTTCTTAACAATCGTCACAAATACTGCATTTTCCATTTGGTTGAGTCTTATCTGTGCAGTTTATGTAGTCGTCGTAGCTTACACATTCTTGTTCCTGGATGATGGTAAGTGGCTTCCATCTAGGTAGGTACGAGAAAACGTATCTGAAATGTATATTCAGTTGATTTCAAGTATTTTTTCCATTGTAATAGGAACGACACAGTCCGGGAATGTCGGCCTGGCCATAAGTCAGGGTCTGATCCTGGTGAACATGGTGCAGTACGGTGTGAAACAAGCCACGGAGGTGATCTCGCAGATGACGAGCGTGGAGCGCGTGGTCCAGTTCACGTCGCTACCCCGGGAGGTCACGGACGGCCCTGCACCGCCCGCCGGCTGGCCACAACGCGCGAGACTTGTGTTTAAAGACCTTTCGCTAAGATACGATAAGGATGCCGACCCGGTGCTCAAGAAATTGAATATTGTTATTGAATCCGGGTGGAAGGTAAGTCTTGACAATTCTTGCTTGTTGTGTCTGCAATGAGAAGCAGGCTACTTACTAAACAAATGCTGAATCATTGATATGAGCTTCCAAATGAACTATTAAAATTGAACTCAGCCGTTGGCTGGGACAATATACCGTCTAACTTTCTCAAGCGATACAAACAACTTCTTGTCCCACCTCTTACGCATTTGTTTAATCTCTGCCTACACACTGGTACCTTTCCTCGGTCTCTCAAAAAAGCGATTATTCACCCAATACACAAGAGTGGAAATGGAAACTGTGTCGATAACTACCGACCTATAGCTGTACTACTATCCATATCTAAAATTTTAGAACGCATTATTAATAACAGACTTATTAATTACCTTGAGGACAAAGGGTTGTTGTCTCCAAATCAATTTGGTTTTAGGCAAAAACATTCAACCAGTGGTGCCGTTTTGGAGCTAACTTCCCAGACTGTTGACCAACTTGATTCCAAAAAAAAAGTTCTGTCTATTTTCCTGGATCTGAAAAAAGCTTTCGACACGGTTTCCATTCCCATCCTCATTTCGAAGCTTGAGGGGCTGGGCGTGCGTGGTGTTGCGTTGGACATTTTTAAAGATTACCTACAAAACAGGACTCAATGTGTTAAAATACTTAACCACCTAAGTGATGACCTTCCCATGACTTTCGGAGTGCCCCAGGGAAGTGTAGTTGGCCCCTCTCTCTACCTGGTCTATATCAATCAGCTTTGCAATCTAGCTCTGCCCAATGGGAAAATTACCGTATTTGCCGACGACACTGTCCTTACCTTCTCAGGTGCTACCTGGCACGACACTTTCGAGGCAGCGCAATTGGGGTTGAACACTGTAGTGGCTTAATAAACACCTTCTTACTTTAAACACGGATAAAACAAAAATACTGACCTTTACTTTACACCAATCCACACAACCCCCAGATTCTTTTGCACTTGCGGCACATTCTTGTCAATCGCCGGAGTCCAGCTTCAACGAGTACGCTCTATAAAATATCTTGGGGTAATACTCGATAACGGTCTTACCTTCTCCTTGCATATAGACCTGTTGACCTCAAGAATCAGGAAACTGATTTTTGTTTTTAAAACGCTTCGCCATGTCGCTGAGGGAGGAATTGTCAAGAGAGTCTATCAAGCTCTTTGCCAATCTCTCTTAACGTATTGTATTTCGACGTGGGGCGGGGCGCCTAAAACCATACTGCTAAAGCTGGAGAGAGCCCAGAGAGCCATATTAAAGGTAAGCACCTTCCGTCCCCTGCTTTTCCCTACAGAGGAGCTATACAGGGTGTTACAGAAAGGGTATATCAATACAAACGGGTTGAAGAGTGTATCTGGTCTAGAATCTCTGTACAAAATTTCAGCTCAAAAGCAGTAACTTTGAAAATGCTTAATATTTTTTTATTTCGATAGTTTATTAAATTGAAATCATAACAAACGTGTCACCGTACTACGAGGGTCATTATCCATTATCTGTAGTGTGTCTGTGCGCCTAGTACACGCACATCACGCCGCCGCGCGCCAGTGCAGCGCCGTGATGTCGAAATAAAAAAATATTAAGCATTTTCAAAGTTAATGCTTTTGAGCTGAAATTTTGTACAGAGATTCTAGACCAGATACACTCTTCAACCCGTTTGTATTGATATACCCTTTCTGTAACATTCTGTATAAATGCTGTGGAGTTCTCACTGTGAGACAGCTCTTTGTCCTCCATACCGTAGTCTTACAGCATCAAAACACCCCTTACGCCATAATCACCAGAAGACGTAGAGATGCGGTCTGTCAGCCGCATAGATGTAAGTTCGCATTCACTAAGAGATTCCTTTGCTTTCAAGGCCCACATTTATATAACAGACTCAATAAATATCTGCAATTCTACTCTTATCCAAGCAATACCTTTAAAAAAATTGTAATAAATTGGCTACTAGAACAAAAATATATTGACACAGAGCGTCTTCTTCATTCCGGAGAAAAGTTCTACTAATTTGCAACTATCCCTCTCATACATAACATACACACTTCACACACATCACTTACACTTCTCACCACCACTAAACTCCCTCTCGCTTGTATTTTTGGCATTTGTTTTTCTCTTCGTTGATTTTATTTTACTCAATTTTCATGTAAAAGTTACCATTATTTGCTTTTTTTGTATTATTTGCAATGCCTTAAAATATATGAACCAAGGGTTGGCACTTGTGCCCTTAATACAAGTTATCCTGATAACTTAGCAAGAGTGCAAGTTACGACAACTTCTAGTGCTATATTCACACTTAAGTCATAAGTATGTAACAGTAATTAGCTGTATTGTTGGTACGAATAAATACTATTATTATTATTGTATTATTATTATTAAATATTTTACAGGTGGGAGTAGTTGGCCGTACGGGAGCTGGTAAATCTTCACTGATATCAGCACTGTTCCGATTGGCGCCCATTGAAGGAAACGTTTTCATCGATGACGTCAATACGGGTGACATCGCACTAAAGGTATGAAGAAACTATTATTCTCTTATTTTTCTTTATTTAGAGGCATTTTTAACAAACTAATGTCTTCTTTTTTTACAGGAGCTGAGGTCAAAGATCTCCATTATTCCTCAAGAACCAGTTCTATTTTCCGCCAGTTTACGATACAATATGGATCCATTTGATAAATATACAGACGCTGATATATGGACAGCATTGGAACAGGTATTTCTACAATTTTCACGCACTGTTAATTCTATGAAGTTCATAATAAAAAAGTATTTTTCACTAATCGATAATAGGGCTGCATCTAAGCCACTGTAAATAATAAAATAATTTTCATTTATTTAGGTGGAATTGAAGCGCATTGTGACTTCGTTGTCGTCAGTCGTGCAGTCGGGAGGATCAAACTTCAGTGCTGGTCAGAGACAACTGCTCTGCTTAGCGCGAGCGGCTCTAGGGCGTAACAAGCTTCTCGTGCTTGACGAGGCTACAGCCAATGTTGATCCGAAGTAAGACTCTTTACCAAAATAACTCTTATACTTGAGAAGTATTACCTAACTTAATGTGGGTTGGGCTGAGATGTACAGTGACACCCTCATTCGTCAGTTATGATAAGTCCTATGTAATAGGGAGCAAGCCTATCAAGCAGCCGGGTACAAACCTAGACTCCGAATTGCTACTGGCAAACCTCACCGCGAAGCGCTTGCGACCACTACTCTCACCAGACAGTCGAGGAAGTATTAAAGCTGGGTATCGTCATTCATCAGCGTGGTCCTTACTTTTGCCTTTTTTTATGTCTAATGCCAATTTGTTAATCTATTCTTTTTGTCTGTCCACAGTACGGATGCACTTATACAAAAATCAATTCGGACGCATTTCGCGGAGTGCACGGTGATCACGGTGGCGCATCGATTGCACACTGTCGCTGACTCTGACAGAGTTGTTGTGAGTTACATTGTTTTTATCTTTTTAGATTGTAAAGCAGCGACAAATAGTAAGTGACTTCTGTGACCCGCCAGTGATTCAGGAACATTGATAATTATAATCGTCGTCGGTGCTTTTGAAAATAAGTAGTTTTTCAGTTAGGTAGGTACCTACTTAATCAGTTTAACGAACTATAATCACCGTACAGTACCGTAACTGGGCGTGCGACATTCACGTGGACTCTATTAGGAAAGTCGTTAAGGTACTTCCGATATAATCAATGTTGCAAACACGAACAATCTACGTGTCTTTGTTGCTTATAAACCGCTGGCACGGAGAGGCCTTGCCTATACCTACTGATCACTAATACAAAATAAACTTTATTGAAATAGTAATAGGGTTTATTTGGTATTGGCCAAATAACACGAATATTTTGGATACATACACCAAGTGAAATGCCATCACAAGTTTCGTGGGAGTAACTAAACATGCCTATGGGAACACCCAAATACTCCGAAATATTTTATTCCGAATTTCGACGTTCCGATTTTCAAAAGTTCTAATTTCATAATAGGTAGGGACCTTATAAGAATCATAATGTGTATTATAAAAAATCACGAAATTTATTTTACCGAAAGTCATAAGGGCCAAAGCACACACGCTATTTTTAGCATCGGCGATCGGCGATTTAGCCGCTTTTTAGAAGCTAAATGCATTCCACACCGCACACTTAAAAACGCAAAACGCGGCGACTCAGTCGCCTTTCGGAAGCTCGATACAGCGGCAGCGATTTGGCATTTGCGCCAGCATCGGAGCAGTCGCTAAAACGCGCGATTCCGATACCGCGTCCGAACGCAGGAAGTCGCTAAATCGCGATGCAGCATCGGAGCAGTCACTAAAACGCGCGATTCCGATAGGTACCTACTGCGTTCGAACGCAGAGAGTCGCCAAAACGCGATGCAGCATCGATACAGCCGCAAAATCGGTGATGCTAAAAGTAGCAAGTGTGCTTTGGCCCTAAATGCGACTTGTTTGTTTTTCGATATACATAATTATGTTCAAAGAATCAAATGCCCGATGGGTTCTCGGTCCTAAAAACGACATTCCGATTTTCAATACTCCGAATTATTTCCGTTACCGTTACCGCACCCGAACTTAACGAACGCAATAGACGACGTGGATGCAAGAGCGAGCGAAGGGCAACCCGAGGTTAGGTTTGGTTAGGTTATTTTAAACCCTTTACACAGAAATAGGCGCCTCGCGAAGCGGGGCTCCGTTGACATAGGATGCAAGAGCGAGCGAAGGGCACCTCGAGGTTCGGTTTGGTTAGGTTACTTTAAACCCTTTACACAGAAGTGGGGGCTCTATTGTTGGTTTTGTGCCATCTATATTCTTACAATTGTATGTGTTTATTTGTCTTGCTATTCAGTTTTACAAGGCGTTATTATTTCGGAATTCTAATTAGGTAGGTAGATAATCGATATTTTAATAATCGGAATTCGTATTTTTGATGTTTAGAAATATCATTAAATTGGACTTTTTGTTATTCGATCTATTGAAACTCGGTATTTTGAGAATAGTAATTATAAACGTTAGGAATATTGAGATTTCGGAATTATTAAAATATAGGATGAATGATAAATCGGAGTTGTTATATTTAAGTAATTTTGAACCATTCGGAATTATGAAAATCGGTATTTTGAAATTCGTATTTGTGACTTTCGGAATAAAGGTTTTCGTATTAATGTAGTACGAGTATACCCCATGCCAATGCCTCCAAGGTTCTCCAAAGGACTAACCAAGTAACCATAACACTTGAACTAAAACAAACCTATCCTCCCCAGGTGATGGAATCAGGCGAGATAGTGGAGTGTGGTCACCCGCACGAGTTGCTGCAGAAGCCTGAGGGTCATTTCACGCGCATGGTGCAGCAGCTGGGCCCCGCGGCCGAGCAGAGTCTGCGCGACCTCGCCGCCGCCGCGCACGTAGAGCACATTAAATACGTGGACGCTGACGAGAACAACCAGCAATAGTACTTATGAGTGTTACAACAAATTTTTGGCGCCCGAATAACATTGACAGGGGAGAGTTGTTGGTATTGTAAACATTTTGTGAGTCACAGAAATTTTATTGACTATTGACAAAACAAAAAGGCGGCGTTGTACGCGTCAAAGTAACCCAATAACTACTACAGTGAAGCATCTACTTAATTACTAATGTTCATGTCGAAATATTAGGTACCTATTCGAAATACTAATTTTATTATAGCAAATTTTATACCAATGTCTAATGGTGCAATTAGATTTGGTCGTTCTTCGTCGATCACTGTATTGGTCATAATCAGGTTGCCCTGCATGTCAACAATCAGCTGCTACCTATCTAATTTGCACTCTGTCTTAGGTGATATTATGGCGACGAGTACTAAGTACTTACTGAGTGTGTCACTATTGTAAGTAGGTAAGCACATCGCGTCGCGTCACATTGTTGTCATGCATGGTGTGAATATGAGAGTGGGTACATTTATAAAACCTTTTAGGCTGCTATCCCACTGGCGTTTTACGAGCGTTGGCTCTTCTCCAACGCTTCTCCAACTTCTCCAAGCAACAGGTACAATCACGCCGTCCCGCTCTGTCTGTGTGGGCGCGTGTGGGGGTTGCCACTGAAACTCGCGACGTTAACGTCGCGTATGCGCAACGTTGGCGCTGCGCAGACGTTGGCGCTGCGCAGACGTTGGAGAAGCGCCAACGCTCGTAAAACGCCAGTGGGATATTTTTGTTAAATTAACCTTTTAACCGCTTACGTCGGATTAATCCGACAAATATTTTCGTGTCCATTCCGCCAGAGTCGTATATATACGACCAAATAACACAGCTCGTCTAATCTGTATTATTATTACATCATCACAGCTTGTTTCATCGGTATTTATTTTTCGTTTTTTTTTTTTTGTCGGGCGCTGTGGGCACGACAACTGATACAAAGTCCGGCGGTTAAAAGGTTAAAGCCTAAACATTTGTGCGATTCATGTGTGCCTGCATGGCGTAAATTAGTGTATAAAGTATATTTGAAATTAAGAACTTTGATGTTATTTTTATATTAATTAATTTATCACAAACAGGTATACTTAAGTAAAACCTGAATTGTTATTGTTACTTAAAAACTTTTAAAATAAGTTATACTTATAAGTACTTATTATGACCTCAGTTATGGAGCTGTGACTGCCAATATTACTTTTACATTTCTTTAAAAAAAAAAAAAAGCATCTTTTGAAACAATAACTGTGTACTTAACGTAGCTAAATATGTGGTTATAATTTTTGTTATTCCACAGTTGGTACTTAAAGGAGAATGGTCACAAAATATTAAAATTCTGTTCTAATTTAAGCAACATTCCAGCCATCTATTTTTATAGTTACTTTATATTGCTATAACTGATTGAAATTATAGCTCCAAATAGAATTTATTATTAATTTATAAAAACAACTGTACTTATAGCTTAAAATGTATGTATCTAAATAAGTTGGATATTGTGTACCTACTTAATAAGTGTGACTTTGCCTTAAATGAGAATAAACTTAATGAAACATTGCCTTAAATATTGAGATTACTGGTAAAATCATAGATATAGAATTCCGTAGATTGGGCATGAGAGTGAATGAGAGCTCCCGCTTTAACGGAACTTTGCTGTGTTAGAAAGAGAGAGAAAGTGACGCTGTTAACAGGGCCAAACACGTATTTGCTACCGGCCCATACCGGCCCCGGTGACTGTTTACGTGAGCGTTTCGGCAATTATTTAAGCGAACTAGAGTGATAACCTGTGATTAAATAACCATAATACGATGGTTTCTTGTGCAGTACCAGGATGTGAATCTTCCAAAAAGAAAAACCCCCAGGATTACTCGTTTCACCAGTATGTTTACAATGTGTTTTAATCGTTATTTCTGCATTAACAATGCACTAATAAGCCGGCTATAAGCAAAATATGATGAGAACATTATTATACTTACGATTTAGATGAATTAGCATGCCTAAAACCACCGTATTTAAGAAATATCAAATAGAGAAATACGAAGGAGTTATAACCTCACTTTTTAGTGATGCGTAGCCTAATTTTTGTTGATATCGACAGCTAAGATAGGTAGCTTCATACAAATGCATAATCTTAGAAAAATAGATTATATTTAAGTACTTATTGTAACAAACAAAATAAAATATAGATATATGTATTACGCACACACTTACATTTTACGCATACTTAGATCAATGGTTTTTGGTCTCGTTTGATTGTTGACATTACCAATCTACGGAATTCTATATCTATGGGTAAAATATACAATCAGTGTCAATGAAATTATATATCATGTTTTCTGGATGCTCTTTTTTATTACCGTTTCTCCCAAATATGTTTGCTGGTTTTGCTTACCAAAAGGTTTTACAGTACAAAATATATATTTTTTAATTTCCAATTTCAAAATATTGCACATAAAAAGACTACAAATATTTAATGATAATATTTGTAGTCTTTTCATGTGCAACTGTTGAGCAAGGATTAAACAAAGAGACTGCTTCTTGTAGGCAATCCTTTGATGGGTTAATTCAGTTTCCATAACAGTTGTATAGCCCGATTATCATTTGGTAACATCACTTTAAAGATAGTTTTGGTTATGATGAGAGAAACAATTTAAACATTGTTGTAAAGACTGATTTTATTTCATATAAGTTGCACTTTTCCATTCTTAACAAGATCAGCAATAGGTTTGTACTGCAGAATGTGTTGTGAACCCTCTGCAACAAATACAAAAAACAATACACAAACAATAGTTACAGAAAACAATAGTGTGGATGAAATATTTTCATTTATGTGTACAGGATTTTCACATGACACATATACAGTCCACCTAGGCCTTTCCCAACTATATTGGGGTTGGTTTCCAGTCTAACTGGATGCACCTGAATACCTGAATTTAGTCACATATACATAATATTGAACTGTTCATAAACTACAAAAGAACACAAAGCAAACAAACCTTCCAAGTCTATCTCTTCATCCTCGCCAGCAAGGTCTTCTAGCACAACTCCATTCACTGTTTCATTGGCTTTAAGAAACACATGGCTTTGCATGTTTGGATGCTCTGCCATTTTATTATTTTCAAACATTTGCATATTGCCAGGCATTTTATCTAGAACAACAGTCTTCATGTGATTCTCCATATTCAATAGATATTCCTGAGCATACTTATACTCTGACGGGGTTAGGAAATTAGTCCCCGAGTCCACCCGTTGCCTTTCTTCATTTAATATTGGTATACAAAATTTCTCTATTTTACTTAGCCTAGTTTTAAGATAATTGCATATAATAAATTTTATTCTACTCAATTCCATTTTGTGTATAGTAGCACGAAGGTCTGTTTTAGGAAGTTTGTTTATATTGCGCTCCATGTGTTGTATTTGTCCCAGCATGCATTCGACCATATCATTACGGTGAGGCAGTATTTCGGGAGCTAACCTTTCGTTCTGCCAGGCACTTTGGAGGGTTTTTAGTACTACTTCAGCTGTAATTTCTTCTTCTTCATCTTCGCTAAGTTCAATGTTTTCATCGGTTATATTCATCACTAATGTATTTATTCTGACAGTAGCTACAAAAAGTATAAAACTAGTTTATAGAAAAATATCTCTATACCAATCTACCACAATGTAAATTAATAATAAAAAGGTAAATAAAACTCGTAAAATAAAATAAAATACGTTATAAGAAGCCTCAATTTACTTCACATTTGACAATGACTTTACAACTGACTTAGTTGTCAGTCAAGTCTAAATGTCATATTCCATTCTATTTTTAATAAATGGCAAGCAAAGCCGATGTCGACTATTCTGCCAATATCTAAAGTGAAACAGAGACAACATGACATTTTGGTTTGGCGGCTATGTCGTCACATTGGCCATTTCGTCGCTATCCCTAATAATAATAATAATAGACGATTAATTAAAAAAAAAATTATTATTATTAAGTATTTCGTTTATTTATTTATGTACATATTAATTTACATTTTTAAATATTTCTTAAAATATAAAAAATACGTATAAAAAACATTTAAAAATATAAAAAATAGTATTCCGCCGGTGTCGGGAGCAGGGTCCAAGCTACCAGTGGTTAGGGCTCCAGAGACAGGAACCTCCTCACAATACGAGCCGTATCAAGGAGTACTGCCTTCTGAATCAGGCCCTTGATCCAACCGCCTAACGAGAGCCTCGACAGATGATGGTCGAGGCTTTGGGCCATAAGCCCATTGGCCGATACGACAATCGGCACAATGATAGCCGAGCTCACATTCCACATGTCAACAACCTCGTGTGCTAAGTCAAGATATTTAATTTGTTTGTCTTTCTCAGCTTTCACGAGGTTCCCGTCATGTGGAATGGTAACATCGACAATCATTGTGCGGCGCTTATTATTATTATTTCGTTTATTTATGTACATATTATTTTACATTTTTAAATATTTCTTAAAATATAAAAAATAAGTATAAAAAACATTTAAAAATATAAAAAATAGTATTCCGCCGGTGTCGGGAGCAGAGTCCAAGCTACCGGCGGTTAGGGCTCCAGAGACAGGAACCTCCTCACAATACGAGCCGTATCAAGGAGTACTGCCTTCTGAATCCTTATTATTATTATTTCGTTTATTTATTTATGTACATATTAATTTACATTTTTAAATATTTCTTAAAATATAAAAAATACGTATAAAAAACATTTAAAAATATAAAAAATAGTATTCCGCCGGTGTCGGGAGCAGGGTCCAAGCTACCGGTGGTTAGGGCTCCAGAGACAGGAACCTCCTCACAATACGAGCCGTATCAAGGAGTACTGCCTTCTGAATCAGGCCCTTGATCCAACCGCCTAACGAGAGCCTCGACAGATGTTGGTCGAGGCTTTGGGCCATAAGCCCATTGGCCGATACGACAATCGGCACAATGATAGCCGAGCTCACATTCCACATGTCAACAACCTCGTGTGCTAAGTCAAGATATTTAATTTGTTTCGCTTTCTCAGCTTTCACGAGGTTCCCGTCATGTGAAATGGTAACATCGACAATCATTGTGCGGCGCGCTAATCGATCTATCACCACTATATCAGGCTTATTAGCCACAATAGTCCTGTCAGTAATGATAGACCGATCCCAGTCTGTACTGGGATCGGTCTATCATTACGTGGCATGGTCATTTTCAAGAACTGGGTCGGGCACATACTTGTAATACGGTACCTCAGAATCCACAAGTTTATATTTCAAAGCAAGTTGCTGGTGAATAATCCTGGCTACTTGGTTATGCCTGTGCAAGTACTCGCCGTTAGCCAGACGAGAACAACCAGAGATAATATGTCTGATAGACTCACCCGGACGGTGGCATGCCCGACACACGTCAACCGTCCCGTCCTTCATAATATGTCTGCGGTAGTTATTCGTCAAGATAACTTCGTCCATAATTGCACAGACGAAACCTTCGGTTTCTCCGAAAAGATCACCAAAACGTAACCAGGATACGGACGCTAAGAAATCTACACCGGGCTCATGAAGAGCCCGATAGAAGCGCCCGTGAAGCTCCTTGCTTTGCCATACCTTCTTGCGGTCATCGGTAGTAAGTACTACAGGTTTGCGCCAGTTCTCTTTAGCCATGGACAGCGGGGTGAGCCCTTTGTCCACTGCGACCACATCACGGTGCATACCCACTTCAGCTTTTAAAAAATTATTATTTATTATTATTATTATTACGTTGTACGTAGTACATAATAATTCCATGCATTTGACATTGGCAGTTGACAAAAGCTGTGTTACTATTCATAAATTAAATTATTCTACCGAAAAACAAAAAAAAAAACTACGCCTTCTGTTAGGGCTAATGGAGGAACACCAAAGGAAAGACCGTTCTAAGGATTTCAATAATACGTTTATTATCCTTTTATTTAGATATTGGAAGGTGTGTTTACTAATATTATGTGAGACCGACTTCATTACACCTCGTCGGCTCGTCATCGTTATTTTGTCTGTCACAGAGTCTATCCGTTTTCCAATTAGGCTCAAATCACACAAACAACACACTCTTTTTTGTGGAAATCCTCTTGGATGCCCTCTACCCTTCTTCTTCGTAATATTTAAGGCAAAAAATTCAAATCTGTTTAGCCCAAAAATCAGCTTTGCAAATCCCTTTTATATTTATATTTTTTTAATAAGAAATGGCATCTCGGACAGCGTCAGGTTAGCCTAGGAGGTTGTCGGCTTCTCCCCAAAAACCGCAGCCGTCGTGGTGACGCTCACCGCGGAGGCTGCGGACCGAGGGGAGACGTACGCGTCCGTTTTGGTGCGGGCGCGTGCGAACGCCGATCCCACCCAGCTGGGGATCGGCAGTGTGTCCTGCCGGCGGACCCAGGCCGGGGCTCGAATATTCGAGTTCCCGGGGGCAGAGGGGAGTGCCCATGCAGCCAAGCTGCAGGAGGTCATCGCAGATTCGGCCAAGGTGGCACGGCCGGTCAAGTCGGCGGCCATAGAGGTGACGGACTTGGACGACTCCGTCACCGAGGAGGAGGTGGTAGCGGCGGTCGCAGCGATAGGGGGCTGTGGCGTCGCGGCGGTCCAAGGCCGGGACATAAGGCCCGGCCGCGGCGGCATGGGCACCATGCGCCTCGAGTGCCCAATCGCCGCTGCCAAAGCCGTTCTTGCCAAGGGACGGCTCACAGTCGGATTTAGCTCGGGAGCGGTCCGGGCGCTCGAGGACCAGCCTCTGCGGTGTTTCCGGTGCTTCGGCATCGGACACACCCGGCCCCTGTGTCCGTCCACAGTGGACAGGTCGAACGCCTGCTACCGCTGCGGCAAGGACGGCCACAAAGCCGCCTCCTGCGAGGCCGCCACGCCGCACTGCGCGGTGTGTGCCGCCAGTGGCTGCCCGGCAGACCACGTAATGAAGGGGAGGAACTGCAGTCCTCCCCCTGTGCGGGGCAAAGCGCAGGCGCCGACCGGGCCTGCCAATAACACCGCTGCTTCTGCGGTGGCTGCGGAGGAAGGGGGTGCGATGTCCGACTGATGGATAGGGTCGAACATCGCATACTCCAGGCGAACGCCAACCACTGCAGGGCAGCCCAGGATCTGCTGATGCAGACCATGGCTGAGTGGTTGGTGGACTTGGCGGTGGTCGCCGAGCCTTATTCGGTCCCTGGCCGTTGGCTGGGCGACCGGGACGGCCTGGTGGCGTTGGTGTCGCGGTCTTCCACGGACTCCCCTCCCCTCTCGCTCTTAGAGAGGGGACCGGGATACGTGGCCGCCGCGTGGGGAGACATGGTGGTAGGGGTCTACTTCTCCCCGAACCGCTCTCGGACAGGACCTCTCGCTTCCTGGTGTGATCAACGCCATGCTGGGGAGCGAGGAGGCCTGGGCAGCGGTGGCCTCCTTTTGCGAGGACGTAATCTCGCAAAAGGAGGAGGCGGAGCGCGCGCGGGAGGACGACCCTCTCGCTGTGCCGCTCCGCAGACGAAGAAGGGGTCGGAGAAGGCGCCAGCCTCTCCCCCCTCATGGTGGCGATGGGCGGGCGACAGGCACGGGGGTGCCGTCTCCCGCATTGCACCCATCACCATCTTCGTCGGTCACTCCCGGGCCCCCGTGAGGGGCCCGCCCTGAAGGACAATCGTCGGCGGAGGACTGGACGTAAAGGCTACGCTGGTTTCCCAGTCCCCCGCCACTCGGACGAAGCGGGAGTGCCGCTGGGTTTTTTAGTGGGTATACCGGGTCAGACCCGGGAGTCCCACATAGCCCCCCATCCCCCGATGGGAGGGTATGCGTAACGCATTTTTCCCAGCGCAAAAAAAAAAAAAAAAAAAGGAGGTTGTCGGCTCCCCCCCCCGGTGGGTTCCCGCGAGGCGGGGGGCTCAGTAGGCGTGGCTTGGACACCCACGGTGAAGCGAAGAGGAACCCGAGGAGGGGCCGCTCGTCAGGGCTTTTGCCAGTAAGCCGATGACGTAGCGGCCAACAAGTAGGTTGCGGTGCCACTTGGGCGACATCGCAGCTGAGGCGGGCCGCGATGTCGTATCGGAGGCATCGCGGCTGAGGGTTGGAGGCCGCGGCGGGAGAGGAGTGCCGGTATTGCGGTGCGCCGCTCTCCCTACCTTCCGCGGCCTTGACGGGGTCGCCACCATCTGATGGCGGACGCGGTGGGGCCGCAGAGGAAGAGGAGTGTTGGTATAACATTGGCCGCTCTCCCTATCCTCTGCGGCCGAAAATTGGCAGGCGGCGGGGCCAATGACCTGACCCGTCGCAGGGGGACCAAGGGTGCCCAGACACGGGGTCGTCTGGCGCCCATATGCTGGTTTGGTCCTAGGGGTGGTCACGGCGTGCTATGTGTTCTGGTGCGCCGGTGATGGGGAATACTCCCCAGAGGAGGGTCCGGTGACGGACAGCCGCGGCGGGTTCACGGATGAGTGCTAACGCGTGCCCGTGTTCCCGCCGTAAGCGGCAGAGGAGGGCACCGTGGAGTTTTAGTGGGTTGGAGTCCCACATAACTGCACTATCTCCCCGTGGTAGTGCAGAATGCATGAGCATTTCTACACGTTAAAAAAAAAAAAAAGGAGGTTGTCGGCTACTGCCGGGAGGACACGGCATAGCATACGCTGCTGGCAGAGTGTGCCGCTTGAGAGGAGCCGCGCCGTGCCCTCATCTCAGAAGTAGGCCGTGACCTGTCGCTGCCGGCCGTGTTCGAGTCGATGGTCGGCAGCGAAGAATCCTGGGACGCAGTAGATTCCTTCTGCGAAACAGTCGTCTCGCAGAAGGAGGCTGCGGAAAGGGAGAGGGAGATTTCGGGGTAGGTTTCGCCGACCGAGGCAAACCGCCTCGGTCGGCGAATCTTACTTAAGCGGGAGGGAGTGTATCGGAAGGCCGCCGCAATCACGATTGGAGTACTTTTTAGCAGGGTCGAAGAAAGAAACGCTTTGAGAGGCGTTTCATGAACTGCTGAACGGTGGGCATTTTGAGATCTAAGTGTAAAAATCCATAAAAATATTAAAAAGAACAGAAGTGGCAAGGGGGCGTGTCTGTGTCCACGCATCATGTTCAAAATGCTCATCGGCAAATGGCCGACTCCGCGAACTAATGTGCTTTCGACCGTGATCGTGATTAATTATAAGAATGCCGTTGTTGTTCAGTGGTTTCTTGTAAAAACCAAAACTTTGTAAATCATGGAATCACCGTCACCAACCATATGTGAGAATAAGTATTTTGCTATATTTCTCCTTAAAATCACGAAAAACAAATCAAATCATGTATTTGTTTGTCACAAATCATAAAACATTTCTTGCTTTTACTACGTTATTTTTGTTTTCGAATATTGCAGCGAATTTACTATTTTTGCGGTAAGTAAATACATTGCTCCCTAAGTATGTCGCTAAGTAAATAGACAAACAATGTAAAAAAACACAAAATTATAACTTATTTATGCGAAGCGAGTGAAGCGACGCGTGGCCGGCCGGTGGGTCATGCGCAAGGAACATATTCATAATATTTACACTAGGGGAGAAGAATGTCAAGTACCTGCGTACAATTAAAATGGTACGGTTTTGGCGCCTCCTGGCTCCTGGTGGACGCCCCCGAAAACTCGCGAAAGCGGGATATTCAAAATCGGAATTCTTTGAGATAATTATTTAAATGACTTAAGTATTCGTCTTAGAATAGGGTAAATTCAAGTGGTTACAAAAAAAGTATCAAAGTAGCCCACTTTAAAAATTACGCAAGTGGTATCCTCACATTATGTTTGTTAATACTTCAGGATATACCAGACAAAAGATATATCGTTTAAGAACGCTTTAAAATAATTTAATCAGACCGGATGTTAAAATTCATAAGTGGCTCTTATTTTGTTTTGAGTAGTATATATGTCAGAAGTACTTTTTTTTGTTTTGGTCATGCGCCGAGTTAGTCATGTGGCTGTGCAGCAGGCGCGGTCACAGCCCAAGATTTTTGGGGGTCACCATGGGTGCCGAGGAATATTTTAAGGGAGGTACATCTCCTCATTGGTCTAGTGGTCGCAAGCGTTACTGCTGAGCATGAGGTCCTAGCTGGGTTCGGTTCCTAGGTCGGGTAAGTGTTATTGGGTTTTTCCATCAGAAATTTCTCAGAAGCTGCCTGGAGTTTGGATTTATTTATTTATTTATCCATTTATTTCAGGCATCAAGGCCCATATAAAACACATAAAATACAATAATAATATAATTTAAAAATACTATAACCTGTTGGCGGCAGTAGGCTCGCCCCCTATGACATTTCACTTCATAACTGGCGAAGGCACACCCCTGCCTAAATAAAGCTGCGAAAATGGTCGTATGTATTAGAATAGTAGATCATGCGTGGGGTGAGCGAGCGAAGCGAGCTCGAAAATTTGAACGACCCGCATCTGTTTAGTTAGGTTTTGTTTTATATTTTCAAGCAGAAATAGGAGTGACATTGGGATTAGGAGTGACTTAAGCAGGCAAGACCAAGCAACCATCAGAATGTCAAATTCAAGAGCGAGCGAAGCGAGCTCGAAAGTTTTGCTCAATCTCGGATAGGTTCGGTTTTCTTTCGATCATTCTAAAAGGACTAAGGTGCAGATCCACTAACGTAGGCTTTCGACAACAATGTCGATTGCCCAACGAATATATTAGGTACTATTACCTACTTATAAGTAGTTAATTTTCAAGTTGGAAGACCTGAAAAGATGATGTTTAAATCCGGTTGGAAGACGCTTGAAATGTAAAATAATGTTTTATTTTTGTAATTTTTTTACTGTATTTTATTTATTTATAATATGGGTCGTTCTACAGTTTCGTGCAAAAAACATTTCCAGGCTATTATGGCACTGTTCATTACCATCGTTCAAAATATAGGAGGGAAAAGATGGTAATGAAGTGGAGATGAATGAAGAAATCAAACATTTTTTTGGATATAATTGTTATTAACTACAGCACAAGTTAAACATTAACAAATAGTCAAAATAAGATTAAGAGGCAAATATTTCAAGTAAATAAAATAATCTACTTACTGCAGTTTTTTTTTAATTCACTGGAATGTAATGAGTCACTTCGCGGACGACGCACCGGAATCGTGGCGGAGAACGAATGAATTTGCGACGGCGATGTGTGCACGTCCTTCTCGCTCCGATGTCGCGAGCCACTGACTGTCATTTAAACAGGTAGCAACCAAGTCGAATACGTGATCGCGTATCATACCTACATAATTTTTAAAAATCTGAACATGGAAGGTGATGAACTTTTTCGCGTGACAATTTGAAAATGAGCGTTCTTCGATTATTATAGCATGATTTTCTTAATGAAAAAAATATTAATCAATAGCTCAGAAGTTCAGCTTTAATATTATGTACAAAATAAAACAGTTAATTCAAAAGCATTTAAGTTACAAGTTAATTGTTTGCCAAGGTCCCTGCTTGGAAAGGGAGGGTAATGAATTTTTACACAGTTTTTTAATTTTCCTGAAAAATCCATTGAATAATCCTGAAATATAAAAGATACTCCTTTCAGAGTAACTATTTTACTATATTTTGTGCTATAAATTATTAACAATAAACCATAAATTGCATGCCATAATAGCCTGGAAATGTTTTTTGCACGAAACTGTAGAACGACCCATATAATATTTTCTGGACATATCGTTTTTTATTTATTTTATTTTCAGGACCCCAATATTTTTTTTAGCACAGACGATAGCAAATCAAGCTACCCAAAACTGTAAAATTTTCCCAATCAACTTTGAACCTTATGCTTTAGCGATAAAGTTCAAAATATATTAAAGAAATTTGACACCAAGCGCTTAAGACGTTTTCGCAAACTCCGCTCCCTGACGCAGTTATAATAAGGGGCTGGCAGAGGGGTCAGATTCTTAGTCAAGGGGCTGGAACAGTCACGCTTTCTTCTCAATTTTATCGGCAGAAACGAGCACACATCGCGCATCTATTAGATACTGCGTTAGTGGTACAGATAGTCTAACCCTGGTTGGAGTCATTTAAATACCTACAGGTTTCTTTTTTATAATATAATATAATATATATAATATAGCTTCTGCCCGCGACTTCGTCCGCGTGAAATTCGTACTTTCCTCTAAAAATTTCAAAAATGTATGTAGGTATGATCTTAATCATTTATTTACTTAGATAAATAAGTATTCGGGCCAATTTTTAAATTTATAGATCAAAGGAATCACATTTTTAAAATAAACTGTATCCCCGCTTTTAACCCACACTAGGGTGGAATTTTGAAAACCCGTACGTGATGTGTTCATAACTTGACTCAAAGACCCATACCCATTTTCGAGTTAATGGAAGCAAGCAGTAATATCCACCTCTCAAACATTATTACTTACCCTTTTCCACCTTGGTAGGAGTCGATTTTTGAAAAACCCTAAAACACATACTTGTTTTATTTATTGTTTTAGTAATACCGAGTTTCGAATTAATTCGACAGCGGGTTACATATTTTTCTAACAAATGGTTTTTTTTTTTTAACAAAAAGTGACAATCTTTATTATTTACTGACCTAAATATTGCCACGTTTCATTAACCAAATAATTTTTTTTTCATATAAACTGTATCCCCGCTTTTCACGCTCACAGGGGTGGAATTTCGTAAAATAGTTTGGGATGTGTTCATTACTGGAATCAAAGATAATTTATAACAATTTTCGAGTTAATCAAACCACGCAGTAAAATCCTCCCCCGTTAAATTAACTACCCCTTTTCACCCCGTTAAGCGTAGATTTTCGAAAAACCTTGATACACGTTATTCTTTATTTATGGTCTTAAGTATAAATAACGAGTTTCGAGTTAATCGGACCGCGCGTTAAAATTCTTCCATACAAATTTTGACGCCCCGAATCCCCCTTTAGGGGGTAGTTTAGAAAAACAAAAAATGCCAAACTTCATTATGTACTTATTCATGATTATAAGTATTCGTGCCAAGCTTCATGTTTATTTTAACCAAATAAGATTTTTCATATAGGTACACTGTATTCCCGCTTTTCACACCCACAGGGGTGGAATTTCGAAAAATTGTTTGGGATGTGTTCATAACTTGTCTCAAAGATTATTTATACCAATTCTCGAGCTAATCAAGCCACGCAGTAGAATCCTCCCCTGTAAAATTAACTAAGGTCGGGCGGGGCTATTTCGACTATAAAAACACGAACGTCAACTTCAAAAGTCTGCACACCCGTCTTTGAATACGCTATGGTAGATTGAATAAATGTATATTATTAAGGATTTAATTGAGATCTTTCTTGCGTAGGTCTTAAACAGAATACTCATCTTATATGTTCAAAGGAACGATGTTTTTGAAATTAGGAAGAAATAGTTACAATTGCCCCACAGTGGGGCTATTTCAACTATGCCACATATTTATCGAACTAAAGCCGTTATCGTTTTGAAATTGAGAGCCAGAGCATATTTATGGCATAATTCATACCAATCTATGGCTTATTGTCTCCTAACATGCTTCAGTAACGTAATAAAATACTTTAAACACCTTGGAGGGGCAATTTCGACTTTTTACATAGGTAGTAGTGCAGGGACGTATGCAAACCAACATTGTCGATAAATCAGATCAACAACAACCATGAATAAACTTTTATAAAATAACGTTTTTTTTTTCGGAAATTGTTTATTTTCTGTTTCTTATATTTTTTGACAATTTTTATTCAAATTAATAATACATGGACGGACGCTAATATTTTTCAAGATCCTTGGATAAGTTGTAATGAAACTTTCTTCATAAAAATAATTTATTATTAAATTAGTTAAGTAGCTGTTGCTAAAATATGAAACACTTTGGCAATTGTTTATTTATAGTTCAGCTGCTTGGTATGTAGTTATCTTTTTATTTCTAACATCTACAGCCTTGTGTAGTTCCTCTAATGTGCACTTTTTTAGTTTTTTTGGCTTATAATTTCGCACCATCTAAAAGAATACAGAAACATACATGTACAGGATGCCCAACCCAATCAAAGTGCAAAAGTAGTGAATCAGCCGTGAAGTAATAGAAAAGCGGACGAGAGACAAAAAAACTTTTATGACAACATAGGAAATTCTTCAAACTGCATGACAGTCACATTGCACAACCATAGTAAAAGGTTTAATCACCATTTAGAGATTTAATTTACCAATAGTGGTTCATAGTACAGTACAGTGCCAATGTTTTTTTTATGCATAGGGTATCGATATAATGGAACATCATCACATCACTAGTGTTTCGCAATACCATACAAAAATTAAGCGGGGTAATTTCAACTTTGGTTAGTCGAAATAACCCCACTTTTTCTTTTCGTGGGGCTATTTAAACTAACAAAAAATCTCATCAAAAACGTATCATTCCAAAGAACAAATAAGTGAAAAACAACTTGCGGTTTATATTTTCCCTAGTCACTGTTTAATATTGTAAAAACAAGCGTTTTAAACATGAATTTTGACGAAAAATGTAACGAGCGTCTTTTGTTAGCACATGCACAAAATGACGTCTGACAAAAAAAGGCGTGTGGGTCAAACAGTTCGCGCTTTAGCAGCTCCATCTATGAAATTTTGTAGAAATAATTTGTTCGCGTATCTGAAGATAGATGAGGTTTTGGTTTAAATACAGTAGAATAAAAGTTATTGTCATTAGTCGAAATAGCCCCATAGTCGAAATAGCCCCGCCCGACCTTACCCCTTTTCACACAGTTAGGGGTAGATTTTTCAAAAACCCTGAAATACGTTATTCTTTATTTTTAGTCATCATCATCATCATTTCAGCCGAAAGACGTCCACTGCTGGACATAGGCCTCCCCCAAGCACCTCCACTTCGACCGGTTTTGTGCTTCTCGCATCCAACGAGTTCCTGCGGCCTGCACAAGGTCGTCGGTCCACCTTGTGGGAGGCCTTCCAACGCTACGCCTTCCGGTACGCGGTCGCCACTCCAGAACCTTTCGGCCCCATCGGCCATCTGTTCTGCGAGCAATGTGCCCTGCCCACTGCCACTTAAGTTTGGCAATTCTTCGGTCTATGTCGGTTACCTTGGTTCTCCTGCGGATCTCTTCATTTCTGATTCGATCCCGCAGGGAAACTCCAAGCATAGCCCTCTCCATTGCTCTTTGGGTGACTTTCAGCCTTCTAATAAGGCCCATTGTGAGCGACCACGTTTCAGTGCCATATGTCATCACTGGCAACACGTACTGGTCAAAGACTTTCGTCTTGAGACACTGCGGTATGTGGGACGAGAAGATATTGCGTAGCTTCCCGAACGCTGCCCAGCCGAGTCGGATTCGACGATTGACCTCTTTCTCGAAGTTGGACCTACCTAACTGGACAGTTTGTCCTAGGTAAATATACTCGTCCACGACTTCGAGTGTAGCGTCTCCGATCTTCATGAGAGTGGGTGTTACATGGGCATTTGACATGACCTTCGTTTTGTCCATGTTCATTTTCAGACCCACTCTTTCAGAGGCTCTACTGAGGTCATCGAGCATTGTACTGAGGTCCTCCATAGTCTCAGCCATGACTACTATATCGTCGGCAAACCGAAGGTGAGTTATGTACTCGCCATTGATGTTAATGCCAGCTCCTTTCCAGTCCAGAACCTTGAAGACATCCTCCAGAGCAGCGGTGAACAGTTTCGGAGAGATAACGTCTCCCTGTCTCACACCTCGCTGCAGAAGGATAGGTTTCGAGGTCTGGTCCTGGAGTCGAACTGACATAGTGGCGTTTTCGTACAGACACTTCAGCACCTCGATGTACAGATAGTCGATCTGGCACCGTTGAAGAGACTGCAGTACAGCCCATGTCTCGATCGAATCAAAGGCTTTCTCGTAGTCCACAAACGGAAAACGAAAACGTGAGCACAGAAAGTGGACCTGGCAGAGCCCGGATGGTGCAACTAAAAATGAGATTGACTTCATTATGTCGACGAAGAAGCAAATATTCAATGATGTCTCTGTGATCAACGCGGTGAAAACCGGAAGTGATCACCGCATGGTAAGAGGCACATTGAACTTAAATATAAAGCTGGAAAGGTCTCGACTAATGAGGTCTACGCTCCGCCCAGCGCCGATCCAAAAGTCAAAACCCCGAGAGCTTTCAGCTCGAACTTCAGAATCGTTTCGAGTGCCTGGGGAGCTCCGTGGACGAATATAACGATGGGTTCGTGGAAGCTGTCCATACGGTCGGGTCTAAGATCTTCAAGACCCGTCGTACGAATACGAAAAAGAAGCTCTCTGATCCTACTTTGCGGCTCATGAAGGAGAGGCGCGAGATGATCCTGCAGTCTTCAGATGATGTTCTAAAGTACCGGCGGCTCAACAGACAGATCTCTAAGTCCTTGAAAAGCGACCTTCGCCGCTTCAATACAGATCGTATTGAGGAAGCGATAGAGCAAAATAGAGGCTCCAAGGTTTTTGCTAGAGATCTGTCTATTGGGCAGAGCCAGCTTATGAAACTGAAGACTGATGATGGCAGGATCGTATCCGCCAAACCTGAGCTGTTGAGAGAGATCGAGAGGTTCTATGGACAGTTATACACGTCAACAAGCAACCCCGTTACGAATCTGGCAAACGACCCAAGAGCTAGATTGACCCGACACTATACCGAAGACATCCCGGACGTCAGCCTGTACGAGATTAGGATGGCTCTGAAGCAGCTTAAAAACAACAAGGCACCGGGTGATGACGGAATTACGGCCGAGCTCCTGAAGGCCGGCGGAAAACCCGTTCTTAAGGCCCTTCAGAGGTTGTTTGATTCCGTCATACTCGAGGGTAAAACACCACAGGCATGGAACAGAGGTGTGGTGATACTTTTCTTTAAGAAGGGTGACAATGCCCTTCTTAAGAATTATAGGCCCATCTCACTTCTGAGCCATGTCTACAAGCTGTTTTCGAGAGTCATCACGAACCGTCTCGCGCGCAGGTTTGACGACTTCCAGCCTCCCGAACAAGCCGGATTCCGTAAAGGCTTTAGCACCGTGGACCACATACATACGCTGCGACAGGTTATACAGAAGACCGAAGAGTATAACCTGCCTCTCTGCTTATTTTTAGTACTTAGTATAAATACTGAGTTTTGAGTTAATCGGACAGCGCGTTAAAATTCCTCCATACAAATTTTGACACCCCCCAATACCTCGTTAGGGGGTAGTTTAGAAAAACGAAAAATGTCAAACTTGATCATTTATTTAGATAAGTATTCGTGCCATGTTTCAAGGATATTAACTCAAGGAATAAGATTTTTCATACAAACAAAATCCCCCCTTTTCACCCCCTTAAAGGTTGAATTTCCAAAAACTCCTTCTTATTGGATACCTACTCTTCACAAAGAACACACCCTCCAAAATTAATGTCCCTAGAACCAGCGGTTTAGGCTGTGCGTTGATATCTCAGTCAGGTCATTAATCCCCCTTTGGGGGTGAAATTATCAAAAACACTGAGACATGTATAAATCAATTTTCAATCGTCAGCCTAAACACAAAATTTGAAGATCCAACTTTTAAACTGACGGACTTTCATATACAACTTCATCCCCCTTTTTGACCCTTTGGGGGTGTAATTATCAAAAACGCTGAGACACGTATAAATTAATTTACAATCGTCAGCCTAAACACAAAATTTGAAGATCCAACTTTTAAACTGACGGACTTTCGTATACAACTTCATCCCCCTTTTTGACCTTTTGGGGGTGTAATTATCAAAAACGCTGAGACACGTATAAATTAATTTACAATCGTCAGCCAAAACACAAAATTTGAAGATCCTAACTTTAAAACTGACGGACTTTCATGCAAACTTTCATCCCCTATTTAACTCCCTTAGGGGTTGAATTTCAAAAAAATCCTTCCATACCTTGTCTACATTATAAAGGAAACCATTGTGTAAAATTTCAGCTTTTTAGGTCCAAGGGTTTGGAATGGGCGTTGATGAGTCAGTCAGTCAGTCAGGCCTTTTGTTTTTATTTATTAATTAATAGAATAGATAATAGATAGAATATCTGTGACTGTGACTAGAATGGTCTGAAAGTAGCTACATGAAACGCCGAAATGAACATGAAGATGAAGAAACGTTCGAATCAAATAATAGGTACCTTACTAAGTGGGCTTGAACTTACTACATACTTAATTATTTTGAACTAGCTTCTGCCCGCGACTTCGTCCGCATGGAATTAGTAATTTGGGTACCTAGCTTATTTTTTATCCAATCTGCTTTTCCATCAATCTGCTTACTATTTATATAATAAAAGAAAGATTTGTGGTTTTGATTTGATTAATTTTTGAGATTCCCCATACAAACTTCCACCCCTCATTTCACCCCCTAAAGAGATGACTAATTGGTCAAAAATTATTTATTTCTAACGAAAACTTAAATGATAAAAGTCTTAGTCCTTTTTTATTGATTCCCTTTACAAATTTCCACCCCCCTTTTAACACCCTTTTGGGATAATTTCGGGGATAAAAACCATTTAAATAGGTTCAGCGGTTATTGATTCCCCATAAAAACTTCCACCCTCCTTTTCACCCCTTTAAAGGACGATTTCTGGGATAAAAACTCTACTACGTCCTTTCCCGGGACTCAAACTATCTCTATACCTCATCTAAAACGGTTCAGCAATTTAAGCGTGAAGAGGTAACAGAGAGACAGACAGACACACTTTCGCATTTATATTATTATGTATGGATTACACCATCACACCCTTTTAACTAGATCCTAATTTACACCGTTTAAATCGCGTGCCTTGAGCTGACATCTTCATCATACTTCTTTCTCAGCCACATTTGCACCCCTACACACTGAACATTAAGCAGCGCAAAAAAATACCGCTCTTGTGCTACAAAAAATATACTGAACTAGCAGCGCCCCGCGGTTTCACCTGCATAAGTTTCGATCCCGTGGGAATATCGGGATAAAAATTATCCTATGTCCTTTCCCGGGACTCAAACTATATCTATACCAAATTTCATCTAAATCGGTTCAGCGGTTTATGCGTGAAGAGGTAACAGACAGACACACTTTCGCATTTATAATATTAGTATGGATGTTAATTCTTGCTAATTAGTAAAGCTAGGTACTTACGTGTTTCTAGAAGATTATAACGGCCGTCTTGAAAATTTGCCATTTTCGCCAGTGTTAGAAAGGCTCTGTGCTTGGACAGCCCTCTGAACGTGTATTATTTTTACTGTTTTTGGTCGGTTCTATTCCAGCGTTCGGCTTTTGGAAAAACTTTAAAAACTATCATTTATTTAGATTTGTTATAAAATAACGAGAATATTTTCTTATTTATTTATTTATTATGGCACTCCAACGATTAGTTCACATAAACATTAGCAGAGAGCTTAACCTTATACATACTTAGTTTGCCTAATTTGATTTACTAGGTCGGTAATTAAAGTGATAAAAATAACAATAGGTGTAATCGAATAAGTTAATAATTATAAAATCAAATAAATTAGTAACTATACAATCAAATAAGTTAATAATAATAAAATCAGATAATATTTAAAAATAAAATTTATGTGTAAAAAGATAAATACCTAAACGAAATAAAATCAGACAAATTAATAATTATAAAATCAAGTAAATTAATAATAATACAATCAAATTAAACAGATTAAATAAAATAGTTACATTAATTAAAAAGTTAAAATTGTAACAAGTGAATTCAGAACAAAACATGAACGACGGAATTTAACCAAGAATCAATTGTCAGCTATTTGTAAGTTGTCGTAAAAGATTACTGCGAAATTGAGCCAGGGTGTTGGAGAAGATGTCAATGGTGTCGATGCAAGAGTGGCTCTCATTATACCTACGTTCTCATCAATCGGTTTATTGGCGCTGATCGCCCGAGGTTGGTTCGAACTGTAGATGGTGTAAACACATGCAATTTCCGGTTGGTCCTGGGTTGACTACTACGGGGAACATTAATTTATAATGTCTTCGAGTGGAGTATACTTTATATTTAACTAGCTTTTGCTCGCGGTTTCGCCCGCGTGAATGTCGGAAAATATCCCACGGGAAAGTAATACCGGGATAAAAAGTATTCTGTGTGTTAATCGGTTATAAACTATCTGTGAGCCAAATTTCGTTTCTGCGTGTTTTTTCATTTTTGCGTGATTGAGTAACAAACATCCAAACATAATAACTAACATAACAACTTTCACACTAAAAACGGTCTATTGACATGCTAGACACGCATAATTAACTATTAAACGCACTACTAAATTTCTAATAATATATTCAATCATGATTCGAAAGACACGTAGCGCCATCTAGCGTCCTAAAGCAATTGTGACAAAAGCAATGATATTGTTCTTTTCCTCAGGTACAGTAGGTACTTTTTTCTGGATGAAAGGTAGCCTGTGTCCTTTTTTGTACGCCTGACAACGTATACAGGATGAATTTTTCAAGTGGGCGTGGATGGCCAAATCCGAAACTATGAGGACTAGCGAAAAGTACTCAAAGGAGTCGCGGGCTCGATTTTGATGAAAACTAAAACAGCATCATTAGATTTTTGAAAAATCAATATTTCTAGCCAGGAATCGAACCTGTTGATTTTGAAAAAAAAAACACACTGTATTATTACACCATTCGATAGTGTCGCTAATAAGGATCGAATTTTGAAAGTAATGACATACGCCAAACTAAAGGAAAGATAATACTTTTTTTTATTTTTCTTATGTTACCTACCTCATCATCATTTGCCTAGCCTTTTCCCAACTATGTTGGGGTCGGCTTCCAGTCTAACCGGATGCAGCTGAATACTAGTATTTTACATGGAGCGACTGCCTATCTGACCTCCACAGCCCAGTTACTGGGTAATACGATACCCCTTCCCCTTGGTAAGACTGGTTATCAGCCCTTCGAGCTTCTGACTACCCGTAACGACTTTCAAAGATCCCGAAATGACAGCTGGGACCAACGGCTTAACGTGTTTTCCGAGGCATGAAGGGGTCTCGGTATGTATCCACAGACCCCTCTCGGTATGTATCCCATCCACAGACCAACAGCGGCAAGCGTAGCTTAACCTAATGGATTGAAGTGTGCGGCTGTTATTATTTAGCCGGGCCCGGGTTATGTTACCTACCTACTAAACCTTAACTGATTAATTGTTCAAAATGATGAACATTGTTTTCAATACATAGCTGGATTCGACGTCTCAAGGATTGTACTGCATTCAGCATTACAATATTATTGATTTCATTAGAATATTTTCCAAAGATCGTAATAGAAATTTGAATTTAGAACATAATGTTGTGAAGGTTTTGACTGCGCTGCGGGTGTGTTTATAAAAATATTGAGCATCATTTCGAACAAGGTACGTAATGTAGGTATGAATACTTTAAAATAAGAAGCAGTTTATTAAAATTCAACACTTTCCTTAAGTTTGCCGTATGTCATTACTTCCCAGAATTTGATCTTTATTAAGGACACTATCGAATGGTGTAATAATACAGTGTGTGTGTGTGTGTTTTTTTTTTTTCAAAATCAAGAGGTTCGATTCCTGGATAGAAATATTGATTTTTCAAAAATCCAATGATGCAGTTTTAGTTTTCATCAAAATCGAGCCCGCGACTCCTTTGAGTACTTTTCGTTATTCCTCACAGTTTAGAATATGGCCATCCACGCCCACTTGGAAAATTCACCCTGTATATGCAAAATTTAATGACGATCGGTTCAGTGGTTTAAGCGTGAAAGGTAACAAACTAAACAACTTTCGCATTTATAATTATTAAGTTAAGAAATTAGGATTAAGGTCATTTGTTTGACGCCTTTTTTCCATCCCGTACCTATACTTACCTAAACCAACCGACTGACTTTGAATTATTTTAGCATTCTTAAATTGCAGAGCGATGAATATGCCACTGATGGAGTCTCGACCCACGACTAGTAATGTCCCTGCAAAGGAGGCGGTGTTCAGCCCTGATAAGTATCAGTCCCGTTGGAGAAACTGCTTTTGAATAGTAACGACAAGAGGCAATTCTATCAATGCCCTGCCACTCCGACGACGTGACTCTACATTACTAAGATAGCTTATTCGAAACGAAAACGTAGACCTACCATAAGGTGTAGCCTGTAGGTAAAGGAAATGATCCAGAGGAAAGCTGAAGTAATTTATTATAGGTGCCTACCATTTGTGTTCATTTTAAATTCTGTAGGATGAGAAGGCCTTTGAATGCTGTCGGTCTCATTAAAAGCTGATAAAACTTTATTAGGTAGACCTACTCGTACTTACTACTTGTGTACAGTACCCGGCGATAAATATTTCACATCGATCTTTGGAAAGAGACAATCGGCTAATTACGGCTTCGTAGAGCGTTATCTCTGTCGCACGAAATACAAACAGTCCGGTATCTATTAGGAGCTGTTAAAACAATTATGATTTGCTTCTTTTGATAATTCTTTTTATTCTTTGTATAAAATACACCAATTTTTTCTATAAATGATTACTTTAGGTTGGGGTAAAATAAAAAGGTTCCCCTATTTTTCCAAAAGATGCCATAGTACAACTTTAAATTATTTAAATTTGGGGGTGTTAACAACTCTAGATATATATTTTGAACTGGACGCGACCGCACTCTGTCGCACTTGAACAACGACTGACAAAACGTCAGTTAACGTCACATAGGTAGTGTGCGACAGAGATAACGCACTACGAAGCCGAAATTAGCCGATTGTTTCTTTCCAAAGGTCGATGTGCAATATTTATCGCCGGGTACCTACTGTAACTAATTTACCCATTTTTTTACTCATCGATAAGTCTGCCATAATAACGAATAAACTACATAAAAAGAGGGTTCATATGCATCGATGGGCGGGAGGACCAACCAGGGCCAATACAACATTCATTTCAGCCGAAAGACGTCCACTGCTAGACATAGGCCTCTCCCAAGCACCGCCATCGCCTCTTCGAGTTCTTGGCTTCATTTTCGTTTATAAATGACAATATTTAGTCGTCATTTTGATATTCACCCTCTTTCGAGCTTCATCTTTCCCCCAAGCCATACATTCCTTCTCTCATAGTCATTCATTATTCCTCGGCAATAGGTACATGCCTGTTATATTTATGATAAACGATTTTAATTTATGATTCTCTTCCTTCTTTTAACATTCACACCCGTCTTAACATACTCATTTGAGCTCATCCCTTTTGTGGCCCAATATTCTAGACCACCCATTGTTTTTTTAAATCTTGCCAAAAGCGACGAATTCGGGAATCGCAAATGGTTCATATCTAGCTGCAGACTGAAACTACCCACACCAAATATCGCTTTTTTCTTTGTTCTAAATAAAATGTAGGTAGGTACTAGGAGTAGGTAACTAGGGGAAAGAGCGATGTAAATGCGACGACAGCTAGCGGGTATAATCCTGTTAGCGTTATAGCAGGTACTTCTTAGTGGCCTCATGCCTCATAACGATATTAGCCAAGTAGGACATAAGAAATGCAGGGTTGAAATGGGTACTAATAATTTAACCCCTAATATTTATTTTAAAGGATTGGTTGTAGACCGTGCTAAAAGATAGACCTAGTAAAATATCTAAAATAAATTCGGTACGAACTCCTAATACCGCTTAGGTAAAGCACCCATGGAAGTGCTCTGATTTCCCAAATTGTTAGATTTTTTGACTTTCTACTTAACTTATTGATTAGGTACCTACCTACTTTCTGAATATACCCAAGGTCAGTTACCAAAATTGACCTCTTCTTACCACTTGTTTGAACCTGAAACAAGTAGTCACTATTATTTTGGAACAGGAGTCCGTCCCTGTAGAAAAATTGTCTCCATGTATTGTATATGTAATGTGTTCACCTTCTTAGATACGTATATCTCATTATGAATATTGATTTTTTCCGCGACGTCATTGGTAATCCTAAAGGTCTCCATATAAAAGAAGTTGCAAAACCTGAGACAGACGAGTAGCCTCCACAGCCACGGCAGCCCCGCCGCATCACGGGATTGGTTAGAGTACACTTAAGACTGGAGTAGTTCGTTTAACGATTTTCTTCAGTATTTTTGTAATAACCATCTCGGAGCATTCCTCTCCTAATTTTAAGTAAGCGCCAAGTAGTTTCCACGTTTTTTATTTTCAGTTTGTGAGTGATTTTTGGCTAACGGGTGCACAATTCTAAGGTGAAGACAACGAAGATGTCGCTGACCCTGGATCCCGGGCCCGGAATAGCTGCCCTGCAAGCATGGGGTGGCCAAGTAGCGGCGTATGGCGCCTCCAACCAGACCGTCGTGGACAAGGTGCCGCCAGATATGCTTCATATGGTCGATCCTCACTGGTGAGTCTGAATGTTCTGGTAGGTTTGAGTGCCCGTTATAACTTAAATTATGTACCTATATCTTTTAAAACGACTTATTCTTTACCATCATTCTAATTTAATTTTTTAATTTAGGTACCAGTTTCCTCCGATGAACCCGCTTTGGCACGGACTCTTGGGATTCACTATTGGCTGTCTTGGATTCATCTCTATCACTGGCAACGGAATGGTCATCTACATATTTATGTCAACGAAGGTAGATTTAATTTTAATTTTGCTTAGGTTTTGCTTTCATCAATTTATATTTTTTTTATTAATTTTTGTTTTTTTTTTTTCAGAGTCTTAAAACTCCATCGAACTTGCTTGTGGTTAATCTCGCTTTCTCTGACTTCCTCATGATGTGCGCTATGTCTCCGGCTATGGTGGTGAATTGTTACAACGAAACATGGGTATGGGGTAAGTGTGATAGTGATTCTCCTTTATTTATATTTTTGTTATTTCTTTAGCATACGAGTATAGGTATCTAACCACTCTTCTTCGTTTTCCTTCAGGTCCTCTTGCATGTGAACTCTACGCCTGTGCGGGCTCACTATTTGGATGCGCATCCATTTGGACTATGACAATGATAGCTTTCGACCGCTACAATGTTATCGTGAAAGGTATCGCCGCCAAGCCCATGACTAACAACGGAGCTCTTCTGCGAATACTCGGTATCTGGTTGTTCTCACTTGCATGGACTCTCGCGCCATTCTTCGGCTGGAACCGGTAAGGACTCCTAAATTCCGTTTAGTTCCGGTAGTCTCACGAAAAATTATCATTTATTTAGTAATCCTATACCGTACCTAATACCGATTACAATATTACAGATATGTGCCTGAAGGAAACATGACTGCGTGTGGCACTGACTACTTGGCCAAAGATTGGTTCAGCCGGAGCTACATCCTTATCTACTCCGTCTTCGTATACTTCATGCCTCTTTTGCTTATCATCTATTCTTACTTTTTTATTGTCCAGGTAACTCAGAAAACACATTTCAGACTTATTTATTACTAGCTGACCCAGCAAACTTCGTACCGCCTCAGAATCAATAAGAACAAATGTATGAGAAAATTAATTTTCTTTTTTATTACTTATCAATTTTTTCGTGAATTTTTCCCATGTTTTAATGGTTATTCTGCTATTCGGGGCGGAGACAAATCCAACAAATCAAAGATCCTATAAATTGGTCTAACCCGACTTTGATTTATATATAATTGTATAGATCTTGATTCTATCTATAAATTTATGTGTATATTTTTCTTTTGCATTCAGGCCGTAGCAGCTCACGAGAAGGGAATGAGGGAACAAGCTAAAAAAATGAATGTGGCTTCCCTTAGGTCTTCAGAAGCGGCTAACACCAGCGCTGAGTGCAAATTGGCAAAGGTCCAATACATTCTAATTGATTAATAATATTACTTAACCTTTCTTGGTTAATAATCGCCAAATATTGTTTTAGGTCGCTTTAATGACCATTTCACTATGGTTCATGGCGTGGACACCATACCTCGTGATCAACTACACGGGTGTATTCGAAAGCGCACCCATCAGCCCTCTTGCTACTATCTGGGGATCACTCTTTGCTAAGGCTAACGCCGTCTATAATCCTATTGTATATGGTATCAGGTCTGTATTCTACCTTTACTTTCTAGGAAAAGTCATACAGGATTTTTTGTGATAGCACACTGAGCTCGGCGCTCATCTACTGGCAGTACAACGCATGCTTATTAACTTCTAATGCAAAATTATCGTTCTAGCCACCCGAAGTACCGCGCTGCTCTGTACCAGAGATTCCCGTCGCTGTCGTGCCAGGCGTCGCCAGACGAGAGCGGCTCCGTGGCATCCGGCGCCACCGCCGTCTCCGAGGAGAAGCCGGCCGCCTGAAGATGACGCTCACACCTCCTCCGACGACAAAACCTCCACGACTCGACCTCGCTGCTCTATGGACACACGATTCTGCCAAAGCGATGTTATTTATTATTTTTATACGCAAACATTTACATTTATACAAAGCTATTTAAACTCGAGCACAGAGCGTGTGCTGGTTGCAAAATATTCAGGCTGTCCACCTTACAAATCGGCACTTGCGTATTTTGAGTTCACGTTTTGGGTATCGAGTTGAACGTTGCACACTTTTCTTAGACCTTACATTTGCTTTAAATATCGGTCGACGACATATAAAAAAATGCAAAAAAAATTAAGAATCAGCAGTATGTCGCCAGGCCGCCCCTATATCCATGAGACTGCTCCTCTTAGATCTTAGATATAGACATTGCTATAGATATATCTACTCTATAATGAAAAAAGCTCTGTATCTTGGATTAATAAAGTTAAGCAAGCAAAGTGGTTAATGATCACATACCAATTTGTTTTTCTTTTTACCACACATACTACTCTGTCAAAAAAGTACCAGTATTTATCCAAAGAAGGTTGGTCAAAACGTACCTGGCAACGAAACGATAGCGTCCCTATATGCCATATGTATGAAAAATACCCTTATTTTTTAAGGTCATAAAAAACACAAGAATTATCTTTTTAAGTAGCCACAAAAAAAAGTTATCCTTATTTTAGTTTTTGTAATTATTTACGTATAATAGTTTCAGAACGCACCTATTGACGATTCATTTCGCGTATGAAATGACTTTTTATTCATAGACTATAAATATTCAAGTTTTTCTGAATAGTTGTTAACTGTTATTCAATTAAATTAGTATTTAGGGATCATATCAACTACTATGCTGATTTATTATGCATTGGAACCTTGTCATAAAAAATAATTAAGTGAAAGCGTTTTGTTCAATTGCGTACAACGGAACGTCATTTGTCATCGACAAGTTACCTGATCTGTGGTCATCGACTCGTGCCATTGATTGACACCCGGCAATCATACGCTTCTTATTCGCTTCGCTTCACTTGTTGTTGTGAATTGTGATACGTGCTATATTATTTAGGATTTCCTTCTGTTGTTTTGACCTTGGCATTGTTTTACAGACTGATAACTACACTTGTGACGATTACTCTGCGCTTTTGATTTCTGGACACCGATGGACATGGATGAAAAGTATAGTGCTCGTTTTTATAAAAAAATGTGGCTATTTAGATATGATTTTCAAACGGGATGATGTTTACAACATAAGAACAAACCAATCTAAATAAATCTTATTTTGGGACATGAGAAACAAAAGTCAGGTCCAGCTCCTATAGAAATCTGGCCATTGTTCTTTATTTTATTGCCTTCAAATTATGCTCCTTCAGAAACGATACACTTACGCCAACGAACAATCCAATCATCAAAACATCTTTTAAACGCTTTTTCCGGAATTGAGTTTAGTTCTACCGAATGAAAACGGTTGCCACGAGGTGGTAATTTGAGTTTAGGAAAAAGAAAAAAGTCGGCTGGAGCCATATCTGGTGAATAAGATGGTAGCTCGACGGTATATTTGTTGAGTTTTTGGTCAAAAATTCGTTCACAATGATGGCCTTGTGCGAAGGCGCATTATCGTGGTGCAAAATCCAACAATTCTCTTTCCACAAATCTGGCCTTTTTCTTCGAATTTGCTCTCTTAAACGCCGCATCACACTCAAATAATATGCTTTATTTACCGTTTCACAACACCGCGATAGTCAAAGAAAACAGTCAACATGACCTTGACTTTTAATCGACTTTGACATGGTTTTTTCGGTTTCGGTTCAGTTGGAAGGCGCCACTCCGAAAGGAGAAGGGAAAGACTCCATAGTTTCCTGGGCCTGCACCCTAATTGCGTAAGACACTATCAATCGGAATCAGAATCATTTTGAAACAAAGTGCTAATGCATTGCTTCATAAGTTCGAAAAATTTGTCTGCTCAACACGTAAATAACGCAATGAATGTTGTTGAACTGTCAAAATGAAACCGATTCCGATTGATAGTGTTACGCAATTGCCCCGCAGGTGTTAACTCAATCAAACTAGCTTTATTTGTAAGTGGATATAATAACAAGGCCTCACTGAAAATTTGGTGAAGGCTATCCAGGAATCAAGTTAAATGAAATATAGCAAAAGTGAGGTTACATTATAACATTGTAGTTTTTTGATGTTATTTGCGAAATATTTTTGAATGGTTTTGGTTGTATAATGGTTTTACGCATGGAGTGCAAGTAGAGAGCCTCCATGTGCGACGTGTTGAAAATCCTGACACGTTTAGATTGAGAACGGAAAATACGTGCGCACTCACAACGAAAGAAAACGAAACGAGTGCTGGTCACAGTCACAGTACACTATAAACTATAATATACTATCAAAAAGTACTCTGTGAATATACTGAAACTACTGAAAGTCACAGTGTACTTTTTTTTTTTTTTTTTTTTTTTATAGTAATGGCTCCATCGTTTTAACGATGATTCTGCCAATGTCAAGGTTAAGGGAAACAAAGTGTATTCGTTGAGGTTGACCAGTTATACTGTCTTTAGTACGATTTAGTTACAACTGAAACTGAGTAGCCTTTGAGTTGCCATGTTATAGTTTTATGTTATTTAATAATATAAATTTTTTAAGTGAATTAATTAATGGGGACTCAACGAGTGTTAAGAGGAATGGGATATTAATAGGTCTGGGAAAATTAGGAGGGAGAATATCATATAGCGGGACTAAAAGATTACGACAAGAGAAAAATATGTGTTCAAGAGTGCCCTCTTCTAGACCACACTCACAAAGGGAATGATTCCGAATGCGTAGTTTAGCCAAAAACACTGGAGAGCAAACATGACCTAGTCTGAGACGTATAATGATAGATGTGGTTAATTTATTCAAATTCTTATTTTTGACAAACCAGGGTTTAACTGGAATGTTGGGTTGAATATTGCCATAATATTTGCCCTTAATTACCCTAGAACTTTGCCACAGTTCATCCCAAGACTTCATGAGACGTGGTTTAGCCAGGCAACGGACGTGTGTACTTTTTGATAGGTGCCGGTTTTTTTCTACCTGTCATCTGTCAGTCGGTGACCCTGACCAGCACAGATTACTTTAGACTATACTGAGTGACCAGTGTTGCTAACAGAAGAAAAATTAAAGGAACTCGATTCGCTTTGAATCGATTCCACAAAAGATTGATAAGCATTTGTCACTCGATTCATACATATTCTGAGATTTTACCGATTTATTGTGTCCTTCACCACACAATCCTCACTTTTGAAAACTTCATGAAAATCAATTTTGAAAACGCTAAAAAATAGTCAAGAAATAGTCATAAATAGTCACCAAGGTCAAAAAAATAGTCGCATTATGATTCCGAAGTTATAGCTATAGGTTGGTGAGGATTGTGTGGTGAAGGTCTCCACACAATCCTCACCTCTAATGCAACCAAACGGCTGGGAGTATCGACTTGGTTTTAATTCCAGAAAATAGTCAAGAAATAGTCGTAACGCTATGCCAAATCTCGAAAATAGTCATTAAGTGATTCCAGAGATATAAAGGTGCCTTGGTGAGGATTACGTGGTGAGCGTTTCTCGCCACAATCCTCACCTGATTACCGCGGAACGCTTAGGTTTTTGAATTTGAATTTGGTGTCAAAAAATAGTCAAGAAATAGTCGTCTCCAACCATGATAATTTCAACCTGGTTTACTATGTACAAGTATGTTAAATATCCACGTGAACTTCTACATACATTTTGTTTTGGTACAGTCGCGACTACTAAAATTACACATTTATTTCTAATACGTACCTATATTACTTTAAATCGGTATTAAAATATTGTAGTTACTTACGTATTTATTTTTTTCTGTCAGTTTAATAAATACCTATGTTTCCTGCTATGTCATTTCTAGACATTTCCTTCCGGTTGGCTTTATGTTAAAGTAACTGATAAAATATAAATGACTAAATCTTTATTTCAGATTAATTTTATTGTAGTATGAGTAATTAAGACTATCTACCTACTTAACTATATTACTAAATAAAATACCTAGTGTGCAGGACGATCGACCTATTAGTTTAATTAATTTTACTTTCAGTGGTTGGGAAACCCAATATTATGCAATTTTGAAATAATGATCACGCAGAATTCCCACGGTGCTGGGGCGACACAGGGTAATTATTGGTTTTCCCAAAACTAAAATTCATTGTTTTGTTTTATTATTCTCAACATGTTTTATTGCTGGTATTGTTAACCAAATTGTCGGCACCCTTTGATAAAAATATGTCTTTTATAGTTTGCTTGTGTATTTAATCAGTTCCGACTTAGATCTCCCACAAGAGACTTCAGTAGTAAGTAGTTCTGAGTGATGTGATGTGACAAGCTCTCAAAATAATATCAAGCAAGTAACTCATCAGTTTGTATTTATTATTGATTTAGCTCCTTTGTTGCCCTTATTTATTAGTAAAGAATAAATAAATAAAATAACTACCCAAAATAGCTACATAACTAACAATTATACCGTTTTTAATATACAACCAAAAATAAGATGACTATAAAAAGTACTTAATAATTTTGTGCTCGACTGTACTTGACTCGAAAAATGTATGTAGAAGTTCACGTGGATATTTAACATACTTCTACATAGTAAACCAGGTCGAAATTATCATGGTTGGAGACGACTATTTCTTGACTATTTTTTGACACCAAATTCAAATTTAAAAACCTAAGCGTTCCGCGGTAATCAGGTGAGGATTGTGGCGAGAAAGGCTCACCACGTAATCCTCACCAAGGCACCTTTATATCTCTGGAATCACTTAATGACTATTTTCGAGATTTGGCATAGCGTTACGACTATTTCTTGACTATTTTTTGGAATTGAAACCAAGTCGATACTCTCAGCCGTTTGGTTGCATTAGAGGTGAGGATTGTGTGGAGACCTTCACCACACAATCCTCACCAACCTATAGCTATAACTTTGGAATCATAATGCGACTATTTTTTTGACCTTGGTGACTATTTATGACTATTTCTTGACTATTTTTTGGGGTTCTCAAAATTGATTTTTAAGAAGTTTTCAAAAGTGAGGATTGTGTGGTGAAGGACACGATTTATTCACTATCGATTACTTAGAATTCAGGCATGTACTTTATCGATTATTTAGTTTCACAATTTAATTTAATTTTTCTCGCTTCCTAGATAGAAACATGGTACTGTATTTTGTGATTTCCTTTAGAAAAATATAACGGTTATTTAATACACATTTCAACTAGTTAACTGCTGGGCCCAGGATTTCCCATCTCCTTTGTTGACTAGTTTGCATGTCAAACTCGTAAACCCACGTCTCGTCACCAGTAAGCCAGTAACAATGCGTTTCATGAATGTTGGATTGGAGTTGACTGGTTCTAGCACGTCTTCAGCGACTCTTATGTGATTGAGTTTTTGGAGTAAGTTCAGGTCTTTTGGGACTAGCCGAGCGGCAACATGTTTCATACCCAAGTGATTATTTCAAATGATACGGATCGACTCGTGAGACACAGAAAGTTCAGCGGCTATCTCTCTCAAACTTGAATGACGATTTTCAGTCACTATTTTCTTCACTTTTGTCACAAACGGATCCCTGAATCGAAAAATGGTTTTCACAAACCCGCAATATTTTTGAAAGACCTACCTACCCAACGACGAGAAAAAAGACATCAGACCCCACTTTACGTGTAGAGGAGGTACCTACCCCAATTTTTTTTATTTTTTTTTTTACCGCTGTCGCGTCGGCGTGATTAATAATATGTATAGGTATCCATGCCAAATTATAGATTTGTAGTACTAAGAGTCTCTAAGCTAAGTTACGGAAGGACGGACGGGCAGACAGACATGGCGAAACTATAAGGGTTCCTTTTTGACTACGGAACCCTAAAAAACATAAGAAAAAATTTGTTTCAAAACGAGCCTGGAAGTAGTAGGTGTCTAAGAAATCCTAGACCCTTATGATATGGTCTAGGAAAATTGAAAATCGCACCGTCAGAACAGTAGTGACGTATCTCAAAAATAATTTTTTTGGGAAAACGAAAACAAAGTTTTGAAACTGCAATCTTTCAACTATCAATCAATACCTAAATAATTAATTATTTTCATAAAAAAATAATTAATTAAATCAGTTCAAAGTTGAAAGTTTGCAGTTTCAAAACTTTGTTTTCGTTTTCCCAAAAAAATGTTTCATACCCTGAAGCTTGTTACACACGTAGCTTCAATATAAAAATAACTTATAAGCCTATGAATAATAGCGAGTATTGACACGTGTGTGTGACAGGCTTCGTACAACTTTTTAACTCTCCAGTGTTTGGTACACAACGTTGCTAGGCAACGAATAAAAACAAACAATGCGGTTCCCATCCATTGTCAATCAACGATCGAGTAAATTAATTATTTTATCACTTCTCATGCGTTGATATCGTAACTTATTTTAAAATATAACACCATGGCGTGTAAAACATCGTTTGAACTTCATCATCATTTTCCTAAACTAGCTGAAGAATCTGGTTTTGCTTTTAACACACATCGACCTCGTATTCAAATAGACTGGAATAAAATTAGTGAGTATATAATCTAAGAATTAAAATAAACCAAAAAGCATCCTTGGCAAAAAGATTTAAGATAGACCGTACATACCGTTGTAAATAATTTAATGTCTTTGATCCTAGGTATGCTTGATTTATTTTAATGTTTCTCAACAAGTTGTACCTACGTAGTGATTGCATACATGTAACAAGCAACAACGTTTTATGTAACGTAACATTATAAAGTTTCCTAAGTATTTTAAATATTTTGTTACAGGACTGATAGATATAGAAAGTTTAATAAAAGAAAGAAAATTTGTTATCATCGAACAACACTTGAATGACGTAAGGACTTAAATTTATTACAAAAAAAAACTAAAAAGTAACTAACATTGGACCTCCCCTTCATTTTTTTATTAGTGTAATAGTATTATTAATTTATTACCGATGCTTGTAAAGTAGGTAGGTAAAGCTTGTATCATGATATTATTAATTATTCAAATCAAGAAGTGCTACATTCTACAAAAAAACGAATTCAACTTCTGACGGAACTCATTTGTTGCTCATTCCAAGCCAAGTTTAGTAAACATTACCGTCGGCCGTCTTGAAGTGCGGTGTGTAAGTATGATAACGTTTCCTCACTCCCGAGTCCCGCATAATAGGTATCGCCCGTATCGGGGTATCTCTCTCTCGTCGCAGGCACTGGCCGCCGCCGCCGCCGGCCGTTGCGAGCTCTTCAACTGCTAGATTTTGTGTGTGGAGTATAATATTTGTTTCACAGAAAAAAATAATAAGGAAATTATAAAATGTGTTCTCACAAGCCCTAAAAACAATAAGGCTTATCTTTTGGTATAACTTTTACATGGTTTAACGATGTAATCTCTTCAGGGTTAGGTAGGTACCTACACGTTTTAAATAGCGATGTAGTGTCATCTTGTATATTTTTTTTTATCGAGCCAATTATTTTAATTAATTCACGTTTCTATATTCACACAGTGCTTGAAAATATGTTTAATTTTCCAAAAATATATTTCTTTTTGCGCAAAAATAATATTTTGCTAGATTTAGGTACAGAGGTTTAAAAAAGTTTAAAAGTTTTGCAAAATCGCCTTAAAATAGGGGGGGTAAATGGAGTCCCGTACGGTATATCGAATTACCCTTGAACGATATAACTGTCTACAGAAAGCACGGTTCACCGACGAACGGTAATACGAAAAAACTATTAGTCGATACCATTATTTAGCGACAGCACGTTTCGCCGAATAACGCTACATAGAATGAATGGTTGGCCGATACCAAGATTTGCCGATGTCTTGGTTCGCCGGAACACGCTTGAACTAAATAATCCTTTACCGATAGCTATTTGAAAGCATTTTTTCTTACACCGCCGATCCAAAATAATTATCTTTATTACTGCTATTTCCATGCGTTTATCTTAATAATTCAATAAAAATAAAATAATAAAACAGCAAATTTGATTATTTTTATAATTAAATGGTAAATAACAAAAACAAAGGTTGTGTTGTTGGTGGTTTTTACAGCACGAGATAAATTATAAATAAATACTCCAATCTCTTTGGAACTTACATATTTGAGCCGTTTGGGGTTGAAACACTAGGGCCATGGGGTCCGGGTGCCCACTTGGTTTTTCGAGACATCGCCAAGCGGTCGGTCGACTCTTCACGTGACCAGAGGGCTGGCCTATTTGGGCACGTTTCCTGTTGACAGCGTTGCGGACGAATTTTTTTATGCCCTTTAATTATTTCCCCTCCTTTTTATATACTTGTAAATAAGTTTATTTATTTTCTGTCACAATGGTTTTGTAGCACTGGTGTCACTACCGAGATAACGAAAAAGACATGTTGCGTCGACCACAAATAAATTGGTATAAGAGCAGGAGACTGATGAATGGTTTTGTAGCACTTAACAGTTTTGGACTATAAAAATTCACATTGTGAGAGCTGGTGCCTGAAGGGCCGTAATCTACCACGCGGGCCCAGTGCGGATTGGTAGATGTCACATGTCTTCGAATTTTTGGTTCTAGGACATGCCGGTTTCCTCACGATGTTTTCCTTCACCGAGCTTTTGTGAGAGCAGTGGTGATGAAATAATTTACACAAAGTAAAGCGCCTGTCTGGGTTCGATCCTACGACCTACAACTCGTAGGTAAGTCGCAGTCATTATCACTGGGCCACCACTGCTCTCATTTATAAACTGCTCTCTAATTATAAAAATAATCAAAGGAGAACGAGTAAGACCGTACCCAGAGACAAAGTTAATTGTAGCATTATGGACTATGTCGGTATTTGTTGACCTCATGGAGTAGTTTAATTAATCCTAAGACAGCATGTCTGAATTCACTTGGAGAAAAAAGATATTTAAGGAAGTTAAATTGGTTTTGAGAAGACTGTACCCAGAGACAAGGTTAATTGTAGCATTATGAACTATGTCGGTATTTGTTGACCTCATGGAGTAGTTTAATTAATCCTAAGACAGCATGTCTGAATTCAATTGGAGAAAAAAGATATTTAAGAAAATTAAATTGGTTTTGAGAAGACGGTACCCAGAGACAAGGTTAATTGTAGCATTATGAACTATGTCGGTATTTGTTGACCTCATGGAGCAGTTTAATTAATCCTAAGACAGCATGTCTGAATTCAATTGGAGAAAAAAGATATTTAAGAAAATTAAATTGGTTTTGAGAAGACGGTACCCAGAGACAAGGTTAATTGTAGCATTATGAACTATGTCGGTATTTGTTGACCTCATGGAGCAGTTTAATTAATCCTAAGACAGCATGTCTGAATTCACTTGGAGAAAAAAGATATTTAAGGAAGTTAAATTGTTTAATTAAATAATTAAATATAATAAAATAAAAGAATAGAACGTTATTTATTCTCATTAATTATTATTTTAACTCCTTTATTTCATTATACATGTTTATACAAATTATATTTTTAAATATTAGAACATAAAAACATTTAAAAATATAAAAAAGTTGTAGCCCACCGGTATCGGGAACAGGTCCAAGCTATCGGCAATCATGGCTCCAGAGGTTCCTCCTAATAATGTGGGTCGTGTCGAGAAGTTCCGCTTTCTGAATCAAGTCCTTGATCCAGTTGCCCAATGAGAGCCTCCTCAGGTGCTAGTCGACGTTTTTGGCTATTAAGCCATCGGCTGTCACAACTATCGGCACAATGATCGCTGAGTCCACATTCCACGTTTAACAACCTCGTTGTTAATATGTTTATCTTTCTCGGCACACACGAGGGTCGCAATCATGCAGTGGCGTGCACAGAGATTTCAGACAGGGTATGCACAAAAAAAAACTACATCAATCAACCGTTTGAAAATGATTCTACATATTTAAACATACTTCACCAGCAGGTCTCACAGGTATAATTTTCCATTTTTACAATAATCTTACTAAATAATAATTACTCGACAGTCAATCACTTGCGCCATATCTCATATTAGGACTTGGTTCTACGCATCGCGCATACCTCTATAGGGTACCTACATGTCTCTTCACAAATGCTCTGACACGTATGATTTTGCGAGTTTTAATTGCTATGTGCCTAAACTAAATAAGATAAGTTCCTCCTCGTTGAGGCTAGGAAATGGTACATCGCTTTCTTCCATCGCTGTGAAACGTACCCTTTGGCGGTTGATATTACAGTCCACAACATATCAGTCACCAAATCTGTTGGAAACGTTAATTCTGTCTTCTATTATTTCGACAATATTGTTAGCGTGTGGATTATTCTACAATGGATCACGGAACGTGTTCAATAAGGCTCCAGCGATTTAGAAAATTAACAGAACTTAATTAAAAATTAATTAAAATGGATTTGTATTGTGTTTTGTTTTTATTTTTTTTTTGTATCTCATTTTATGCTGCATGGTCGGTTGCCAGCAGACATGCTGACTAAGGATTAAATAAACTACTCCATGAGGGCAACGAATACCGACATAGCTCATAATCTCTGCCCCAAATAGCAGAATAGCTAATAAAACATGGGAAAAAATTAACAAAAAAAATAATTAAAGGCGGTACGAAGTTCGCCGGGTCAGCTAGTATTGAATAAGAACTAATATAAGTATGGTAATTACAATAATGAATAACGATAATGAACTTTCCTATTATTTTATTAAAACAATTTAACTTCCTTAAATATATTTTTTCTCCAAGTGAATTCAGACATGCTGTCTTAGGATTAATTAAACTACTCCATGAGGTCAACAAATTCCGACATAGTTCATATTGCTACAATTAACCTTGTCTCTGGGTAGGTGCCGTCTTCTCAAAACCAATTTAATTTTCTTAAATATCTTTTTTCTCCAATTGAATTCAGACATGCTGTCTTAGGATTAATTAAACTACTCCATGAGGTCAACAAATACCGACATAGTTCATATTGCTACAATTAACCTTGTCTCTGGGTACCGTCTTCTCAAAACCAATTTAACTTCCTTAAATATCTTTTTTGTCCAAGTGAATTCAGACATGCTGTCTTAGGATTAATTAAACTACTCCATGAGGGCAACGAATACCGATATAGCTCATAATGCTACAGTCATCTTTTTTTTTGGGTACGGGGCCCATACAACTTTACCCATTGTTCTTTGCTGTTTTATTATTTTCTTTAAGTACATTTTTATTTTTATTGAATTACTAAGATAAACGCATGGAAATAGCAGTAATAAAGATAATTATTTTGGATCGGCGGTGTAAGAAAAAATGCTTTCAAATAGCTATCGGTAAAGGATTATTTAGTTCAAGCGTGTTCCGGCGAACCAAGACATCGGCAAATCTTGGTATCGGCCAACCATTCATTCTATGTAGCGTTATTCGGCGAAACGTGCTGTCGCTAAATAATGGTATCGACTAATAGTTTTTTCGTATTACCGTTCGTCGGTGAACCGTGCTTTCTGTAGACAGTTATGTCGTTCAAGGGTAATTCGATATACCGTACGGGACTCGGGTAAATGCCATCCACTTGAATGTTTATCATAGTACCTCCTAACTATGTTGTCGCTCGTAAAAGAGGACTTTTCCCCATATTTCTGCCTCACCTCAGTAGCATTTAATTAACTTCCATAGTTCCATGCGTATACGGAGGTTTGGCCATTATTATCTTCTATCATCTTCGTTTACATATTTAAGTGACGTGCTGTCTATTGCCTACGGTGTACCGCAAGGCAGTGTCCTAGGTCCCACGTTGTTTTTGGTGTTCATCAATGATCTCTGTAATATGAAATTAAATTCTGGAAACATAGTTTCTTTTGCGGATGACACCGCCATCACCTTTTTCGACAACTCGTGGTCTAGTCTCCAAACTACCGCTCAGAAAGGATTTGATGTCGTACGTAGCTGGCTTATGTCTCACTCACTTACCTTAAATACCTGTAAAACAAAACTCATTACTTTCTCTATCAGCATCGGTGCGCTGTCAGTTCACTAAAAATTAATTTATTACCTACTTGACAAACAACGATTGGCAAAAACATGATTAGTCATTTCATCATTATACAACAAGTTTGCCGAATAATTCACTTTACAAAATAATATCCAGATAAACTTTTGTTTCTTCTTCTTCTTCGTAGCACTCTCATCAGAGCGGTCGTGGTCCTCATGTAGTTTCTAGTCTAGGGGCGGATGTGATTCGCCTCACGATTTCTCTCCACCTATTCTGATTTCTGGAATTTTTTGTGCACTCGTACAAGGGATCATCCACCGAGGATTTAATTTGGTCAGTCCATCTCACCTCTCAAATTTTGTTTAGTAACGTGTTATTTAAATAGCAATTCATTTTTTATTCATTTTATCTCATAAAACAACGTTTGAAATAAAAACGTTTTACATGTTGACTTATTATTACGAAATTTCCTAAAAATGAAACTCATTTTTTCATCGACTTGCGCTAATAGAAAAAAAAGAGATTATTTTTAGTGGGCTACCCGGAACCAAACTAGTTACATTAGATTAATTATTTAAAAAAATTGTTAGGTTAGGATAGGTCAAAACTGTGATCCCTTCGCACGAGCCGAGCGAGCGAAGCGAGCGGTGCCGCGGCAGCGGGAGGCGAGTGCCAGACACGACTAGATTACATAGAAAAAATTACTATTATTATTAAAGAACTTCTGTACTTGCCTGTAAATTATTTGACCCAAATGGAAAATACCGTCATGATCACTTTGTGATTGGTTTAGAAAATGTTTAGGTACATAGTATAAAACAAAGTCGCTCCCGCTGTCTGTAAGCTTAGATCTTTTAAACTACGCAACGGATTTTAATGCAGTTTTTAATGCAGTCGCTAGTGTATTATAAAATTATATTTTGTATTTATAAATGTGATTTTTCCAAAAAAATCTAAATATTAAATGGAATTTTTTTAAATGATTAAATATCATCCGAAACATTTGTAAAGATAAGTATTTGCCAAATAAATGTTTGTAAAGCGAGTATTTATAAAATAAAACATTTGCGGAATTAGTTGTTTGTGAAATAAATAGTAGGTATAGGTACGAAACATTGGTTGTAAACAAACAAAAAGTACCAATTTCGTAGTTTAGAAGGACAACGCGCTTATAGTAGTTTAGAAGAACAACGCGCTCCTACGAGCGCGTTGTTCTTCTAAACTACGAAATAAATTTTTATGCGGTTTTCAAATTATTTGTTCCGGAAACTTTCGTACCTATTACACTGGTCTGCAAAAAAAAAAAAAAGTTCTCTCCTTCAAATGTTATGCAGTTATCATGACCGATACAATAATACTGAATATAATTATAGCATTTAAAGTCATCTATCACGTATATATTTTTTGCGATGAAATTTTTTGATAGAACAATTTTTTAACATGAAATTTTAATCATTCATTTAATAACTTAAATAACGTTCGATGTACACTATCACAAAACTTTAAAACGCATATGACAATATCATTAGGTACCTACTAGTTGTTAATCACATTTTACTTAGTAGTTTTTTTCTTTTCATAAGTATTTTCTAATGGAGTTTCCCGACAAATCGCCCAACAAAAATCTGCAAGCATTGCTTCGGACCATTTCCCGTTGTACCGCCTCTCTATGTGCAAAATATCTTGATGAAACCTCTCACCGTGCTTATCAGATACTGCTCCGAGATTTGGTGGGAAAAAATCTATGTGAGAGTTCAAAAAATGAATTTTAAGAAACATGATACATTTTAGGGCCTTATAGGAATCAAGAACTTTCTTGTATGGTTTCCTGATAGTTTTCATTTTTTTTTTCAGACAATATTTCACTTTTTCAAAATTTTTAAATAATTAAAATCAACTTTAAAAAAAAAAACGTATACGTGATAGCACAAAATAAAAAGCAGATATAGATTTAGCATGCTAAACTCTTTATACGGATCATACTTTTATTTCGTTGCAGACCAGTGTTATTAAGAAATCTCGATGTTTTGTCAAGTCGTAATAATCGTGCGAAGCAGGGGCGGCTAATTATTTATAAGTAGGTAATTGTAATAAAAATAACTTTGGTGAACAGATATTAGATTGCGTGATTGAATCTGAGTTCGATGTACGTATACTTGACGAAGGTGTCCTGAAACTGTTCAGACTTGCACAACTGGCTGTTGAATACCAACAGTTTTGTCGTCATTACTTAGACCGGAGTGTCTACGTGTTGCGAGAAGAAATAACATCTCTAGCACAGGTACGTAGATTAAGAAATTTAGGTTTAATAGGTACCTCAAGTTTTACATAAATCCCACAAGTAAATACTTAATTAATTTAATATTATTTACAGGACCTGGATACATGCAAAAAGGATCTTCGCGAAAAGGATGAAGAAATACGAAGATTGAGGAAAAGATCGAGACATAGTTTTAAGACTCCTCTGCCATATGGAAATGAGAACATAGCGACCATGATTTTAAAAACCCTGTCTCACAAAGGCGATATATTTCCATCGACTTCGAACGATGAACTTCAATATAACAAATGTAATTATTGCGACAAGGTATTTCTGAACCAACTTTACTTGAAGAGTCACTTATCTAGACGACATGCCAATGTAATTGAGACACCTCAGAAAGATATACAAGAAAATACTACGAACAACGAAAATACCAAGTTAAGTGCAGAAGTAAATGAACTCAAAAATAAACTAAAAGAAATGGAAGTAATTATTGCTAACACAACTAACCAAAGTAATTCAACAAAATCGATAATTAATGAAACTAAATCACATACTGGTAATATCATCCAAGAAGTAAAAAAAGATATGAGAGACGCTGAGGTATCAACCAATAATGAAGAGTATTTATTAAACAAAATTGAGGAATGGAAAAAAGAGGAACATGAAAATTATAACAAGGAAATGGACAAGTTAAGAAACCAAATCATAGAATCTATTAAAGTGTTCAAAGAAAAGGAAACGGAGAAACCTGCCCCAACCGAAACGAATATAATAATTCAATTACACGAAACAATAAAAGAACAGGGTGCAGAAATATTGGCGCTGAAAAAAGAACTTAAAGATTCAGTAAGTATAATTTGAGAACTCCCCTTAGACAATTACACCTATAAAATTTTTACGTATAACAGGTAAATAACAACTACATTACCTATTTCAGAGAATAAGAACAGAAAAAGAAAACGCTAATCGAAACAAAGAAGCCGATGCTCAAGTATTACTTTGGTCAAATCGCGCGGATGTTCAATCGAAGCAATACGAGCAATTGCTTCAGAAGCTGAACGATGTTGCGAGGGATGCTAAAGAGTCTCGCGCTCTCGCAGAAGCAGAGAGGGAGCGAGCGGCTCAATTACAAGTATTATTGCAACAAAGTGTTAATGTTAAAACAAATGGACATATCGACACTACCGATGATACACCAGTAAGTTCCTTGGCTAATCCATTAAAATTAATAAAACATTAAATTATTATGGTACGTTTCGTTACGTACTTGAAATATTTAATATGTCACATTTCAGACTCCGACGAAAATACCCAGGTCTTCCAGTATCAGGAAGAAATCGGTAAAAAGGAAAATAAACTCAAATAAATCTGATCAAGAAGCTGACCGCAAAACCCTTGAAAAGCTTCATCGCAAAGCACAAGAGTTGCTAAATATTGGTTCTATAACTTCCAGTTCCTCAGATATTTCAAGTGTAGAGAATGATAAGCCATTGCAAATAAAAGTTGTGGATTTAAAGGGAACATCGAATAATAAAATGGAAAATTCCAATAAGTTAAAAAATGTGGAAGAGAAACTCCAACATACGCCAAATGCGCATGATTCGCGCATTTTAAATGCAAAGCTACCAAAAATGAAGAAAGAAAAACTAAAATCAAATCATATTAAAAAATCGAAAGAAGGAAACTCTCCTCCTATCATCCCTGGAAGGTAAGGTATTGTTATTAAATCATAGTTAACATACGCAAAGACACCATAGAATAGTTAGAGCTTATTTTTACCCGACTACGGCGAAACAAAAAGTAGGGTTATGATTTTAACCGGTATTATTATTTTATTTTGTATCCGTATACTTAAAAAGTTTTATAAATTGTGAACTGGGTTGTGGATGTTAAAAAATAGGCATTGCTCATGTAAAACAATGGTACTCAGCTGCATCCCTGATGTAGCATTTTACCATGAAGAGGCTAGGCAGATTGATTGAGATAGGTAGGTACTATACTAGTACGGACGATTTGCTATTGAAGACAAATTGTTGAACTGTCTTATTTGTGGACCAAATGTAAATCTAAGACTTATCTATTAACTACGGTATGATACATGTTGAATTAACGTAGTTTCTGCATGTGATTATAGTCCGATGAAAGTAGTAAGAGCGAAGATAACCGAAGAAGTAAATAGTCGTTTAGTGTCAGCTGGCGTGGACCCACTCAAACCTAGACTACCTCGAAGTGTCTTCCAAAAACAACGTTTACAAATACACCAGCAGCAAGAACTGAAAGCTAAGGTAGTAGTTAAAACATGTATCTACATAAATCTTTGCCCTATAACTTAGACTTACCAAATGAGAAGTTAAATATTACTGCACATATTTCAGAAAAATCCCGCTCATGAAAAAGTGAGACATACAATTCTGGCGTACTTGGATTCCAGTACAACAGACTTGAAAAAGGATGTTCCCCAAATGCAGGAATACATATCTCCAACAAAAGCATCAAAACCTTTTAAAAACCTGACAACTGTTATTTCTAATGTCACAACAAAAGCATTATCATTGGTGAAAATGAACGATACGAATTTAAAAAATAAGCGTAAATTGCTGAATACTGAAGTAGCAAAGCGCGCCATGACTTTATTGAAAACGCCGCCGGGATCCGCAAATAATAGTCCTGTTGCGGCCAGGCGTAGTCCGCTTAAGGCATTTAATATCACACAAAACGTATCGCGTAGCTCATTAAATGTGACTACACGATCAGATAACCAGGCTAAGGAGGACACTAATGGTAAAGTCGAGGATTCTGTCCACAATTCTCCTAAAGCACTACAAAAAGTAGCTGTTATAAGTTCCGAAGATGGATCGGATGAAAGCGATGATAAATATTATAATACCACTAATGTACAACAGACATCAAAATCTATCGAGAGCTTGATTAAGTCCCCAGCACGAAGACCTGCTTCCGCTAGTGCTGATTATAATCACACCGTCAAAAAATATACTATTAGTGATAACTTGCTGCGCACACAATCTGCTACAAGTTTAATTGAACGTTCTTCAAATTCAAATGAGACTACCAAAAATCCACCAGCTAGAAACAATGAAGACAGCAGTGATGATGTCGAATCACTATTGGGTATTCCAGTAAAAAAGCATTTTTTGGGTAACAACCCCCAAAATACAACAAAACATACGAAAGGTGTTCTGAAAAATGCTTCTTCAGCATCGTCTTTGAATAAAAAGAAAGTAATATTCGATATGGATGCAATTCAAATGAAATCTGTGAGTGCATCTCCGTCTCAAAGCATTACGGAGAAAAGCGATGGTAATGAAAAATATGAACTAGGTATAGTGAACCTCGATGGTGAGGAATGGGACATTTCCAGGTATGTTGTTTGATTTTAACGACGGATAGTTTTAATAATTTCATAGACTTTAGTGCGAAGTGGCTAACTGGCAATGGTATTTAACAAGAGTACATCTCGATTATTCTTCATCCACTTATCAAATTTATTGTTTACAGCATTGAAAACGAACCTCTAAAAAATGACACAAAAATACAAAATATAACCCGCACCACTAGCCCAAAGATTGCAGAATTAAAAGAAAAGATTGAATCTCAACTGGCACGACGTAACGACACTCCTACGGCCCCGCTAGTCGGAGCTGTAGATGTTCTAGCTGGTTCGATGGCTAAAGCTGCCAGCATTACTGGCAGCAACACTAGTCTCGGCAGCTCAATCCTAGACGACTCTGAAAGTGTACCAGTCGTAAATCACAAAACATTTGTAAAACCCAAACCCATGAGGGTTGCAGCTAAAGATGAAAGTGACATAGATTTATCGGAATTCAGCATGGATGGTTTAGTTCATAAGAATGAATCTTTTTAATTATACTTATTACATAAGGGTTAAATGTATGTTTATTACGGTAATTGGTAGAACAAAAAGTACCTATGTGTTAGGGAAGGTTCATATCTGACGGAACATGCGTCGCGTATTATCGGTCGCGTAACGCCAGAACAGACAAATGTATAGAAAAACACTTGACCGTTCACACTCAACCGATGATGCGTTAGTGCGTCGAGTGTGAACGGTCAAGTGTTTTTCTATACATTTGTCTGTTCTGGCGTTACGCGACCGATAATACGCGACGCATGTTCCGTCAGATATGAACCTTCCCTAAATCTTTTTTAATAAGTGTGTAAAAACATTTTGGTCGTTTTGCTCTGCAGAGTAGTACAGAACAATTTACTTGACTGGTCTGCTACTTCTGCGGAACGTGCGCGCCTGCTGGCTGTGGGTAGATGGGAGCACTACCTTCGTCGAACATAGGCACTTTGTTCGACGACACTACTTTTCGCCTCGCTGCTTCCCTGCGATTAGGTACTCCTTGCTGTTCCCCTCATCGCTGTCACTGTGGCGAAGATGTCAACAGCCTCGGAAACCACGGTCGCTTAGAGCGCCACGCGAACATTTATGACATCATCCGACGAGCTATTGTTACCGTCGCGTCGGCGTTCCAGCTGTATTAGAACCCAATGGCTTGGCACGCGACCGGACGATATGTCTATATTTCCTTGGAAGGTGGGTAGGCCTTTAGTGTGGGACGCAACTTGTGTCGATACTCTTGCGCCATCCCACCTTCCTGGATCGGCATACTGTGCTGACGCTGCTGCAGCGGCTGCGGAAAACCTCAAGCGGCGGAAATATAATAACCTTATCGGAAATTATATCTTCGAGCCGTTTGGGGTTGAAACCCTCGGGCCGTGGGGTCCGAGTGCTCATGGTCTTTTTAAGGAAATTTCAAATCGGCTGGTTGACACTTCCCGTGACCCAAGGGCTGGCTTTTACCTTGGCCAAAGGCTAAGCATTGCCATACAACGTGGCAATGCCGCCAGTCTCTTGGGTACATTACCAGTCGACAGCGATGCGGATGAATTTTTCGACGCTATATTTTAGTTTTTGTACAGTTTCAGTTAAGTTAGGTTTTAATTTTGTTAATTATCTTCTTTTGGCTAGTAAATTAACTTCAAATTATGAATGGAAATTATAAAAATGATATGTCATTCGAAAGCCAGCTTTAATTTGATATCATTATCATTGAAATCCATCCATCATTTTTTAAATAAATGATGTCTGAACGCAAGAGTAGGAAAAACGGGACTTTAGGAAAAAGGGTATGGGTCTCGTATTTTACAAATTAAACAAAAATTGTTAAAAATAAAATTAATTTATTTAAATCAATACTTCGTATTGCCCCCCTCTAGCCCTAATTACAGCCTACAGTCTGTTTTTCATTGACCTTATCAATTTTTTGACATTTTCTTGAGGAATGCCGTCCCACTCCTCTAATAATGCTGTCTTTAGCTCGTCTACGCTTGAAGGGACTGGATTCCTGGCCCGAACTCTTCTTTTAAGCTCGTCCCATAAGTGCTAGATGGGATTCATGTCAGGACTGAGCGCAGGCCAGTCCATCGTGCGTAATTCGACCTCTTCCAGAAACTGTCGAGTGACTCGTGCCGTGTGGCAGCGGGCATTGTCGTGCATTAACACAAAGTCTTCACCGACAAACCCTGCATAGGGCACAACATGATTGAGTAGAATGTCGGTGATGTACCGATCAGCTGTTAGCCCGCCTCCTCGGCCGTCCCCAGGCACGAAAACAAGTTCGGTTTTTCCCTCTAAAGAAATACCAGCCCACATCATGCAGGAACCGCCGCCATACGTCACTGTTTCAGTGAAACAACATTGGGCAAATCGTTCCCCCGGACGCCTGTAGACTCGGCCTCTCCTGTCACTGCCATGCAGACACATTCTGCACTCATCAGTAAACAGGACCGATCGCCATTGCGCAACGCTCCAATTGAGATGCTCTCGAGCAAATTGAAGGCGCGCTTGTCGGTGGCCTGCAGTCAATTTAGGGCCCGTCGCAGGTCTTTTTGGCGTCAAGTTGGCTTCCTTCAAGCGTCTTCTCACTGTCCACTCGCTGACAGCCACTTGTCGTACACGTCTCAGTTCTTGCTGCACATCAACACCCGTAAGGTGTCGATTGCGCAGCGAGGTTGGGACAATGAAGCGGTCGTCTCTCTGAAGTGCACCGGTGGCGGCTCGTTCTTGGTCTCCGATTGAAGGCACCAGTCTCTTGGAACCGTCTGTATACTCGGGATACAGAAGACTGGCTCAAGTGGAGCTGGGCAGCGACTGCTCGCTGACTTAACCCTTGTTGCAACAAGGCAACGACTTGAGCGGCTTCTTCTGGTGTGGTATCCATGGGTTAGCGAAAACAAGGAATGCAATTTACGGAGATGTGTACCGGTCAACTTGTAACAAGCGACTGATAAGGTAAACTTTTTTTTTTTTTTTTTTTTTTTGTATGGCATCTCGCAGTTCAACCTATGAGGTTGTCGTCTGCTTAACCGGGCTTGCCTGTGGATGCCTCATAATTAAGGCCTCCAGCCAGGGCTTAAAAAACTTACTAAAACTAAGCGACTACACGCTAAGGGCACCCCCTGTGGGGTACGGACCTCGGCTTAGGGCGTCGCTGGGGGAGGGCAGCAAGGGACAGGCTGGATCGGAATTATTTGGGGGCGAATTTAAAGCTACAGGCTCAGCGGCGCGGGCTGGCTCGAGCAAGGGTCGGGGTGGACAAGTTACGGGACGTCGCGACGGGCGTCCTCGACGGCGAGGACGGAAGGACGGCTTACGGGTCTTGTTGCTGTGTCTTCTAAGCGTGCTGGTGGCTTTGCTACTCTCCTGGAGGAGAGTGGTAGCGTCGTCGGGGATGGTGAGAGCATGCCTAGGTCGGCGAATCCTACTAATGCGGGAAGGAGTGTATCGGGAGGCCGCTGCAATCAGGGGATTGGGATGCTTTATAGCATTATCAAAGAAGCGCTTGGAAAGGCGTTTCATGAATTGCTGAACTGTGGGGATTCTGAGATCTAGGTGTAGATTCAGATTTCGGACATAGAAGGGGGCTCCCGTGACCTTTCTAAGGAGACGGTTTTGGAGGGTCTGCATTCTATGCAGGTGACGAGGCTTGGCGTGTGCGAAGACTACGCAAGCATAAGTCATGATGGGGCGGATGACCGCGGTATAGAGGCGCAACTTACACTTTAGTGACAGTTTGCTGCGGGTAGTGAGTAGGGAATGGAGCCTACCGAGAGCGAAAGCGGCTCGCGAACGAACCGTCTTTATGTGCTCTTTAAAGGTGAGGTTTTGATCGAGAATGACACCTAGGTACTTTGCTTGCTTACCCCAGGGGATAGGCTTGTCGTACATGGTGATCGGGCTAGGTGATAAGGTAAACCGGATGTGGAGAGGTTTTATAGCGGGAGCAGGTAGCGCAAGTCGTGGATTCCTAATGAGGTCTGACGCCCAATTAAAATGCGTCAATAAATCAGCGCTTAGTTTTTAGGGTTCCGTAGTCAACTAGGAACCCTTATAGTTTCGCCATGTCTGTCTGTCCGCCCGTCTGTCCGTCCTCGCTTAATCTCTGTGACCGTTAGCAGTAGAAAGCTGAGATTTGGTACCAATATGTATATCAATCACGCCGACAAAGTGGTAAAATAAAAATTGGAAAAAAATGTTTTATTAGGGTAGAACCCCCTATATGTAAAGTGGGAAGTGATTTTTTTTTATTTCAACCCTAACATGTGATATATTGTTGGAAAGGTATTTAAAAATGAATAGGGGTTTACTAAAATCATTTTTTGATAATGTCAATAATTTCGGAAATAATCGCTCCAAAAGTAAAAAACAATGTGTCCCCCCCTCTAACTTTTGAACCATAAGTTTAGAAAATATGAAAAAAATCTGAAAAGTAGAACTTTATAAGGACTTTCTAGGAAAATTATTTTGAACTTGATGGAACCAACAGTTTTTGTACAAAAAAGTTGTACAAAATAATTTCTGGACTAAGTTTGTAGTATAATCGTATATGCAAGCATTTTTTTAAACTTCGTTTACATAGGTATTTTATTATCCTGAACGTATCTTTTTTCAAACAAAAAAAGAATTATTAAAATCGGTTCTCGCAATCCAAAATTACCACCGACAACTTCTGGCACGTCTATGTATTAATTAGTAACCCAGTCCCCGAGAGATGGCGCTGTAGGTACTTATTACATTGGGTCGGGTATTATCGAATTGTTCGGTTGGTCTCTCCTTGGCATTGGCGGTATCTTATAACTACATAAAACTTCTATCAGGAACATGCTAAGGCAATTTAGAACAAAACTAAAATAATTTTTTTTAACGCCATCAAAATGTTAAGGTAAAAACCAGTTCATAAATGGTTCGATAGATGGCGTTGCGTAATGACGTCAATTTTTTAAAAGTCGATATTAAGATTTTCCGTGCTTTCATGACCTACCGTGGTAAAGAAAGTTGCACTTAAAGCCCCGGCATCGCTCGCCACGCCCCCTTACGGGGGCGTCGCGATCTCTACGAGTTGAGTTGTTGGACTTAAACAATGAGTGCACAATCGCACGTACCCACTACCGGGAGCAGTTGCAAGAGCGCGGAGCGCTGCTGGAGCGCGAACATAATGGATACCTACCTTTAAACTCATAAGTGGGAACACTTATTGTGACGGACGGGAAACTACGGAACCCTACACTGAGCGTGGCCCGACACGCTCTTGGCCGGTTTTTTTTTAAGGTATTGTAGGCCGTCGGAAATAGACAAAAAAGTGGCTAAATTCGCAAAGCGTGATGTAGTTCTGCATTTTTGGTATGTTGTATGGGTCTGTTAGGGTAGTGTGAATTCAAATTTGCAACTTCGAAAAACCTGTGGAAACTGAGAAAATCGAGAAAAACTTCGAAATTTTGGGACTTTTTTCACTATTTGCTCTCCAGGGCCAAAACTATGCATTTTTTCGAACAATCTACACTTAATAATAATATTGTAAAGAGGAAAGATTTGTATTTTTGTATGTTACGAATAAACGTAAAAACTACTGGACCGATTTCAAAAATTCTTTTGCCGTTAGAAAGCTACATTATCACTGAGTAACATAGGCTATATTTATTACTAGAAAAAAATAGGGATCCTTAGAAATTCCTACTAAAACCAACCCAAGGTGTAAAAAAAATAGCTATAAAATGTCTTTCATCGCATGCGCTGCGGAAAGTATTGATGATAGAACAAAAAAATTATCTACAATATTATAGAACATATCAATATCTACAAAAAACTTATGTCACTATAACTACTTTTTTATGTTTTAAAAGTTGATAGAAATGCCGATCAAAATCAGACCATGTTATCCATACCTTTGTATTAATTCTTACCCAAATAAATTATTTTGTATTCAAGATTGTATCAATAGCTGTTGATTACTTTTTGAATTATTGAAATCGGACATTCCATCCAAAAGATATTACGAAATTAAAAATGTCAGTAGAAAAAAAAAATACACCGCCGCCGCGCCGGTGCGTGGCTCGACGTAGCGCAGCGATAAAATTCTCGTGTCCAGTGTTTGTAACAAAACTCCTCTGAAACGGCTTGACCGATTCTTATGAAATTTTGTGTATATTCAGTAGGTCTAAGAATAGGACGTAAACTATTTTTTATTTTATTTTAACTACTACTTGATCGTGTAGGGTAGGGTAGGGTAGGAGTAAGGTCGGGGCAGGGTAGGAGTAGGGTAGGGGTACGGTAGGAGTCGGGAAGGGGTAGCGTACGAGTAAGGTAGAAGAAGGGTAGGGGTAGGATTAGGGTAGGAGTCAGGTAGGAGTAGGACACCACGCGAACGAAGTCGCGCCGGGCAGCTAGTGTTTTATATCTACACTTATAAATTGTATTAAATTACCTACAATTTCAGCCTAATTCCAGCTCTATTGACCCCAAAAGAGCCAAGCTATGGCACTTCGAAGATGACCATTTTTTCTCGAAAATTGAAATTTTCAGGTTTTACTCACTTATTTCGCGAAATATTGGCAAAACCACTTACTTGCCCTACGAAGAAAGTTCACTGAAAATATTTTGTAGTACATTTATTTAGCTTTTATTAGAGCTGTGAGACTAACAGGTAACTCACAATCTCATGAAAACGAAAAGAAGGTAAATTTATTTATTTATTTATTTATTTATTTATTTATTTATTTATTTATTTATTTGGGACAAACAAACAGCAACACATTACATCTGCGCAAATAATATAAACAAATATATAATACAAATGTGAAACTCACACCGTTATCCACAGCAATGCAAAATGTAAAATGGGTTAGAGGCAAAAGACAATGTATACTTATCGGGTTATTGGAAAGTAGACCGGAATCTTATAAGGGGCGATGGGGGAGGTCATTTGCAACAATATTGACCCCAAAAGTAAATATAACCTGGTCCATAGCAAAAAGACTTGTAGATCGTACTTAGTTCTTTCTTTTGTCTTTGTTGTGTGTGGATGTGGATTAACCTTCCGCCTACGTCGGATTAATCCGACAAATATTTTCGTGCCCATTCCGCCAGTCGTATATATACGACCAAATAACATCTCGTTTAATCTGTTTTATTATTATATCATCACAGCTGGTTTCATCGGTATTTATTTTACGTTTTTTTTTTTTTTTTTCTCGGGCGCTAGGGGCACGACAACTGATATAGTCGGGCGGTTAAAAGGTTAAAGGCGTTAAGTTCTCCAATGTACAGACGCCAGCACATCAACCTACACCTAACTGTCACATTTTCCCAATCAACTTTGAACCTTATACTTCAGTGATAAAGTTGAAAATTTATTAAAGAAATTTGACAGATTGTAGTAGGTTGATGTGCTGGCGTCTGTACCATTGATGTTAACTTTAATGGTTAACATTTCTTAATTTTAAGTGGTTATTGCAGGGAAGCGTTACATTTGTCTCGATTATTCCATTCCGAATATCAATAACATAAGCTGCGTTACATTTGTCTCGATTATTCCATTCCGAATATCAATAACATAAGCAGTTCTTTCTATTATTACACCTACTGTGTATTGTCTCTGCATTACCCTAAGGTAGACTGGTAGAAAATGCCCAAGGCATTAAGTCCGCCTTTGGACAGTTTTTACTTGTGCATTAAGTATTAATCTATACTTATAATAAATCTGTAGAAGTGAAAATTCTGTACATTGAAAATATCAAAAAAAATAAATGGCAGGGGGTGTTACTAGACCGACACCGAACCCAAAAATGTGATTAAACAATTTTTGTCTGTCTGTTTGTTCAGGCATCACGCAAAAACTACCGGTTCGATTACGATGAAACTTTGTACAATTATTCTTTAATATCCTGGGCACCACACTGGGTACTTTTTATCCCGGAAAAGTATATACAATAAAAAACAAACTTAATTTTGCGGTTCGATCCCTAGACCCGATTACTGTACCAACCGCAAATAATAAGTTTGTCGTAGGTTACGTGGAGGGTGTGTTCTTTGTGAAGAGTAGGTATCCACTAAGTGTTTTTCGAAATTCCAACCCTAAGAGGTTGAATGGAGGGAGGATGAAATTTCACGCGGACGAAGCCGCGGGCAGAAGCTAGTAAATAAATAAATAAACTGGGAGTAGCTACACTCGGTGAAGTCGGTAACAGTGTAAGCTGGCTAAAACTCCCCATTTTCTGTCCAATCATGCCTTCGGGCTTATGTTTATTGTATATTTCGTTTTTTTGAGATTGTGAGTGACCTGTTAGTCTCACAGACTTCGTTTTGGGCTCTAATAAAAGCTAAATAAATGTACTACAAAATATTTTCAGTAAACTTTCTTCGTAGGGCAAGTGCATTTGCCAATATTTCGCGAAATAAGTGAGTAAAACGAGAAAAATTAGTCATCTTCGAAGTGCCATAGCTTGGCTCTTATGGGGTCAATAGAGCTGGAATTAGGCTCAAATTGTAGGTAATTTGATACAATTTATCGTTTTAGGAAAATCAATGTATGTTACCGGCCAAACCCGATTTCAGGACAAACTAGTTTAGCCTAGGCTAGTTTGTCCTGTCCTATACGCGATAGGGGGTGCCCTTCGCTCGCCCTTGGATCTTATGTCGACGGAGCCCCGCTTCGCGGGGCCCCTATTTCTGTGTAAAGGGTTTAAAGTAACCTAACCAAACCGAACCTCGGGGTGCCCTACGCTCGCCCTTGCATCCTATGTCGACGGAACTAGTTTAGCCTAGGCTAAACTAGTTTATCCTGAAATCGGGTTTGGCCGGTAACATAATATATATGTGCACCGGCAAGGCTTGATTTGGTTGATCGCGAGTGTATATTTTCTTCAGACGAGCATCTTCGAGAGTGTACGTTACCCCAGCAAGAAAGTGTCTCCTAGAGTTATAGGAGTAGAACGTATAATGTGTGCCCTATCTGCTGTAAATGTGCCCCAACATAAAAAATGTGTGCCCCCTGTCGTTTTGGAAAAAAACGGAAAAAACGATTCTTGCTGGGGTAACGTTTTTCTAGCAGGAAAATTCTAAACGAATGATCGGAGAGAGAAAAATTGTGCATGGCCAGAGAGCTTATATGTGTGCCAAAATGTGCCCCCAAAAATAAAATCTGTGCCCCCTCAGGTTTTCGAGATATTGCATTTCCTGCTGGAGTAACGTTTTGATGAATCGTATATCTCTACAACCATTGCATGTGCCCCTGTAGAATAAACATACACGAGTAGCTCTTAATGTGTGCCCCTTTGTGCCCCAATTAGATTTAAGAAAATATTTATAGTTTTCAAGTTATCGCGGTTTTATGAAAACCCGAAAAAACATCGCAGCGCCTAAATTAGACAAGGCACAAGTTCGCTGAAAACTGTATTCGGTCCTTCTTGACGCTAATAATAACCATACAAAGTTTCAAAACTGTTCATGCTTGCGTTTTTGAATAATCTCGCTAAAAGCCAAAACGATGGTGTCATAACTTTGACGGCAAAATACAAGGAACCGGCTCAATCCCAGATGTGTAGGTGTAAACCAAAATCATGTGCCTTTAGTCAGAAATATATGGTGAAAATATTCAGCTTGGAATGTTTCGCATTAAGTAAATATAAACAAAAAACCAAAATATGTAAGCAACGGCTGGTTATCCGACCAAATTTGAATGACTACTAAAAAGCGACGGATTCATACATATCGATGACCTTCTTTACTTTACTCACTAACCGGTTCACACGTGTTGTGCCTGAGTACACTGACGTAGAAAAGTAATAAGTAATAAAATAAAGTTGTTATTGGATTATATTCAACTAGCTGTTTCTATGACCTTACACATGATTAAGTACATTATAAATAGTAGCCTAAGTGCTATTCCAAGGTAAGCTATCTTTCGATTCAAAATTTCCAATGACCCAAAATTTGATTGGTCCCAATGTTTAAAAAAAAAATGAAATGTGTGATGAATACCTACTTACTACTAAAAAGAGGTAGCTCTTTTTTGTATATAAATAAAAAGCCCGTACTTGTCTTTATATATATATATATTTATTGATAAGCCGTAGGTTAGATAAATTAACAGTAAGTTTTTCATCATTAAGGGGGATGCTCCAACCAGCCCGCAAAATTCAAAATTTCTTGCATTTTTTGCAATTTGCAGGCCAGTGCTAGGTTGTATGTTGATTAAAATATTATTCGCGGCTGTAAGACGTATGTAGTTACAGAATTATAATCATCAAAATCACCAATACAACCCTACAAGTTCATAAAGGCGTAGGAACAAAAAAAAAACAGAAAAAAATTGAATTTTGCGGTCTGGTTGGAGCATTCACCTTACTTAATAGAAGATTCCCTTTTTTCGCCTCCCCACACCGCTGCATATATCTCTGGCCCCGCGGCATCCGCTGACGTCGTGTCGCAAGGAGTCGCTTTGTCTAGCTTGGAGAAAGTGAGACAGCTAGTACGCGTACGGTGTTAGTCTGGCAGAGACAGTTACGTGTCACGTCGCTCTATTATGAATAATAGGTACGAAGTGTTTATTGACTGGGAAGTGCGTTTGGATTTTTTCTTGGTATTGGTAAACAGTTGCAGTTATGTTATGACGCCAAGGACACTGTTACCAACTGTTACGTTGAGTCACGCAGTTGCACTGATACTGTTTGTTTACTTTTTTTTTAAGTTGGTTGAAAGTGGCGTATTAAGCATTTTATAACAATTATGTGGTTGTAGGGGTGTTGAATTTTATGGCACGATCTGCGGTGGTAAGTATTTAATGGCATTGTTTTGACTTATTTAAAAATAAGTACTTGTACACTTATCAAGTATGTACTTGGATTTTTTTCATTACTTTATATACTTATTTATTTTTTAACAAAAAATGTTCTAAATCATGTTTGTTTTGTTTTCATCTGAAAGGATATACATACTTTCCGATTGGTCCAATAGAAATTTCATCAAAATCGATTCAGTAATTTGTTTTCTTTTTTGTTTAATACGTATTTAATTCTCTTCTTGTGCTAGGTTGATGAAATATAACTTCTAGTTACAATGTAAAAAAATAATTCATGACAAGCATTCATGTCCCCAAAACTAAGACTCGACCACAATCCGTCAACACTCAACATGTCACAGTCACAGGGCTGTATCTTTTTAGCCGAAATAGCTAAATACTTGATTAGATTTTTACAGAATGTTCTATGGCAGCTATAACAACAATAATATAAACACCAAGCAGGGAGGAGTGGCATTTTGCCTATTGGCAAGTTGCATAAACTTCTAACTAGATGATGTAAGTAATAATTTTGTTGATTTATAGAATATATGTATCTAAAAAAGTTCTGGCGGACCGATCAGGCGGAATATATCTATTTATTCAGGGCTAAATTTTATCACAACTGTATTTTCAACTTAATTGCTAGAGTACTTCTGGAAAAAATTGAGCACAAAATTTTATATCCACGGATATATACAAACTTACATCCTATAAAAATAGTGTAAATTTAATAGATTCAGGAAACTTTAAAACGTAAAGATAATATTAAAATTTAAATTTCGAGTTTTGGGCCAATTAAAATTTAATATTTTTTTTACACAATATTATACTTATACTTAATACCGATCTGTGATTTTTTGTGACGCGAATTTACTAATTATATGTTAGACTTAGATGAAAAACTGATCTGTGATTAAAATAATAATGACTACACAATGTGCAAATAATTTCTAATATTTATAGGTAGGAACTTTGATCTGTGATTTGATGCAATAATTACTTAAAGAATTAAAATTAAGGGAATAAAAATAATAATTTCCACATCAACAAGCTGTTTCATTTATTATAATCACAAGGTGCATTTAATATATTTTTTAATTAGCCCCCAAAACTTTTGAACGCGACTGTACGGACAACAGCTTAGGTATAATACGTCCAATAAAGAAGGTCATCGATATGTATGAATCCGTCGCTTTTTAGTAGTCATTCAAATTTCGTCGGATAACCAGCCGTTGCTTACATATTTTGGTTTTTTGTTTATATTTACTTAATGCGAAACATTTCAAGCTGAATATTTTCACCATATATTTCTGACTAAAGGCACATGATTTTGGTTTACACCTACACATCTGGGATTGAGCCGGTTCCTTGTATTTTGCCGTCAAAGTTATGACACCATCGTTTTGGCTTTTAGCGAGATTATTCAAAAACGCATGCATGAACAGTTTTGAAACTTTGTATGGTTATTATTAGCGTCAAGAAGGACCGAATAGTTTTCAGCGAACTTGTGCCTTGTCTAATTTAGGCGCAGCGATGTTTTTTCGGGTTTTCATAAAACCGCGATAACTTGAAAACTATAAATATTTTCTTAAATCTAATTGGGGCACAAAGGGGCACACATTAAGAGCTACTCGTGTATGTTTATTCTACAGGGGCACATGCAATGGTTGTAGAGATATACGATTCATCAAAACGTTACTCCAGCAGGAAATGCAATATCTCGAAAACCTGAGGGGGCACAGATTTTATTTTTGGGGGCACATTTTGGCACACATATAAGCTCTCTGGCCATGCACAATTTTTCTCTCTCCGATCATTCGTTTAGAATTTTCCTGCTAGAAAAACGTTACCCCAGCAAGAATCGTTTTTTCCGTTTTTTTCCAAAACGACAGGGGGCACACATTTTTTATGTTGGGGCACATTTACAGCAGATAGGGCACACATTATACGTTCTACTCCTATAACTCTAGGAGACACTTTCTTGCTGGGGTAACGTACACTCTTCGAGAACAAGTTTTTCAACTTTTTCAACACTGGCTGAAGATGTTGCCTCAATCAGCTGACCAGAGCGCTGATCGTCTTTAATCTAGTCTCTGCCTTGCTTGAAAAGACTATGCCACTTGTAAATCATCGATTTTCCAGGGCAAGAGTCCCCATACTCTTCTATAATTACGAGGGCGGCACTGAAAATTTCAGGAATCAAGGAAGTGACACAACATTACTATTTAAAAATGTATTTATTGCTTTTCGAAGTATTCTCCGCGAAATTTGACACATTTTCCATACGATGGAACCAATCATTGAAGCAACCATTCCATTTGGAAGTTGGGGTCTCCAAAATGGCCGTTTTGTAGGCGTCCACAGCTTCTTCAGGTGATGAAAATCTCTGTCCACGCAATTTATTCTTTATTTTAGGGAAAGTATAGAAATCATTAGGGCTTAGGTCGGGGCTGTACGGCGGATGGTCTAATAATTCTGTTTGCTGGTCTGTTGGCTGGTTCTGTTTGATGGTCTAATAATTTTGTTTCTGTTTGTTTTGTTGTGCGGGGGTGTGAGAACTCGCATTGTCGTGATGGAGGATGATGCGGCGGTTGCAGTTCTCTTTACGGAGTTCAGAAACGACCTGTGGCAAACAAATGCTAGCATACCATTCTGCATTAACCGTTCTTTGTCCCTCAAGAGGAATAGTCGTAACATGGCCGGTTTTGGAGACAAACGTGGCCACCATTTTTTTTTCAACACTCCGTGAACGAACAATTTTTGTTGGCTTTAACTCATTTTCGAACACCCAAACTCGTGACAGGTTTTTTGTTTCGGGTTCGTACGCGTATATCCAGGATGTCACCTGATACGATGTTGTATACAGCATTTGAGGATCCTGCGTGGAATCTTTCGAGAGTTCTGACGCACCAAGTAACGCGAGCCGCTTTTTGCTCTTCACAGAGCGAATGCGGTATCCATCGGGAAAACAACTTTTTTACACCTAATTGTTCATGCAAGATTATTTGTATTTGACTCATGCCAATGTCTAAAGTTGCCTGAATTTCGCGGTATGTCACATGTCGATCTTCCTCAATCAGCTTACGCACAGCATCAACGTTTTCTTGGGTGACTGCAGTTTTTGGACGACCTTGACGGGGATCATCACTGAGCTTGACACGTACACGTTGAAATTCAGCAAACCAGCGATAAATTGTGGTTTTGGATGGGGCTTCATCACCAAATGCAGAAATCATCCGGTCAACACACTGTTTTTGTGTTAAACCACTTCGAAAGTCATAATAAATCATCGCTCTTGAATTTTCTCGAGTCAATTCCATTTTCTCAACGACTAAACAAGTTTGACAAAACCTTGTGACGAGACCGAGAATCTTTTTTTAAATAAATAAATGGTATTCGATTTTTAAAACCAAGGAGTTTTCAATTAAAAAGATTTTAATATGACAGGAACAGTGGAAATATTCCATTCCCGATACTTTTAGTGCAGCCCTCGTATCTGAAGCGTTTTTCCTTGCTTAGTAAGGAACTTTATCACGGCGCAAAACTCAATTTTCTCCATAGTCAGTGTTCTCTTCCCGATTTGTTTATCCAGCAAAATCGCAAAGATTAATGAACCGATCGGGCTGAAACTTAGTATTTATAATTGTCTCGAGTCACCAAGTAGTGACAGGTAAAAAAAATCCTCCCCTCTCCACTCTAACCCCTCCATTCCGCGAACTTTTTGACCTGCCCTCGTACGACCAGCGCGATGATGCAATGAAGAAGTATTGCTGATCACAATGTACTTGCAGCGCGGTCAGTCTTCAGGATACCTGCTGAATGATAAATAGGTTTGAGTAAATAAATAAAATAATATTTGCTACTACAAGAGTAATATTCCTCAGAAAGAGCCTCTTGTGTAATCAAAGATTTTTCAGAGTAGGTAAGTGAAAATCATCATGAATAGAAACTTATTAGATATCCTATTGTTATATTATGATAATAGCAAGGGATGGTTATTACTTATTATACCACTTCGGTAATTATTAGTGTGGTGGTGGATCTTTAATAAAAAGTATCATTTTACAATGTAACAGGATAAAAGTAGGTTACTGAAACAGTTACAATGATTAGCTTTTTATTTTAACATCTTCACATTCTTCACTAACAAAAAAAAGACTCATGTTAGTGTCAGTCAGAAATAACAAATTTTATTGTTTTCAACCTGAAAACATCATCTGTGATACAAAGTAAATTTTACTTACCCATATTTTGGTGTCTGCCATGATTATGCGCATTTACTGCTGCCTATACACAACCAGCATAATGATGCAAGAAGCATTGCTGTTCAGCAAGTATTTGGTCAGTCTTCAGGATACCTGCTGAATGATGACTAGGTTTTAGTAAATAAATAAATTTAAAAAAATACTTGTTAGTTACAAGAGTATATAATCCTCAGAAAGAGCCTCTTGTGTAATCAAAGATTTTTCAGAGTAGGTAAGTGAAAATCATCATGAACAGAAACTGAATAGATATCCTATTGCTGTTGTTATCTTCAATCTTGCTACTATCATAGTAGCAAGATTGTACATAAATAGACAACATTACAATGTGGAGTTAGACCCAATAAAAAGGTATCAATTTACACTGAACAGGATAGCATTATCCTCCAGGGAAAAAATCAACATATTATTATTCTTCATAATCATCTATAGTTCTATTTAATGATTTGTACCCCAATTATAAAAGAATGAATGAATAAAAATAGTTACCTCTTTTACTCCAGAGGCTTGTGTCCAACTTGAGCAAGCATCAGGATTTGGCCAAAAGCGATGGTGGTCAATGCTGATAGTATCCTTCAGAAGGGTTGTAAAGAAACCTAGAAGGAAACAAAAAAATATGTTATTGGTGTTACTCATTTTCAGTAGTATCAGAAAATGATTTTACTAATCAGACTTTCTATGAACTCACCTATTTTATGAGAAGCTTCTTTAGCTTCCTGTAGACGAACTTACCATGGAGAAACTTTTGGGAAAATTAAGGATTGTATAAAAACTAAGTAGCAGTTAAACAAGCAAGAATGGAATTTATAGATTTTATTTTGCATAAAAATACGTCTACGTCTCCTTCTTGGTATCGGTCTTGCCACCACGGATTCTTCCGGTCCTGCGGGCGGCAATGAGACCGACCTTGCGACCGGCGGATGTTCCTCTCTTGACAGTTGAAGCCTTACCTGTGATAAAAAGAAAGCAACATTTTTAGATTATGCAACATATTTTGCTTTCTGTATTTCTTAATCAAACCAAAAGCTTAATCCATCAATTAGTAATGAAGGTAGAAACTCACCAATATGTTGATGGTTACCACCACCGTGAGGATGCTCAACGGGGTTCATGGCCACACCACGCACATACGGCCAGCAGTTACGCTTAACCTTGTACTTGTGGTATGCACGACCAGCCTTCAGGATGGGCTTGTCAATACGACCCCCTCCAGCGACAATACCTGCATGATGATGATAAAGAATTAACACAACAGTGATAACAATATAATATTGGTTAATTGCTAGCCTATAAATCCTCAGAAAGAGCCTCTGTGTAATCAAGATTTTTCAGAGTAGGTAAGTGAAAATCATCATAAACAAAATAGTCAGAATTTTAGAAGAAAATAATTAATCTAGTGCTTTAATATTGACTCCTGATAACAAATCTAAATTATGCTTAAGTTTATAAAAAATAGTCAATTATAGAACCATACTCACCAACCATACCCCTGTTGCTGGATGGCAAAACTTTCTTAGCTCCTGATGGCAGCTTAACCCTGGTACGCTTGGCATCAGGATTATGACCAATGACGGTGGCAAAGTTTCCAGAGGCACGAGCCAGCCGACCTCGGTCACCCATTTTCTCCTCTAGGTTGCATACAATGGTACCCTCAGGCATAGCACCCACGGGCATGACATTGCCTGAAAAGTAAAGCAAAATCTTAAAATATGTGACAGAATAGTTCCATTTTTAGGGTTCCATAGAATAGAATAGAATACTCTGAATACCTCGAAAGGAAAAAACAGAACCCTTATAGGATCACTTTGTTGTCCTTCCGTCTGTCTGTCTGTCAAGACCCTTTTTCCTACTGAACCGATTTGTGTGAAATTTGGTACAGTTTGTAAACTTGAGAAAGGACATAGGATAGTTTTTATCCCGATATTCCCACGGGATCGAAACTTATGCGGGTGAAACCGCGGGGCGCAGCTAGTTGATCATATTATTTAAAACGGAACGTCACGTAAAGGGAATAAAACAATATCAACACTTTTTTACTTGAAATTAAATCCCCTGTTCAAAAATCAAATCCCCAATGCGTAATGTCATAAAAATTTTATAAAATAATTACTATAATATTTTGATCTTTATGCATGAGACTTTTTGGTACCACTTTTGGTCAGTCTTTTTTAGTTACCTACATCATTTAATAAAAATATTTTAAACAGGTTTGTACGGAACCCTTGGTGCACGAGTCCGACTCGCACTTGACCATTTTTTTTTTATTATTTTATCACAACACAATATTTAAGAAAAAAATTAGGTATGGAGCAATGCTATAAAATGATAGAACAAATACTTAAAAAATGAAAATCAAGAAATGATGATGACGGATAACTGCATCAATATCCAGCAGGAAGTATCAGTTGAAAATTATTAATTCTTTCTATTTACAGAAGTGGTGAAATTCTTACTATTAGTCAGCAAGACACTAGCAGCTAATTAGCTGACGAGTATGCAAGTAAAAAGAAAGCTGGTGCTCTACAAGCGAATATAAAATAAGGTGTAACTTACCAACTTCAAGGGTAGCTTTCTTGCCGCAGTAGACAAACTGGCCGGTGTACAGACCCTCGGGGGCAATGAACAGTTCTTTGCGAGTCTTGAACTTGTATGGATCACGGAAGTGAACGACTGCCAGAGGAGCACCGCGGCCGGGGTCATGGATGATGTCCTGGCGATCAATTTAAAATAGAATAAATTTGAAGAACACCTACTAGCTAATTAGGGTCGGGGTGTAGTTTGGGGGCAAGTATTTTTGGAAACTCACATGCCAGCTAACAAATAACATGTTGATACATGCGATCATAACCCGCCCTTAAGACGACCCACTTGACCATATTTTGACTCAACATTTATAGGTTATGTTGCCTAAGAAATATTGGAATAATGTCACGGATCTGCCACCTACGAGCAAGTTACGATACTGACAGTCCAAGCAGTAAGGAACCATCCATCCATGCGCCTCTTTGCACAACGTTTGTGTACGATACACACAAATGTTTTTATTATGAATTTAGAGTACAAACGTACCTTCACGACACCCTTGATGTAACCATGACGTTCAGCATAGTCCAAGGATCGCAGTTTAGGCGCTCCTTTCCTTTTCTTAGTGTGTGAAACGAACACTGAACCGGCACCTTTACGTTGAGCACGAATCACACGACCCATGATTACGTCCCGTCACTGAAATTTATCCAACGATCTATTACAAATGAAAATTTTAACATCTTCCGAAGAAAACTTAAATAGCAATTATTATTTTATGATTTCCAAGAAAAAATCTACTATATTCATAGTGATACAATACGATGAAATTTTAGAACCCAAAATTTTACGTACATTTCTCAGACGGTCACTTTTGAAAGAACACACAAATGTTGCCATGTACAGAAGTCGCACAGTTTCGATCAGAGGTTATTTTTTCACTTGCAACATTGTTTCGTGATTTTGACTCTATGGTTTAAATCCCACTGACGCTGCACAGAAAATGTAGAACATTACCACGTTAGGTACACAACGGAACACACAGTGGTATAAGCTGCGTCAGGGTGAAAACAAGGTTAATGATGGAAGGGTTGTTTTTATATATTTATTATTGCAATAAGTACACTGCAGTGATCGGAATAGGTAGAGCTATTTAGGTTCATTGACCGCAAACATTGATGTTAATATGGATATTCCACGGGATTCCGACTGATACTACGGGATTTTTGTCATACAGAGTTGATATGACAGAGGGGATATTAAATCACACTACGTAACTATAGGTGTTTAGTATTAATTCAATAGGGTCTAAAAATAAAAAGCGCCAAAAATTAGACTTTTTTTTTTTCAAAAAAACTAAATAGCTTACAAATTAGAGTAAAACGCAACAGCCTTTGTAAATGAAGTTTACTGAACTTAGATACCTGGGTAACAAAAGTGGCAACGTCGCGCGTGTGTTATCTCGTGTCGAGGCGGGGGTCCGACGCCGGCAGTGGCGCGGTAGGCGGCTTTTATGTTAGGTAAGGTTTTGAAGTACGCGCAAAACAACAATCACAACAAAAACACTAAATTTTTAAATTCTCGATGTGTCCTCCATTCACATTAATGCACAAATCATACCGACGGAGAAGATTGTTATTTATTTTTCTAATTAAATCACTGTCCGTCGCTAAGAATGCTAAAATAATCCTATTTTTAGTTCAAATACTTACTGTCTTAAACTTATAATTTAGTGTCCTATCACAATAACTGAACAAAATCACAATAATAATTGTCAGCGCGCGAGTTCGACTGAACAAAAGTGGCGCAGGAGCTTCCGTGTTACATAACGCACGTTCCCAAAGGGTGGCGTCGGCGCACTGAAAAAACTTGTTTTTTAGAGGCCGGGAAACCCCACCCACTTATCGATCGCAAGGATCTAGGATGCAATAGCAACACACTGACCTATTTCTATTTCTTTTACGCGCGGGATGTTTTGCTATGATTGTCACTCTCGTAATGAAAGTGCAAGTATGTGTATTTATTGCTTCCTTGTTTGCATTGCTAACTTTTTTGTGAAATATTTTGTTGTACTTGTGATTTGCGTCAGAGCGGCAACAACGTATTGTAGATTATACTCAGATTTATCGTTTTAAGGTGCATGACCTATGCGTTAGACATAATCAGCTGTTACGAAAGATACATCGTGTTCAAACGGGGTAAAAACTTAAAAAATCATTTGCGACTAAACTACTGCTGCTATTTAATTGATTTTTGGTACAGAGCTTGAAAATGGTATCTAGTATAGGCAGTTTAAAGGAAAGCCCCTCTGTCGTATCAACTCTGTATAAATTCGCTTCACTAACATCAACAGATGTTGAGCGCTCGTTTTCCACATATAAATGGGTGTTAGATGTAAAAAGAAATAGATTAAAATAAGATAATTTAGAAAAAATAATGGTGATTTATTTTAACTCTGGTCATACTCAGTCTTCTAGTGAAGCTGAAGACGAACCAGACCAATGACATTTTTTGTTTAAATAAGTGAATTATTGTTGAAGCGTATTGATTATTTCAATTAAGATTTTATTGTAAATACAAATTTTTCTATTTGATAATGTTTTGATTTTACTGAGGAACAAATAATTTGTATGGTAATATGTTTTTGTATGTACTACTTCAGAATAAAATGTTTAAATGATTGTTGATTCTTGAATAAGAAATTGGTGCCGATTCTCTTGTACACCGAACTAAACTATTACTAAAATTCTTTACTTTTTGCTATGAGAATCTTACAGCTATTCTGCATAAAAAATTCTCTAAATTTAAAAATAATTTTGACACAACAAAAATCGAATTTGACAATCGCGACTCGTCGACACGTGGTACTTATTTTCCCTACCCCGTGAATTGTTTTTTTAGAGCCGCAGGCGCGGTGGGGGCAGCCTTGACGTGTTTTTTAAGGAATTTTTCACTTTTTGCATGGAAAATATGAAAAATTATTACCTACCTGATGAGTTTTAGGAGTTTATGCGTTTTATAAAGGGGGTCGAAATTTTCATTATTTTTGCGATAGGACACACCATTTTCGAGATATAAGCAAAAAAAAAGAAACGATACAGACAGCACTGTTTTTGCACCTGAAGTCGAGGTGTTGGTGAATTTCTATTCATGACAACTAATTTTATTCCACACCTTTTTAATCGCGATACTAGTCAGATTTAGTTAGACAGTCAAAATTTTAGGTGAAAAACGTGAAATTCAGAATAGCAAAATTGCCATCTTCAATAGATTAATAACTCAGTGCCATCTTAGTGTTGTCAAACTAAAATATAGTGTTGCGTCACTTTAGTCAATTTCAGAATGAGAAATTGTCGCTTGACAGGAATAAATTAAATTTCAGTGATTTTTAGTCCAGTTTGGAGGCATTTGTGACAAGAAAATCGGCACCATTGTTACGTAAAAAAATATATGAATTAAGTTTATCTATTTATTATACTATCCTTAATCCCGTCCTTCTTATATTTACCCGTCAGAAAGGAAGTGTAATCTTTCATTAGTCCCGAAGGCGTGAATAGTTTCTTATGATTTTACTACTTAAAAACCAAATCCCGGGACTCGGGGAATATCCATATTATTCTAACCATCCAATTATTCGAAGCAAGAAGCAAGTACCTACGTAAAACAGCTCTACCTATTCCGATCTATGGTACAGGGTCTCAATACATTGTTCAGCTTTGTATGCAACCTGTGTCGACATCCGCCTTAGCGAGCTAGCTGAAAATGAATATTTTTGCCTGTATACCAAATAGCTTGTTCAACCGTACTATGCGGAGTGCAAAAATGTTCGAGCTCGCCAAAAACGTAAGTTCTGCGATGATTAATCCGTTTTCCCGTTTTCCGGACACACTTGTCACTTGGACGTGAACTGTCATTAATGTATCTGTCAATGTCACTGCGATATGGCAGTCGGCAAGTCTATTAACTACCGATTTTTAGACAAAACTACTTTTGACCAACGTGTTTAGTCAAAATAAATAAATATAGGTATGTATTTATTCCTATAGAAAACGTGCGCCCGCGCCTCGACGCCGCCTCGACTCTAGCTCGTGTGGGCGACGCGCCTAAGGAAAAAAGGTCCTCACAAAGTACTTTTTATTATTAACTTTTTAAGTGGTTTGACTGATAGAACCTGTCAAAACCACTTTTAACGAAATAAGTCAGTCAAAACCAGCTCCATTGGGCAACACTATTTTCGACTATAATTTCAGTCCATGGTCATGAATAAAGATTAAAAAAACTATAATTTCAGTCAATAGTACTATTGGCGAGAGCTTCCAGTCAAAGTACTTTTGACTGATTTTGTTAGTTAAAAGTAGTTTTGACTGGTTATGAGTTTTGACTGCAACATATATAATTCATAAAACTTATCAAACCTATTTTAGTTAAAATGGGGTTTGTCTCTTTCTTACACACAGAAATGTCAACGTGACAGATAAAGACAAACGTTCTATAAACCTATTTTAGCTAAAATAGAGATAAAATAGCATATAACCTATTCTTATAAAAATGAAGTGTAAAACTGTGCTTGTTATCTTTTTGACGTTTTGCTATTCTGGTTTGCTACAGAATAATAACATCTAAAGCTTTTACTTGAAAAGGTATATTCGTTTGTCCGATATTTGCGTTTGTTACGTCTTGGAAAAGAAACACAGTTGTGTATCTGTGTGTGCATAAACACAACATTTAGGTCACGTTGTGGTCACGTTGCAAGTGGCGTGGAGGGATCTGACATTTCTACAATTCTCATAGTTCAGTGTGGTTCAGTAGATTTGCACGCCACTTCTGTGATTATCTCCTCCCTTAAATCGACATAAATTATATTCTAAACGTTCTAGGAGTAGAGTCCTGTTGCACAGGCTATTATTCTGTTTACTTAAATACTTGTAAGACCATTAATGTTTTGAAAACGTTCAGTGGGGCTTATTAATTTTATTCTGTAGGACAGTGGCAATGAGAAGTTGCATTTTGTAAAAGCTAAGTTGCTTTGAGTACAATACATTAATCCCAGTTTAAGGTGTTGAAAGTTTGTTTTGTGTAACAATAACTTACTGGACTGTGACTTGATTTTTTTTAATGGAAATTGATAGAGGTGAGTGTTATTCAATTATTAATTTTAGCTGCATAGAATCTGCAAACACATTGAAAATAAGTAACTATTACATTGTTAGTATGTTAGTATACATATAAATATATACATATTTTGTCATGCAATAATTAAAATAATATTTTTAAATTATAAAAATAAAGAACCTTTTCCATATATTTCAGCATAGTAAACTAAATTCAAAAGCAATTTACTGTGGCATGTTATATAGTTGGCTAAATATAGCAAAACTGGTGAGTTCAAATTCTTTATATTAAACATGACATGTAAGTATGTTTATTTGACTATACTATCTATATTACCATCTAATATGACTCATTCACATGACTATCTCAACTATTGTTCACCACATTAATGATTCCTTTGATATAGCTACTTAATGTATCATTTGTAGATTTGTATCTGACTCATAATCATAATACATAATCTGTGCTAAATATAAAACAGTCAATTTGCTGGTTGGTCGACTCTTTTATGTGACCAAAGCATTGGTTTATTTCTTGGACAAAGAATCAACATTACCATAAAATGTGGCAATGCTGCCAGCCTTTCGGGCACTTTTCCTGTTGCCAACAATGTGGACAATTTTTTTTGAAGCCCTTTGATTGTTTCCCCTCTTTTTTATGTAATATATTATACATGTAAATATTATTATTATTTTAAGACTTTTCAAATTATGTAAATATAAATATTTGCTGGTCAAATATGAATAATTAAAAAATATATATTGTTAGCTAGTCTAGCCAATATAATCCGCTCCTCCATCCATCCATTTTTTTTCAACTATCAGTTTTTACTTACTTCTATCTGTATATTAATTCCACTTTCTGTATTACATTGCATACTTTGGAATCATTCATGGGCCCACCCAAGCATAAAATTAATAATAATAATATAATTATGAGTTTGCAACCTAGTCTCTAGGATCTCAAAAAAATTAAGATATTATTCAACCCCAGAAATCCCTCTAGAGAGAGAATATAAACATGAGATAAATGGTTTCTTTCTGGCTAAAATCTACATTTACATGGATAGCACTTGTTACCCGACTATGGCGAAGCAAAAGGGAGGGTTATGATTTTGACCGGTATGTATGTATTATGTATGTTCATCTGTTGCCTCATAACTTCTAAACTGCTTGTCATAATTAGACAAATGAGGTATCGTTGCAAGCGTCTTGATCGTCCGCTGGTTATAGGCTATGTGACGTCACATTAAATTGAATATGGTGCCCTCTAGCGGACATAGTCATGATCTAAAAAAATTTTTATTAATCATGCTGTGTGGGGTATCAAATGAAAGGGCTTAATTAGCACATTTCAAAAAATTAAAAATATTAATGAAATAAGCCCCAAAATAATAATTCATAATAATTAAATAAAAAATAAGTTTAAAAACTTAAACCCGACTACTGCAAAAGATGAAACAAGAAAGTATCTTCCCGTGGTCGCATGCCACTGTACTAACATACATATAAGCTATGGTAGCATGCAACCACGGGAAGGTACTTTCTTGTTTTATCCTTTTCAGTAGTCGGGTTTTTTTAAGATAACAGTTCTCATCTTCTTGCAATAATGGCGCTGTTATCTTCCTTTAGATATCGCGTAAAAAATGTGTCGAGACCTACATAAATTAGTTCACTCAGCAACAACTGCCGTGATAAACACACAATGCGTTTGCCGCACGCGTTTATGAATGTCGCTAAACACATCGAAGAAACAACAAAACAATAACGTTATTTATTAGGTCGTGCAGTAGTTATGGACGATCAGGAAGTTTACGTAATATAGGTACCTACCTACTTATTGACTACCTACTCTCATGAAAGCGTAGGTATGCAAGTGACGTGCGTCTGTTCTCACTCACAGATATCGTGTTTCCCAACGTCATATCCATGATATAAAATGTGTCTAGCTTTAGAAATGGTTAATACAGTCTGTATTAATAAGAGTTCATTCTGTAATTCTGTATTATACACAACTAGCTGACCCAGCGAATTATCTTTATATTATTATTTTTACCCGACTGCGCCAGAAGGAGGGTTATTTTTTTCGAGAGTACATATGTATGTATGTTTTTATGTATGTATACCTAATTGTTCGGCACGCTCTGCGGCCTGAACGGCTCGATGGATTTTAGCTTGAGAGGTGTCGTTAGATTCGTATTTACTGTGAGAGTGACACTGGGTACTTATATCAAAATAAAATAAAAACCAAAATGGCGGATTTTTGGCGCCATATTATACCTTCAAAAAAAAATGTTTTTCTCAAAATCTATCGAGTGGGGTATCAAAATAAAGGGTTTTAAAAGGTGATTACAAAAATATATACAACTTATATGGTTAAAAGTAATTCAAAGTGACAAATCGTAAAAAACACGTACCTACTAAGAACTAAATCGCCTGCGAAATCTATCACATTTGTAAACTAAAAAGCTGGAAATATAAAAAAAGTAATTAAAAAACCCGACTGCGGTAAAAAAACTTAAGTTAAAAAAACTGAATAGAAAAAAAAACAAACCCATTTTAAATTACTAAATAAAAGTTGGAAGCAGGCAGGCATACCATTTTTATTATATTTTCAAATTCAAATGAGTAATGGGTAAAATAAAACACTATTTGCTATGTAAATATCAGTGACAGGAAGCTATTAAAACATCATTCATATAACCTAAGGGAATAAAAATCTTATAATTGAATCTAACTCGAAAACTACCTAAGCAAAGTTAAAAACTTATATGGGACCACCACTAGCCCCTGAGGTATCATCCATTAAAAAAATAATTTTACAAATCCGTCTATAGCTATATTTCGTGGCCATATAGTAGATTTGCTCACTACATGAAATGCTCGAGAATTTCATGAAATGGTCGCATTTCATGAAATGTTTCACTGTCTATTGGCCACATCATGATGTGGTCTGGCCAGATCAATGATTACTCAACGTTTGACGATATGAACAGTTGAACGCACGACTACTTCATGATGTGGCCAAACATTAGTGATCATATCGTAAAATAATTAGAATATCCGCCGGTAGAGGCGTTGTTGTCGGTTTCCTCTGTAGGTTCCCTATCCATTTGCATAAAATTTAAAACCTAATATAACTTGGCATACTTTTGTTTCTCCTAATTATATTTTCGCATAACAACTTATGCATAATAAATTTCTCTAATCATAATAATGATTAAGCATAATATTCTAAAGCATAAATTTAGCATGCTCGTTTTATTTCTAACGACGACAGGTCGACGGAGCCCCGCTGCGCGGGGCTCCTATTTCTGTCTGCAGAATTTAAAGGAACCGAACCTCGGGGTGCCCCTGACGTCGTTTAGTATTATGCGAACCCTAAATTCATGATATGGCCAAACGTCGAATGATATATCATTAAACGATATGGTCAATCTTAGCTGGCACACAACCATTTCATGAAATGACCGAACACTTCATGAAATGATCAATTCTACGATCTGGCCACGACATATAATATGAAGGAGTTATACCCGAACATACTTAAATAAAACGTAAAAAATAATATCCAAATAGGGAAACCTCCCCCTTTTTTTGAAGTTGGTTAAAAAGGTGAACGAGCTAAAAAAGTAAAATCAGAAAAAATGTTAAGCAATAACGAAGTAATATTGCGTGCGGGCGAGGCGATGCGGCGTGGTGGGTCGGGGGAACAAGAAATTTTACGCGCATGTAGTCACGGGCAAAAGCTCTTACTAACGTATAAGTATGTAATGTATGTACAGAGGCCAGCACATCAAGCTACCCCAATCTGTCAAATTTTCCCAATTGAATATGAAGCTTATTCCTTTGTAATAAAGTTGAAAATCTATCAAAGAAATCTGACAGATTGGGGTAGCTTGATGTGCTGGCGTCTGTACATATAATATGGTAGATAAAGACATCCTAAGTACTTATACGTTTCGGGAATCATCGTAGGTACGCACACGTCCCGAGTATGCGTTTCGGGAATCATCGTCTTTCTTTGGAAATACGAACGCGCGATGATGCGATCTAATATAGGGCAGAACGTTACAACCATGAAAGTACTTGCCTATTTTGTACACTATACAAAGCGCATTAGTCCAAATCTTAGAAGCTTTGTTTGTTTCTGCGGCGCGATGTTCGTGTTAATTCGGAAACACGAAGATTATCGAAGCACGTACCTTACCTATCTAGTTTAACCATGGACTAAGTCCATGGGTTTTGATAATAGGTTCGTGTCGTCACTCGTCATTCGTAATCAATATTGTCAATTGTATAGAGAAGACAGCCCAGCCCTCTTATTCACAAACACTCGATATGCTTCCGTATCGTATCGAACATTAATCATTGTTATCGTAGGAGTCTTCTCAGTGCTGTTCACAAGTCGAAAACCCGAAAATTTTGTTAGTTTAAATCAAATAGACGCCCGCTATACTTCCAACAGCTATTTGCTGTTGAGGGGAAGTCAAATCAGGTTATCAAAATGTCAGGTTTTCGATACGATAGCCTGTCGTATGGTTGTGAATCAGGGCTCAGGTCCGCACGGGCGGTTTTTTATCGTGGCGATTTTTATTCGCGCATTATATTTTCAACTGTCCGTATTGATCCGAGCATTACGAATCCAATAGAGCGCATCCAAGCACGTCAAGAAGACACACCGTTGAATTTACAACTCTCGGCGCTAAGCAGTACATTGAAAACCCAATGCGCGAAAAAATATCACGCTGCAAATACCTAATTTGCGATATAGGCAGATGCAATCGGCCGCACGTCGCTGGTGACACTTCGAACAACATAATACGAGGCCAGCTTACCTCCTATAGGTATTACGGGGTAATTGCGTAACACACTTATAATGACAAATGATAGCAATGTCTTTCATTTTGACAGATCAGCCACGTTCATTGCGTTATTTACGTTGCTGAGCAGATGAATTTTTCAAACCTATGAAGCTATAAATTAGGAATTTCCTTCATAACCCTCGGATTGAGGTTGAAAGTGCGTTACGCAATTAGGTTGCTGGTTTTGTTTCCACTGAATGCGGGGCTGCTGTACTCGTAACCGTTGCGAACCCTACCGACGCGACGGACGACGCCGCGCCGTTGGTTTCTATTTTAGTTACTTCACGTGGCTTTGACGGCTGTAGGTTTTATCGGAATAAGGTACAGTCAACAGCAAAAGTAGATGATGATTGAGTTTATAACTTTCGGAGTCAAAACTGATCACGAATATATGGCAGCTGTACTAGTGTAAATGTTTGGTATAATTTACAATCACATACTTTTGAATCACTTCGACGCCAAACAGTTCTGACACAAAGTCCGTCCATTAGTATTGAATTTCTGATTTTCGTCATCTACTTTTGCTGTTGACTGTACCTACTAGGTAAAGTATTTTTTAGCCATAAGTTGTTGGGTAAGGGGTTTGAAGATTTTTGTATGGAGGGTGGCCCTAAGGTCGGCCGCCATTTTGATTTTTTTTCAGAATCGCGGTGCACCACAAAAGTCATATATTTAGATAGAGGACACTTATACAAACAAAAATGTAATATAACATAATATCCTAAAGCGTCAGGTATCGGAGTTATTCACCAAAATATAAGTCGAAAACAACAAGGATTTTTTTGTTTTTTTCCCTCCAGGTAAGCATATTGAACTATTGAGGTAATAGAAACGTTATGAAACCTTTATGGAGAAGAAAAAAATGAAGAATAGATATTTTTTAAATAAATAATTAAACACGGCAATTTGTGGTTCGTTTTGTAATCCCAGAGACTAATCTGACATAGTCTTTTGTGTTTTCGTTTTTTTTTAGTATAGAAGTTTGACATTACACTTGTCAGATTAGTCTCTGGGATTAAAAAACGAACTATAAATTGCGGTGTTTAATTATTTGTTTAAAAAATGTCTATTCTTCTTTTGTTTCGTCTCCATAAAGGTTTCATAACGTTTCTATTGCCTCAATAGTTCAATATGCTTACCTGGAGGGAAAAAAAACAAAAAAATCCTTGTTGTTTTCGACTTATATTTTGGTGAATAACTCCGAAACCTGACGCTTTAGGATATTATGTTATATTACATTTTTGTTTGTATAAGTGTCCTCTATCTAAATATATAACTTTTGTTGTGCACCGCGATTCTGAAAAAAAAAATCAAAATGGCGGCTGATTTTAGGGCCAAAACCTTCAAACCCCTTTAGGTAGGTAGGTAATGTTACGGAATGGCTGATAGAAAATCTAGTCGCAATTTTAATATTTACACACTTTTGGATTATAAACAAGAACCTTCGGTACTTATTAGATAGATGCCTTGCATATCTAATAGAAATTGGTCAAGTGCGTGTCGGACCACGAACAGTAAGGGCGGCTTCGTCGGTTAGTCCTATTTGTATGAGGGGTTGCGCACTACATCCGAACTCTATCCGTCAGAATTTAGAACAATTTCCAGTTCGGATTGATTTCTCGGATTCGGATCGGACGTAGTGCGAAATCGCTCTAAGGGATTTCGTACTCGGGATGAATTATGTATGGGTTGCAACAAAGAAAAAAAAAAAAGAAATCTAAGCACATAAGTACATATTACGTGCTTAGATTTCTTTTGATTTTGTTTTTCGTTGATATTTCCATTTTTACAATTACTTAAAAAGCACGTTGTTAGTAACAATACTTTGTAAAACGAATGTCGGAGGAAAATTCCTTTCAATTTTAACATTACGACATCAGCGTGAACTTGTAAGCTTTCTTAATGAATTTTCTGTTTCGCAAAACGGCTTTTCCCCTGTAGCAAAGTTGCCCGCCGCCGCGTTTCGCAACTCCTACCACATAACATGTTTCAAGTTATGGCGGAAAATTATGAATTTGTTATTTACGTAAAATCTGTTGTTCGAGAAAAAGTTTGGTTTTGTTTTTGTAGAACTGGTATAATTATTAGCGCTAAATATAAATGTTACATCACACTAATATTATAGTTTGTGAGTTTGTGTGTGTATATGTCGTGGCCAGATCATAGAATTGATCATTTCATGAAGTGTTCGGTCATTTCATGAAATGGTTGTGTATCATGAAATGGCCAGCTAAGATTGACCACATCGTTTAAAAGCCAACGTTTAATGATATATCATTCGACGTTTGGCCATATCATGAATTTAAGGTTCGCATAATACTAAACGACGTCAGGGGCACCCCGAGGTTCGGTTCCTTATATCCTGCAGACAGAAATAGGAGCCCCGCGCAGCGGGGCTTCGTCGACCTGTCGTCGTTAGAAATAAAACGAGCATGCTAAATTTATGCTTTAGAATATTATGCTTAATCATTATTATGATTAGATAAATTATGCGTAAGCTGTTATGCGAAAATATAATTAGGAGAAACAAAAGTATGCCAAGTAATAATTATTAGGTCTTAAATTTTTATGCAAATGGCTAGGGAACCCACATAGGAAACCGACATCAACGCCTCTACCGGCGGATATTCTAATTATTTTACGATGTGATCACTAATGTTTGGCAACATCATAAAGTAGTCGTGCGTTTAACTGTTCATATCGTCAAGGTTGAGTTATCATTGATCTGGTCATACCACATCATGATGTGGCCAATAGACAGTGAAACATTTCATGAAATGCGACCATTTCATGAAATTCTTGAGCATTTCATGAAGTGAGCAAATCTACGATATGGCCACGACATATACTTACATAAAAATATCACTGCTGGATTTTATCGCGCGCTGGATTTTCAACTCTCGGTTTTGAGCCAAGCGTAGAGAATCCAACGTAGCCCATCCCAGCGCGTCAAAAAAACACCCCGTTGGATTTTAATATCCTGGCGCTAAGCGTTGGCCTAAGGCGATGAAAACCCATTGCGCGAAAAAAAATCGGCACGGGAAAAACACGGCCGTCCGAACCTGCACCCTAATAGCGTAATACACTATTAATCGTAATTTGAATAATTTTGAAGCAAATTGCTAATCCATTGCTTCATAAATTCGAAAAATTTGTCTACTCAACACGTAAATAACGCAATGAATGTTGTTGAATTGTCAAAATGAAACCGATTTCTTTCGGTCCTCGAAGAAATTGTAATTATTACTGTATCCCCCTAGGCCTCCAAATTGTAACTTTCTGTGATGATGCTTGCTTCTAGATATTTTGTTCATAGGTAATTATTAGGTATAGATCACAGAAATCTAAATAATAAGGCAATTGCCTTATTATTTAGATTTCTGTGGTATAATATATTCTAGAATCCTTCGTTGCGAGACTGTTTGATTTGCTTAGGTAGGTATATGTAGCTACCTACCTAAGCAAATAAAACAGTCTTGATTTCTTACAGTTGACTTACTGACGTAAGTAACAAAAACTAGTAAATTACATTAGGTACATGGGTTAACCTACGACGTTTTAGGCGCGTCCCTTCCTCATTCCTTACCTCTTCATCTATTTTTTTGACTAACAATCAATCATGAAAAGCACATCTAAACCAGTAAACCGCGTTCAATAGCTGTCAGTGTCATGTCAACATTGCTGTGTAAAATTGACACTGATTGCTCTTGAACGCAGTTTAAATATCTAGACGCGGCGGCCAAAAGCACTTAAGTCAAATCATTTTGCATGCGAAAATGACTTAAGTTCTTATGGCTTGCATATAAGTCAAATCTTTTTGGATACCAAAAATATTTGACTTAAGTGCTTATGGCTTCCTAGTCTAGATATGCTGATCCCGTTCAGTTACATTGGTGAAATCGGCCATAAATATCATCATCTGCCTGGCCTTTTCCCAACTATGTTAGGTTCGGCTTCCAGTCTAATTGGATGCAGCTGGATACCAGTATTTGCCATAAATAGTGAAATGAAACTGGCACTTACCAATTGTTAGAAAAAATACGTTAACGTATTTACAGACGAAGACACAGTATTCACAGTGTGGTGAAAAATTTGCATTGCTCCACGTGTAAGTAAGTACCTACTACAAGGATGTAATAACTAGTGTGTATTTGAAAAACCAATTCCAGATATCAAAAGTAGCTTATTCTACACCAGGTGCGATGTGGGTAAATACATGAAGATGTCAGCTGCCGCGGAGACGCTGCCGGCTCCGAACGTCCGACCGCAAGGGCCTACCGCTACTTTGCCCACGCCGCCCCCGCCCGCCGCTCGCAGGCCTGGCAGCAAGCACATAGTGCACTGGTTCCGGAAAGGCCTGCGCCTTCATGATAACCCAGCGTTAAAGGATTGCCTAGTGGACGCAGCGACGTTCAGATGCGTATTTATTATCGATCCTTGGTTCGCCAGCTCTTCTAATGTTGGCATCAATAAGTGGAGGTAAAGCTTTGAATAAGAAAACGTTAACTTACAATCTTTTCCTGCTATGTTAATCAATGTTATGTTATAATGATTTAATCTATGCACGAGATGTTCCGAGTCACAGTCCATGCACACGTAGGCGACATACGTCATACATACTCCGCGTATTACGTAGGAAGTTGCTACGCTCGATATTATGCAGTTTTATTTATTCAACCTATAAACTTTTCGTGACAGGTTTCTGCTGCAATGCTTGGAAGACTTAGATAGGAGTTTACGGAAGCTTAACTCTCGGCTGTTCGTGGTTCGAGGACAACCTGCCGATGCGTTACCAAAACTGTTTCGAGAATGGGGCACGACTGCGTTGTCCTTCGAGGAGGACCCCGAGCCCTATGGCCGAGTGCGAGACCACAATATCATGTCAAAATGTCGCGAAGTCGGCATTACCGTCACATCTCGTGTTTCTCACACGTTATACAAATTAGACCAGTAAGTTATTTGAAATTTATTTTTCAATTTCATTTCAGTCCTATTTGAGCCGTAAATAGGTAATTTAATCATCAAATATTTTTTTAGAATAATAGAACGAAATGGTGGCAAAGCGCCTCTCACGTACCACCAGTTCCAGGCGTTGATCGCCAGCATGCCCCCTCCTCCGCCGGCGGAGACGCCAATATCAGCCCAAACGCTCAACGGCGCTACCACTCCTGTAACAGATGACCATGATGATCGGTTTGGCGTACCTACGCTCGAAGAACTTGGTAAGTTATGACAAATTGAGCTATTATTATGATACAAATGAAATTTGACAGCTTAATGTAATGTTTTTAAATTTAATTAATTCAGGATTCGAGATAGAGGGTTTAAAACCTCCCGTTTGGATCGGAGGCGAAAGTGAAGCTTTAGCTAGGTTAGAAAGACATCTCGAAAGAAAAGCTTGGGTGGCTTCATTCGGGCGGCCAAAGATGACACCACAGTCACTGTTGGCAAGCCAGACAGGTTTATCACCCTACTTAAGGTAAATAACTGCAATTGTTTTGTTTCAGTTTCATCGTCTTTTTGATAAGACCTGAACTAAAGATATACCTTTCTTACAGGTTTGGTTGTTTGTCAACTAGATTATTTTACTATCAGTTGACGGAATTGTACAAAAGAGTTAAACGAGTAAGACCACCACTGTCTCTTCATGGACAAATACTATGGAGGGAATTTTTCTATTGTGCAGCAACACGCAACCCTAATTTTGATCGTATGGAAGGAAATCCTATATGCGTCCAAATACCATGGGAAAAGAATCAAGAAGCTTTAGCGAAATGGGCTACTGTAAGTAGTACCTACCTAAAACTACTGCACGTTCAAAAACTACTACCAACCCTTTGATTTTGAAAGTAAATTTCAAAATGGCGCCCACATTATAAAACTCATCTTTATCTTATTATTATATTACAGGGTCAAACCGGATTTCCTTGGATAGATGCAGTAATGACACAATTAAGAGAAGAAGGGTGGATTCACCACTTGGCCAGGCATGCAGTGGCTTGCTTTCTTACGAGGGGAGACTTGTGGATCTCATGGGAAGAAGGAATGAAGGCAAGGAGAGCTTCGTTATTAAGTATTTTAGTGCCATTGCCATTGCATTATTTTCAATTTAATTTAAAAACGAATTACGATTCGAATGATCAGTATTTTTCATATTGAAATACATTTCACTACAAGAACAGTTCTTGTTTTACTGCACAAGTTTCAAAAAGTTGTCATATTTCATCTTTTCCGAATATTCCCGATCAGTCACACGGTCACACCTTGTCGTCCACACTATTGGCGATCGGGAAAAAAGTTTCATTCGTCCAGGTTTGACGAACGGGAATTCTTTTCGATTAGGTATCCTTGATCAGTACCTAACATCACTATCGTTAACACTGTTGACAATCGGGATAAAAATTTCAGTTCGTTAACACTGTGGACGAATAAAACCTTTTTCTCCGATTGTCAACAGAGTGGACGATAAGGTGTGACTGATCGGGAATATTCGATCTTTTCTAACCGTTTACAACATCCGTAATAATCAGAGATCGGAATAGGTAGAGTATATTTACCTAATCTTCAAGGAAGTAAGTAACATAGAGTGGATAATACCTCCAATCAATAATTGGTGATTCCTAGGTCCCGGAACGAACGGTCATGATTATTATTCCGGAGTGTCAGAAGGGGATCCCTTCTTTTCGCATAATGTTCTTTGTCCTAATATACTTCGGCATAACGATTTTGGCACAATTTGTTTTGGCATAATAATACTTCGGCATAATTTTTTTAGGCATACATTTTATGTTGGCATAATGCCAACATAAAATGTATGCCTAAAAAATCGTTAAAAAATCGTTATCGTAAAAAAATCGTTAAAAAATCGTTATGCCGAAGTATATTAGGACAAAGAACATTATGCGAAAAGAAGGGATCCCCTTCTGATATTCCGGAATAATAATCATGACCGTTCGTTCCGGGACCTAGGAATCACCAATTATTGATTGGAGGTATTATCCACTCTATGTTACTTACTTCCTTGAAGATTAGGTAAATATACTCTACCTATTCCGATCTCTGGTAATAATACAAAGAATATTCAAAGTCAAAGTCAAAGCATTTATTTCAAATAGGCACATAAAAGGCACTTTTGAACGTCAAAAATTATCTTAAAATAGAATTGATTCAGCGGGGTAATTGCGTAACACTATCAGTAGCAATGGCTTTAATTTTGACAATTCAACAACATTGATTACGATATTTACGTTGTTGAGCAGACAAATTTTTCAAACATGAAGCAATGGATTAGCAATATTATTATTAATTATGGTGCTGGTGGTTTACCCACTTCAATCTTGTTTGTGGCTATTTGCGGTCCAGTGGAATCACTTTTTGTATGACGATCGTCAAAACGTATTAATTTGAAGACAATACCCGTCCTTGCAGGTATTCGACGAATTGCTTCTCGACGCCGACTGGTCCGTCAATGCGGGCATGTGGATGTGGCTCTCGTGCTCATCATTCTTCCAGCAATTTTTTCACTGCTACTGCCCGGTCCGTTTCGGGCGAAAAACTGACCCTAATGGTGATTTTATAAGGTATATCACTTTGTCTGAGTAATCATGCTTATTTATGCTATCATGAAGAATGTAACTTATAAATAGTTATAATCAATAATTTTAATTAGCTTTTGCCTTTGAAGTCGCATTTGGGACAGGGGTCGTTGAAATGATTCTGCCTTCGTTAATACATTGGCACTTACAAAAGTATACCTTCGCAGTAAGTCATGTACGTTAACGAGTATATGACCTGATGATAATCTCAATGTGCACAGGGTGGGTCATAACTTTTTGCACCTTTACATCGGGGGATTTTCTTGCGCTACAACCAGCAATTTTGTTTGTTTAGATGTCGTTTGGAAATGGGCTTAGTCCGAAATAAAAATAGTTGAAATTGATGAACAGTTATGACACAAATAATTTTGTTCGAATCTTACACCAACTGTATTTTATTCCGATACCACACCCCGGACACTCCATACAACGCTCGCAAAATAATTACCTATTACTACTACATAAGCAAATGACGTTTGTACACGTGTAAATGTGTGCGTGAACTCTAGTAGGGTTGGCTGTCGTGCGTAGCGTAAAAAATGGCGCAGAAAGCGAACGACGACGGCGCTGCCCAAACGTGTGCATTATTATGAAGTGATCTTGTAGTTCAATTGTTTATTTATATATTCGGGTTCGTAATGAAATAAAAACACAAAAATATTTTGTTTAAATGACTTATCTCTAAATAATCTGTTATTAAATCGCATGGTATTAAAAATGCGAAATCTTACAAACAGTTTATGTAAATACAAATTCGGAAAAGCAATATCCAATCATCGTGATTAAAACTCAAATAAAACTTTTAAATCGCAAAATTGTGAGTTTGTGTCAGCAGTACAGCGCTGCGGTTCGCAAGCGTCCTTGCTAGAGTCGGCGACGAATACCTCGAAGTGCAGGGTGAGGTGCGGTATCTGATATGAGTGCGGGCCAGGGAGTGTCCTTTCTGTACGTAGTACTATTAAGTATTCTGTGCCGATTGCTCCGTGCGTGTTTGTTTTATTTTGTCGGGATACCGTATTCCTCAAATGTTTTAATTTATAATTTAATTAAAAAACACTTGCACAATGACATAGGTATACTGTGTAATTCACAATTCGGTCAAAATAAGCCACGTTAACAATAATTGTTTTTATAAAAAAGTTTTAAACCTAACCCTCGTTATTCATTCGTAAACCGGTATATCGTGCCTTAATTTCCAAAAAACCAAGGAGCCGCGTACTTTTAGACCCACTCCAATACCTTGCACGGCAACCCGGAAGAGCAATTTCAAAAGCGCAAAAAATTATGGCCCAGCTTGTATATTATGTAACAAGTAGGTACAGAACTAGTTTACCTACTGGAATACGTCATTGATGATTTGTTGCGCAATTTCGTTTGAGGGTGTGACGCATTGTGGATGACTCATCAGTGATGCTTGCATGATCTTTTATTTATTTCTTGTACCTTCAGGCCTATTTTGCGAAAAAAATTAAAGACTTACCCAAATGCATTTCACTGCATTTATTAGCGAAGATTTGTTACTATGAATCAAATTTTTTTTTACAGGAGATATATCCCAGCATTGAAGAACATGCCGACGCGGTACATCCACGAGCCATGGGTGGCGCCGGAGGCAGTGCAGCAGTCGGCGCGATGCATCATCGGCCGCGACTACCCCATGCCCATAGTGGACCACTCGAAAGCGTCTCAGCTCAATATAGAACGCATCAAACAAGTGTACGCGCAGCTGGCGAAATACAAACCACAAGGTAAACAATAACAGATTTCGACTGAAATATTCAAATAGGGGTAGAACGCTGAAAACGTTATCAAAGAAGAACTTTCTTTCGAGTTCTTCCGTGTTCTGTCTGGCGACCTATGGACCTAAACATTTGTTATCGGAACCTTGTATGACGGCAATCCGTCGCGTGAACTTTGATCAATGATGTCACACCATACCCAGTTGTAGCAAATGTATGCCATGCAAGGTTATTTTATCCACAAGTTTGATGACAACCTCATCTTATGATTATGAATAGTTGTGCTCTAAACTTTTCATTTTTGAGCTAATAAATAATGCACAACTATGTAGACAAAATAAATAAGCCCTAATGTATGGTATGGTAGGAAAACCACACTTATACTATTTATAACTACGTTCCAAAACTTGTTTCCTGAAAATTTTAGGATTAGATTAGGTAGGTACCTCCAAATTGAATACCTACTACTAAACTGTGAGAAAATCTGTAAGACCAGAATGACGCAGCATTGCAGCAATATCTGTCCCTAGTTACTTATGGAAACTCGTTTTTATTTTTTTAAGGTACATTGAATCCTAATGCTGTGCAACGACCAAACGTGATGCAATCATCGCCGAGCCCAAATGCAATAATCACCAGCATCAATCAGTCAAACTTCTTATGCAGCCAAGGACCTGACCCACCAACCACAACACCACAAATAATACCGTATAAGGATAAGGATGTCGTATTCCAAAAGCCTATGAACCGTTCTATAAAGCCTTCATTCAAACAAGTTGTTATCATACAGAAAAAACATACCAATGTCATACAAACTGTGTCACAATCAAAGGAAAACTATGTCGTCAATGGGCAACTAGATGTGTCCTACAAAATACCAAACAATAATAGCAAATCATCAGCGAAACAAGAAAACTATGATTTCAAAAATTTAGTCATCAATAATTATGTTCAAGACTATTCCAATAGTCAAGAAATTAACAGTTTTAATTATGAAAAACAAAAGTTTTTTTTGTCTTCTTTTAATGATAATGGGGTGCGTAGAGCAGCCGTGCACAACGAGGTGACCCCACCCTTTGGTGCCTCGCACGACCACGACACCAATATGACTTTCAACAGGGAGAATAAAAATGAAAATGTAAAAGATAAAGTAAATGACAGCAATTGCTCACATCCTATGTCAATTAACGTCGATAGAACAATTTCAAACGAAAATCGTCAAAATAATATGTCTAATGAATGTGGAAATTATTTTTTAAATGAAAATAAAAAGTAAGTTACTTCAAATATAGATTAATTAGTCATAGTCTATTTACGGCCTTCCTTTATGGCCTGCAGATAAAATCTAGACTCGGAAGCCTTAACCTTTTAACCGCCTACGTCGGATTAATCCGACAAATATTTTCGTGCCCATTCCGCCAGAGTCGTATATATACGACCAAATAACACATTCGTTTAATCTGTATTATTATTATATCATCACAGCTCGTTTCATCGGTATTTATTATAAGTTTTTTTTTTGTTTTTTTTTCGGGCGCTGGGGGCTCGACAACTGGTATAAAGTCGGGCGGTTAAAAGGTTAAGCACTTAAGTCAAATCTTTTTGCATGCGAAAATGACTTAAGTGCTTATGGCTTCCGAGTCTAGAAATATTATTACGTACTATGATTGCCATTTTATCTATAGTACTTTACGGGAAGCTTGAGCTGTAGTGTACATCTTGCCTGGCAGTACAGCAAAGCTATTGCTGCAAAAACTAGAAAACTATGTAGTAGAAGTATTACATAAATCAAACGAGGCGCGATAGTAGGCTCATTTGAAATGGAAAGTATTGAAATAAGTAATCTGGCAGATCTCTAAAAATAAGAATTATTATAATTTTATTATAAAATTACAAAATTGTTAGTTAAAATAAATGTTTCTATATGTACAGAATTTTGTTTTAATTCAGATTTTCGTTTTTACTATCATGGTTACAAATCTGATTTCGCTTGGTTTGATGTAGCATGCTTAGATTGATTGATAAACCTAGAAGTAATCTTTGAGTTATAATTATAATACAGACTGGCAACTAGTTCTTAAGGCAATGCCGAAATGAAAGCCACTGCAGCAGGTAAGCGAGATAGATAAACCCTGGTGGCTGGTATGTTTGGGATAGGCTGGTCTGGGCTATCAGTCTGGTTCAAATATTTATGAAATACAATTTATTATGTCAACACATTACTCATTTATTCTCAAAGAAGCAACAGTTTCCATGTGCTGTCTGACTGCCTTTTTCACCTTTCTGGAGGTATTGATGTCTTTCTTGTCAGGACGGGGCTTTTTATTTCCACCTAATTCATTTTGTATTGTTGATAATATAGATATCTAAAAATAAAATTACTCAAAATGTTATAAATGTAAATTGCCTTATTTACCAGTATTATATCCAATAGGGACAGTGACATACTTACAGTTTCTGGGACATGTACATATCTAATATTACGGGCATGTAAAAACAAATTCTTAAAAAGAAATTCATTTCCTTGAGGATCACAGTACACTGCATTGGAAAAAGAAATGTTCATGAAACTGTAACAGAAATATAATAATGTTAAACCTACTGGATTGCAGAGCCAATAGTTAAAGGGGAAGTGCCAGGGTAGACCGAAATTCTAATTTTCTTAAGTTTTTGCAATTTGCAGGTCATTGTCATGTTGAATCCTTACATAGTAAAAAACAAAGTCGCCTAAATGTCTAGACGCGCATAACTTCCGAATGAAGTGCACCAAAGGGGTTTGAAGATTTTTGTATGGAGGGTGGTCCTAAGGTCGGCCGCCATTTTGATTTTTTTTTTTCAGAATTGCGGTGCACAACAAAAGTTATATATTTTGATAGAGGATACTTATACAAACAAAAAATGTTATGTAACATAATATCCTAAAGCGTCAGGTTTCGGAGTTATTCACTAAAATATAAGTCGAAAACAACAAGGATTTTTTTGTTTCTTTTCCCTCCAGGTAAGCATATTGAACTATTGAGGTAATAGAAACGTTATGAAACCTTTATGGAGAAGAAACAAATGAAGAATAGATATTTTTAAATAAATAATTAAACACGGCAATTTATTATTCCTTTTTTTAATCCCAGAGACTAATCTGACATTTAAATCTTTTGTGTTTTCGTTTTTTTTAGTATAGAAGTTTGACATTACACTTGTCAGATTAGTCTCTGGGATTCAAAAAACGAACTATAAATTGCCGTGTTTGATTATTTATTTAAAAAATGTCTGTTCTTCATTTGTTTCTTCTCCATAAAGGTTTCATAACGTTTCTATTACCTCAATAGTTCAATATGCTTATCTGGAAGGAAAAAAACCAAAAAAATCCTAGTTGTTTTCGACTTATATTTCGGTGAATAACTCCGAAACCTGACGCTTTAGGATATTATGTTATATAACATTTTTTGTTTGTATAAGTATCCTCTATCTAAATATATAACTTTTGTTGTGCACCGCGATTCTGAAAAAAAATCAAAATGGCGGCTGATTTTAGGGCCAAAACCTTAAAACCCTTTTGATAATTCTTTTTTTGTTGTTCGGTATTGTCAGGAAAAACTTGGTATGCATGAAATTTTTCGGAAATTCGAATAAAAAATTGCATCCGTGCGAAGCTGGGGTGGGCCGCTAGTGCTCATTAAAATATGATTCGCGATTTCGTGAAATATCAATCAATAAGATTATATGAAGATAAGAGGGTTGTATTTTTAACCGACTTTAAAAAAGGAGGTTCTGTATTCGACCCGTATGTATGTATGTATGTATGTTTGTATGTCCGCGATTATCTCAAAAACTACTGAACCGATTTTGATAATTCTTTCATTAGTGTGATCTACATACTTTCAGGAAGGTTTTAGTATACAACACATTAGGTAATTATTCTTATGTACGAAGTTATATGCATAAATGTACTGCATCTCCGGCATTTCTATGCGAATTTTGATGATTCTTCGAGTTATGTCTTCAATTCTTCAATGCAATAGTGTTAATTGAATTTATGTGGGGTAGGTACAACTAAAAAGTGAAAAATAAAAACTTTTTTACAAAAAAAACAACCGACTTCAAAAAAAAAAAAAACACTACAAAGTGAAAAATAACTTTAATTTCGGAAGTCGGTGTCAAAAAACGAAAATGCGGAACCAAAGACACCGACTTCCGAAATTAAAGTTATTTTTCACTTTGTAGTGTTTTTTTTTTTTTTTTGAAGTCGGTTGTTTTTTTTGTAAAAAAGTTTTTTAATGTACATATACAACGTGTTTTTTTTCGATATCCCATAACTGTAGGGGGTCATTGTACTCATCATTATGAATAACTTTTACTATGGGACCAAATCTGAAATAACGAAAAAAAAAATCAGCTGTTCCCTATATTTTGACGAGTTATGCGAACATAAATGTAGGGAACAGCTGATTTTTTTTTCGCGATTTCAGGTTTGACCCCATAGTCAAAGTTGTTCATCATAATGATGAGTACAATGACCCCCTAGAGTTATGGGATATAAAAAAAAAACACCTTGTATAATTCTGTAAATACATAGGTACTTGTTATGCTTGCAAATCATATTTTGTTCAACATACAACCTGACACTGACCTGCAAATTGAAACTGAAAATTTTAATTTTGCAGGCTACCTAGCGCATCCCTCTTAACCCATTGCATTGCATTGGCATTCTTCTTATGTCGGATTAATCCGACAAATATTTTCGTGTCCATTCCGCCAGAGTCGTATATATACGACCAAATAACACAGCTCGTTTAATCTGTATTACTATTACATCATCACAGCTCGTTTCATCGGTATTTATTTTTCGTATTTTTTTTTTGTCCGGCGCTGGGGGCACGGTAACTGATATAAAGTCCGGCGGTTAAAAGGTTAACCGCTCAAACCCAGACGTCATTTTGTTCTGCTTTGTATGTATCACATTATTGATGTTTTTTGAATTCTTACCCATCTACACTGTCTACATGTCCACAGACATAAGCATCGTCATTACGTAGGTCCACTGTTATATCTTTTCCCTCCACAGTTTTAACAAGGCACAGTAAAGTGTTGTGATAATGGAATTTTTCTTTTGAAGTCCCAACAAACATTGTTAGCTTGTAATCTGAAAGTAATTTTATAAAATGGTGGAACTTGCTGGGGAATGTTAATATATTATTTGAAAACATTCTCAGAAAAATCTAAACTTAAGTATACTGTACAGACTATAGTATTCTATAGACCTGAAGGTGAATGCGTAGTTGTAGCCCGCGAAATTCAATTTTTCTTACGTTTTTTGCAATTTTCAGGTCAGTGTCAGGTTGTATCTTGATCAAAATATGATTCGCGGCTATAACAGGTACGTATTTACAGAATTATAATAATTAGAATCATGAATAGTTATACATCTTTCTAAGTTAGATTTCTACCGTTAAGAACAAATCTTGTATGGAAAAGTGTTTATTGGAAATTACACATCGACCATCTCAGAAGTAAATTAACATCATTATTGGGAGCATTACGGAAAGTAGCAAACTGTATTCCAAACAAAGTGCGCACTTTGATTTATAACTCGTTAGTCAAATCGCATTTAGAATATTTGATTGAAATATGGAGTTCCGCAGCAGTAACTAATTTAAATTCACTTCAGAGTTCAAAATAAAATAATTAAAACTTTGTTCCATTATCATTATCTTACTTCAACAAAGACCATATACTGAAAAACTAAACTATTAAATATTAGACAGCTAAACATTTACTACACCTGCATTCTTATTAAAAACATAACTACAAACTCAATACAAACTAACATACAACTAAAGAAAAAAACAATGTCACATAACCTGAGAAATAGATATAAAAACAAACTTGAAGTCATCAGCGCACGCACTAATTACGGTAGAAAGACAATATTGTTTGAAGGAGTTAATCACTGTTCAATGAATTGCCGGACAATATTAAAGAGTGTGATAACGTGAATACATTTAAAATTAAACTCAAGGAACATGTATGTACATTATAACTTCTAATACTCTGGAGGAAATTGTATTGTACTGTATTATCATACTTATTACTTTGTATCTCATTATAAGCGGACTGTATACAGTTCTTATGAGAAATAAATTTCTTTAAACCGAAATTTCACGGTGTACCACTTCACATTCACCTTAAAAGTCATTTTTATTTATCAGCCAGTAAGTAGGTACCTAAGTAAAATACAAATATCACAAGTTTTATGTTTCAATCATTTTAATGTTTCTGTTTTATTTAAATTGTCACACTACTCACTAGTATCAGGCCAGTATTAGAACAGTAATTATATTAGCTTCTAAATTATTCAGGAAAAGAATTTCTGGATGAATTGGGGAAGGCTTTTGCCTAGCAGTGGGGCATTAAAGCCTAACAAAAAAAAATCTGCCATACATGTATGACATACATTGTATGTTACTTACAGAGAGATTGATAAGTAGAAACATTATTAACTGTTAAAATATTTTTTTTTATTATAGGGTTGATTTTGTTTAATACATTTACATCATATTCACACTACTTTAATATTATTACAACTTTATTATTTCACAATAACAAGTCTTGCATCTTGATTAGATTTTAATTCTAACTCTGCTCTAGTTATTCTCCATTCTTCACTATCTCTTTCAGCCCAGAAATAGTAAGTTCCTCTATCTTTAGGTCCAGACACAGGTATTTTAAATCTAGCTGTCTCGCCATCAGAAAAGTTATTTACTGTGTCATTCAGCTTGAATCGCTTATCTTTGATCGGCTCTCCTAGATAGTGGACGGCACCAGAGTGAGATCGTAACTTTTTCAACGCACTTCTATAGTAATCATAACCTCTTACCCTATCGATAATTCGATTCTGTAAATAAAACCCAGTACCTCCGACGACCAAACCTCCCCATGCAGCAATTTGTACAAGTTTTCGTGTAGTTATCGTCATAATTATTAAGAAGATTTACTAATCTATTAAATTTTTCAGTAGGTACCTGTGGTCTCCAAAATGAATTATTTGAATAGGTTACTTCCGTATTTGATTTTTTTATAAAGTATAGGCGTGGAATATGCTATCCAGTTACATAAAGGTCTGGTAAGGTGCTGGTAAACCTGAGGAAATTTAATTTCTTCCTCTCTACAAAAAAAATACAACACAAATTATCATTTTTATAGTGATGTTCTGTGGATCTGGATCAGTGACAGTGACAGTTGACACAGAACATATATACCCTGACTGATCAGTGATCACTGCTATCAAAAAGTACTCTTTTTTTTTTTTTTTTTTTGTTATTTGGCAACGGAGCCGATGTCGACTATTCTGCCAACGTCATGTGGTGACGGCAGTACAGCGAGGTGCGCCGTCGAACTTTGCACTCCGTGGTTTGCTAGTTACAAGAAATAGTAGCTTAAAAGACGAAGAAAAAGAAGAATATATATTATATACATATACATTTAAAACATCACAAATCTACATAATATGTATTTACAAAGTTATTACTACACACCAAACTACAATTTGATATTATTTATGTTTAAAAAAGTTGACAAGATTTGGATAAGTTTAGGAGAAAAGTTAGTCAAGAGGGAATGGAAGTTAGTAGGAAGAGGGATTTTAATTTTGGGGAGCTTATGATACAAGTCAAATGATTGGGAATTTAATGGACAAGAGAAAAAGATGTGGTCCAGAGTACCATCATCAAGACCGCATTCGCACAAGGAACTGTCACGAACACGGATCTTATTCAAGAATACTGGACTGCAGCAGTGACCAAGTCTCAGTCTACACAAGGTTGCAACAGTTCTTCTGGATAATTTTGGACATTTAAAAAACCAAGGTTTCCGCTGGATGTTGGGTTGAATACTGGCGTAGTACGCTGATATCTTTGTCGCCGTATATCTTTGTCCTCATTAAACCAATGGCTTTTAAGTCACGGGTTATCTTTAAGTGCTCCAAAAAGTTCAGCAGTTGTCTTCACTCGTAAACGTCTTATCCCCCAAGTCGACATTAATATTGACGGCCAAGCGATTCCAATCGAGGAGAAGGCCAGGTTCCTGGGGGTTACCCTGGATTCCAAATTGTCGGGAGTGGACCACATTGGTAATACGGTTAAAAAATGTGAGCGCTCGATCTCGGTTCTTAAGGCTTTGGCAGGTGTCTGGTGGGGTGCTCACCCATACACCTTAAAACTGGTCTACAATCTACAATGCGCTGATTAGAAGCGTGCTGGATTACTGCAGCTACTTAATTGAGCCGTGTAACAAAGATGCTCTGCGTAGACTGGATTCTGTCCAGGCCAAATGTCTGAGGATCGTGACTGGTGCTATGAAATCCTCCCCCATAAACGCGCTCCAGGTAGAATGTGCAGAACCCCCTCTTAACCTTCGCAGACAATACTTAGCAGACCGTTTCTTGTCAAAAGTTTTCTCCCTTTCGTCCCATCCTTTACTCCCCATTTTAGAACAAATCTACCTCTCTCTTAACGTGTCTTCCTACTGGAATAATAAATCTATTCCATTGATGAATAGGTACAGAGAGCTTAAACACCTCTCCTCACCTGTTTCTTGGCTTCAAGTCCCACATTTAAAAGATTGGCTTCAAGTAATTGAAAGTACTGCTGGTCGAGTACCGAAATGCAAGTTTTGTGGAACGATTTTACGGATTCACTATGGAGATATAAAAACAGAAGATGACTTAATAATATAATTTCATTTTTTTTTTACATAATGTGTAATTTTAATGTTATTTCTCCAATAAATGTATCTTTAAAATATTGTTTTCTTTCGCGATGAACAAAAATTTGCTAAAAATAAAGTTGGTGGAAAATTTAGCGATTTTTTAACCGTATAGTTCGGTAGCGCCCCCTTTAGGACCCGAACACAAGAACCTCCGCCGGCTCGGTAATGACCCCTTTAGGACCCAAGAATTACGACATACGACACCCTACATTGATTATGTAAATATTTATTAAGCTACCCATCAAATCTTATGAATGTGCGTTAATTAAGAGAGTTGGATAAAAAACTCATATGTTAACGCCATTAAATATTTCATATTTAGCGCGCAAGCTTATTACTTTACCTTTATAAAATTCAAGTCTGTAAATGCGATAATCGCCATTTTGTAGACAGTGGTGGTCGAGGCTAAAAAACATAAAAATTGGGGATTTCGAACATCCAAACTCCACCACAGGGGCAGTGAATAATACATAATTTAATTATTTGACGAATTCATCCATTGTTCAAGTTAAAATAAGTAGCGGTAATGAAGTTTTTTGATATCTAATGCCGATGTTTCGCGCCAATCTGCGTGTTTACACTTTTACTTTTCACAAATATCACACACACACAAGTAGATAAGATTTGAAATGTGACAAATATTATTGTAAATGTTATTAACAACACGAAAATGCCCAAATCTTAACGTAATATTGAAACAGAGGTCAAATAACACGTATTATTCATTACCACTACTCAATTTGTGTTCAAAATCGCCGTCCATGATTGTTTTTTTTATCGTAATGATGTGCGAAAGCGATTATGCAAAACGATTTTTTTTTTAAATTTCGATTGACTCGGGTAATTAATATGTCGAATATCGGAAATCGATACTCAGAAATTGAAATAAAATTATTTTAAGCATTAAATACAATAAGCATTGTTTATAATAATGATTTATGCTTTTCTAATGTAATTTTAATAGTTTTTTGGACATTCAATTGAACTGAGTCAATAACACTGAGGACCTTAGACCATAGTCATTTATTGAATTTCGCGCCGAATTGTTTCTATATTTGAATTTATCTTCGAATGCGCTCGCCGTATAAAATTATTTTTATTTATTTTACAATTAAGTATTTATTTTTGATACTTTTCTAATAGTTTGCTACAGAATGCCCAGTATACATTTTTAGGTAGGCTGAGCAGAAGTTTGGGAATGATGATAAATTAGTTGTATAAATTGCGTATTCCGCAATCACTTTACATTTTAATATGTGTTGTTAGTTTTATGAGCTTGGTAGTTTTTGTTTCTATCAGTTTACTTGAGTAATAGTAATTGTTTGTTTTTGTGGTAGTTTCCCAACGAAATTTAAAAAAAACTTTCCATGTTTATGTCGGACCACGCACAGTGAAAGGTTCCGTTAGGGTTGAATATTCACGCATGCACAATGTACATCATCATTAATTTGATCGACTGCAAAAATAAGTTTGTTTTTCATAAACCCATCATTCATAAGGTACCTACTCAAAAATTAAAGTGCCAGCCAGAAAAGAAAAGTCCTACTGTTTTCTTATGGGGAATAACATCTTGAGCATTTCTTACTATTGAGATTGAAAATGCCAAAAATCTTATTTTTAACCGACTTCTTATAACAAGTGTTTTAAGCATAACATTTAAAAACTTTAAATTGAATATAACGTCCCGAACATATTTTGACTGTGACCAAATGTACCTAAGTATGTACGCAGTATAGAATGAGAGATTTGCTATATTATTTGAAGACCAGACGTCTAATAGGATCTCTTGGAATCTAGAATAATCACAGAACTATATTTTGTAGTTTTATTTTTTTTATTTTTGGCTGTGGTTTCAGATATATTGTTTCTATTTAATAGAATAACAAATCACTTTTTTTAGTTATTAAAAAATATGTTTGTGACCCTCACGACAAACCCTTTCATTTAATATATCACGCGGTACTTACAGTAAGCAAAGCTTTTTCATTTCTCATAGATACTCGGAAAGTAGTAGATATTTGTTTGATCCGAATAGCGGGTGGAAGACGTTGCTTCCCACCTTAAGGCGGGAAAGACTCATAGTAATTGCTTCCCTCTCTAGTTCGGGAATGAATTAAAAAATAGAACTAAATTGGTTAAGTAGTCAGCTACGAAATTTTTACATAATTAAGAAAAATGTTGCGGTCTTGTGAGTGTATAAACAGCCAGTGTGAAAAAAATACCTATCAAGCGGGACGGCCTGCGGCAGTGACGCAGTGTGTTCCATATTTAAAATAGCACACAAATTGTTCTAATATTTCAATTAATTTTAAATAGGTACCTATTATTCATGTTATTATTATCAATAAATATTTTAGAAAGACCACTATTTTTTACTTTCCTGAAATGAAAAGTAGTGTTTAACACGGGTGAAAGTCATCAATTCCTACTCGGACTATAGTCTAAATACCTCGTATGGGAATAGATTCCTTTCGACCCTTGTATAACGATCTACTATTTACCCGACTGCGCCAGAAGGAGGGTTATGTTTTTCGAGAGTATGTAAGTATGTATAATTGTTTGGCACGCTCTGCGGCCTGAACGGCTCGAATGATTTTAGCTTGAGATGTGTCGTTAGATTCGTATTTACTGTAAGAGTGACACTGGGCATATCAAAATAAAAAAAAAACAAAATGGCGGATTTTTGGCGCCATATTATGCCTTCAATATTTTTTTTTTTCTCAATACCTATCGAGTGGGGTATCAAAATAAAGGGTTTTAAAAGGTGATTACAAAAATATATACAACTTATATGGTTAAAAGTAATTCAAAGTGACAAATCGTAAAAAACACGTATCAAGAACTAAATCGTCTGCGAAACACATCATTCACATTTGTAAACTAAAAAGCTGGAAATAAAAAAAAAGTAATTAGAAAAATTAAAAAACCCGACTGCATCCTTGTACTAAAACTAACTGAAAAGCTAAAAACAAGCCCATTTTAAATTAAATAAAATTTGGGAGCAGGCGGGACCCATTTGAGTTTGAAACTATAATAATGGTGTTTTTTTTATCTAATGTGACCCCAAAAAGTGACCCCATATTCATAATTAATTTATTCATGTTACACGTCCGTATTTGAGTCACAAAAATTTATATGTGTACCAAATTTCAACTTAATCGGTCCAGTAGATTCGAAACAAATCGATTGTAACAAACCTACAGACAGACACACGAGTGATCCTATAAGGGTTCCGTTTTTTCATTCGGATAGGGAACCATAAAAAGTTACACCCCTATCCACACTGTACGTGTTTGTACTTATTAAAATGATTATATTTCAAAAAACTATTAATTCATGATAAAATATACCAAAGAGTTTTTATTCAGTCTCTACAATTTTTTTTATTTTTTTTTAAATACCGATTATCGATTAGGCTTTATGACATTTTTGAATCGGAATAAGAAAATTGGGTGGATGGTCAGCACTAAGAGGTGTCACGTCGCAACACAATTTTTAGTATTTTTTATCAAGATTTGATCATGTTTTTTATGTAGTTTATGTCTGAAAAATGGTAAAAGTAAGAATGCAGAGAGAATGACAATATCTTTATTTTTCCCTTTTGCATATTTTCATCAAGAGATTTGATGGTTTATGTACATATTTTCAGCGATTTTGAGGTGTCTACCTTTTGGATAGGTGTAGTAATATCTATTTTATACAACTTTCACAGTAGAATGACGCGGTTTTACCGACCTCAGCATATAGTTAAAGATATTTGCCACAAACTTATTTTACAAAATAGGCGCGGTAACACAGTTTTCTTAGTAAATTCGAATGCTGAAAGTTAAAGAAAATTTCTGATTATCATGACGTAATTCGCAACACCCCGTCGAGTCAGCTGGTGTGTCATATGTCAAAATTCTGTCGAGCAGAGAGGTTAAACTGATGCGATTTTTGTTAGTGGATTTCTGGTGGTTTTAGATGTCGCTTCTGGTGGGTAGCTTGATACTTCGTTGGCAACACTGCATTAATCATTGTTATCGTAGGAGTCTTCTAAACGCCGCGCTGTTCACAAGTCCAAAACCCGAAAATGTTGTCAGTTTAAATCAAATAGACGCCCGCTATTCTTCCAACAGCTATTTGCTGTTGAGGGCAAGTCAAATCAGGTTTTCGATAAGATAGCCTGTCGTATGGTTGTGAATAGCTATGCTAGTGCCATTACATCTCTGTGGTGTTGACTGTTGTGACATTAGTATGTTGATCTATGGTTGTGACATAAATTCTTCAGCACGATAACATAACCTATTCTACTTACGATTCCTATCCTATTGCACAGTGCTATTTAATTTCTGATAATTACTATCGTAATACAAAAGATAGTCATTTATTACATCTTTTCAAATTTTTTAGCCCAAAAAATATGAGTACTTCAAAGGGAAGTAATTTACGGAAACGACCACAGAAACATCAAAATAGAACTGCGTTTAAAAATGATCTACATGATAAAAGCCATAAAACAAAGTTTATAAACTCTCTTCAGATAACTGGCGTGTGCCAACGTTGCAAAGATATACTTGAATGGAAGATTAAATATAAAAAGTACAAACCATTGACTGCACCTAGTAAGTGTGTGAATTGCGAGCAGAAAACAGTAAAATATGCCTACCACATGATATGTACTAAATGCGCTTTAGACAAGAAAACATGTGCCAAGTGTTGCAAACCAGTCGAGGTAAATAAGTTATTGCTTGGTTATTGCTAAATCTGTGTTATGTTTTTTTCTTCGATTATTTTATGTAGGCAAATAAAAAGTACATGACTTACATTTAGTAAACATTCAACTTAAATTTCTCCAAATTTTAGAGTCAGGACTCACCAGGTGTGGAAGAACCCCAGAATACAGATTTGAAAGCAATGTTAAAAGACTTACCGGAAAGAAAACGTCGAACAATAATGAGGTCTGTACCAACTAATCTATCATAATTATGTACTTGAAATAATTATTTACGCTGACTAGCACCATAAATCACTAAAAGATTTAATGCTTAACATATTAATTAATACATTTTTCTATCTCTGGCCTCTTTAAACAATTTGCAGAAATCAATGTTCTAAATTAGTTTAGCGCTAAAGGCATTCTGTGGTTTATGGTGCAAGTGGGCTTTAGTGTTGTTGCTGACACTGATTTGTAATTATAATGATACAACTGAACTGTGTATAAATTGATACATGTTTTTTTAGGATTATAAACAAACAAGAAGAGGGACAGCAAAAGTTAACACCAGAAATAAAAGCACAAGTAGATGATATGTTGATGAAAATGGATAACATTGACTTAGATGATGATTTCAATTTTACCGATGATGAGGATGATGCGGAGTGTCAATCGGAGAATGAAAGTGCATAACGTTAAGATTAAATTGTAAATACTGTTGGTGCCTGGTTCTTTATATTATGCACATGCATATCAAATCAGAATAATCGAAAAGTATGGCTTGTCTCATACCTATGTGGCAATCTCTTACTAAATTTTGATGTGCCATAATGCTCAAGTACCAACAATCATAGTGTTTTTATTATTATTATATAGTTGATACAGTACTCAGTAAAATCAGCTAATTTATTTAATACTACTTTTATTTATTAATCCTTCTACACTAGGGAGGTACCAAACTGGTGACGGTATGTAAACATCAATAGGGGTTTATACAGGGTGGCGTATCCTAAGGTTGCGTTTCCACCAGAAATGAGCGAGGATGTGTTCGGAGGGATGTGAGTAAAACTAACCAACAACAACACTAGCTTAGCTCAAGCTATGAAAATGAAGCGATGTTATTAGTTAGTTTCACACACATCCTTGCTCATTTCGGGTGGAAACGCAGCTGCCCCGTCTCAAAAATGCACCCAGTCCTACCTTAACCATCGTACTTAGAGAAAAGCGAAGTAGACTGTCCCATATTTTTTTAAAGTTTTCGTCCTTTTTTCAGATTTTAGAAGCTCCTCTTTTTTTTAATTTGGTAAAAAAAAAAATAAGCAAAGAAAATATGCAATTTTCACGATCATCATTCATGTGAATGCAGATCAAAATATCTCAAAAAGTTAAGGACAGTTTCCAGTCTATTTTCCTGTAACTACAACAGTTAGGTAGGTACAGTCAACAGCAGCAAAAGTTAGATGATGAAAATCAGAAATTCAATACTAATTAACGGAGTTCGCGTCAGAACTGGCAACTGTACTAGTAGTAAATGTTTGGTATAATTTACAATCACATACTTTTGAATCACTTCGACGCCACACAGTTGTGACGCGAACTCCGTTAATTAGTATTGAATTTCTAATTTTCATCATCTACTTTTGCTGTTGACTGTACGGCCGTTTACACATTATGCCGTCGCCGCTGTATTAGTTACCCTTGGATTTGTATGAACCCTTGCAAACGGCGTCGCGGCGGTGCACGCCGTGTGTGGGGGTTCATACAAATCCAAGGATGACTGATGCAGCGGCGGCGGTGCCGCTGCAGCTGCGGCATAATGTGTAAACGGCCTACCTGACCTTATTGCCTACTATAAACCAAATTTTTCGGGGGCAAGGTGTCAGGGCCAAGTGGGATTGACAACACTAGGTTCAACGCCGAGAATTGAAAATCCAGTGTGCGCTCGTGCCTTTGACTAATACTAGGCGACACCTAAACGGATGCCCAATATGCCTATACCTATAAAAGCGCGCTGTCAGATTTTCAACAGCTCAGCGATGAAAATTGAAAATCCATACATACATCAATCAGACCTACTACCACACCCCGGACACTCCATACAACGCTCGCAAAATAATTACCTACTACCACTACATTGACAAATGACGGTTGTATACGTGTAAATGTGTGCATGAAATCATGTACGTTTGCCTGGCTAGGCCCCCCGGAATTTGCGATTTAGGTATACACCAATGCAATGTACTCGCCTCTAGGAGTATATGTACCGCTTTCTTTTTCAATGTACCTCTGTACTTTTGAAGAAATATGCAAAAAAAGGGGCCGTGCCAGCCAAACGTTTTCAGCACGGCCCTCGTGTAACTTGAAAAATATATAGGTAGCGTATTAAAAAGTTTCATAAACTCAAGGAATGTACTTTACTAACACGTTCTATGTACCGTAACAGATATTGTGAATTCGTAATAACAAATAATATATAGACGTGGATAGGGGGCCGTGCTGAAAAAAAAAGAAATGAGAAAATATCTGAAAAAGACAAAACAACCATAGCCAAAAACTATAAAAAATTCATGTTAAAATTCATGTTTGGCAAGTAACATACCTATGTACCGCATTGGTTTCTCATACAACTTGCTAAATTCAAAAAATAAACCAATTTTAGTTTATTCAGCACGGCCCTCTATAGTTGCCTATATCTTTTTAAATATGACAATATGTGTGTTTACAAAATTCGACTTCCTGAATTATGTATAGGAGTACATTCGTTCCAAATAAATTGCGATTATGGTGTATTAGTATTTTAAAAGATAAATTGGATCAAAAATATCCTAACATGCAACTGATGGGGTGACCATGGTTCCATAAATTAGGTTGATTTATTCTATACCTATATTAATGAAATTATGTGACTACATTGAAATAAACATTCTTTTTTTACAATTTGTTTTTTTTTTCTTCAAAATTAATATTAGCGATGACATCTTTTAAGGGAATTAAATCAGTTAAAACTTGTTGTGTGCGGTCGCTATTAATTCACTAGGTAAGGTTCAATCAATGTGATTTGTTGGAAACGTATCTGTAATTTTTTAAGCCTTTTAAGCTCTGTAGTCAAAGTGAAAGCATTTATTTCAAATAGGCACATAAAAGGCACTTTTGAACGTCAAAAATTACCTTAAAATAGAATTGATTCTAGTCACCCCTTCCAAAAGGTAGTTTTCGTGTGGAGAAGAATGGGCAAGAAACTCCACCGTTACTCTTTTAAAATGTTTTAGGTACCTACAATATTTTGCATGGGTACATTAATTATATAAGGTGTAAAAAAAATTAACCTTAAAAACTTTAAGAGGTGCTTTAGACCTTCGAACTGAACAACTTTCACTATGGGACCAACTCCGAAATCACGAAAAAAAAATCAGCTGTTTCATACAAAAGTTCAATACATAGACCTACTCGGCCAAAATGTATGAAACAGCTCATTTTTTTTTCGTGATTTCAGAGTTGGTCCCATAGTGAAAGTTGTTCAGTTCGATGGTCTAAAGCACCTCTTAAAGTTTTTAAGGTTAATTTTTTTACACCTTATATAATAATATGTGAGGACGATGCACCTAAAATAAAATTACTATACCACAATAGGTAAAAGAATTGTAGTGTTTGTGACACATAGTTTTTCTGCGATTATTGCATAGGTAAACGTAACTAATCTGTGAAATGTACCGAAACTGTAATTTTATTGTAAATAAATATACATCAATCCGTGTGATTTATTGGAAATATATATGTGATTTTTTAAGCCTTTTGAGCTATTTAGTCTTAACGACACTTGTTGTTTTGTTCGATTTGCGACCTACTATTATAGTTATCGTTAATAGTTAGGTAATACAGATTACGATATTTTTGATTTTTTTATTTTATTAAAGATTTACTCAGAAGTTTTTTTATCCATTCTCACGTGGAATCATGGTCACCCCATCAGTTGCATGTTAGGATATTTTTGATCCAATTTATCTTTTAAAATACTAATACACCATAATCGCAATTTATTTGGAACGAATGTACTCCTATACATAATTCAGGAAGTCGAATTTTGTAAACAAACATGTCATATTTAAAAAGATATAGGCAACTATAGAGGGCCGTGCTGAATAAACTAAAATTGGTTTATTTTTTACCCGACTGCGCGACGCAAACGAGTGGTAATGTGTTTATCAGCCTATGTATGTATGTATGTATGTATGTATGTTCCTTTGAAGCACTATACAGACCAAACGCCTGGGCCGATTTTTATGATTCACACGTCAATCGATTCCTCTTAGTCCGGCGAGTGTCACTAAAGACATGACGTTAATGAAAAATGAAAATGGCGACTACTGGACGCCATATTGTGAAAATGAAAAAAATGAAAGTCAATAAACTATGTCAAGTGGGGTATCGTTGAATAGGTCTTTCAAAAATATTAGTGGTTTGGGGAGACCGTTTTTTGATTAAGTAAACCGTTAGTGACTTATCAAGCTTTAAAGTACCAAATTTCGTTAGAATCAAGTGTCCTCCCCGGGTGCGTCTCATATCGTATAAAGTTATTTGGTATATTTTCATTTCAATAACGTTCACAAGATATAATAAACGTGAGATATACCAACTGCTGATATAATTTCTTTACATATAATATTTATATAAGTACTCTTAAACTTACTTCGTATAACGTTATTGGATATAACGTTTATTTAATCGAAAATCATTGGGTCTATCGTTTAAAATATATATTGATACCGTAATTATGGTTAACACCCCGATTCAGAGCAATCCGACTCGGACAGCTTAGGTTAGAAAGCCTTCGTGGCTTCGTGGCTTCCGAATTATTTCCGTTACCGTTACCGCACCCGAAATCAACGAACGCAATAGACGACGTAGGATGCAAGAGCGAACGAAGGGCACCCCGAGGTTCGGTATGGTTAAGTTACTTTAAACCCTTTACAAAAAAATAGAGGCCCCGCGAAGCGGGGCTTCGTCGACATAGGATGCAAGAGCAAGCGAAGGGCACCCCGAGGTTCGGTTTGGTTAGGTTACTTTAAACCCTTTACACAGAAATAGGGGCCCCGCGAAGCGGGGCTCCGTCGACATAGGATGAAAAAAAAAGTTTTTATCATATTAGACTAAATGTGTAGGTTTTATGTCTATTGAGTGGTATATCAAACGATTTTATATTAATTGTCTGTTATTCTTATAGAAATTAGTTACATTAAAATTATATCAATCGTTTATTATATTAACTGATCATTATCTATACTAATATTATAAAGAGGTAAAATTTGTTTGTGAGTTTGTATGTAGGGGGTAATTTCTGGAACTACCAGTCGGATTTGAAAAATTCTTCTTGCATTTGATAGCCCAATTCTTGAGGAAGGCTATAGGTTATTTAACGTCACACTATGGCCCTTAGGAGCCGAGCAAAAGCGCTATGGGGAAACGAAGTGATAGAGCAGGAGACGCGGGCAAGTGATGCAATACGACGAGATGGGTCGAAGCCTCGAAGGAATAAGAAATTTCACGCGAACGAAGTCGCGGGCAGAAGCTAGTATCAAATAAAATTATAGGTTCAGTTGTTATATCTTGTAAATATAAGAGGTTTTGTAATTATATCATATATTACTTACCCGTCCCCCCCTCTACCAACTAAACGGTTGTAGTTAGAAATTTAAATGTTACGGCAGTAGTACCTACAATATATTACGAAGTTTAAAGGAAAACTATCACACTTAAGTGGGATTAACAACTCATAACTAAAAAGAATAAAATAAAAAATTAAATTTAAAAAATCAAAAAACCCGACTGCGGTAAAAAACTTAAGTTAAAAAAAAACTGAAAAGCTAAAAACAAGCCCATTTTATAAATTAAATAAAAGTTGGAAGCAGGCGGGACCTATTTGAGTTTGAAAATATAAAAATGGTATGGGTCCCGCCTGCTTCCAACTTTTATTTAATTTATAAAATGGGCTTGTTTTTAGCTTTTCAGTTTTTTTTAACTTAAGTTTTTTACCGCAGTCGGGTTTTTTGATTTTTTTTAATTCAGCAAGTTGTATGAGAAACCAATGCGGTACATATGTTACTTGCCAAACATGAATTACTTTTATATAGTTTTTGGCTAAGGTTGTTTTGTCTTTTTTAGATATTTTCTCATTTCTTTTTTTTTCAGCACGGCCCCCGATCCACGTCTATATACCTATTATTTGTTATTACGAATTCACAATATCTGTTACGGTACATAGAACGTGTTAATAAAGTACATTCCTTGAGTTTATGAAACTTTTTAATACGCTATATATTTTTCAAGTTACACGAGGGCCGTGCTGAAAACGTTTGGCTGGCACGGCCCCCTTTTTTTGCATATTTCTTCAAAAGTACAGAGGTACATTGAAAAAGAAAGCGGTACGGTACATATACTCCTAGAGGCGAGTACATTGCATTGGTGTATACCTAAATCGCAAATTCCGGGGGGCCTAGCCAGGCAAACGTACATATGAAATCTAGTAGGGCTGGCTCAACTGACAACTCGGCAGTAGTGCGTAGGCGGCGCGCTGTGGACGGAAAACCAAGCTCCCCATTCGTAGGATTTTTGAAAAATAAAATGTTTTATTTGATAGTTTCAAGTATACAGTTTTGTTGAGTACATTAAAACATTAAGTAAATTAGTAGTTACGGGTTTTTTTTTTCAATCTATAGCATGAAAAAATGACTTTATATATTTCAAATGTATGAAAATGGAATTTGTTTTCCTCATAACTTTTGTCTGTCTTGGATTGTAAAGCTGAAACTTTTAGGTATTGTTGCCGAGCTTATACTAAAGCTACCTGACCTTTGACCTTGACCCCGTACTTCCCCGTTCAAAAGATATGAATGAATTAAAAATGCATATTTGGACGATGTTGTAATACGCGGTAATGTACCTCAAATATATGTATATATATTTTTTTTTTACCCAGTATGGAGCCCTGATAGTCAACAAACATATGTGACTATTGATCTTGATAAAAAACATCCTTATTCAAAACGTATGAGTAAATTAATAATGGAATTTATACAACAAATAATGCGATATGAATTCAATGATTCAGGAGGACCTAATCACAATTAAATTAGTCAATGTCACAGTCAGACAGGTTTCCTATGTCTACGAAGTCTACATTTTCTATACTTATCTGAACTAGAAGTTAATAACAATAACAATTTGGCTTCATCTGATAGAGGTTTACTACGAGTTGCTTCATCTTAGGTCTGAAACTAGAGAGATATGGGTCAGAGGATATCAGCAAATTACGGTTAATATCCTCATTTGTTGCAATTCTGCTAGCTTCCCGCGAATGGAAGGTTCTGATTTTTTTAAAATCTTTGTTGCGAGCTTCGGATGCCTCTTCAGAAAGTTTACCGGTTGGAATAAAGTTATTGTGCTCAATTATGTCGGCACCATGCATGAGTAATTTATGCACACTTGAGGGCATATAATACCATGCATAGAGCTAAACAGCTGTTGTAGCGTAGCACGATATTGCCGGAACTTTTTCACGTCTATAAACTCTCCACATGAGACTACCTGAAGAATCACTCCAAACAGTCTAATAAGTTCTTCATCAACACCCGTGATCTGCGCAGTTACTTCGGGATTAGCAAAAAATCTTCTGGCAGTATTTCCATCATTGGTAGTTCCTGCACCTTGTTTAACTCCATCCACAAGCAGTCCCATTTCATACCGAAATCGTTCTTGAATATTTATTTTTTTGTTGGCCAATTGTATTTTTAAATCATATCCTTTAGCTTGCCATTTCTTGAAGTCAAGGCGGTAAGCAATGTGCAAGATGCATCCCATGCATTTAATACGTGCATGAAGGGAAGACAGACTAAACTCAAACATGTCGACAGAATGACTTCTCTGTGATACCATGTCGATATTATTCATCTCTTTCGGTGTCGCTTTGCAGATATCACATATCGCTGTGGAGGTACCTGATAGATGTGAGGTTATCTTGCCATCGACCATAGTCATATGTAGCTTGTGTCTCACATTTGCACCTTCAATAAAAATTGGCCGTAGAGCATCAATTCCTGTTTCAATTGACGCCATTTCTTCTTCACTATTCAAATCATTTTCTTTTGCGAATTTGGAATAAATTGGCCGACAGTAAAAAGTTGAAGACGGTTGGAATTTTTCCATATCACTTCATCAGTATCATCTTTCATCATTTTCAACGGAACACATGAAGATGCTGGCGTCATCACCTTCCATTTTTTGTTTGTAGTTGCTGTGTCCAGATGCATCGTCAAATCCCCATTTACTGACTAGAGTCAAATTACTGCCAGTAACATCAGTTACCAGAGTTTTGAACAGTCTCTTAACCATAACGTTTAAAATTGACTGTAATTTAGGTTTCAGTATCAGTTATCACTATGTCTTCTTTTTCTACGTAGCACTTTTTCTTCTCATTCTGTAAAACATCATTATGATGGAAAAATATCACGTCCCAAATCTTTTGTTGTCTGCCTCAATGTTATATATTGCCATTTTGACAACTTTAGTGATGTTGACATACCCAGTGCCTTATCAGCAGGCAAAATTCGTTTCGTTAAATTCAGACAGGCTCGAAGCATCGGTGCATCCTCTGGATTTTTAATTAAATGCTTCACTAATTCTGCAAAGTCCATTTGATTTTCATTGTCACCAGCTTTCATGACAAGAGCATAAGCTAGTGTATCAAAATCATTTTTAGCTAGAAGATCTTCAGTTCGTCTTCTTTTTTTCGTTAAAATCAATAGTCACATGTTTGTTGACTATCAGGGCTCAATACTGGGTAAAAGAAATTCATATATATGTCACCGGAAAATAACAAGAACCGCAAATTTATAAATTTCCTAGGAAATTTATAAACTTCCGTAGGATTCTAAACGAGAGATAAATTGTATTATTTTACGCTCACATTTTCGCAAATTGATAAATTTGCGACGTCTCGTGGTAAATTTATAAACTAACGGGTATCCATTCGTAAGATTCTAAACGGTTCGACCAATCACAGAAGAGCATTTAATTTTACGCTTTTTTAAATTCCGGAAAATAACACACTGCTCTCTGATTGGTCGATGTTGACAGTGGCAATGGTTGTGTCCATAGACTTAGGTACAATTATGGGTCTAGTTTAGTAACCTTAGCAAAATATAACTATTTTCACAGTTCCAACACAGTTACAACATTAAAAACTTTACTAAACACACGAACAAATGGTTTGTTTATGTTCCATGGCGAACAATGGCGGTGGAGAGGAAGGAGAAGGAACACGTGACGTATTCAACCAATCAGAGCGCACATGGCGTTTGGTTATTGCTTACTTATTATTTTACGCGTGAGTTCGGTAAGTTTATCAATTTACGAAAATGTGGGCGTAAAATAATACAATATATCTCTCGTTTAGAATCTTACGGAAGTTTACAAATTTCCTAGAAAATTTATAAATTTCCGGTTCTTGTTATTTTCCGGTGACATATACATATATTTGAGGTACATTACCACGTATTACAACATCGTCCAAATATGCATTTTTAATTCATTCATATCTTTTGAACGGGGAAGTACGGGGTCAAGGTCAAAGGTCAGGTGGCTTTGGTATAAGCTCGGCAACAATACTTAAAAGTTTCAGCTTTACAATCCAAGACAGACAAAAGTTATGAGAAAAACAAATTCCATTTTCATACATTTGAAATATATAAAGTAATTTTTTTATGGTATAGATTGAAAATAAAAACCTGTAACTACTAATTTACTCAATGTTTTAATGTACTCAACAAAACTGTATACTTGAAACTATCAAATAAAACATTTTATTTTTCAAAAATCCTACGAAAGGGGAGCTTGGTTTTCCGTCCACAGTGCGGCGGCGGCGCTGCCCGAACGTATGCAACAATGGGGCGCCGCGCGCCGCGACATTACTCACAGAAATCTAATTAATTACATTTCTATTGTAAGTACTACTTTTCAAGTCGAAGAACGAATAGAACGCGAAAGAAAGAGACATAACTAAGACAATAAAGAGAGAGAGCAATAATTTAATAGTTGGTATGTTAATATTACGGAAGTTTTAATTGTTCTAAAACGAAGAAAACTTGGAAAATAAATGAATATTAGAGAAAATTATGAAAATAAATTATCACAACACTGGCTTAACTTGTTTGTTTGTAATATACTAGCTTTTATTTTTTATGGGTTAAAGGATATTTGAGTTGCTGTTCCTTACCTTCTTTCATGTTTCGGGAACCGAAAGGAACTCTTGTCTTTATCGTTCCTCGATGAAGATAAGCATCCAAATAATGCACAATATACAACCATCGTGATTAACACAAAATATAAAACTTCAAAAAAATAATGTGTTCGTGTCAGCAGTAGGTAGGTACAGCGCTGCGGTTCTTGTGTTTGCGAGCGCCCTCGTTAAAGAGTCGGCGACGGTAACCTCGAAGTGCGGGGTGAGGTGCGGTAACTGATGTTAGTGCGGGGAAGGGAGTGGCCTTTCTGTACGTAGTACCACACCCCGGACACTCCATACAACGCTCGCAAAATAATTACCTACTACCACTACATTGACAAATGACGTTTGTATACGTGTAAATGTGTGCGTGAAATCTAGTAGGGCTGGCTGGCAGTACTCGGCCAGTAGTGCGTAGGCGGCGGCGCTGCCCGAACGTATGCAACAATGGGGCGCCGCGCGCCGCGACATTAGGTACTCGCAGAAATCTAATTAATAACATTTCTATTGTACTACTTTTCAAGTCGAAGAACGAATAGAACGTGAAAGAAAGAGACATAACTAAGACAATAAAGAGAGAGAGCAATAATTTAATAGTTGGTATGTTAATATTACGGAAGTTTTAATTGTTCTAAAACGAAGAAAACTTAGAAAATAAATGAATAATAGAGAAAATTATGAAAATAAATTATCACAACACTGGCTTAACTTGTTTGTCTGTAATATACTAGCTTTTATTTTTTATGGGTTTAAAGGATATTTGAGTTGCTCTTCCTTACCTTCTTTCATGTTTCGGGAACCGAAAGAAACTCCTGTCTTTATCGTTCCTCGATGATGATAAGCATCCAAATAATGCACAATATCGTGATTAACACAAAATATTAGGTCCTTACATATGAAATTGGCGTTTTGTATGGAAGGAACAAAAAGTCGAATATTTTTTAATATAATATATTTAATTAATCAAAGTATGAACCATTGTTTTCAATGCACTTTTGCCATCTTATAGGTAGTTCATTGATCCCTTTACTAAAAAAACCAGTCGGACGGGAATCAATAAAATCTTTGAAGGCGATTTGGACTGCCCCATCGGAGTTGAATTTTTTCCCTTGCAAAAAGTTATCCAAATTGCGAAAAAAATGGTAATCTGTTGGAGCAAGGTCCGGGGAGTACGGAGGATGTCTAAGACATTCCAATTCAAGCTCTTCTAATTTGGTAGCCGTCTGTTGCGCAGTGTGTGGTCTGGCGTTGTCGTGAAGCAGCAGTGGCGTGGAGCTTTTTAATCTTCCCAATTTGCTTCAAGTGAATTAAAACAGTTTTATCACTAACATCGAAGCCTGCAGCTAACTCGGACGTGGTTTGCGATGGGTCCGCTTCCACAATAGCCTTCAATTCTCCATTATCAACTTGGGTCTCAGGCCGTCCACGGGGCTTGTTCTGCAGGTCGAAATTTCCAGAACGAAAACGTTGGAACCAAAAACGAACTGTGTTTTCTTTTGCAACATGACCGCCATACACATCATTCACCCTTCGAGTCGTTTCCGCAGCACTAGTGCCACGGCGGAACTCGTACTCGTAAATAATGCGATATTTTAAATTTTCCATTTTGTAAAATGAGTGACGCAAACAGAAAAAACAGAAGAAAAAAAACAAATGAATGACGGTCATCGAAGCACAAATACATGAGTAAATAGCTGTACAAATTTGAATTTGGAATTCCTTACCAAAGAGGAGAAATTCGTGATTAAAGTGGCCAGTACGAAAAACGCCAATTTCATATGTAAGGACCTAATATAAAACTTTAAAAAAATAATGTGTTCGTATCAGCAGTAGGTAGGTACAGCGCTGCGGTTCTTGTGTATGCGAGCGCCATTGTTAAAGAGCAGGCGACGAACACATCGAAGTGCGGGGTGAGGTGCGGTAACTGATGTTAGTGCGGGGAAGGGAGTGGCCTTTCTGTACGCAGTACTTTAAGTATTCTGTGGTAGTACTTTAAGTATTCTGTGCTACTACTTTATCCAAATAATTGGATCAGCTTAAAATACATTTGATTCAATAAACATAAAAAAAGAAAAAAAAAAAACATTTATCATAATTTATTAAAATAATAATAATTTACAAATAAGAAAATTATGAACTGCTATAAAATTTACATTTTGATTATTTTTCTAAAGAAACAATTTAATAAATCGTTTTAAAAAGGTAACAAAGCATCTTCCGGTTGGTTTTGAATTTTTGATATCAGATAATGCCAAGCTGTCGCAACTGAAACAAGGCAAAACAAAATAATTGTTAAACCAATTTTAAAACGGGATGACCCTCTCCAAGAGAAAAATATAGGGAATAGACATTGTATACTTAGGGTAGATTTTTAAACAATCTGTTACCTTACACTCATCAGAGAAAAAATAAAATGCGGTTTGACTACTTTTGTATTGAAGACTATGTCAAAGGGGTTTCAATATTTTTATATGGAGCCTGGCATACCTACTATCGCCCCATTTTGAAAATGGTGGGCCACGCATGAGACCAAAGACTATATTATAACCACTTGACTGCGCATACAGCGCCCCGACGCTTGAAAACTATTTTGTATTTTGTCGCATATGTATAGGCTACGGTACTAGTAACCATTTTAGTTGTGTTTAGACCTGTGTGCACGCTAAATTAATACAAATATTTATAACTTTTTATGAAATTATAACGCATCAAAATGCCTTCATGCGCGGTGAAGTGGTGTGGGAAACATTCCAAGACATCTAGTCACAAAAAGGATGGCATAACTTTTCACCGGTAAGTAAAAATACGAAAAAAATATTTAATCAGATTATGATCCACAACAGGGGCACAAAACACAAAGGTACAGAAGTCAATCTACATACAAAGTGCGCTCGAGCAACGCACACATAGACACCGCTCACGGTTGGAACCAGTGCGAGCGCGAGTGCCATCCGCTTGAACACGCGTCTGTGAAGTGCAAAAATGGAGCAACAAAAAAAAAGTTATTATAAAGGTACTATTTGGAACCGAACTGCCAACTGCAACTGTCGACAGCACGTGCAGCGACTGCATGCAATCGGCTAAGGTTACCAGCCGCCGCACGTGCTGACGGCAGTGCAGTTGGCAGCTCGGTTCCAAATAGTACCTTAGCTGTTCAGTGGACGGTTATTTAAATTCAACACTTTGTTTTTTAAGCTACCAGTTGTTTCAGAGAGGTATGTAAGTATTTGCTTGTACTTCGATGGTTCGTTTTAACGTAACACAGAATAGCTAGGTAGGTAAGTAAGCGTCCCGGCCCCGCGCCGTAAAAGCGAACATGACTGTGGCCTTGTAATATTTTTACAATTTATATTAGGTATTTATTGTAGTACGTATAAGCTAAAAAATACGCTCATCTTCCTCATTATAAACAGTTAGGCTAAATTTACACCGCCGCGGAACGGAGTGGAATCGAGTTTTCGTAATAGCAAAATTAACTTTATATCAATTGTCTAACGTACAAACTAGATACGAGATTGTTACTGCAGGAATTCCCGAGAATGCGGGTTAATTCTTCAGAAGATGCGCGACCTGTGCGTATACAGGGTTAGTTTTCAAAGACCAGCCAAATTCAAGGGTGTGGTACAGACCATCAAACTGAACAACTTTCTCCATGGGACCTATATCTTCATAGCGAAAAAACTATCAACTGTCCCATAGAAAACTTCAATACCTACTCGACCTAAACGTATGGGAAGGCTGAATTTTTTTTCGCGATTACGATATTGGTCCCATGGAGAAAGTTGTTCAGTTGGATGGTCTGTACCACACCCTTAAATTTGGCTGGTCTTTGAAAACTAACCCTGTGTTTGTATCTAATTTGTGCGTTACACTATACAGGGTGTTACAGAAAGGGTATATCAATACAAACGGGTTGAAGAGTGTATCTGGTCTAGAATCTCTGTACAAAATTTCAGCTCAAAAGCAGTAACTTTGAAAAAGCTTAATATGTTTTTATTTCGATAGTTTATTAAATTGAAATCATAACAAACGTGTCACCGCACTACGAGGGTCATTATCCATTATCTGTAGTGTGTCTGTGCGCCTAGTACACGCACACCACGCCGCCGCGCGCCAGTGCAGCGCCGTGATGGCGAAATAAAAAAAATATGATGACATCATACATCATGTGATTGACTTCTGAACTCTCTGTATTTTGTGGCAGGGGTCTATTTAAAATGGTGGCTGGGCAAACGAGCACAGTTTTGAGTCGCACGTTGATGTCTTTTGGAAAAGTCTCGTTCTTGTATTAGACAATTCTAATGCTTCTATCCCTTTATTTCCCTTTGTATTTTTATCGTAAAAAATAGTAAGTTTATACCGAAAATAATAAAATTAAAATTAATACAATTTTTTCAACACACTTGCTCGTAAAATGGCTCTTAATGAACCGCTTTTAGGTCCATAATGCAGTGTATTAAAAACGCGTGCTTTTTCTTTACGTTACGGCACTATATGCCACAGATAATTATTTAATTTACTAGTCGGAGGTCGGAGATGTGCGTTTTTTTTAATCTCTTCAAAGAGACTTCATGACAAAGGGAATCCGCGAGCCATATTTCACTTTTTTTTTAAATAGTCTGAATTGTCCCAAAATGAACTATTTATTTACCTTAAGATGAATGCGCAGTTGTAACCCGCGAAATTCAATTTTTCTTACGTTTTTTGCAATTTTCAGGTCAGTGTCAGGTTGTATCTTGATCAAAATATAATTCGCGACTATAACAGGTACGTATTTACAGAATTATAATCATTAGAATCATTGATATCTTTCTAAGTTAGATTTGTTCCATAAGAACAAATCTCTTAGGGAACAAATCTATCTATTAATGATTCTAATGACTATAATTCTGTAAATACATATCTATTATAATCGCGAATCACATTTTGATAAAGATACAACCTGATACTGACCTGCGAATTGCAAAAAACGTAAGAAAATTTGAATTTCGCGGTCTACCACTGCGCATTCACCTTAAATTGTCCGTCGTCCCTCCCGGAACCAAACGGAAAAGACCACTGGCGTTCTATTATTGCGGATTCTGAATTAATGTATATTTCTCTATGCCAATAGTACTTTCTAATTCCATACTAGCTAAACTACAATTTGACATACTACAACACTACGATCAGTCTAAACGTATTTTGTGTTTATTATATTTTTTCTATAGGCTGTTTATCGGTTTTGTCTGTGCCTTTAAGTAAATAAACGCGCGCCGCGCTAGCAATGCGCGCGGAAAAACAAACCCAGTGCGCCATTTTCCATACAAGTTAATATTTAACAATACAAGTCTGTTTTTTTGCAAGTGTGTTGAAAAACGTTGTATGAAACGCGTGTGCATTGATCATTGGCGAGCGCGATAAGGAAGCCGAGAGTATAGCACACATGTATCATAAAATCATAATGTACTATTATTCAATTCACACACTGTAATAAAATACCTATATACTTTAACGACTTCAAAAAAAGGAGGAGGTTCTCAGTTCGTCGGTATTTTTTATGTATGTTCCGGGATTTTTTTGTTCTCTCTGTAACCGGGACCGATCGGTCCAGGATTTTTTTTATGTCGTCAGGCACCTCTGCTGGGACCGATAGGTTCGGATTCAAAAATATGTAGACGCTCGTTTATAATTTTTACAAAGAACAATCAAGACCCTAAAACTATAATTCGAAAAACATAAACTAAATTAATTCATTTTAAAAATCAATAATAACAGGATACATGTTTTTTTTTGTAATTGATTGATTTGATTAAATATTATTTCTATGATTTTAAGTATTTTTCATAATTTTAAAATCCATTTGATCGATATCGATTATTTTACCTTAATGAAGTAGAGCAGCCCTAACGATAGACATACCTACAAGAACTGACCAATTGCAGCCGCGCGTTCTTCCTCGTTCCTCGTCCCGCAGTGCGTCTTTCCATTCTATACAAAGCCAGAACGCAGTCATAGGAAACTGTTCGCGTATACTTTGTATTGCTATTTTTAACAGACTTCAAAAAAAGGAGGAGGTTCTCAATTCGACGGTATGTTTTTTTTTTGTGTGTTTGTTACGCGATTACTCGGGTCCGTGGCTTACGCCCCCAGTAGTCGAGGCACCTGTGGCCGACGCCCCCGATTCGATTAATTTAATATCTTTATTTTTTTGTGCTTTTCCACTTAGTACAGTAAATGAGAAAAGTGTTTCATCATAATAATAAAGTATTTTGCCTTGCTAAACAAAAGCTATCTATCAAATAGCAGAGAGAATAGATCGCCACTTAACCCTACACACCTTTTTCTCCATTAAAAGCATATTTATTATGTACAAACATCCAAAAAATCAAAAATAAGTACTTTATATAAAATGTTAGTGAATGTTGTTAATAAACATTTATAATAAATTAGGTACCATTATGGAAATGTTATCTTTCAACTTCAACCAACTCGTCAACTAACTGAGCCAAACCAATTATTGGTAACAATAAAAAGTCCGTCTTTTTGTTCACAAAATTGAAAACAATAAAGAAGTATGAATAAATATTATATCTATCTCTTTCATACCAGAGTCAAGTTATTGAATATTGCAATATGCAACAGATAAGAAAGTTTAGTGTGTCATCTCACAATGACGAGCGAAGGTCCTTCCCAAGGGCTCGTGCGAAATAATTACAATATAGTTAAAAATAGAATTGGTGTAAATAACCCTCCTGATCAGAAGGTCTAAGTAGCAAAATGTCCAACAGCGCGAAATGCCTAATGAGCAGTAAGTCTAATTAGCAAAATGTCCATGTAGCAAAACGTCCAACTATCAAATGGTCTGTATAGCAGAACGTCTATTTAGCAAAAAGTCAGATTCTCAAAATGTCTGGATACTCAGGCAGAAAATTCAACACACAAATTGCATCGGGAAGGAAACGGACACGGTATTATAATATGTACATACAGACTCTTTGGTCTATGTACTCGTAGCGTATATAATATCTTTTTAACCTTTTAACCGCCGGACTTTATATCAGTTGTCGTGCCCCCAGCGCCCGACAAAAATAAAAAAATAACGAAAAATATATACCGATGAAACGAGCTGTGATGATGTAATAATAATACAGATTAAACGAGCTGTGTTATTTTGTCCATACCTATTGCGGCGATAAGTCCCCTCTTTGAGGAGTGGCTGGAGAGGCGTCACGGCGTCCTCACCTTCCGCCTGACGCAGGTCCTCACCGGACATGGCTGCTTCGGGAGGTTCCTGTTTCGAATAAGGCGGGAGGAAACGCCCGGGTGTCACCATTGTGTGGATCGCCCGGAGGACACAGTGGAGCATACGGTGGAGGCCTGTCCAGCTTGGGCAGAGCACCGCCGCGTCCTCACGGCGGCGATCTCTCGCGTCCGGCCCTGATCCAGGCCATGGTACGGAGCGAGAGTACATGGGAAGCCGTTGCCTCCTTCTGGGAAGCAGTAATGCTCGCGAAGGAGGAGGCGGAGCGCGTGAGGGAGAGGCAATCTTGGCGCCCTCGCGCCCCTAGTCGCCGCAGGAGACGCCCTAGGCGTCGGGATTCCCGGCCACCGTAGGCGCGGGCTTGCGGACGGCGAGCAATGGGCAGCTCGCCGTCCAGTAAGGACCAGGCCCGGGTCGACGGCGCGTTGTGTTCCACGCGCGCCTCAAAGAGATGTCAGCACTAACTGACGGGGTCTACCAGGACCGAAGCCTGCCGGGGTCGCGGGTTGTTCGAAAGAGATACCGTGGCCCCTGGCACAGGCAACTGATGGAACACGGGTGGGTTTTAGCCAGTAAAAGTCTGACACGCTCTCTCGCTCCGCCCAGAGCGGGAGAAGTTATTTGATGATAACCCACCAAAAAAAAAGGGGTGGCACAGGCGGCTAAACACGAATATAAAATCAAAGCCAACCCTGCTACTATTCCTCAAAGCTCTTAGAAGAGAAGCACTTTGGCAAGATCGCAAATACTTATATATACAAATAAAAATATGTTATTTGAAGGAAATAAAAGAAGAAAGATCGATATATTGTTTAATGCCAAATACAAAAGAAAGCTGCAAAAGCTTGAGGGCCAAAAAGTTAGCCCCTTTGAATTTTTGACAAATCTTGGCCAAATCAAAAGGATATTAGGTGAATAAATGCAGGGGAATTTGTGCGCCTAATATCCTAATAATTATGAGGCTATAAGGTTTTTAACCCTGATATTTTTTTTAACAAATAAATTTACTCTAATTTACAAATGACTTTTACTTTCTATCATGAGTGTACACATTTTAAAAATGACTTTTTGCTAAATAGACGTTCTGCTATACAGACCATTTGATAGTTGGACGTTTTGCTACATGGACATTTTGCTAATTAGACTTACTGCTCATTAGGCATTTCGCGCTGTTGGACATTTTGCTACTTAGACCTTCTGATCAGGAGGGAAAAAAATGTTGTGCCTGACAGTACATTTGATCAAAAATTGCTTTAAATTAAATTAATCGAATCGGGGGCGTCGGCCACAGGTGCCTCGACCACTGGGGGCGTAAGCCACGGACCCGATTACTCCGCCAATTGTGGACCGATTTTCAAAATTCTTTTTTTTGTTTGAAAGGAGATACTTCTGAAGTGGTCCCATAGTCACCAAGTCAGGATCTGATGATTGGATCTTGGAGAAATCGAAGGAACTCTTCAAATATTATAGGCTAATATTATAGGCAATATTATAGTCGGTGGCATAAAACGTAAATACAAAACCAAAGACACCGACTTCCGAAATTAAAGTTATTTTTCACTTTGTAGTGTTTCTTTCTGAAGTCGGTTGTATTTTTGTTAAAAAGTTTTTATTAAATCTGCGATTACAATGTATACACGAATTTTGCGTACTGCTTGTGTATAGTTTGTAACGTGTACTCGCGCATCCTGGTTCCAAACTGTACTACATCACTAACGCCTGACAAGAGTTGTGATATAGTTTAATCTGTCAAGCTCCGCTAATGAGACACAATTGATTTTCTATTGTTTCGTCGCCGAGCGGCGACGCGCGCCGCTTGACCGGTTAAAATAATATTTTGTTCTGGCTCCTCGCTCCGCTCGTCGCGCTCGCGCTCGCTTCCCTCGCAATTGAATTGTCTCTCTGTTTCTGTCAGCCCGCGCTATCCTGCGCTCGCTCCGCTAGGTTCTTGATACCCTGGGTAGCCCCTCGCTTACGCTCGGGGTTAATTTGCTGTGCAGTCCCCATTTATGATATGATTTTACGTCGTATTTTTGATGTAAAAAAGTATATAAATGATGGAAATAAATTGATAGGTGATTATTTATTTGATGTGCAATTAATAATATCCCGTTTATTTTTACCGCAAAAAATACTATGAAATTAGACTGTTTGATATGACCTTATATTTTACGAAGGTACAGTCACGTCTAAAAGTATGTATACCCTTGGCAATTTTCAATTGCGATTTTTTCGTGAAATAACGAATGCAACGTTGAAATACGACACTTAACATAAACCTATGAGTTCGAAAATAGTATTTTCGTAATAACATAAAATTTCATTCAAAAATAAAGGAGAAAATCGCCTTTGAATAAAGCCAAATGTATACATAGTTTTAGACGTGATTGTACATACGGAGTATAATAATACGGGGGTCGACAAATCAAAATGGCGAGCATGCTATATACACGATTAGTCCGTATGCGTACTGGCACTGTATATTATTGAATAAAATAGTTAGGCCACTACGAAGTATACGCGAGTATTTGCATACTACTCTTGTTTAGATTGGAAGACCTTAGTAAAAAAGTGATTTCCAATCCATACGCGATTAGTTTCACACCCTTGTTCTGGCCTTGTATAGAATGGAAATATGCTCCCGCGGTAGTGAGTCGTGTGCTTCGAAGAAATCGGCCTATACGCTCTCTAGCGGTTATATTCTCTTTGCATGAGACCTATATAAATCGATAGCTGACATTAATGCTAAAAGAAAACATAATAATACCAAACCCCGTAAAGTATCACGTTTCCTAGATATTAACGTTCAAACTTGATGATTGAGTCATGTGATCAACTTTGAACGTATATAGGCCTCATGCGTGGCCGTAATTTTCAAAATGGCGCGTCAGTAGGTATGCCACGGATCTTCAAAATATATCTGATTATTGAAAAATCAGCCTGCATTACTTTTAAAATAATAAAAAATATAAACGATTTAATACTTACGAATCCTTGTCTTTCTTTTTCTTTCTGCATAACTAATTTTGTTTGCATGTCGTCAAACTTGACTATGGCTGATAACACTTTAGCTAATGTAACGGAATGTGTTCCTGAGCCTGTAAGGTACTCATAAAGTATATTTCGCAAATATTCAAGCTCGGTGTTTTCTTGCAATGCATGCAAATGTCTTAGACTAACGAGAGCCTCATCAAGTCGCCTTTCGAGCTTCTCATTAGACAATTTTAATTTCTCGTTCTTTTCTTGCATTTGTAACATATTTACATCTACAGATTTGTTCATTTCTTCCAAATCATTCAATCGTTTTTCTAATGTACTGTTTACTTGCAACATATTGTGATATTTTTCCCTAATTACATTAGAATCCTTTTCATTTTCATTCAATGCCTTTATTTCCGGATTGGGGTAATTTTGGGACTGTAATTGATCTTTGAGCTCCAAATTTTCCTCAACCAATAACATATTTTCTCTTAAAAGATCATCAATTTTCTCTTTTCTCATCTGAACTTCTTTTTTCAGTTCAGCCATATCACTTGAATTATCATTGTTATCAGTAGAATGTTCACTTGCTATTAGCTCTCTGAGCTTGTCATTCAAAACACTGTTTTCTTTCGATATTTTTGTTAAATAGGTTTGTAGGCCTTCAATATCAGACTTGAAACGTCTGTTTTCTTCTTTTAATATTTCATAATCATTCTTTAATAATTTGTATTGGTTTGGAAGTTCACTATCTGTACCAATGCTTGTTTGTGGATTAGCCCCCTCTGAGTCAATTACTCTTTTATTACAAATTTCGCCTAACGTTAGTTCAGATGCTGATTGCTCTAATGAATCATCCGTTTGACAATCATTATCTTGAGTGGTTTTAAGCGAACTATTTTCCAATTTTTCAATGATTTCGTTCAAACGATTTTTTTCTGATTCAATTAAGGTATGTGATTCTCGTACGTCATTGATTTCAGTTTCCAATTTTTTATAGCTGGCCGCAATACTTTCAATTTGACTCTTTAAAGATATATTTTCGAGTGTTAAATTTTTATTATCCTCTTGTAGTTTATCAATGCAAGCAATCTTTTTATCTAGTTCTTTTGCTTGAGCTATTAAATGGTTGTTTTCGATTTTCATGGCATCAAACTCTTCCAAAGTTTGACTATGCAAATCCTTAAATGTATCTAAATCTTTGCATGTTTTACTGTTTTCGATTGCCAAGCATTCAAGTTTTTCCGTTAATGTTTGTTTCTCGTTCTCTAACAATTTCAGTTTTTCATTAGAACCTGCATGTTGTGTTTTTTCAAATTCCATAGCTATTTGTAAATTTTGAAAATTATTCTCATATTCATTAATCTTATAATGTAAGTTTTCATTTTCCTCTTTAAAAAAATTTAATTCATTTATAGCCACTGTGTAACGACCGGTTATATTTTTAACTTCTTCATCTATAATCTTTTTCTCTAATTCAAATTCACTGATAGTTGATTTCAAATTATTATTTTCATCCCGCAAAACATTTAGTTCTGTGGTCAGTGTTTCATATTTGTCGACCTCTGTTTGTATTTCTTTTTGCAATATAGTATTTTCCCGTCTTAATTCATTTAGTTTGTTGGTATTTAAATTAGATTCACTGTATGAAATATTGTTCAATGCATAATTTATTTCCTTAGTAAGAGCGATAAATGCTTCGTTATTAATTGTTTGCAAGGATTTCGCCTCTGTTGAAATTAAGTGAATAATTTTTTTCATGTCCTTAACTTCACTCGCAAGTCTCAAACAATTTGTTTTTATTTTCGTATTTCTAACAATTTTTTCATGCATGATGGCATTTTCTGATTTCAAATCAGTAACAACTTTACGGAACTCAATATTTTGATTTTGCAGTAACTCATGGTTTGCTAATAGTTTTTCAATTTCTGATTGCAATTTAATTAATTCGTCTCTTTCTTCTTGTATTTCTGATTCTAATTTTGCGTATTTATCTTTCCATATACTTAATTCGTCAACAAGTTCGTCTTTCTTTGAATCTTCTATAGCTTGATCTTTTATATTTTTTTCCCTTTTCTGTAGTTCACTTTCTAAATGTCCTATCTGAGCACTTTTTTTAGCGTTTTCTTCACTCAATTGAGAATTTCTATTTTCTAAATACGTATTTCTGTCAATCATAGCTAATTTCTCTGCAGTTTCTTGTTTCATTTGTAACTGGAGACATTTATATCCTTCATTAGCCTTTGTTTTTATTTGTTCTAAGGCCTGACATTTTTTTGATAGTTCCTCTATTTGGGACTCCAACTCTAATATTTTAGATTTTGTTGAGGTCAGTTCAGAGCTATCATGACTAAGCTTAGACCGTTCTGCTTCCAATGATGAAACATTATTTTTATAGTCGTTTACAACTATATTCAGTGATTGTATTTCTTTCATACTTGCTTCCAGGTGATCTTTAAGCGATTTTATTTCTGCTTCTTTACTTTCCAATTCTTTGTGAATACTTAACTTATTTTCTGCTAAGGAAATAGCATATTCTTCTTCTCTCTTGCTAAATATTTCAATCTTACCACGTAATTCTACTATTTCATCTTGAGCTTTTTGAAAGTCAAGTTCTAGTGTTGATAGTTCTCTCGTTTTATTGAACTCATAGACATTAATCTTATTCTGTAGTTCTTCATTGATATTATTTAATTCCTCAATCTTTTGCTTCGATTCTGTCAATTGTTCAGTAGCAAGCTTGAGTTGTTCGATTTCTTTGTTTTTATTTTCAAGGTCATTTGTCAGAATTTGTATCTCTGTATTGAATTGGGAATTTTTTTCTTTACTTGACTTTAGGGACTCCTTATACTTGTTGAGTAACTGTTCCATTTTTTCGATCTTATTATTCAGAACGAGTATTTCCGCCGCTGAAGATTCTTCATTGGCCTGATTTACCTCATTATCATTAGATAGATTTATCAGTTGTACATCACCATCGCCTTCACTTGTTTTAGTTTTGTTCTCATTTTTATCATTACTGCTAGAAATGTTTGAATTACTTTGTAATAATTGCACTTTAGTATTAAGTGCATCTATTTTCAAACCCTTTTCTTCAATTTCAATACGAAGGGCTTTTTCAAGGTGGGCCTATAACAAAGAAACCTAATTATTCTTCAATCACAAACTTCGTATCTATCATAATGATCCATGGTAGAGAAATTAAAAAAACATTGCCGAATTAACATTTATTATAATATGTGGTACATGTCCGATGATGACTTCATCTGAAACTTAAATATAGTATAAAGGTCTGACTGTAACTATTGAAAAATAAAGCTCCGAATCTTGGACAACTATTACGACTTTAAACGCGTTCGAAGCATACAAACAAAACCGTTCAGTCCATTCAGGAGTCTGTTGCACCAGGTACAATCCTGAATAGTTGGAAGTATCAAGCGCAATCAAACTGAAGGTAGAGTAATTGCGAAATATCAGACGCGTTCTGAACGAGAATTTGCATCTGAATTAAAACAAAAACATCTATGTTGTAACATACCTTTGCACTTTGTTCCAAAGCACACTGTTCACGAAGCTCTGATATTCTTCTTAAAGCTTTGTCTTGGGTTTCAACCAAAACACTCTGAAAATACAAATTAGAATAAACTGTCTGCCATTTATGACCTAAGTGTGGATACACACCAGGGACACACTTCGCAGCCTGTCGCTGACACGCGTCGACGGTTGCAGTTGCCTCTGTCGTCGCGTGTCGCTCGTGTGTATGCACACTAGAGAAAAGAAAAGAGAGCTTCATACTTATATGTAGATACTTACTCTTGCTTTAGCATTTTCTCTTTCTAGTAATTTGTAGTGACGAGCTAGATCGCCATATTGTGTTCTGTACTTTGTGTATCGTTCTTGTGTGCGTCGGTATGCAGCATACAGCTGCTCCTTAGTTACCCGATCAAGACTTACATTACCACTCGAGAAACCTCTCTCTTCAGCCTCACTCGCCGACACCTCCATATCAGACTAAAAAAACATGATTGGTATTAGCAGTTTCTAAACTATTTACATCTTTTTGGAGTTAAGGTATATTAAAAGCAATCAATATTTTTTTTTTATGTAATCAACATCGCCGACGAGGTAGACCACGGCGAAGGTGGTGTGACGATCTGATAAGGTTTGCAGGGTCAACATGGCCAGACATCGCACAAGACAGGGAGGTTTGGAAGGAAAAAGGAGAGGCCTTTGCCCAGCAGTGGGACACAATATCTAATAGGCTAAATTTTTTTTAAATTATATATAACTTACTTGTAGATGATACATAGAAGGAGTCTCATAGCTTGGTAATCTAAAAGATATATCACTTGCGAATGAGCTATTTGATAGCCGCCTTTGTCTTTGATTGTCCTGCAAATAAAATTTGAAAATGGTATTTTAGTGTTAAACAATCACAAACTGTTAGAATGAAGCACTTCATTTGAGCACTATCTCAGGGAAACCCTACTGCCCATTTCCCCGGCGACAGTGCACTATTGCACTGTACAAGATGGATTTTTGAAATGGGGCAGTAAGGGCAGGTACCTTAACCATTGTCACTTCAAAAAAATGGTCTTAGAAGACTCCTTAATTTTTTGAGAAATTTTGAAATAAAGAAAAATATAATATTGATAATTATATTGTAAAATAGTACTTATATGCATGTTTTAACTTATTGGTATTATTAATTTAACCTACACTTACAATCAGCAAGGAATATATTAAACCAATAAATATTGAAAAAAAAAAAGGAGGAATATTTTGCCGCGCGCCTTTTATAGTTAGCTTTGTTTACGTGCTGTCTAGGTGGCGCCATCTGCTGTCTCAACTTTGCGTATTCCCTATTGATTAATAGCTTGTCTGTATCCCTTATTAATACTTGAACTATCCACTTAAGATTGTGTGCTAGTGTGATAAGAGCCCTAAGGTACGATTCAGACCAACCGGCTCGCGTCGTGCCACATCGGAACGGAGCCGTACGCATGCCGCGGCATGCGTTCGGCTGCCGTGATAGCTGTACGCGTGCCGCGGCAGCCGACAGTGTCCGCTGAAATCCGTACGCACTCCAAGCGCCCAGAAGTGCTGCTCACATTGCGCCGCGTAGACATTAAGTGAAATTTTATTTAAAATATGGTGGAGTGGGACGTCGTTTTGCTAGCCCTTGCATTAGAGGAAGAAGAAAATAATAAAAAAATACTTAAACAAAATAAACCTGAAATTCCCATTTCTTTACTTATTCTTTCCCATGCGTTTTGTTTACACAACTTGTCACTGTATTTACGGGAATTAACGTCATAAAGACAATCATATGTCTGAACTAAAGAAATTAGTTTTTCTTCCGTATCCATTTTTGAAACAGTCGCTTGAAGAACACAACTTGACTGATTCGCTAGTTGCTGCACCTTAATCTCCGTTCGTATTCCACGACGCACGGCCGACCGGCTCCTAACGGACCCGACGGCAGCCGATTGGATGCCGACGGCGCAGTTCGGCGCCGTTCGGAGCCTGTCGGGGCCGGTCGGCCGTCGCGACAGCCGAACGCATTCTGCGACACGTCGCGGGATGCCGACGGAGGTAAATATGCGTACAGTACCCGGCGATAAATATTGCACATCGATCTTTGAAAAGAGACAATCGGCTAATTTCGGCTTCGTAGAGCGTTATCTCTGTCGCACGAAATACAAACAGTCCGGTATCTATTAGGAGCTGTTAAAACAATTATGATTTGCTTCTTTTGATAATTCTTTTTATTCTTTGTATAAAATACACCAATTTTTCTATAAATGATTGCTTTAGGTTGGGGTAAAATAAAAAGGTTCCCCTATTTTTCCTAAAGATGCCATAGTACAACTTTAAATTATTTAAATATGGGGGTGTTAACAACTCTAGATATATATTTTGAACTGGACGCGACCGCACTCTATCGCACTTGAACAACGACTGACAAAACGTCAGTTAACGTCACATAGGTAGTGTGCGACAGAGATAACGCACTACGAAGCCGAAATTAGCCGATTGTTTCTTTCCAAAGGTCGATGTGCAATATATATCGCCGGGTACTGTAAGTTGCATGCAAATATGAACTATAATTACTGTTGATACATATCAATGTTCTTTACCGCATTGTAAAATGCCGCCCGGCCCGGCGCGATGCGATGCGAGCCGGTTGGTCTGAATCATAGATATATGAAAGAAGGAGATATGCGCCGTAGTTGAAAATGTATAAGAACCCGATGTCGCTAGGTTTGCCCCACCGCCGCGCCACTACTACAGATGTAGTTTAGTAAAAGCAATAGATACAAAGTCGCGCACACTCTTGCAATTCATAAATCAGAACGTACTACACAATCAATTATAAACCTTAAATCATCACATACAGCGTGCATTTTACGATGCACCGTACAACTCACTCACACAAAAACATCTATCGCTATCGTTGTGCTGTGCAAAAGCCATTTATTTTACATATACGCTAGTGATTGACTAAATCGGAAAGTTATCGATTCTTTAATTCATTATTGTACTAAGAAAAATAAAGGGTCATGAAAATAAAATAAATAAAAAACGATATGTTCAGAACATATTATTATATTATAAATCAATAAAATGTGTAAAAAAAGTAATTGCAGTTAATAAAAAAAAATTAACATTATTTTGCATTTTCTCAAGGGCCTTCCAACCATTTAAACGTCATATTTTCAGGTCTTCTATAAACCGGGTTAAAACGGTTGACAAATTGAAAAATTAACTATAATAGCAATATATTCGTTGAGCATTCAACGTTGTTGTCGATAGCCTACGTTAGTGGACATTCATAACCACATCACTATCTCGCCGCAAGACACAGCGGCTGTACTATGCGACGCTCGGCGAAAATAAAGTATCGTTTTGTAATTTTTACATTGCTTGCTTTTCACTTACGACATACTGAGTGGCTAGTGGTTAAGAAGCAATGTATTTGCTGCAAAAATAGTATAGCCGCTGCGATATTTGAAAACAAAAATAACGTAGTAAAAGCAAGAAATATTTTACGCTTTGTTGTTTTTCATGATTTTAAAGACAAATACAGTAAAATACTTTTACTTATATATGGTAAGTGATTCCACGAGATACGAGGTTTTTATTTTGACTTCGTTTTTTACAGGAAACCACTGAACAACTCGGCATTTTTATATTTTATCACGATCACAGTCAAAAGCGCACTAGTTCGCGGAGACGGCCATTCGCCTAGTACAAGCGCATGTTGCTCATGACGCGTGGACACAGACACGCCCCCTTGCCACTTCTCCTATTTTTTACATTTCTATGGTCTGAATCGTACCTAAGATAGCATAGCTGCATGGCTAACCTATACAAGACTAGCACTTTGTCCCCGAATTCGTCCGCGTGGAATTCGAACTTTCCTCTAAAAATTTCGAAAATGTATGTATGATCTTTATCATTTATTTAGATAAATAAGTATTTGGGCCAATTTTTAAGTTTATAGATCAAAGAATTCAGATTTTTTAAATAAACTGTATCCCCGCTTTTCAACCCCACGGGGATGGACTTTCGAAAAATCGCTTGGGATGTGTTCATAACTTGACTCAAAAACCCATAACTTTTTCCGATTTAATGGAAGCAAGCAGTAAAATCCACCCCTTAAACTTTATTACCCTTTTCCACCTTGGTAGGAGTCGATTTTTTAAAAACATTAAGACACATACTTTTTATTCTTTGTTTTAGTAGTAGTTACCGAGTTTCCGACAGCGGGTTACATATTTTTCTAACCTATTATATACCCCACTTTTCACCCCCACAGGGGTGGAATGTCTAAAAATCGTTTGGGATGTGTTCATTACTTGACTCAAAGATTATTTATACCAGTTTTCGATTTAATCAAGTCACGCAGTAAAATCCTCCCCTATAAAATTAACTAACCCCTTTCACGCAGTTAGGGGTAGATTTTCGAAAAACCCTGATACACGTTATTCGTTATTTTTGGTCTTAAGGATAAATACCGAGTTTCGAGTTAATCGGACCGCGTGTTAAAATTCTTCCATACAAATTTTGACACCCCCCAATAAGGGGGATTGAGGGTAGTTTAGAAAAACAAAAAATGACAACCTTCATAATTTACTTAGATAAGTATTCGTGCCAAGTTTCAAGTTTAAAAACTCATGGAATAAGATTTTTCATACAAACAAAATCTCCCATTTTCACCCCCTTAAAGGTTGAATTTCCAAAAACCCCTTCTTAGTGCTCCCCTACATTATAAAAGGAAGCTGTGTGCAAAATTTCACATTCCTAGTCCCAGTAGTTTTGGCTGTGCATTGATATGTCAGTCAGTCAGTCAGTTTCTCAATATAAGAAGAAAAGATATGATTTTATTACCATATTAGCTTTGACAGGTATGGATAAGAAAAAAAAAATGAACTTGTTGATGTGCTATTTTTTCTTAAAAATACTAGCAATAATTACATATTTGTTAATATTGACCCATCTCAATGGATCACCCTGTATTTATGGCACAGCCTGTCATTAAAGCCAATGATAAAGATAAAATCTCTTCAGATGAACCTTGTATCATGTAATCTAAACATAAGCAATCAACAGTAAAGTTGTTTATTAGTTATCTACACTATTTTAAGTACTTCCGCTGGATGCATGTGTGGCAAGTTTTTTTAACAAAAAAATAAACACTTGAATTGGATTCCAAATACAACTAAAACAGGATAGTTATGTAATATGATAATATATTGATAGATAGAATACTCTTTATTATGTACACCAATAAATTACGGATTATAAATGTAGCAATTTTTCATAGGGTGACACAAAAGGCTTCTTGGCTCTAAAAGCGATATTTTACAGACAACCTTTGGATGGATTAAATTAAAGGGAGAAGGAAAGAATACTGTAGTGGTGTACCATTTACATATACAATAAATACATACATGACATATACTTCTCCTTAGCCTGAGGAGAGAGGAAGTGTGGGTATGGTGAAGGAACTATAATTATGTAATGATGATGTTTACGGATGTATTTTTCTGTTTTACCAGAATTTTAAAAGTGGATAAATATTGATAATATTTAAATAAACTTACAAGTATGTCATGTGAAGACATGTAGTCTAGCGATTCATTAGACTGTAAGGGCTGGACAAGAGTGACATCTTGGAATGTATTCTGTTGAATGCCTTGTGATGATGACTGTGCCTTGCTGCGAGGCTGCTGGCCATCTGGAAAATCAAATAAAAATAAGAAAATATTTTTCAGCACTATTTTATCAATATTCGACATTTTATTTTAACTACTGAAGCACAAACTATAATGTAATAGTAGATTGTACAACTAATGCATAAAAGAAGCTATTTTACCCCAAGACATTTATATCGAGGGGTAAAGTGGCTTGTTTATGCCTGAGTTGTACACTCTGCTTTTCACTCCGATTGCGAGAAAATGAAATAGGCATAAAGTACATAATTAATAAAAATGTTGCAAAGCATAGCTAATTCCCGCCACCACAGATAGTACTGCCACAAAACTTTTTAAATTTTCATTGTTTGTCATTCGACTACTACTTCATACTGCCAAGTCATAAACACGTTTCTTTGCGTTTTTAAATAAATAATGACAACAATTTTACCTGATTTTATTAAATTAATGATAGAAAACACAGAAGTGGTATAAATTAAAGAAAATGAAATAAATCACGACTTTAATCTGTGAAGTTTTATTGTGCGTGTGGCTGTTGGGCCTGATTACCTGTCTTAGAAAAAATTTATACTTTATGCACTAGAACATAAAAAGTGATTTTATGTTGCCTAAGCACAACATAAAGACGGACTTTTAGAGCATGAGAAGTGAAAATAATATTATTGACTCACCATTATCTGCAATGGAGAATAGATCACTATTTGTGATATCAGTTATACTACTGGAGGCAGATGTGACAGCAGCCTGTATCAACACAGTCTAATTTAAATACACAGCATATATACAATAATAGTACCTAATAGTTTCTAATAAGTTTTCAATCTAATTCTAATTACATGCAACTTCTTTAATTTGGAAAAGTGAAAGTTGATCAAATTATAAGAATCCAATAGGGTTATGGAATATTACGTAGAAATAATAGGTAGCACGTATGTATGAAGGTATAAGCAATAAGGTCACTGGTAGTGGTATTGTATTGGTATGTTATTGATTGTTAACGATAAATGTAATCACCTGAGCAGCTTGTGCAAATTGCTGAATCCTTTGAGGCGATGACTTCACCTCCTCAGCCAATTTGTCCTTTAACTTTTTGAACATTTTACTTTGACTCACTTGACACCATTTCACATAAACTCATTATAGAAATTTTTACGAGCTATCAGTGCGTTGGTATGTTGCACGAGCATATAGATAAGAAGAAATAACACGCCTATAACATTAACTAAGCCTGGAGGTAATGCTGCGGCAATAGTAGTAATTAGTGGTGTCATGTATTACTTCAATTTGCAAAAAAGTATTTTGTAATAAACTTTAGTGTTGTTCGATCCGTTCTAGTACTAATATCTAATATGTACTTTTTTTTCACTATGGTGCCCGTGCCCAACCCAATCTGTCAATGTATTTTTTTTTTAATTATTTTTTTGGATAAAGAAGAGAGACCTAGGTACGCAGATCAACTAAAGATCCAGAAAATATGTAGAAAATGCAAAAACAATCCATACTAATATTATAAATGCGAAAGTGTTTCTGTCTGTTACCTCTTAACCGATTTAGATGGTAAGTACCTATAGAGATAGTTCGAGTCCCGGGAAACTTATGTAGGTGAAACCGCGGGGTGCTGCTAGTCACATAATAAGAAAAAAACTCATATCCGTAGAAACGTCCTAAAAGGCACGTCTGCACACATTACATAAATCGATTATCAATTGTGTGTGAACGTGTCTTTAGACAGACGCGGCGAAGGGGAGAATACACCACCGCACGACGGAATAAATCATAGATATAGAATTCTATATCTATGGAATAAATAGTACAGACGCCAGCACATAAACCTACTACAATCTGTCAAATTTCTTTAATAGATTTTCAACTTTATCACTAAAGCATAAGATTCAAAGTTGATTGGGAAAATGTGACAGTTTCGGGTAGGTTGATGTGCTGGCGTCGGTACAAGACTACAATTCTTTGGCCGGTCTTTAGTTACACTGTCTACGGCTGATCTCGTGTCAGTTGATCTAAGTAAGGTTCAAAGTTGATTGGGAAAATTTTACAGTTTCGGGTAGCTTGATGTGCTGGCGTCTGTACGTACAGACGCCAGCACATCAACCTACTACAATCTGTCAAATTTCTTTAATAGATTTTCAACTTTATTACTTAAGCATAAGATTCAAAGTTGATTGGGAAAATCTGACAGTTTCGGGTAGGTTGATATGCTGGTGTCTGTACTAAAATCTACGAGTGGAACTTCCACAATAGAATCAGTAGTTACCAGCCTCTCCAAAAATTTCATCTTTATTTCATCCGCCTTAATAGTGTTCAAATAAAGACTTGGCTAAAAGATCCTAGTAACCACGCCACCACAACAATAATAAAAAAAAAAAATATTAGTGTTCTACGGTTCTACGTTTTATGAGTTCCACAGAGTACTTTTTGATTGATGACACAGAGTACTTTTTGATAGACTGATTGATGAGTTCTGTGGTCAGTAGTGTCAGGCACAGAGGTTAGGATTTTGTTTGTTTGTGTGTAAATAATTCAGCATCAAAGATTTTCAGCATAACATACTAGCGATTATTCAACCGGTACAAGTAAAGTAACCATTACTCAAAGTTAGCAATCAGTCACTACATCGTTCTTCACAGGTCAGTTCAAACTGTTGTTTTGGTTTTTGTCTGATGAACTCTGTCTCGTAATTCGTTCACAGTCTGAATACTACGACTAGATTTTGAACGTTTTTAATCAATTACGAGAATTGGCCTTCTGATGTCTCAAGTTTCGTGTCATGCAAGGTTCAGCCTTGCAAGTATATACATTTTGTAAAAATAATGCTGTCACACCTGTAAATAAAATAGTTGTGTTTTGTTTGAATAATTAAAAACAGCACTCATCAAACTAATTAAGCTAGTTGATTTTTTACTGTTATAATAAACGCCTTATTAAGAGCTGATGTTTATTTGGTTCTCTATTGTGTTACCTAACTTTTGGTCAGTGGGTCGTCTTAGGGCGAAATTAAAGTCACATATATCACAAGCCATAAAATTGAAATCCCTAAATACAAAATGCCCTAAATTTGTTTGTCAAAATATTACAATCAATAATATACAAAAGACTAAACCGTTTTCAATAAAAGTTATAAGTCCTAAATTCAAATTACTTAATGTTTATCTCAATAATGTGTTTAAAACAAATTTGTATTACAAAGCTTTTGCTATGAACTTCTCTCAGGAGTGCAGGTGCAAGCAAGCATGCAGCAAGCATGCAAGCAATCATGCAGCATGCAAGCGAGCATGCAACAGCAGTCATGGTTTCTGTCACGGCTCCGGCGCTGCAGATCTCCGGCGGCCCCACGTGTTATAATCGTCGCAGACAGCTTTCGCTCACCACCGCGGCTTCGGCTGGCTCCCAGCCTCCTGCTCCTCGGCCCGCGGCCCGCCTCACTACGCGATTCTAAATTACACTCTAGGGGTAGGGCAGACAAGACTGCGTGGAGTCGGATTAACAGCAATTCGTTTCTGTCCTAACCTAATTTTTAGCAAATGTTTTAGGACTAAGTAACAATTTTATTATAAATGAACATTCGGAATAATACACATTATATAATACAATACTTAGGACATAAATGACTTTATTACATGCAAAATTAGGAGATTTAATCATTATAGTACTCGATATTATGACAATAGTTTTAGAAGTAAAGATAATTATGTAAAGCAAAATTTCGAATTTTCGAACATTATGGTTACTGAAGTTTATAGCAAACGTGTTATGGATAATGATTTTTGGACAAACAATTTTAGGAGAAGTAAGGGAGTACCGTTTATTCGTTTGATGTCCTGTCAAAACAAAAAGTGCGAGCTTAGAAATACAAATAGTTATATATTTCAGGCTCTTGATAATTATGGAATTTGATGGGTGTGTTAATAAATCTGAGGATGACGTAATATGGATAGATGAAGAATCTGCAGGGCCTGAAAATGATGATTTTAGGTAAAGTGGATGTTTTTTTTGTAATATGTTACATTCTTATTTACCTTAACATGTTTTTCAAAGTCACATAATTTATTTAAATAATTATACTAGAGATGCTGCATTTAACATCATAAATTCATGACTGCTACTGTGAACCTCCCCCCCTCCCGTTGCGCCCCTGTTGTTCACACTGTACATTGTTAGATCAAAACAGTATTAAATTACTTATTTTAAACCAAATATATTTTCAGTAATTACAAATTCAATGATCAAAGTGGTTTTAAAACTGGAGGAAGTTATGGCACAGGTCAATCTCAGAATCCTAGATCACGTTCCTTTTGGGGAAGAGGTTATGGTCCTGCAGGCCCCCCGAACCAGCAGAGCTTTCCCGGAGAAAATGACATTGAGACCTTCCTATTACGTAAGTTTTACCATGATCATTGTTAACACCCATTGCGATTTACCTTTAATTTCTCACTAGCTGCGCCTCGCGGTTTCACCGTCATAAGTGTCGATCCCGGGGGAATATCGAGATAAAAACTATCCTATGTCCTTCCCCGGGATGCAGTCTATCTCTCTACTAAATTTTATCGAAATCCGTTCAGTGGTTTAGCCGTGAAAAGGTAACGTACAGACAGGCAGACAGAGTTACTTTCGAATTTATTAGTATGAATTGGAAATGTGTGTCCATACTAAATATTATTCTATCACCATTATGTACCAATTATTTGGTAGGCATCCCTGTATAGTTGCCTATTCTGCAACAACCCAGATATTGCAGGTTGCAGACCAAATTTCAAGAAATTAAATTGGAGGCATGAGTAACAATTTAATTTCTTGACATTTGGCACCACCAGCGTGGTGCCATCAAAATAATGTTTAAGTACAATCAGCCTGTTGCCAATGTTGGGACACAGGCCTCCTCTCTTCGAGAGGGAGTGGGCTGTAATCCATCACTCTGGCCCAGTGCGGATTGGTAGATGTCACATGTCTTCTAATTTGTGGTTCTAGAATATACTGGTTTCCTCATGATGATATCCTTCACTGTTTTGAGAAATAATTTATTTATAATTTATTTACTTAATTTAATTTTAATTTTTGGAAGGTTCTAAAAATAATTATTGGTCATATTATTTTATTGTATCAAATTATTGTTACTTATGATCACTTTTTCAATATATATCTTTTTTTTTTAAATCTACAAATTGTTAACATCTCTACTTGATGGTTATTTTTATGTGTTAATATATTTAAGGGTTTGGGCGCTGATAGCCGAAATACAGGCTTTCGCTTAGTTCGGACTTCGGCTACAGATGTCTAATTCATTTGTAACAAGAAATTATAGCCTACTAGCTGCGCCCCGCGGTTTCACCCGCATAAGTTTCGATCCCGTGGGAATATCGGGATAAAAACTATCCTATGTCCTTTTCCGGGACTCAAACTATCTCTATACCAAATTTCATCTAAATCGGTTCAGTGGTTTAGGCGTGAAGAAGTAACAAACATATAAACACACACACACACACACTCACAAACTTTCGCCTTTATAATATTAGTGTGATTAGTGTGATAAGATGTATGTGTATCATTGTAAACAATTATGGAATAAACCTATATTATTATTAATGTTTATCTATTTTTTCCCCTAGAATGTGGTGTAATGAAGCCAGTTTTGAAAGGGCTTCCCAAGGTCCTACTTCGCCTTATGGAACCTGAATACTGTGGTGTTTGTGCTCATGGGTTTGTTAATTTGGATGCAGGTGAGTGATACTTGTGTGGATTTAATTTATTTTTACATACTTATTCAGTAACTGCCTAACCTAACTATACTCTATATATAAAAAAAAAATGGTTGCATCTGTTTGTAATGTCAAAATAACAGCTTCTTATTAAATGCATATGAAAGTATATAATTATGATAATTATAACAAAAAAAAAAAAACAATTTAAAAAATGTTTGTCTGCCTGTGTCTGCCTGTTCCGGCTTATCTGCGAAACGGCTGGACCGATTTTGACTGGTTATTAGAAATAACACAGGCTTTTTGGCTCAGTAGCACATTCCTGTGAGATAATTTACAACAACCACGCGGGCGATGCTGCGGGCAGAAGCTAGTTATTATATATTCATGAAGAAAATGTTAGGCCAGGGGTGTCAAACTCGATTTCCTATAGGGCCATTAACAAAATTGAGGTTAAGGCAGTGTTCCAGAGTCCAATTTTTTTTAAATCATTAATACAACTACCTATGAAAGTTCATATTATAATCCTATTGAATGATTATTTCATGAAATATCAATTAATGGGATTGTATGAACTTAATCTCAGAGATGGAATTCCAGATCAAAAATGGAAACAAAGAAATGTCATTGTCAAAGCGACGTTTCAGGGGTAGTCAACATTTCCCTAGTCATTATAGTTATTTAATATTGTGTTTTTGAAATCACGCTAAAGCGGCGTATCAAAATTAAACATTTTATAGCCTAAGGTCTCGTCGTAAACTAATGAAAATAAAAGATCAAATCACCTAAAGACCAATATTGATCTTCAGACACTGACAAAGCAGTGCGTTGTCATTTTTTAGGTAGTGATAGAATATCCTTATTGGTCGACGGCCCTGGCTGAGCATCCATAGAAGGTACGTAGACGTAGGTACCTGCTTCGTGTAAACACGATTTTACGGAACAACAAAATAAACAAAAACGTAAAATACAACAACTTAAAAACAAAAATGCACAAGGGACACAGGCTCCACTGCACTTCCACACCAGCGCGTCCGAAGCTTCACAATTTTAATATCTATATATGTCGTTATGTTAAACACTTTCGCAAAAACCCGCACTTTCCAAACGCAGTTTTTGAAAAAAAAAACCTAGTTACAGAAAATCAACACATTTACATTATAAAATTGACATTTTACTATAGATAATGTACGAATTTCACTTCTAGGTCGTTCCGCTTTACGTTCAGACAAAGTGACAGCGGATTTTAGTGGTTTTTATTATCAATACTGTAAGTTTTCTAACTTTAATTCATTTTTAACTGGGTAACGAAACGTAATCGAATGTAAGTCACTCATCGTTTTCAATAATTTTTGTGTTTTTGTGTTCCCAATTACACTACACACTAAACCAACATATTATGCAATAAAAAAATTAAATTTAAAAAATCAAAAAACACGACTGCGGTAAAAAACTTAGTTAAAAAAAACTGAAAAGCTAAAAACAATGGGCTTGTTTTTAGCTTTTCAGTTTTTTTTTAACTAAGTTTTTTACCGCAGTCGTATTTTGATTTTTTAAATTTAATTTTTTTATTTTATTCTTTTTAGTTATGAGTTGTAAATCCCACTTAAGTGTGATAGTTTCCCTTTAAACTTCGTAATATATAGGTACTACTGCCGCGTTTAGTTGGTAGAGGGGGGGGACACTTGATTCTAACGAAAATTGGTACTTTAAAGCTTGGTAAGTCACGAACGGTTTACTTAATCAAAAAACGGTCTTCCCAAACCACTGATATTTTTGAAAGACCTATCCAACGATACCCCACTTGACATAGATTCTTGGCTTTCATTTTTTTCATTTTCACAATATGGCGTCTAGTAGTCGCCATATTGCATTTTTATTAACGTCATGTCTTTAGTGACACTCGCCGGACTAAGAGGAATCGATTGACGTGTGAATCATAAAAATCGGCCCAGGCGTTTGGTCTGTATAGTGCTTCAAAGGAACATACTTACATACATACTTACATACATACATAGGCTGATAAACACATTACCACTCCTTTGCGTCGCGCAGTCGGGTAAAAATAACACATTAATTGTAATGACAACTTAGGATGCAAGAGCGAGCGGAGCGAGCTCGGGACTTGGGGCACCCCGACTCGGACAGGTTAGTGTACAAACACAGTGGGAACGGCGCGGGCGGCGGAATCCGCAAGCGGGTGTCGTCAACACACAGCTTCTTCTGCGTGTGAACATAGTTACAGCGGCGCGGTTGCGCGGTATACGCAGCGGGACAAGCCGGCGGCGCCGGCGGCGCGGAAGGAAGCAAACCAGTTTGCGTTTCCCGCTCGTGGCGTCCGGTCATATCTTTCTCGACAGAGGGCTTAAGGCCAGGTATTCCCAATTTTACATCACTTTGATTTAACAATAAACAAAGAAATCGTGATTTTTTAAATCGAAAAAAAAAACTTGTTCTAGTTTACTTTATGTATTTTGACAATTTGTGGTTCAAAACACGATATCGAAAACTTCACTCGATCAAAAAAAAATCCGAAAAACAGGCTTAATCGATATTTTTTTTATGTTTTTCTTGTTTTACTCATAGTTTATAAATGTTTTACTACTAAAAAATCATATCTAAAAAAAGGCAATAACGTAGAGAAAAGTAATTTGTGGTTGCATTTTACAAAATAGCTTAATTCTTTTAATAATAAATTATTATATAACACAGCGGCTCGCGTTCGTCAATATCCAGCTTTATAACCACTCATACCTTGAACCGCTCTGCCGCCCGGCCCCCGACAGGACCCCGATTCAGTATTTGTCAGTACCGCTTCGGCTATCAGACGGGGAACCCGTGTCACTTTGCTTGCGCTCAAAAGACCCGATTGACAACGTTTTATGTTCTGAAGAAATTATGTAATAAAGTAAAATGAAATATAGATGTAAAATATAAGGCCTCGTATTTTTATTTTTTCCAAATTTTGTAGTTTTCATTCATAAAATAATTTTTGAAATGGTTTAAAATCGTAATCTCATGTCAATGTCAAAACATTGTCAGAAATTTAGGGAGGTAAACGTACCTATTTTAGACAGTTCCCAATGTGTAATGGTGTTTTCAATATATTCAGCAAAACTATTTTTATAAATATTTTATCTATTTATTGATACAGGGTGTAAAAAGACTTATAGCCGTCGTACATCAAACTAAGTAACATTGCACAAAAGATCTGTGACAAAAGTAATTGCTGGAAATCGACTTTAATTTTTGGTGTGAAATTTTGCTGTATGCGCACTACCACAAACAGCAAATTTTGCACCCGCATGTAACTGTACAGGGGTCCTGGAGGTATTTAAAGTTGTGTTATAATATCAAAACTTGTTTTCGTAAAAAATATCGTTTATGCTCACTAGTTCCTTCGCGTAGTTCCTTTGAAGGAACTACTGAGAATTTTTGGATCAGTAGTTCCTTTGCAAAAGCTGAAGGAACTACTGAGACGAGATATTTCCTTTAGCAGTTCCTTTGAAGGAACTACTGAGAACTTTTTGATCAGTAGTTCCTTTGCAAAAGCTGAAGGAACTACTGAGACTAGATAGTTCCTTTGAAGGAAATAAACACATACATACAGTATGTTAACTAACAGAGGGCGTTCCCGTTAACCCGCAATAGTATAGCATCCATACATGCTAAAAAAAATATTACCATTCGAAAACAAAATGTTTTTATTTTTTTTAATATTAAAATATTCACTAAAAATGTTAAATTGATACGTAAAAGAAACACACTGTACACGCGTACTTGAAGGACGGCAACGTCGCAATTTCTTTATGAATGACGGGCTGCGTGTGCGGCCAGGTACCCCCGAAATCCCCGAATGTCCACCTAATTTTAGTCGGAACTTTTCTCACGCGCTGACCGGACGCGCATTATTTTCGCATTGCAACAACTTGCGTCATTCTTGTGTGGAAAATGCCACGTTATCAGTTCAGTGCTCAGGAGTATGTGAACATGGTGCTCATTTATGCTGAGTGTAATTATGATGGTGCACGTGCTCTGAGGATGTATGTTGAGAGGTACTCTCGGGTTATTGTGAGTGCCCTAGTGCGTATTCGTAATAATGAACCGGTAGTACCGCGTCGTTCTGGTGGCCCCCGACCCGTGATCTCTGTGCGGCAGGAAGAGTAATGCTAAGGTATTTTGAGGAAGAGCCCGGTTCAAGCACTAGAAGAGCCGCTAATATAATAATAATATAATAATAATAATATAATGCTGCCCGCTGCTGCCGCATGCAGGACCGTAGGTTCGGTAGGAAAAGAAAGAGAAGCGCGATGACACAACGGTGGTAATTTATTGCAAATATGAAGCTATTATCTATTTACAAAAACTATTTAATAAAAAATAATCCATCACTGAATGCAGTTTGGCATCAGAAATTTAATGGTATATTTTTAATTATAATTAAAAATAAAATACTTTTACAAAGCATTAAAGTAAAAATACTTGCATACGAAATTGTTCCATAGACTCTTACCACACCTCGGACACTCCATACAACGCTCGCAAAATAATTACCTATTACTACTACATAAACAAATGAAAATGCGAAATCTTACAAACAGTTTATGTAAATACGAATTCGGAAAAGCATCACAATATCCAACCATCGTGATTAAAACTCAAATAAAACTTTTAAATCGCATAATTGTGTGTTCGTATCAGCAATACAGCGCTGCGGTTCGCGAGCGCCCTTGTTAAAGAGTCGGCGACGAATACCTCGAAGTGCGGGGTGAGGTGCGGTATAATACCCGGCACGTAAGTTGGCAAGATATTTTGTAGTGGGGGAAGTTCGCGCATGCACAATTTCATACATTTTTACATGCGCGAACTTCCCCCACTACGAAAAATCTTGCCAACTTACGTGCCGGTAACTGTATCTGATATGAGGTCGAGGAAGGGAGTGTCCTTTCTGTACGTAGTACTATTAAGTATTCTGTGCTCTTACTGATAAGGAGCATGATACACTAGGGCCATAAGGTCCGAGTGCCTACTTAATTTTTCGAGAAATCGCCAAGCGATTGGTCGACTCTTCACGTGACCAGAGGACTAGCCTATTTTTTGGCCAAAGATTCAGCAAAAAGAAAGTAATTTTAAGGCTTTGTCATGGCAAAGGATTTTATTACTAATCAAGTTATTTTGAATCTTATTTCAATGAGTTTAGAATTCATGTTACTTTATTTCGATACCACGATGCCGGGAAATGACGCGACGTGCCGCGGGACGCTGCGGCATGACGCAACGCGCCAGGGATGCTGCGGCATGACGTGTCATGCCGTTTCATTCCACGTAATGCCGCGGCGCGCCATTGCATCCCGCGGGACGTGTGGGTCACGTTGTGTCGAGGAATTATGATTGCTAAGCTAGTTGAAATAAGATTGAAACTTGTGCTGCGGTCATTTCGGTTAATGGGACGCAGTCCGGTCTATGCGGGCTTTTAGCAGGATGCCACGGAACGCCGCGGGATGCCGCAGCACAACCTGCCGTGGCACGCTGTCAGTGAGCTGAGCGCCGGCTCTATTTGGCTGTCGATGTCTTATGGTGACAAATATATGGCGATAGAGCAATGGTCTTTGGTCGGTCATAGAACACTAATGAAGTAGGTATTTATATTGCGGATTTCGATGTAAACTGTATTTGCTATGCGAATGATGAGTGTCTCATGTTTGTTTTGTTATTATTTACCTGCCCATTTAAAAGAATTTTATATATACTGTACATAAAATGTGAATGTAATAAATTAATGTTAAGTTTAATCATTTTATTTCTTGACATCCTTCCAACAATAGTTCAGTTCACCCTAACTGAATCAGTATGTCAGTGCGAGTGGGATAGAATGATACATAGCGCGGGGAAGTGGGGACAAAATCTGAATTTTAGCTGAAGCCCACCAGCCCTTAATAAGACTTACCTAATTATTGACATTCGCGCGTACTAAAAAAAAAAAATCTTCATAATTTCTTAATCTTGCGTCAAATTGGTCCATGGAGCACCGATGATATAACGTATAAAAGTCGCCTTTTTGTAATCTATCTTTATTTATGTTATGACGACTGCTTTTGGAAACAAAATATCCCACTTAAAGAAAGAATTTGCTTCGTTTTTGGTTACTATATTTTTTGTAGATTAAAAAAATATTTGGGGTTGTTTTTCTCGGCCACTATAGTTTTGCAAACTTTGCGGTTTTCAAATTTACCCTAAAAAGGGTCTATTCTATATATAAAAAAAAACCTACTATCAAAATGCGCCGGGTGTGGAAGTATTCCGTACGTATTTGAATTGAATATTAGGATAACGCAATAATTATACTTTACGATTTTTTTTTTTTGATTCTCTTGTCTAGAAGGAAGGTCAGTGGGTCGTCTTAGGGGCGGATTTGTTAGAGTTGGAGCATATGCTTAGGGGCACTATGAGCAGCAAAGAAAACAAAAAAAAATTTTTTTGGGATTGTCTATAATTATCATGATTTTTTTTACGGATAAGTAGATATCTGAAAATTTTATTGCAGTTTCGAGTTAACCTTGACCATAGAAACTATTTAGGTTCTGAGAAGCATGGCCCTACAACGCACCGTTTCCGACAATGACCATGGGCCTCCGAATTTTATTTCATTTTATATAAAACGCTCTATATTTCCAAAATGTTGGCTCTGATGAAAATCTTTTCTGGAAAAAATTTGTTGCTCTAGTTGAAAACCATGAGGTGATGTAAAAAATCCCGCGAAACCCATTTTATACATAAAAAAATAATAAATGATAGTCCTAATGTTTAGAGCTTCAATCTGCCTTTGCCACTAATATAAAAATAATTTGCACAATTTTATTTTAAACAGTTATATTTTATTCTTGGATCGTAGTTTTCGTAATTTTAAAGCTGAAAGCTGTATGCATTATTATAGACTTTACCTGTTTAAGATATGCCTACAATTTGAGCACTATATTATAGTACTTTTCGACAAACTACATACACAATTGAGGTTATTATTTCAAATTGGCAACACCTTTGTATACATTTTTGATCTTGAATTCCGATTCCGAGGGTTGTTTTGATGATTTTTATGATTATAATTCTGTATACTTAGTCATATTTGTTACGCTCGCGAATCATATTTACATCAACTTGCAACCTCACGCTGACCTGCAAATTGCAAAAAACAAGAAAATTTGAATTTCGCGGGCTAACTAGCGCATCCCCCTTAACTGCTGTAGCAACGTTAAGCTTAAGGTGAATGCGCAGTTGTAGCCCACGAAATTTTTTATTTTTATTTTTTTTTAATTGCTAAATGGGCGCGCTCTAATTTTAGTTAACCTAGTTAGTTAGTTAACTAATTAAAATTAAAGTTTTCTTAGGTTTTTTGCAATTTTCAGGTCAGTGTCAGGTTATATCTTGATCAAAATTTGATTCACGACTATAACAGGTACGTATTTACAGAATTATAATCATTAGAATCAATAATATAATTATATTTACGAGGGGCGTTCAATGTATTCTCGGTATCGGCATGAAAAAAGACGTAAATTGAATTAAAATTATTTTTATTTTTCAATGTAATCCCCCATTACCCCAATGCATTTATTACATCTCGAAATTAACTTTTCCATACCCCGTAAAAAATTACTTTCCTCATTCTTTGAAAAATGCGCATTTATTGCCGCCATGAGCTTGTTGGAAAATCGTTTCCCAAGAAGGTCTTTTTTCAAATTAGGGAACAAATAATAATCACTCGGGGCTAGGTTCGGGCTATAGGGTGCGTGGTTAATTTCTTCGAAACCACAATCTTACACAGCAGCCTTGGAAACACGCGCCGTGTGGACCGGGGCGTTGCACGGTGGGCTGAAAATCGGCTTTCATAGACTTAGGCATTTTATTTTGCAAGTGCCAGTTTTTATGCCGGATATCACTTCTATTAGTTATAACAATATACAAAAATGACACCAGAATTGATTCTGCACAAGAACGAAGGAATTATAATTTTTTTACGAAAATTTTGTATGGAGCTAGTATGAAAAATCGAAATATCTCTAAAACGGCAGGGATAACCGTAATATCCTTATAGGAGGTTATAGTACTAATTATTTATGATTTTTTGACATACGTTACATAATGGCTGTAGATGCCGTTTTTTTTAAAAAAATCGTCAAAATATTTTTATTTATTTTTACATATGAAACTGTTCAAAACGATCCGTGAACTGTGTCAAAGTTAAGAACATCGTTAGGAAGCATGCTTTTTCCCCAAATATTAAGAATATGTGATAAAAAATAGACTGTAAATATATACTTTTATTGATAGGTAATTTAAATAAAACAAAAGTAACAAAAATAATATCTAAGTGCTATAAATTCAATTATACAAAATATTTGAAACAATAATCTATGAAATTATTAACTAAACATATTGGTACAGACGCCAGCACGTCAACCTACCCGAAACTGTCAAATTTTCCCAATCAACGTTGAACCTTATTCTTTAGTAATAAAGTTGAAAATCTATTAAAGAAATCTGACAGATTGTAGTAGGTTGATGTGCTGGCGTCTGTACAATAAACTAACATAACAAATAATTAAATTTTACAAATTTTCTTTACAACTTTCGTTGTCGGACTCCAATTCCGAGTCAGAATCCAGATTGGATATACCTACAAACTCGAACTCAGTTTCCGGAAACTGTATTAGGTCGAGAGTTTCAGCAAAAAAGGTTGTCTTCCTTTTTAATCGACTTCAAAAAAAGGAGGAGGTTCTCAATTCGACGGTATGTTTATTACTTTTTTTTTGTATGTTTGTTACGCGATTACTCCGTCAATTGTGGACCGATTTTCAAAATTATTTTTTTGTTCGAAAGGAGATACTTCTGAAGTGGTCCCATAGTCACCAAGCCAGGATCTGATGATTGAATCCTGGAGAAATCGAAGGAACTCTTCAAATATTCTAGGCACACCTATAGCGATTTGGGTATTTTTTATAGTAATTCGTGCATTTGCTCTCGGAAAGTACCATTTGGTGAAGTGGAACTGATGATGAAGACCACAGATGAACACCGGAACTACCTCAATAATATTTAAGTATTTCACGGGTTGCGATTCGATTACTTTAATATGATTGCTAAGCAATTTATGCTCGCCACGATATGAATGGTAATATGGAGCTGATGGTGGACCAGGAGAACTCCACCACCACCAGCACCATCAAATCCCCACTTCGATATCAGCTTTAACTGCTTATTTTCCACATTATCAGAAAGACTTTGAAGAATCCGCTTCACCGTGATGTCAAGTAAAGCTTGAAGTGTAATTCTAGCTGATGAATCCGTAACTGACACTGATTGATTAGGAGGGTAGCATGCAAGCTTAGTTTGTTGCAGTTGATAGTAGGATGGGTAAATATCCTTAGCACCTTCCCGAATGGCAGTCTCTCGCAACGTAATATTTTGCCACTTTGAAAGCTTAAGTGATAGAAGCAATCCAAGTGCTTTCTCTGGTGTAAATATTACTGTTTTCACTGGTTGCTTAATGCTTTCATAGATTTTAACGGCAGCTTCTGGATTTTTGATCATATATTCGATTACAGATGCGATATCTTCATACCCTTCATCTTTTAAACGTGCCGCAGCTGCATATGCCAATTCAAAGGAATCCTCGCCTATGTGCTCACTAGATCTTCTCTTTTTCTGTTTGCTTCCCAGATCTTTGAATGGTTTTCGGGACCTTTTTGTCATTGTGCCAACAGTCGATGATGTCGAAGGTTCTGGAGAGACTGAACGTGCTCTTGGTATATCATCAATAGTTGGTTCTTGATTTATTAAAGTTTGCACGCAACTTGGCCAATCAATATTTGCTTGCAGCCACTCTCCGTACGCATTTCACATTCAACAACAAACAATTTTATTCCCCTATCTTTCAAAAAGAAGCGACAGCATGGGCACTTTGACACTGATATTCAACTATTTGGTATTGTTGGAAATCTTACAAGATCAACAAGATACTACACACCTCTGTCTAGTCCTTCAGGTCTATAGGGGTGATGCTATTTTATGTTAAGAGTTGTTAAAGCTCTGAATTCTTCAACTTAAACACTAAAAAGAACGTTTCATATTATGTAAAAATAAATAAAAATATTTTGTCGATTTTTTAAAAAAAAACGGCATCTACAACCATTATGTAACGTATGTCAAAAAATCATAAATAATTAGTACTATAACCTCCTATAAGGATATTACGGTTATCCCTGCCGTTTTAGAGATATTTCGATTTTTCATACTAGCTCCATACAAAATTTTCGTAAAAAAATTATAATTCCTTCGTTTTTGTGCAGAATCCATTCTGGTGTCATTTTTGTATATTGTTATAACTAATAGAAGTGATATCCGGCATAAAAACTGGCACTTGCAAAATAAAATGCCTAAGTCTATGAAAGCCGATTTTCAGCCCACCGTGCGTTGTCGTGAAGAAGCAACACACCGGTGGTCAGTTACCCTGAACTAACAGAGAGGTGGGACATCTCTGCTATAATTTGGATCTTCATTCGGGCATCCTCCAGTATAAGCTTCTCATTTTTTTTAACGTTTTCCTCCGTAGAGGCAGTAACCGAGCCGCTTGAGCGAGTGACACTCGCTCAAGCGGCCCGGTTACTCTTCAATTCTCTCTCTGCTCCTTTTAAATTCACTTGACCCCTTTTGAACCATAGATAACGAAGGTGCAGAATCTTGGTAAACAGCCACCATCTCATCGTGAATAGTTTTTAGACTTTTCCTTGTTTGGTAAGAAATTTAATACCAGAGCGCGGTGCTCGATTTTCTTCAACATTGTCACGTTAGCCATTCCAGTTGTCATTGACTAAGGATAACTAGCAAACTAATGATCACAACTATATGAAATTTTAACTTTATACCCTTAGATAATGTCATTTAATTAATTTGTCAAATTACCCACATCATTAGTAAATCACCCTTATACCGAGAATACATTGAACGCCCCTCGTATCTACACCTATGCTATAAATCCTCTATAAAAGTTTTTGAAACAGTTAGCTTGTTGCCAACATCATTCAAACAACCAGTGTCATAGTAACCATAATATCATCCAAACGAGTGTTATAATGTTGTACTAAATTTCATTATGCAACTTCTTTACAAAAAAAGAACATTGTCATGCACGCGCGTTTCACTACCACAGCACCGTAATTAAAAAAACCGGCCAAGTGCGAGTTGGACTCGCACACGAAGGGTTCCGTACCACCGTACAATATACAACCTTATTTTTAGTATATGCGAAACCCGAAACACGTGTCTAGCATTTTTATGTAAAGAATCTATGTACAAATTTTCAAAACTGTATCATGAATAATCACGAAGTTATAAGCTTGTCATGTTACCTGTTTGTCCTTACAAAATCATACTCACCCGCGTCGGGCGCAGCTCGCGTCTTGCGCTCATTGATAATTAGTAGGCACTCAAACGTACGGCGCGGCGATTGTATTGTAATTAACTGGTGATAACATTTTCCATCACACTTGCAGGCTTTGGACTGTCGTTATGGTCAAGTGTAGGTAGATATTATAATGTACTTTATTCGTAAATAAATGCAGCCGTAAGCTACGAATAAGTAATTACTTATTCGTAAGCCGTAATAACTTTCTACAATTAACCATCTTGGCGTGTTTAAAAATGTTAATCATCACGGCAAAGCATTGTGTTCTGTTCAAAGCACTCTGATTGCTCCTCGTACCACCGCACTGCCACGGATACGTTATCACTGTTATCGTTGTTTCTGTGTACTGGACGTTTGTGTATGAGAAAGACATGGTTACACGACACTTATTACATACGATAGGTAAGTACACGATCAACCGAAACACAAGGCCCGCGGCGCGGGCGGCCGCGCGCTCGCGATCGCGTAAGTTGGAGCGACACGTGCGCACCAACATGAAGTATCCGGGTGACTGAAGGGAAGGGGTTGCTTCACCCCCGCCCCGGTCGCCCCGCTCGCTGTGCGCCCGCGCGCCTATATGCGCGTATGGTAGATAACTACCTACGTGTCGCTCGATGTCCAACTCTTAACCTTTTTTAAATATTTTTGGGACAAAATATAACATGGGGTAAAAATTATTGGAATCGATTCAGTTACTTATTCTGAACAAACTATATTCAGGTTTCGCATATACTAAAAATAATGTTGTATAAATAAAATGTTTTTTTTTTTTAATTTTTATTTTTGAGTTGATCTAATGAAAGGTAAATTGCTGTTTACGATTTATGACGTATTAAAAAAAAACTAGTTACTAGATCTTGTTCAAACCAATTTTCGGCCAGCAAAATTGCATGGGTACCTTAATGTCTATTTTCCCGTGAACGTTTGAATTCAAGTTTTCGAAAATAAACTAGATGGCGTTGGTTTCTTCACAACTATGACTAATTTACGAAACGTAAGTAAGGAGTTAGGAAGAAACAAGAGTTACAAGGCTAATACATTTATCTAATTATTACATTACATTTACCAGCATACGTAGCTTAAATGATAAAAATAATAAAAGAAACCGATAGGAATATATTTATTAAGCTAACGAGTGGGTATTTTAATAATTAATTTAATATTCGAATTAGTAGTTACTTAGCACCTACTTATAAATTGATATTCATTTTTAATATAGTAGGTTAATAATTAGGAACAATTTTCTTTAAAAGAAACTATTAATTATAAATTGTTTGAATGTTTGAAGAGACAAAAAGAAACTACAAAATTATTTTATCATATAAAGCAAAGCAACGCCATCTAATAACAGCATAATTAAATTTTGTTAGTCGTTAACTGGTTTTACGCTAGATGGCGTCATTTCTCGCTTCATACGATTTTGTTTCTATACTACCCATGCACTTTTGCAGCCTATTGTACATCATATATTTTTTATCATTCTCTTATTTTAGAAGTTACAGGGACGACACACACACACACATTTTACCGCTTTGGAAGTGTCTCTCGCGCAAACTATTCAGTTTAGAAAAAAATTATATTAGAAACCTCAATATCATTTTTGAAGACCTATCCATAGATACCCCACACGTATGGGTTTGATGAAAAAAAATTTTGAGTTTCAGTTCTAAGTATGGGGAACCCCCAAAATTTATTGTTTTTTTTTCTATTTTTGTGTGAAAATCTTAATGCGGTTCACATAATACATCTACTTACCAAGTTTCAACAGTATAGTTCTTATAGTTTCGGAAAAAAGTGGCTGTGACATACGGACGGACAGACAGACATGGCGAATCACTAAAGGTTCCGTTTTTTGCCATTTGGCTACGGAATTTGAATTCACGCATGGTAGTATATTATTATACCATGAATTCACGTATCCCGCCGGCCCCCATTTTTGTTCGATATTAGTAGGTATTGCAAAAACTGTTTCAGAACCTGTTATAGAGGATTCATATCATGGGTGTAGATAAAGTCTTGTATGCAACTGTACATAATTAGGTATTAAAACACTCGTGTGATAAGGATAACCCACATTCGTGTTTTAATACCCCTTATTATACAACAGTTGCTTAAATAACAGTTACTATTTTAAGTTATATTTGTTCCATAAGAACAAATCTCTTATTGAAAAGTGCTTATGCAACAAATCTAACTTAATAAAAAGATATTTATTAATGATTCTAATGATAATTCTGTAAATGTGTACATATCTAATATAGTCGCGAATTATATTTTGCTCAAGATACAACCTCACACTGACCTGCAGATTGAAAAAAACGTAAGAAAATTTGTATTTCGCGGTCTATCACTGCGCATTCACCTTAAGGCGGTACCCCGACCAAATAACCTTGAGCATTGCGACAGAGACAGAGAGTGACACGACTTCCTCGTACGAAAGGGATGCAGCGCACCCTGCGCACGCCCCTTTATCATAGAACTCGCACAATTTTTGGAATTATTTTAATAAAAAAAGAATAGCGATTTTTTTAAATAAATTAAAACATGGATTATTTAGATTTTTAAATTATCTATCTATTGGTGAAACCTCAAATTAATAGAACGTCTAGCAAAAGACGCATGCAATCAATAATTTTAGTCCCTTTTTTAGAAGGTGGTTTTAAATGTATTAGAAACATATAAAAACTAATAATAACGTGCAATGTGATGATAAGATATCGAACATTAATAATGTGCTTTCAGATGTAGTTTATTCCTCATAATTATTGAGTTAATAGCCTCTGAATAACGGAGAAAAACGCGGTTTTGGTCGGGGTACCGCCTTAAGCTTAGTACCATTAAGCGAATATAATAATATACGGTGTTCCCTTGTTTCGCAGACAGAAATTTCATAGAATTTCGTTTCGCAGAAAATGTTTCATATAATATTTGGTCCTTGTATTTTTATTTCGAATATTATTGTTTCAACGACTATTTACTGGAATGAAACATATTTCACAGAAACACGATTCAATTAATGTTATAATCACGTTTTTTTTATTTAACAAACTAATCAATTAGTATAATTATTTTTTAACGAATACCTATTTTTTTTGTATTTTTCCATGGTATTTAATTTTAACGTAAATGTAATAATTGAAGTTATACTAGACTCATTCCCAGAAACACACAAGCTTGAACTTGAGAACTTAGGATGCAAGAGCGAGCGAAGCGAGCTCTGGACTTGGGGCACTCCGATTCGGACAGGTAAGAGTGAGGCCACACGATGCGTTAACGGTGCGGTGCGGCGCCGGAGCGGTGCCGCAACGTCATTCTACATACAAAATAATCACTATGCCATGTCACACGATGCGTTGGTAGGCACGCCGCGCTTGTGACCTGCGAGACGAGGCGGGGAGGGGTGATGCGCTGCGGCGCGCACCACTGTAAACAGCGTTCTACTGTGGTGCTGCACCGTCCGTGTGGCACCCTATAGCTCGAATTAATTGCGGTGCGGTGCCGCACCGCACCGTTAACGCATCGTGTAGCTTCGCTCTTAGGGAGAAGCCACACGGTGCGGTGCGGTCGCGGCGCGGCGCCGGAGCGATGTCGCTGCGGCGGCCTGCATATAAATATCAATGATATGCCACACGGTGCGTTCCGGCGCCGCACCGCAGGCACACCGCAACACAGTGCGGTGCGGTCGCGGCGCGGCGCCGGAGCGATGTCGCTGCGGCGTCCTGCATATAAAAATCAATGATATGCCAGACGGTGCGTTCCGGCGCCGCACCGCAGGCACAGGTCCCCGCTCCGCATACTACGGCGCCGCAACGGTGCCGTATTGTGGCGCCGCATACCACATGTGAACAGTGATGCGGCAAAATGTTTGCGGTGCGGCGCCGCACCGCACCGTGTGGCTTCTCTCTTAGGTTCGAAGGGGATGATGGGAGGTCAAGTGATCCCCTTCGTGTTAGGTTCCTTTAAACCCTGTAGACAGAAATAGGAGGGGGCTCCGTCGACCACGTCTTATTAATTATTAAACACAATTAGTTAACTTTATATACAACCTCATTGTATAATTTAAGAATGCCGTCCATAATATGAAGTCACTATTAATGAGAATAACAAGATTGTTTTCCTGCTTGACTAGAATTTACCCGCATTGTTTTTGTGAACGCGGTGTTGTAATCTTATAAGAGGGTATGCATTTTGTCAAAGGTATGGATTGAAACGTTTAGAAACTGTCACTTGATAAAATGTTTTTAATAAGTTTTATATTAACTAAACAATATGTGGATTAAAGAATATTTGATTTGTTATTCTATGATATGAATAACGAAACATTAAATTTTATTTGTACTTAACAAAAATCTATATGAAATAATTTTTTTCAAAGTAAGTACCTATCCTGCGTATTGATTATTCTATGAAATGATATTATGAGGAAAAAATTATGTGAAACGAAATTCTTTGAAACTGTTGTCTATAAAACAATGCACAACTAATAATATGCATATTAATGTTAATTACTAACTTTGGCCTGCGGCTTCGCCCTTTTGTATTCCACTGTTAGCTACGAATGGCGATTAACACTACAGATTTTTAAATCAAAGTCAAAAAATGATAGTAACACTTAACTATTACGCAAAATGTTGAATAGCTGTGTATTGAATTATTTTTTTTTCAATGATTTGCATGTGTTATTCGACTTTTGGTGCTAACCGTACAAAAGGTAACATCCACTTTGTTAAAAAAAAATTGAATTTTTGCAGCTCGTTTACACTACATTTCAAAAAATCATACCAAGAATCAGAAAAAATGGTTAACTCAACAAGCCAAAGTTGGTTCCAAGCGTCCCATAGAGGTAATTGGACAATTTGACAATGTAATGTTTCACTAGGTATTCTGTCGAAATTATTGGTTCACATAATATTCATGTGTAAGATAACAGTAAGAAACCAATCTCACTTCATATCATTGCAGGTCTTGTTTTTTAGGGCTCCGTAGTTCTGACAAGGAATTCTTATAGTTTCGTCATGTCCGTCTGTCTGTCTGTCTGAGGTTTTGCTAAGAGACCTTTAGTACTAGAAAGCTGTAATTTTGTAGGAGTGCGTATATCAATTACGCCGACAAAGTGGTAAAATAAAATTATGGAAAATATTTTCTTTTAGGGTACATAAGAAGAAGGAGGACGGAGTACATAAGAGGAAGTTTGAAAGTGGCACCGGTAACTGAAAAATTGTGTGAAAATCGGTTGTCATGGTATGGGCATGTGTTACGGAGAAATGAGGAAAATGTCGTGAGGAGAGTTTTGAGTATAAATGTCGATGGCTATAAGAGTAGGGGACGACCAAAGAAGATGGATGGAATGTGTGAATGATGATATGGTTAGAAAGGGGGGCTTAGTCGCAAAATGTCTTTTTCGCAAAATGTCTCCTAGTCGCAAAATGTCTCTTTCTCGTAATGTCGCTTTCGCAAAATGTCGCTTTCGCAGAATGACTCTTTCTCAAAAAGTCCAACAACATAATAACATTGACAACATTGTAACATTGTGTCTGAGGGCAGACAGTGTGCAGGATGACCGAGTGTGGAATGAATTTTGTGTAAAAGGAAACGTAAGCTATGGTGTGAGTGAAAGGTACGAAAATGTGAAAGAGAGAAAAAGAAGAATGAATATGGCGGGACGGATACAGTACGATGATAGACGAGAGACGTGTTTTTTTTATTTAAAAGTTTGCAAATTAAAAATTAGAAGTTTCTACGAAGACAACTCTTTTATTTCACTAAACGATCCCACGATTATTTATTTTATACTAGCTGCGCCCCGAGGTTTCACCCGCTTAAGTGTTTATCCCGTGGGAATATCGGGATAAAAGTATCCTATGTATTAATCCAGGGTGTCAGCTACCTCGATACCAAATTTTATCAAAATTAGTCCAGCCGGTTGTGCGTGAAGAAGTAACAAACATACAAACACACTCACAAACTTTCGCCTTTATAATATTAGTGTGATACTAGCTGCGCCCCGCGGTTTCACACGCATAAGTGTCGATCCCGTGGGAATATCGGAATAAAAAGTATCCTATGTGTTAATCATGGTTATAAACTATGTGTGTGTCAAATTTCATCCAAATCCGTTCAGCAGTTTTTGCGTGAAGAAGTAACAAACATACAAACACACTCACAAACTTTCGCCTCTATAATATTAGTGATATTTTATTTTTTTGGTAACGCTAGCCACTCTAGGCATGTACAGACGCCAGAACATCATGCTACCCGAAACTGTCAAATTTTCCCAATCAACTTTGAACCTTACCTTACCTTACCTTCGTGTCGCTGAAAACCAGCGCTCTGTCTTGCATAGGGTCGCAGCATAAAGCTGAGCGATAGTCGTTTTGCGTGGATGTGACGCATGTTTCCCCCAACCCTTTCTTATTTTTTTTTTTTGCGTATGGTGTTCTTTATTGCGTCATGTTCACCAAAAATAAACGTATTTTCTTTCTTTCTTTATGCTTTAGCAATAAAGTTGAAAATCTATTTAAAAAAATTTACAGATTGTAGTAGCTTGATGTGCTGGCGTACACACTATTGCATTTGTTAATAACATAAATATGGCCACTTACAAGTTTTCACAGATAAGATTGAGTATATTATAATAACTATACGTCGTTTAAAACGTGTAGCCGGACAATTTGTTACAATGTAATCTTCTATTCGGACGACGATGTTCACATAAGGTTTGCTTGGTGTTTACTATCAACATCATAATTACATGCAAAATCTGGTGCTGACAGCATCACAAGCAAAAGTGCACAAACATCAGCATCACAGCAGCGCTCCGCGCTCTTCTTCAAGCAAGAAGTTAAAAAAAATGCTTGCATATACGATTATACTACAAACTTAGTCCAGAAATTATTTTGTACAACTTTTTGTCTTTTTTGTACAAAAACTGTTGTTTCCATCAAGTTGAAAATGATTTTCCTAGAAAGTCCTTATAAAGTTCTACTTTTCAGATTTTTTTCATATTTTCTAAACTTATGGTTCAAAAGTTAGAGGTAGCAATTATTTCCGAAATTATTGACATTATCAAAAAATGATTTTAGTAAACCCCTATTCATTTTTAAATACCTTTCCAACAATATATCACACGTTAGGGTTGAAATAAAAACAAAAATCACTTCCCACTTTACATATATAGGGGGGCTACCCTAGTAAAACATTTTTTTCCAATTTTTATTTTACCACTGTCGGCGTGATTGATATACATATTGGTACCAAATTTCAGCTTTCTAGTGCTAACGGTCACTGAGATTAAGCGAGGACGGACAGACGGACGGACAGACAGACATGGCGAAACTATAAGGGTTCCTAGTTGACTACGGAACCCTAAAAAAGACGTTGACTGGTCTTGGTCAGAGATTCATAAGGCTGCTTTCGATCAAATTAAGAAGGAACTGACATCGGCTCGAACACTAGCACATTTTGACCCTTCTTACAAGTTGGTTTTGACAGTGGATGCATCTCCAACAGGGTTAGGTGCAGTATTAGCTCAAATAGAAGCCAATGCGGTGGAACGTCCCATCGCTTATGCGTCGCGGTACCTCAGCAGTGCTGAAAAAAATTATAGCCAAATCCAAAGGGAGGCAACAGCAATAATTTTTGGCATTCGTCGATTTCACCAATATTTATACGGTGTTGCAAATCCGTTTGGTCATTTCATTCTGTACGGCATCAGTTTCATACTGTTTCAATACAGCTTCTAATCCATTATTCCGCAACCCGTACAAAAATCATGCGGCAAGGGGAAAAAATCGAGGGTTGCACAACCCAACCAAATTTACCCTGGAAATTGTCAGAAAATCAAAAAAAATTACTGACTTTGTGGCGCACCATTTTTTTTGGTGTATTCCCGTTCGTCCCATCGACTTCGTCCCCTTAGGAAACAAACACGAAATTAAGCATTTAAAATGATAACATACCATTACCAATTAAGCTACAAGACATAATATATAATAATATCTCTGTGTGTAGAAATGTTGTATTGTTTTAAATACAATAAATGCTTTCCGAATTTCGTGTTTGTTTTCTAAGGGGACGAAGTCGATGGGACGAACGGGATTACGGTACTGCGCGCTTTCTTATTATTTTTCATAGATCTATCGATGGTAAAAATGCCGTACAAAAATATATGACCAAAATGTACTCGCTCTACCTGCACTTTTGAATTGTTACTAGCACTCAGTTGGACAGCTTACAAGTGACGGCATAGTGCGGAATCTTATTATTTTATGCTCTTATATCGTCCTATATACGTCACCTGGTGGTTCATATGACCCATCCATTTTGGACATGGGCCTGTAGTATATAATAGGTTACAGGCCTATAATAGGTTACTATTACTGTTAGCCTGCATTATCCCACGGCTGGGCAAAGGCCTGGAAGGTAATTAGGTTAGGTAGACAGTTGAAATTTTCAGTGTGTATTTCTATTGCCGCTTAACAACAAATAATAATAAAAATAAAGTTGATAAAAAAAAGACGGGTTGCGCTCCGGGAGTGCCGGCAGAAGTGAAAACTTGAATATTAACGTTGAAATAAATCAATTATTAATTTAATTAATATAACTCATTTTTTTTCACTATTTCTGCGTCACTTTTTTCATTAATAGATGCACTTTATTATTTCCATATTTTAAACACTTTACAGGGTGTTACAGAAAGGGTATATCAATACAAACGGGTTGAAGAGTGTATCTGGTCTAGAATCTCTGTACAAAATTTCAGCTCAAAAGCAGTAACTTTGAAAATGCTTAATATTTTTTTTATTTCGATAGTTTATTAAATTGAAATCATAACAAACGTGTCACCGTACTACGAGGGTCATTATCCATTATCTGTAGTGTGTCTGTGCGCCTAGTACACGCACATCACGCCGCCGCGCGCCAGTGCAGCGCCGTGATGTCGAAATAAAAAAATATTCAGCATTTTCAAAGTTAATGCTATTGAGCTGAAATTTTGTACAGAGATTCTAGACCAGATACACTCTTCAACCCGTTTGTATTGATATACCCTTTCCGTAACACCCTGTATATACACGAATTTTACGAATACACAGCAGTGTGGCTACTACACAGACGGTCGAGCCATCAGCTGTCCATTCATCCATCCATCCACTTCCACTTCGACTTCCACTTCGACTTCCTCTTCGACTTCGACTTCCACTTCCACTTCGACTTCCACTTCGACTTCCACTTCGACTTCCACTTCGACTTCCACTTCGACTTCCACTTCGACTTCCACTTCGACTTCCACTTCGACTTCCACTTCGACTTCCATTTCGACTTCCACTTCGACTTCCACTTCGACTTCCACTTCGACTTCCACTTCCATCCATCCATCCATCCATCCATCCATCCATCCATCCATCCATCCATCCATCCATCCATCCATCCATCCATCCATCCATCCATTGTGTCCGTGTGTCACTTCACTTCGGTTGGCGCCGCCGTAGAAAGAGAGGGGGGGGGAAATCTCTCCTGACGGTCACGTGTCCTGACGCGAGCTTAACATTTTTTACCCATTACTAAAAGTGTGCAACGCCGCTAAAGAAGTTTACACTTCAAAAAAAGTAATAAAGTTGATGTTGTTTCTTTGCCTTGTGGTACAGAACCCTTCGTGTGTGAGTCCGACTCGCACTTGGCCCGTTCTTTTTATTGAATATTCCCTAGCTATATCCTAAGTCGGGTAGATACAAGAGGCCGTTGTTGTATTGTAGGTATGATGATAAAAATGGAAGGGTATAAATAGTGGAACATCTTTCAACTTTCAGATTCCTATGAGAGCAAGAGAGCTTTACTGCGAGCTGTGTGATATTGACATCACGTCTAAGACTCACGCGGAATCGCACTACGGGGGAAAGCAGCATCGCGCGTAAGACAACACCCACGATTATACATACGTTACCCATTCCTATTCCGCATGCAGCTGAATACCAGTATCTTCTATGAAGCGACTTCCTGTCTGACCTCCACAACCATTTCTGGGTTATAATACGATACCCTTGGTCAGGGCCGTCCTTGACCTATTGGAGGCCATGGGCACATAAGGATCACGGGGCCCCAGTGTAGATAAGAGTAGATAAGTTATAATTTATTTTCTTTATGAACAGTTTTCAAATACATATCACCTATGCTATAAAACCAATAAAAGAAAAATTGCTAATATTTCATACGTTTGGGACTAGAAACTTACTGTAAATCGCACTGCGAATCAATTATTTAGTCATTGAATGCGTAGATTGGAATGGCGACTGCAAAGATTTATTTTTTTGAAGCCGTGGTCCCCGTTGATCGCTAAGCCCTGGGCACTTACCATGAGTGCACAGTGGATAAGAGGGGCCTGCCCTTGGTAACAACCAGTTGGTTGTCAGACTTTCGGGCTTCTCCCGTGAATACTTCCAAAGATCTACAATTGACAGCCAGGACCAACTGTTTAAAGTGCTTTCCGAGGCATGAAGGGGTTTTGATATACGTAAAGATGGTCACCCATCCACGGACCAACCGCGGCAAGCGTAGCTTAACCTGAGCGATCGACTCATGCGGCTGTTATTACTTAGCTACAAGCCCGTAATTCATTCCTAGATAATTTTCATAATTATGTTCTATTTCCTTATCAGTATTGTCAAGGGTCACAAGAATCCGAAGAACCCTTTCCTGCTACAAAAAAACATGCACGATCGTGTGTAAGTAAAGAAAATTCAGTACTTACTTAAATTAAAAGCATAAACTTTTTGTTCTTATATATTATTGTTGTGTCGTAGAGAGCAACTTATTCGTCGCGAAAAGAGATGCCTCTTTACTGAAAAGCCTGCGGCAACCAAAGTAGCGAAGACGGTTCCTACGCCCATCACGCCGGAGTTGTACTGTGGTATCTGCAAGGTACGGTAGTCGAGCTATATACACCTCGTTCCATATTATGAAGGTTCTTACCATTGGCGTTTAACTAATTGCCCTAAGATTTTTCAGGAAATCTGTGATAACTGCAAAACGAAATTATGGATTTATTCCGTACTATCTGACCCGCCGAACTTCGTACCGTCCCGCCAGCTTTTTAAATCTCTGATATCTTCTAAGATATTAATTTTAATGATTTTAATGATATGTTGTAAAGGGCAATTTTGATCTACATGAAATGCACAACGAATCTAATGTATTTAATTGGATGTGGAATAATACCGTATTGTTTAAAATAGTTTGGTAAATAACCCATACTTATTTTTTTTTAATATGTAAAAGATAAAAATGGTTACTGTGGGTTATCATTAGGAGATAAACATATACCATCGCGAACTTTTTTATCGATCTTTTTGAGATATACAATTTCGTAGTACATTCATTTGATCTATCTCGTAAGGTTTAGCCAGCCTTTGCAATGTAAGCGCACAAAAATATGTTTTTTACGACATCACATTACAAATCTTTGAATTTCTCTACTGTAATATGCATGTCATCATTCTCCTGTCCTTACCCCAATTTATTTGGGGTCGGCGCAACATGTCTTTCTTCCATACTTCTCTATTAGTCGTCATCTCGGTAGTCACCCCCTTTCTGACCATATCATCATTCACACATTACATCCATCTTCCTTGGTCTTCCCCTACTCTTATAGCCATCGACATCCATACTCAAAACTCTCCTCACGACATTTTCCTCATTTCTCCGTAACACATGCCCATACCATGACAACCGAATTTCACACAACTTTTCAGTTACCGGTGCCACTTTCAAATTTCCTCTTATACCTATGTATATACTATAATATGCATGTATTATACATATAAACTTTCGTCTTGAATCACTGATTCTATCTATTGCTGAAAATTGCATTAAAATCCGTTGCGTAGTTTAAAAGATCTAAGCTTACAGACAGCGGGAGCGACTTTGTTTTATACTATGTACCTAAAGATAAAGAAGTTGCTAAATAACGCAATGGTGTCCCAATCTAGCGTTCCTATTGTGTTGTGACGACTGGCAATTTCGGCTGTTCCCATCTCATGAGTTCGTGAGTCCGTGACGATAGAAACATAACATGACTCCACCATAGACAAATTTTCCATATTTCTCATAGTACAGTTTCCATAATAAACGACACGACGAACGAACGATTTCCATTTCATAAACGGATTGATAGCGGGAATTAGCATTATGTTGGCTTCGCTGATCCCGGTTAGCTATTCGGATTTAATCTACTCGGCGGGGTAATTGTGTAACACTAAACTAACAATAGCAATGGCTTTCATTTTGACAGTTTAACAAGATTCGTTGCGTTAAGTACCATGTTGAGTAGATTTTTCGAATATATGAAGCAATCGATTAGCAATATTCTTCAAAATGATTCAGATTGTGATTGAAAAGGGTGTTACGCAATTAGGGTACAGGTTCTGGCAGATATTCACGGCTTACGACTGCAAGTCTACCGTTTTTTCCCCTATTGTGTCGGGCCACTATAGTGAAAATGAAAACTGCTGCTACGTACTTACCAAAAACTTATATGGTTGAATTGTTTCAGACTAAAGTTACTAGCACGGATCAAATGACCATGCACCTAAACGGAAAAAAGCATCTTACGAAAGAAAAACAGCATATCCTTAATATGATGAAAGGCGGAACAACTACAACTACACGTAAATATAAAATAATATTATTATTCAAGGTGTATATTCATCGGAAACTAAGAACAAATAAACGGGTGTGTTATGTGACTTAGAAAAGTGTAAAATCGAATAACACATCGCCGTAAGTTTACTAATACGAAACACTTAACAACGAATGCACGCTACCACGAAAAACTTAACGCTGTAGCCATGCGATCCCGAATAACCAAATCTCTTAATTCATCTCAGGGGCGTAGCTACCGCCGTATCTGCCGTATCAATTATACGGGGCCCCCGGGTGAAAAAAAAGCAAATTCCTTTTTTCCCACGTAAAGCGTGCGTTCAAAAGTTGGCAACACCGTTAAGTGTTTCGTATTAGTAAACTTACGGGGACGTGTTATTCGATGTTACACTTTTGTAATTCACGTAACACACTCCAAATAAACCGCTTATAAGAGCGAAAAATACTCACAGGACTCTTGGAGCCGATTATAACGGGGTCATTAGATTTTTGAAAAATAATTTTCCTTTCCTGGAATCGACACCGTTAACCTTTTAAGCGCTTGGCTAAATATCAATTGCCGTGCCCCTAGAGCGCGGCTAAAAATCGATAAAATAATGGATTAGCGGCTATGTCGTCACTTTGGCCATTTCGTCGCTATCCCTAATAGGTCACTTTCACTAATACGTCACCTTTGCATCTGGTCAGTTTCTTAACTCGTCTCACGCTGTATTTCGACTCATTCCCAACTCGTCCGATGGATATGTACAACGTACAGTCAGCGTTAAAAATGTCGGAGTCTGTTCGTCCCGATATTATTGACGCTTACTATCTATCTATCTATATATATAAAATTATGAAATTTGGCTTTTTTCGTTTTTCTAAACTACCCCCTGAAGAGGGATTGGGGGTGTCATTATTTGTATGGAAGAATTTTAACGTGCTGTCCGAATACAGTAGAGGGGTGGCATAACAGGATTAATAGGCGAGTCAATATAAAGTTTTTATTTCAAAATAAAAAGTTTTTATTTCACGCTTTTTAGTGGGTCTGCTTATAATTTATCTAAGTTACAATAGCCTAGTGCTCATCGCCTTTTACAAACAAAATATTGCTTTTCCCGATGCAGGGAAGTTAATTGTTGAGGAGTTCTCCAAATGCCCTATCAAACATCAAAACAATTTACTAAAACAGTCCTTGCCTGTTCGAGTAACTTCTTACTGTTAAGGAGTTGTACCTTCCACCATCAGCCCAGCTGCCTGAGATGGTGACAAGCATACGCAAATACATAAGATACTTCAATATGCGAAAAACAATAAGTGAGCCTATAAAATTTGAGGGTTGCCCTCGATTTCTCTAAGATTCCATCATCAGATCCTAACTTGGTGACAATGGGACCACCCCAGAACTATCTACTTTCGAACAAAAGAAGAATTTTGAAAATCCGTCGACAATTGGCGGAGTATTCGATGAACAAACATACAAAAAAAACATACAAACATCCGAACATAGTACCTCCTCCTTTTTGTGAAGTCGGTAATTACAGAACCTACATTTTTTAAATTAATCGTCTACCTTTAGGCGATTTTGTGTAAATTAAAATGCTAGTTAGGTACCTACCTATTTATGTTACGAGAGAGTCCATTTTTATTTAAGTTGTTTTTATTTAAGATTTTTTTTTTTCTTTATTGTGTTTCAAGTAAAAATTCAAACAAGATTGTGCGAGTACTACCTAATTTATAATAAAATTTTGTTTTACTGAAAATGTTTGTTTTTGTGCTTAATTGTACATATCCATCGGACGAGTTGGGAATGAGTCGAAATACAGCGTGAGACGAGTTAAGAAACTGACCAGATGCACAAGGTGACGCATTAGTGAAAGTGACCTATTAGGGATAGCGACGAAATGGCCAAAGTGACGACATAGCCGCCAATCCAAAATAATACCTAGATACAATAAATAAGGAGGAGCAATCGTACCGATTAAAAATATTCAAAAGTTTTTATCTGTATTTAATAATGGTTTTAGTTGTACGAGGGCGGGATGATAAGTAACTAGCCTAATAAGAAAACACTTAACTTTCCGTGATAAAATTAATTTTATTTTTCGACATAGTCTCCGTGAACCTCTACGCACTTATTCCATCTTCGTTCTAAAGCAGTAATGCCTTCCATAAAATGATTTTTTTCGAGGCCTGCAAAATACTCCTCTACAGCGCAGCGGCTATGACTTCATCATTTGTGGCAAATTTCTGTCCGCCCAAAAAACTTTTGAGCTTAGGGAATAAGTGGAAGTCTGATGGCGCTAGATCAGGCGAATAAGGTGGGTGGGGCAGCAAATCATACTTCAATTCGTTGATTTTTGCCATAGCTTTAACACATGTGTGAACCCTAGCGTTGTCTTGATGGAAGATGATTTTTTTTTTCGCCAAACCTGGTCGTTTTTGCTGAATACATTGATGAAGCTTATCTAGAAGATTAGCGTAGTATTCTCCATTAATTGTTTGACCTTTAGGAAGGTAATCTATCATCAAGATCCCATCTGCATCCCAAAAGACGGAAGCCATCACTTTTCCAGCCGACTTTACAGCCATGGCTTTTTTTGGAGCCGGGCATCCCGATTGAGTCCACTGTTTTGATTGAATTTTTGATTCTGGCGAGTAATGATGAACCCATGTTTCATCTGTTGTTACAAATCGACGTAAAAAATCGACCTTATTACTCTGAAAACGGTCCAGACATTCTTTTGAGTTTTGCACCCGAATCCTTTTTTGATCGTGCGTAAGCAATCGCGGCACCCAACGGGCCGATAACTTTTTCATATTTAATTCCTCACTTAGGATATGATGTACCCGTTCTTTTGAGATACCTGTAGTGTCAGCTATTTCAGATAACTTCAATCGTCGATCGGCTAAAACCATATCGTGTACTTTCACGACCATTTCCGGAGTCGTGACGCTTTTTGGACGTCCGGGGCGGGCTTCATCTTGGACACATGTACGACCGCGTTTAAACTCAGCCACCCAGTTTTTTACTGTGGCATAAGAAGGAGCACATTCACCCAAAACATTCTTTAACTCGTCATAGATATCTTTCCCCTTCATGCCCTTCATATGAAGAAACTTTATCACAGCTCTTTGTTCAATTTTATCCATTTTGAAAACAGTTGACGAAATATATTTTCAAATGACAAAAAAACAATAAAATTTTCACGCCACCAAATTCAAATTTAGAACACAGGTGGCCAGAGATACGAATTTAAAAATGACATATATATTTTTTTAATTTTAACTTTTTAAATAGCAGTGGCTAGTTACTTATCATCCCGCCCTCGTACCACGCAGTTAATAGGATGAAAATAGAACGAAAAAATTAAGTAATGCTTTTCTCTGTCGCTGAAATACGACACGAGCGGTAGGGGCACGGAAATATGTGTCGCATAAATGCGATACAAGCGGTCAAAACTAAAGGTTAATTTATATGGTTTATATGATATAAAAGCTTGTCGCGAGATTTAAGTACTTTTATTTACTTACCTAGTTTGAAAATTTAAAAAATTAAAATCTTTCAGATCAAGTTATTTAATTTACTTTTTTATCTACACAGGTAAATCTCGCGACAAGCTTTTATATCATATAAATTGTGTACTTAATGACGTTATAAGTTGATAGTAAAAGTTTTCAAGGAAAAGTTTATTTTATACCTTTTAGCGAATTTAACTAAAAGCTTGTTTTTAAAAAGTTTTTTTACTTTTAATTTATTTTTTTACTTTTTAGTTATCGCTCACAAGGTTCTTTTTTTGGAGTTTAACTCTGATTCGTATTCTCAGCAAGACCTTTTATTTGATACCCATATTGCAGGAAGGCATAAAGGAAAGCATAAAAAACTTAGTCCGTGTCTTTAGAAGTCCGCCATATTGGATTTAGAGTGACTTCACTTAATTTTTCGAGTTATTTGTAGCAAGCCCTTTCATTTGATACCCGTATTGTAGAAGTGCATTAAACATTGTCCGCCATCTTGGGTGTTCCGCCATGTTGGATTTAGAATGACGTCACTTTATTTTTCGAGTTATTCTCAGCAAGCCCTATCATTTGATACCCATATTGTAGGTGTGCTTTAAAAAAACTAGTTCGCCATCTTGGGTGTTCCGCCATCTTGAATTTAGAATGACGTCACACAGCTAACTTCAAAAACAAAACTAAACGTGTATACAAATTTTCTATATCTGCTTCAAAATTGAGTTGCAAGAATCCACCCGAACAAACATAGTTACATACATACATTGCAAGTTAAATAAAAGCTTGTAACAAATTTACTTTAACCAATTAGGTACTTAATTTCAATTTTTACTAAGAAACTAACTCACTAACTTTTTTGTTTACATGGTTCAATTCATCCAAATTGTTATTTATGTAATGGCTATTAGATAAATTTAAAGCAAGATATAGCTCACGAAGAATACAACTGCCATTTGATTTACTAGGTTAGAGCAAAATGGCAACATAATAGCTCAATAGTTTTTAGTTCACATTGCGAACTAATGTGATCCCCAGTTCAGCTTGTAAAACTAGTGTAGTTGAGCGAGGAGATATTAGCTCAACCATAGTAATTTTTAGGCTTATTTTTAAGCCTATCCTCATATTAAAAGCTCACTGATCTGACTGTCATGCGCTATACAGGGTTATTTGAAAAACACCAACAACCTCTTAAGAGGTCATTGTACTTATCATTATAAACAACTTTTACTATGGGAAAAATCAGCTGTTCCCTACATTTATGTTCGTAGAACTCGTCAAAATGTATGGAACAGCTGATTTTTTTTTCGTGATTTCAGGTTTGGTCCCATAGTAAAAGTTGTTCATAATGATGAGTACAATGACCTCTTAAGAGGTTGTTGGTGTTTTTCAAATAACCCTGTATATGTCGGCAAAGCCAAAAGGAAGGATTATGTTTTAAGAAACATAATCCTTCCTTTTGGCTTTGCCGTAGTCGGGCTCAAATCGGCTTCGAGACTCCTTTTTCACGCATGCCCTTTATATTTAGTCATTATTAAATTATGTTAATCTATTAAGAAATTGTAAGTTCTGCTGTTCATGAATAAGCATTTGCTGTTACAGCAAAACCTACTGAGCCTGCCGACACTAGCGCCACTGCTAAAGGTAAACATTTGTTACTTTAATATTCTCTTCTTCTGCTTGTCAAAAAAAATCAAATGAAGTTTATAATGGACAGATTCTATTATTTCTATTGGACTTTTTTGTTGAGGCCAAGAGGTGAGCTGAAAAAAGGTACAGAAAAATCTATGCTCCTAAGCCTTTTTTTGGTTTACTAATGTTTGCCGTAATTTAAAATGCAATCATTTTATATACCATACTTGTATTTGCCATAATTTCATTAGATATAACGCTTCAGTTGCCATAATCGTGAAATTACATAAAATCATTTTCACTAATTTCATTGGTGTCATTGGTTTCATCAAGTGTCATAATAATTTTAATCCATTTATTTGCTATATTTTTCATTTTCAACAATGTCGTTTTCGATAACATTTATTCACCATGATATTCATATAATGCGCGCTCGTTTTATTTTTAACGACCGACGTCAGGTCGACGGAGCCCCACTTCTGTCTGCAGGGTTTAAAGGAACCTAACCAAACCGAACCTCGGGGTGCCCCAGACGTCGACCGTCTTGTTCTGGTTCAAAAGCACAAGAAAATAAACGTTTCTATATTATATTAAATGTTGCTTATGTCAAGTATCGATTATGTAATGTGTTAATTATAGAAACTAATGATTATAACACATCTTATTATGGAAACTTATTTTATGACAAATAAAAGTTATGACTAATATGTTGATATGACAAGCGTTATTATTAGTATAAATGATAAATATTATGAGGGGGACGATTATGAAAAAACAATAATAGTACAAATTATTTTATGGAAAACAAGCATCGATCACTAATAAAGTACTAGATGCGCAATTGAAAGCAAAAGTTCTCTTAAAACGGTCTCCAATTGTATTTACCTATTTCTAGTTGAAATAAGTATACGTTAATGTAAATTCAACCTTAAATGTAATGCTTAAAGTTGTTTTCACAAAGCTATTACGACCGGTGCTCGCTGGTCGACATACATCAAAATAAATTCAACTTTACGCGAAATGTTTTAAAGTCAGAATTACAATGTGCTAAAAAAGAAGAATACATTTTAGGCTAAGAACTCACGGAGCGATTTTCACCCGCGTCCGCCGCGGTTGCGGGCCCGCAGCTTCTGTAGAATGCAGATATATATGTAAAAAATTAAAGCACAACTCACGACACGTTTTACGCCCGCGGTGTGCGCGGTTGTTTGCGGTTCCCGCTGCACCGGCGGGCAACTAGTAGAATCGCGCGGGCCGCGGTCACCCGCAGCCTCGGCGGGTGGCGCCCGCGCGCTCTGCGATCGGTTGGCGGGCGACCGCGGTGGCCGGCGGGGGGCGGGGGGGGGGGTACAGAAATCCATCGCCATTTTGCACCAGTGACTGGTGGCATCGTGACATATTTGTGTGTGGATCTCAACTGATCGTTTTCTGCCGGTCTTGCAACCGCCCGTCTTGCGGTCATCGCCCGCCGTGTCTGCGGGCGATGATCGCAACCGCGACGGCTGCGTAACCGCGCAAATAACCGGTCTCGTGAGTTTAGAAATAAAACCGCAGTTCCACCACCGCGGCGGTCGCGGGCGAAAATCGCTCCGTGAGTTCTTAGCCTTACGACCGAGGCTCGCGGCTAGGACAAGGAATGAGTGGTCGGAATTGTTCAATATTTTTTATTTTTTTTTATTGTATTATTGGTACTTATGGAATTTTTTGGAATGGTATTTTTTTTCTTCTGGTTCAAAAGCACAAAAACAATAAACGTTTCTAAATTATATTAAATGTTGCTTGGTGGCCCAGTGGTATCAGCCGCGACTTACAAGTGGTAGGTCGTAGGTTCGGGTTTGACGCAAAATGTGCACTTCGCAAAAATGTGCACTTCGCAAAATGTGCACTTCGCAAAATGTGCACTTCGCAAAATGTGCACTTCGCAATTTGTGCACTTCGCAAAATGTGCACTTCGCAAAATGTGCACTTCGCAAAATGTGCACTTCTCAAAATAAGTGTGAATTTTATCACAATGTGTCAAAATAAAAAATTGTTTGCTTACACTATGCTTTTTTTGTTATTTTGCACGATTATATGGTTAAAGAAAATTTCTCAATCAGAAATTGCAAAGATTTCACTTACTTTGAGAATATTTTTAAAACTTATAAGAACTTTGAAACACAAACTAAGCAGCTATTGTTTTTCTTTAAAACAAAATTAACATTTCACTTCATACGCAAATAACATTAACGAATACAAAACTTAAAACTTTGCAATCCACCCGCAAAAGAAGTAATTGCCGGGGTCGCAAATATTAATAATAGCACGATAACAGTAGTTTCTTTGTAAAAAAGGACGAATATGCCGAAAAACCGGTTTTTCGGTTTTCGGTGAAACCTGTTTGCATTCCCTAACCACAATACGTATAACCGAACTGACGCAATTTTTTTATTTTGACAAAATACATGAAGGTGAAAAGAGTAAAAAAAAAACATAAATACAATATAAATAAAAAGGTTGCAACAGCAACACCAGTACTTTTTCGTTGATACGTTACTCGATAATTGATACTTGATAATTGAATTCCTGATTTTATCCCTCAAAAAGACTCCGAACATAGCTCGCTCCATAGCGCGCTAAGTGACCTTGAATCTGTGGACCAGTCCGACCGTCAGTGTCCACGTTTCAGCACTGTATGTCATGACGGACAGGACGCACTGGTTGAAGACCTTAGTCTTCAAACACTGCGGGATAGGCGACGAGAAGACTTGATGAAGTATTCCAAATGTTGTCCAACCCAACTGGATCCCTCTGTCAGCCTCTTTCTTAAAGTTATATCTACCGAGCTGGATGACTTGTCCTAGGTAGACATAATCCTTCATAACTTCGAGAAGCGACCCTTCGATCTGGATTAGACTCGGCACGACGTGCGAATTGTAAATGACTTTTCCTTTGTCCAAATTTATGCTGAGGCCAACCCGCCGGGAGGCTGCTCCATTTAGGCTGTGCAGCATTTGGTTTAGCTGTTCCAGCGTCTCTGCTATTATGACGATGTCATCGGCAAATCAAAGATGCGAGATGTACTCGCCGTTCATGTTGATACCCTGTCCAGTCCAGTCCAGCGTCTTCAAGACGCCTTCCAATGCGTTGGTAAACAATTTAGGGGAAATTACATCCCCCTGTCTAACCCCCCTGAGCAGTTGGATGGGGCTGGTTTTCTGATCCTGCATCGTTGCAGTGTCATACAAACATCTTAACACTTCGGTGTAGCGCCAGTCAATTCGACATCTTTGCAGAGAGGCCTGTTGGAGTGTTAGGACTAAATAATAAAAAAAGCATAGTGTTAGCAAACGGTTTTTATTTTGACCCATTGTGATAAAATTCACACTCATTTTGCGAAGTGCACATTTTGCGAAGTGCATAAATTGCGAAGTGCACATTTTGCGAAGTGCACATTTTGCGAAGTGCACATTTTGCGAAGTGCACATTTTGCGAAGTGCACATTTTTGCGAAGTGCACATTTTGCGTCAAACCCGTAGGTTCGAACCCCGACAGGCGCTTTACTTTGTGTAAACTATTTCATCACCACTGCTCTCAAAACGGTGAAGGAAAACATCGTGAGGAAACCGGCATGTCCTAGAACCAAAAATTCGAAGACATGTGACATCCACCAACCCGCACTGGGCCCGCGTGGTGGATTACGGTCCACTCCCTCTCACAGAGAGGAGGCCTGTGTCCCAGCAGTGGGAACGTTATAGGCTGATTATGTTATGTTGCTTATGTCAAGTATCGATTATGTAATGTGTTACTTATAGAAAGTAATGATTATAACACATGTTATTATGGAAACTTATTTGTTGATATGACAGGTGTATTTAGTATAAATGATAATAGTGCAAGTAAATATTATGAGGGGGGACGATTATGGAAAACAATAATAGTACAAATATTTTATGGAAAACAATACAATACCACCGTTTTCTTGTAGCTACAACGGTCATGGTACCTGCCCTTACTGCCCCATCTCAAAAATCTAGCTTGTATATATATTATATTGATTGCTGTTAATCGTTTAAAGTCGACAGAATGTTAGTGATTTGCGGTGCAAGCGGGCCGAATTAACTTTAGGTGCATATTAATTAACTTCCGCTTTTTTAGATGACGATGTTGCCGATGCTCAGGGCGCGGATGGTTGGGAAGAATGGGAGACAAATAACCATGAAGACGAATTTGATTGGGGCCATGGTAGCGGCACATGGGATGATGATCCCCAATAAATACCAAATAATGATAGGTAGGTATGCGCGCTATACAAAGAAAGTAGATAGGACACCTACTCCATTATTTATTGTTACAATTTACAAGTTATAGTTACAGAAGGATCTATTGGTTGATTGATATTCTAACGTTTCATTAGTAGTCACAATGTAGGTATTTGGGTAATTATTCTTAGAGACTTAATTATTTTCAGGATGCCCGTGGTTTAACATCGGCTAGCTTGGCGTGAGTTTTGAACATGGCTTCATATTTTTTTCTGATACTGCCAAGTGATTCTGAAACAAAGTGTATCTTCAATATGTATGTCCAATCTTACTTGACATAATTCATTATAATAATAAAGGGATTTAAAATTTTAAATGGACTTCGTGTTTTTAATTCTGTCACAATAGCACACCTCGGACACTAACCTCGGACACTACGTAAAAAAATTAACTGCAAGAACTTTAAGAGGTGCTTTAGACCATCGAACTGAACAACTTTCACTATGGGACCAATTCTGAAATCACGAAAAAAAAAATGAGCTGTTTCATACATTTTGGCCGAGTAGGTATTGAACTTTTGTATGAAACAGCTGATTTTTTTTTCGTGATTTCGGAGTTGGTCCCATAGTGAAAGTTGTTCAGTTCGATGGTCTAAAGCACCTCTTAAAGTTCTTGCAGTTAATTTTTTTACACCTTATATAAACCATGTAGTACGGATTCCAAATATTACTGCAATATTCTAAAATACTGCGTATGTACGCAAAATAAAGTACTTTGATGCAATTTATATCAGTAAATAATTTACATGAACGCATAATAAATCCTAGGTTTTTGTATGCCTTGCCGACGATACAGGACACATGCTCCGAACACAGAAGCTTTGAGTCCAGGACGACACCAAGATCCCTAATAACATTGCAACGCACAACATTGCCACCACTAAGATAATAGCTGTAGTTAATGGGATTTCGCTTCCTGGTAAAGGTTATAGTCTGACATTTGCCTACGTTTACATTGATTCTATCTGTTTAAGTCATTTTGTAGCTTCTCACAGTCATGTTTATTTTTTATAGTCATAAAAATATTGGTGTCGTCAGCATACATCAGGAACCTTGCATCAAGAACATGCGCTCCTATATCGTATAGGTTGGCAGAGTATAAAAAAGGTGCCAAAATTGAGCCTTGTGGCACACCAGATGGTATGGTTACGCAGTTAGACCTTTCTCCGCCCAATGTAACAATTTGAGACCGATTCCTAAGGTATGACTCGAACTATCTGAGCAAGTTACCGCGAATTCCAAGCTCTTGCAGCTTACGCAGAAGGATGTTGTGATCCATGCGGTCGAAGGCTTTTTCGAAATCCGTGTAGATCACGTCAACCTGCCCGCCACCATCCATATCACGGACTACATTTTCGAGAAATACTGCCAAATTGGTATTAGTAGACCGTCTCTTAATAAACCCGTGTTGTTGTTGCGGAATTAATTTAGATATGGTAGGATAAATAAAGTTGTGTATTATTTTCTCCATTAATTTTCCCATAACATTCAGAATTGATATGGGACGATAATTTTCTATGGAGTTTTTGCAGCCTTTTTTATGAATGGGCACAATGTGCGCAGTTTTCCAAATAACTGGACAGAATCCCTGACGAAAACATCTATTGAAAATATAAGTGATTGGTAAAGGGAGCGATTTGGCACATTTAACGAAGAAAAGAGGGGGTATAGTATCACTTCCTGGACCCTTTGACGTATCCAGATTCTCCAGGAGTTTCAGGATCCTCGCACTATCAATGGTCAGGCTGTGCAGTGTGTCGCCGTATGTTTCACAGTCAGTCGAGAAAGGAGTGTAAGTCCCGAGCCTGCTGCTAAATTTTTTATAGAAAAAGTCATTAAAAGCGTTACAAATTTCGGCCTCACTAGTCAATTGAGTATTATCATACGTCATGTGTTTAGGGTAACCACTTTTGTTCTTTTTCCTAGCTTTAACGTACGCCCAATATATATTATTAAATATTTCATTTAGGAGAAGTGTTTATGTTCTCTTGTGATCTGTATAAATAATTCTTATGAAACTTCGTTTGCATCTGTTTTTGTCGATCCCTTAATAAAGAAAAAGTTGCGTAAGGGTCCGTTCACACAGACCGGCTCGGAGAGGAGAGCAGATTCTTATCACGTTGAAAACAGAGTTTTTAGTATTTGTAGTAAGGTTTATTTTTGCATGTGCACTGCTTTTGTCATTAGGAATGCTTGAACGCGCTTGGTGTGAAATAATAAGAGGAGCTGACCGGCTCCGATTAAATGCTCTATCTCGCTCGCGCAGCCGATCGGCTCCGATTGCGTGCTCTTTCTCGCTCGCGCAGCCGATCGGCTCCGATTCCGTGCTCTTTCTCGCTCGCGCAGCCAATCGGCTCCGATTGCGTGCACGCCGCCAAACAAAACTTGGACTGCGTGGAATACTGGTACAGCCTTTGTAGTGTATCCACCCGGCTCCGAGCGCGTCCAACCGGCTGCGAGTGCATCCGACCGGCTCCGAGCGCATCCGACCGGTTGCGAGTGCATCCGACCGGCTGCGAGGGCATCCGACCGGCTCCGAGCGCATCCGCTTTCAGATAGCTTCCAGCCGGTCTATGTGAAATAGTTGGCGGCTCCGCTCCGACCAACTCCAAGCGTATACGATCCGGTCTGTGTGAAAAGAAAAATGCGCGCCGATGCTCTCCGAGCCGGTGTGAATCGTGGGGGTTTTTATATTTTTTCCATTGCTTGTGTGTTTTAGACTTTAAGCGTTTTCAATCCGGAAATTTTGATGTCAAAGATGCACGTCGCTCTGGTCGCCCTATTACGGATAAACAGGATGCCATTTTTGAAAAAGTGGAGCAAGATCGGCATATCAGTAGTTACGACGTAGCTGAAGAACTGGGAATCGACCACAAAACAGTTTTGGCGCACTTGAAAAAAACTGGGTACACAAAAAAGCTCGAAAATAATAAAGTAAAAGTAAAACTAAAAGATCACGTTAAGGCGAAATGGTATCGTGGACACGTAGGTTTCGAGGGGGTGAAGCAGACGCGACAGGTAAGAGGCGCGCGGGGCCCCGCGCTCTGCCGCACTCGGCCGGCAAGCTATAGTCCGACCGCTGTAAGCGCGACCCTCTCTCGTGAACCAAAATACTTCTGCAGAGGGTCGCGCGGTCGGACTATAGCGGCAAGTTGTAGTTTTAGTTAGTACTAGTTGCGCAGTAGGTATTTTAAAAAATGTATTTATTTTCTCAAAGTATATACTGAGGACATAATATGGTGCAATAAATAAATATAAAATCATATTTTAATTAGGTGCATATGTTACTGTGAAAGCCCGAAATGCGGTAAATCTTAGTTCGGGTTTTTACAGTAACACATACTTACACTAGTGTTTTCATTATTATATCTATCTACTTACGAATACTGGCCTACTTATAATAAAATAACTACTTATGAGTTCCTATGACAACCCCATTTAGTTCGCTGTTTGAAAATGAATGGGTACTAGTATTAGAGATAGAATCCAAACCGGTTTCATCAAAAACCGGTTTTACAAAAAACCGGTTCTTACACAGGATATTTTTTTTTATTACTAGCCAAATTTTCATAGGGTGTCCTACCCATGAATATGAACAACTTTCACTATGGGACCAACTCTGAAATCACGAAAAAATCTGCGGTTTCTTACAAAAGTTCAATACAAATACTCGACCAAAATGTATGAATCAGCAGATATTTTTCGTGGTTTCAGAGTTGGTCCCATAGTAAAAGTTGTTCATATTCATGGGTAGAACACCCTGTGAAAATTGGATATTGATAAAAAAAATCTCTGTAGAAATGAAAAAAAAAACAGGTAAGTATAACAGCATTGATATATGACGGAGAAGGTATGGATGCGTCTCGTTATCATCAACCATATTTCAATTACTGTGGATAGTGTTGGTTATTGCGCAATAGAAAAACGGTTTGCAGTTCAAATCAGTTTGTAATTCACGAACAATTTAATTATACACTGTAGGTACACGATACATCCAGATACATAGTAAAATAATTATGTACAGTAACAAAGTAATTGCGAACAAATCGCAGGATCAATTACTGTTCGTTTAGTGACAGAGCCACCCAAATAAAGCGTATTTAGAATACAGGTATGTAATTCCAGCAGCAAGGCTGTGCTTAAGTAAACTGACAGGTTTGGCAGGAGCTAGTGCTCTGTAAGGAGTCGAGTCCGAAGACCAACTGACTGACTGAATGACTGCTGGCACAAACAAGTGCGCTCAGTTATAAAGGGTTTGTCCCAACCGCGCACTCGCCCCACAACAACCCAGTCCGATGACGTACGGAAGTACGTCATCGTGTTTACTTGATAGACAACACTAAAATGTGCTAAATCTAATAAGACTTACATTACAAGTAATCAAATAATACAAGATTAATCTTCGTAAATAAACAATGGTGATTTCACAAAGTAAATCAATTTAAAATCAAAGTAGCATATCATCAATTGTTTTGAACAAAACCATCGGTTACAATAAATTGAAATAAGTTACCAAAATCAATTACTGCGTACACCGAGTACTCAATAAATTATGTTCCGATTTATTAGACAATCATCATCATTTCAGCCGAAAGACGTCCACTGCTGGACATAGGCCTCCCCTAAGCACCTCCACTTCGACTGGTTTTGTGCTTCTCGCATCCAACGAGTTCCTGCGGCCTTCACAAGGTCGTCGGTCCACCTTGTGGGAGGCCTTCCAACGCTACGCCTTCCGGTACGCGGTCGCCACTCCAAAACCTTTCGGCCCCATCGGCCATCTGTTCTGCGAGCAATGTGCCCTGCCCACTGCCACTTAAGTTTGGCAATTTTTCGGGCTATGTCGGTTACCTTGGTCCTCGTGCGGATCTCTTCATTTCTGATTCGATCCCGCAGGAAAACTCCAAGCATAGCCCTCTCCATTGCTCTTTGGGTGACTTTCAGCCTTCTAATAAGGCCCATTGTGAGCGACCACGATTCAGTGCCATATGTCATCACTGGCAACACGCACTGGTCAAAGACTTTCGTCTTGAGACACTGCGGTATGTGGGACGAGAAGATATTGCGTAGCTTCCCGAACGCTGCCCAGCCGAGTCGGATTCGACGATTGACCTCTTTCTCGAAGTTGGACCTACCTAACTGGACAGTTTGTCCTAGGTAAATATACTCGTCCACGACTTCGAGTGTAGCGTCTCCGATCTTCATGAGAGTGGGTGTTACATGGGCATTTGACATGACCTTCGTTTTGTCTATGTTCATTTTCAGACCCACTCTTTCAGAGGCTCTACTGAGGTCATCGAGCATTGTACTGAGGTCCTCCATAGTCTCAGCCATGACTACTATATCGTCGGCAAACCGAAGGTGAGTTATGTACTCGCCATTGATGTTAATGCCAGCTCCTTTCCAGTCCAGAACCTTGAAGACATCCTCCAGAGCAGCGGTGAACAGTTTCGGAGAGATAACATCTCCCTGTCTCACACCTCGCTGCAGAAGGATAGGTTTCGAGGTCTGGTCCTGGAGTCGAACTGACATAGTGGCGTTTTCGTACAGACACTTCAGCACCTCGATGTACCGATAGTCGATCTGGCACCGTTGAAGAGACTGCAGTACAGCCCATGTCTCGATCGAATCAAAGGCTTTCTCGTAGTCCACAAACGCTAAGCAGAGAGGCAGGTTATACTCTTCGGTCTTTTGTATAACCTGTCGCAGCATATGTATGTGGTCTACGGTGCTAAAAGCCTTTACGGAACCCGGCTTGTTCGGGAGGCTGGAAGTCGTCAAACCTGCGCGCAAGACGGTTCGTGATGACTCTCGAAAACAGCTTGTAGACATGGCTCAGAAGTGAGATGGGCCTATAATTCTTAAGAAGAGCATTGTCACCCTTCTTAAAGAAAAGTATCACCACACCTCTGTTCCATGCCTGTGGTGTTTTACCCTCGAGTATGACGGAATCAAACAGTCTCTGAAGGGCCTTAAGAACGGGTTTTCCGCCGGACTTCAGGAGCTCGGCCGTAATTCCGTCATCACCCGGTGCCTTGTTGTTTTTAAGCTGCTTCAGAGCCATCCTAATCTCGTACAGGCTGACGTCCGGGATGTCTTCGGTATAGTGTCGGGTCAATCTAGCTCTTGGGTCGTTTGCCAGATTCGTAATGGGGTTGCTTGTTGACGTGTATAACTGCCCATAGAACCTCTCGACCTCTCTCAACAGCTCAGGTTTGGTGGATACGATCCTGCCATTATCAGTCTTCAGTTTCATAAGCTGGCTCTGCCCAATAGACAGATCTCTAGCAAAAACCTTGTCTATTTTGCTCTATCGCTTCCTCAATACGATCTGTATTGAAGCGGCGAAGGTCGCTTTTCAAAGACTTCTCGCGCCTCTCCTTCATGAGCCGCAAAGTAGGATCAGAGAGCTTCTTTTTCGTATTCGTACGACGGGTCTTGAAGATCTTAGACCCGACCGTATGGAAAGCTTCCACGAACCCATCGTTATATTCGTCCACGGAGCTCCCCAGGCACTCGAAACGATTCTGAAGTTCGAGCTGAAAGCTCTCGGGGTTTTGAACTTGGATCGGCGCTGGGCGGAGCGTAGACCTCATTAGTCGAGAGCTTTCCAGCTTTATATTTAAGTTCAATGTGCCTTTTACCATTCGGTGATCACTTCCGGTTTTCACCGTGTTGATCACAGAGACATCATTGAATATTTGCTTCTTCGTCGACATAATGAAGTCAATCTCATTTTTAGTTGCACCATCCGGGCTCTGCCAGGTCTACTTTCTGTGCTCACGTTTTCTGAAGAAGGAATTCATCATAAAGAGGCCTTCCTTCTCCATAAAACTAGCCAGTAGGTGGCCCCGGTGGTTCCGTCGTCCAACTCCAAATTGCCCCATTCGCAGCTCATCATCGCTTCGTTTACCCAGTTTACCCAATTGTATTGTGCTTGACTGAATTTTCACATCGTGTGCCGCATCATATATATGTTCCCGCTCCGTCAGTATCCAGTGATTTTCCATAGGTGCTTAAATATTGGAAATATTTTTAACAATACAACAAACATAATGTACCTTAAAATTAACCTATTTACTTCAACAACTAACTTCATAGTGGTGGTGCATTTCCGCTACATGCTGCGTAACTTGTAACCTACCTATGAGAATAAAGTCTACCCTCAATGTGCCAAAAGAAATATAAGTAATAAAAAAATACACAAGACGTGTTGAGAATCGGTTTTTACCTGGTACCGGTTTTCTTGAAATCCCAAATCCCATTCCCAATATATCAAAATACCGAAAAAAACGGTTTTTGTAAAAACCGGTTTTCAGTCCTATTCATGACTTCTAACATATGTGCATATTATACGTGTTTTTTTTATATCCCATAACTCTAGGGGGTCATTGTACTTATCATTATGAACAACTTTTACTATGGGACCTAACACGAAATCGCGAAAAAAAATCTGCTGCTCCCTACATTTTGACGAGTTATGCGAATATAAAATAAAATACTTATAACAGATGATTTTTTTTTCGCGATTTTAGGTTTAGTAAAAGTTGTTCAAAAGGATGAGTACATTGACCCCTATTATTATTATTATTTATTATTAGCCATTTCTGTCCCACTGCAGGGCAAAGGCCTCCCTTCCCTCCTTCCACTTATCCCTGACCCCTAGAGTGGGATATAAAAAAAACACGTTGTATGTTCAAATACTTTCTCTAGTACCTACACAACTACACAGGGTCAAAGTAAATTAGCTAGCGAAGCTACGCAGCCGAGACGGATATAATAGTAATAGGTAGGTATGTAAGCGAGCTTACTCAAAAAACTTGGGTGATACTGATTGAAGTTGTACTAGTGCCCCATCAGATGTTTCTGGTAATTGTGGTGGTGTGACGGCTTTACTCATTCCTTGTGAGTCTGCTGGCAACTCCGCAATGTCAGACTCAGTATTGATACGAGTTCTGTAAGAACATAATAAACCATATTATGTATAAATAAAACTGTTGGGGTACATGAAAGTTTTAGACCATAATTATCTTTCTCTATTGGGCCTTTCAAAACGAAAGTTGTGTGCTTATACAATAAATACGAGTTAGTACGTCAATTTCAAATCTCAAAATTGGTATTTTTTGGGATAACAAATAAAAAACTTACCTATTCAGGTTCATCAATTTCATCATTTTTGTGACTAAGGTATCACTTTAGACTTCAATGTTCGCTTGAGTAGTCGGCGACAACGGGCGCAATAAAGTTGTACACGACTGCTCTCCAAGACGCCCTGCGGCCGACTGACGGGACTGCGCGAACGGTGGGAAGTCCGACTTGCGTGCAATATCATTGCACGCTTTTTAATATATTTATTTTTAAAATTCTAAACCCATAATCCCCTAGTATCTTTAATGGTGAACATGTAGACGAAATTTTATTGAAATTGCTTTAATTACAATCGAATAAAACCGTTTTTTCTCATAAAAAATGCAAATTTTGAGGAAACTTTGCGATTTTTTTGTATCGAGCCAAATTATCTCAATCGTGTTTTGGCCCTCATAATTCACTAAAGAAAATCTTCAATTGTAATAATCATAAAAAAAAATACGGCAAATTAGTAGTTTTTGAGGACAAAAATTGATTTTGCGTGCAGCCGAAATGCGTCAAAATCTTCTTTTGGGACCCATTTCGCCTTAAATTAAATTTAAGAAAAATATTTTTTTATTCGCGCCGTTTTCGAAACTCATTTTTTCATCTTCTTTATCTAGGCTGTCGAATAAGTGTAGTTTAGTAGTGTAGTGTAGTAGTGGTGTTTGTAGTGTGGCTCAGTTTTACCGAAGGTAGGTTTTAATATTAATTTAGTTTATTTTTAAAGATTTTACCCGGCATCCATTATGGAAAACAAAAAACTCCCTGACTCTCCTGATCCCTCTGATTACACTCCGATGTTAACAGTTTCCCTTCCCGATGACAATGTGATAAATAATTCAATGGATTTCGAATCTGCAAGTAGGAATAGAATGGCTACTTCTTCTCCGACTACTGTAGCGAACCCTCCAAAATGAACAAAAAAAGAAATGGGAAGACAGTCTTACACGATAAGGGATAATCCGCCATTATTGTACACGCTTCTTTAAAAGTCGGCGAGACTGTTCTACATCCGGTTAAATTTGGAATATTTTGACGCAAAACAACTATAAACAGCAATATTCTCCTGGGTAGTGTCAAACGTCTAGGAAGAAACAAAGTCTCAGTTGAGTTTAAGTCGCACCAGGATGCAAACAGCTTTAACATATGGAACGCACCAGGATGCAGCTTCAACATATTTTAAAATTACTTTGCACATTGTTATGGAAAAGTATCCTATGTTCCATAACAATATGCAAAGTAATTTTAATAAAACTGGAATATCTTTATGTTAAAACATTTTTGTAAACACCATTTGTTTTTGCTATCCTTGCCTACATGAACATTTTGTGGGCTGGATACACTTACTGGATTATACTGGATTGCCCATGGGAAAAACAGGTTTTTTCTAAATGTACTTCATCATCATCAGCCTATAGCAGTCCACTGCTGCCTTTCTTATTGCACGCCATTCAACTCGATTTTCGGCAAATCTCAACCAGCTGCTACCAGCCATCCTGCGAAGGTCGTCGCTCCACCCAGCCTGAGGGCGTCCTACCTTCGTTTACCGATTCGCGGTCTCCCTTCACTCAAGAACACGTCTAGCCCAATGGTCATCGATTCTACGGCTAATATGGCCGGCCCATTGTCACTTCAGCTTGTTCTGTGAGCTATGCTAAATGTACACCTGCTACTTTTAGTGTTTGTCCTTGAGCCTTTTTTATTGTTATTACAAATGCTGCTTTTAGAGCATGCGCGGTCCGAGGTGGGGGGGGGGGGGGTGTCTTGGGGGTCATGACCCCCCCCCAAAATCATTCAAGCTGTCGAGAGTCTGAATGATTTACTTGCATTATTAACTTAAAACTGTACTTGAGCCACGAAAACCCCGATTGGCATATTCAAAAACATTAAGAACATCGGCAGACATGGGGACTGGGGGCAAAAACTTAAAACTATGAAATGACAGTGGATTTTTTAACGCGTTTAAAAAAAAATCCTTTAAAAAGCCTGTTGCTTATAAAAATATAGAATCTAGGACTCAAGAGCGAGCGAAAGCAAACTCGGGATATTGGGCACCTCGCTCGTACGTAAGGTTGAAAGGTTTAGGTAAGGCCAGATTCCAAAACCTAAACTGCTGTAAAACGAGTTAAAAGCTTTTCGTCATAATTCGATAAAGTTCTCTTTTTGTATGATGGGTAAAAGAAAACAGAGACTATTCAAGGTGGGGTGCTAAAATTTTCAGGCTCGCTTCGCTCGTTCTTGCAATTTACATTGGTTCTTGAGCTTTTCTTCAAAAGTCGACAAAGCAAGTAATTCCTAGTCCTTTTGGAATGATCGAAAGAAAATCGAACCTATCTAAGTGTGCAAATTTTTCGAGCTCGCTTCGCTCGCTCTTGCAATTTAGATTTTGATAGCTACTTGAGCTTGCCTGCATAAGTCGACAATGTAACCCCTATATCTACTTGAAAATATAAAACAAAACCTAATCAAACAGAGGCGGGTTGTTAAAATTTTCGAGCACGCTTCGCTCGCTCTCCCCACCCTGCACAATCTACCGTTCTAATACATACGACCAATTTGGCAACATTTAAGTAACACATCCCCCTATGTAAAAGCTGCGTCCCTGAATAGCATAAGTAATGTGGAGCTGGAGTTGTACATGAACCTTAACATATCATCACGCCTTTAATCCCCAAAGGGTTGAGCAGGGGTTACCTTCATATAGTACTTAAACCCACATTTCGCCAGTTATTAAGTGAAATATCATAGAGGGCGAGCCTACTGCCGCCACCCGGGCACAAATCCAGACTCCAGGCGGCTTCTGAGAAGTTTCTGATGGAAAAACCCTTTTAACACTTTACTCGACCTAGGAATTGAACCCAGCTAGGACCTCATGCTCAGTAGTAACGCTTGCGACCACTAGACCAACGAGGAGATGTACCTCCCTTAAAATATTCCTTGGCACCCTTCATGACCCCCCCCAAAATCTTGGGCTGCGACCGCGCCTGTTTCAGAGGGATTTATTGGAATACGGGGAACCAAAACATTTTCTCCTTTTGCTATTTCTGACATAATTATTGCTTTTACAATATTCCGCCCCAGCACCCTAAATTGCTAATCCATTGCTTCATAAGTTCGAAAAATGTTTCTGCTCAACACGTAAATAACGCAATGAATGTTGTTGAACTGTCAAAATGAAACCGATTCCGATTGATAATGTGTTACGCAATTGCCCCGCTGCTGGTGAGTAATTTGTGACGTGTGCCAAGACAACTTTTGAGATAGTGAAGGCAATTGACACTTGTCAACTGCGATCAACGGAAGTTGGATTAAATACTCGATAGAGTAGAGGATTTAGAAAACACTCGAGTCTCGACCGAGAAGACCTTCGGCCTCGTACTAACAAAATCCGATCGATCGAACAGGGTCTACTCTCTAAGCACGAAGTCCGTCGTTTCGGCCTTCGTTACGGGCGTTTCCTACTCCCTATGACCTACGGACAGATGATTCGTTCGGGGCCCGAGCGAAGAATGAATGACAACGCGATTTGACTGTTGTCCCAACTCCCGATGTGTTTTTGCCCGTCCGAACAGTTGAACATCTATGCTATGGAGATCACTTGGCTAAACAACTAACCAGCTACACTGAAAGGTTGAGACACTATAATATGGAAACACTAGCTAGTCGTAGAGCGAAACTAGGCTTCTTTATCCTGCACAAGATAATGAATGGATCGATAGACTGCAGTGAACTTTTGTGCTCATTAGGAATTCAAATTCCAACTCGGATTCCCAGGTCTAAAAATTATAATTTATTCAACATCCCAGGCTCCAAAACAAATCCATCTTCTATTTTTACCCTCTTGAGAGATCATTTTAGAAAAACGATGAAATACGTAATTCATTATTTGTTATTAAAAGCATAAACTTAAATTTTCATATCCCTAACTTAAGAAATAACAGTTTACCCATACAAACTTTCATATCCTATATCCCCCCCCCCCCCCCCTTTAGGAATATTTTTGAGACAAAAAGTAGCCTATGTCCTTCCCCGGGATGCAATCTATCTCTCTGCCAAATTTTATCGAAATCCGTTCAGTGGTTTAGGCGTGAAAAGGTAATATACAGACAGACAGACAGAATTACTTTCGAATTTATAATATTAGTATGGATGGATATTAGCATGGATGATTACAGCCCCCTTATTCACAAACACTCGATATGCTTCCGTATCGTATCGAACATTAATCATTGTTATCGTAGGAGTCTTCTCAATGCTGTTCACAAGTCAAAAACCCGAAAATTTTGTCAGTTTAATCAAATAGACGCCCGCTATTCTTCCAACAGCTATTTGCTGTTGAGGGGAAGTCAAATCAGGTTATCGAAATGTCAGGTTTTCGATACGATAGCCTGTCGTATGGTTGTGAATCAGGGCTCAGGTTTACAAATGAATCAAGTCGTTCAAATCAGATCAGAAAATAATCTGAGCGCGGTCACAGTCGGATTGCATATAAAAGAAAGAGAAGCGCGATGACACTACCCTGGTACTTAATTTATTGCAAAATATGAAGCAATTACATATTTATGAAAAATCTATTGTTTGGACCAAAAAATGAAAACACTAGAGTTTTAGTATGTTGCTTGTAGAATAATCTGACAAAAAATCATAATGATTGTATGTATATTAGTAGATATGGTTTTTATTGTAATAAAAATTTAAAAAACCCCCGACTCAAACAAAAACCTCTAAAAACTAAAATAACAATTTATATATTAGCCCTTTAATATAAGTTGCAGGAAATATTTTGATCCAAGCGTTCTCACTTCGGAGGACGGCTAATGAAAATTGGAAGTTAACAGCAGTTATGTTTTCTACAATAGCTACATTCATTATTGCTGGGTTTAAGTCTCATCTGTTTGGCGTTTTCATTAGCCATCCCCCGACGTGAGGACGCTTGGATCAAAATATTTCCTGCAACTTATAACTTAAAGGGCTAATATCACACTAATATTATAAAGGCGAAAGTTTGTGAGTGTGTGTGTGTGTGTGTGTGTGTGTGTGTTTATATGTTTGTTACCTCTTCACGCCTAAACCACTGAACCGATTTAGATGAAATTTGGTATAGAGATAGTTTGAGTCCCGGAAAAGGACATAGGATAGTTTTTATCCCGATATTGCCACGGGATCGAGTCTTATGCGGGTGAAACCGCGGGGCGCAGCTAGTATATTATTATTTTAGTTTTTAGAGGTTTTTGTTTGAGTCGGGGGTTTTTTAAAGAACAATGGGTAATTTTGTATGGAACCCGTACCCACTTTGTAGCATTTTAGACTAGGTGTAATTTAGAAGAGGCCTAATTGAGTAACTCGAAAATAAGTGAACGAATGAATGAATGAATGAAAGACCGAAGTTATGATAACTTCTTTGTAACATTTTTAATTGCCAATAATCGCACTTTTTCTGCTTTTTGGACTAAATAAATAGGTAACCAGTAATTTTTTCTGTCTTTAGAGAGCGATATAGCTTCCTATCGTTGGTTTTTGGTACAGAAAAAATATTAAATAAGAACTATCAATCTTAAATAGCACAGTTTTATTAAATTGTATTGTTACTTTCAATGATTATATCATCCCAGGCACTTGCTGGACCCACGAAGTTATCTAGGTGCCTGCCAACACCTAAGTACCATATTATGCTAATAGTATGGGCACAAGCACCTAGAGTTCTCATACCCGTCATGCAGGAGCAATAATACGCTTCGATGGCTTCTCTGCCCTGGACATTAACATTGATTAAAATATATGTGTAATATATTTTATTAGACACGTGCCTCGATAATATGCGGCCTCTAATTAACGAACAGTTTTCGGTTACTAGTCCATGCTGCGACATACTAGGGCTACGGCTCGAAGATACCTCAATATTATATATACCATCTCCACCTCGCAAATGCTCGGCAACATATGATCTAGCGAGCTTTAAATGGTATGTGCCCAAACTGAGTAGACTGACGTCTTCTTCTGTCAATTGTGGAAATGGTATTGACGTAGCCGTCATTGTTGTGAACACCGCCCGCTGTCTGTTCATATGTTCTGCGACTACATAATTGCCCAGTCTGTTGGGTTCACTTCTTCTTTGCGCTATTATATTGATAAAAGCGTGGGCATGCTCATTATCTGTCAGACGCTGCCTAAATGCATTTATAAGGGCTCCCGCAATACGGAAGTCTTCAAATAAGTGAGGGAGTGTTTTATTGATAACTGTATGCCTAAATATTTTGTAGTCCCTTTTGAACCATCCGTTTATTACTTCAATGACCCAACGCACTATGGTGATTTCTCGAGATTTATTGGCTTGAATATGTGTAAGCTGTGTGGCATGCCTATCTTTACTTGGTGGCATATGAGCAACATAGCCAGCACTTTCTATATCTGGTATAGAGTCTCTAAAACCTCGATCTAATATAAAAACGTCATCTGTTTGTAACGTTATATGCACTGGGGACGTTTGATCATTCATAATCTCAGTCATGATTTGGGCATCAGTCTTTGTTGCAGCGTATGGTCCACATATATCTATAATATAGCCATCTGGGCAAGTAATCACAAAGGGTTTTAACAAGTTTTTGTACTTGTGTAAGCTGTAAGACTTTTTTTGAAATAAAAAGTTTTTACTTTTCTGTACGTATATATACGAACCATCACAAATAGCTATAGCCACTGGGTTTATAGGGTTGGAATATATTGATGATGGCACTGCAAGGCTGTGAGCTATAATTTCATCCCGACTTATATGATTGAAACCCAAATGGCGAACAACAAAGTCTTGGGTCAAGCAGTTTCTAGCAGTTTTAAGCAAAATACCGATCGTTTTACGAGATACACCTATTTGGGAGGCTATACGTGTATTTGGTTCACCAGACCGTTGTTTTAATAAATATATTCCTAGTGCAGTTTTTGGTCTTCTACATTGATTTGAAAGAGACGGTGTTTCATTCAAAAGGATTTCGAATTGTTGGTGTGTTAAGCCAGTTAGGTAATATAGATCCTCTGGTAAAATGTTGTTTACATTGTCAAAATCAATATTAGTCTTATGTTTATATGCATCTCGTAACGTATCAATCATATCTTTGAGATGGTCTGGTGTGAATATTGTCTCTCCATTATCATACAGGGAGCTCCAATCTTCTGTGTTGATGTGATGTGTACAAACGCGTGCATGTTCAGGAACGTACACGCTATGATTAACCAACAAGAATACTTTTATAAACCTGGACACTCTGTGAAGTTCTTGATTGATGCACCCATGAAATAAACAGTGACGCGCCGTATTTGCAACCCTTCTATAAGTTGGAACAGACGTTGGGTGCTCTGGGTTTGCAAGTTCCTGGTTTTGTTCTTGTTCGAACCTAGCTTGCTGTCGTCTTCCAGCTACCCAACAACGATGACACATAGCCTGATGTTGATTGAGGGCCATCTAAAAGAAAAACCAAATCCTCAAGTTACACTAAAACAATAAATAACTTAATAAAGAGTGAACAAAAAGACACCGTGTACTCGATGATCAAAAGCTATTGTTATACTAACCTCATTTATGTTAATCCGTGCCATCACATACTCTGTGAAGCCTGGATTGTCTTCCAAATAGGTTCGCGTCAGTATATGCCGGTTTCGGTCACGAATTACTGATCTTGTACATGTAACACACTGTATACGGCGTTCACCTTCCATTTTTTTGAAGCAGATGAGTAATAATAATAATCCAATCGTTAAGTAATACACTGAAGTCCGTTGTGAAAGCCGAGGTTGTAAATAAAAGTAAGAATAAAATAAACTAAGATCTCGCTTTGTTAAATATAGAGTATCTATTCACATATTATAACACCTGGACAACTGTCAATATAATTTTTGACATTGACGTTTCTAATTGTATATCCGCTCTCTCACCTTTTTGCTCTCCGTGTGTTTGTAATGTGCCATTATATTACCATTTATTTATATTTCGATAATCATACGATTTCATGCAAGATATTGTGAATAATATATTGAGGAATCATTGTGTGATCAAGCTGGACTTATTATTTATAAACGCCGAAACCCTTCCACAGGAAAAGCGCCCTCGAACACGCTCAAAATCAGTTCCTAACAGGTACTAACTACTGACGACACACCGACGCTAGCACAAAATAGTTCGAACTACCCACCTAATGGATAAAATAAAAAAAAATTGAACGTGTGTGGGTCGATTTTACTAAGGATTTTCGGTATTTTCAACATCGAATATCTTTTTTCCTACATAAGTTACAAAGTTGCTCCCATACAAAAAATATCTACGTTTTCAAAGACCTTTCGAATGGTACCAATTTCAACTTGCTACAAACTGGGTACGTTCAGACCCATGTTCTTTTTAATTTAAGAAAAATAAGGTCTAATATCCTTATTAGACCTTATTTAACAGTAATAATAGAGGTTGAAGCCGCGTGAATCGGGTGTCGCCAATCGGCGGATGTGGTGCCGACTAATTCACCTTTCAAACAAAAAAAAAACAAAATCAAAATCGGTTCATCCGTTCGGGAGCTACGATGTAACAGACAGACACACACACACACACACCCCCACACAGACACGTCAAACTTATAACACCCCGTCGTTTTAGCGTCGGGGGTTATCTATATAAATAAAAATGAATCGCCGAAATATATGTACGCGTATAACTTCCGAACGACTGCAAAAAATTCAATAATTATTTTTTGTTGCGTTCAGTGTTGCCAGGACAAGGTTTGTATGAAAGGAAATTTCGGAAATTCTAAAAACAAATTGCACTCGTGCGAAGCTGGGGCGGACCGCTAGTTTAACATAATAGTCATTAAAAATAAAATCAACACCAGTTAAGGCAAAATTTACTCCTCTTCTAAGTTTATCAGTTCTTGAATATTACTATTAGTGCTATCTTCATCCTTGGCATTTAATCTCATCAACATAATATCCTCAGTAGAAATAAAATCAGTAGGTACAATTCTCACTTTTGCTATGTACAGACGCCAGCACATCAACCTACTACAATCTGTCAAATTTCTTTAATAGATTTTCAACTTTATCACTAAAGCATAAGGTTCAAAGTTGATTGGGAAAATGTGACAGTCTTGGTAAGGTTCACTTTACTAAATATTAGTTCGAAGTCGTGTGGAAGTACTAAACAATCTAGGACAAATTTTTATTCGGGAGCAAACTTTAAATTATAGTATTTTAGCGTACTATACTTAGATGTGGATAGTATATAGTACAAAGGGCGAAATTATAGTATAAATACTATAATTATAGTACAAAATCCAACCCTGCCGGACACTCGATACAACGCTCGCAAAATAATTACCTACTACCACTACATTGACAAAATGACGTTTGTATAAGTACGTGTAAATGTGTGCGTGAAATCTAGTAGGGGCTAGGGCTGGCTGGCAGTACTCGGCAGTAGTCTCGGTAGTAGTTTTCAAGTCGAAGAACGAATTGAACGTGAAAGAAAGAGACATAACTAAGACAATAAAGAGAGAGAGCAATAATTTAATAGTTGGTAGGTATGTTAATATTACGGAAGTTTTAATTGTTCTAAAACGAAGAAAACTTGGAAAATAAATGAATAAGTAGGTAATAGAGAAAATTATGAAAATAAATTATCACAACACTGGCTTAACTTATTTGTCTGTAATATATTAGCTTTTATTTTTTATGGGTTTAAAGGATATTTGAGTTGCTGTTCCTTACCTTCTTTCATGTTTCGGGAACCGAAAGAAACTCCTGTCTTTATCGTTCCTCGATGAGCATCCAAATAATGCACAATATACAACCATAGTGATTAACACAAAATATAAAACTTTAAAAAAATAATGTATTCGTGTCAGCAGTAGGTAGGTACAGCGCTGCGGTTCTTGTGTTTGCGAGCGCCCTTGTTAAAGAGTCGGCGACGGTAACCTCGAAGTGCGGGGTGAGGTGCGGCAACTGATGTTAGTGCGGGGAAGGGAGTGACCTTTCTGTACGTAGTACTTTAAGTATTCTGTGCCGACGAGCCATAAAACGGCGGTTTTACTCGCCCGTCGATCATGGCCTTTATACAAGGCTTGCATGAGTTGCGCTAAAGAGGCGCACCAAACCATTGCCGTGACTGCACGCGCGCAGCTCGCAAACGGCTTGCGAGCTGCACATTCGCCAGGTGTGTACGCACCCTAAGCCAATTTATATTTCTGTCTGCTGATTCTTAATTATAAATGTATGTGATTGCTACCCTTATCAATCACTGTAAATTGAGCCGCAATGAGGTTCATGGATATATCGTCTTGCGCTGCGCAAACGTATCCCACCTACCTGCCGGATTGGGGCGGATATGACGCTGCGGGGCTTATAGCGCTTCACCGTACCGGAACCGGACACGCCTATCTCAATTTATGGCTTAGATAAAGGTAAGTATGCTTAATATCAATTTAATTTTAAGCTATTGCATAGCTTTTATCGCGGGCTTTGAGCGCGGCGACCGAATCAAGAAATTCCGTAACGAAAATAAACCTAACACCCCCCACTCCGACCGGCACAGCGGTTGAAAGCCGTGCATCGTTAACGTCGTTTCAGTTCGGCAGACTTCGGCACGGTGTTTGTGTGCGTGCGACTAGACGTATGCGTGTAGACTAAATAAATAAAATAATTGATTGATTAATTGATTGCATAAATATTATAATTGCATAAGTTGATAAAAAATGCTATGCAATAGCTTTACCGCGGCAGCCCCCGAGTGCCACACGTATTTGTTTAAATAAAATTGTCCTAATTTGTCATAGCGGTAATCTAATCTCACAGGATTTCTGAAACTTCTGGCTTGTAACATAAAGTTACATTGCTGTAGGTAATATAGGTATCTCGCTAGACTCAGCATGTAAAATATCATAGGAGTAGCTGATCTAGACCTTACCGGCAACATTATTTATTTTCATTAACTCAATGTTAGGCGTTACATAAAAAGAAGTCTTACCTACATAGGTACTTACCAACTTAGCATGACGGTGTTCTACAACAACTACGCGACCTGCTGCACTTGTAAAGCATATAAACCAGAAAGGCTACTATCAGTACGACAGCAACAAGCCCAACTTGAACTTTGGTGTCGGAGAGCATGTAGCACTGTTCGGTGGAGCGGCCTTTTCCTTTTCCAAAGCTTCTTTTCATGGCCGATGCACTTTTTGACATCTTCGTGGATGATCTTTTCTTATCTATTTGATCCATTTTTTATTATTCGTTTAATTATCCATTATACGAAACCATTCTTACTGAAATTTTGTACTCAGGTAGACTATTTTTTTCTTAGCTACATGTTTTGGAAATTTTTTGTTTATACTTTATTGTAGGGACTGGAACTACTGGAGTTTTGACATAAGGACTTCAGTTCACTTCTGTAGTTTACATAGAAAGCTTCAGTCTTTCTGACAACACATTGACAATTTGTTAGCTAAAGAAAGCTGTGAAAGAAAGATAATAAAAGATTGTTAGTCCTACCAAAAAGGTACGAATATTCGGGGGCACCGAACCAGAGGTGGAGAGCGTCTCTGTGATCCCCCAAAATATAAGAGGGTTATGTGTTTGATGTATGTATGAATGTCCGTTTCTTTGTTCCCTCGTAACTTCTAAACGAATGAACGGATTTGGATAAATTATACGTCTTTAGATTTGTCTTGGTAGCGCGAGTGTCACTGGCACATTAAAATAAAAAAAAAAACAAAGTAAAATGGCTGATTTGGGGTGCCATATTGTGGAGTTCGAATATTTTTTTTCTTCTGATACCACAGAGTAAAAAAAAAAATGAAGGGTTTTAAAGGCGATTACAAAAATATATACAACATCTATATACCTACATAAAATTCAAAGTCCTGACTGACTGACTGATATATCAACGCACAGCCTAAACCGGTGGTCCTAGAGACATGAAATTTGGAGGGTGTGTTCTTTGTGAAGAGTAGGTATCCACTAAGAAAGGGTTTTTCGAAATTCCACCCCTAAGAGGGTGAATGGGGGGAGGGTGAAATTTCACGCGGAGGAAGTCGCGGGCAGAAGCTAGTTATGGATAAAAGTACTTAATTCGAAGTGACAAATCGTAAAAAGCACGTATCAAGAACAAGTAGGTATATAAAAAGGGAGGGGAAATAATAAAAGGACATCAAAAAATTCGTCCGCATCGTTGTCATTGCCACGTTGTATGGCAATGCTAATTCTTTAGCCAAAAAATAGGCCAGCCCTCTGGTCACGTAATGAGTCGACCAACCGCTTGGCGATGTCTCGAAATACTAAGTGGGCACGCGGGCCCCATGGCCCTTTTTTTTTTGAGCGTGGGAAGCGGAACGGAGTCTCAGACTGTTACTGACTAAAATCCACCCGTGTTCCTTCCTTAGCCCTTTATGTTCCGGGGTGGCGGTAACCCTTTCGGACAATCCCGCTAACCCGACAGGCTTCGGCCCTCACGGGCCCCTTCCCTTGTGCTGACATCTCTTTGAGGCGCGCGTGGAACACATACGCGCCGTCCGGCACGGGCCTGGTCCTGATCGGACGGTGAGCTACCTATTACTCTTCGTCCGCAGGCCCGCGCCGTAGCCGGGAGTCTTCACGCGGCTCCCGACGCTCGGAGCGTCTCCCGCGGCGGCTGGGACGTCAGGCTCTCTCCCTCAACCATCCCGTCACCTCCGTCGCTAGCATAACTGCTTCGCAGACGCGGAAGTGACTGTCTCCCGCTCCGGACAATGGCTTGAACCAGGGCCGGACGCGAGAGGTCGCCGCCGCTGCCGATCGCCTCTACGAGGACACGGCGGTGCTCCGCCCAAGCGGGGCAGACCTCCACCGTGTCCTCTGGGTGATCCTCGCAATGGTGACACCCGGGAGTCTCCTCCCGCATGATGATGTGCAGGAACCTCCCGAAACATCCGTGTCCGGTGAGGACCTGCGTCAGGCGGTAGGTGAGAACGCCGTGACGCCTCTCTAGCCACTCCTCAAAGAGGGGTTTTATCGCCACTATCGTGGCGTGCCCTGCGCTGGGTTGCGAAAGTCGTTCTTTCCATGCCACCATGAGATCGCGCCGGAAGTCCGTTGAATCCGCTCCGCCGCGATTTGCCGCGGAAGCGGAGTTTTCCCCCGGCGTAGTGCTTCCACGCGCCACTCATACAGGTGCACAAGGATTATCGCCTCCAGCCCCCTTATTCACAAACACTCGATATGCTTCCGTATCGTATCGAACATTAATCATTGTTATCGTAGGAGTCTTCTCAATGCTGTTCACAAGTCCAAAACCCGAAAATTTTGTCAGTTTTTAAATCAAATAGACTGTTGAAAGAATAGCGGGCGCTATTCTTTCAACAGCTATTTGCTGTTGAGGGAAAGTCAAATCAGGTTATCGAAATGTCAGGTTTTCGATACGATAGGCTGTCGTATGGTTGTGAATCAGGGCTCAGATCCCATGGCGGCAGTCCGGCAAGGAGGCTTGCCGCCTCGCCCGAGATCGTGCGGTACCCCCGGATCAGCCTTACGGCTACCACCTTTTGGGGCGCGTTCAAATAGTGGGCGGCTCGCCGCCGCAGTGAACGCGCCCACACCAGGCCCCATATAGGGCCATGGACCGCACGACCCCCGCGTAAAGCCTCCGGCAGGAGGCGTTTGGCTCCGTCAGGTTGGGCAAGAGCCGCTTGAAGGCGGGCCCCGCCCGTTCCAGTTTGGGAGCCAAACGTCGGAAGTGTTCGACAAAGTTCCACCGGCTGTCGAGGAAGAAACCCAGGTATTTGACTGATTATTAACTGCATTATCTTACTCTGAAAACTAACCTTTACCGGTATCTGCGGTAAAACCTAGAATTCACCGCCTGAATGCCGGTAAAAGTTTGAACTTAAAGATTATTATAGAACAATTCGGACTTTTACCGGTGAGACTTGGTCAATCTTAGGATTTACCGGTAATCCTTTTTTTTATTTTTTTTTTCGTAGTTCAAGCTTTTACAGTAACATCTATAAAACAAGAAATAAAATGACACACGGCGGTGAATTTCGACATCACGGCGCTGCACTGGCGCGCGGCGGCGTGATGTGCGTGTACTAGGCGCACAGACACACTACAGATAATGGATAATGACCCTCGTAGTGCGGTGACATGTTTGTTATGATTTAAATTTAATAAACTATCGAAATAAAAAAATATTAAGCATTTTCAAAGTTACTGTTTTTGAGCTGAAATTTTGTACAGAGATTCTAGACCAGATACACTCTTCAACCCGTTTGTATTGATATACCCTTTCTGTAACACCCTGTATAATGAAATGTGTGAATCTAGGAAAATATTTAAAGCTAAATTAAAGTACTGTCAAGACAATGAAACTCAGATAAAAATGGATATTATTGCGGAACATCATGCGAATAAAAGTTTTGGTGACTTTTGGAAAAACACACATAAACTGAATCCAAGGTCGGGCTCTCCGGTGAGTGTGGGTGGCGCGCATGGACCACGGGACATAGCCTGCGCCTTTCAGCGTCATTTTAAGGTGGTGCCACCGCTCGGGTCCGCGACTCAGATGCTCGATGCTGAGGGTCGTCCTGGGGATTTGAATGTCAGATTCTCCGCCAAGGATGTGGCTAGTGTTATAAACAAGATGGTGAGAGGCAAGTCCCCCGGTCACGACAGTATTAGTATCGAGCATTTGAAGTACGCGGGCGTGCACCTTCCAAGAGTCCTCGCATTATTTTTCAACTTGTGTGTGAGTTATAGTTATTTGCCCGATAACTTGATGCACACGGTTGTAGTGCCAGTTGTTAAGGATAAGACAGGTGACTCCTCAGACCTTGCTAATTACCGACCGATCTCGCTTGCGACTGTCATAGCTAAGGTGCTGGACAGTTTGCTTGACCGACAGTTGGAGAAGCACCTCCAATTGCATGACGCTCAGTTTGGTTTTAGATCCGGTTTGTCAACTGAGAGTGCTATCCTCTGTCTCAAGCAAACTGTTCAGTACTACACAGACAGAAGCACACCAGTCTATGCATGCTATTTAGATCTGTCAAAAGCTTTTGATCTGGTGTGTTATGACAAGCTGTGGCAGAAGCTAAAATGTGAAACGGATGTGCCACATGAGATAATATCTTTATTCAGGTACTGGTACGATAATCAGCAGAATAGTGTCAGATGGGCAGGTGCGCTGTCGGACGTGTACAGGTTGGATTGCGGAGTGAGGCAAGGGGGTTTATCCTCGCCTCGCCTCTTTAACCTGTATATGAACCGGCTGATCGGTGAGCTCAGCAGCACTAATATTGGGTGTTCTATAGATGGGGTCAGTATGAACAACATCAGTTACGCGGATGATATGGTGTTGCTGAGCCCATCGATCGGTGGGTTACGTAAACTTCTGCGCTTATGTGAGTCATATGCGGGGGCCCATGGGCTCAGGTACAATGCCAAGAAGAGTGAACTTATGATTTTTAAAGCCGGTACCAAATGCTACTCATCTGTACCTCCAGTCACTCTTTGCGGCATTCCTTTAAACAGGGTGAAGCAATTCAAGTATCTGGGCCACTGGGTCTCCGACGACCTCTGTGACAATCTTGACATTGAGAGGGAGCGCAGGGCGCTGTCTGTCCGGTGTAATATGTTGGCTCGCAGGTTTGCGCGATGTACTAGACCAGTAAAGGTGACTTTAAAGCATATTGTCAGTCGTTTTACACGTGCAGCCTGTGGACCAACTTTACGCAGCGGGCGTACAGCGCACTGCGCGTACAGTACAACAATGCTTTCAGGATGCTGTTTGGGTTTCCGCGGGGTTGTAGTGCCTCGACTATGTTTGCTGAGGCGCGGACTGATGACTTTTTCGCGATCATAAGAAAACGGAGCGCTTCGCTACTAAGTCGCCTACAAAACAGCTCGAACAGCGGCCTGAAAGTATTGTCCGAGCGGTGGGATCTACCCCTGTTGCAGAGGTGGATGCAACTTCATAGTAGCACATCCCCTCGTATTATGTAATATTATGTGTTTGTATTTATTTTTGTTATGTGATTTGAATGACATGATTGTGTATGTATTTTAATTTTTATTATTATTATTTGAATGACATGTGTATATATTTTAATTTTATTTTATTGTTTTGATTGACATTTGTATGTATTTTAAATTTTATTTGATGTTGAATGACATGTGTGTGTATTTTTATTTTAATTTTGTTTGATTTAAATGTCCGAGTGTTATTTTATTGTGTACATATGTGTGATTATTATATCTATTTTTATGTTTTTAATCTAATGTAATAATGGAATGGACTTTGTCTGAAAAATAAATGAAAAAAAAAATGAATTATATATACTTTTTTTATGTATGATCACGCATAACTTTTTACAGAGCAGTCCGATTTTGATAATTCTTTTTTGATTGGAAAGTATACAGGGTGAATTTTCCAAGTGGGCGTGGATGGCCAAATTCTAAACTATGAGGAATAGCGAAAAGTACGCAAAGGAGTCGCGGGCTCGATTTTGATGAAAACTAAAACTGCATCATTGGATTTTTGAAAAATCAATATTTCTAGCCAGGAATCGAACCTGTTGATTTTGAAAAAAAAAACACACTCTGTATTATTACACCATTCGATAGTGTCGCTAATAAGGATCGAATTCTGGGAAGTAATGACATACGGCAAACTAAAGGAAAGAGCTCATTTCTAACAAAATAACATTTTTCTTATGTTACCTACCTCATCATCATTTGCCAGAAAAATTTTGCTGGCCAGAAAAATTAATTTTTCAAAAATCTAATGATGCAGTTTTAGTTTTCATCAAAATCGAGCCCGCGACTCCTTTCCGTACTTTTCGCTAGTCCTCATAGTTACCTACGGATTTGGCCATCCACGCCCACTTGAAAAATTCACCCTGTATACTCCGAAGTTGGTCCCATAAAAATTTGGAAAAAAAAATCCAACCCTAAGGGTAGGAAAACAGGGGATGATTGATTGTTCACTCACTAATTGTAATGTATGACCACGCATAACTTTTTACAGGGTAGTCCGATTTTGATAATTCTTTTTTTATTGGATAGGACATACCTCGAAGTTGGTCCCATGTAAATTTGGAAAAAAAAATCCTAACCTAAGGGTGGGAAAATAGGGGTGATTTATTGTTCATTCACAGATTTTAATGCTGAGCTGTGTATTACAATTCTGTGCCTCCTGTGATAAGTGATACAAGTCAAAAAACGTCATTTTACAGGACAGCAAAAACAAAATCCCTAAAACAGCCAAAATCCCTATAGTTGTATCACTTTGCACAAAATTATCTCCGAAACTATAGCAGATAGAAGAACGTGAGTTATACCAAAAAAGACGTATTTTTTTTTTTGATAATGCTCATGTGAAAATCACAAAAAGGGTACAACTCGAGTTATATCACTTATCACAGGAGGCACAGAATTTAAATAAAAGGCCTATCTATGTTGGTATATAAAGCCTGTTGTTATAAGTATTTTATTATACAAAAATTAATAGTTAAAGTAGGATTATATAACAGTTAATATCTAAAGTAAGGTAGATTTTAGTAAATTATAGCCTCAAAAAATTATAAGTAAAATAAAAACTTTTTAACAAAAAAATTAAACCTCCGAAAAAACTGAAAAGCAAAAATTAAAAACCTTTTTTATTTTACCTTAATAAATAAGTTCTTAAACTAATGCAAGTATACCTAAGAAATTTTGAGTCGGCGCCAAACAATCAATGAACAAAGATCACAAAATTACCTTAAATTTAAAGAAATAACCATATCAAATTAATAATGCAACGTGAAATCTCCAGCGATAAATATTAACATTCCAAACAAAAAATGCGCTCTCCGCACGACCACTCGCAACGATATTAAGTTGCTTGTTTGGCGCCGACTCAAAATTTCTTACACATTACTGCAGTGGCCAGCAAAAGAAGCATTGATGGACGAACGTGTAAATGTGGGCCGAGGCGAAGGCGAGGCACACATACGTAAGTCCATCAATGCCTAGTTGTGGCCAAGGCTTGTATAGTACTTTTCTCAAATAATGCGCGGAAATTAAAACTAAGTAGGTAGTACCTAGGCAGAACTTTTTTGTGAAATACAATTACCTACTTTTCGAAATCAATGACGAACAACAATAATTTTTCCCGAGTTAGGCTGGCCGCATGCGTCCGGTTTCATTTCAGGTTCGGAGACCCTGAATGCACACATTTCATACAAAATCTTCTTTTTAGAGCACACGTTCTTATATTATTTTCCGTTCGGACCCTGACGGAAAATATAAGAACGTGTGAGCTAAAGAGAAAATTTTGTATGAAATGCGTGCATTCAGGGTCTCCGATGAATTCCTGACGAAAACCGGAGGTATGCGGCCATCCTTAAAGTGTTCATTTGTTTTTTTTTTCAATATTCAGCTTTCTATTTGCAAGCCAGTTCGAAATTTAAATAAAACCTTTGATAAGTTACCTCCTTGGTTGCCATGTTTCGGAGTAAAAGATCGTTCCATCTTTAAATAACACGACAGATATGAGTTTACTATGTAATTTATTTGGCCGCTAAACACGACAATATGGATTTTCATACAACTTTTGCCGGCCGCTACTCGCATGTATTTGGCTAGTACAGCAATTTCGATTTACCTCGAAGAAGGTTGTCAAAATAATGCTCAAATTTCCAAGCATGTTTGAGAAGAAGTTTATTTTAACTAGCCAAAAAAAAATTTAAGAAATAAGTAGGTAAGGTAATGGAACCAGTCTTGGACAGTGTACCAATAATGGACATATTCAAACCCAGATGCTAAAATTAACCAAACCCTAACTTTTATTTTACCATGGCAAGATTTTTTATGAACTTTATGGATATCCGGACAAGATTTTTTCATTTTGACATTTGATAGCCATATTGTTTCGATATTATCTACGGTCACGTGAGTGCAACTAAAAACCAATTTAAAAAAAAATCGTTTTATTAGAAGAATCGTAACGCAGGTACCCTTACTATATTGACATTTTCAAAACTTTACATTATATTGTGAATGTTTTTTGATTTATTTAATGATTTATTATTAATCTGAGGAGCATGTTTGCACAAAACCTCATCGTCAGTTCTCAAATAAGTATTTTTTTTTTAAAGTGTTTATGACTGGAAACTTAAATGTGTCTTTACCCAATCATGGACAGCACTGTCCAACATTGGATTTTTGTGTTTCTCATATGTTTAGTTTTTATCTGGTTGTGTAAAGGGAGACTAGTCTTTTTATCTTAATAATTTGTAATTATCACATTCATACCCAATGATGGACAGCCCTGTCCAAGATTGGGTGTTCATGACTGGTGATTTATAAAGTAACTTCCACTCTTTACCGCTACTCTCTTATTACCACGGATAATATGGCACCCAAACGAGAGATTATTCACCAGATTTATCAACAATGTCTACACCGCCGCTTAGAACCCATCAAACCCCCAGTGTGCCGCCTACTGCTGATGTTTCCAACGCGGTTGCAGCCACAACCACGTCCAGTACACCGCTTAAAACAAATTTACCTCCCAATATCCACATCTACAACTACGCCAATAATTGGTGATGTTCCGTCACCTTTTAAACGAGGCTTGTACTGGCCCGAACCAGAGACTCAGAGACTAAAAAACGCCGTATCAAGGAACGACTGCCTTCGGCTATCACGAGTGACCCCTACATAGAATACGTAGAAAAAAAGAAAATAAAAAGAAACAAAAGATAGAAGAAAAAGAAAAACGTGCAAAAGAAAGAAAAGAAAAACAGTTATTACGAGAAAAACTAAAGCAAGAAAAGAAAATAAATAAAATGTTCTAGGTGTCCAAGTCTAGATAGTGTTCAACACTAGGTGTCCAAGACTAGATACTGTTTATGAATGGGTGTCCATTATAAGAATTTAACTGTTCATAATAGGTCCTCGATAAGGGGTCTTGCATTTTTAAAATATCTCAAAAGTAAACCTTGGAGGAACTTACTGTGCCAAATATATCGATTATAAAAAGCATGTTTTATTTAAGGATATAACCTTTTCTTCCAATACCAAAAGAATAGAAGCAATAAATGCTAATAAACACCGTTTTCATTCTTAAACCGTCCATGATTGGTTCCTCTACCTTACAATGTACAAAATTTAATCGTATTAGTATGGCAATGGCTATCACGGTTCATAAGATATAGCCTGGTGACTAACAGACAGACAGACGGACAGTGGAGTCTTAGTAATAGGGTCCCGTTTTTACGGAACCCTAAAAATACAATGATGAAGTCTTGACATGTGTATTAGGTACTTAGAAACAATAAAATAGAAAGGTAACATTTCAGTACCAAATTAAATATTAAGTAAAAAGAAAGTGACATTACTTTTAAGGTGAGTCGGAATCATGGATATACAGGTTCGGACTCCGAATGTTATTTAGGAACAGTAGGCTGCACGTCAGTGATGGTACCTACATACCATTCCGGTAAAATCACGTGTTCTTCTCGAATATCCTTGCTGACGGTTATTTTTTGGTTGGCATCAATATCAAACTTTAGTGTAATTGGCTCTTTAGACACAAAATCATCATCAAAACTTTCTTTCAAAGACTTGAAAGAATTCTCTACGAACGTTAGAAAATAATCTAAATAATTTATAGTTGTTTGTGGGTTCCATTCGTCCTGAAAAGCAATATTAAATAAATAAATAAAAAATTATTAAGGATCATTTTGTAATATTTACTGTACACACTGCTACAAATCAAGCTATACTTTCCAGTTTTATCTGACCTCGCATTGTATAGATTTTTCGTACAATCAGAAGTCATCTTATACTGGTTATGTATAGCTTGATGTGTAGCCGTGTGTACATGCAGTTAAACGTTAATGGTTACCATTTGACATTGACAGCGTCTTTATTTCGTATAGTAAAGGAGTGTACTACTGATCTTCGTCAGAGACAACAGCGTCTACAGCTAGGGAATGCAATCTCGAGTCGAGATGTCGCATGCTAAGACTAGTGTCCAAATTACGTTCCAACTTTATAATACTAAGTACGATCAGATCATCATCATCATCCACAGCCCAACTTCACCCACTGCTGAGCCTATCTTTTCATGTGCCAATCGCATGGGGATTGATCCTGTGCTAGCCTCAACTAAGTTCTACCCTCGATGGTAACAATTTCGTCCGCCCATCTCGCCGCCGGACGACCGACAAGTTAATAATAATTATATTATACCTATACGTAATCTTACCCGACAATATCTCACGATGTCATCAGTATTGAAACATTGCACTCTTTGTATTATGCCATCATCGTTTCTGTAGCCTACAAGTAATCCCTTTAGCCCCGCTAGGTAGCACTGACACCAACACCGTAGCATTTTATATTTTCTGAAAATTATATTATGGTAATGGTAATAAAAATGATAATTACAATAGCTCGCCTAGCGAATAGATGTAGAGCAGTCAGCCTCAATTTTTGCATCAAAGCAATATGGCCAAAGCCTTATTCTTACATCGAAAGATTCAAATATTGGTAAAAAAACAGTACCTTTTCGCGTCACTCACATACATACATAACATAATCAGCCTATAATGTTCCCACTGCTGGGACACAGGCCTCCTCTCAGTGAGAGGGAGTGGGCCGTAATCCACCACGCGGGCTCACGGGCGCGGGCGACACGCACGTCTAGGGTTGCCAACCGTACTCTAAAATAGAGTATTGTACTTTTTTTCTTGTAGATGTACTCTATAATCTATAACACTAATAGAGTAGGTACGCTAAAATACTAATACTCTTTTTACATAAACCGACTTACTGAATTTGATTAAAAATGAGCTCCTGATTTACACTTAGAATTAGGTTGTCGGAAAACAATTAAAAATTGTTATGTACCGCAATAAATTCCTAAAAAATAAAATTTTTTAAATTGAATAAATGGTACTCTTTTTTATTAATCTGTACTCTTTATTTACCCTCTCTAAAATCAGATATACTCTACTTCTTCTAGAAAAAGTTGGCAACCCTACTCACGTCTGAACTGAATTGACAACATTTTCAAAAACTTATATATAAGTATGTACAGGATGGATTTTTAAGACGGCAGTAACGGCAGATACACTCAACCGCATATAAGTGGTGACACTTGCCGCACGAAAATCACAATTACTGCTACGACAAAAAGGTGCTGACAATGTCAAATTGTTACCACTGATGTGCGGTTTGCCATAATTGCTGTTACTGACCCGTCCTAAAAATCCACCATGTGGAAATTCTGCCATGCTCTGTGACTGTGAGCTTTTAAAAAAATAAGAAACTTTGTATTTCAGGGGTTACCTTAACAGATTCCCCCTAACCGTTGTTGTAGCTACAGGAAAACGATTTTAGAAGACTGTCCTTAATTTTTGAGTAATTGCTAACTGCATCTACAGTTTTTGGAAAAATGGTACAGTCAGCAAGAAAAACCTCACTAATAAGTAATGGTTATGGTTGATGTTGCTATGGCAGTTTTGGAACATTTCTGTATTCCATTGGCCTGGAGGTTCATTTACGGTGGCCTATTTTCATACTATAAAAAGTATAATTTTATTGCTTACTTAAAATTCTGTTCTTGTCGCCAACTATGTATTTCTCTATTTGTTTTCAACTCCACAAACTTGTTGTTTCTTAAATATGCTAGATTTGCATTTAAATCGTTTGGGTTGGGAGGTTCTGAAGTTGTTCTTGTGGCTAGCATTCCATCTATTTGGGCACCATAAAACAGCTTGTGCTTTCCTAACTGAGAACTATAATAAATAGAAAATTCTTCATTTTCAACAACAGGTTTATCTATGTTTGGTTCTTGACTTGGTGAGTCTGTAAAATAAAAAAATTAAATTATAGAAATAGCTATTTAAAAATGTTAAATTACCTACTAATTTAACATTTTTAAAAATAGTTCTGTGTATCAGTTATAAAAAAAATATGTGATAGATAATTATGGAATAACAATACTTAGCCAATTTTTATTTCTACTGTGAAGTCCATTGTAAATTGTGACTTATAAAAAGTGGGCAATATAATTTTTTTTCAGTCTTTATGACCTACAATGAAAGTCTAGAATCAAAGTTTTTCAAATATAACTTGATGAAAAATTATCTACCAACCAAAAACAATGGATTTGTCTGTGGCGTTTGGTATTTACATGATAAGTCCAAAAAAGATCATTTTCTGTTTTTACATCACCCCTACTTACTCAATTTTTTTTAAACTTTTGTTTGGTCTATTCTTTGTTAGTCTCCGGCTGCTATAAGTACAGGTAACAGTTTGATCAACTAATGTAACTATTCCGATATGTAGCATTATCTGATTTTTGGATGTATATGTTACCGGCCAAACCCGATTTCAGGACAAACTAGTTTAGCCTAGGCTAAACTAGTTCTTCCTATGAACCTCGGGGTGCCCTTCGCTCGCCCCTGGATCTTATGTCGACGGAGCCCCGCTTCGCGGGGCCCCTATTTCTGTGTAAAGGGTTTAAAGTAACCTAACCAAACCGAACCTCGGGGTGCCCTTCGCTCGCCCTTGCATCCTATGTCGACGGAACTAGTTTAGCCTAGGCTAAACTAGTTTGTCCTGAAATCGGGTTTGGCCGGTAACATTATACCAGACACCACAGATATACAGGGTGAAATTGAATTCATGGGCATCCTTTTAAGAGGTCATTGTACTCATCATTATGAACAACTTTTACTATGGGACTAAACCTAAAATCGCGAAAAAAAATCAGCTGTTCCTTGCATTTTGACGAGTTATGTGAACATAAATGCAAGGAACAGTTGATTTTTTTTCGCGATTTTAGGTTTGGTCCCATAGTAAAAGTTGTTCATAATGATGAGTACAATGACTTCTTAAAAGGATGCCCATGAATTTAATTTCATCCTGTATACATAAATTGCACCTTTTTTGCAACAGTCACAAATAACCAAAACTGCAAAATTGAGGTAAGTATGCCAAATTGTCTCTGAACCATGCCTATACTTTTAAAAGTCCTCTCCTGTAAAATTAAAAAATGAGCTGTTGTGACTTTGTTGCACCAAAGGTGCGATAATGTTAAAACAATTAAAATATACAATATATAGTCACTGGAAAGAGAACATGCCAAAGCACCATTTGAGCCAAAATGAGTTATACTATATATCGTTGGATTCAATTTTTTTTCTGCGGTGATCTGTTTAGGTGTTGATTGTGGATTGTGGCTATCGTTGAATCCAATGATATATTATACAGGGTGAATTTTCCATGTGGGCGTGGATGGCCAAATCCGAAACTATGAGGAATAGCGAAAAGTACTCAAAGGAGTCACGGGCTCCATTTTGATGAAAACTGGAACTGCATCATTGGTCTTTTGAAAAACCAATATTTCTAGCCAGGAATCGAACCCGTTGATTTTGAAAAAAAAAAATACATACTGTATTATTACACCATTCGATAGTGTTGCTAATAAGGATCGAATTCTGGGAAGTAATGACATACGGGAAACTAAAGAAAAGAGCACGTTTTTAACAAAATACGTTTTTTATTTTTCTTATGTTACCTACCTATCAAATCTTAACTGATTATTGTTCAAAATGATGAACATCGTTTTCAATACATAGCTGGATTCGACGTCTCAAGGATTGTACTGCATTCAAAATTTGAATTTAGAACATAATGTTGTGAAGGTGACTGCGCTGCGGGTGTGTGTTAATAAAAATATTGAGCATCATTTCGAACAAGTAAGAAGCAGTTTATTAAAATCCAACATTTTTCTTAAGTTTGCCGTATGTCATTACTTCCCAGATCCTTATAAGGGACACTATCGAATAGTGTAATGATACAGTGTTTTTTTTTATCAAAATAAACAGGTTCGATTCCTGGCTAGAAATATTGATTTTTCAAAAATCTAATGATGCAGTTCTAGTTTTCATGAAAATCGAGCCCATGACTCCTTTGAGTACTTTTCGCAATTCCTCATAGTTTCGGATTTGGTCATCCAAGCCCACTTGAAAAATTCACCCTGTATAACTTATTTTGGCCCAAATGGCGCTTTAGCATTTTCTCCGTTCCAGTGACAATATGTTTTATGAGTTACCTGATGACATATATTGTTCAAATTTATAACCCCATGCGCAAAACCTGGCATTCCGATCACTGGGAGGGAAACTTTTTTCAATGGAAAACAAGTATATGCAGTTATTGAATAAGCTTGCCACAATGCTTACTGGTTCATGGTTATAGCTAGCGCACATTACACTTATTAAACTTCTGCGATACGTTATAAAAGTTGTTTCAGGTTGGTTACTCAGAAACTCCAAGCGGGATCTTTGGTCGAGGAGAAATTTCAGCATTAGAGATATTTTTTCGTTGTTGTCGTCAGTAGTACGCTTGACTGCTTTTTCAATGTTGTGGTTTAAGTCGTAACGAATTTTCCCTTTCGGAATGGATGGTAAATATTTGAGTTGGGATAAATCATGATAATAATCGCGTCGGATATCGACGCTCATATAACCAATTATGTAGGGGTAATCCACTTGAAGACTTCTCTCAGGAAGCTGGTTTCCATCCATTTTTTGTGATTACTTATAGGTAGGGGTATATTATCAAAAAAACGAAAACAATTATACAGAAATAATGATGCAAAGTAACTTTAAAATCAACAACAAGGGCTTTTGTAGAAGAGTCACCAATATTTTGCCAATATCACGTCACGTATAAATATCTAGTTTAAAATAGTAGTCTATGTAGGTATAAATAGCTGTGATAACTGCAACGACTACTATAGTATACTGGGATAACATAAGCACAACACACCAACTGATGTAAACAAAACAAACAAAACTGTCAGTGTCAAAAAAAAATAATTAAAAAAAAATCGACTTCAAAAAGAAATTTAGTTTTTTTGTCACCGACTTCCGAAATTAAAGTTATTTCATAATTTTGTGTTAATTTCTTTTTGAAGTCGATTTTAATTTCTTTAAATAAATTTTTTATTTTGTAATTTTTTAGTTTTTAGTAAAAACTGGAATGTTTTTTTGTAATAAGTAGGTAATAGTTATGTTGTAAATATTGCACTAGAATTTGACCAAGGTTTTGAGATGTTTTCCCTTTGACACTACACCCGTAGCTCGTATCAGACATGTCGTATCAATAAGCCAGAGGGGCAATTCTCGTTATAAGAACGTTCAGTGTGATTTCAGTCTCAATCTGTCAAAAAATACCTCTGATTTCCCTTCATTTTGACAGGTTTTTGACATTTGTTTGTCGCCGATATGAGACTGCGATTCGTAGACAGAGAATAGTTTCTCTGTCTACGCTGCGATCTTATTTATTTAAACTTTTCGCACAAAAAGGTACAAAGGCGGACTTAATGCCTTAGGCATTCTCTACCAGTCAACCAAGGGTGGTGAAGAGATTAGATGGCAGGTGCTTTGGTTGAGAGGAACAATGATAAAAAATATAAAAAAAAAAACTTAAAATTAGGTACACAAATACATAAATAAGTTATATATAAATACATAAATAAATTATATAAGTACACACACATACTATTTACTATAATAAATACTTGTAATATAGGTATATACAACATTATTTTTAGTATATGCGAAACCCGAAACACGTGTCTAGTATTTTTATGTAAAGAATCTATGTACAAAATTTCAAAACTGTATCATGAATAATCACAAAGTTATAAGCTTGTTATGTTACCTGTTTGTCCATACGAAAACATGCTCACCCGCGCACCGCGTATTAATGTTCTGTGCGCGTGCCTAAACGTACCGCGCGGCGATTGTATTGTAATTAACTGGTGATAACATTTTCCATCACACTTGCAGGCTTTGGACTGTCGTAATGGTCAAGTGTAGGTAGTTATTATAATGTACTTTATTCGTAAATAAATGCAGCTGTAAGCTACGAATAAGTAATTACTTATTCGTAAGCCGTAAGTGATACAATGTAGTCAATGCGATTTGTTGCACCTTATGTCAACCACTTAAAGTTCAAAGTGGATGAAAAGTGTTAAACATCGCATTACTTAACCACAGCAGGCTGTAGGTACAAATAATAACTTTCTACAATTAACCATCTTGGCGTGTTTAAAAATGTTAATCATCACGGCAAAGCATTGTGTTCCACGATACTCTGATTGCTCCTCGTACCGCCGCACTGCCAGGGAGGGATACGTTATCACTGTTATCGTTGTTTCTGTGTACTGGACGTTTGTGTATGAGAAAGTCATGGTTACACGACACTTTTTACATACGATAGGTAAGTACACGATCAACCGAAACACAACTGCGCGGCGGCCGCGCGCTCGCGATTATGCAGTTGGACCCACGCGACACGTGCGCGCCAACCTGTAGTACCCGGGCGACTGAAGGGGTTGCTGCACCCCCGCCCCGGTCGCCCCGCTCGCTGTGCGGCTGCGCCGCGCCATTGTGCGCGTATGGTAGATAACTACCTACTTAGTCGCTCCTCGGGGTGTCCAATTTTTAACCTTTTTTAAATATTTTTGGGCCAAAATATAACATGGGGTAAAAATTATTGGAATCGATTCAGTTACTTATTCTGAACAAACTATATTCAGGTTTCGCATATACTAAAAATAATGTTGTATATATATACATACAAATTCAAGGGAGAGAGATGTTGAGATGACTCTACACTATTTGTTTTGAAAATAACTCTGCAATTTCCGCTTAAATGCATACCGACTGGTGGCCGTCCTGATATCAAGAGGAAGTGCATTCCAAAGAAGAATGGACTGAATATGAAAGGAAGAATGAACAAAGTCAGAAGTATGAGAAGGACAGAGTAGGAGAAGATTGTTAGAGGAACGCAGATTCTTAGTGTGAGAAGAACATAGATATTGGAAGTGAGACACGAGATAAGAAGGAGGAGTGGGAGTCCATATCTTGAAATTACTGAATCGATTTTGATGAAACTTGCACTGTGACCTAAGTTGAAGTAAATTTAAGCCAATAAAAAAAAATGGTCCAATAGTTGCGGAGAAATGCGTGGACAAACATACATCTATGATTTTTTTTGTATATTTGTTTGGAAGCACTAATAGCACAGTATAAAAATCATACAGTAGGACGACGCCTTTGATCTCGTGTAAAATGCCGACATCGTCTAGACAGTAACGCATCGGCCATGTCACAAATAAACAATATTTATATAATTATTTATTTATTGCAAATCGAATGACGTCCGCCATCTTGGATTTCAAAAAGGATGGCTTTTTCGTAACAAGCACCCCAATTATACTCGAAATTGACACCCTTATCAAATTATAAAAAAATGACGTCCGCCATCTTGGATTTCAAAAAGGATGGCTTTTTCGTAACAAGTACCCCAATTATACTCGAAATTGACACCCATATCAAATTATAAAAAAATGACGTCCGCCATCTTGGATTTCAAAAAGGATGGCTTTTTCGTAACAAGTACCCCAATTATACTCGAAATTGACACCCATATCAAATTATAAAAAAATGACGTCCGCCATCTTGGATTTCAAAAAGGATGGCTTTTTCGTAACAAGCACCCCAAATATACTCGAAATTGACACCCATATCAAATTATAAAAAAATGACGTCCGCCATCTTGGATTTAAAAAAGGATGGCTTTTTCGTAATAAGCACTCCGATTATACTCAAAATTGAGATTCATATCTTATTATAAAAAATTACGGCCACCATCTCGAAATTCACCCTTAGTAAATAATAAAAAAGTCCACCATCTTGACACGGAACATAAAAACGAACACTTTCACATTTATAATATTAGTAGGATTTCCAAACAGATGCTCTGTGTGATAAACACAGAACATAGGAATCATACGTAGTGATACCCTATTTTTTTTTTTACCGTGCGCCGGTCGGCCATTTTATTAGCGTTATCAACATGGCACGACATTACAAATATAGTAGATTGTACAACTAAGGCATAAAAGAAGCTATTTTACCCCGAGACGTTTATATCCACGCGAGCCGCAGGCGAGGGTGGATAGTTAAGTCGAGGGGTAAAATGGCTCGTTTATGCCTGAGTTATACACTCTGCTTTTCACTTCGATTGCGAGAAAATGAAACAGGCATAAAGTATACAGGGGGCCTACCACCATCTTTAACAAAACAATCTTATTTCAAGAGAGTTTTGTTTCAACCTTATAATAACAATACTCATATTCGTACCATGACCCTAACCGTTCCATATTGTTTCATTCCTGCTTAGTGCTGGGAAAGAACGAACAATTTGTCTATTGATTACTTTAATAGAAAAGAAACATCGCTATATGAACTGTATAGCGCTATCTCTTTCAAACGTTTGGTCCGATTCGTTTTTACGAGTTGATCTTGAAGCCAAATATAATATTAATTTTCAAAAGAATACATAATTTGTACGAGTAATTTCCATAAAATGCATACTATTACATATACTTAAATATGTTGCTTTGTAGTAAGTAAGGAAATCAATTGAAAAATTTATAAAATAAGCTGTGGCTAAATGTGACGTGATGTGAATCGGAACAAAATGTTTTGTAACAAAATGCTTACTTATCAGCTGTGTAGCGCGAACGAAATTCGAAACTCGGTATGGCGATATTTTTGTTTGGATAACTAAGTGATTGAACTTATTTTTGTTTTAAATGCATAAGATCTCACTAGCTAACTCAGTCGACATGATTGTTATTTAGTGAATATAATTATTTTGTAACAAAGAAACATTTTACTGTTAATATTTTGAGTTAGTTTGTAACAGTGAAGTGTTAGTTTGTTTTTGTGCAAGTTTTAGTTATCAGTGATTTGTTATTAACCCTTAACTTGGCAAGTGTACTAGAGGGCACATGAAAATAAGATATGAGTTTCGACATGTGACCTATAGAGCACGGGTCTGTTTACAGAGAATACAAAAAAAATATGATAAATGTCAGTATGTTAAAATTATTTTAGCAGTAGCTCATACTGACACATACTGACATTTATCATATTTTTTTGTATTCTCTGTAAACAGACCCGTGCTCTATAGGTCACATGCCGTAATTCATATCTTATTTTCATGTGCCCTCTAGTACACTTGCCAAGTTAAGGGTTAATATTGCAGGCTAAGAGTTCACCGTGTTTCCTGTCGTCAGCTAGACACTCTGGGAATTTTTAAATTCCAAAAACTCGAATATTTCATACACATTAGCCATCTAGAATCAAATAAGAAATTATTACTCCCGTAGGTATTAAAATCGCTAGAAACACAATTAATTTGACAAGTTTACGTAATATATACATTTTACTTACTATAAATGACACTACAACACATCACAACACATTTTTATTACATAAATTTGCAAAGCCGTAATGAATAAGTGAGCGTCCGAGTAACTTTTATAAGATCGTTAAATTAGACGTTAGAACACTATCGCGTGCTGTCAAAAGTCACGTCGTGGTACGAATTGAATGAACTTTTAGAGGTGACGTCACCAAAACTGCTAAGAAAACGACTTTGTTTCAAGATCGTAATAAGCTTATTTTAAGGACGTCATGGTACGAAAAGACAGAGTAAGGTTATATTAATACTGTTATAAGAGATGGTGGTAGGCCCCCAGTACATAATTAATCAAAAATGTTGCAAAGCATAGTTAATTCCCGCCACCACAGATAATATCGCCACGAAACTTTTTAAAAGTTTTTTTTTTTTATTTCAACATTTGTCATTCGACTTGGGTACTTCATACTGCCAAGTCATAAAAACATTTCTTTGCGTTTTTAAATAATAAATGACAACTATTTTAACTGATTTTATTAAATTAACGATAGAAAACACGGAAGTGGTATAAATTAAAGAAAATGAAATAAATCACGACTTTAATCTGCGAAGTTTTATTGTACAGAGGCCAGCACATCAAGCTACCCCAATCTGTCAAATTTTCCCAATTGAATATGAACCTTATTGCTTTGTGGTAAAGTTGAAAATCTATCAAAGAAATCTGACAGATTGGGGTAGCGTGATGTGCTGGCGTCTGTACGTGTGGCTGTTGGGCCTGATTACCTTAGTCTCAGAAAAAAAAATTACTTTATGCACTAGAACATAAAAAGCGATTTTATGTCGCCTAAGCACAACATAAAGACGAACTTTTAGAGCATGAGAAGTGAAAAAATTATTTATGCACTCTACAATAACAAAATAGATATTTTATTTACCTTTCTTCTGTACGTGGAAGTTGATGAAACCGCAGATCTTTATTTATATGAGATGAAGACTTACAATCAGTCACAGCACACGTCGTATGCACCATTTTAAATTAACAAATAAAAAACAAGCATGCGTCAGCCCTCAATGATATATCCCGAACTACTAACATCGTTTTGTTCGCAGTTCGGGATCGGCTCACCCGCGTCTCACCCCTCACACCCCGCACGATTGCCCTGTCTAGACGTCTTCGTTGGACGACTGTATGATTTTTAGACTGTGCTAATAGATTGTCATATGTGAATATATTGCAGTTCCAATAATATTATATACATATACAGGGTGTTACGGAAAGGGTATATCAATATAAACGGGTTGAAGAGTGTATCTGGTCTAGAATCTCTGTACAAAATTTCAGCTCAAAAGCAGTAACTTTGAAAATGCTTAATATTTTTTATTTCGATAGTTTATTAAATTGAAATCCTAACAAACGTGTCACCGCACTACGAGGGTCATTATCCATTATCTGTAGTGTGTCTGTGCGCCTAGTACACGCACATCACGCCGCCGCGCGCCAGTGCAGCACCGTGATGTCGAAATAAAAAAATATTAAGTATTTTCAAAATTAATGCTTTTGTGCTGAAATTTTGTACAGAGATTCTAGACCAGATACACTCTTCAACCCGTTTGTATTGATATACCCTTTCCGTAACACCCTGTATAGAGGTATGAGGAACAGGGTGTAAAGTTCACTCATACTCATACCGTACATACTCTATAGAAAAGGGAGGATCTTCCGACCAGACGGGTGTTCTGTCTGGCGGGCAACTGCCCGATGATTCATGTCGACTCAAACTCAAACTCAAAGCATTTATTTCAATTAAACCATTAGTCCATTACAGTCACTTTTGAATTGTCAAAATTAAGTAGTCGGTCAGTTAGTCAGAAAGTTGAAGCTAGTCGCCCATTCCAAAGCGTAGATCTCTATGGAGAAGAACGGACAAGAAACTCCATGGACACTCTTTTAAATCAAGATATTACAAAATCCTGGGTACATTATTCTTGTTGCTTCTATATGTGAGAACAATGTAAAAAACACACAAATGAAGAAACAATACAAGAAATAAGATTAAAAATAAGCCTTGGCAGTTAAGAGATGACCAGTCTCAACCGACGGCGTCCGTTCACGAACATGATGCATGGATCAGCACCATCCAGCTCAACCATTTTGTAGGGAACCGAATGGTCCAACACCCGGGCCACCATCAGTGAGACATTTAAGTGAGCATGACACATTCTCAACTGTCATGTGTCATGTCATGCTCTTTCAAGTCAACATCAAAAAATCATAATAAACGGATCCATGGTTCTTACATTTACAAAATTGAAAAAATGCTTCTAAATGATACAAAACTATAGATTAAAATTTATTTAAGAGATGAATAAAATTTTTAATACCAAACAGGAAAAGGTGTTTAGTATTGCAGCATTAAACAATTAAAACATGATTGAATAAAATAAAAATAAATATTAAGATCGTAATGTCAGAAACACTTAAAAAGAAAAAGGGAAGCACCTCTTCCAAATATTGAAAGGGGGGACTTTGAAGGTTTTGGCCCTAAAATCAGCCGCCATTTTGATTTTTTTTCAGAATCGCGGTGCACAACAAAAGTTATATATTTAGATAGAGGACACTATACAAACAAAAAATGTAATGTAACATAATATCCTAAAGCGTCAGGTTTCGGAGTTATTCACCGAAATATAAGTCGAAAACAACTAGGACTTTTTTGTTTTTTTTCCTTCCAGGTAAGCATATTGAACTATTGAGGTAATAGAAACGTTATGAAACCTTTATGGAGAAGAAACAAATGAAGAATAGACATTTTTTTAAATAAATAATTAAACACGGCAATTTATAGTTCATTTTTTTAAACAGTTCCCTTAGAGAATCGCGTCTGCTGAGCTTGTGATATGGCTCTGACAGCCCTCTTTTGCAGGATGAAGATAGAATCAATATCTGCAGCCCGTCCCCACAACAAAATACCGTAAGACATGATGCTATGAAAGTAACTAAAATAGACCAGTCTCGTGGTATCCACGTCTGTTAATTGGCGGATTTTCCAAACAGCGTAAGCGGCTGAACTTAGCCGCCCTGCAAGAGATGTTAAGTGCGGACCCCACTGCAGCTTTGAGTCAAGCGTAATCCCCAGGAAAACCGTATTTTCGACGAATTCAAGTATTTCCTTATTCAAACCAACGTGACATTCACTACTTCTAACATTTGGTAAAACGAATCTAATGCATTTAGTTTTTTTTTCATTTAATACCAAATTATTTACAGTAAACCAATTATGAACCAAAAGCATAGCGTTATTTACGTCGTCAAGCTCCTGTGCACGTCTGCTTACTTTAAAAATCAGAGATGTGTCATCAGCAAATAACACCATTTGTGATCGGTTTATCAGTAAATGAGGTTAATCATTTATGTATACTAAAAATAGGAATGGCCCCAATATTGAGCTCTGCGGAACACCCATTTTGACTTTCAAGCCCGATGAATTCACACCGTTAATTTGAACTTGCTGAATTGTGTCATTTAAATATGATTTAATTAAGCTAAGAGCAAGTTTACTAATGCTCAAGTTTCAAGAGCAGTGTATCGTAATTCACGCAATCAAATGCTTTGGATAAGTCGCAAAAAATGCCAATTGCATCTTGTGCCTCTTCCCATGCGTTAAATATATCGATACCTTTGGGTAGAAAGGTCGTATAAACCAAAACCCGACTTTTCAGGAGAGCAGAAAAACTATTTTTTTTTTACAAAAAAATTCATAACTATTTTGTTTTTGAAGTTATAAAAAAATGATCTATGAGAAAGGTTCTTACAATTTGCAAATGAAAAAAGTTAAATCATCAAAACCTATCTATCTTCTTTAGTTTTAAAGTTAGCTTGGATTTACGCCTAAGAAAAAATCAATTCTTGGTTAATACACCCCATGAAAATGTACTTTAAAAAAACTGTATAAGTCGTATATCCATTTTTGGTAAGCTTATGGTCACATTTACTGTCGTAAAAACCCATACATGTAGTTTTTTTTTGTATTAAAAACCATTTATAATCATAGATCAATTGAATTCTGACTAATAAACAATCCTGTTACCATAAGAATTAGTAGGAACTCAATTATTATTATTCTAATACCCAATAACGGTCGATTCAAATAAAATAAAACTACCTGAAATACGAAATCAACATTTATTAAGTATTACAATACCTTCTAATCAACATTTACTATTATTTCAATAATGGTACAACATACCTAACAGGTTTAACATTTTTAAATTGAAAAAAATATTTATAACTAGGTACTTAAACTGAAAAGTGAAATAAAAAAATCTACTTAATCATAAAAAAACAAAAATTATTCTATTAAAAATTAACTTCTTCTAAATTAAAGTAATCAGGCATTTTAGTCATTTATAAAATTATGAGTTGATCGTTTTTTTAATTTTTGTACATATTTAGATGTACTTAATTCAATAAATTATTGAATTAAGCCTTTGTACTAAGGCTTAATTACTAAGTAATTTATTGAATTGCAACTAAATAATAAAAATAAAAAAAAACAATCAAGCACTAAACGTAACTAACTTATGTCAATCAATCAATCAACTCAGCCTATCGCAGTCCACTGCTGGACATAGGCCTCTCCCAGACTGCGCCACAGCACCCTGTCCTCCGCCTTCCGCATCCAGTCTACCCCAGCCACCTTCCTTAGGTCGTCCGTCCATCTAGCTGGGGGGCGTCCCACACTACGCTTGCCGATACGCGGTCTCCACTCCAGGACTCGCCTGCTCCACCGGCCATCAGTCCTTCGACAGACATGGCCAGCCCACTGCCACTTCAGTTTGCTTACTCTGCAAGCTATGTCGGTCACTCCGGTTCTTTTCCGGATAATTTCATTCCTGATTTTATCCTTCAAAGAGACTCCGAGCATAGCTCGCTCCATAGCTCGCTGAGCGACCTTGAATTTGTGGACCAGCCCGACCGTCAGCGTCCACGTTTCAGCACCGTAACTAACTTATGTACTAAAAAGTAACTTATTTATGATATTAATTTGTACCGATTCATAATTAGTTAATTATTTATGAATTGTTACTATAGTAAAAAAACAAGACTATGTTAAATGATTGTATTCTTTGTCACCTAAATTTATTTTTTGAAAATGTGTTTCTCAATTCATAATTCGATTTAAAATAATTTATAATAATAATTAAAATAATTTATAGTAACAATTCATAAATACTTTTAAACTAATTATGAATCGGTACAAATTAATATCATAAATAAGTTACTTTTTAGTACATAAGTTAGTTACGTTTAGTGCTTGATTGTTTTTTTTTTATTTTTATTATTTAGTTGCAATTCAATAAATTACTTAGTAATTAAGCCTTAGTACAAAGGCCTAATTCAATAATTTATTGAATTAAGTACATCTAAATATGTACAAAAATTAAAAAAACGATCAACTCATAATTTTATAAATGACTAAAATGCCTGATTACTTTAATTTAGAAGAAGTTAATTTTTATTAGAATAATTTTTGTTTTTTTATGATTAGGTAGATTTTTTTTATTTCACTTTTCAGTTTAAGTTGTTATAAATATTTTTTTCAATTTAAAAATGTTAAACCTGTTAGGTATGTTGTACCATTATTGAAATAATAGTAAATGTTGATTAGAAGGTATTGTAATACTTAATAAATGTTGATTTCGTATTTCCGGTAGTTTTATTTTATTTGAATCGACTGTTATTGGGTATTAGAATAATAATAATTGAGTTCCTACTAATTCTTAGGGTAACAGGATTGTTTATTAGTCAGAATTCAATTGATCATGATTATAAATGGTTTTTAATACAAAAAAAAACTACATATATGGGTTTTTACGACAGTAAATGTGACCATAAGCTTACCAAAAATGGATATACGACTTATACAGTTTTTTTAAAGTACATTTTCATGGGGTTTATTAACCAAGAATTGATTTTTTCTTAGGCGTAAATCCAAGCTAACTTTAAAACTAAAGAAGATAGATAGGTTTTGATGATTTAACTTTTTTCATTTGCAAATTGTAAGAACCTTTCTCATAGATCATTTTTTTATAACTTCAAAAACAAAAAAGTTATGAATTTTTATGTAAAAAAGAAATAGTTTTTCTGCTCTCCTGAAGTCGGGTTTTGGTTTATACGACCTTTCTACCCAAAGGTATCGAAGTAAACAAATGCGCCGGTATCTGTCTATCCCGCTCGCTCTTCTGCTTGTCGCTGCGCGCCAAATGCGAGCCTTGTGTGTCGGTCGTAAAGTGCTTCTTGCAATGAACATGGTTTATACACCAACGTCGCGAACTGCCTTTGGATTTACGACGTCGAATTTAAACTATGTTTAGGTAATGCATTTAACACGTTAGGGCGTATAAACCATTTACAATTAACGACTATTTTTACGCCCTGAGTTAATATAAATTATGGTCATTACATCATAACAAAACTACAAAAAAAAACATTCGGCTTTTACATTCAAAATTTACGTTTTTTAAGAGGCTATGACCGAAAATTTCTGGGTCGTATTAACCATTTTTGTGCGAATTTCTGCATTTCGTATATACAGATCGATAGAGAAAAAAATTCTGAGAAAAATGGTATATATAACTCAATTTGGCCAAAATGGTTTATACGACCTTTCTACCCAAAGGTATCGATATGTTTTAATAAGGTGACACCGGCGTCGGTTGTACAACGTCCTTTGGTGAAACCATACTGTTGATCGTGTAGGATGTTATTACGATTAAAATGATTGAGCATTTGATTTAACATTACTTTTTCAAAAACCTTACTGAAAACCGGCAAAACCGATACGGGTCTATAATTATTAGTGTCTTTGCTGTCCCCAGATTTGAAAAGTGGAATAACTTTACTGAACTTCATTAAATCCGGGAAAACCCCTTGATCTACACACAAATTAAATATTAAAGCTAAATAGGGTGCAATTGTCTCAATAATGGATTGACAAACTTTAGTAGACATGCCCCACAGATCCTCGGTCGGGCTGTTGTACAAGGTATGCTAGTTGCGCGGTAAACTCTGCTTGCGAGATGCAGGATTTGCGTGACGTCAGTATGACGCGTTGATCGCATGTGGTGTTGTAGATACCGCTACCTACATCACTCCCACCCGAGACCGGAGGTCGATAGTGGGCTGAGTCTTGTATCTTGCGATGCTTGCCAGGCCAGCTGAGGTTGCCGCATAGTTCACGGTGAGTCGGAACTGTCTGCGAAGATGTCCCCAGTGAGTCGGGGTGGCGCTGCATTATGCTCCAGTGCGTTGGATGGGGTACATCGCCGGGTTGAGGGTGACTGCTGGCGTCGACCAGGAACGAAGCATGACGTCAGGTGACCAAAAATTGCCCACAATGAAGTGTAAAACACAGTTCTTTTATTTTTGTAGGCGAGTTTTCAACCGTTTAAAACGGCAACATTTTGTAAATCGTTTTAAATCGGTTGTTTTACATATACAAAATGAATTTTCCAAGTGGGCGTGGATGGCCAAATTCTAAACTATAAGGAATAGCGAAAAGTACTCAAAGGAGTCGCGTGCTCGATTTTGACGAAAACTAAAACTGCATCATTGGATTTTTGAAAAATCAATATTTCTAGCCAGGAATCGAACCTGTAGATTTTGAAAAAAAAAACACACCATTCGATAGTGTCCCTAAAAAGAATCAAATTCTGGGAAGTAATGACATACGGCAAACTTAAGGAAAATGTTGCATCTTAATAAACTGCTTCTTATTTTAAAGTAGATATTCATACTTACACTTGTTCGAAATGATGCTCAATATTTTTATTAACACACCCGCAGCGCAGTCACCTTCACAACATTATGTTCTAAATTCAAACTTCTATTACGATCTTTGGAAAATATTCTAATGGAATCAAGAATATTGTAATGCTGAATGCAGTACAATCCTTGAGACGTCGAATCCAGCTATGTATTGAAAACAATGGTCATCATTATGAAGAATTTATTAATCATGTACGTTTGCCTGGCTAGGCCCCCCGGAATTTGCGATTTAGGTATACACCAATGCAATGTACTCGCCTCTAGGAGTATATGTACCGCTTTCTTTTTCAATGTACCTCTGTACTTTTGAAGAAATATGCAAAAAAAGGGGGCCGTGCCAGCCAAACGTTTTCAGCACGGCCCTCGTGTAACTTGAAAAATATATAGCGTATTAAAAAGTTTCATAAACTCAAGGAATGTACTTTATTAACACGTTCTATGTACCGTAACAGATATTGTGAATTCGTAATAACAAATAATATATAGACGTGGATAGGGGGCCGTGCTGAAAAAAAAAGAAATGAGAAAATATCTAAAAAAGACAAAACAACCTTAGCCAAAAACTATATAAAAGTAATTCATGTTTGGCAAGTAACATATGTACCGCATTGGTTTCTCATACAACTTGCTGAATTAAAAAAATAAACCAATTTTAGTTTATTCAGCACGGCCCTCTATAGTTGCCTATATCTTTTTAAATATGACATGTTTGTTTACAAAATTCGACTTCCTGAATTATGTATAGGAGTACATTCGTTCCAAATAAATTGCGATTATGGTGTATTAGTATTTTAAAAGATAAATTGGATCAAAAATATCCTAACATGCAACTGATGGGGTGACCATGATTCCACGTGAGAATGGATAAAAAAACTTCTGAGTAAATCTTTAATAAAATAAAAAAATCAAAAATATCGTAATCTGTATTAACTATTAACGATAACTATAATAGTAGGTCGCAAATCGAACAAAACAACAAGTGTCGTTAAGACTAAATAGCTCAAAAGGCTTAAAAAATCACATATATATTTCCAATAAATCACACGGATTTATGTATATTTATTTACAATAAAATTACAGTTTCGGTACATTTCACAGATTAGTTACGTTTACCTATGGAATAATCGCAGAAAAACTATGTGTCACAAACACTACAATTCTTTTACCTATTGTGGTATAGTAATTTTATTTTAGGTGCATCGTCCTCACATATTATTATATAAGGTGTAAAAAAATTAACCTTAAAAACTTTAAGAGGTGCTTTAGACCATCGAACTGAACAACTTTCACTATGGGACCAACTCTGAAATCACGAAAAAAAAATGAGCTGTTTCATACATTTTGGCCGAGTAGGTATTGAACTTTTGTATGAAACAGCTGATTTTTTTTTCGTGATTTCGGAGTTGGTCCCATAGTGAAAGTTGTTCAGTTCGATGGTCTAAAGCACCTCTTAAAGTTTTTAAGGTTAATTTTTTTACACCTTATATAATTAATGTACCCATGCAAAATATTGTAGGTACCTAAAACATTTTAAAAGAGTAACGGTGGAGTTTCTTGCCCATTCTTCTCCACACGAAAACTACCTTTTGGAAGGGGCGACTAGAATCAATTCTATTTTAAGGTAATTTTTGCCGTTCAAAAGTGCCTTTTATGTGCCTATTTGAAATAAATGCTTTCACTTTGACTACAGAGCTTAAAAGGCTTAAAAAATTACAGATACGTTTCCAACAAATCACATTGATTGAACCTTACCTAGTGAATTAATAGCGACCGCACACAACAAGTTTTAACTGATTTAATTCCCTTAAAAGATGTCATCGCTAATATTAATTTTGAAGAAAAAAAAAAACAAATTGTAAAAAAAGAATGTTTATTTCAATGTAGTCACATAATTTCATTAATATAGGTATAGAATAAATCAACCTAATTTATGGAACCATGGTCACCCCATCAGTTGCATGTTAGGATATTTTTGATCCAATTTATCTTTTAAAATACTAATACACCATAATCGCAATTTATTTGGAACGAATGTACTCCTATACATAATTCAGGAAGTCGAATTTTGTAAACACACATGTCATATTTAAAAAGATATAGGCAACTATAGAGGGCCGTGCTGAATAAACTAAAATTGGTTTATTTTTTGAATTTAGCAAGTTGTATGAGAAACCAATGCGGTACATATGTTACTTGCCAAACTTGAATTACTTTTATATAGTTTTTGGCTAAGGTTGTTTTGTCTTTTTCAGATATTTTCTCATTTCTTTTTTTTTCAGCACGGCCCCCTATCCACGTCTATATATTATTTGTTATTACGAATTCACAATATCTGTTACGGTACATAGAACGTGTTAGTAAAGTACATTCCTTGAGTTTATGAAACTTTTTAATACGCTATATATTTTTCAAGTTACACGAGGGCCGTGCTGAAAACGTTTGGCTGGCACGGCCCCCTTTTTTTGCATATTTCTTCAAAAGTACAGAGGTACATTGAAAAAGAAAGCGGTACATATACTCCTAGAGGCGAGTACATTGCATTGGTGTATACCTAAATCACAAATTCCGGGGGGCCTAGCCAGGCAAACGTACATTATTAATCAGTTAAGGTTTAATAGGTAGGTATAGGTAACATAACCCGGGCCCGGCTAAATAATAACAGTCGCACAGATCAATCCATCAGATTAACCTACGCTTGCCGCGGTTGGTCTGTGGATGGGGATCATCTTTACATACCGAGACCCCTCCGTGCCTCGGAAAGCACGTTAAGCCGTTGGTCCCGGCTGTCATTCCAGGATCTTTGACAGTCGTTACGGGTAGTCAGAAGCTCGAAAGTCTGACAACCAGTGTTACTAACCAACCAGTTTAACCTTACCAACCAGTTTCACCCTGTACAGAGTGTTACGGAAAGGGTATATTAATACAAACGGGTTGAAGAGTGTATCTGGTCTAGAATCTCCGTACAAAATTTCAGCTCAAAAGCATTAACTTATTAACTTTGAAAATGCTTAATATTTTTTTATTTCGACATTACGGCGCTGCACTGGCGCGCGGCGGCGTGATGTGCGTGTACTAGGCGCACAGACACACTACAGATAATGGATAATGACCCTCGTAGTGCGGTGACACGTTTGTTATGATTTCAATTTAATAAACTATCGAAGTAAAAAAATATTAAGCATTTTCAAAGTTACTGCTTTTGAGCTGAAATTTTGTAGATTCTAGACCAGATACACTCTTCAGCCCGTTTGTATTGATATACCCTTTCTGTAACAGCCTGTATAGTCCCAAGAAAGGACATAGGATAGGTAGTTTTTATCCCGATATACCCACGGGAAACTTATGCGGATGAAACCGCGGGGCGCTGCTAGTAGGTAGTCAATAAATTATTGACCAATGTCCATTGCCATAGTAAAGTAATTAACAATACTTTCAGTAAATCCGCTTATAAAAATGAAAGATAATATAAATAAAGTACATAGTTTAATGCATGATGAAATTTCAATTTTAACAAATATATTTGCAAGGCGCAAGACTGAGGAAACAAGCAACTTTGAGAAAAAAACGTGCACTTAAATAGATCTAGTCGGTGGTTCTTAAAAACAATATTGAAACCTACAATACATTAAATTGATACAAATGTTTAATATTGTGGTGTAAACCCCATACTAAAAAAAAAAGAAAAATGCAGTTTGCATATTGTTATTGTGGCTAACAGCAAACTTACTCAATACCTATGATGGGGCTGCTGAGAATGCTTAGGTTAAAAAAAGAAACATAATGGATTTTATAGCAGCCATATAGTTTAATCTTTGGAATGTACATTGTTGGTTGGTGTATTAAAAATAAAGATGTTAAGTATGCCATTTACATTTAATCATTAAGATTTTCGACAAATAGCAGTTTTGGTGAGATTTTAATTTGTTATATTTAAACAGCAAATATTGCATTTTGGGCACTGACTAGTGCACCTTAAACAAAACGTAATTTAAAATTAATTACAAGATGAAGTGAGTTTGTATAAAAAAATGATGTTTAATTCTATTTTGTTCACAAACATAATATATTTTACACATGAATGAGTGAGTACAAATATAATAAAGCTGCGCTTACACAGGCAATTATTGCCAGCAACAGGAACTATTATAGCAATCTAGTTTATTAAGTTTTTCCATATTGCTTCGTATGATAGAGCAGTATCTGCAGCATCTTAACTCGTTAGCTGTCCCCATACAAAATTTTTCGATAACTCCATAAGTCCAAATCAATTATTTTAATATTCCGTCTTAAATCAATGCAAAATAACAAATTTCGGATAGATATGCCTAGTAGATAACAAATCATTTGGTTTATCACACCTTTTGCCTGTGTACCATATTCGGTACACAGACTTGTCATGTTGAAGCAGTGTGTACACTTAGCGTGTAGGTACCATGGACAGCTTATTATATAAAAACACAAATAGAGCAATTTAACACACAAGTTCTTGAAGTTAGAGCTCATAGAAAGAGACAGGGACAAGTGTACAGTTAACAGTACACGGATGTGATAGACCCGCAGCATGTACTGTATCTGGTACACTGGACAGCTAATGTGTTAAGCAACAATTGCTTCATGTTGGCATCCCAGTAAATCACTTGCTTAAAGATGTTGTCAGGTCATATTAGACCAATATAAATTGAGCAATTAAGTTCCCCATGTAAGTGCACCTCAATGCATTATAATTATAAGGTTACTTATAGTACAGGCCTTTGACTGTTTCAAGACTACATTGGAAATAAATTATCTAACCACAGACAATATGTTACTTACTTTTTTTTAAGACAATTAAAAATCAAATTAAATTAGCAATCACTGCCAAATCTAATTTTTTATTAAAATTAATTCAACTTTCATGACACTAAATTAAAATAGGAATCTGTTGCCTCAATTAACTTGTTGGTAAAAACTATAAGAAAAATGAATGCAATTATGCAGACCACACTCCTATTAACCTTATTATATGTAATACATTTAGGAGCTACCACTACCACACTATTCCTTGTATAAAAGCACAAATATTGTCCATAATTACAAATTTCTAAAACTAATTGAATTTTTTGGCTATGCAATACATGAGATCTTTTACTCTATATCAGGAAGATCTTCTTCATCAGATGAGCTGGTGGCCTCTTTCTCATTTTCATCACCAAAGTTTCCCAATTTGCTTGAGAACATGTCATTCATATCATCCAAGTCGTCTCCACTCTCATCCTCATCTTGCCAACGGTTAAAATCCACTTTTAGCCAGTGATGCTTCTTTTTGTCACTGGTTAATGCAGGCCAGAAAGGATCGTCAGTTTTAACTTTACCCAACACTACTTCGATTAACCTCCCTTTGTTCGTGTAAGAACTTTTGTCTGGATCAATATCTGAATATAATGGTATGACAACCTCGTGTAACTTCTGATCCGGTGTACAAATCCCTTTAAATGAGACTGTCTTTTTCTCAATTTTAATATCTGGTTTCTCACATTCTACGTTAAACGTCAAAAACACACGAGCACTTCTCTGCGCCCATGAAACCGATGGAGGGGTAGCAAATATTTCAGATGTCATTTTATCTGAAATAAAAGTTTTATGTTATATTTATACAAAATTTCGTTATCATGCTAACAGGTAAGTGTTTCACTTACAGGAATATGGATTTCTAGAAAGTTAATCACGATTGGTTTCACTTGACAACAATGTTCGCTTTTCGTTCAGCGGCAGGCATGCAGGCAGGTTTTATCTGTAACTTTGACAATTGTTATTAAAGGTGCGTTCCGAGTTAGGAATGTAATCGATATAATCGATTTGAGCGTGCTTAACCTTTTTATATCAGTTGTCGTGCCCCCAGCGCCCGACAAAAAAAAAAACGAAAAATAAATACCGATGAAACGAGCTGTGATGATGTAATAATAATACAGATTAAACGAGCTGTGTTATTTGGTCGTATATATACGACTCTGGCGGAATGGACACGAAAATATTTGTTGGATTAATCCGACGTAAGCGGTTAAAAGGTTAAACCCGTACCGAATTAGCATGAGCGCGATAACGATGTCCCGTGAATCGTCATAGATGACATGCGCCATCTTGCGATAACGCCGACCATGCCTTCTAATAACCGTGAGCGCTGTCAAAAATGCGAGTGTGTGTGCGTGTGTGTGTCAGTGTGTGTTTTGTTTTGAGTTGCATCATATATCTAAACTAACGTGGCATTTTTAACCGACTTTAAAAAAGGAGGTTCTGTATTCGACCCGTATGTATGTATGTATGTATGTATGTATGTATGTATGTATGTATGTATGTATGTATGTATGTATGTATGTATGTTTGTATGTCCGCGATTATCTCAAAAACTACTGAACCGATTTTGATAATTCTTTCATTAGTGTGATCTACATACTTTCAGGAAGGTTTTAGTGTATAATACATTAGGTAATTATTCTTATGTACGAAGTTATATGCATAAATGTACTGCATCTCCGGCATTTCTATGCGAATTTTGATGATTCTTCGAGTTGTGTCTTCAATTCTTCAATGCACTAGTGTTAATTGAATTTATGTGGGGTAGGTACAACTAAAAAGTGAAAAATAAAAACTTTTTTACAAAAAAAACAACCGACTTCAAAAAAAAAAACACTACAAAGTGAAAAATAACTTTAATTTCGGAAGTCGGTGTCAAAAAACGAAAATGCGGAACCAAAGACACCGACTTCCGAAATTAAAGTTATTTTTCACTTTGTAGTGTTTTTTTTTTTGAAGTCGGTTGTTTTTTTTGTAAAAAAGTTTTTTCGAAATTGTGCTTCTGGCTGACAGTCGCTACCTAAATAAAGAAAAAGAAGAAATGTGGTGTTTATACAAAGAAATACTGGTGTAATATCGATTTGACATTGAGTAAACACTGTGATTGCCTTCACGAGCGTTCCGAATTGCTGACAGTTCTCAGCTGTCATAATCGATTACATTCCTAACTCGGAACGCGCCCAGAGTGTGTGTGCGTGTGTGTGTCAGTGTGTGTTTTGTTTGGCGATGCATCATAATCTTTAATTCTTTATTTATAATAACGTGGCATTTTCGAAATTGTGTTTCATGCTGTCAGTCGCAATCACAGAGTACTTTTTGGCCTATTGTCTGTGTGTGTGACAGACCGGCATACAAACATGGAGCATAAGCGACTGACTCGCGCGGCGCGCGGACCGACACCTATCAAAAAGTACTCTGTGTCTCTGTACCACTGACCTCTATTATTACCACTGGACAGGCTGTTCCAAGCGTTTGACAGCAATTTTTTTGTGTCTTTTTGAAGCGCCACTAGCGAGTGTCCAGAGAACTAATTTTGACATATATTACATTTTGGTAGGGCTGTTCCAAACAATGTAAACGAAACATCGAAGCAATGTGTGGGATACATAGCAGGTTTTGTGATTAGATCTATCAAGAACAAAATTACATGTATTGATTGTTTGAGCGCTTGTGAATCAATACCGTCCGATGCCATATCTGATCGACGAAACGGTATCGCACTAATTATTCAAAAAAATAGAGGTGGACTAACTATTCCATCACAAAGCATCGTTTCTATATGTTTGTTAGTGGAATCACTTTTTCGACAAGCGTGCAAAAAGTCCAATGGGAAGCCGCCGGTGGAAAAAATATTTCCGGCAGTTCTCACAGCAAAAGTTATAAAAGAATTGCTACCAAAATCAAATACTTTGTTTCCAGAACTACGCGTTCATTTTTTGGAAACAATGATGTTTGAAACTTTAAATAGTCATTATGATGTAGTAATTAACAAATTATGTTTAAGTATATCGATGTTAGAATTTTTGCAACAACGAAAAATTACTCTTTGTCAATTACAGGTCAAAGTATACGAAATTTCGTCAAATAATTTGGGCACGTCAGTAATTAAAATCGCTTATGCTGTTAGGAAGAAAAGGCAGTTAACAGATGTAGAAACCGCGCGTTTAGTCTATTTTAGCTACTTTCACAGCATTATGTCGTACGGCATTTTACTATGGGGTCGAGCTGCTGACATTGAATCCATCTTTATTTTGCAAAAGAGAGCTGTCAGAGCCATTTATAATCTACGTCGCCGCGAATCTCTCAGGGAACTATTTATAATAAATGCTTTGACTTTGACTTTGAAAAATATAAATTAAATATATAAAACGTGTTTTATTTTACCTTTTCGACTGTTACTTAATACATTCATTATTCCATTATTATTATTCATTATTCCCTGTAAATTGTTAATATAAGTAGTAATTATGATGATACGTTTATTATGTTAAAATATTATCAAAAGTTATCGATATTTGCTCGCTGATATCGACATCACTAGTTTTAGTACCACAGACACTCGCTACGGCTAACAGCGCCAAAATGGCGATTATCAATTAGGCACAAAAGCACTTTGACAGCCGCCAGTCCAGTGGTAATAATAGAGGTCAGTGTCTGTGACCGATACAGCGGCACTGAACGTTGCTATTTTTTTTTTTTTTTTGATAATGGCATCTCGCAGTTCAACCTATGAGGTTGTCGTCTGCTTAACCGGGCTTGCCTGTGGATGCCTCAAAATTAAAGCCTCCAGCCAGGGCTTGAAACTTACTATACTAAGCGACTACACGCTAAGGGCACCCCCTGTGGGGTACGGACCTCGGCTTAGTTTGTCGCTGGGAGGGCAGCAAGGGACAGGCTGGATCGGAATTAGAACGTTGCTCGCCCACGCGGTCGTTTATATAATCTCGCTCCTCGCCGGCGCGTCTCCATCGGACATACTCACGCGCCGACTTCATACAAATTACTAAGCGGCTCGTTGGCCGCAACTAGTTTTTATTAAGCGTGCTAAACGCTGATTGGCTGACCACATTTCTAGGGCAGCTGATCAGCCAATAGGATGTAAGTAGTTTTGAAGTGAAACTTCTTTACGTACGCTCGGTACGCTTGACTTGGGGAGTAAGCTGGCAAACGCGTGACGTAAGCGTTACGAAAATTGTGATCAAGGAAAGGTACGTATTTACGCGACCAGGTTTTTACACCAGGTATTTGCTTCCAAGTACACACACCAGGTACCAACGAGGGCGGCACTGAAAATTTCGGTAATCAAGGAAGTGACACAACATTACTATTTAAAAATGTATTTATTGCTTTTCGAAGTATTCTCCGCGAAATTTGACACATTTTTCCATAAGATGGAACCAATCATTGAAGCAACCATTCCATTCGGAAGTTGGGTCTCCAAAATGGCCGTTTTGTAGGCGTCCACAGCTTCTTCAGGTGTTGAAAATCTCTGTCCACGCGATTTATTCTTTATTTTAGGGAAAGTATAGAAATCATTAGGGCTTAGGTCGGGGCTGTACGGCGGATGGTCTAATAATTCTATGTTTTCTTGCTCTAAAAACTCTTTTGTTCTGTGCGCGGTGTGAGAACTCGCATTGTCGTGATGGAGGATGATGGCCGCGGTTGCAGTTCTCTTTACGGAGTTCAGAAACGACCTGTGGCAAACAAATGCTAGCACACCATTCTGCATTAACCGTTCTTTGTCCCTCAAGAGGAATAGTCGTAACATGGCCGGTTTTGGAGACAAACGTGGCCACCATTTTTTTTGCAACACTCCGTGAACGAACAATTTTTGTTGGCTTTAACTCATTTTCGAACACCCAAACTCGTGACTGGTTTTTTGTTTCGGGTTCGTACGCGTATATCCAGGATGTCACCTGATACGATGTTGTATACAGCATTTGAGGATCCTGCGTGGAATCTTTCGAGAGTTCTGACGCACCAACTAACGCGAGCCGCTTTTTGCTCTTCACAGAGCGAATGCGGTATCCATCGGGAAAACAATTTTTTAAATATTATTTAAAAATCAAATGCGGTTTTTAGCACATCACTTGAGAACGGCTGGACCGACTACGCTGGACTATGTTCGTAATAGTCCGAATTAGGTTTTTTTGGAAATGTTTCATGTTTCCCGGAAAATTTTCAAATTCGGTAAAAACTGTACGTTTTCTAACTGGATACTGCGGCATGTCAGCCGACAGCTGCATCCCGCGGTATGCCACGGGGGAAATGCGGAGTGGACCCTCGCTTCCCCTGCCTCTTCCCCGTGATCGTATGCTAGCGGACTTCAGCGCATACCGTCGCGTGCCTTCGCATCCCACTGCGGTATCCTCCAGCGCGCTCTTCAATACCGCAGAGAGAAATCCCATTTGATTCCCCGTCGTTGGTCTCTGAAGTTTGGAATCTATATCTTGTAACCATTAAATACTTACGTACGAATTTACGTTGGTAAGTTTAAACTTCCCTGCCCCACCATCCGAGGATGAGTGTTGGCGTTTATTGAAATTTGGAGAGAACAGCGTCTGTTGAGTCAGCTAGCCAGGGATAGAAATAAAAGAATAGGATAAGATTCGTTCAACTTCAACGTAAGTTATTATTTCCTTTATTACAGTTTTTGCTATAGTATCTATTATGCTCCTGCTACACCTGCGTTTATGTTCTGACCGTCTGAGCTAAATTGGAACTTAACTATGGCGTTGAAAAATATCACGTTAAACAAGTGGCTAATGCGGTTCAGCTCAAAAAGTGTGCGTCTACAGTGTCTCAAATGGATGTAGAAGCTACTGCGATACTGTGGCTCTTTCTCTGCGTGTGCTGCGCGCATATATCGCTCATTTGGAGAAACATCGACGTAACTGGTAGGTATTTTTTTTTACGTCTCACTGTGGGCTGAAATTCGGCTTTCGTGGTGATTTTTTTGGTTGGATGTGCTTTAGATTTGCTTAAAAATATATAAAAAAATATATTGAATATCAGTGCAAACAGCTAACATAGAATAAAAAGTAAAAAAAATGTATGGAGTTGACATTAAAATCGGTGATAACTCAGCCATTTCACAATACTTTCCTTGTAGGTGATTTTTCTATGATTTATTTAGAATTTTTCAGCATACTACCTACTTAACCTTGGGAAAGCAGCGCGTTTAAAAAAAAACCTTTTTTGTTTTTTTTTTGTACTATATTTCGAGCCTATGTCAAAGCTATAATAGTAAATATACTATTATATATTACCACTATTACCAGATTATAAATTCAATTTCGGCGACTGTCAATCATGATATTGTACCTACAACATTTTTGTTCAAACAGCTGTTGAAAAATTTCAAGACCTCATCAAAAAACCATCAGACGGAGAGATGAAGAGAGACGAGAGTTAACACCCCAGAAGGCACTTGGCTTACTAATATCACTTCACCTATCAAAGTGGTAGTATAATATCACATTAAAGAGAGTCGGCTATCTGAGAAGGTATAAAGAATATGTACCTACCCTTCCTATTACAGAATTCAGACTTCTCAATATGTTTAGCTTTGACATAGGCTCGAAATATAGTACAAAAAAAAAACAAAAAAGTTTCTTTTATAAAAAAAAATACGCGCAGCTTTCCCAAGGTTAAGTAGTATCCCAATAAATCATAGAAAAATCACCTACGAGGAAAGTATAGGCAATTGTGAAATGGCTGAGTTATCAGACCGATTTTAATGTCAACTCTATACCTACAATTTTTTTACTTTTTATTCTATGTTAGCTGTTTATTCAATATTTTATATTTTTAAGCAAATATTATTTAACCAAAGAAGTCACCACTTAAGAAATCAAATGAAAATGTCTATGAAAGCCGAATTTCAGCCCACAGTGCGTCTCTATGCTTTCCTAACGTAAACACGCTTTCTTTCTTTCTTTATATTTAACTAATTTTTGGAAAAAGTACATTTAAGTAGGTACGTCATGTTGCAATGCGTGCTAACTATGCTAAAGCCATGTGCCATTTTCATGTGTCGAAAAAACTACTTCCCGACATATATGTATACAACGTGTAACGTTAAATGCGCAAAACCTGAGACACCCCAACTGATTTTTAACCGACTTTTTAACCGACTTTAAAAAAGGAGGTTCTGTATTCGACCCGTATGTATGTATGTATGTATGTATGTATGTATGTATGTATGTATGTATGTATGTATGTATGTATGTATGTATGTTTGTATGTCCGCGATTATCTCAAAAACTACTGAACCGATTTTGATAATTCTTTCATTAGTGTGATCTACATACTTTCAGGAAGGTTTTAGTGTATAATACATTAGGTAATTATTCTTATGTACGAAGTTATATGCATAAATGTACTGCATCTCCGGCATTTCTATGCGAATTTTGATGATTCTTCGAGTTGTGTCTTCAATTCTTCAATGCACTAGTGTTAATTGAATTTATGTGGGGTAGGTACAACTAAAAAGTGAAAAATAAAAACTTTTTTACAAAAAAAACAACCGACTTCAAAAAAAAAAACACTACAAAGTGAAAAATAACTTTAATTTCGGAAGTCGGTGTCAAAAAACGAAAATGCGGAACCAAAGACACCGACTTCCGAAATTAAAGTTATTTTTCACTTTGTAGTGTTTTTTTTTTTGAAGTCGGTTGTTTTTTTTGTAAAAAAGTTTTTTCGAAATTGTGCTTCTGGCTGACAGTCGCTACCTAAATAAAGAAAAAGAAGAAATGTGGTGTTTATACAAAGAAATACTGGTGTAATATCGATTTGACATTGAGTAAACACTGTGATTGCCTTCACGAGCGTTCCGAATTGCTGACAGTTCTCAGCTGTCATAATCGATTACATTCCTAACTCGGAACGCGCCCAGAGTGTGTGTGCGTGTGTGTGTCAGTGTGTGTTTTGTTTGGCGATGCATCATAATCTTTAATTCTTTATTTATAATAACGTGGCATTTTCGAAATTGTGTTTCATGCTGTCAGTCGCAATCACAGAGTACTTTTTGGCCTATTGTCTGTGTGTGTGACAGACCGGCATACAAACATGGAGCATAAGCGACTGACTCGCGCGGCGCGCGGACCGACACCTATCAAAAAGTACTCTGTGTCTCTGTACCACTGACCTCTATTATTACCACTGGACAGGCTGTTCCAAGCGTTTGACAGCAATTTTTTTGTGTCTTTTTGAAGCGCCACTAGCGAGTGTCCAGAGAACTAATTTTGACATATATTACATTTTGGTAGGGCTGTTCCAAACAATGTAAACGAAACATCGAAGCAATGTGTGGGATACATAGCAGGTTTTGTGATTAGATCTATCAAGAACAAAATTACATGTATTGATTGTTTGAGCGCTTGTGAATCAATACCGTCCGATGCCATATCTGATCGACGAAACGGTATCGCACTAATTATTCAAAAAAATAGAGGTGGACTAACTATTCCATCACAAAGCATCGTTTCTATATGTTTGTTAGTGGAATCACTTTTTCGACAAGCGTGCAAAAAGTCCAATGGGAAGCCGCCGGTGGAAAAAATATTTCCGGCAGTTCTCACAGCAAAAGTTATAAAAGAATTGCTACCAAAATCAAATACTTTGTTTCCAGAACTACGCGTTCATTTTTTGGAAACAATGATGTTTGAAACTTTAAATAGTCATTATGATGTAGTAATTAACAAATTATGTTTAAGTATATCGATGTTAGAATTTTTGCAACAACGAAAAATTACTCTTTGTCAATTACAGGTCAAAGTATACGAAATTTCGTCAAATAATTTGGGCACGTCAGTAATTAAAATCGCTTATGCTGTTAGGAAGAAAAGGCAGTTAACAGATGTAGAAACCGCGCGTTTAGTCTATTTTAGCTACTTTCACAGCATTATGTCGTACGGCATTTTACTATGGGGTCGAGCTGCTGACATTGAATCCATCTTTATTTTGCAAAAGAGAGCTGTCAGAGCCATTTATAATCTACGTCGCCGCGAATCTCTCAGGGAACTATTTATAATAAATGCTTTGACTTTGACTTTGAAAAATATAAATTAAATATATAAAACGTGTTTTATTTTACCTTTTCGACTGTTACTTAATACATTCATTATTCCATTATTATTATTCATTATTCCCTGTAAATTGTTAATATAAGTAGTAATTATGATGATACGTTTATTATGTTAAAATATTATCAAAAGTTATCGATATTTGCTCGCTGATATCGACATCACTAGTTTTAGTACCACAGACACTCGCTACGGCTAACAGCGCCAAAATGGCGATTATCAATTAGGCACAAAAGCACTTTGACAGCCGCCAGTCCAGTGGTAATAATAGAGGTCAGTGTCTGTGACCGATACAGCGGCACTGAACGTTGCTATTTTTTTTTTTTTTTTGATAATGGCATCTCGCAGTTCAACCTATGAGGTTGTCGTCTGCTTAACCGGGCTTGCCTGTGGATGCCTCAAAATTAAAGCCTCCAGCCAGGGCTTGAAACTTACTATACTAAGCGACTACACGCTAAGGGCACCCCCTGTGGGGTACGGACCTCGGCTTAGTTTGTCGCTGGGAGGGCAGCAAGGGACAGGCTGGATCGGAATTAGAACGTTGCTCGCCCACGCGGTCGTTTATATAATCTCGCTCCTCGCCGGCGCGTCTCCATCGGACATACTCACGCGCCGACTTCATACAAATTACTAAGCGGCTCGTTGGCCGCAACTAGTTTTTATTAAGCGTGCTAAACGCTGATTGGCTGACCACATTTCTAGGGCAGCTGATCAGCCAATAGGATGTAAGTAGTTTTGAAGTGAAACTTCTTTACGTACGCTCGGTACGCTTGACTTGGGGAGTAAGCTGGCAAACGCGTGACGTAAGCGTTACGAAAATTGTGATCAAGGAAAGGTACGTATTTACGCGACCAGGTTTTTACACCAGGTATTTGCTTCCAAGTACACACACCAGGTACCAACGAGGGCGGCACTGAAAATTTCGGTAATCAAGGAAGTGACACAACATTACTATTTAAAAATGTATTTATTGCTTTTCGAAGTATTCTCCGCGAAATTTGACACATTTTTCCATAAGATGGAACCAATCATTGAAGCAACCATTCCATTCGGAAGTTGGGTCTCCAAAATGGCCGTTTTGTAGGCGTCCACAGCTTCTTCAGGTGTTGAAAATCTCTGTCCACGCGATTTATTCTTTATTTTAGGGAAAGTATAGAAATCATTAGGGCTTAGGTCGGGGCTGTACGGCGGATGGTCTAATAATTCTATGTTTTCTTGCTCTAAAAACTCTTTTGTTCTGTGCGCGGTGTGAGAACTCGCATTGTCGTGATGGAGGATGATGGCCGCGGTTGCAGTTCTCTTTACGGAGTTCAGAAACGACCTGTGGCAAACAAATGCTAGCACACCATTCTGCATTAACCGTTCTTTGTCCCTCAAGAGGAATAGTCGTAACATGGCCGGTTTTGGAGACAAACGTGGCCACCATTTTTTTTGCAACACTCCGTGAACGAACAATTTTTGTTGGCTTTAACTCATTTTCGAACACCCAAACTCGTGACTGGTTTTTTGTTTCGGGTTCGTACGCGTATATCCAGGATGTCACCTGATACGATGTTGTATACAGCATTTGAGGATCCTGCGTGGAATCTTTCGAGAGTTCTGACGCACCAACTAACGCGAGCCGCTTTTTGCTCTTCACAGAGCGAATGCGGTATCCATCGGGAAAACAATTTTTTAAATATTATTTAAAAATCAAATGCGGTTTTTAGCACATCACTTGAGAACGGCTGGACCGACTACGCTGGACTATGTTCGTAATAGTCCGAATTAGGTTTTTTTGGAAATGTTTCATGTTTCCCGGAAAATTTTCAAATTCGGTAAAAACTGTACGTTTTCTAACTGGATACTGCGGCATGTCAGCCGACAGCTGCATCCCGCGGTATGCCACGGGGGAAATGCGGAGTGGACCCTCGCTTCCCCTGCCTCTTCCCCGTGATCGTATGCTAGCGGACTTCAGCGCATACCGTCGCGTGCCTTCGCATCCCACTGCGGTATCCTCCAGCGCGCTCTTCAATACCGCAGAGAGAAATCCCATTTGATTCCCCGTCGTTGGTCTCTGAAGTTTGGAATCTATATCTTGTAACCATTAAATACTTACGTACGAATTTACGTTGGTAAGTTTAAACTTCCCTGCCCCACCATCCGAGGATGAGTGTTGGCGTTTATTGAAATTTGGAGAGAACAGCGTCTGTTGAGTCAGCTAGCCAGGGATAGAAATAAAAGAATAGGATAAGATTCGTTCAACTTCAACGTAAGTTATTATTTCCTTTATTACAGTTTTTGCTATAGTATCTATTATGCTCCTGCTACACCTGCGTTTATGTTCTGACCGTCTGAGCTAAATTGGAACTTAACTATGGCGTTGAAAAATATCACGTTAAACAAGTGGCTAATGCGGTTCAGCTCAAAAAGTGTGCGTCTACAGTGTCTCAAATGGATGTAGAAGCTACTGCGATACTGTGGCTCTTTCTCTGCGTGTGCTGCGCGCATATATCGCTCATTTGGAGAAACATCGACGTAACTGGTAGGTATTTTTTTTTACGTCTCACTGTGGGCTGAAATTCGGCTTTCGTGGTGATTTTTTTGGTTGGATGTGCTTTAGATTTGCTTAAAAATATATAAAAAAATATATTGAATATCAGTGCAAACAGCTAACATAGAATAAAAAGTAAAAAAAATGTATGGAGTTGACATTAAAATCGGTGATAACTCAGCCATTTCACAATACTTTCCTTGTAGGTGATTTTTCTATGATTTATTTAGAATTTTTCAGCATACTACCTACTTAACCTTGGGAAAGCAGCGCGTTTAAAAAAAAACCTTTTTTGTTTTTTTTTTGTACTATATTTCGAGCCTATGTCAAAGCTATAATAGTAAATATACTATTATATATTACCACTATTACCAGATTATAAATTCAATTTCGGCGACTGTCAATCATGATATTGTACCTACAACATTTTTGTTCAAACAGCTGTTGAAAAATTTCAAGACCTCATCAAAAAACCATCAGACGGAGAGATGAAGAGAGACGAGAGTTAACACCCCAGAAGGCACTTGGCTTACTAATATCACTTCACCTATCAAAGTGGTAGTATAATATCACATTAAAGAGAGTCGGCTATCTGAGAAGGTATAAAGAATATGTACCTACCCTTCCTATTACAGAATTCAGACTTCTCAATATGTTTAGCTTTGACATAGGCTCGAAATATAGTACAAAAAAAAAACAAAAAAGTTTCTTTTATAAAAAAAAATACGCGCAGCTTTCCCAAGGTTAAGTAGTATCCCAATAAATCATAGAAAAATCACCTACGAGGAAAGTATAGGCAATTGTGAAATGGCTGAGTTATCAGACCGATTTTAATGTCAACTCTATACCTACAATTTTTTTACTTTTTATTCTATGTTAGCTGTTTATTCAATATTTTATATTTTTAAGCAAATATTATTTAACCAAAGAAGTCACCACTTAAGAAATCAAATGAAAATGTCTATGAAAGCCGAATTTCAGCCCACAGTGCGTCTCTATGCTTTCCTAACGTAAACACGCTTTCTTTCTTTCTTTATATTTAACTAATTTTTGGAAAAAGTACATTTAAGTAGGTACGTCATGTTGCAATGCGTGCTAACTATGCTAAAGCCATGTGCCATTTTCATGTGTCGAAAAAACTACTTCCCGACATATATGTATACAACGTGTAACGTTAAATGCGCAAAACCTGAGACACCCCAACTGATTTTTAGTTCAATTGACCTATTTCAGAGAAAAAAAAAATCATTAAACATTTTTTAAAGGTTTTATGTGCGGTTTAAGTTTTACTGGCAATTCTAATAATTTCTTGCGTCTGCGACGACGCTCTATCGAGGGAGGAGTCGTCACCGGGCCGCTGCGCCGCGCCGCGCGCCGCCGCGCCGCTCTGACATTTTTATTTACTATCTACGCTCCTAAAAAACTTAGGTTATCTTTGAACAGTGATTTAAATGTTTCCATCACACTTTTCCAGGCTTGGACTGACAACATTAGGCAACCCACATTTTTAGACTAAATAGCTTTTTACCTAAAGTAATTAACTTTGTCATGACAACGCGCCAACATTCTCACCATTTCACATTATTGAATGTTGGTGTACAATAACGCCATAGTCGCGAAATTCGCGCGCACGCGCCGCCTCGCCGGGGTAACGGGATAGAACAAATTACACCTGTGACGCATGTGCCGGCGCCGCTCAGACTGAAGTAAACACGGCCACTGTCACGTATTTCGCACGCCCCGCCCCCGTGCAGATCGTCATTTCTCTTTCTAACCCTTAGGTTAAGTTTAAGTTAAAAAAAGATAGATAGCATTATTGTTTACTTCAAATGGTCTTATTCATTTCATGGTACTTACTGTACGGAAGATTCGTATTATTTGCAATTTGCATTGAAATAAGAGCTATTATTATCCCGCGTATGGGAAAATTTTAATTGGTCGACAGCAACTTGTGTTTGTTTACCTATTTTGGCGGGTTTGCGCATGTGATGGCTTGACTTATTAATAAATAGACACGGCAACGTTTTTAATGAAGATTTTTTGAAAAATGTGACCTATATTAAAAAGTGGTTCAATTGATTCTGCTCGTTATTCTGATCAAACTATTTTCAGGTTTTGCGCATTTAACGTTACACGTTGTATATAGCTAGCGCCACGAAAGATGAGACTTGACCTCGCCTCCCGCGCTCTTTCCGCTGCCCCAATGACGTCAGGTCCCGTCCCTCGATCGCTAGAGACCTAAAATCGTGTACCTACTGCGCAAGTCAAACCACGTGGTGTGTCAAGTCTCATCTTTCGTGGCGCTAAATATAGCTGAAGGTCTAACGTCATTAACAATAGGTACCTTTAAATAACGTATTAAAGACTGGCCACATCTGCGTAATGTGTTATTTAACGTGTTAATTTACGCGTAACGACGCATGTGTAGCAGTAGCATCAGACAGCGGGAGTAGCAGAAGATTAAAACGCGATTTATAAAGCTTATGTTTTATTTTTCGAGGGTAACCTCTATGGCATTTGTAATGGTCATTTTATTCTTATACATCATTAATGATATGATACAATTTCATAATAAAATAAATAACACAGTTTTTTTCCTGCACTGTACTTAACACTATACTCACACTCTCATAAATTCTTTAATCTGCATTGGAATAATGCATCGCTAAGATTTCCACTTATTCTGATTTGATAGGTTCAGACGCCTGTATGAATTCGCTATACCTACCCCTTAACGCGTAGGTACATATATACATACCTTCAACATTGTTGGATAAGAGGGTAACCATAACCAATTAATGAAGGCGTGTGTGTTTTACTTCTATCATTACCTACTAGTATTAAAAAAAATATGTTTAATAAATAATTACAGAATAATTCATTGATTGACAAATTAAAGATAATACCTACATTTTTTAAATGCTGTTTAATAAAAGTTCTTCACTTGAACATGCTCATTGTAGTAGGTATAATCAATTAATCATATAGGTTGCTGGTTGGTTGTTTGTGACTGTGAATATAACGATATTGACACTGCTCCTACAGGATACGGGGCAGTGCTACATAGGCGTCAGTCATCAGTCCATGACATGTACATAATACTTAGTTACAGGTAATAATAATATATCATATTTGCCAAAAACATTATTCCAACACGATGACAGTTTAAAGTACTTACAACAAATAACTAACATTACTTATAGAGAGAGGCACTGTTATATAACTCCGCCACTATTAAGGTATGTGTTCTTTGCTATCTGGTATAGTTGCGCGGACATTTTTTCACTGGTTTCTTTGACCATCTTGGTGAAGTGTCCCTCCGGCTTGTTGAGGAGGAGGTAGGGGTGGTCGAACTCGACCAGCCGCCCGGAGTCCATCACCATGACCCGGTCCGAGTCCATGATGGTGTTCAGTCGGTGCGCCACCGTCAACACGGTGCAGTCCGCGAAGCGCGTTCTTATTGTTCTTTGGATAAATTCATCCGTTCTGAAATGAAAATTCCGTAAGCACACTTTTGATTCAATACAACATTGGTAGAAGTGCCTAGGTAGTGCTTTTCGCAGCTACAGGCTTCGTCAAAAGTTAAGAATTTTGATTTTATTAATAAGTACCATAGAAACGAACCTATTTATTGTTCAAAATTATCATAACTTATTGGAATCAAAATAATACCTATAGTTAGTTTTTATCTATTAGTTATTTATAGGCAAGTTTTCCTTAGATAGTGTTAGTGAGAGTCAAAATGGCGGGTGTACCTTAACTAATCGAATCCTCCCATTTACCAAAAAATTTAAGTAGGTACCTAAAATGTACTATTTAGTACCTAGGATTAAAAAAATTTTACCTTCTTCAGAATGAAATTATTTCGAAATTAAGGTACATCCGCCATATTGACATCAAGATGGCGGGTGTTCTATAGGTAATATTCTATTATGTAACCATCTAAGTATAAGTATATGTATACATATATATATAAATAAAAAGAAAAGTCCTGACTGAGTGACTGACTCATCAACGCCCAGTCCAAACCCTTGGACCTAGAAAGTTGAAATTTTGCACAGAGGTTTACTTTATAATTTAGACAAGGAATAAGGAAGGATTTTTCGAAATTCAACCCCTAAGGGAGTTAAATAGGGGATGAGAGTTTGTATGGAAAATCTTATTCCTTGAGTTAATAAACTTGAAACTTGACACGAATACTTATCTAAGTGAATTATGAAGTTTGGCGAATACTTATCTAAGTGAATTATGAAGTTTGGCATTTTTCGTTTTTCTAAACTATCCCTTAATTAAACGGGGATTGGGGGGTGTCAAAATTTGTATGGAAGAATTTTAACGCGCGGTGCGATTACCTCGAAACTCGGTATTTATACTTAAGACCAAAAATGAAGAATAATGTGTATCAGGGTTTTTCGAAAATCTACCCCTAACGGGGTGAAAAGGGGTAGTTAATTATACAGGGGAGGATTTTACTGCGTGGCTTGATGAACTTGAAAATTCGTATATATAATCTTTGAGTCAAGTACAATCGGTTATATCAATTAACTGACCCCCCTAAAAATTACTCGATTTTGCACCCTATGCTCATAACATTAAAGGTTATTCAATATGTATGAGTTTATCGGACTAACACTACTCGATGAACAGAAACAATAAATAATTTTGATACGCAAACTTGAGCTTTAAGATGTTGGTGTTAGGTCATTTACTATTATGGGTATTTGTTAAGCAATTTTCATTTTTATGCAGCAAGACTTAAAGGTTAGGTTAGTGTTGTGATAATTTGTGTCATTGCTACTAATACCTTATTTCATCTGTCTTAGTCAAGTTAACCTGGTGTCGTGGTTCATGCGTAAGGCTGAGACGTGCAAGATGCGAGTTCAAATCCAGTCTCAATGTTTAATTTTGTTTTCAATATATAAATTGTTCTTTAAGTATTTCTTGCATTATTGTAAAGAACAAGCACATCAATTAAGTTGATAAACGATAAACGTTTCACCTTTTTCAATAAGTGGTTAGTTCGACGTCAATATGCGTATTCAACAAAAACTGCTATTGAAATGATATTAGGAACATGGGGTAGAAGAATAAATTGAACAAGACATTCTATGCACAAATAGCAGTGAATACGCGCGAACATTTTTATATTGCTTTACTGTTGCGAAAATCCACGACTTTTTCCTTTTTATTAAATATTATTATCGGTTTTGATAGTTTAATCGTCATGTCTCAGTTAAGTGATTATTTAAAATACAAAATAATATATTTGCATACGGAGAATGTTGGTATTAAAGCGATTGCTAGGAAACTTAATATAGCGGTAAGTGTATTATTTTTTATGCTTCCTTAATTCGTTGTTGGCTTAAAAACGCCGGTGAATGTAGAATAATAGAAAATTAACTGTTTCATTCTGACATCATTTATAGGTCTAATGTGGTTTATCTAAAGGTATTTTTGCAAACTTATTCGAAAAATTATGCTTACTTTGTTACTAAAATTTTGCTTATTGTGTTGTTTCAGAGAAATACAGTCAGATTGTGGCTAAGACGTTTTGAAGAGACAGGGAATATTCAAAAGGATCGTCCTGGACCAAAACCTGTAGTGTATACTCCTGTGTGAGAACGTCACCAAGCAATTGTTAGAAGGCATACTGAACACCCATTTCTGCCTACTCAATCAATGTGGGAATTCATGAGAGGAAGTGATTGTTGTTGAAATATGGTGCGCGGTATGCGAAACCGCTTGCAACAAGTAATAGAAAAAAATGGTGCTCCACTTCGCTATTGAAGAGCACCACTGAATGACTTCAGTGACCAGTGTTGGCCACAAACAATACTAACGTGTCTGTGTGTGTGTTAAATTAACTATTGTTATAATTTCTAACGAAGTGTTTCGCATACCTAGTTTTTTATCAAAACCTTATTTATAACTAAACATAACTACTTACAAAACAAATTGATATATAGTATACCTAGTAGGTAAAACATCAACGTATAATGCTATTTTATTTAGTTCAATGATATTTAATGTGGTGATGTTATTGTTATGAAATAGAAATATATGCCTACTTATATATTTCTAAATATTATAACATGTTGATTCACTACATTAAACTCTGTGAAGTATGTAACAACGTTATTTGTAAGCAGGTAAATGTTATATTTACTTTATTCTTATAATAATTTTATTTATAAAATAAAATCGTTTTTACCATCATTACCGTTTTTTATTTCTGTTCAGCTTTTTTTTGTTGCTAAAGTTATAATTTACTATTTATAACTTAAAAAAATATATAAAACAAAACGCGTAGCAGAAAATATATTGGTTTCGAACTCACAACCACGCTCTTGTCAGCTCACTGCAGCTACCACTAGACCACACGAACATAGTGAAAATCGTTGAAATTAGCAATAATTTATATTACAAGTTAGAAGTATATTCAAGATCATACCTACCTTAACACTGCGTGTTAAATATCAAATTCGAATAACTGTTTTATTAATCGTAGACGTTGAACCAGTTGTTCTAGTTCGATAAGCTTACTGCTAACAAGCAGAAGGTTCAAATTCGTCTAATTTTTAGGGGGGTCAGTTAATTGCTATAACCGATTGTACCTAATGAACATATCCCAAACAATTTTTCGAAATTCCACCCCTGTAGGGGTGAAAAGCGGGAATACAGTTTATATCAAAAATCTTATTCATCTATACTAATATTATAAAGAGTTAAAGTTTGTGAGGTTGTAGGGGGTAATCTCCGGAACTACTGATTCGATCCCGAAAATTCTTTCACTAATAAGAAGCTACACCCTAGCTAAGCCCTGAGTGTCATAGGCTATGTTTTATATTAAAACGAGAAACTTCACGCGAACGAAGTCGCGGGCAGAAGCTAGTTACTCATAAAATACAATTACACCAAAAAATTGTATCTAAAAAGTACTCCAAGTAAAAAAAAAACACACACTTGATCAGTTGGATAGTTCCTGAGAAATAAAAAAACAACCGTATCCAAGTTGAGAAGATCGCTGGTGGCTGTGGTGATATGTAGATGGATGATTATGGTGGTTGGTGTTGGTTGGTCATACTTGGGGTCGACGTTGGCGGTGGCCTCGTCGAGCACGAGGATGCGGTTGGCGCGCAGGATGGCGCGCGCGAGGCACACGAGCTGGCGCTGGCCCAGCGAGAAGTTGGAGCCGCTCTCCGACACCTTGAAGTCCAGCGACGGCACTGCAGCCTTCAGGTCCACCTGCAGAAACACACAACAACTTTATACATGACTATTTTAAGAAAACATGATGTTTACCAACATAAGATTAAAAAATTAACCCGACAAACTTTAAGAGGTGCTTTAGACCATCGAACTGAACAACTTTCACTATGGGACCGACTCTGAAATCATGAAAAAAAAAATCATCTGTTTAATACAAAAGTTCAATACCTACTTACTTGACCAAAATGTATGAAACAGCTGTTTTTCTGTCTGACTGGCAAATCTTTTCATATGTAATAATTTCAGAATACAGCTCGTGCTTATATCGCATAATGATGAAGAATGATCATGAATCACTGAATTTTTAACAGTGTAGATTGTGCGATGCAAATTCACAATTTTTTTGGGCAATTTAGCACTGCGCGGCATGCCTTGGTGTCGTCTACAAGGAATGCAGCAACTATGCGGACCACGGGTATTTTTATCGCCAGGTGTGGGTATAATGTTAAGTAATTTATGTTTGCTAAATATTTACTCCTTTACTAATAAACGTATTATGATGAATATATACACACCGATTTCTCTCTTTCAGTCGTCAGTAATTTGACTTTCGAAAGAAGAAGACAAATCGTTGTTTATACAATACAGACGCTATACAACGTTTATTGGTAAGGGGGTTAGTAGATTGTTAATCCTACTTTATACGTAACCAAATTCTAAGAAGTCAGACTATTAGATTCGTAGTACTCTACGAGTGTAATAGTCTGAATTCATGGAATTTATATACAATAAACTCACAGCTTCCAAGGCCTGCCAAAGTTGGTCATCGTCGTAGTTGTTGAACGGATCCAAGTTGTAGCGCACGGTCGCTGAGAACAGCACCGGCTCCTGAGGTATAATGGATATCTTCGACCGCAGCTCCTGGGATACACACAAATAAGCAATTCTTTTAATTATAGGTAATATTATAAAAATCTAATCTAAGGTTGTTGGCCAAAAGGCAAAACCAGAAGGGCCTATAGGTGCTTGTTTCAGAACACTTGTATGTACTTATCTATCCTGTTACCTTGGAGCAGTGTCGGATTAAGACTACTTGCTGCCCTAAGCAATCCACGCCTGTGGGCCCCCATCCACTAGTTGCCTAGTATTTTTTCTAAAAAAATCGACGAGTGATTTGTTAAGATTAGCGCACGTCTCAAGACTGACATTTAAGTCTTGTAATATCTTACTGGCAAACAGCCTTGCCTTTCATGAGCTAGCAAATATTTTTTCGGTGCTGTTCATTGCAGGCGCGGTCGCAGCCCAAGATTTTGGGGGGCACCATGGGTGCCGAGGAATATTTTTAGGGTGGTACATGTCATCGTTTGTTTAGTGATCGCAAGCGTTACTGCTGACCATGAAGGTCCTGGTTCGATTCCCAGGTCGGGTAAAGTGTTATTAAGTTTTTCCATCAGAAATTTCTCAGAAGCAGCCTGGGGTTTGGATTTATGCCCGGTTGGTGGCAGTAGGCTCGTCCTCTACGACATGGGACTTAAAGATAATATGTGCCTAATTCTTCGGGGATTAAAAGCGTGATGTTATGTTAATGTTCATATACATCTCCAGCACCACATTATTTAATTATGCTATTCAGGGACGCAGCTTTTACATGGGGGAGGGGGGTGTTACTAAATAATGCTGCTAAATTGGTCGCAGCATTTTATGATAAATAGTTGGTACATTACGTAGGGAGAGCAGAGCGAGAGAAGCGAGCTCGAAAGTTTTAACAACCCGCCTTGGTTACCTTAGGTTTTATTTTACATTTTCAAACAGAAATAGGAGTTACATTGTCGACTTATGCAGGAAAGCCCAAGCAACTATGAGAATTTAGTGTAAAAATGCAAGAGCGACCTCGAAAATTTTGCACACTTTCGGATAGGTTACATTTTCTTTTTATGATAGGAATTACTTAGTCCCTTTATGGATTTATGAAAAAAAGCTCTTGAATCAAGATAATGTAGAAGAGCGAGCGAAGTGAGAGAACTTACTTTGTCGAGTTATGACGAAAAGGTTCAACTCGTTTTACAGCAGTTAAAGTTTTGGAACGTGGCCTTAACCTCAGCCTTTCGAACCTTACGTAAGAGCCGGGTGCCCGACATCCCGAGTTTGCTTCGCTCGCTCTTGCATCCTAGATTCTAGATTTTATAACAGACTTTTTGAAGTAAAAACTTCTTTAGGCGCGTTGACTGAATCTATCTAGTCTCAGTAGTTCCTTCAGCTTTTGCACAGGAACTACTGATCCAAAAATACTCAGTAATTCCTTCAAAGGAACTACGAGAAGGAACTAGTGAGCATAAACGACTAGGGGAAAATTTTATGGGTTCGCGTCACTGACATGCTAATGTTAACAGTATATATAATATAATATAATATGTAGCTATGAGTATGTCGTGTTGCACTTGTTATTGCTCGGAGTGCCGATAAATGTGAAAACCAGAATCATGTTAATAATTTTAATTTACAAATTGTGAAATTAAAATATTTGATACTTAAATTAATAAAAAAATAAAAAAACTGTTATTTCATACTCGTAGTTTTAAGTTTTCACGTCTGTCGGTAGTCCCCACGACTTCCTCAATATTTTTGTATGTGCCCATCGGGGTCTCCGTAGCTCAAGTATCTACCTAGTTTCAAGTTAGTAAGACAAGTAAGTAAATCATTCAGGCTCTCGACAGCCTGATTGATTTTGGGGGGTCATGTTCCCCATGACCCTTCCTGGGACCGCGCCTGGTATATGGTGCCCCCGAGACGTGATGAACTAGGCTTTGTTTAGGGGTTAATCCGGAACTACCTTGAAGAATTGATCAATAAAAGCATTACAAAACAATATATTTACCTGTAGAGCTAAGAAGGATGTATCCACGTCATCAATGAGCACTTCTCCCTCTACGATGGCGAGCCGGAACAGCGAAGAGATCAGCGATGACTTGCCGGCACCCGTTCTACCTACAATACCCACCTACGAACATAACAATCATTACATATACAGGGGGAGAACGGATCCTCGGTGTCATTGCGTAGCATACTTACAATGGCGAAGCTTTACAGGTATAATATATCTCCACGGCCTAATGCCATTCATTTGGATAATTCACAACATTCGTTGCGTTTTTTACGTTGTCGAGAAGACGAATTTGAAAAATTGATCTGCTCGACATCGTATAATGTAGATAACATGAATAAAATGGATTAGGAATTTTCTTCAAAAGCCTTCGTATTGTGATAGAAAGTGTGATACGCAATTGGGGTGCTGGAGGAAAAGCACCTGCCCTAAATATTAAAGTTAACCAAAAACTAGTTCACTTCACTTCACTTATTTTTTACCAAAGAAATTATTAAAAAAAATTCTGTCAGATTAATTTAAATCCTACTGGTTAGAAAGGTCTGTGTACGAATTTATATATTAATAAAAAATTATTGTATTTTTACCTTCCATCCACTTTCTATAACTAAATTGAGATTCTTAAGCACAGGCAAGTCTTCCGGAGTGTACTTCATGTAACAGCTCTTGAACTGAATGCGCCCGCGGGCTGGCCAGCCTTTTGGAGTCTCTTTTTCTGTGAAATAAAGTTTTTATAATTTGAGATTCGTATCTTCTTGTAATATAATAGGAAAGCTTACAAGTTCCAGAAAATTCGTATTTTATTTACCCTATAAAGCATAATGAATACTGCTGCTGCTTTGCTGTTTTTCAGACAAACCTACTACAAACAAAACGGTTTTTACCTAATGTTTTATAGACAATACAAAACACAAACCTCCTTTGTCCCACTTGGGTTCCCGTTCGATGTGGGTGTACTGCAGTATTCTCTCAACGCTGGTCATCTGCGAGATCACCTCCGCAGTCTGTCTCACGCCGAACTGCAGCATGCCCGTCAGGATCAACGTTTGCGATATCGCCAGGCCCACGTTTCCAGAGAATATCGTTTCTGTTCAATGAATCACGTGGTTAGGATATTATGTTGTTTCCGCTGTTTGCTGCTATTAGAACGTCTGGCGTCTGTCGTATGGCTTTTGTGTTTTCTATTATTAGATTTAATGTGGTTGTGATTGTTATGCATGTAGACTTCGCGTCGTTAGGAGTATTATTCACGTTTAACGGAGTGAGTTATGTTATTTACTTCAAGTACCTAATGTCTATGTTTGTAAGTAAGCAGATGCAATTCGAAGCCGAACCGAAGGTGATTTCAATAAATAACTAAGTAAGTTAGCACCTCCTTGAATGTTAAAGTCGTTACTGTTATAGAATCGAAATTCCGTATTTTATTAACTCTATTACAAGAATCGATCGAAAATCGAAACAATTTTAGTCATCTTTAAAGTTGGTTAACAACAAGTAGTAGTACTTACTGCTATCGATGACAAGGAAGGCGACGATGACAATGGCGAGGTAGATGACGCAAATGAAGTCCAGCCAGAAGCCGAGAGTCACTCCGCTCGCGAGGTAGCTGCTCCAAGTCGACGTGTGGATGTCCTGCCACGACCAACAATTTATGATAAGATAACAGACAGCTTCCAGCGCTGTTGCATAATTAAATATAGCTGTACATAGCACAGTTACTCGTACATGGAAGTCAAAACAATAAAAGGAAATTTAGATTAGGCAACGATGATGAACAATTTACGATTGAGATGAGCTATTTAGTGGCCTCTTCAATAGAGGTGTAACATCATAGGGGAATTATTGCTTTACAGCTAACAATCTTCTGATATTTATGAGAACCTAACCAACTTAATCCAGAAGGTTAATGAGTTTGAGACTGAAGGATATGGTAACTTAGAAATCCAGATTTACGTACCTGGAATCTATCAAATTCTTGAATCAGTCTCTGTTCTGCGCCAGCCGATCGGATTGTGCTAATACCGTTGAGGGTAGCAGACATATGAGAGAATACTGGACTCCGAGCTGAAACAAATCGTTTTATTAGTTTAAAAAATATTTATTTTTAGGCGACGAAGGACCTACGTATCCACACGATACGAGACCCACAACACAAGTTTAATTGAAGACATAAGTATGCAAATCTAATTAACATATAACTTTCATGTGTCCAAGAATGGTAGGTAAGACCCAGTGGAAATAAGGTCTGTTCCGGTGCTGTACATGGCAAAACCTTGGGTTTGTGATGAGTATTTATAATAATTATTCTAGGTGGTTCTTACTTGTGCCTTCCAACCGTTTGATACCCTGTGCTGACTTGAGGTATATTTGGAGGATTGTATAGAATAGTAGTAGGATGATGGTGGTAGGCAGCAGGGTCCAGATGAGGGCAGCAGCGTTGAGAGCCAGGATACTGAACATCACCAGGTAGATCTGGATACATTCTAGCAGGAAACGAGGTAATAATTCGTCGAGCGCTCCTATGTCTTTGGAGAATCTATTCAGTATACGGCCTGTGAACAAACATAATAATGGTAACTCTTTATAAAAGATAGGTAAAGGTTACTGAAGAGTTCCAGTCTATCTGGAACCCTATTTTGGTAGTTTACATGAAACCAATAAAAGCGAACAGATTAGGCAAAACAGAAAATAAAGTTGAATAAAGGGAATAAAGCTGTACTTACCGGAAGAATTAGTATCAAAGAACCTCATGACACCTCTGAGCATGGAATGGAACATATCGTTGTGGAGATTGCGGGAGGCCGTCATGCACACCTTGAAGAACATGAACGCACGTGCCGTGATGAAGAAGATGCAGCACACGATCAACGCGCTGTACACGTATAAATATTGTGCCGTGTCTAGAGGTCCTATGTAGGCGTGGATGTTCAGGTCTGCAAAAAAATAAAAATAAAAAACAATGGTAAAAGACAAGTTGACAAATTTTCAAACAAGAAATAACCGTCAAATTAATTCTAGAACAATAATTGACAAAGTAAGTTTTGAAACTAATAATCAAGTAGGAAAGGATAATGGCAATTATTCTACCTGGGCCTTGGTTAACTCCTGAGAAATAGCTGGATAAATTAAAAGTGCCATTGTCAAGTGGCGGCGACCGATCGATGTGGTAGTCCTTTGTTGTTCTGTTATTAGTTGCTTCCTTTAGTGTCGTTACTTCGTTTGTCCTGCGAAAAAAATCATTTTTATGCTGGTTGACCTTTATTGCTTTACGATCACTTAATATGAGTAATTTTGAATACACCTATATAAATGAACGTAACGCTCCTACAATAACTTTCCATATTTAGTTTGGTCATAATCCATACCTACTTAGTTTGCTCATCATTGTCCGTAATAAACCTTTATTTCAGACCACAGAGAATCCAAACAGTAAAAAAAAAGTTAAAACTAATGTGAGTACCTATCCAAATAATAATCTTTTGATAGGCAATAAAATTAAAGGAGGAATTAAACTCACCAGAAGGTGACCCAGTAGTCACAAAGCGTGGCTGACAGCTGTCCGACGACAAGCAGCACGATCATGAAGAACAGCGGCGGTGCGCGTCCCCCGGCCCGCAGATAGGCGCCGTACACTCGCCAGCCCATCGAACCCGACTCGCGTTCCTCTTCTTCCATCTCCTGCGCCACCTCGCAGCCTCCCATGGACTCGCACAGCGACGGACGACGCGTTGTTGATAACTGGAAAGTGTTTTTGGTGATAATACAATAGGGATCACAACTGGTTGGGTCTAGTGTGCGTGACGTACTACTCATGAAAACATTTTAACTTGAAGTCAATAACGTCATTGTAAGCCGCTAGTTGGAAAAATGCCAGGCCAGCTATTTTTAGAAATAGGGTTTAGTATCTACTGAGCCCTATTTCTCCTAACAGCATATACCTTTCATTTTCTATAACATTCCCGTTAAAACACTCCGACTAAGCTGAATTTCCTTGAATCGCTTATTATCTCGCCAATAGTGCAACGAGTGGTGATTCAACTCGAAAGTAGAAATAAATAACATAATTTTTAGGTCAAGAATTTTTCAAAGTTTATCGTATTGAACCAATTTAATAGCTGCACATTGCAAAATTTGTTGATATGGAATTTGCATTAAGTCTCTATTATAGTAATAAATACTGATTGCCAAGTACACTATGCAGAATCAAAATGACTACTAATATACAGGGTGTTTGGCAGAACGTTGAACATACGAAAATGGTGGATAGTTGGGGTCATCTGCTACTTACTCAGCCCTAATTTATTTGGCCCTGGCCCACTGGATATTTTTAATTAATTTTTTTAATCTTTTTTCTTGTTTCACCACTTTCTTAACTTTAAAGTGTAATTTTTATTAAAAGTGGGTGAAACAGGCAATATTTAGTTTTTTTTTTTTCATACTTTTATGTTGGCAGATTCTTATAAAATTATTGCTTTACTCAGATGTTAGCTAGAAAAAAAGTTATGAGTCCTCAAACTTACAGAAAGATGTAAAAAAATACTTAAATCTTAATTTCAACTTGCATTAAAAAAAAAACAAAAAATGATTGAGGAGTTCCAATTCTAGCAAAACATCCCTAGTGTGTGAGCTTTCTAATGGTATGTAATTTGCTTTTATAAAAAAAAAACTTTAAGAGTTATTTCATAATTTTATCAAGTAGGACATTTTTGACGAAACTCTACCTTTACGGAAAGTGAAATGTTTTGCGAAATTTAATACTGCAAGATTGGTAAAAATTAAATGGTCGATTCAAATTATGCTGTACCAGTTAGGTGTGTTAAGGAAACAATTAAAAAATGTTAAATAATTTATTTAAATAATAAATCACAAATGTTCGAATTGACGCCCTTCATTTACAATACAGGCGCGGCAATTACGTCTGATTTCTACAGTCGTTGTGCGCAGCAGCATCTCCTGTCGCATAACTTCGAAAGCAGTATTAATTCGATTTATCAAATCTTCTCTACTTTCTACTTCTGTAGTGTAAACTAGTTCCTTTGCCCTTCCCCACACGTGAAAATCGAGCGGAGTGAGGTCGGGCGATCGCGGAGGCCAGGGGATTGGTCCTCCCCTGCCAATCCACGAATTTGGGAAACAATTATCCAAATGCTCACGTACAATCAGACTAAAGTGAGCTGCCCCCTTATTCACAAATACTCGATATGCTTCCGTATCGTATCGAACATTAATCATTGTTATCGTAGGAGTCTTCTCAATGCTGTTCACAAGTCCAAAACCCGAAAATGTTGTCAGTTTAAATCAAATAGACGCCCGCTATTCTTCCAACAGCAATTTGCTGTTGAGAGGAAGTCAAATCAGGTTATCGAAATGTCAGGTTTTCGATACGATAGCCTGTCGTATGTTTGTGAATCAGGGCTCTGGACTAATACTGCTTTCGAAGTTATGCGACAGGAGATGCTGCTGTGCACAACGACTGTAGAAATCAGACGTAGATGCCGCGCCTGTATTGTAAATGAAGGGCGTCAATTCGAACATTTGTGATTTATTATTTAAATAAATTATTTAACATTTTTTAATTGTTTCCTTAACACACCTAACTGGTACAGCATAATTTGAATCGACCATTTAATTTTTACCAACCTTGCAGTGTTAAATTTCGCAAAACATTTCACTTTCCGTAAAGGTAGAGTTTCGTCAAAAATGTCCTACTTGATAAAATTATGAAATAACTCTTAAAGTTTTTTTTTTATAAAAGCAAATTACATACCATTAGAAAGCTCACACACTAGGGATGTTTTGCTAGAATTGGAACTCCTCAATCATTTTTTGTTTTTTTTTTTAATGCAAGTTGAAATTAAGATTTAAGTATTTTTTTACATCTTTCTGTAAGTTTGAGGACTCATAACTTTTTTTCTTGCTAACATCTGAGTAAAGCAATAATTTTATAAGAATCTGCCAACATAAAAGTATGAAAAAAAAAACTAAATATTGCCTGTTTCACCCACTTTTAATAAAAATTACACTTTAAAGTTAAGAAAGTGGTGAAACAAGAAAAAAGATTAAAAAAATTAATTAAAAATATCCAGTGGGCCAGGGCCAAATAAATTAGGGCTGAGTAAGTAGCAGATGACCCCAACTATCCACCATTTTCGTATGTTCAACGTTCTGCCAAACACCCTGTATAAAACCAAATTAAGCGTATAAAACAAAATGAATAAGTGTAGTCATAAGAATTTACACCGCATATGACGACACCATTCCGAACATTTCCGAGGTACTATCAATAAATTTAAATTCAATCAAGATCTTGTTTCGGCATGCGCATCAGAATTGAAACTTATGGACAAATGTTTTAAGGTTTGATTTTATGGAGCAGTAGTCATAGAATTTGAAAGGGGGAGAAGCGTGTTTCAGGATTCCACGTTTTAGTTTGAAGTGAAAAAGTCCTGTCACGTACGATGAATAACGTAGTGTGGTGTATCGGATTGGCGAATGCGTGATGGGTTCCGAGATATCTGTTACACATTTTATGAGCAAGTCTATCAGCGAAGTAAGTTGTAAGTAATACCATTTATTTTTGTGCCCCTTCCCAGTTAGTTTTCCCAGGTAAAAGTCTCAAAATAATGATAAACTAATATTTTTTTGTGATACAAAAAATTACAAAGTAACTTTAAGTATGTTAATTACTTTGCAACCTACTTTTCAAATTACAGAGTTTATTGTTGCTTTAACTCTCGAGTTATATCAGAACCCCAAGGCTACTTTTAATTGTCACATCATGTTATTTGTTTTTACAATTACAATTTTTATTCACTTACTCTAGCAGAGGTTCGTCTGGACATTGGCGGAGGTTTCTCTACGTCTTTCTTGTCTTCGTTTTCATCATGACTGGATGACAGCAGCTTTGCGAAATCTTTGCCCGTGCTCACCAACTCATCGTATGATCCTTTAGCATCCACATACCCCTATTAAAACAAAAACCGAGTGATTATTTAAGCGATTATTAAATTTTCTAAGGTTGTGAATGGCATTTATTATTATGTTCCGACCTTGAGCTAGTGCAGCTGTTGCGTGAGTACATAATAATGCAAGTGTTATGCCGCAGGGAGCTGTTTTAGGATCCGAAACGAAATCAGTTATAAGCGGCTAGAAGTAAAGAAAGAAAGAAAAATGCGTTAATTGGCATTATGTCCAGCATAAAACACCTTACAACTATAAATAACAGAAAACAATGATTTTAATGCCAACAGGGCCTCAGCCTCAGCTGAGCATAATGTCAAGTAAAATATAGGATAAATGAGGTAGAATCAAAGGTAGCTAAGTGCCTCCATGTTAAATTTTCAGGAACCGAAAAAAACGTTTTTCTAATTTAAGAGTCAGGGGTTTTCATACTCTCTGAGTTTATTCTCCATCTTAGTTAATTTTTTGAAATAGCTGCCTTCGATTCTATATGCCTCAAATGTAGTCTCCTAGATTTTTTTAAAGGATTCTCGTAAATACGTTGAAAAACAAAACCCGCTAGAAGCCATCCTGGCTAATGACAAAACAAATAAACGTAAGGTAATCATATTGTATACCTAAGTTACGTTGTTAATGTTGATGATATAAGTATTCATCGGCCTTGAAATAGTTCAGATGGTGCGTGACGAGTAGGTACGCATGTGTTGTGCCGCACGTAGTGATTCCTTTTGCCGGTTAGTTCTCATAACCAATAAGAACGATTAGCAGTCCCAACAGCCCAAGTTCCAAGTTCAAGGTGAGGTCGTCGATTCAAAGTACGGAATCTGGCAATGATTTTAAGTTACCGTTGTCGCAGAAGTGCAGCTAATGCGAGCAACACGCGTGGTGTTCTACAAGGACCTATTTTAACGAATTGAGTCATCATACAATACAATTAAATAATACAGAAGGAGATAAAACGAGGAAAACGTAGCTGGAGACAGAACAGGCAGTGCCAGGGCAATAAATTCAGAAATAAATGCTACGTTACGTTGTTCATGATAACGATGTAGGCCTTGAGAAGGTTCAGCTGATGCGTGACGCGGACGCGTGTAGTGTGGCGCAGGGACCCATTTTGAGACCAGCAACGGTCGAAAACAATAATGCAGCCAATGCTCTACAAAGCTCCTAGGATGGAGACCGATACAGAGAGTAATGGCTTAATAAATAAATAAATGTTAGGTTACGTTGTTCATGATGACGATGTAGTCAGCGGCCTTAAGGTAGTGCAGCTGATGCGTGACCAGCACTCGCGTGGTGTGCCGCAGGTAGCCGCTGATGCACTCGTCGAAGAGCTGGCGACCCACGTGCGCGTCCACGGCAGAGAGGGGGTCGTCCAATAGGTAGATATCGGCCTGGTAACAAAAGTGAGAGTTTATTATGACCTCATAAAGAGCCCTAGCAGAAATAGAAGTGCCAATGTGTTATCATGGAGGGTTTCCCTAGAAGCCTTCGTAAGAAACCGTTGCACTGTTTATTTTGATGTTTTATTTCATTAATGTATTTTCACACAAACAATAGTAGGAACAATAGTAGGCATTTTCTGCCAATCAACCCTAAGGTTGGCTGGCAAGAAAATGCCTCGATCATTATATCCACCTTCTTGCAGTATGTTTTTACTTGTGCATAAAGTTTTAATTTAAAAAAAAACCGGTCAAGTGCGAGTTGGACTCGCGCACCGAGGGCTCCGTACAAATTTGTAGGTGTGTATATAGTTTTGTTTTCTTTTGTAATGTAAGTACAAGTTTACGTTTTTGGATATTTTCCTTTACTTGATATTGCTTCTTGCCAAATTTCATGATTAATTTCATGGTCAACGGGAAGTACCCTATAGGTTTTTATTTCGGAACATAAACGCCCGTATCTTTTGAATGCGTTGATTTAGAAGTTTGATTTTTTTCACTGCTTCAAGGAATTGCAGTCCTGAGTATTTGATATTAATTTCAACTTGACAACTCCACGAGTTCTTGAGAAAAAGGGTCTTGACTGACGGACAGACAGACGGACAACGAAGTGATCTTATAAGGGTTCCGGTTTTCCTTTTGAGGTACGGAACCCTAAAAAAGATTGCAGGTGGATCTAATACGGCGTTCTCATATTGATGGTCGAGTTCAACATCCAAGCTATTCTGTAATAATCTTACCGTGTAAACTTAGGTGAAGTGAGCTTGAAGTGAGCTGTCAACAGTGTCAATCCCTCAGAACTCATCTGACCTAAGTTTTCACGGTGAGATTTTTACAGAATCGACCGACTGTTTTCTTTTCGAGGCTTTGGTTAACTATGGATGATGAGTATGACATTAAATGCATTTCTGTTGCTGCATTTTGCCTAACTTACATTAAATAGTCATTTGCTTTTAAGGCGTCATAGTGCAAATTAAAAGTCGGTTCATTAGCACGGCTTAAACTAAGTGGTAGTAAAAGTTAATGTTAAACTCTGTCGGTTAATTTTCAGAGCGTAATTTTATGGGAGTATTACCACGACTTCGCTAGAGTGCAGTGCACGCTAGGATTATCTCAGGGTGTAAAATCTTAGCATTGCCTATTTAGAACCGGAGTGAGGATATCCAAGTGTTTCATTATGGTATTTTAACTAGATTATTTGCGTTTCTAACTCCGACAGCAGCAATATCACCTAGATTTTGGTGTGGTCTAAAATATCCAGCAGGTGAACTTTTATGTTCACATTTTCCGAAATATAATATTTCTTATTTTCCTTGCATAGCATACAAGTAAGCAAGGCGCATTGTTTAGCGAGCTATGACATTTTATGTCACACATACCTGTCTGTAAACAGCTCTGGCAAGGTTTATGCGGGCTCTCTGACCGCCCGACAAGGAGGCTCCTCGTTCACCGACGAGTGTCTGGTCTCCGTGAGGAAACTGTTGGAAGTCTTTCTGGAGAGCGCACACTCTTACCACCTGGAAGAATGGGAATTTAAATTAGATATCAGCATGAGCATAATTTAACATTCAAAAAATGTTAGGCACCATAGATATTTGGTTCTTTGAGAACAAATTCAAATTTAATTGAATCGTTTTAGGTAGGTACTAAGCGGACTCTTTTCTTTATTATTGTTTTAATTTTACCGATAACACTATAACTTAAATATTTTCAGCAGTATTTAGAGTAGATATACTTAAACACTAGTAGGTAGGTATATCTAGGTACTTACTTCTTTATACTTTTTGGAGTTGTAGGGCAGGCCAAATAAGATGTTTTGTCTGACGGTAGCAACGAACAGCCACGGCTCCTGACTTGCGTAAGATACAGGCCCAGACAGGTAGATTCGGCCATTGGTAGACCGAAGTTCATTCAGGAGTAATTGAAGAACTGAACTCTACAAATAAACAGGACATATTAGGACCTAAGTAGGCATATAATATGTTAATTTGCACTTGAAACTTGATAAGTCTACCTAATATTTTGCAATACAGTGTAAATAGAACATTTGTCATACATCATTCATATTTGGGATGTGCTAAATATCGTCGTGTACTTGAATCAATATCGGTCGTTTGATTCGTTTAACTTGTTGACACGTTTAAAACTGGCATCTTTTTGACATTTTTACCGACTTAAAAAAAAAAGGTTATCAATTCGACACGTATGTACTTATGTAATATTATTGGAACTGCACTATATTCACATACGACAATCTATTAGGGCTTCCAAACAAATATACCTACAAAATTTTATAGATGAATGTATGTATGTTTGTCCACGTGTTTCTCCGCAACTATTAATCGGATCGTGACCATTTTTTTTATCGGCTTACATTTACTTCAACTTAGGGAACAGTGCAAGTTTCATCAAAATAGATTCAGTAATTTTCAAGACATGAACTAATATGTGTAAGAGTGACAGCCTGGTTTATTGATACGAGCTACGGGTGTAGTGTCAAAGCGAAAACATCTAAAAACCTTGGTCAAATTGTAGTGCAATATTTACAACAAAACTATCACCTATTTATTACAAACAAATATACCAGTTTTTACTTAAAACTAAAAATTACGAAATAAAAAATTATAAAAAAAAATCGGCTTCAAAAAGAAATTAACTCAAAATTATGAAATAACTTTAATTTTGGAAGTCGGTAGCAAAAAACTACCCATACTCATACTACTCATTTGAGTTTGAAACTATAATAATGGTATGGGCCCCGCCTGCTTCCAACTTTTATTTAATTTAAAATGGGCTTGTTTTTAGCTTTTCAGTTAGTTTTAGTATAAGGTTGCAGTCGGGTTTTTTAATTTTTTTATTTAAATAACTTTTTTTATTGGTAGTGTTGTTTACCTAACGTTTACTGTGAATTCACGTCCGTTTAGTAGATTTTAAGATACTTGTGAAGTGCGGAAATAAGTTATGCATATGTTTGCAGTTGTGTAAGTTTACCTAGAAGCCTCATTTGGCTGGTCACTGATGATTTTCTCACGTGTTTTAACATTGTGAAGAAAGTTTTCAAGATTTCATGACGTAACGTACCTAAGTATCTATCTAGTAGAGATTTTTCTGATGAAGGTACGGGTAAATTGAACAATGTAAAAAGAAACATTTATTGACAGACAACAAACCTTTCCGGATCCGACAGAGCCTATGATGGCACACAGCTTTCCTTTAGGCATCAGGAGGTTTAGCTGGTTCAACGTGATCGGTCCGTCGTCAATCCAGCTGGCGCTCACGTTCTGGATCAGAATGCCCACATCTGGGTTCACTGGCATCGGGCATAGAGTAGAACTCATCAAGCCTTTTTCGTTGCACTCAAATCCTAAAACATGAGGAAGAAAATGATCGATTAGACCCATCTAATCGATCATTTGACCCCAGTCATCAATAGTACATTACGATACGCGTGACTAAGGTAGTGTGCATTAATAGACTACTAAGTCACACGTATCGTATACTATTTTTAGCTCATGTGACCTAAACCCGCACTTAAGTCACGCTTTTCTGTGTAAATTATAATTATAATTTCTGTGTAAATTTCCGTACCTAATGAACTATTATCTTCCCAAACCCGTGGGTCATAACTTAGGTAGGTTAGGTTTATATTACATAAGTTTACCAATACAGTGTACAATACTGTATTTGAAACGTGTGCAGAATAGTTTGTAAAATCAATCCAAATGTCCGTGATTGCACAACTAGACTACAAAGGATAATAGTAAACTATTGGATTAATAATACGAGTCTCGCCGTCTGATTCAATCGGTTAACCCCTTCAATGCGGCAAAGGCCGGTCACCGTGTTTTTTGTTGATAAACACGTGCGGCAGATCGGCGTAGAATTTTAACAAGTGAATATTTTATCAACATTTAGATTTTCGGAATTTTCCTTTGTGTATTTTATTTTTCGGTAGAAAAAGTTGTAGGCAGAAAACGCCTCTTGGTGGCTGTTGAGTAACAGCCGCCAAGAGGCGTTCTCTTATAACCAGCTCCCTATTTTATTAATACGCACACACACATAAACAATAGTAAGTAGCTCAGTAGTTAATTAATTGGCGAGAAGTCGACGTATGTTCGACGAACCATATCCGTTGTGCTAAAACTGATATAACTCCTAGCAAATATTTTGTTAAAAAAATACTTGCACCTAAAACATGATCAAATATCGCAATATTTTGTTATTAAATGTATTAAATTGTGTAGCAATAATTTGATCTTCAGCTTTTGCGAGTAACACTTAAATAACTCACGAATTACTCGCCCATCCAAAAATTTTTCGTGTTGCTGATGAGCAGTTTTTTTGGGTTAGTACTTTTATCGCAACAACGACAACTTAGCAATGTAAAACAAGGTTTAAAGAGATAGGTAACTAATAAAATTGGAGTTATCCACCGGAAAAAAGTTGCTGCTACACGTAATTAACCGAGAGGCCTAGTGGCTAAACCTAGAGGCACTCCGGGTACCTACTGATCGTTATTTCATTACTCAGGCTGGTAACAAATATTACGTGTTCTAGTAGTAGTAGTAGTTTCCTTTGCCTCCAAAAAAAAAAATCTTTATAATCGCTTTACTAGATCTGTACAGGCAACGCCAAATGTTGTCCTGAATTTGATGTATACATCTGTACTCTATACAATTATACATACAAACAAACAAAGACATTAAATTCTCTTAATTAAAGTCTGTTTGTAATGTCAAAATAACAGCCTTTTACAAAATGCATATGAACATACACTTATAATAAAAAAAACATTGTGTTTGTTTTCTTGCGGTACCTATTTTCTAACTTACCAGGATTGTAAATGCCCTCCTCATCGATTTTCTTGAAAGTGTTAGGACGTAGGTCAACTTCGCTGAGATTATTCTTTTTCTTCTTATTTTCTACCATTTGTACTAATTTAGCGATGTCTACGTCCGGAACACTGCGAAGGTCCTCTCGCTCATCTGTTGTCATACATAATACGAGTTTACGTTAATTGAATACATATACAGTCATTATTATGCTACACATCGACTTACATGACCTTAATATTGACAATAATTGCTGTCTTAAGGCAGTTTTCGTTTATGTTTTATGAAATGCGAAGTGATAACCTGTGAGTATTAGGTAAATAGCTTTTGTTCTTAGTTCTTATTACTGAAATAATTTTATTTTTTATTTTCTATAGAATGAAAAATATCAATTTGTTTTTATTTGAATCAGAACATAAATTGCATTATAACAAAAAGCGCCCTCCTTAGGTTAGTCCAAGTGATTGTTAGTAGGTATATGTAGGCATAAGAAGCGAGAATAAATGACATAACAGGACGCGTGTTAACACAATAAACGTTGGTTAATCAAATATTCTTTAGAACAGTAATGACGCATCAAGTGCATCATTTAGGACATTTACACCCAAAACTCAAACTATCTCACTAATCTCGTACCCAAAAGTAAAACTGCCTCAATACGGCGAACAGAGGAATAGGACTCCATTATCATTGAAAGGCTTATCGGCAAATAGACAGCCAAAGTCATCTGTAGTATGTTGAAGTATTGTGCCAACGGGAAGACCTGTGGAAATCATTGGTTTTGTTGACTCTCTTGATGCTTGTTAGCAGCAGTGTCCATCGACTACTGCAGTATTAAATTAATGTTAGTGATACTTATGTATCTTTACTTTCACTATCATTGTTATTTTATGCCTCAAACATTATGTGAATGAGTTTAAATTGAAAACTATAACTTATGACTCACATATCATCAGGACGTTCATTTTAGTTGGAACCCTTAACCAAACGCCACTTTAATGTCATGTCCTGACACAGCTTAAGTTCTAATAACTTATTGACTCGAAGTGGTTAAAAGTAGTTAGATGTCTTGACTAAATAATTTAGCCAATACAGGCTGTGTATACGGAACAGACACATAAATAAAGTTTTGAGAGTTAGATAATTTAAGTATTAGTGTTATTATTAGCGTCGAGTCTCAGTTATAATTTGGACTCGTACAAGAAGGATAGTATCGATAGGGCATGCACTTGGTCCGAGGTCGAGACCACGTACCGAACAACATGAATGCCTCCAGGCGCTGCACTGATATTAGTGCCTCTGCCAAAAATGACACAGCATTCGACATGATTATCGATAGCGTGCCTTGTAGGGTGTTGAAGAATTGCGCCAATGGGAACACCTGCAAATTATACACGTACACTGCACTGATCCACAAAACTTATTAAACAATCACAAAGCTTTGATATTACGAGGCTTTTGTTTGAATGTTTTGATTCGAATTTTAACATTCCGAGGAATTTTAATATTCCACGAACAGCATTCTGTTCATGAATTAAAAATAACTGTAACAAAATAAACTGGAAATTTCTACATTAAGAAAAGATTATGAACCTATAAACAACCACATGTTTGTTTGGGTTAGATACTTACAATGTCTGCAGTAACTTGGTAGCCGAACAGCGAGTAGGAGAGCAGGGTGATGTACAGGGTAAGTCTCTCGGTGAACACCATGAAGCTGAGGTACACCCCTCGGAGGTAAGACGCTGACGTGATTTGCTTGATTTCGTTCTTTCGAGCCAGAGCTACTACCTGCTCAAATGGCTTCTCCCAGGCGTACATTTTAATTACCTAAAATGATTTAAGTACTTTAATATGTTAAAAATTATTATGAATTATATTTTTTCTTTGAATGAACTATTCGGAAAAAAAATCTTGAAGATGGCATTTGTATTGAAAACCCAAAACCCCCTTAATTTAAGATACTTATTGACGTGCTTAGTTAAAGTCATGCATTCATACTTTGTTATTCTCTTGCGGTTTCTCGGTAAACGTGCAAAAATATGTTTCGGTTCATGACTAAACCAAACTCAATGATTAACTAAAATCAGTTGTAAAAAATGAAGGGCACCACGTCACTTAATGGCATTAAATACACGAAATTTTCCTTGTTTTTATCTTTTCGCATTCGAACAAAATCGAAAGCCCGTCACATATACTTAATTAGGTTATGAGGGTCAAAAATTTTTGTACAAGTAATTACAAATGGTTTTAGCACGCTGATTGGTGTATCGGAGAATACAGGACGTCAAAGTTGGCATACAAATCGCGTGGACTAGGCCACTAAAACAGCATTATCAGTTTCCATGAAGGGAGATGATAGCCTGATTGGTAAATATTTAATATTAGAACATAGTTCTAAAATAAGTACTAAGTAGATATTATTAATGTTTAAACTAATTTGCATGCCCTAAACAGGCAAATTATGGACTGTGCATAAACCAACAATTTTTATATCTAGTAAAAACTGTATTTTCAGCAAATAAATTATTCTTATCTATCATTTTGCCAAATTCACAGTATGAAAATAATAGCTTTACCATTACTGCATCAGTATTTTTATTAGTCTATTGACCTAGTTAAAAATCCAATATTTATGTAATTAGTACGTCAGAAAATCCAGATCAACATACCTGCATGCCATTAATAATTTCGTCCATAATTCGCACGCGCTCGTCAGTTTTGCACGCGGTCCTCATTCGCAACCTTGCAGCCAATTTACTCATGTAAGCTGCAAGAATAATAATAAGGTTGCTTATGTTTATTGCCTTTCTTAAAAGATGCACTGCCCACTGATTGGATCGGGCGACAGGAATTTATGGGCCTTAAGTTTATTTTACTGTAATTGCATAACCAGGAAGCTGTAGCTTTGGAATCGATAATTTTATCTTTATTATTTTTTTGCGGTGTTATGTTTTGCTGTTTATGTATTTTTTATATGATTTCACTTACGTTAGTGGGGTTTTTTTGCTTTCATGGCATTCTTGTTGTTACCATTTACCAAGTCACGTCATCATAGTGAAGTTATCAGAAAAGTAAGTACCGCTACTGATTCGGTTTTCCTTTGTTTTCCATTCTCAGTTCTAAATGAACAATTGCTTCAACATCCTGGTAAAACAACAGCATCAAAAGTATACATACACTGAACCGGAATGGTCTGCAACACAATGCCGATGACTCCTACGATGGCTGCGTAGCCGATCTTCAGGTATATGAGGTAACAGACGATGATGACTTGGAGAGGGAGTAGCCAGATGAAATGCGTGTAGATGAAGGCGTAGTCGAAACGGTTCACGTCGTTCGACAAGAGATTGACGACTTGCCCCGCTGTGGTCTGTGCCAGCGCACCGGAACTCATACGCATTACCTAATTGACACGGAGAGGAGAATTATAATTAATTGAAATACAATTATATTTAATTAAAAAAAATATAATTTTCTTTAAATTAAATTGCCTCGTCATCCTCTGACTAGTCTTTCCCCAACAATGTGCGATTTTACCTACATCAGGCAGTGCAGGTAGGTAAGTCTTATGTAAAAAAAGGTTCATAATAACATTTAAGTAAATAGGTGTACCTCATGATTTAATTAACATGTTTTGTTGACCCTGAAAATTGTTAAAAAACTGGTTTTTAACATTTACGCATTTGCATTAAAAAATCCTGATAAAATCTTACACATTTAACAATTAACAATAGTGGTTTTCGTAATTGTACCTAATTAAATAAAACCTGAAGTCTATTTCCGTATGAATAAAAGATTTTTATTCAAATATCTCTGTCTTAGATCGATTGTGGTCCAACTCTCACCAGTCAAATGATCATTCAAATTCAAATGGTCGGATGGATTTTCTTTTGTTGAAAATATACTTTCATAGTTTTATACCCAAGCGTTTGTGAGATCTTGCCCATCGCTTCCCACTATCATGTAGCAATAAATCATGTTTCTCAAAATAATATGAAAATTGCAAGGTTTTATAATTTTCGGATCAAATTATTAAAATTGACATGCTGTTTGCACAGGACATATTTTATTCTCAGAATTGATTTCTGAGAGAAAAACACTTACAATAAGTGCTTATCACATTTGTTCGTTCACAATTTGAATAGATTATAAACTATCAAAAATTCATACGTTATAATTATTGTAAGCAATATGGTACTATACACTGTACTATTCACAATTTATCGACAGTTTACAATCTCGCGAGATATATTATAAACTAACGGTGTTCACAATTATACGGTGACATAGGTGTCCATATAAATTTGCAGTTACTGTAATTTGAACGAAATTTTTCAGTGTCAATAGATTATTTAAGTATCGTTAAGTAAATGTATACAATTTTGCAATATCGGGCGCCTTTGAGATAAGAATCTACATAAGGTCTTGTCCTGAGTTTAGCCTTACCTTTCTATAGATAAGTGAGCAGGCAGCGATGCGGACTTTCATTCCGAATTGCTGCGTGGAGTAGGTGCCATGGTGGTTGAGGAAGGCGATGATCAACGACATCATGATGACGGCCGTGGCGCAGTACACTGCCTGCTCGTAGGTCATAGTCGAGCCTGGCTCCCAGTATGTAAGCAACAAGCTCAAAGCTACCGGTTGGAAAGGCCTAAGGGAGTAAAGTAAATAGAAATTGTTTAGAAAAATAATACAATTGCGTTACAGCTTTCATAGTTACAATGTTTTCACAGTTACTTTACTTCTGACAGCACCAACTCAATAGCAACCTTAAGACAACGTACATACAGATCACTGTGATTTGACAGACTAGACTAGACTGTAGTGACAATATAGATCACTATGACTTTGACAGTGATGCAATAACAGAGGTAAAATAACTCTCAAAGAACTGTATGTAAACTGGGTTCTAGAGTTCAGCCGTCTGTCTATGAGACATAAATTAGCCATAAACGAACTTCCTGTATTCATAACTTTTTCAAATTAAAAATGTGTGACTCTTTCAAGATTTTTCCGTAATAGCTACCCTTGAACTGTAAAATTTTCCAGGTGTAAAACTATGACACGGGAAGGTCACAAATACCACATTAGTAATTGGCATAATGTGACATTCGCGTGACTGCTGCCAATAGTCAACAAAATTGCTCACTTGAGTACGAGTGCTTGTATGAGGAACATAATGCCGGAAGGAGCGTAACTCATCCAGAAAGCCTTGGTCATTGCACGAAGTAAAGATGGTTTACGGCCCTGCTTGCTCGCTAGTGCAATTTCTTCCAGCCATTTTCTGTAACAAAGTGTCTCATTAGTAATTAGTAGAGCAACTAGTCTATAACATAGTGTTGTTCATTTTTAAAATGTTTTCATTTCCTGTCTTATTCCAAGTTTTCTTCATATAAGATCACGTGAACTGCTCAATGCCACTTCGGTTGTAACATCCAATTCCTTCCATCAATTTTGCACTATAAATTTGGCAAGACACGTGACAACTTGACATGGAACCATTACCTACATTGTTGATACGATATCTTGACCTTATGCTGACTGACATTACATCGCAGGTACTTAGCATTTGAATAACAATAGGGTTTCGAATCTTCAATGATATCATCATTATACACATCTTACGAATTGGTATTTTGATGTTCTTATTTGCATATTTGTTTCCTACTTTACATGATTGTAACGTTCTGTTTGATGCTAAATGTATCAAATGAATAGGACGATTGCAGTGAGTTAGATCAAACGGAATAGTTACCTACCTAGTCGTAAGAATTCCATTAGTTTAGCAAACGTGTACAAACTCTACTACTGTATGCGTCATTACAGTATCCAAGAAGCTAGACTGGTGCAGTTACCTTGCGTAATAGTCGTCATTGCAATGTCGGCATTAATAGTGCGATACGCATGCAGTCCAGGAAGCCTCGCCAACTAACGCACTAATGCCCGAGATACACGAGGCTAGTTCCTCAAGCCAGGATAGTAAGCTAGCAAGCTAGTAACTCGTTTTCGTGTATATAGATCTAGTTTAATTTCTAGGCTAGTAAACTATTGAGAAATCTAGTAAGCTAGCGTCTCAAACTAGGATCGTGTAATAGGATGGGGTTCTATTTTTTGAGCTAGTAGTACCACCGCTACTGACTTTTACTATCCTGGCTTATGTAATAGCTTCATGTGGCCGGCGAAGGCAGTTTTCGATTTTTACGAATGAAGTTAATTTTACTTCACGGACGTATTGTTACTTTAATCACTGCCATGGTACTGTAAACAGCACTAGCATGTGCCAAGCTAGGACAGCAGGCCAGGACAGTATACCAAGGTTCTCGCTTGCTACCCTAACTTTGAAAATCTAGCCTCGCGTGTCCCGGGCATGTAAGGAATATCTACACCTACAGGCTACTCCGGGCTACTCGGTGCTACGCGCTAAGAAACGCGCGGTTCGTGCGTTCCGTTCTGTTTATAAAATACGACAACTCATTGATCGTGAGAGTTCCTCTTTCTCTCGTATTATTATTGAATGAACATGTATGCGTACAATACGTAATGTGTACCGTGTCATATTAATTTTAATTCTGTGACAACATTTTACCTATTTCAATTTACAAAAATAACAAAATTAAAAACTACTAATTAGGTAGGTATTATTACTTAAGTATATCTGGTTTTCACAAGGAAACCGTGAATATAAGTAGGGCCTTTACGAAAAGCAACAGGACAGGGTGTTGTGGCGCAGTCTGGGAGAGGCCTATGTCCAGCAGTGGACTGCGATAGGCTGAGTTGATTGATTGATTTAAAAAGTTTAGAAACAGTAGGTTGGTCTGTACAAATGATACCAGAAAAATAAAACCATGTCATGAAACATGGGTAGATTGGGTAAAGTTTAGAGGATACAACCGAGGATAGGAAGGAGAGGATGATATCTATATTCAAAACATTATATATGTTCATATTATAAATTAAAGTATTTTTTCGTGTCTGTCTGTGTGACCGCGTTGTGCTTTAAATTAGGCAACGGATTTTGATATTGATTTCACCATCATTTAGATTCAATTTATTCCGGAAGGTATACAAATATATGCAGATATTATAATACATTATAATACATTGTTAGTTAACTTACATTATAATGAAGAGATCTCAATGTTTTGTCAAGTCCTGAAAGCCGTGCGTTGCAGGGGCGCGGGCGGGTCGCTAGTATCATAGATAATAGAAAGTCTAAATCAGTCTATTATAGTCATTCTCACGCTGGCATTTTGCTTACGTTACAAATTATGAACTTAGTTGAATAATCGCTCATAGTGATATTAGTAACAGGAACTTAAATAGATGCAGGAAGAGGTAATGAAACAAACAGTATAATTACTGCCACGTGCATATATAGGTACCACACGACTGAATTAATTATTCAGATTTTGCTCATACATTAAATGAATGCTATAGATTGTGATTTATATAATAATACTGGTTGTATCGCAAAAAATGTAACGTTTTCAGTGGTTTAAAATGTAATTTATCACTTTTCTTTCATTTCTCAAGTAGACCAGGGTATTACTTGTGTATATCCGTAGGTATTAAAAAAGATATTCAGAATTTTACAATTTTACAATTAATTAATTAATTTTGCAATTTTTTAATAGGTACGGTCAGCAGCAAAAGTCGATTAACACTTCAGTTTTTTAAATCTTAGTTATTGAGCAAAATATTTGTTCAAAATTGCAGCAGAAGAATTTTTTTTAGAATATAAACTCTTTGCTATTACTTATGTGACAAGCTAAAAAGCAGTTTATTGAGAAAAATTGTTGTCAATTTGATAACATGTAAAAATGACAGTGTTAATCGACTTTTGATGCTGACTGTACATCGGTACATCCAAGAAAAGAATAACTTAAGTTGTGCTTGACGCCGAACTCCGGTGGGAGGGTGGTTGCAAACTAGGCGGGTGTTAGCCCTACCACCGCAAGGGAAGAATTGGCCAGTCAAATAAGGTGTTGGGTGTGACTGTCCAGGATGCGCCGAGCGCTCGGTTTAGTTGAGTAACTGGCGGAACAAACTGCGCTACATGAGGAGGCTTCTTCATGCATCCCAAAAAGCAAGCCATCAAGCTCTAGGTTAGTTACTTTTAGGTAACCATTACCAAAAAACAAATACAAAGTATTATGTAGAACTGTTGAAAAAAAAACCTTCATTTGCGGTAAATATGCCGCAAAGAAAGAACAAGATAGATATAAGTACAGCGACAATGTTTAGATACAACTTATGCTTACACATTGTACCACACAATAATACATACCTGAGTCAAATGTAATAAGTAATTGATTGAATCCCAGCTATGTTTGATTCTAATGAAAATCTCAGTAATCTCTAAGTAATAGATTGAAATTGAAACTGCCATTTAGAACAATTTCAGCCGTTTTCCAGTTGACGTCAATCATTTACGCACGGCTACATATCAAGCTATACGTAACCAGTATAAGATGACTTCTGATTATACGAAAAACCTATACAATGCGAGGTCAGATAAAACTGGAAATGTATAGCTTGATGTGTCGCCGTGTGTACCTAACAAATTATCATGCGGGTGTCAACTATACCAAGGAAAAGAGAATTGCGCTCATTATGGTATTCCCACCATGAAAATGATGGCAGAATGTCACGTCACACCATGGTGAATACCATGATGGGTAGGTAGGCGAAAGCGTTAGGGTAGCCCGCGAAATTCAAATATTGCTACGTTTTTTGCAATCTGCAGGTTCATGTTGATCTTATATGATTCGCGGTTGTTACAAATATTTATTTATAGAATTATTATCATAAAAAAATATCAATACAACTCTCTAAGTTCATATTACTATAAATGACTATTTCATAAAATCATGACATTTGAGGCCAATTCTAACTTAATGAGTAATATTGTCTGTAATTTATATGGTGTACACAATAAAGAGTATTCTATTCAATTCTATTGCTGATTCTAATGATTATAATTCTGTAGTCATATTTTTTATGGCCGCGAATCATATTTAATCAACATACAACCTGGAACTTACCTGAAAATTTCCAAAAATGTAAAGAAATTTTGAATTGATAGCCCGCGAAATTCAAAATTTCTTTACATTTCTGGAAATTCAGCGCATCCCCCTTAACGATGTTTTATATGGTATGGCTCGCGTCTAACCACACCACTGTCCCTATCTCACCTAAAGTACGAGCGATGACAGTACGCTGATAATGGTATCGAACCCCATGTCAAAGGGACGAAAGCATGCGTGAAGAAGCCTCCTCGTGTACCGCAGTTTGTTCCGCCAGTTACTCAACTGAACCGAGCGCTCGGCGCATCCTGGACTGTCATACCCAACACCTTATTTGACTGGCCAATTCTTCCCTTGCGGTGGTAGGGCTAACACCCACCTGGTTTGCGACCACCCTCCCACCGGAGTCCGGCGTCAAGCAGCCTGCTCTGTGTTTTGTCGATGCGTGGGAGTTCCAGTGCCTTAGGCATCTTCCGGGCACGCTCGTTCCATCATGGACCTTATACGTCGTCAACCTTTACATTAGGCGTGATCGAGGTCAAGAGCGGGCCCATTCAGCAATAAAAAAAAAAGCTAACAACACTCAGGTACTAATGCTTTATAAATAAATGGTCATGAAAGAAAGTTGACCCTATGAGAAGGCGAGATGTACTTACATAATTATTTTGTTATTCCGGTCTTACTGGTATGGAAAAGACACATCAAATAGACAGCTGGAATTGTACATAAAACATCTCGGCAATAAGTATTCCACAATACTAATAAATAAATAAATATTAGTTACAAAGTGAAGAATTATAAAGATATGGAAAAATCGAGAAGACAATATTTCGTAATAAAGTAACCTTCGTAAAGTACTAACTTATAGATAAGAAAACCTTTAAATGACATGCAGTTAAGTACAAGACAAGTGAAAGCACATCCGATGTTCTTGAATAAAATCGATAGCTAACCGGTACGCATGTGCTTGCACACACTCCCGTGTCGATCGTTGACATACTAACGCGATCTGCGTCACGGTGACGCTCATGTAGTACTGCCAGCCACCATTTTGTAAACAAGACAGTGGTGAATGTAGTGCACAACTTACATTGCATTAAACCTGCTGTAAATGGGTTTTAACGTATGTAAATCTGAGGATTGTCTTAGCGGATACGAACTGGGAGGTAGGTAGTCTAAAACACCAGACTCGGTAATTTTACGTACCTACCTACAAATTACAACTGATGAACGTTGTTTTTATTAATCAAATTGAATTGAACAAAGAGCACAGTTTCTAAAAAAATGCTGACTTCATATTAAAACCCAAAACCACCGGTTGTGTTCACTTGAAGGCTCCATCAATCAATTATGTCTACCTAATGACGCTAACTTGCACTTAACCGGTTCTTATAGGTGTGTAAACTGTGAGAGATAACACTCTCTACGTTCGGTATCATTCATTAACAACAGCGAATGATATCTCTGTGGCATTCCTATGATAATCAGTTAATGGTTTACGGTTGACTTCCTGTTCCGGTGATCTTTTCACGTTCACACCTTGAAGTTACGGGGTTATTAATACATCATTTTCTTTTGCAATACAACGATGCATGTGAAAGTGAGTGAAATTGATACAGGATGGACATAATATTGTACTGGTTCACAATACGTGTTAAAGTAATGACTGAATTGAATAAGCGCTATCAAAGGGTGTCGTCGTTCAGTTGAATAATGTGATGGAAGAAACTCGATGGAACTCACGCGCAGTTAATTTATGCAGACCGATGCAGATATCTTATTTCTTGAGGCGAAGGAAGTTTTGTAAACAGACAAAAAATGGGTTTAGTTAATACATAATGCACACAAAATAAGTAGGTAGGTATAATTAAGTACCTATATAATTATAATTCGCCAATAGGTAACAGTTGCCTATACGTTGGCTGTCTACACATAACATAATCAGCCTATAACGTTCCCACTGCTGGGACACAGGCCTCCTCTCTATGAGAGGGAGTGGGCCGTAATCCACCACGCGGGCCCAGTGCGGGTTGGTGGATGTCACATGTCTTCGAATTTTTGGTTCTTGGACATGCCGGTTTCCTCACGATGTTTTCCTTCACCGTTTTGAGAGCAGTGGTAATTAAATAATTTACACAAAGTAAAGCGCCTGTCGGGGTTCGAACCTACGACCTACAACTTGTAAGTCGCGGCTGATACCACTGGGCCACCACTGCTCTCTGGCTGTCTACGATCGTAGGTAACTACAAAAAAATTGATTTTTCCTGTAATTTGCCAAATATTTCTGTAACATTGCTCGGCAGAAAGCACCAGGATTTTTCATTAACGGTGTATTGTAAAGTATGTGTGTGTGGAATTATGCAGCTATATGTACCTACCTATGTTTGGGCACGACAACGGAGCTTAATCACGACTCACATTCGTTTCAACACTTTTTGTTACAAGAGCTGGACTCTGTAGGAATGACAGTAACAAAAATATATCTCCCGAAATAAAAAATGCTAGAAACGTTCCTAGGTTATAGAAGGTAACTAAGTTAGTTGTTTACCATTTTGTAGAAGGTTTACGATCGCAATTTTTATCCGTCAGAATAGATGATTATTTTTACGCGAATTCACCGTTTTATTAGAATAGATAAATATCTACTCAAACATAAAATTAAAATAATTATGCAAAAAAACAACAAAACTCACTAATGCATGTGCATGAATAAGGATATCAAGACAGCGGAAACGAAATTTATAGTAATTAAATATTCACGAAGCATTAATGAAGAATGCAATAAACCAACCTGAATTTATGATTTTTACTTATATTTAGATGGCTGGTTTATTTATTTATATTTTCATTTTGTTTAAATATTGTTGGTACCTTCATTTGTACGTCTGGTGTAGTTAGAGTACTACAGAGGGCCTAGACAACGTAACATTCGTTTAGCGATGACGCTGGAAAGTCAAATAAGCCAAAAAATGTACGGGGTTGACATAAGCTATCGAAATGTCACGTGATCATGTCAATGTCACTTTGAAGTTGTAGCGATTGTAGAAATAGAATCGCTCCGAAGCGAATGCCATTTTGTCTAAGCCCTCTGGAATCTTTTGGTGCCTGAATGACATTGACAGGAGGGCGATGTTGGTAAACATTTATTGGGCAGAAATTATATTGAAAAACCAAGATAGCGTTAGTTCCGATTTTGGCCATGCCTCAAAAGATCCTTGTACCGTTTTAAGTACTTAAATGTTTTGATGTTCGCCATTGAGTTTAATAACATATATCAATGATGTTCGCAGTCACATGACCACGAGAGGCCGTCCTCCTTATGATATCGAGGGCCGTCGCCGCGGCTATGCTTGTCATTTCGCCTTGTCCTTATTTCAGCTTATCACAAGCAATTACGTCGCTTTACACAGAATGTCTAATGATTGATTATTTATTCTTATTACAGGGTACCGTGACTTTTGACACCTCCTTTTCTTGGCAAACATCTTTAGTAGGGACGGTCAGCAATAAAAGTCGATTAAAACTTCAATCCATCTGTTCTGTAAAAATCTCACAATGAAAACTTAGATGCAGAGAGCTTGGAGTGAGGTGACAATACTTAAGCCCGTATTACAGAACGTCACTTAATATTCAAGAATTATTTAAAGCTAGATTCAAGCCATTTGATTGGTTGAAACTGGTTATATTATAAGTAATGCTTGAGTATTGAGTGACGTTCTGTAATGTGTCAATCCCGTGGAAAAAGAGTTCACTTCACCTAAGTTTTCACGTTCTACAGAATAGAACGGCAGTTTATTAAATCTTAATTATTTGGCAAAACATTTAAAAAAGAATGTGTACTGACTGATATACAATGAGCATGAAATGCAATGTATTGAAACATTTTGTATCAATTTAGATGATATGCAAAATATACGACTTGTAGCAGACTGTAGGTACCTAAAAACCAGCATATGACGTATTAAAAAGAAATCAACGTTTAATGTGTCTTTAGGGACACCCAGATTGAAACGTTAAAGAATAGAATACGAAAGAAGGACACAAAAAACTTTAAAATATATTGATATTTAAATCCTGAGACGTCCTCTCCTTTTATGACTTATAAATTTATAATACTGGATCATGTCTTCGAGTTTTCATAAAAATATACTCACGTGAAGTCACGTGCTAAGTAGTTAAAGCTGAAGTCTAAACTAGTAGTATTAAAGAGAAGTTTTTTTTTTTGTATGTTATGCTTTCACGCTAAAACGGCTGAACGGAGTCGGATGAAATTTGGCAAATGGGTAGAACTTGGATTAGGACAAAACTTACTTTTTATTCCGATATTCTTACGGGATCGAGATTTATACGGGTGAAATCACGGGTCGCAGCTAGCTTATAATACAATCTGAAGGTGTAGGTAATATAAACATAAATATTTAATAAATAAAAGTTATAAACTACAAACAAACTTAATTGACGTAGACCTTTAAATGTACACACATTTAACAAGAAAAAACAACAACCACAACATAAAGGTTATTCTTGAAGTTTTGACAGTTTCATTACCAATGTCTTGGACTCTTGGTCAAGGTCAGATGAAAGCACTGAACAACACAAAACACATACCTATACCTAATATCCTTACATAGTTACCTACCTAATTATACCATTAGGTACCAATCAACTGATACATAATATCTTAGGAATTCGAATTTAATAATACCGTATGGTGTCTTGGTCATAAAATAGGATCGTATTTTTCCACGTGAAAAAAAAACGTCTGGTATTTAATAGCAAATTACAAAACATAATTCGCGAGCTTATTAAAAAAAACCTGCATTATTATGATTTAAAACTTTTGATGATTTTAATCATCTTGATTAATTATTATCAGTGAATAGCAGGGTTACATCGCTTTAAAAGATGTAAAGTTGTAAACAAGGATATGAAAACCACAGTATGAACTTGCTCGGTCCGAAGGCTATGACCCGACAAGTCAGGCGACCTACACTACGTACCGGTACACTATCGTGTGCAAACTTAAGGCTCCCACCGACAGGCGCGACGCGACTCTGGTAGAACAATTTCTATGAAAACTTCATGGAAATTCTTCTACCAGAATCGCGTCGCACCGTCGCGTCGCGTCTGTCTGCGGGAGCCTTTACACAGTCTCATCACTTAATGTAAACAGTTACACTATGTACTTATATTGACTTAATTAAACCAGGAAGTGAGGAGGAAGTGACTGGTTCTGGTTAATTAGTTTACTATAAAGATTTTATCGTAGGTATTTCGTAACCAATTTATGTTTCGGTCCTTGTACTCAATAACATTTATGGAAATACGTAACTAGCAGCGCCCCGCGGTTTCACCCGCAGAAGTCTCAATCCCGTGGGAATATCAAAATAAAAAGTATCCTATGTGTTAATCCAAGGTGTCAGCTACTTCCATACCAAATTTTATCAAAATTGGTCCAGCTGTTTGTGCGTGAAGGTGTAACAAACATACAAACACACTCACAAGCTTTCGCTTTTATAATATTAGTGTGATGAACGCGCTGTAAACAACGCAAGGATCGTCGCATGTCGTGTTCCGGAGTGTCTACCTAACCCATGGGAAGAAGGCGTGAGTAATGTATTATGTTATTTTTTTTCGGCTGAGAGTCAGCACTTTTCGAAAGTCAAACGTATGTACATATGAACTTATTGTAACTAAGAAGAAAGAAAAAAAAATCTGAAAAGCAATACTGACTTTTTTATTACCCTGTGTCAGGGCGTCTCTGAGTCCTTCAACGAAGGTACGGGCCCGTCTGAAAGTAGTTCGAAACTACGGAGTGAACCCTACACCCGATTAATTAACTTTTTTGGACAGGTAAAAACACATTGAGAGCAGGGACATCTGTCAAATCGTGGTGTCGTTCATTCTTAGGTCGGGCCCTAAACTAATCTTGTTTCCGTAGGTGATACAATGTAGGAATCGCTCGGTAACTTTGGCTGAATAATTTCATGGTTAGGGAGTGTACCTCCTGCTACGGACGCTACGGTTATTGGAAAACTGCTCGCTTTGCACAGGTGTGTGCTACCACAGCTAGTGTCCTTATTGCATTGCAGGTCTTATGCAGTAGGTAACTACTTAAGTTTACTTAATTAAACGTTATTATTATATTGCAGGTGTCTACAGCAATTAGCGCAAAGTTATATAATTAACGGTCCTTTTGTAATGACTTGCATTGTCTTATAATTATTAATAGTAGATTACTATAAAATAAAAAGAAAATATGGAAGTGATCAGGGTGAGTAACCAATGATAAATATCGTAACATCTTTTCACCACAGCAGGACTAATAAACATTTTTTTTTCTTCTTAAGCGTTTCTTTGCGTTTTTTTTTTCTTTGTTATTATGGCATATAATACGTGGGGCATACTGAAAGTTTCTGGATCTGGCCACTTACAATAAAAGATGGAAATAATTATGGAATTCGAAAATTGATCTCTTTGGGAACATGTTACTTTTTAATTTGCGAGACTGTCATTGGTTTTTTCATTATGACGTCCTTTCGAAAATTGTATGTCGCTATAAAAAGGAATTTAACTCGTGAACATTTTCGTTCAATGATTTTTTATGATTTTCGTTGTGGCTTAAGTCAACAAGAGAGATGCCGGAGACTTCAATTGGCATTTGGTGATGAAGCACCATGTTGCAGCTCTGTGTATTCGTGGTTTGGACAATTTAGACATAGACGTGATCATCTCCGTGGTATGAGGTCGGCCGCCGACTGCGGTTACAGACTCTAATATTGAGACCGTACGACAACTTATTGAAACTGACAAAAAAATTACTGAATATTTCGGATTTTTTTTTACTACCTAGTTATTTTAATTTTTTTTATTTGTGAATATTTCGTTTGGGGTTGAAACCCTCGGGCCTTGGGGTCCGAGTGCTCATATAAGGAAATTTCAAAACAGCTGGTTGACACTTCCCGTGACCCAAGGGCTGGCTTTTACCTTGGCCAAAGGCTAAGCATTGCATTGCACAACGTGGTAATGCCGCCAGTCTCTTGGGTACATTACTAACTGGTCTTATTTATCAGAATCTAGAAAATTTCAGTATGCCCTAAGTATTAAACAAGTTGGTAACATAAACTCACAAACATTAGATATTATGGTAATATTTGGGCTCCGCGTTAAGAAATTTCTGTTCAAATAAGTTTCTTTTTAATCATGTTTCTATTACTTCAGGGTTTCCATTTGTTCTTTTGTAGATCTATGGTTATGTAAACCACATTTCGCGGTTCGTAGATATCTGTTTATGGTTGAACCTAATTATCTACTGCATTCGAAGCAACAATAGAGCATAATATCGTAATGACGTGATATAAGTAACAGGTTTGCGTTGAAATTGTTTATTAAAATAATTGATGTAAGTAAATAAATATTGACAATATTAGGGCCTTAAACTAGAGGTATATAATCATTGGATTCTAGTAGCTACTTATCTCATTCAAGGTGTTCATAATAATTATCTAAAATAGGTACTTAAAACAAATTCCTTGTAAATAACTCGACTATAAATGATGGTTTTATTCAAACTAAAATAGTTTGATTAGTTCTGCATCATCGTAGGTAACTCAGACATAATATCTTGCAACCATGTTCTATAATGTTTTTTAAAATATTATTATTGATAAATTATTTTATTTCTGTATGTAGGTTTGTACAAACACTTTTATACTTACGTCAATCATATTTTTAAAAACTAGATGAGGGTGGCGTTTCCTATCTGACTACTCTGAGAAGAAAGGCTGAGACAAATTCAGCCGTCACAGTCTCTTTTAAAGTCCAGACATAATCTTGGTCAGATCATGTGAAGACCATGTAGATTGGTGTCTGAAATGATCTTTTGAGGAAAGAACTATACAGATTGAGTGGACCTGTCCAGTCAGTGCACGCATTTGTCAGTAGGTAATCATGCAGCTCAACTGACATTGTGTTAGCTTTATTCTAATCACATAAAAACATAACGGTGATATTATCCTGACAGGTAAAAAAGCACATAACCTTAATAATAGTCGTAAATACTTCAGCTGATAATTGCACGATATTGTAGGTAGGTGGAAAAAATGTGATAACCATCATGAATTCATAATGTAGGTAGGTAGACAAAATTGTTCTAAGTTATGATAACAATTCCTCGTTATATTTGTATTTAGTATAGAGAGCTGCAAGTAGGTAATATCAACCAACCATGGCCAGCACAGCCAGTGAATATGAAAAATAAGAACATAGGAAGCAGTGTCGAGCTAAAGTTAGTTAAGTTGATCTACTCATCTACTCAGTCGCACTGGCTTGCAGATAAGCTTTCGAGTTCACAATACAGGGATGCTGTGAAAGGTTGATTCGAACATTTGTTTCCGCACTACCGAGAGGGAGCTCCAATGAAACAGAAAGGAAGTTTTTCTATCCTAGCAAAGAGTGTGCTATTTGAAAATGAAAGAAATTATTGATACCTAAAGACACCTTTTTAGGTACCTACTATCCGATTTAACATAATGAATAGGTATTCTTCTTCTGCGTGTCGCTGACACGACTGTATTTCAGATCTTGTCGGCCCAAAATTTCGCCACTTCCACGACGTCGTCGGTGGCAGCGCAGAGAGGTCACTTATTATACTTAGGTATTTATTTTATCATATTGACGTAGATACTACACAAGGTCAAAGTGAATAAAGAAATGTTGATTAACAAAGTTGCAGGTGGCAGTGACAATACATGCATGTGTGAAATGTAAATACCAACAGTACCTTTATTTACTAAGTAAGTACTACTAGGTTAATATGCAATGAGAGTCTAGCCTACACGGAGGAAAAGTTTTTAACACAGAACAATAAAACTTTATGGTAAATTGGCTTTAGGTTTAGGTGTCAATTGTTTTCTAAACTATCCACTAGTTGAACACGCTTTTAGTGGTGAAGTTATTAGCGCGGTTAAGTAAGTACTTACTAATAATGATTTCCTTCATTACTTATTGGTATTTGTTAGTAAACAAAACGATGTTAACAATTAAGATTACACAACATGATATTGTCTGCTTGTATGAACATATCGTCATGGAAAATATGTCACTGGTGCCGATTCTCTTGTCACAAATGCCTCTAAACTAGACTAAAAATCACCAAAATTTAGTTTATTCCTGTCAAACGACGATTTCCCATTCTGAAATTGACTAAAGCGACACAACTTAACTATATTTTAGTTTGCCAGTACTAAGATGGCACTGAGTTATTAATCTATTGAAAATTGTAATTTTGCTATTCTGAATTTCACGCTTTTCACCTAAAATTTTCATTGTCTAACTAAATCTGACTATTTTTAATCGCGATTAAAAAGGTGTTGAATAAAATTAGTTGTCATGAATAGAAATTCACACCAACACCTCGACTTCAGGTGCAAAAATAGTACTGTATCTTTTTTTTTCTTTTGCTTATATCTCGAAAATAGTGTGTCCTATCGCAAAAATAATGAAAATTTCGTCCCCTTTTATGAAACCCATAAACCCCTAAAACTCAACGTGTAGGTAATTATTTTTCATATTTTCCATACAAAAAGTGCGCCTGCGCGCCTGCGGCTCTAAAAAATATTCACGGGGTAGGGCAAACAAGTACCACGTTTCGGTAAGACGCGATTGTCAAATTCGATTTTAGTTGTGTCTAAATTATTTTTTGCAGAATAGCTGTAAGATTCTCATAGCAAAAAGTATGGAATTTTAGTGATAATTTAGTAAGTTTAGTTCGGTGTACAAGAGAATCGCCACCAATGTCCCACTTTCAATACAATTTTCTTTTACAAGATAAATTAATTATTAGCTTATCTGTTATCTGTTACATCTAGGGTCACCGACTAGCGTGCGGTAACTCGGCAAGCGGCAACTGTTCACACAGTGCATAATTACTTGATGATCAACACTGTGACAAAGGAAGTCGGCCGAGCAATTCACACCAGCCTTGTACCTATTGAAGCCCTATTAAGGACTGAATTAGCAAGAACTCAGTTTTTATAAATTAAGATACCTAATCAAATATAGGTAGGAAGGTAGTAATATAATAATATTCAAATAAAGAAACTTAAAAACAATCTTTTAAAAGTTTCATACTCAGGATCCAGGATCGTCGTCATATAGGATATTAGGTAGATATTTTCGAATTATGGCTCGAAACATGAGCTTTTTAAAAGATGTAAGTACCAATAATTTTCTCTGGCAATAATGATTCGTTTCCATATTCCAAACCGAACCTTTCGAATGATTAAAATCAATTCCCAGTGGTTAGTAATGGATGCAGAAATGTGTCGTGTTATGTGAGCATCGCTGCACCTTGTGGAGGCCACGCATCGATTACTAACACTTTATGCAAACTCACGCGCGAACCTCACAGATTTCATGTAGAGAAAAGCGTTTATTTAGATTGTCCACCAGTCTCATGTTCAATAGGCTGTGCGTAGAAGTTTTTTCTAACTTCTCACATCTATTTATAACCCTCTGCAACTACAGGTGCAGTGCAAACTCGTTCCCACTGCGAGTGACCGACAATGTACCTCCAAGCTCGGTGGTTATCTCAAAAATTGCTTTAAAGATTTGGACTAGCATTTAAATGCAAAATAATAATAATAATAATAACGAACGGCTGGCAACACCAACGTCAACAAGTCAATTTCATTCTTATAATATAATTTTCAGTTTAATTAAATTTTAGAAGCAGTTTTATTGTGAAATTTTACAAGCAAAGCCCAGAAACTCAATTTTTAATAATTCCAATCGAAAAAGTACATATAATGAACCATAATATTCGAATCTTTCACCAAAAACTACCGAACCCAAAGACATTAAAATTTTATATGTACAATAGACGGGACATTGCGAACAAAATCGTGATCCGATACCTTGTACCTAGTGGTCTCAAGTCTCTCAGTCTAGTGACGTACGCCTGCGCGTCAAGTCGCATCGACGCAATCGTGTCCACCAAAAAAAATTTATTTAAAAAGAAATATGCCGAGTTGCGCATTGCGTTATTGCAAGTCTCGTTATGGTAGAACGACTGGATCTAGCTTCAGTTTATTTTCGTATGCATTATTTATATTTACTGAGTAATTTGAATCAAATAATTTTCATAATAGATCTAGAAAATTTCCTAATTTTGTAATAAACGCCATCTATTGCTGAGTAGCCTTACTATTGCTGCAGTAAAATGACAGCATAAGTGTTACCACTTTTTAACGAAATTTTTAACCAAATAATCGATTAATTTTAGTAACATTCAGTTCAAAATCGATCATGATTGTTAAATTGATTTTATAAAAGAGGATACTTATTATTTGAAGATGATATTTATAATTAAATACAGGATAATATAAGTTTACAACAAAAACATTGAGCAATGACTAATTACTGTTTTGTCATCACATCAGTGATCGGATTAGATTTATAAAAAGCGTTCATTCTAATCACAAACATATCTTCTAAACATTCTTATTTTTGAGGTTTTTGGTGTTTTGTAAATAATCCTATAAAGTTAGTAATTCTTTAATTTATTTAAAAAATTGATTTCTTAGATCGGAGTTTTAGAGCAAAAATTGAAACAAAATTATTTTTGGTAGACTATGTATTTACGCTGATTTGAAACTACAACATATATTTTATCCGATCAATACAAAGAATATTTTTTTGTTTACGGTTAAATCAACACTGCTCAATTTCGAATGCCTGTCTAAATTAAAACGATGTTTCATTGCGTTTTAATATCATCACTAGTAGAGAGAGTCGGGACACATTGATCGACGACGTTCGACGGTTTGTCCATACAAAAAGAGAGCATGTGTGTGCTCCTTTTCAATCGGCAAAGTGCGAAAGGCCGTCGAACAATGTGTCCAGACCCTTAGTGTGGCAAATTTTTTTAACAAAATTATAGTAAGAAGTGTCGTTTTACTGCAGCTATTTAAAAGTCGGACTAAGTATAGTCCACAAATAGAAATAAAAAAATAAATAAATAGTAATAGAATCACATCTCTGTAAGGCAGTAGCCTTACAGAGATGTGATTCTATTATCGATAATATTTATTGGTAAATAATAAATAACTTGTAAAATATAACACTGTTTGAACATAATCATGTCATTTTATTTAAATGTCAATAAATAAACAAGTACTATTCGTTCATGTAGGTTCCTTGTTGTTATTTTAGATTTCCGAATGTCAATAAATTAGAACGTGAAAAGTGGATACGGTTTGTTCAGTTAGACCGTAGAGAAGATGATTGGCTGCCATCTATCTGTTTCATCAAAATATTAATCAAATATTTTTTGTTTTCTGAGACAAGTTTTCGATATTTTTTTATTTACCTTAATCCATGGATTGAAAATCGGATCTGGCAACACTGGCCACACTGGCCACCTACCGAGCGATAGCTGAATATATTTTGACAAATTTAATTCATGTTTGCTATATTATGCCGCTCAAATTCTGCTATATTATGCTAGATGGCGTCAGTGAGACATGGGATCACAGTTTTTGTATGACATTTCTTTGCATAGCCTCTCTATTGTACCTATCTTAAATCTCTTTGACCGAACCGGAGGTGACATCTGTCATGTCACCTCCGGTAAAACCAGAGAAATAAAACCACAAAAATGTTGACAAGATCAGCCGCAAGACGCGCACGCCTACCACCTCCGGACTCTTCGCTCAGCTCCGCCTCGCCGCCCGCGCCGCCGGTACCCAGCGCCACTGTGAGCGCTGTGACGACGCCGGCCGCGGCAGTTGCGTCGAGCTCGAGCGACGAGTATTTCTCTCCGCCCACGACGCCACCACCTGTTCGTCGACGGGGAGGACGCCGGCCGCCGGACGGCTTAGGACCTCGAGGCCCATCGGCCTCTGATAGGGTCCCAGCTCCCGGCGGAAGTGTGCAGCGCATGAGATGGACACGATCCATCAATGAAAATGTCATGCGCTCATACTATGGGGCTACAGAGGGGGGAAACAATCTGACCGCGTATCGTGTTCGGATGCTCTCTCTTTTTCAGGTGCTTGAACCAGCTGTCAACGTTTCGACAAAACGACTATCGGATCAGGTGCGGGTCATCCAACGTAATCATATGTTGGATGATACTACACTTGATCGCCTGCGAAATGAAATGCAGAGTAGCCATGTCATCGCCCCCCAGTCGCAGACTACTGTAATACTACCGCAGACTAATACAAGTCATGCTGACGAGGGGAGTAATGATAGGGCTACAAACGTAAGTACCCAGTGCAATGAGGAATTGAGGAGTGCTTTGGAGGATGCGATTCAGGAATATCGCTTCATGTCGCCCGAACTTAGGCCACGCTTGCCTCGTTTGCCCATGCATAACAAAAATAGGGCGCTGGTGGCGGTCCTGGATTCGCAGTTGTCAAAATATTTTGATACCTGCGAAGACCTCACCGATACTCATTCGATTCTGTACTGCGCGGCTGTAGCGGCATGTCGTGTAGCTCACGTTAAATTTACCAATGACTTTAGAGCTACACGTCCGAAACCTGCCGTACCAGCTTGGCAGTGCAGAATTGAACGTCGTATTGGTGGGGCCAGAACGCTCATCGGCAAACTAATCTGCTTCAGGGAGGGCAATACTCGCCCTAGAGTGATGCGCTTTGTGAGGCGGGCATTCTCGGGGACTGATATCAGTCCTCAAGACTATATGTCCTGTGTCACAGAGCGCATCGACTTCCTGAAGCAGAAAGTATATGCATGGGCGAACCGTATCCGTCGGTATAAGCGGCGAGTAGAGCGATACACTCAGAATCGCACCTTCCAGAGTGATGAAAGGTGGGTTTATAGGGGTTGGGAACGACCGGACCAAGGTGTGGCTGACACGCACCTGCCGGATGATGATGCCATGTGTTCCTTCTGGCGCAGTATCTGGTCGGTGCCTGTCAGTCACACTGAAGGTGATTGGGCTCGAGAGGTCGAGCGAGCCTGCGATCCAATACCAGAAATGGGGGCTATAACCATCTGCCCTCAAGATGTAGCTCGTGCAGTCCGTCCATTGCCCAACTGGAAGTCTCCAGGGCCGGACGGGCTGCAGAACTTTTGGATAAAATGGTTTACAAGGTCGCACGCCCGCTTGGCATCTCAGTTCCAAATTGCTTTGGAATCTGGTTCGGTACCCCAGTTCCTAACGACAGGAATTACCCACCTGCTCCATAAATCAGGTAGCACCGCGGAACCCAAAAATTATAGGCCGATCACGTGTTTACCGACGGTCTATAAAGTTCTTACATCCATTTTGAGAGCTAAAATTAACAAACATATAGACACCAACTCCATCATGTCTACCTCTCAGAATGGATGTAGGAATGGGTCCCGCGGTACTAAGGAGCTACTCCTCATTGATATGGCCATTAGCCAACAGGTTCGTCGCTTCCGAAAGGATCTGTCGACATGTTGGATAGATTATAAGAAGGCCTATGACTCGGTGCCACATACATGGCTCATGAGGGTGTTGGAGTTGTATAAAATAGATACAACTCTGCGCACCTTCCTGATGTCGTGTATGGGGCAATGGAGGACGGTCCTTCGCTATCCAGGATGTCGAAATATTCAGAGGAATAGCGAACCGATAAGGATTGAGCGAGGCATATTTCAGGGTGATAGTTTGAGCCCGCTTTGGTTCTGCTTAGCCTTGAATCCTCTAAGCAAACTGCTGGAGGATTCAGGTCTAGGCTATCGGCTGAGGAGAGGTGGTCAGGTTATATCGCACCTCCTTTACATGGATGACCTAAAACTCTTTGCCCCCAACAATTTGCAACTGATGGAGCTACTGAAAGTAACTCAAACTTTCAGTAACGCCATTAGGATGGAATTTGGTGTGGACAAATGTGCAGTCATGCATGTAAAACGAGGGGAGATTGTGGAATCCGTGGGAACTCAACTCTCGGATTCCACAAACCTTAGAGCCCTCTCCGCATCCGAAACCTATAAGTATTTGGGTATGTCGGAAGCGTTAGGCATCAATGTTACTGACATGAAGCAATCGTTGAAGGAGCGCTTCTTTGGCCGCCTGAAAAAAGTACTTAATAGTCTTCTATCAGGCGGAAACAAGGTGCGCGCCTTCAACGGTTGGGTCATGCCGGTTTTGATGTACTCTTTTGGCATACTCAAATGGACTCAAACCGAACTCGACGCCCTGGATAGGAGGGTCCGTACACTGTTGACTGCAAATCGAATGCATCACCCACGGTCATCGGTAATGAGGTTGTATATCCCGCGAAAGTGTGGAGGTCGAGGGTTTTTAAACGCTAAGACCCTCCACAATCGCGAGATATGCAATCTCAGGGAATACTTCCAAGAAACCGACGTGGGGATGCATCGAGATGTAGTCATAGTGGACAAGGGCCTCACCCCGCTCTCCTTGGCTAAAGAGAACTGGCGCAAACCAGTAGTGCTTGACACTAATGATCGCATGGAGGTATGGCAGAGTAAGGAGCTTCACGGACGCTTTTTCCGGGCCCTTCATGGACCCGATGTAGACCTACTAGCGTCCGTAGCCTGGCTACGTTGCGGTGATCTCTTTGGAGAAACCGAAGGTTTTGTCTGTGCAATTATGGACGAAGTTTTGATGACGAACAATTACCGGAGATTTATTGTGAAAGACGGCACGGTTGACATTTGTCGGGCATGCCACCGGCCGGGAGAATCAATCAGGCATGTTATCTCCGGGTGTTCTCGTCTAGCTAACGGAGAGTACTTGCATAGACACAACCTTGTAGCCAGGATAATCCATCAGCAACTTGCTCTGAAATACAGCCTTGTGGAATCGGAGGTGCCGTACTACAGGTATGTGCCCGACCCAGTTCTCGAAAATGGAAATATCACATTGTACTGGGATCGATCCATCATCACTGACAGGACTATTGTTGCCAATAAGCCTGATATAGTAGTGATGGATCGATTAGAGCGGCGCGCAATGATTGTTGACATAACCGTCCCGCATGATGAGAACCTCGTGAAAGCTGAGAAAGATAAACAAATCAAGTATCTTGACTTAGCTCGCGAGGTTGTCGACATGTGGGATGTTGACTCAGCAATCATTGTGCCGATAGTCGTCACAGCCAATGGGTTGATTGCCAAGAGCCTCGACCAACACCTGAGGAGGCTCACGTTGGGCAGCTGGATCAAGGGCTTGATTCAGAAAGCGGTACTTCTGGACACGGCTCGCATTGTCAGGAGGTTCCTCTCTCTGGAGCCCTGGACCGCCGGTAGCTTGGACCCTGTTCCCGATACCGGTGGGCTACTATTTTTTATATTTTTAAATGTTTTTATATATTTTTTATACTAATATTTAAAAATATAATTTATATGTACATAATGAAATAAAGGAAATAATAATAATATCGTTTATTCATAAAAATGTAATTATTTAATTGTTCTGATTAACAGGCATAGCACAATATTTTCAACATCATCATTTACTTAGCCTTTTCCCTACTATGTTGGGGTCGGCTTCCATTGTAACCGGATGCAACTGAATACCAGTATTTTACATGGAGCGATTGCCTATCTGACCTTCATAACCCAGTTAATGGGTAACACGATACCCATTGGTAAGACTGGTTGTCAGACTTTTGGGCTTCTGACTACCCGAAACGACTGTCAAACACCTACGAATGACAGTCGGGATCAACGACTTAACGTGTTGTCTGAGGCACGGAGGGGTCTCGGTATGTAAAGATGGTCACCCATTCACGAACCAACCGCGGCAAGCGTAGACTAGGTCGATCGACCCGTGCGGCTGTTATTACTTAGCCACGGGCTCCACCAGTAATATTTTCAACAAAACCTATTCATTAAAGGTGGGTAAATAATGCAGGTATGACAGGTGTTAAATACAATGCAAATCATTAGCGAATATGTATTATGTGCAGTAAGGTATATAGAATTGAACGTGAATCGTGGTATCGTATACATGACACATGGGCCGGCGTTTGTTGACGGCAGTTGATTGACCATGTGGAAGACTCTTGTACCAACCCGTACAAATAATCCAATGTGAAATTTAATCATGTCAAAGTCATTTAACGACCAAAACATCCAGAGAAACGCGGAGAAAGGATTGCAGTACACATCCATGAAATACTCGTTTAAACCGGTAAAATTGTATTAATATTGCACAAAGAACTTGAACCGTGCGTATGTTGGATGAGTCTGCTGGTGTCCTTGGTGAAACCCATGTACCTATAATACGCTCGAATGTATATTGAAAATCCGGAATGCGGACGCAACGGCTCTCAAAATGTTAATAGAAAAATTGGATTTGCAATTGCTCTTTATTGTCACATAAAATGGTGACTAAGCTTTAAACAGCGATATGTGACCTGACGTGTACACAATGTTATTGAGTGTGTAAGTGCGTTAACAAGTCTTACGTCGCCTTGATTAAAACTTCCCATTCGCAGAGATTATAGGCCTTTGTGTGATGCACGGCACACGTCTCGCGCGCCGGCGCATCACGCATGCGGCGTGCCTGGCGGCCGTCTGCTCGGCTCGCATAACGGCAACGTACACCATTCCCAATCGAACATTTAAGCAAACACATTAAAGTACCTACAACACGTGAGAACGGAGCCTTGCGGCCGATCATCGAAGTCAATAAAATCGTTTGTGCAATCAATGGTTCCTTTAATTATTTACATATCATAGTGACGTTGGTGACTATTAATTAGTTCGTGCAACAATATCCCTTCATTAATTACCTATTCAGACCTTTCGCAGATTTCAACAGCGTGTAGACATTTATTATCTCGGTATTGTATTAGCCCAGCAGAGAGATAAATAATAAAAATAAAAAAACGATTTGCTTAACTCTTTGGGCCCTTTTTTGCACAAACCAAGAATCAGTGTCAATATATTTTTTAAACACTTAGTTCGAGTACTGTACAATTATGAGGCGCGAAAAAGAATCAATATGTCCTCGTAGCAAGTGAGCAAGGAACCAAAGAAGTGTACAAGTAGGCACTCTAATGTCAAAGCCTTCGCAAGATGTTTACAAGATGTCGCGTACGTGAGTTTTTAGTCCTTGAGCTTTTGTATAATAAAAATAACTATATACTTTATTGTCCTCGTTTGAGTTTGCAATAGTCTTTACACGAATTTTATTTTTAGGAGATTTTTGACGACGTTAGTTCCATGTTTATTACTCAGTTAGGAACGTAGACACGAATCATCATAATCATAATCCGCCATCAGTTTACTGAGAAGTAGCATTCTCTATTTGCGAAGGGCAGCGTTGATTTCGGACTATTATAAAAGGAATGCTTGACTACATTAGTGTGATGCCTATACAGGGTGGCAGGGACATCAATGCGTAACCTGTTACTATGGATTCAGTAGGTACGTGATTCTGAAAAAAAATCCCATGCGTTTATTTATTTTTTGTTTAAAAATCTTTGCTGTTCCATACATTTTCACCGCGTAGGTAATGCATTTTTTTATGAAATTGCAGATTTTTTTTTTTATAACCGAACTAAAATTTCTACGCTAGGGGGTCTAGAATCATGTGCTGAACTCATGGTTACAGTTTGCGCGTCCATGTTCCTGCCACCCTATATACAGTATATCTGTGTGAGTACCTACTACATATTTTTCCTTAATAATAATAAGTCAAGCCGGACGTCTTACCAACTATTTAAAAAACATTAAATTATAATTACTAACATTATGTCCGGCTCCAACGTAAATATTTTTTGCGCATACGAAAGTCGTACACGTATTAACCTAATAGCCAGTCGATGTCATTGAAACCAGTCGAGTTGAAGTTTGGTGTAACACTTTTATATATAAGTAGTGCATTTAATAGGTATGGTTTATTTTACGTTGCCAGATTATACAGAGAGCAGTGGTGGCCCAGTGGTAAAGGCCGCGACTTACGAGTTGTAGGTCGTAGGTTCGAAAATAGACAGGCGCTTCACTTGTGTAAATTATTTCATCACCATTGCGCTCCAAACGGTGAAGGAAAATATCGTGAGGAAACCGGCATATCCTAGAACCAAAAGTTCGAAGACATGTGGCATCTACCAACCCGCACTGGGCCCGCGTTGTGGATTACGGCCCACTCCCTCTCACAGAGAGGAGGCCTGTGTCCCAGCAGTGGGAACATTATAGGCTGATTATGTATGCTTTTATACAGGCGTGGCATGCAAATGCAACCTTGTGAGACTCCTAAGATTATAACCGATTCATATGATCTACTAAGGTGAACATGATCTAGACCTGTTTTTTATATTTCTATGGTGTATCCCTATGCGCATGGCACTATACATACTGACCGAGTCTGGGATATAAAGGATGTGTTTTACTAATTTCGTAATAGGTTTCGTATAAAGTTTTCTGAGATCAAAGAAAAAACTTAATTTAGAAAGAATAGAAAGCAAGACATTTATTTGCGGTAAACATGACGCAGAAAAGAACATAAACATAAAAAAAAACAGTGACATGATTTTTGATTGATTTATTACGATTTTCATTAGAATTTTCGAACTAGTTAAAACGACTGAGCTTGCTACGGAAAGGTGTTCAAGGAAAACAGGTTTTGTTAATATTCGGGGAAGCGTTAAGTGAAACGGGTCCAAAGTCTCATGTTGAATTGGTTAATAACGGGCTGTTCCCGTCGTCGTCCGGGACAGTTATCGATGTGCCGCCGTCATCGTGCACATTAGCCAATGAGAAGGTCGGTACATAATCACAATTACCCGGAACGCTGAATTAGACAGGAAACGCAACTTGTAACAGCTATTACGTAATACCTAGTATGTTGACATTGTTGACAATTAGAATAACGAATGTAGAACGTGCCCTGTTTGAGAATAGCGTCTACATGCATCGGTGTATCGGGCAAGGGTCGACTTAGTATAATTCTGGACGCTTGAAAATCACCAATTTGATTACAACGCTGTATTACCCAAACATGGGTTACTAAGCACATATTATGTATTTACTTGTAAAATACTATGACAAAACTTGGCTTGGGAAATACAATGCTTCTCAGAAAAAAGCGTTTAAGTATTAGTTGAAGGGTAAACAAACAGTTGTGTCACGTATTTTGTCATTTTATTATCATTAATTTGTTAGAAAGACGTAAAAGGGAGTGTTAACACTTCCACCATTGTTTCATTAGATTCGTAAAGATAACTTGAAAATTTCCATATCCTGAAAAATCTGTAGCCAGTGCGCTGCGCATGAATGTCAATTCAATAAGGAAGTGGGTTATTCATATAAGTCGTACTATACAAAGATTATTAAAGATTCAAATAACCTACTTATTATTTCTTAAGGTGGCAGGGACATTGACGCGCAAACTGTTACTGTGAATTCAAAACTTGTTTCCAGGGGGTCTACTCCCTAAGTCCGTCAACGAAGCAACGAGCCCGTCCGACAGTAGTCCGATACGTCGGACTGAACCCTACTCCCTAACGATTTCGGATTCATCAGTTTCGAACGGAATCATAGACAATATTCGTGAACGAAAGACGCATGGCTATAGAGTTGCACTATTTTACCGGTCGATTACCGGTTTACTTATTTTGTAGTTTTTTAGCTTATTTAACAAAAAATAATACTTTTGTCGTAGATAATGACCACATTTCTTAAACGATACTTTATGTTATGTCTTTAATTATTATTTTTGCCATTTTTGTCCGGAAACCGGCATCATCCTGTTGATACCTTTGCCTGTTTACTTTTTGAAGGAAATTTTCAAATGAAATGTCAAAACGTCAAATTAGCCGGGAAGTTTTAAAATTTTCTACATATTTAGCTTTTTAGTTAATTGCTTAAAATGCCCCCAACCGCTGCAGCAACACACGAGCAAATTGAGGCCCTTCTCGACTTTATGGGCGAGAATCGTGAATTGGCTCGCGGGTTACTGAGGGGTGCCGACGGGAGAGTTCGCTCAAAGCGTCTTTGGGTAAACCTCTGCAACTCCCTCAACTCAATGGGAAGTTGCATTAAGTCCGTCGAGCAGTGGCAAAGGGTGAGTTTAATACATTACTCGTCAATATTAATATGATTTTAAGGAGGAATGATAATAATCAGTCAACCTCCAAATACTTATTTGTAGGAGTACTTACGAGTATAGTGGTTTTTATATAGCTTTATAAAATAACCAAATATTCAAATTTTAGGTGTGGTCTGACAAAAAACACCTGGCTAAAAAGGCTGCTGGAGCTGCCAGAAGGTCAGCAAGTGCTACAGGTGGAGGCCCATCAGTAGCACCAACCCTCTCCCAAGTAGAATTAAAGATATTATTATCGATAATGGGAGAGGGTTTTGGAGAGCCGGAAACCGAGGCAAGAGTACCAGCTTTTCCATGGGTAAGAATTACATTTATAATTAATGACAGTAAGTTTGTCTCAGTGGTAAAAAACTAAAAGCAATTACATATTTTTTGTTGTATCCGTCAATAATATTCAGTTTTTGCTGTACAGCTTCCACCTGTAAGAGAGCCAGTAGCCACCTCACCCACCCATGCTGCTACACCTGCCGACCCACTCTCCCAGGAGCAAGCCTCTACATCCACTGAGGCACCGGAGCCTACTTCATTGCCACAGTGGACTCAGAGTGGAGTTGCATTGGCAACCCCTGAGATGCCATTGCAAAGTCAGCGAAGTAAGTATTATCGTTCAGTAGAAAAGAGATTACGTATATCATGTTTCAAAAAATTACTTAAAAGTGACAAAAAAATATTTATTTTATTTACAGCGTCAAACCCTCGTCGTGCACGTACACGTGTTCGGCGACACCTCCCTGCCGACGCAAGAAGCCGAATTGTTGAGGTGGAAGAAAAGAGGCTAGTACTGGAAACCAGGAGAAATGAGGTGCTCGGTGAAATAAAGGTTGCTTTAGTAGAACTTTGTACCTTGGTACGGGAACACTTGAATAGAAGCACTTAAATTGCCAAAGTCTTGAAGCAGAGGCCTTTGTCCAGCAGTGGGATGAATCCCCGCTTACTCTCAGTTCACAATGTTACAACCTTTATTTTCCGAGCTCCTTATTTCTTTTGTTGCTTGGAGTCTCTGGTCTTCCAACTCAACGAAAACTTGTCTGTAAAGGGTGCTACACACGGCTAAGATACTATAATATTTTATCTTAAGATACAATATCGCTCGCCATACAATTCAATGGGTGTCGTTATGTTCGTCCATTGAATTGTATGGCGAGCGATATTGTATCTTAAGATAAAATATTATAGTATCTTAGCCGTGTGTAGCGCCCTTTACTAGGAATTAGGTGTTGATTGAAAAAAATATACATTGATTATTTATGTTGGTTTTTAATTTGAGATTTGTCTAGAATAAAATGAAATCTGTATATGTCTGTATGTCTTCCACCAGTCCCAACACCCATTAAGTCCTGTAAGCAAAATAAAAAGAGTTTATAAAATAAATACCCAAATCAATAATATAAAATTAAATACCCTATGCATTTATTGACATGTTTTAATTGGAAAGTTTTCTTGTAAGACTGCATAAGTACCTATTTCTTTCCAACAATTGCACTAATGTGTCTCTCGCTCTTTGCCCTTGCTGAAGAGCTTGATGAGAGGATATCGCCGTAGAGGTAGACACATCTCCCTGTCTATTGCGCTCCAATTGCAGGTCTTCCTCGCTGAGGGGAGGTGCTTCTAAGCCCACCCGATTACACATTATTGTGTAAAACACAGCAGGCAATGACAATTCTACCTGAAAAAAATAATATACCGTTCAACAGTTCAATACGATATAAGAAAAACATAGCTATAGTATAAATTGTGACAAATACCTGCCGTGACCGGTGCATAATGCAGCTCTCTTGCTGCTAAGAGGCATCTCCATCGGCCTTTTAAAATTCCAAATGTACGCTCTATAGTGGAGCGAGCACGTTTTTGTACATGATTGTATCTCCCTTCTGGAGAATCTTCGACAGCATTGTCTATTGGAGTCATCATGAATTTCCGAAGTGGGTAACCAGAATCCCCTGTAACAAACATTTTAGTAAACAATCGCTGTATAATAAATCTGCCACAGGCAACACCTTGAACTCTTTTAGTTTTAACTTTTGTAAAAAATACAATTAAAGCCAGCAGAAAAAAAAAGATTTTATAACATACCCAATAGACATACTGTCTCCTGTTGTAGACTCTCCAGGTGAGTTTTAATTTCATGGTGCGACCAAATGAAAGAATCGTGGGTAGCTCCACCATAGGACGCATCAACATTTAAAATTGTGCATTCTGCATCACATATCTGTAAGACATACCATTAAAATTAAATATTATGAGAACTTAGATTCATTAACAAGCACTCAAATATAATTATTAATGACAGACCTATTCTCATGAGCCTACTACATGAGTGAATTCACAAGACTAGCTTAGCTTTGTTATACTAACTAATATTATAAATGAGAAAGTGGGTTTATTTGTTTGTTGTTGTTGCACATGGGTAAACCATTAATTGAGTTAGGAAATAGGATACTTTTTATCCCTGTAGTATGTTCCAGTGGAATAATTTCTGACCACCACGCGGGCAAAAGTTAGTATATTATAAAAATTAATGTTTTTTACTTTATATTTACCTATTTATCTTAGAACAACTTTTTACATAATAACATTGGTACTTACAGCTTGAACATTTAAGGAGTGAAAATGTTTCCTGTTAAAGAAGCGCTCCTCATGTTCATTGGGTTTTACCAATGCCACATGTGTGCAGTCAATGCAGCCGACTACACCTGGCAGGCCATATTTGTCATAAAATCTGTGAACATAAAGCTTATTAAAATTTAAAATGATACAATCTATTTTATTGCACTCCTTAAGTTTAGGTATAAACACACTTCAAAGCAAAGGTAGGTAGTCATTGTCCAAATGGCATGTTTCCGTTTAAAGCAATTAAGGCTATATTAAATTTAGAAAAATACCTAGATTTGTTTTAGAAGAAAAATGGTATAAAGCTTTTAAACTTACTGTCTTTTTGTAAGGTTCCTCTCAGCCAATTTCTGTGGAAACTTTATATATTTTTGTAATATTGAGGGGCTGTTGAGTGCATTAGTGACATGCCGCACACAGCGTGACACAGTCTGTTGTGCCATTGGCACATCACTACTGAGGCCCACGGATCCTTGGTAGCTCCCCCGGGCATAAAAATTAAGAACAGCGAGGATCTAAAAGTAAAGTAAACACAAACCACAGTAAATGGGTGGGACGGATTGGTAATACAGAATCATTAATAGGTATGTCCTTACCTTCATTCTTGGATCAACACCACTTCGGCGTATGTGTTGAGGCAAAAGAGGTAATAAATCGGCACATAAGTCCTCGAATAATTCCCGGGTGAGCCTATAGTTCCCTATGAACTCAACGTCGGGAATACTCGCCAACCTAAAGTTTCGGCGTATATTCGACCGGACCGACGTTGCCTCCGCTCTTCTTGTAAAGCTTCTTCAATCAATAAAAAAGCAGCCATAGTTTGAAATTCTTTATTTCAGTGACTTTCGTCGATAGCACGAGAACTATTTTGGTGTCGTATCAACTGACATAACTATCCGACAAAACCAGTGTCATGTTCAACTGTTCGGACGGGCAAAAACACATCGGGAGTAGGGACAACAGTCAAATCGCGTTGTCATTCATTCTTCGCTCGGGCCCCGAACGAACCATCCGTCCGTAGGTCATAGGGAGTAGGAAACGCCCGTTACGAAGGCCGAAACGACGGACTTCGTGCTTAGGGAGTAGACCCCCTGACCCCACTGCGTCGTTATTAAAAAAAAATCAACTGTTTCCTACCAAAGTGCAATGCAATACCTACGCGAGTAAAATGTATGGAACAACAAATAACCGACGGAAAATTTCAACGCAGCGGGGCCTAGAATCATGTACCGAATCCATGGTCACAGGTTGTGCGGCGATGTCCCTGCCACACTGCTTATTTATAAAGTATCTGGTAAAAACGGAAAATGAAGGTACTTCCTTTCTTCAGTTATGGAATTAAAACAATACCGTACTTACTTACAGATTAGCGATATTATAAAAAAAAAAAAAACTATATTTGATTGCGTCATCCAAAATAATGACGTTGGCCTTTACCTATAAAAAATAATGATGAAATATTATCGTTATTATTATTTAATTTTATCCTTTAACAATAACATAATAGCACTTCATTTTTCTTGTTAGAATATAATAGAATACTCTTTATTTTGTACACCATATAAATTACAGACATAAATAAAAAAACTGTGTGTATGTGTTCGGTACTTAATAGAGCTATGGAGATTTATGGAATAACGTGATCTACTTAATTCTATGTAATTTTGATTAGTTGTTTATGGTCACGCCTCAACAATACGCGGAATATGCAGCCACCACACGTAACGTAGGTAAATAAATCGGAACTATACCTACCACTTACCAGTAATTAATGATCTTCGAAATAACAATTAGGTACATCGATTTGTTTATCGCTTACTCTAGAATAGTCATGGAATGGAAACTTAATGGACACCCATTGTGTTTTGATAGGTATTTGGGTTTGACGCATGAAGGTAGTGTCACCGAACAGTGACCATTTCCATATTCAGACATACAAGTTAGTACAATTTACCTTTTATTGGAAACTACACAAATGTGAGTGTTTATTGTGTAAATATCGTATGTCACCGTTGTCACTTGCCACCAATGAGGCGTTAAACCCGACATGACTGCGTTGTTGTACCTAATTTAGCGAAGTTCGTGTTTATCACTGTGAATCAGTGGGTGGATTCTATCATGCGTATTAACATTCGATGTAGTACCTACGCTCGCAATAATTTTAATTTGTTTGGTAAAGTCGTTTACCGAAAAATGAGTAGCGTTTCGAAATAAACTTTATTGTACAATGTGGAGATGGCGATACGACAATAATTTACACATTGTATATCTAATGACGTTCGGACTAGTCTTTATACATTTTTTTAAATCAAATACATAATATAAAAAACATTGCTTGAGAGGCAAAACCCATAGTCAGCCCCATCACTACTATATGGTGTGGCGATTAGGTTATCACATTAATTGAAACCCCGTATTACGTATTTTAAACAGACACTATTAAAATAAGTTTAAAATACGTAATCCGTAATAAATGAATAAATATTAATAGGTCAGTTCACCAAAAATTAATTTACAAATTTTTACTTGACAAGCAACGATTGGCAAAAACATGATTTGTCATTTCATCATTAAACAACAACAAGTTTGCCAAATAATTCACTTTACTAAATAATTACCAGATAAGCTTTTGTAAAAAAAAAAGTAAAAAAGTAAAGATAAGTTGTAAAAAAGTTTTACCTACATATTGATGTAAAACTTTTTTATTCCAAACGTTGTTTTATAAGATAAATGAATAGAAATGAATTGTTTGTCAAATAACACGTTATTAAACAAAAGTTTATCTGGTAATTACTTTGTATAAATTGCGTAATAATAAGTCAATAATTATTATTAAGCAATTTCCCAAAAATGAAACTCATTATTTCATCGACTTGCGCTCTTGACAAGGTCGTCGGTCCACCTCATCAGCTGTCTGCCCACACTTCTACTACCAGGTCTCGGTCTCTAGACCAGCACTGTTCTACCCCATCTGCCATCTGGTCTACACCCTATGTGACCCGCCCATTGCCACTTTCTTCGCGCAATCACCGCGGCTATGTCGGTAAGTTTCGTTCTTCTTCGGATTTCCGTGTTCCTAATTCGGTCTCGAAGTGATTATACCTAACATAGCATGCTCTATTGCTCTCTGAGTAACTTGCAGCTTGTGTATGCTCTGATGTGTGGGAGGACACACTGCTCGAAGGCTCTGTGCTTCAGGTTCAGCGGTATGTTTCCCTTGAGCACGTCGGACAGTTTACCAATCGCTCCCCATCCTAACCGTGTGCAACATTCGATCTCTTTGTCTTGCCTATTTTTTGCCAGGCTCACTATCGACACACACACACTCATCGACCCTCTCTATCTTATGTCCGTGTGTAGTAATGTAGTCAACATCGGTGACATCGCACATTATCTTTGTTTTGGATGCATTCATTTTAAGCCTATAGCAATTGACACGTCGCAGAGTTCCTCGATCATACCTTTGAGATTTTCTAACCTCTCGGCGAAACGTATGACATCATTCGCGAATCGAAGGTGAGTGAATCCCTTGCCATCAACTGGGCACTAATCCAGACTCCAGGCTGCTACTGAGAAATTCCTGAGAGAAAAACCCAACAACACTTTGCACAACCCGACATGCTCATGCTCAGCAGTAGCTAGACCCAGAGTCAGTCTATAAATACGGCGAACTATAAATCTTATAATATGTTAATTAACTTTTCTCTAACATGCTTGGAAATTTGAGCATTATTTTGATAACCTTCTTCGAGATAAATCGAAATTGCTGTACTGGCCAAATACGTGCGGGCAGCGGCCGGCAAAAGTTGTATGAAAATTCATATCTGTCGTGGTTTAGCGGCCAAATAAAATACATACTAAACTCATATCTGCACTCTTTTGTGTAAGTACCTATAGTTGTATTTTTTGTTGAACTTTATCTTGTTTATGGTTTTAAAAGTCATGGATGTGATTAAAATCTGCGCTGCGTGACTTCACGTGACTTTTTGTTCAAGTATTGTGAAGTGCTGGCCAGCCGCTCTGGTAGCAATGTAGCATTGAGGGTTGCCTAACTCCACTCTACTTATGTACATGCGGAAAAGTAGAACAGGCTTGACTCATTTGCATAATTAGTATCAATCTATTAAGTCCTGCAGTCATGTTGTAAAGTATAGGTGCAAGACTTTGTGACTATTATATTTCTTGTAAAAAAACATAGGAAGTCGTGTGGGTAGCTTCTAAATGAACTTTTTATTGCGCTGTAATCAATGTATCGTGTTTTTTTTGTTGAGTAGCGTTAGTGCCGTTCACAGCAATACGTCAGCAAGGACTTCGTCGTAATTACAATAATAAATAATTTGTGCAATGTTTTTATTAATTATTTACGTCACGGACACTATACAATTGTTAACTCATGATAATAATAATATATTGTAGGTGTAAAAATTGCCAGCCAGGTTTGTGTTCAACTTAGAGTCAGAAAAACTGTCTTCTGCCTGTTTCTAGAACCAGCCAAGGCTTAGTACCTATATTAATTTGCGGTCAAGCTCCTTCTACGCATACTCTTGCGTAGTATAATGTTGTTCATAACTCCGTCTCCCTGTCAAACCATTCGCTCGTCGTGTGGTAAGTGAATGTAGCCAATACCCGGCGCGGTAGCTTCAAGTGGGGTAAGGTGAAGGGTAACGCATGCTCGATGTAAATACATAAACATAGAGGACGATGCGAAGCGAACGCAGACGTGTCCTCACTCCTCAGTGGATGCATAGAAGAATGCCATTCTGCATAAATATGAAAATTGCACGGATGAATTGCAAGTGGTAGTGTAAGTATGACAGAAACTATAATCAAATGAGTATGATTAATACCCCAAAAGATTTGGCACGCATTCAGTAAGATCTCACGCAGAGATATTTTTGTTGTTTTTTCCGATGCACCTTAACCAGCACGTGATTAACAGGTTTGATAATAACTGAATGACTTCCAAAGAATTTGAGAAGGAATGCACCGGGTACTGTAATCGTACATCTTTATGGTAATACATTGATACTGGTTCTCGAATTCGCTTCAAACCTCTCGAGACTGAGAGATTTAACACTCACGTGCACGAAAAAAAACAAATATTCGAATATTGCTAAAGCGGTTCGCAATTATTTAAGTTGACCCTCGCTCGAGGCGTGGCTATTTAGTCAATTACTTCGACTATCGCGCAATATGCAGCCGATGAGGCAGCTACACCCATAGTGGCCGAGCATTAGCAGATTATTACATCCTTAGTTTGCCAGATAACCGCCGAAGGGTCTAAGGGGCAGACAGAAAGTTAGCGCGTCCCTCGGGATAAAAGTTTGTGTTTAGCTAAGCTTTTATTATAGTTTCTGAGGGCGATTAGCTTTGTTATGTAGACCACCAAGTTATGAGTAGGTATTGCTAGGTGTATGTATTTAGTCATTAATCAAGCATGAGTATTATTAATATTCAATCTGTGTACATACATTAAATAATTCTTTGAAGTACGAGTCGCATACATCATCGTCATCATTTGAGTGTTATACATTTTTTATGCAACTTGCAATATTGTTCAAGTGTGTTGCATTAAGTAAGGTAATACCTTTGTTTTCTAAGAAACAGGGATACTGAGAAAAACTTGTAAATAAAGTATGCTATAAAATTTTTCAAGAATGATGATGACAGTAATTTATTGATTCAATGAGAACAGGTATCCGTCAAGTGCGAATGCTTTAACGAGCAATGGCTATACCTACCATTGTTTAATAATATGTACTTAAAGCAAAGCAAGACAGATGATTTGAGTAACTGATATTGACATACAAAAAGGTAATGGGCATCGTTAAAAAATAATTTGTCTATCACTGTTTTGTCTGTGTAAAATTCAAATCCGTTTAACCTTTGTATGTACTTAGATATTTTTACCCAAGGAATAGATAAAAGAGGTCCTATCTGCGCGAAATTATTTCGCTAACAAAATGAATAGTTTGAACTAGTTATGCATGTTTTTAATTAGGTACGACTGTATGCAGCATCTGCCTACAAGGTGAATCTTTTAGTGAAGAGCCAAGATATCACTAAAGTAGTTAAGAACGAAAACGCGGAAATGTATGTCGAAGTCCTTATGTACGACCGGTTCAGAATACCTGGAACAACATAAAAATGGTTGGCCTACTCGCTATTTTTAACCGACTTCAAAAAAGGAGGTGGTTCTCAATTTGAATGTATGTTTTCTTTCTGTATGTTTGTTACGCGACATCTCCGGCAGTTGTAAATCGATTTCTAAAATTCTTTTTCCAATGGATAGGAGTTGTCCCGTATAAATTTTATTAACTTTCATTGGGTAGTTTTTGAGATAGCTTCAATAATACGTATTTTTGCCACTTAGTTTAAATTGATGATGTTGTAATAACTTCCTGTCACTGATATTTACGTAGCAAGTAGTGTTATACGAGTTTGTGTGGGGTAAGTACAACTTAAAATTGAAGAAAAATAAAAACTTTTTACAAAAAAACAACCGACTTCCAAATAAGACACTAAGGATTTGTTTATTTATTTAATACTTCAAGCACATAAATGACAGAGGCGGACTTAATGCCATAGGCATTTTCTACCAGTCAAGTATCAAAGTGAATAAAAATTAATTAAAAAAAAATCGACTTCAAAAAGAAATTAACTCCAAATTATGAAATAAGTTTAATTTCGGAAGTCGGTGTCTTAGGATCAGTATTTTAGTTTTAGTTTTTAGTCACCGACTTCCGAAATTAAAGTTATTTCATAATTTTGAGTTAATTTATTTTTGAAGTCGATTTATTTAATTACTTTTTATTTCGTAATTTTTAGTTTTTGGTAAAAACTGGAATATTTGTTTGTATTATGTAGGTAATTGTTTTTATTACTTAAATATTGCACTAGAATTTGACCAAGGTTTCGAGATGTTTTCCCTTTGACACTACACCCGTAGCTCGTATATAACCAGCCTGTCACACTTACACGTATTAGTCCATAATTATCTTGAAAATTACTGAATTGATTTTGATGAAACTTGTACTGTTCCCTAAGTTGAAGTAAATTTAAGCCAATAAAAGTGGTCACGATCCGATTAATAGTTGCGGAGAAACGCGTGGACAAACAAACATACCTTCATCTATAAAATTTTGTATATTTGTTTGGAAGCTCTAATAGATTGTCATATGTGAATATATTGCAGTTCCAATAATATTATATACATACATACGTGTCGAATTGATAACCTCCTTTTTTCTGAAGTCAGTAAAAATAACTTTGATTTCGGAAGTCGATGGCAAACAACGAAAATGCGAACCCAATGACACCGACTTCCGAAATTAAAGTTATTTTTCACTTTGTAGTGTCTTATTTGGAAGTCGGTTTTATTTTGTAAAATAGTTTTTTTAGCATCACTGTTTTATACGGGTCGAAAGGACTGTAAATATTATAGCCTGCGCAGACGACGGATTTTTGTCCGCGGCTATAGAACGTATGGAAATCTATGCAATAACGCACACGAAGGACAAGTAGACTGCTGGGATTTCCATACATTCTATCTTTGCGGACAAAAAAAATCCGCGGACAAAAATCCGTCGTCTGCGCAGGCTATTATAGTTAGATTTTAATAATATTCTATTAAGTACCTATGTTATTATGTACAAATACATTTATGTTCGCATAACTCGTCAAAATGTAGGGAACAGCTGGTTTTTTTTTTCGCGATTTCTGTGTTGGTCTCATAGTAAAAGTTGTTCATAATGATGAGTACAATGGCCTCTTTTCAGGTCCAACACCATTTAAATTACACTTTGTATTTCAATTTCCAAGATAATATTTACATAATTTAAAAGCTGCCAGCCTTTCGACAGTTTTCATGTTGACAGCAATGCGGATAAATTTTTTGATGCCCTTTGATTCTTTACCCTCCATTTTATAATAATATTATTATTTTAAGCTAAGTAGCTAATAACAGCCGCACGGGTCGACCCATCACGTTAAGTTACTCTTACCGTGGTTGGTCCGTGGATGGGTGACCATCTTTACATAACAATACTCCTCCGTGACTCGGAAAGCACGTTAAGCCGTTGGTCCCGGCTGTCATTCGTAGATCTTTGACAGTCGTTACGGGTCGTCAGAAGCCCGAAAGTCTGACAACCAGTATTCTCAAGGGGTATCGTACATATTACCTAGTGACTGGGTTGTGGAGGTCAGATAGGCAGTCGCTCCATGTAAAATACTGGTATTTAGCTGCATCCAGTTAGACTGGAAGCCGGCCCCAACATAGTTGGGAAAAGGCTAGGCAGATGATTATTATTTTAAGATGTTTGCTTTTAAATTAAGTAATAGTTTGAATTAATGCCCATGTTGATGTCGACATGGTGCCTGGCGTCTTGAGTTAGGTTATCAAGTTATATAAATATCTACCTACTGTAGAAGTAATCTCATGCTAAAATAGCACAAAATATCTTTATCATATTAAAATTAGTGTAAAAAAACTTAATGCGTATAAAATGTGTGTATTATTGCAATTTCATGCTAAGCATGGGATAAGATTACGAATCTCGACATGGAGAAAATTAGGTATACTCCATATTTTCATAGACACGTGAAACGTGCAGTTATAAACTTTCAGTTGTAAACTTTCAGTTGTAATTATTCTAACATTGTCACCGGCACAGTCATCGGTATCCTGTATTACCTTACTATAATTTATTTTCTAAGAATAATGATGGAATATGAGTTGAAAACCATCAAGTGCATTTAATGACTTTAGTATGAAAATAAATTATTGTACCAAGTAATATTGGATTCAAACGACACGTTCATCATAAATTAACCTAAGTTGGAAATACAACTTCCTGTCTAAACTTTGATGCCAATAATACAATCACAGTTATTTTTAATGTAATTAATTTATTTAAAAAGATTACGTTACGAGATTTAAGGGTTTCCGTAGAGTTTCCCTTTCTTTTTGCAAGTTCTTTATTTAAAAACTGATTAAGACGTTGAAAAGAAAAAAAAAAACTATGTAAATAAAATTCAGTTCATGAAAATGTAGGTATAATAAGTATTTTGACCGTATTAACGGTTGAAAGATAGGTATCAGTTGAATTAAGTAGTTTTATATAACGATGAGTTTACTAAAATGAGTCAATTTAAAAAAAGAAATAGGTAGGTATTTATAGTTCTTATGTGTAAGAGTATGAAATTATGAAAAGTTTTTTTAATCCTACTAATAATAAACCCGAAGGTTTGTGAGGATGGATGGTTGGATGTTTGTTACTCTTTCACGCAAAAAATACTGAACGCATTTGGATGAAATTTGGCACACATAATAGTTTATAAACAGGATTAACACATGATATAGGATACTTTTTATCCCAATATTCCCACGGGATCTCGATCCTTCCTCGACTCATGCGGGTAAAACCGCGGGGCGCTGCTAGTACTTAGATGAAAGGTTTACAGTCGGTTTTGTTACATTTTTGAATATAATATACGTACTAATAAATATTTGATACAGAGAATCTGTTTAGGTATTAGAGTAAATAATTTTTATTTCAGATTTTGTTATCGCGTTTAGATGTTTATTAATTTTATTGTTATTTTATCGGTGGGATAAATCTAAAAGTATCGTTATAATAATAGCTAAGTACGTAAGTTTTGTCCATTGTTCTATTAGTCATCAACGTCATTCATTATTAGGTACCTAAGTTATTAGATATTATTTTTTTTAGGAAAATAACTATTTTGCGGAAAATACAAAAAATTGGTGGGAAAATCTGATGATGTAGGATGCTGAGTTGCAGACACAACGTCATAGAAATAATTTTGTGGGGTGTTCACGATTTTATTATTTTAAGGTAGATAGATACTATTCACCCACCAACTCGCACTAGACAAGCGCGGTGGGTTAATTTGTCTAAACCCCTACTCTCTCATGAGAGATTAGGGAGGCCTTTGCCCTGCAGTGGCTGCAGTGGGACGTCACAGGCTAATAAGTCAAAGGCTAAGTTTTTTTTTATTTTTTATCATTGTTCCTCTCAACCAAAGCACCTGCCATCTAATCTCTTCACCACCCTTGGTTGACTGGTAGAGAATGCCTAAGGCATTAAGTCCGCCTTTGTACCTTTTTGTGCGAAAAGTTTAAATAAATAAATAAAATAATAAGAAGAAGAAGAAGATACTATTCATATTGAGAACAGACGTAGCAGCTCTTAGGATATTTTTATTTTGCTAGAATTGCTTCAACCTCGCAGCAACAAGTTAGTGAATCTGCTGATGACGTACTTTGGAAGTATGCAGGTACCTACTGCATTGAGCGCAGTGCATATTTTATGTGATTGTGAAAGTAGGTATCTTGCAACGGTTCGGATGCACTACTTGCATACATACGTGTTTAAATGTCATTTAATTTGCGTAAGTACCTACCAGTTTAGTGGTTTAAGTTTGTCAAGCCTACAGACAAATAAATTATTACACGTTCATAAACAGTAGTAGGAGTGGAAAATGTAAACTGTTCAGTGGGTCGTCTTAGGTCATCATGTAAAAAAGAACTTTAAAAGAATTATCTGCACAGTAGGTAAAAGAAGAAGATAGCTGATAGCTGAAGATATTTATATGGTAAAGAATAGCTTCACGTTCCAGTACTTATATAAAACAAAGTTGGAAAACATTATTTTATAATTCCATTATTGTGGCTAAGTGCAGAGGTGTTAATTTGAAACTACCGCAGACGGCACCTCGGCGTTTAAGTAAACTTTTGTGCCGTCCTATCCTAACTATATATATATATATAAAGTTACGTCAAAGGTACGTTATATTTATATATATATATAACGTTATTATGATAATAGATGGAGCCACGTCTATTGTGGTTTTCCTCGGGAACAGCACTTTTTTTCGGGATAAAAGGTACCCTATGTCCGTTTCTGTACACCTGACTACTATGCAAAATTTCGGGATGATCGGTTCAGTGGTTTAGGCGTGAAAAGGTAACAACAAACAAATAAACTTACTTTTAGTATTAGGATAGGATTTCACGCGGACGAAGTCGCGGGCAGCAGCTAGTACAACTATAAAAGGGCTTTGTCGTTAACAATATTGATGATACAAGACAAATTGTCAGCTCCTGGAATTTGTCACTTACGCAAATAATATTAAGTGTGTGTATCTATTCATTGTGGTATTGTATACGCGGCCGTAGTCGCACGGATTTTATTAACATGTTTTGCTTGTTAAATGCCGGTGGAGCATATGCACACAAGTAATTTTGTGGGTTGTCTTTTTTATTTACGCATCACCTTGTGAAGCTATAGGTCAACATTCACAGGGACTTTTGTAAGAATTTTGCTTCTTACAAAGAGTGTCATATTTTACAAAGAAAAAATCGAACGGTGTTCAAATATTTTCAGTTGGTTGGTACTTACTTTTCGAGCCGGTCGCCAAGCTTGTCGGAGAGGTGGCTATCTTTAGGTTTGGTGAGATCCGAGTCGTACAGGTCCCGCTTATAGCCTCTCCAGAAAGTGGGCATCATCCAGACGAACCATGCTTTCGAAAACCAATTTGCTCTCTTATAGTTGTTCGTCTTCTTCTCACGGTTCTTCGGTGGCACTTTTTTGAGATCACACGGATCTTTATTGCCACTAACCATTTTGATTGATGAATTAAAATATTTTTAAATAAAAAAAGTCTTTAAGTCCTCGTGTTTAGAATCTAGTCACGCAAAGTTAGTTCGGAGTGAATATCGTCATTTTTGTCGGTGCAGTAATAATCGCGGTCGAAGCACGTTAGCCGGCAACTAGGCGAAACGCCTGATTAGCAACGACACGAAGCGAGCGCAAGCTGCCTCCTACTGAGTTGCGCGCGCGCAGTCGGTGCGTATTAATACCTACTTAAAAGCGCTACGAATTCACGGCGCCAGAGCATACGCAGATTGCCAGAGTTCGTCCCCGTCACGTTAAGCTTTTAATGAGCGTTATACTTACGTACACGTAGTTCTCGAAAATGATTTTCATATCACATAGGTACTATATTGGTAAAGAAGGCAGGCATGCTCAGTTCTACTGAAACTGTATAAAATATGCACGTCTTAGCTATAATTCTACTTAATCAATTATGAATTCATGAATGGCAATAAATATTTGTGTTTTTATAAAGGAGTCGTTTTTTGCAGGTAGCAACTGGCGACGATATCGCGATATAGGTAGGCCCAAGGGCTACCTGGATTACCAGGCAGGTTCCACTGTCTATGAAAATCAGCTACATAGGGTTGGCAAGCGTGAGACATTTCAGCTTTGTGGGCCCCATGGCCTAATGCTATAAAGTGTCTGTAATTTCGCCGGCACCCCATCCTTTTAATAAGATCTTAGGAATGCTGCTCGGCGCCCCACAGATTAAACATGGTGGCAGCAATTTTCCGGACAACCTGTAACTTCAACTTTTCTTTCCAAAGAATCAAAGGGTAGGTTTTTAAAGGGATGCTTGACATTTTTAGAGGCAGTTGAAATAATAACAGATTTTTATTAATTTTTAATGAGATGTTTTGAGTTTAGGTATTTGCTTTTTACAGTGATAATAATGGTAATTATAAAAAAAGTAAATAACATAAGACCTGCTTTAAAGTAAGTTCAGTTAGTATGCAAAGTTTCATGATCTAATTTGAAGTATTTTTTGAATACCAGCGGTTTATTGTTCGGGTTAGAGGTAACTTTGGATTTTTTTTCTATCGAGAAAATTTTATGGAATCGTGTTTTCGTCTAACATAAGACTTAGCATTAATCCTCAACTTTACCATATATTTATTTCAAAATTAATGGTGCAGTATTTTCGACATAACGGAGGATCACGCTAAGCCATTTGAGGTAGTATAGGCTCTTAAGAGTTGATTTGGGGGTCCCGGTTTTCGCAGGTATTGTCGCTATCGGGTTCGTACCTGTCTCCTGTGACTCTCACTACCTACATACTTAATTACTAGTATTGCGCCTAGTTTCGTCTGGAAAAAGAAAAATAACGGTCGTTCAAATAAAAATTTATATTGTTTTATCAAGAATAACGTAATTAATTAAACAATAAAGGGGATTTCAGATTTCTCTTGAACCCAATGGCCAGCGAAGCTCTCACCAGTGAACTTATATGTTCTAGTTATTCCGGTTTTATAGCCATCGCCTTCGTTGTGTTTCATTTCACGACTCGATGATAAAGCCCTACGGAACTTGACAAACCTGTGTCTGTACTTGCACACTTGCCCTACCGGTTGAAAGTTCACTGTTTCTTATTTCTCAAGCAAGATTCTAGCCTCTAGGGGCAAAAAGTCCCTTCAGCGCGGCCATCAACATGGATTGCAAAAATAGATTTAAGTAATTTTAAGATACTTGGTTTGTAGTTTATTTGTGCTGTTTGGTTGAGAATAGGGTATTAATTTTCGTGTGAACTAATTTTGTAGTACCAGTGACCTCATATTATTCATCTTGGTTACTTGGCTTCATCGGCTAAAACAGGCAATATAAATATTATTTTTAATTTAGGTGTGTTTGTTTAGAATTAAGTATATCATATAATTTAATTCATTGTATAATTTGTTGATGCGCATCTTATGCGGAAGATAGAAAAAGAAAAAGCTGATAGACTCGGGTTCACTGACTGGGTGATCAGTCCAGTGTCAGATACTTATTCATGGCATGTGATCCTCGCCTCGTACGCGCTTTAATAGTATCTAGGCGGACAAGAGCGAACCTGGACACAATAAAAAAAAAAACAACATGGGCCTTTAAAAATATTAATAAAGTTAATACATTATGCATACTTTCCACATACATTATTACATGGCAATCTTATAAGTAGGTAATGCTTTAAACATGGCTACTAAATGTTCACAATATAATGGGCATCAAATGTAATCTCGTGAGATACAGGTTTACCACCTAGTTCGGATGCAGATAAACCCAAACTTTGTATATTACAAACGTCAAGCCATTATTTAGTGTATATTATCATTATTAATGTTGTAATACGTGTTCATATTTTGGTGAATAATATTATTTGTGGGATGATGCAGGCTAACAGTAACAAGTAAGTAATATATTTAAGTATTATTATTTTTACTTTATGCACAGAAAACCTTGAACAATCGATTGCAAAAGTGGCCACTGCTGCCATTGAAGGTACCTAGTGACGTACTGACAGCTACTGAGATCAAGGTCCTCTTGATGATCATGTTGCGTTAATATAACAGCTGGTAATTGATTTGTATAAACACGGTTACGATACTAATAATGAGTACAATCGCTCTTTGTAGACTAAGATCTAAAACAATTAGACCACGCTAGACACGAAATTGAATAGCTCTAAGCTAATTGGACAAATATCGGGATGAGCGGGACTCCTTGAATAAATATTGGTCCTTAGCAGCTCTGGACAAAGAGAGGTGTAAAAAGGGATAGGGAGGCCTTTGCCCAACAGTGGGACATTAATGACTAATAAAAAATTAAAATTGGACAAATAAATAAGGAACTGATAAAGATAATGTAAAAAAAACAACATGCAATAAAATAACTGACTAAAGTTTTGGCTACCCTCTGCTTAACCTTTCATGTGAACTCATCCTGCAATATAGAAATGTTCGATAACCAGATTCCTGGCAACAATTTTATGATCAAATATTCTGTTACAAAATCATTAAATGCAGTAAAACTGATCTTGAAGCAGTAATAAAATGTAACAATTAACAGGATATAGAATATAGGGGGAAATTCAACGAGGACTTTGGTTGTGCAAGTACTTAGGTACCTACTATTTTTCTTTTAAGTAGGTACTGGATTAGAAGCTGCATGAAAGTAATTAATTTTAGACAGGAGCATTAAGTATAAGGGAATGGAATCCACTTCGAACTTTAATAATAAGCATAGAAGCAGACTTTTTGGGCTACTTAGACTAGGTAGGTACGGACAATGTTTATCCAATAACACAAGGAAGATTTCCATTCAAAAGCAGTTTAAATGTAGGTGAGCTTATCAAGTTATCACACAATTATATTTATAAAGTACTTATGTCATATGAGAAGATTATTCTCGAGATTCGATTGTGTGTGACGTTGCAGTCATATATTTTCCCAGAAGCGGTGGAAGGCGTGGTGTCTACGTCACTGGCCTCCAAACTTCTCACGTTGATCATTAGAGTCTACGCTACGCATCGTCAGAATCTTGTGAGACGGTTTAACTACACGTTGACGCTATTGACGGAGTAGATCAGTGTTCCGGTGGCATGTGATCAGCGTATTTAAGTGTTATTGTGGCGTGCAGTGGGGTCATCTGGCCGGCCGGTAACAATGCGTCGGACACAATACGTGGCTCTATTGACACGCCGCGTGACGGCCAATGGCGACCAGCGACCAACACTCCCGTGCCACCGCGGCGCGCGCTCGGCTCACGCACAAACGGGTTACGTATTCAAAGATTCAAACGTACTGAGGCCTTGCGATTTTATTCATCGTTGTTCATTTACTTTTGCGAGGTTCATAGGTTTTACTCTTTCATTATCTTTTCCAACGACTTTGCTGTCTTTGTCATAATCATCATCATTTACATCAGCAATTTCCCTCCATTATGTGGTATTTTTATTTAATGGTGCCTCACTTACCCGGGTATGAACGGCTTTAAACGGCATAATATCATTATGACTGATGTTCGCATTTTCTTTGGATAACTGGTCTTACTCTTAGAGATTACTTTGCACACTTCTGATTGAAAATGATGGTCAAAGAGTTTACAGGGTGGCAGGGACATTGATGCGCAACCGGCGCAACCTGTTACCATAGATTCACTACAGTACTTAGGTAAAGTAGTACATGATTCTCATTTTTTTAATACCCTACGTAAAGTAGTAGTAGTACACCAAAACGAATTGAAATCACATCAAATACCTACGTTTACCACATGATGTAACGTTAGTGACCCATCAAAAAAATCCATTTATTTGTTTCTAGTTAACTTTTTATGCAAAGTTGATCAGTGACATGAATATTGTAAAGGTAAACAAGTTGGAATTACATCGAGGCCTTCATAATTTGTTTTGTCTGAACCAGTGTCCGCGTTTCGGTGCGTACCGCACGCCGGCCGCTGCATGCCGTATAATGATACGCACAATCGATCTGGAAAAAACCGAGACCCAGTATTGGTAGGTACTTGTTCATTCTCAAATAACGGATCTTCATGTTGATTAATTTTTGCTCTCGATTGTCAAGTTAATCCAATTGGTAACGCGGTGCTCGCTGACTGTGACAGGTTTGTTACAACATACCTACTCCACAATTCCACATAATATAGACAAAATTACTATTACGCAGTATCTACGAGTACATGCATGTCACTTAGGTATTCTGTCAGATTGGACTGATTTTTCAATCACCTGATAACTTTATTCGAGGAATAATTTTGAAATTTTGACAGTTGTTTCATGCAAAAACTGTCAAACGTCAATTTTATTCCTCGAATAAAAGTTATCTGGCTATGGAAAAATCAGCCCTAATTGAATCAATCAAATCAATATTAGCCAAGCACATACCTACTTGTTCTATTTCCGGAAAGATGATGTATTCTCATATCAGTAACTTATTACACCTATTTGGGATAATGTTGAATCGCATTAACTGTTGTGGTTTGTTTAAAACTAATGATACTCGTTTATGTGCATTCCACATCAGCGTGACTCGTGCCACTCATTTTGTTAGATTTGGATATTATCAGCGTCACTAATGCGTTATTAATTAATATTGTAATTCCCTTTTTTGTCAATTCTAATAGTCATTGGCGTATCTAGGGCTTTTTTCTAGGGGGGGCCTAGGCCCTACCCTTTTTTTTTTCCTCCGTCCATGTAGAACGGAGGGTTATGATGTCGGACTCCTACCGACTAAAACCCCGCTATTGCGTGCCACTTCTTTGAGCCTGACTGCTCCAGCGACGACACGGCCCCAATTTAGCCGCCCGCAGGCCCCTTCTTATGGTGGCCAGAAATCGTTAAGCACCCTTCAACGCCCGGCTGCTCTTGTGGTGCGGGTGGAATGAGAGGTATGCTCTCTCTCCGTCTCCGCCGCCTCCTTTGCATGCATCAACTCCTCGCAAAAAGAGGCCACAGCATCCCACGCGTTTTCGCTTCCGACCATGGACTGAACCATCGCCGAAAATGGCAGATCACCCGCACCAAGTGTCGCGACGAGAGCACAGCGCTGTTGGGCCCAAGCTGTAATCCTCCAACGTATGTTGCGGCGTGTCCTCGTGGCAGTCCACACAGTGATGACAAGCAGGCGTCCACTCCCGACCTATGCGACGCAGTTTTTTCCCGAAACATCCGTGTCCAGTAAACACCTGCGTCAGCCGGAAACTCAGGGCGCGATGCTGCCTCTCCAACCATTCTTCCATAACAGGCCTTACCGCCACTATTGTGGCGAGCCCCCACCTGGGTTGCGCAAGTCGCTCCCTCCATTCAGCCATTAGGATCTGACGGAGCTGTCCTTCGTGGATCAAATTCCCGAGAACCGGAGGCTGACCACGCGCAAGCTTCGCAAATTTTCGCTTCCAGATCCCAGGGCTTTGATCCGACCAGGACAGTTGCTGCCTCGTAGGAGATCGTACGGTATCCTCTTATCACCCTAACAGCCATCGCTCTTTGTGGCCTTCGCAATATTGCAACGTTGCGGGCCGTCAGAGTGTCCGCCCACACGGGCGCCCCATACAGGGCCATGGACCGCACAATCTCCACGTACAGTCTCCGGAAGGAGGCGTTGGGCCCCCCCAAATTGGGTAGCAGTCGCGCAAGAGCAGCTGCAACGCTCGTCAACCTGGGGACCAGCCGCTGAATGTGCGGCCCAAAGTCCCACAGGCTGTCGAGGACAAGTTCTAGGTACTTCATCGTCGACTCGAAATCGATGCGGACGCCTCCTACCACTATGTGTAAATCGCGTGGTGGCTTTTTCCGAGGCCCATGGAAACAGAGGGCCTCAAATTTGTGCAAAGCCACCTCGAGACCCAGACGCCGGATCCTTCCAACGACCTGCGCCCACCCCTGCCGTGGCCTGTATGGCCGATTGCCGATGCGTTTGTCCCCGGGCTTATTATATAGCTTATTTCGTTGCTTATTAGATTCAATTATTTTTGTGATTTCAAAAGTAACTAAATGGAATGTACTCGTATTATGTAGTTAACAATAAGTTTGTGTAGGTCTTGGTGGTAGATTATTTATTTGATTGCTTTTGTTTGCGTCAAGTTATATTATGTAAGTATCCAGCTTAAGATTTCGAATAGGTCCCCAAACATCCTAGGGTGGGCCTGAGACCATTCTAGGATGGGCACAGCCCACCTGACCCCCCCCCCCCGTATATACACCAATGTGTAAAGTCATTTCTTTGATTTAGGTTGGCGATTGATCTCGAGTGGCACGTGCAGCTATTAGAAAACCACAAACCACTAAGTAATTAAACTACTTCTTGGATTGATAAGGTTATTTATTTATAAGGAACATTTTATCTTCCTCACTGGTCGATTTTGAAGTGCCGTTTTTGACCGAGGCGTTGAATGCTTGGAAAATGGCTTGTCCCAATACGGTTTTGCCTGATAACCCGTCTTCCCAAAGACGGTGGGACGTGCCGCTCTGCAGTATTATACGGAATACCCTTGTAAACACGTCACGTAATACTGTTGAGCGTGCCCGTCTGCTGGCTGTGGGAGAATGGGAGTCAGGTTTGTGGCTTCAGGCGCTCCCGTCATCCACCATAGGCACAATGATGGATGACTCATCGTTTCGGCTCGCTACGTGTCTCCGCTTGGGCGCACCTTGTGTTGCTCCGCATCGATGTCACTGCGGTGAAGCTGTCGACAGTCTCGGACACCATGGCCTGTCCTGCTGCAGGAGCGCAGGTCGCATAGCACGGCACGCCAGCATCAACGATATTATTCGTCGAGCCCTTGTCACCGCCGGTGTACCAGCGGTGCTAGAACCAAACGGCTTGGTACGTGATGATGGGAAGAGACCAGACGGCATGACGTTGTTGCCTTGGAAGGTGGGTAGGCCTCTGGTGTGGGACGCAACATGTGTCGATACCCTTGCGCCATCTCATGTTCCTAGCACTGCGGGCTGTGCTGGCGCCGCTGCTGCAGCTGCTGAGACCCTCAAGCGGCGCAAATACTGTAACCTTGTGGGCAACTACAGCTTTGAGCCGTTTGGGGTCGAAACGCTCGGGTCATGGGGCCCGAGCGCGCGTCTCCTTTTTAAGGAAATTTCTCGCCGGCTGGTCGATACTTCACGTGACCAGAGGGCTGGGTCGTTCTTTGGCCAAAGAATTAGCATTGCCATTCAACGTGGCAATGCTGCCAGTCTTCTGGGCACGTTTCCGGATGACAGCGATGCGGATGAATACTTCGACGCCTAAGTGTCCTTTGTTTTTTATTTTTATATATTTGTATTGTAAGTTAGTTAGTCATTTATTTTAGTATCTAGTGTATAAAATTAGGTAAGTATTTTAATGTAACACAAGAAATAAATATTAAAAACAAAAAAAAAAAAAAAAAGTTTAAAATATAATATAATAGAAAATATAATATAAGCTATTGTAACTTAGATAAATTATAAGCAGACCCACTAAAAAGCGTGAAATAAAAACTTTTTAAGAAAAAAAAAACCGACTTTCAAAAAAACACTACAAAGTGAAAAATAACTTTAATTTCGGAAGTCGGTGGCAAAGGTCCTTACATATGAAATTGGCGTTTTGTATGGAAGGAACAAAAAGTCGAATATTTTTTAATATAATATATTTAATTAATCAAAGTATGAACCATTGTTTTCAATGCACTTTTGCCATCTTATAGGTAGTTCATTGATCCCTTTACTAAAAAAACCAGTCGGACGGGAATCAATAAAATCTTTGAAGGCGATTTGGACTGCCCCATCGGAGTTGAATTTTTTCCCTTGCAAAAAGTTATCCAAATTGCGAAAAAAATGGTAATCTGTTGGAGCAAGGTCCGGGGAGTACGGAGGATGTCTAAGACATTCCAATTCAAGCTCTTCTAATTTGGTAGCCGTCTGTTGCGCAGTGTGTGGTCTGGCGTTGTCGTGAAGCAGCAGTGGCGTGGAGCGATTGACCAGCCTTGGTTGTTTAGCCGCTAGCTTTTCCATCATGGTTTGTAATTGCTGACAATAGACATCAGCTGTAATAGTCTGGCCAGATTTGAGAAAACTGTAATGAACAATACCGGCACTAGTCCACCAGACGCTTACAAGTAACTTTTTTGGGGTTAATTTTCGCTTGGGGCAGGATTTGGCTGGCTGGCCAGGATCCAACCATTGCGCTGAGCGCTTCCGATTATCGTAAAGAATCCATTTTTCACCACAGGTAATGATTCGGTTTAAAATACCTTCATTGTTGTGCCGGTTCAGTAATGTAACGCAGCAGTCGACGCGCGTTTGCCGGTTTGCTTCAGTCAATTCGTGAGGTACCCACCTTTCAAGCTTTTTAATCTTCCCAATTTGCTTCAAGTGAATTAAAACAGTTTTATCACTAACATCGAAGCCTGCAGCTAACTCGGACGTGGTTTGCGATGGGTCCGCTTCCACAATAGCCTTCAATTCTCCATTATCAACTTGGGTCTCAGGCCGTCCACGGGGCTTGTTCTGCAGGTCGAAATTTCCAGAACGAAAACGTTGGAACCAAAAACGAACTGTGTTTTCTTTTGCAACATGACCGCCATACACATCATTCACCCTTCGAGTCGTTTCCGCAGCACTAGTGCCACGGCGGAACTCGTACTCGTAAATAATGCGATATTTTAAATTTTCCATTTTGTAAAATGAGTGACGCAAACAGAAAAAACAGAAGAAAAAAAACAAATGAATGACGGTCATCGAAGCACAAATACATGAGTAAATAGCTGTACAAATTTGAATTTGGAATTCCTTACCAAAGAGGAGAAATTCGTGATTAAAGTGGCCAGTACGAAAAACGCCAATTTCATATGTAAGGACCTAATATTTATTGTCCAGGTAATACAGTAAGCAGGTTCACAGGTTAACAATAAGTTGAGACGACACGAGTAGCTTAAAATACTACCTACAGTTATTTAACAATGTATTATTTGTCAATGAGCCCCAAGTTATACAATTAGTCTGTATTTAAGAAATTTAAACTTAACAATTACCAAAATCTACTTTAAGTAAATGCTTATCATAGTACTGTGTGTGTAACTTCTACTACATAGACATACCTATAAAGTTTTTGTGAAGTAACGAGTAGGTAACCTACCTAATTCATTATTTGACAAAAACTTACTTCTACACATAAGTACTTCCGCAATATAAATACTCGTACTATACTACCTACTGTGAATATCTATTATGAAATGATTGTATTTCAACCAAGCGTTAATTATTATTTATTGATTTGTTTATTTTTTATTTTTTAAGTAGTATAATAGGAAGCCAAGTTTAATTAAAGATTTTTTATTTACTTATGTTAACGTCAATTATTTCTTTATTGTTTGAAACTTAGATATACGGTGAAAAGAAAAGAAAGTATGAAAAGATGTATAATAGTAGATTGTTATACAAGGGGCTAGGTTTTTAGCGCCGTGGTTACACTCTACTTTTCACTACGATTGCGAGAAAATAAAATAATCCAATACAATATTAAATAGTTTATTTGATTAAAAATTAAATGTACAATTTGTAAAATTCTGGATACTTTACGAGATGTTTTTTCCTGGCAACTTAATCCTCTGTGAAGATGAATGTTGAGTTGTCTGTGGGGTAAACGTGGGAGATACCTACACGTAGTTCCAGGTTTGAGGGTCCCCGTTCGAATGTTCTGAATAGAGGATCAGCTGAGTTGACTCATCCCTTGATGTCGATAGTCGTGGGCTAGTTGGGAGAATATTGGTGCGTTCCGTGATACGCTGGGTGATATCTTTGTTTCTTTGATGATGATGACATTTTCACTGTTGTAAAATAAATTATGGTCACTAATTCAATTTGCAATTAGAGAAACATTCTAAAGATTTCGCTCCAATTTCTTCTGTAGCCGCAACCTGTGGCCGCAACGCAATGCACGCATTCTATCGAAGAGATCGCTGCTTTTAGTTCCATTTTCAAAAATAAAATGTTCTTATTTTTTTATGAAACACTAATAGGTCGATTTATGATTATTCTACTTATGAATAAAGACTTTTTAGATTTTGCAGGCTCGTCGTTGTTGTAACAGACAAAAATACAAACTTTTTCGCCTAGAGGATGAAATGCTATGTTTTCCTCGCTCTGCGCTACAATGGCGGTTTTTTTTGAGCAAGAAGAGGGAAAACGTATTTTCTTTCTCAAACATGCTTGGAAAGAGCATTGTTTTGACAACCTTCTTCGAGATAAATCGAAATTGCAGTACTGGCCAAATACATGCGAGCAGCGGCCGGCAAACGTTGTATGAAAATCCATATCTGGCGTGGTTTAGCGACCAAATAAATTACATAGTAAACTCATATCGGTCGTGTAAAATGGAAAGATCTTTTACTACGAAACATGGCAACCGAGGAGGTAACTTATCAAAGGTTTTATTTAAATTTCGAACTGGATTGCAAATAGAAAGCTGTTTATTGAAAAAAAAAAAAACAAATGAACTCTTTAACACGGGTTGTACATTCAACAACTGTATTTTCAAATAAAACGCTCTGCCTAGGCACTACTTAGTTTTAATTTCCGCGCATTATGTGAGAAAAATACTTAGTACGTATGTGTACCTCGGCTTTGCCTCGGCCCACATTTACACGTTCGTCCTTCAATGCCTCTTTTGTTGGCCGCTGCAGTAATGTACTATCTTTTTTCTTTTCAAATAATTGCGGCAAATATGACGCATAAAAAGAACATAAACTCAAAAAATAAATTAATAAAGTGAGTCATTAACGATACACTGTCATAATTGAGTTTAATTATTGATTCATTTGATCAATTCTATTTTTGATACATCCGCTTGGCTATAATTTCACAATAATTACTTTCTGTTGAGTAAACTTGAGCACAATAAAGAAACTAGCCATAATCAATCAGATATAATATGCATAGACGAGATTCGTCTTCTGTCTTCTGCCTTACATTTAGGAAACAATGGCACCGGTTTATAGGTATTCATATTATATCTACAAAACCGGAACTATACGTCCGCCTGTTTTCCTCACACTTTGCCAGTTAATTTCATAGGTACTTAGATTACCTTTATAATACTTACAACGCTTGATTAAAAGAGCATCGCAGGAGTGTGTGACTTGCCTGGAGTCTAGTTTTTCTATTTTAGATGCAACCAGTACTAGATACAGGTAAAAGCTGTACATGGCATGGTGACTGTGCTAAATATAGCATCAATGTAGTTAATGCTGCTGTACTTGGAAGGCAAGGACCGTTAGCGACGGGAGCCAGGCGGCGCCGGCGCCGGCGACGACGGGGTGCGGTCACTCTTTCTCGTTTTATCTTCAGCCACGGTGCATTGTGCTCAAACGCACGTAATGGTGAATCACCTGCTTGATATTTTGTAACGATGAGAATTTATTGATATAATCGTTGCGTGTGACATTGATGGCAATCTCTTCTGGTCTCTGGAATATTTCTTCTGATTCGGTCGTTTAACATTCGCTTTTTTTAGAGTTCCGTACCTCAAAAGGAAAAACGGAACTCTTATAAGATCACTTCGTTGTCCGTCTGTCTGTCCGTCGGTCAAGACCTTCTTTCTCAGGAACGCGTGGAGCTATTAAGTTGAAATGAATATCAAATACTTAGGGTTGTAATACTGGTATTCAGCTGCATCCGGCCAGACTGGAAGCCGACCACAACATAGTTGGGAAAAGGCTAGGCAGATGATGAGATGATGACTCAGGGCTGTAATCCCTTTGGCACACTATTATAATTTATAATATATTAACATTCGAAGTGGATGTTTTCATGCCTAAGACTCGTGCTAGTAGGTACCTAAACCTGAGAATCATATTTGCAGTTTCCAGAATCAGTCATTTATTTTCAAGAATCATATTTTGTTGTCTTCCAAGGAAGGTCGACGCAAAAAATTTTTTCATTAACTTTATGGAGAATATGGAATGACTGGAATGACCTGTTATGGAGTGGAAGAGTAAGAATATGAATGTAAAGAGCTTATTCTGTCATTGTCAAGCACATTGTCTAAAATTTTTCCTCTATGACATTGTCACAGAGTACCACAGAGTACTTTTTTGATAGAAACACATTGTCAAGTGAATTTTGAAATAAAATATGTATAAAATTTTAAAATGATATTTTCCGTAACGTGAGCATTTTCATATATAAATAATTAGACTGATCTGATACAATTAATGTTCCCAAAATACAGTAAATCAAAAGCCAGATTTGCAACACAAACTAACCAACAAGAAAATATAGATAGAGATGCTTATGATAAAAAAAGGAACCTGAACTGGTATGTTTTATGCATAGAAAAATTTAATACATTTGACTACATAACATATAAGCTAAAATACTTAAAATAATATTATGTACAGTCAAAAAAAGAGATAAGTATGCAGGATCGTCGGATACAGTTGAAGTTTAGTAAGAAACCGATGGATGTTGTCGACTGAAATTTAATTTGATAAATGAGCTGTTTGTTTTCTATCACACTAATATTATAAAGGCGAAAGTTTGTGTGTGTGTGTGTGTTTATATGTTTGTTACTTCTTCACGCCTAAACCGCCGAACCGATTTAGATGAAATTTGGTATAGAGATAGTTTGAGTCCCGGGAAAGGACATAGGATACTTTTTATCCCGATATTCCCACGGGATCGAGACTTATGCGGGTGAAACCGCGGGACGCAGCTAGTTACTTAATAAAATAAAATTTTATTCGAGAATATCCATCGGTTTCTTACTATACTTCAACTATATCCGACGATCCTGCATACTTATCTCTTTTGTTGACTGTAAGTACATGTATATAAAACTTTTGATGAACCAATGCCACCCACCTTGTCTGCCCCATTGGTCTCGTGGTCGCAATCGCAACCGCTGAGCATGGGGTCCAGGGATCGATTCCCAGGTCGGGTTAAAGTTTTAGTAGGTTTTTCCATTAGGTAATTTCTCAGTAGCAGCCCGAAGTTTGGAAGTTGACTTGGTGGTGTGTAACCCCGTGTCTCGGAAAGCAAGTAAAGCCGTTGGCCCTGCGCCTGATCTCTCCCCGGTCATGACGGATTGCCGTCCCATCGGACTATGAGAGTAAAGGAACAGAGAGTGGACCTGTGTTTGTGCACAGACTTGTGCACTTTGTTACCTCCTGTCTAATCTCCGTTGTGATTGGCCACCGTGACCGAAATTGGTCGGGAGAATGTTATCTATTATTATTACCCGGTTGTACGTTGTTTTGTAGACATTTTCATAAAATTTCGTTTCACATAATTTTTTTCTCATATTATCATTAATTCATAGAATAATCAATACGCAGAATACTTAGTTTGAAAAAAATTAAATCATTTGTTACAAATAAAAGGACATAATAAGTATGTCTGGTGGAGCAATGGGCGATTGTCAAGGTACCTAATCAAAGAAAATGTTCAGTAATGATTGTTATATTATTATAATCGTCGTATTTTATAGTTTACCAATTAATAAGTTTCAGGAGTCAGGATCTTGCGAAAACTGGTCAAAATAAGGTTTATACGCTGGGGATTTTTCTTAGTTTTTTTAGTACATATAACGCCATCTGTGAGCAAATACAGGTACTAATTGGTAAGCCTTTGTGAGGTTAATGAAACATTTAATATTTTGTTGGTCTGAGATTATATTCTGCAGTTGTTTTGTATATTTCTATTTGTGTAACAAAAATGTAAAGCACCTATTGTTTGTCTATTAAATAGGTACTTACATTTTTTTTTTCATTTAATCACAAAGCATTCTTATTCTTTATTGTACCTACACATAAACGCACATAATATGATATTGGTATCGTCTTTAATTCTGTATTTTGGTTTCTATCTTCAATACCCATAATAGTATTTATATTTAGCTACTTTTTGGTACTGAATTGGGATTATAATAAATAAAAATATGTATGTATATGTGTGTGTGTACGTACCTATGTATTGCCAAACAAATTCTTTTATTGTAGGTATGTCGTGGCCAGATCATAGAATTGATCATTTCATGAAGAGTTCGGTCATTTCATGAAATGGTTGTGTATCATGAAATGGCCAGTTAAGATTGACAATATCGTTTAAAAGTCAACGTTTAATGATATATCATTCGACGGTTGGCCATATCATGAATTTAGGGTTCGCATAATACTAAACGACGTCAGGGGCACCCCGAGGTTCGGTTTGGTTAGGTGCTTTTAAACCCTGCGTCGACCTGATGTTGTTAGAAATAAAACGAGCATGCTAAAATGCTTTAGAATATTATGCTTAATCATTATTATGATTAGAGAAATTATGCGTAAGCTGTTATGCGAAAATATAATTAGGAGAAACAAAAGTATGCCAAGTTATATTAGGAAAAAAGTGGCTGTGACATACGGACGGACAGACAGACAGACATGACGAATCCATAAGGGTTCCATTTTTTTGCCATTTGGCTACGGAACCCTAAAAACGAAATAAACTAAAGTATGCGAAGACGAAAAGAAGCATGAAGCGCTCTTATAATAAAACGAAATGAGTAATAGCCTGTCTCTTCATTATTATCGAGATGAATTATATATAGGCCCATGTTTGTAGATGGTCCCCATCACGACAAAAATGTTGCCGAAACCAATGCCAGAAAGGGAACCACCCTCAGAAAAGGAACTAACCCCGGAAAAGGAACCAATTCCATTGGTTAAATCATCGTCCATGACCAGTCTCATAATTTGGAACGTTTCGAAGGCACTTGAATTAAAGCCGTGTTTGGACCTAAAGGTAACTTAAGGTTAGGGTGTGAATGAGCACCGGGTGCCGACCTACCTCCGTCGAGTAGTTGGGGCGTATCTGACGGACAGAGCCGTCATCTACCCCGGTCGCAACGGGGAGTGGAACCGGCGAGAGATGTCGTGCGGTGTCCCACAGGGATCGGTTCTGGGGCCGCTCCTGTGGGACATCGGTTACGACTGGGTGCTGCGGGCCGACCTCCCTGATGGCGTCAGCGTGGTTTGCTACGCTGACGACACGCTGGTCCTGGCGCAAGGGAGGTCGCATCAGGCGGCGGCTGACGCGATGACACGCGGGGTTGCGATAGTCGTGGAAAGAATCCGGCGGTTGGGTCTCGAGGTGGCATTGCACAAGTCCGAGGCCATGTCTTTCCATGGGCCTCGGAACGGGCCACCATCGGGATCCCAACTAATGGTGGGAGGGGTTCACATCGGCGTCGAGGCAACGATGAGATACCTGGGTCTCGTCCTCGACAGCCGGTGGAACTTCGTCGAACACTTCCGACGTTTGGCCCCCAAACTGGAAAGGACCGGGGCCGCCCTCAAGCGGCTCCTGCCCAACCTGGGGGGGCCAAACACCTCCTGCCGGAGGCTTTACGCGGGGGTCGTGCGGTCCATGGCCCTATACGGGGCCCCGGTGTGGGCGCGTTCTCTGCGGCGGCGAGCCGCCCACTATCTGAACGCGCCCCAAAAGGTGGTAGCCGTAAGGCTGATCCGGGGGTACCGCACGATCTCGGGCGAGGCGGCAAGCCTCCTTGCCGGACTGCTGCCATGGGATCTGGAGGCGATAGTCCTCGCGCGCCTGTATGAGTGGCGCGCGGAGGCACTGAGGCGGGGGGAAACTCCGCTTCCGCGGCAAATCGCGGCGGAGCGGACAGACCTCCGGCGCGATCTCATGGTGGCATGGAAGGAGCGACTTTCGCAACCCAGCGCAGGGCACGCCACGATAGTGGCGATAAGACCCCTCTTTGAGGAGTGGCTAGAGAGGCGTCACGGCGTCCTCACCTATCGCCTGACGCAGGTCCTCACCGGACACGGATGTTTTGGGAGGTTCCTGCACATCATCAGGCGGGAGGAGACGCCCGGGTGTCACCACTGCGAGGATCGCCCAGAGGACACGGTGGAGCATACGGTGGAGGTCTGCCCCGCATGGGCGGAGCACCGCCGCCGTGCCCTCGTAGAGGCGATCGACAGCGGCGGCGACCTCTCTCGTCCGGCCCTGGTTCAAGCCATGGTCCGGGGCGAGAGGGAGTGGGGGGCGGTCACCTCTTTCTGCGAAGCAGTCATGCTAGCGAAGGAGGTGGCGGAACGGCTGAGGGAGAGAGCCTCACACCCCAGCCGCCGCGAGAGACGCTCCGGGCGTCGGGAGCCGCGTGACGACTCCCGGCCACCGTAGGCGCGGGCCTGCGGACGGAGAGTAATGGGTAGCTCACCGTCCGATCAGGACCAGGCCCGTGCCGGACGGCGCGTACGTGTTCCACGCGCGCCTCAAAGAGATGTCAGCATAAAGGAAGGGGCCTGCCAGGGCCGAAGCCTGCCGGGGGTGCGGGATTGTCCGAAAGGGTTACCGCTACCCCGGAACATAAAGGGCTAAGGAAGGAACACGGATGGGTTTTAGTCAGTAAGAGTCTGACACTCCCTTCGCTCCACCCAGAGCGGGAGGGGTCATTTGATGATTTCCCATCCATAAAAAAAAAAAGGGGGTGAATGAGAAAAATGAGTCGATCGATTTTCGTACGTGAAAAATATAGTTTTTAGAATAGAATACTCTTTATTACTATACTATTTAGAGATCAGTGGTGGCCCAGTGATAACGACTGCAACTTACGAGTTGTAGGTCGTAGGTTCGAACCCAGACAGGCGCTTTACTTTGTGTAAATTATTTCATCACCACTGCTCTCAAAATGGTGAAGGAAAACATCGTGAGGAAACCGGCATGTCCTAGAACCAAAAATTCGAAGACATGTGACATCTACCAATCCGCACTGGGCCCGCGTGGTAGATTACGGCTCATTCCCTCTTAGGCTGGCTTCACAGCTATCCGGGAGACCCGTACGGGCTGTCAGTATGGGCGCCCGGAGCGGGAGCACAAGTTAGGCGCTAGAACATCGTTTCACAGCGACGCGGCTTGATCCGTACACGACCCGCTCCGGGTCGAGCCCGTACAGCGCATCTGTCTCCTGCTAGCAACCGTATCGTACTGAATCATCGTTTCAGAGCACTGCGGGTATTACCCGTACGGGTCTCCCGTGTACGGTCGGCCCATACGGGTCTCCCGGACAGCTGTGAAACCAGCCTTACCGAGAGGAGGCCTGCGTTCCAGCAGTGGGAACATTATAGGCTGATTATGTACTCTTTATTATGTACACCATAGATTCTATTGTATTTATATTCTAGATTACATTCAATTCATGAAATTAAGAGTCAGATATCTCTTTCTCTCTAGTGAGTGACCTACTTTTTGTATTTCATTGAGCTTTTTGTCTTTCATTTGTCTAAAGAACACCTCTGGGAGTTCAGTGCGCATCGTCCGGAAAGGGAGGACGGCGATACTAGACTTATTTCAATCTTATAAAAAAAACACGCAAGGTTTCATTAGGAACTGTTGAAAACTATTCGTATTAATTAAATAGTGTTATCTGCGTTATCAGTAAAAAGTTTTATGTTTAACCTTGTTTAATCGATAGCTTATGTGCAGGGTTCCATTAGAGCGGCGCAGCAGCGTCTGAACTCCGAGGAGAGCGACCTCAGTTTCAACAGCGAAGAGCAACCGGAGCAACAGTACCTAGTCTGTGCGCTTCTCGCCTGGCAACGGCTCGGACACCACGACCCAGATAGCCTTTATAGGTCCGCGATCTTTCTTATTAAAACTCCTCGATGACCTGACTCCCTGCAATGGCTGCAATGCTTTAATTGCTATGATAATGTTCTTTGAAAGTGATACTGGGTTTGTAGTTCTTACCAATCTATGTGTATAGATAGGTATTTTAATTATCTTACAGATTACACACTATAGGTACTTGGGATTTACGCCCTTTGGGTCATTGTTTGTTTCATTAAAATGTTTGTTTTAGATTTGTAGAACTTAAGAAGAAAGAAATCTGTGCTGCCAAGAGTGTGCCCAAGCCACACATTAAAATAAATGTCCATCAAAATCCCGCTGCGTGGAATTCAGTCGATGGAAGTTTCGGAACGCACACAACCGGCCCCATTGTTAAATTACCGGTGGAATCGAAAATAATGGTGGTAATTAAACATAAAGGCGGGAAAAAACAACCACCAAAACGACCAGAAAGGGAAACCATGGAGAAAATCAATGCAGTACGTATTACAATGAATACCGTTACCTGTTACCGTTAATCTAGGCCTTGCCATTCCTAGATATCATTTACTTCCGAAAGGATATTAAAAATAACCTTTAAAACTATGAATGTAGTAACAGACGTTTTTAATTTGTTATCGATAGAGTGACATAGGTACTCGTATGTCCAAAAAGTATTAATTTAAGTTTTGTGACTTCATAGGCATGTTGTTTGGGTTCTCGATGCGCGGAAAAGCTGGCTGAAGTAGACACAAAGACACGTGAGCTGAGCACTCGCGCCCGTCAGCTGGGGCGACGGGAAGCTGAGCGAGTCGAGCTACTGACACGCGCCGAGACTGCGTGGAAGGATCTCGAAGTAGGCTACCAGAAGCGACTCGCACTAGCTAAAGAAAAAGAAGATGATATTCAGAAACTAGTTTGTACATTATACTATATATTATTATACTTTTATTACTATAGTAAAGTGACCAGGCGCGGTCGCAGCCCAAGATTTTAGATTTTACGGGGGGGGGGGAGTCATCATGGGTGCCGAGGAATATTTTAAGGAGGGTACATCTCCTCGTTGTTCTAGTGGTCGCAAGCGTTACTGCTGAGAATGAGGTCCTAGCTGGGTTCGATTCCTAGGTCGGGTAAAGTGCTAAAGGGTTTTTCCATCAGAAATTTCTCAGAAGCAGCTTGGAGTCTGGATTTGTGCCCGGTTAGCGGCAGTAGGCTTGCCCTCTATGATATTTCACTTAATAACTGGCGAAATGTGGGTGTAAGTACTATATGAAGGTACACCCCTGCCCAACCCTTTGGGGATTAAAGGCGTGATGATATGGTAAGGTTCATGCGCATCTCCAGCTCCACATTACTTATGCTATTCAGGGACGCAGCATTTACATAGGGGGGTGTTACTTAAATGCTGCCAAATTGGTCGTATGTATTAGAATGGTAGATCATGTAGGGTGGGAAGAGCGAGTGAAGCGAGCTCGAAAATTTTGACAATCCGCCTCTGTTAATTAGGTTTTGTTTTATATTTTCAAGTAGAAATAGGAGTTACATTGTCGACTTATGCAGGCAAGCTCAAGCAGCTATCAGAATCTAAAATGCAAGAGCAAGCGAAGCGAGCTCGAAAATTTGGCACACTCTCGGACAGGTTCGATTTTGTTTCGATCATTCCAAAAGGACTAGGAATTACTTGCTTTGTCGACTTTTGAAGAAAAGCTAAAGAACCAATGTAAATTGCAAGAACGAGCGTAGCGAGCCTGAAAATTTTAGCACCCCACCTTGAATAGTCTCTGTTTTCTTTTACCCATCATACAAAAAGAGAACTTTATCGAATTACGACGAAAAGCTTAAACTCGTTTTACAGCAGTTTAGGTTTGGAATCTGGCCTTACTTAAGCTTCACTTCAACCTTACGTACGAGCGGGGTGCCCAATATCCCGCGTTTGCTTCGCTCGCTCTTGGATTCTATATTTTTATAACAGGCTTTTTAAAGCAAAATATTTATTAGGAGCGTTATAAAACCCACTGTCATTTCATGGTTTTAAGTTTTTACTTCAGTCGGCAGTCCCCAAGTCTGCCGATGTTCTTAATGTTTTTGAATATGCCAATCGGGGTTTTCGTGGCTCAAGTACAGTTTTAAGTTAGTAAGGCAAGTAAATCATTCAGACTCTCGACAACTTGAATGATTGGGGGGGGCATGACCCCCACCACACCCCCCCCCCCCCCCTCTCGGATCGCGCATGAAAGTGACAAAACACACAAAATATTTTATTTAAACAACTCACTCAATCATTTCGCTTTTTTCAGATTAAAAATTTAGTAGCAGACCGGAATGCATTTAAAAGCTCTTGTACTCCTCTAGTTAATGACCTAAAAACCAAAGGAGAAGCTGTGAAGAATGAGCAGACAAATCTTAAGACACTAGAGCAGCAGGTGTGTAGCTTAGCGAGCACCAAGCTGAGCATGAGTGAGGAGGCGGCGATAGGCGAAGCGGCTCTGGCACAGGAGCTGTGCAAGGCAGCACAGTACGATCGAGACCTTAAGGTGATTATACGAGTACATTAACATTCATAGTTGACACATGGTTCATTTAGTCGTTCGATAAGCACCTATGAAGTAATCATTCGTACTACACGTGAATACGCATTATTTAGTAGACACTGAATTTTAAATGTAGGTATATTTTATTTGTAATGTATTGTTTAGTCGTACATATTACCTACGTTCCATCGTATATGAACGCGATATCGTTAATGATCAAGGTAACGGTGGTGTCATGGTGTGACGTGGTGTGTGGTGGGTGATGGTATAAATGAGTATTACTATTATGTCTGTCTAATATCTATTATTTGTCTTCTGTCTGGCTATATATATATGTCGGATCAGGAGTAGGTTATTGGCATAGTAGTTATTATCAGGCATATTTGATTAACTACTGTGGGCGTACTGTGGGTAGTGTTGGTTATTGCGCAATAGAAAAACCGTTTGCAGATCAAATCAAAATTATAATATCACGAACAAATTAATCACACTAGCAAATCACACACTGTAGGTACACGACACAACTAGATACACTGTAAAATAATTATGTACAGTAACAAAGTAATTGCGAACAAATCGTAGGATCGATTACTGTTCGTATAGTGACAGAGCCACCCAAGTAAACCGACATGTTTGTCGGGAGCTAGTGCTCTGTCAGGAGTCGAGTCCGAACACCGACTGACTCTCACTAACTGTCACTGACTGTGACCGACTGTCACTGACCGTCCGGCACAAACGAGTGCGCTCAGTTATAAAGGTTTGTCCCCACTACGCACTCGCCCCACAACAACTCTGTCCAATGGCGTACGGAAATACGTCATCGTGTTTACTTGATACAAAACATTAAAATGTGCTAAATCTAATAAGACTCACATTATAAAGTAATCGAATAATTCAACAAGAATAATTGTCTTAAATAAACAATAGTGATTTCACAATGTAAATCATTTTAAAATCAAAGTAACATGTCATCAATTATTTTGAACAAAACCATCGGTTACAATTATCAAAATAAGTTGCTAAAATCAATTAGCGCGTACACCAAGTACTCAATAAATTATGTTCCGATTTATTAGATAATAATTGATAGTAAAATCTTAATAAGAAAACAAATCATAACAAATTCTGTTGATAGCCCTCAAATTTAATTGACAACTGTCTCCGACATATATATATATATATCTATATAATATCTTCTTCTAAGTGTGTATGTTTAGCTAAGGGTAATATCTGGAAATACTGATCTGACTACAACAATTCTTTCACCGACAGCTACTACCCGTCCCGAATTTACTAGGCACCTCGGGTGGTAAGCGGGAAAGGGGTTGATGTGACCACTTAATTTACGAGCTATTCTCAAGTGACATAGGATACTCTTTGTGTCAGAAAAATGCACAGTTCCTGTGGGGATTTTCAAACGAGACAAACCAGTGAAGAAATAGAAGTAGTGCCACGCGCACTACTGGTGATAAAGAAATTCTTAATAATATGCCAAATAGAATGTTGCCAATTGTAAATGTATTCCCTTTAGTTTAAAGAAGAACAAGCACGACGTAAGTTGGAATCGCTAGGAAACGAAGCCAATGCGGCGCGAGTGCTGACGTGTGAAGCCGAGCGAGCTATGCGAGCGGAGTTGATCGGGCTGCGCGAACAAAAAGCAAATGTTTCTAAGGAGTTATATAAAGAAAAAGAGAAGAATGAGAAACTTAAGGAACAGGTACGTGACATATTATAACGAGTACTTACGACTTAATTTGCTCATGTAAATAATGCACGACCATGCACAAATGCTTAAGGGTTTGTAAAATTGTGACGGCAATTTCGCGTGCGCGATGAATGAAAAGAATTACATGATTAAAGGCAGCCTTTTTAACTTTTTCTGCAAAACGACGACAAGAGAAGCTCATTCATTTCTTAGTAATAATAATATATAGTTCTAAGTTTCATTTAATTCCACTAAGTAAGCCTCTATTGTGTATGGCTTTGAAAATACTATATTTGTTGTTCTGACCCGACTTTTTGACTGCCCCGTTGGTCTCGTGGTTGCACGCGCAACTGCTGAGCGTGAGGTCTTGGGTTTGATTCCCAGGTCGGACAAGGTGTTATTGGGTTTTTCAATTAGCAATTTCTTAATAACAGCCTGGAGTTTAGAAGTTGGCGGTTTAAAACCCCCCGTGCCTCGGAAAGCACGTAAAGCCGTTGGCCCTGCGCCTGATCTCTATTAATAATAATCGACCGAAACCAGCCATACCAGCATGGCAGTGCAGAATTGAACGTCGTATTGGTGGGGCCAGAGCGCTCATTGGCAAACTAATCTGCTTCAGGGAGGGCAATACTCGCCCTAGAGTGATGCGCTTTGTGAGACTGGCGTTCTTGGGGACTGATATCAGTCCTCAAGACTATATGTCTTGTGTCACAGAGCGCATCGATTTGCTGAAGCAGAAAGTGTATACATGGGCAAACCGTATTCGTCAGTATAAGCGGCGAGTAGAGCGATACACTCAGAATCGCACCTTCCAGAGCGATGAAAGGTGGGTTTATAGGGGTTGGGAGCGACCGGACCAAAGTGTGGCTGACACGTGCCTACCGGATGATAATGCCATGTGTTCTTTCATGCGCAGTATCTGATCGGTGCCTGTCAGTCACATCGAAGGTGATTGTGCTCGGGAAGTCGAGCGAGCCTGTGATTCATTACCAGAAATGGGGGCTATTACCAGCTGCCCCCAAGATGTAACTCGTGCAGTCCGTCCGTTGCCTAACTGGAAGTCTCCAGGGCGGATGGGCTGCATAATTTATGGATAAAATGGTTTTCAAAGTCACACGCTCGCTTGGCATCTCAGTTCCAGACTGCTTTCTGTCCTGCATAGCTATTCACAAACACTCGATACGCTTCCGTAGCGTATCGAACATTAATCATTGTTATCGTAGGAGTCTTCTAAACGCTCTTCACAAGTCCAAAACCCGAAAATTTTGTCAGTTTAAATCAAATAGACGCCCGCTATTCTTCCAACAGCTATTTGCTGTTGAGGGCAAGTCAAATCAGGTTATCGAAATGTCAGGTTTTCGATACGATAGCCTGTCGTATGGTTGTGAATCAGGGCTCTGGTTCGCTACTCCAGTTCCTAACGATAGGAATTACCCTCCTGCTCCATAAACCAGGCAGCACCGCGGAACCCAAAAATTATAGGCCGATCACGTGTTTACCGACGGTCTATAAAGTTCTTACATCCATTTTGAGAGCTAAAATTGACAAACATATAAACATCAACTCCATCATGTCTGCCTCTCAAAATTGATGTAGGAACGGGTCCCGCGGTACTAAGGAGCTACTCCTCATTGATATGGCCATTAGCCAACAGGTTCGTCGTTCCTGAAAGGATCTGTCGACATGTTGGATAGACTATAAGAAGGCCTATGACTCGGTGCCACATACATGGCTCATGAGGGTGTTGGAGTTGTATAAAGTAGTTAGATGCAACTCTGCGCACCTTCTTGATGTCGTGTACGGGGCAATGGAGGATGGTTCTTCGCTATCCAGGATGTCGAAATATTCAGAGGAATAGCGAACCGATAAGGATCGAACGAGGCATATTTCAGGGTGATAGTTTGAGTCCGCTTTGGTTCTGCTTAGCTTTGAATAGTCTAAGCACACTGCTGCCTGGAGGATTCAGGTTTAGGCTATCGGCTGAGGAGAGGTGGTCAGGTTATATCGCACCTCCTCTACATGGATGACCTAAAACTCTTTGCCCCCAACAATTTGCAACTGATGGAGCTACTGAAAGTAACTCAAACTTTCAGTAGCGCATATCAGCGCGTATGTCATTACTTCCCAGAATTTGATCCTTATTAGGGACACTATCGAATGGTGTAATAATACAGTGTTTTTTTTTCAAAATCTACAGGTTCGATTCCTGGCTAGAAATATTGATTTTTCAAAAATCCAATGATGCAGTTTTAGTTTTCATCAAAATCGAGCCCGGGACTCCTTTGAGTACTTTTTGCTATTCCTCATAGTTTCGAATTTGGCCATCCACGCCCACTTGGAAAAATAATATTAAAGGAGATACTGACTGACTGACATTTATCAACGCACAGCCGAAACTACTGGGACTAGGAATGTGAAATTTTGCACACGGCTTTCTTTTATTATGTAGGGGAGCACTAAGAAGGGATTTTTGGAAACTCAACTATTAAGGGGGTGAAAAGGGGGGATTTTGTTTGTATGAAAAATCTTATTCCTTTAGTTAATAACCTTGAAACTTGGCACGAATACTTATCTAAATAAATTATGAAGTCTGGCATTTTTTGCTTTTCTAAACTACCCCCTAAAGGGGTATTGGGGGGTGTCAACATTTGTATGGAAGAATTTTAACGCGCGGTCCAAATAACTCGAAACTCAGTATTTATACTTAAGACCAAAAATAAAGAATAACGTGTATTAGGGTTTTTCGAAAATCTACCACTAACGGGGTGAAATGGTGTAATTAATTTTACAGGGGAGGATTTTACAGCGTGGCGTGATTAACTCGAAAATTGGTATATAAATAAAACTTAGAGTCAAGTAATCAAATCAACACATACCAAATGATTTTTCAAAATTCCACCCCTGTGGGGGTGAAAAGCGGAGATACAGTTTATTTGAAAAACCTGATTTCTTTGGTCTATAAACTTAAAAATTTGCCCGAATACATATTTATCAAAATAAATGGTCAAGATCCATTGATTGAAATCATTGTCAAGATCATAAACAAAAATTCGAAAATATATTTCGAAATTTTTAGAGGAAAGTAGGTCGTAACACACGCGAACGAAGTCGCGGGCAAAGTGCTAGTATTATACTATAAATAGCGCCTTTCAAAAGCTAACAACAACGCACTGCGGTTGAAAGTCAGGCTGCCTGGCTTTGTGATTAGCATATTTTGTTTCTTGTATTGTTGTAGTAATGTACAGACGCCACCACGTCAACCTACCCGAAACTGTCAAATTTTCCCAATCAACTTTGAACCTTATTTTATAGTGATAAAATTGAAAATCTATTAAAGAAAGCAGAAAGAAAGAAGAAATAAAGAAGGCAGATTGTAGTAGGTTGATGTGCTGGCGTCTGTACCTTCCTAGGAAGCTGTTCATCGTCAGTAGAATAAATGAGTTACTGTTTGTACTATACTTTTATATCCATCCTAATAAAGTAAACGATATAATATTGCATAAAATCCAGAACTACTAATTGGGAGAAGATCCTGGCTCCTGTAGCATACGTTTTTACCTAGCGCAGGATTCAGGGTTGGTTGGCTGGTTCACTATGTTTGTACACATTTTTTATGTCAATAAAGATTTATTTATTTATTTAATCCACATAATGCAACTTCATGTCGGTTTGGTTTCATCAATAGCGCCTGTAAGTTTGTGGTAGCACGATCGCTATTTGACGTTTGTTTGGTCACTAAAGTAGTCGGACTGTTTCCACAGTGTCATTGACGCAGCAGTCGCATAGCGTCTTATGATCCCTGGAACACATTGTGTTATGCTTAATAATAGTCACCCCATTTAATACCTACTTAAAAACACAAAGTTCCGAGTCGGGGCCTTCGGGGCTCCGGGCCGCCTCAGACTTACGTAATCTGGCGTAATATTACGCCAGACTAAGGCATGCTCTGGAGTACGACCTGCACCCTAACTGCGTATCCTACTATCAATCGCAATCTGAACAATTTTGAAGATAATCCATCACTAATATTAGATACTAGCTTCTGCCCGCGACTTCGTCCGCGTGAAATTCGTATTCGTACTTTCGTCTAAAAATTTCGAAAATGTACAGTCGCCAGCAAAATTGCATGGGTACCTTAGTGTCTATTTTCCCGTGAACGTTTGAATTCAAGTTTTCGAAAATAAACTAGATGGCGTTGGTGTCTTCACAACTATGACTAATTTACGAAACGTAAGTAAGGAGTTAGGAAGAAACGTATTAAGTAGGATTGAGCAAAGAGTTACAAGGCTAATACATTTATTTATCTAATTATTACATTAAATTTACCAGCATACGTAGCTTAAATTATAAAAATAAAAAAAGAAACCGATAGGAATATATTTATTAAGCTAACGAGTGGGTATTTTAATAATTAATTTAATATTCGAATTAGTAGTTACTTCATCATCATCAGCCTATAATGTTCCCACTGCTGGGACACAGGCCTCCTCTCTGTGAGAGGGAGTGGGCCGTAATCCACCACGCGGGCCCAGTGCGGGTAGTTACTTAGCACCTACTTATAAATTGATATTCATTTTTAACATAGTAGGTTAATAATTAGGAACAATTTTCTTTAAAAGAAACTATTAATTATAAATTGTTTGAATGTTTGAAGAGACAAAAAGAAACTACAAAAATATTTTTCATCCCACCATCTCGGAAAGAGTATTTTTAATCTTCAATATCTGAGTGGAAAAGCCGTTTTTATTCTCTAGAGGATAAAATAAATTGAATTTAGAACATCGTGTGCACTAAGTTTGTGAATTAAAAAAAACATTAAACCTATTTACTGCTACCTCTATGGTGCCGAATATATCATACAACTTTTTTTTAATTTGTTAAAAACTCAGACTCGGAACCTTCTTGGTGTTCTTTTTTCAATTTGCTTTGTACGCGGTTCTTTACGCGGCATTTTTTCACGTTATTGTTAAACCTTATATTAAAAACAAGAAACTTAAAAACAAGTGAAAAAACTAAAATGAGTGATTCTAGCGACGAGGAAGTTTGCTTGACGCCAACAGAATTGACTGAAACTGTTAATAATGCGCAAATGAGCTTTCTCCCTCAACAATCACGCGAGAAGTATTTAAAACAGTACGATATGTTCAACACGTGGCGACTAGCAAAAGGAGCCAAAACTTTCTCAGAAAACGTTTTGCTGGCATATTTTATAGAATTATCCGAGAACAAGAAAGCAAGCACTCTATGGAGTACGTATTCGATGCTAAAAGCAACAATAAAGATGAAAAAAGACAAACATATCGATACCTATCCTAAATTAGTGGCATTTTTAAAAAGAGCCTCATCTGGTCATCAACCAAAAAAATCGAAGGTTTTCACAGTATCTGATATTGAAAAGTTTCTTAACGAAGCACCCGATTCCGTATATTTGGCGGCAAAAGTAAGTCAGTTGCACATTCAGTATCTTATATTAATCTCAATTAAATAGTATACTTAGTAGATGTTGATAGGCATAATTATGCGTTCATATCAATTTTATTCATTTATATACTACAATACTCTTTACGTTACAGGTTGTTCTTATTATTGGAATAAACGGAGCATGTCGAACTAATGAACTAACACAACTTAATGTCAAAAACATTGAGAAACATTCAGATGACTTACTATTAATTAATTTACCTAATACAAAGACAAAAAGAGACCGCAACTTCGTCATTCGCAAGGAATACGTAACGATTGTTGAGAAATATCAAGCCTTACGCCCGCCTAATACTCCAATCAATCGATTTTTTCTACAGTATCGCAATGGAAAGTGTGTTAGACAGCCTATGGGTACTAATAAAATTGGCAGTATCCCACGAGAAATAGCAACATTTCTTGAACTTCCAGAACCCCTGTTGTACACGGGTCATTGTTTTCGACGAACTTCAGCCACACTTTTGGCTGATTCCGGAGCTGATCTCCTGTCCCTTAAGCGCCACGGAGGCTGGAAGTCCAATGCAGTTGTAGAGGGATACATAGAGGATTCCATCCAAAATAAGTCTAAAATATGTGAAGGCATCGTAGGAGCCATTACACTGAAAGAGCCTCAATCGGATCTTTGGACTGGCCCTTCTACATCAAAAATAAGCCGTTATGAAACACCTAACCATCTCCCTCTCTCTCCAACATTCACGCCAAGGGAATCCGATGAATCGGTACAACTATTAAGTATGACAGATAGTTTACCGAAAAACAGTACACAAGTGACTAACACCAATATTACAGTACCAAACAAAAATATTACACTCAATTTAAATAACTGTAGCAACGTTACTTTAAAATTTTCTTAATTATACCTTAGTATTATTTTGTTATAATTTAAAGATTATTCTGTAATACTTACCTGTCATAATGTAGTAATTAATACCTAAACTGAAATAAAAGTGTACCTATCTTGTGATTGTAAACGTTTTTTTTTTGCATTTAGTCATTTCCTCGCTGAGGTGGAATGAAAAGTTACGTGTTGCACTCGAGTGCAAAGATTTTTCACCTCGTGCTCTTTTGATTCCCTCGCTAACGCTCAGGATTCTAATTTTGAATCACTCGCTGCGCTCGTGATTCAATTTTAGAATCCTTCGCTTGCTCGGTCATCAAAATTGAACACGCGGTTAAAAAGCAACTTTGCACTCTTGTATAACAAATAACTATTATCATATAAAGCAAAGCAACGCCATCTAATAACAGCATAATTAAATTTTGTTAGTCGTTAACTGGTTTTACGCTAGATGGCGTCATTTCTCGCTTCATACGATTTTGTTTCTGTACTACCCATGCACTTTTGCAGCCTATTGTACATATGTTTATGATCTTTATCATTTATTTAGATACTTAAATAAGTATTCGGGCCAATTTTTAAGTTTATAGATCAAAGGGATCAGATATTTCAAATAAACTATATCCCGCTTTTCACCCCCACAGGGGTGGAGTTTTGAAAAACGTTTGGGATGTGTTCATTACTTGTCTCAAAGATTATTTTTACCAATTTTCGAGCTAATCAAGCCACGCAGGAAAATCCTCCCCTGTAAAATTAACTACCCCTTTTCACGCAGTTAGGGGTAGATTTTCGAAAAACCCTGATACACGTTATTTTTTATTTTTAGTTTTATGTATACTGAGTAGTACTGAGGTTCGAGTTAATCGGACAGCGCGTTAAAATTCTTCCATACAAATTTTGACACCCCCCAATCCCTCTTTAGGGGGTAGTTTAGAAAAACGAAAAATGTCAAACTTCATAATTTACTTAGATAAGTATTCGTGCCAAGTTTCAAGGTTATTTACTCAAGGAATAAGATTTTTCATACAAACAAAATCCCCCCTTTTCACCCCCTTAAAGGTTGAATTTCCAAAAACCCCTTCTTATTGTCAAAATTCATGTCCCTAGGACCAGCGGTTTAGGTTGTGCGTTGATATCTCAGTCAGGTCGTTGAATTTTATATACAGGGTAAATTTTTCAAGTGGGCGTGGATGGCCAAATCCGAAACTATGAATGAATGAGGAATAGCACAAAGTACTCAAAGGAGTTGCGGGCTCGATTTTGAAAAAAAAATAACTGCATCATTGGATTTTTGAAAAATCAATATTTCTAGCCAGGAATCAAACTCGTTGATTTTGAAAAAAAAAACACACACTGTATTATTACACCATTCGATAGTGTCGCTAAGAAGGATTGAATTCTGGGAAGGAATGGCATACAGCAAACTTAAGGAAAATGTTGGATTTTAATTAATAAAATGCTTCTTTTGTAACCGACTTCAAAAAAGGAGGTTCTGTATTCGACCCGTATGTATGTATGTTTGTATGTCCGCGATTTTCTCAAAAACCCATTAACCAATTTTGATAATTCTTTCACTAATGTGATCTACATACTTTCAGGAAGGTTTTAGTATATAATACATTAGGTAATTATTCTTATGTACGAAGTTATATGCACAAATGTACTGCCTCTCCGGCATTTCTATGCGAATTTTGATGATTCTTCTAGTCGGTGTCTTCAATTCTTCAATGCACTAGTGTTAATTGAATTTGTGTGGGGTAGGTACAACTAAAAAGTGAAAAATAAATTTTTATTTACAAATAAAACAACCGACTTCAAAAAAAAAATTAAAAACGCTACTAATTGATAAATAACTTTAATTTGGGAAGTCGGTGTCAAAAGACGAAAATGCGGAACCAACGACACCGACTTCCGAAATTAAAGTTATTTATCATTTTGTATTTTTTTTTTTGAAGTCGGTTGTTTTATTTGTAAAAAAAAATTTTCATACCTACATTACCTGTACCTTGTTCGAAATGATGCTCAATATTTTTTTACTAACACGCTCGTAGTGCAGTCACCTTCACAAAATTATGTTCTAAATTCAAATTTTGAATGCAGTACAATCCTGACGTCGACGTCGACGTAGACGTCGAATCCAGCTATGTATTGAGAACAATTGTGTTGCCCCTTCGCCCTTACGTAACAAAGGATAGGCATTGTTACAGCGGGCGGGGGCTGCTCTCCCTCCGCGCCTTCGGATTTTTATATACACTCTAGGGGTAGCAGCTAAAAGACTACGTGGAATCGGCGTGCCCCGATTCGGTTTTGGGACAGATTCGACCTATTGTAACCATAGTTGTTATAAAAACAAATAAAATAACAAAACATTCATAATGACACTGACACAAGACGCAAATGGCGTAGTTTTTTTTTACGTTCCGTTTCATCGATTTTGCACGACATTTTACACCACAAACAATATACTGGACATACTGGTACATTTGGCTGTCAATCGCCCATTTCGTTTTCCCCTTTTATCTGATTTGAGGTTAGAAACAATTTTGTATAAACGACCTAAGCATCAGCCAGCCAATTCATTAAATGTTGTATTAGACGAATTGGCGGAATATCATTTAGGCCGGTAGTTGAACGGCGCCGTTTAGTTAAAAGGCTAGGCAGTTAACTGAACGGCTAATTTAACCAGTTGGCTGCGACAAATTTACCATTTGAAATATTTTTTTATTCGATTTACTTACCTTTGGGACCTAATCATTACTGCTGCAATAACTAATAAATAAATAGGTACTTTGTGATTGAAAAGGCACGTGAATGAATATGTGTCTATAAAACGACGCAGGAGTTATGATAAAGATAAGATTTGTGCCCGAAAAATACATCGGACACCGTCAGAGCCGCCGGCACAATCAGTTTGCGCAACTGCCAGCCAAAACTGTAGTCAGAACCGAATCCCCAATCTGTCGTAATCTAAAGGTGCTGAATGCCCTTCTGGCTGCCAACCCTGAATGTGACGTTTTTGCGGATGAATGGATTAAAATTATGCGTATATGCGGAGTTCTGTGAGAGAATGTATGCAAGGGTATCCACTGTTCCATGTTAGTTTTAAATTATATTATTGTCAACGTAATGATTGTCTCTATGTTAATTAACGAAATTGGTGTTGTACCGTTTTAATTAATTATAAATAAATAAAATAAATAGATAAGATACAAATACATATTGAGCGATTCAAATATTATAATATTTTTATAAAGTTTTCTAACATTTTAGATATCTGAATTATTTGACCTTCTGAAGTATTTAACCTTCTTTGTGAAAAGTTCCATGAGGCTAATAAAGGCGCATTAAATCCCATTAAAAGGCTCGAATAGAAGATTATTATCGAAAAGAGATAAAAAGTTGACTCATGTATTTTACTATTTCATTACAATGCTGCGAGTCTAGTTTACGAGACTCGTATCGACAATCTAGCCTCTCAACGGGCAAGAGTCTCGTGTAAATGAGCCTAACATTTCTCGAGACTTCAAAAACTTAGCCTTGCCTGAATCACCAACAAGCCTCAAGGCTATGTATACACGCCTAAGCAATCAATCAATCTGGGGTTGTATCATATATGCAGGTATATAAGGCACTTATAATATTATGAAGCTTTTTGCTATGTAGAGACCCAAATAGAAACCGCATCATAAATACTTACCTAATAATAAATATACAACATGAGTTTACATGAGTCATTCACTACCACATAATAAATAAACGAAAAATGGGAAAAGTTTTCGTAAAAAATTTCGACATCTTGATAATTACGTCCAAATAAAAATTTGGAAGGTCGGCTTAATTTATTTATTTATATATACTTTATTGTACACCACAAAATAATGCTTGGTGACGGAAGGTTGATGTTCTGATACAACTGATCTGAACTTTTTTACAAAGGACGTTAAGGCTGCTTTTCTACCAGGGATGTGCGAGGATGCGCAGCGAGGGATTTGTGTGAAACAAACCAATAACATCGCTTCATTTTCATAGCTTGAACCGAGTTAGCGTTTTTATTGGTTAGTTTTATACACATCCCTCGCTACGCATCCTCGCTCATCTCTGGTAGAAACCAGAGATGAGCGAGGATGCGTAGCGATCATTGTAGTGTTAGGCTGCGTTTCTACGCAGCCTAACACTACAATGATCGATGATGTGTCACTGACGCGACGTGGCAAAGAGTTTGTGGATCGCAAAATGTTATCTTGACGTGATCCCAACGGTATTACAGTTTTTAGAAATAAAGACGAAGATTCTATACTTACCGTAAGCTGATTAATAAAATTAGTCATCCATCGAAATATTGGTACCAATTAGTGATTTGACCTTGTCATGCTATTTAGATTAGATTAACAAAATTGTCAACAAAGCATGAGTTAACAATTTATGAACAATTATTATGATTGGACGATATAATATATTTTTATAATACTTAAATATTGTTGTCTATCTTCTGAAACTCAAACGGAACTAAGTCCGTGGGTTTTCATTTTGACAGTTATTTAACAACATTCATTGCGTTATTTACGTTGTTGAGCAACCTAATTTTTCAAACTTATGAAGCAATGGGTTAGCAATATCCTTCAAAATGATTCAGATTGTAATTGAAAATGTGTAACGCAATTACAGTGCTGGAACATATTATTCTAATTCAAAATCAAAAGTCATTTAAGTTCGTCGTAAGTCGTTTTGTTTTTCAAACTAGGTTGGGAATCAGCACTTTTCGAACGTCAAATTTACAAAAGACAGTCCCCCAAAACGCCCGCCCTTCGCCACTTCCTACTGATTTCGCTGGGGTCACAAATGATAAACAAGGACCATCGAAGTAAAATAAATAAACAAGTTACTACTAATAACAACAAAAAAACCATGGTCAGTAAAACGACCAGTCACCACAAGCAGCACCCGTTCACGAGCATAACGCACGCAACACGACCTCCGACGCTGCCGCAAGCAGTGACATCTTAGGGAGCATGACGCACTTGCTGCCGGTTGCTCAAGTAAGAAGAATAATATGATCAATCGTAGAGGTCGCTTATATATTCTTATCGTTTAAGTAGTCGTTGATGGAATTGTATGCCTTTGAACCAAGGTTAGATTTTACTTGAGCTTTAAACTTATTATTAAAAGGCAAATGTAGCAAAGCAGAAGGTAGCTTGTTATAAAAGGGCCCAACAAATGACTTATGAACCTTATGAAGCTGGTGAAAGGAAGCACGTACTTTGTCCTTATTTCTAGTGTTAACATTGGGAATATCACTTATTTTAGTGTACAAGGGTATATTTTGCCTAATATATTTAATAAGATGTTGGCAAAGTTGAACTGTGATGCAACCGTGGGAATACCAATATCTTTAAAAAAATCTCTTAGAGAAAATCTGGCATCTAGCTGGTAAATTGCTCGAACAGCTCGTTTTTACAGGAAAAATATATTTTTCATCCCACCATCTCGGAAAGAGTATTTTTAATCTTCAATATCTGAGTGGAAAAGCCGTTTTTATTCTCTAGAGGATAAAGTAAATTGAATTTAGAACATCGTGTGCACTAAGTTTGTGAATTAAAAAAAACATTAAACCTATTTACTGCTACCTCTATGGTGCCGAATATATCATACAACTTTTTTTTAATTTGTTAAAAACTCAGACTCGGAACCTTCTTGGTGTTCTTTTTTCAATTTGCTTTGTACGCGGTTCTTTACGCGGCATTTTTTCACGTCATTGTTAAACCTTATATTAAAAACAAGAAACTTGAAAACAAGTGAAAAAACTAAAATGAGTGATTCTAGCGACGAGGAAGTTTGCTTGACGCCAACAGAATTGACTGAAACTGTTAATAATGCGCAAATGAGCTTTCTCCCTCAACAATCACGCGAGAAGTATTTAAAACAGTACGATATGTTCAAAATAACTGTAGCAACGTTACTTTAAAATTTTCTTAATTATACCTTAGTATTATTTTGTTATAATTTAAAGATTATTCTGTAATACTTACCTGTCATAATGTAGTAATTAATACCTAAACTGAAATAAAAGTGTACCTATCTTGTGATTGTAAACGTTTTTTTTTTTGCATTTAGTCATTTCCTCGCTGAGGTGGAATGAAAAGTTACGTGTTGCACTCGAGTGCAAAGATTTTTCACCTCGTGCTCTTTTGATTCCCTCGCTAACGCTCAGGATTCTAATTTTGAACCACTCGCTGCGCTCGTGATTCAATTTTAGAATCCTTCGCTTGCTCGGTCATCAAAATTGAACACGCGGTTAAAAAGCAACTTTGCACTCTTGTATAACAAATAACTATTTTATGTCAGCTGCTTTGCCCCACACCAGAATACCGTAGGACATAACGCTGTGAAAATAACTAAAATAGACTAAACGAGCTGTATCAACGTCAGTGTATTGTCTTACTTTCCTGACGGCGTAGGCAGCCCAAGGTAGGCTCAGTTCGGCTTGATATATGTGGTCCCCACTGAAGTTTAGCATCTACTGTTATTCCCAGAAAAACTGCTGAGCCCACAGTTTCAAGCACCTCTTTATCTAAGACGATGTTAGGTCCTAGATTTCTAACATTCGGTAAGGCGAACTTTACTCATTTCATTTTCTTGGCATTGCGAACTAGGTTATTTGACGTAAACCAATCCGTACTACCGAGAGTGCACTGTTTACTTCGTCAAAATCTTGTCTATTCCAGTCTACTTTAAAAATAAGTGAGGTATCATCTGCAAACAGTACAACGTCACAGATGCCCTTTAAATGGAATGGTAAATCATTGCTACATACTAAGAACAAGAATGAACCCAGTATTGAGCCTTGCGGTACACCTAACTGAACTGGCAGCCCGGAAGATTTCACACCATCAACATCTACACATTGAAAACTATTATGTAAATAAGAATTTATTACGTTGAGAGCTTCATTTTGGACACCGTAATGACGTAGTTTACGTAAGTGTGCCATGGTGCACGCAATTAAAGGCTCTGGAGAGATCACAGAAAACTCCAATAGCATTTTGCGAGTTCTCTCATGCATTAAATGTGTTTCAGCAAAGCAACACCCGCATCTGTAGTCGAAAGACCTTTTGTAAAGCCATATTGTTAATTATGAAGGAGGCTATTTAAATTAAAATGTCTTAGCAACTGCTTGGGTATTAATGTTTCAAATATTTTGCTAAATGCAGGTAAGATAGAAATAGGCCTGAAATTGCCAACGACATTTATATTACCTGATTTAAATAATGGTATGACTTTACTACTCTTCATGAGGTCAGGAAAAGTTCCTAAATCAACACGCTTATTAAAATTAACAGCTAGATAGGGGGCTATGATGTCTATTATATTACTTAAAAGTTTGACGGAGATACCCAGTCATTACCGGTGTTTTTAGACTTAACCGGTTGAATACCGTAATTACAGACACAATTAAAAAGCCATTATTTCTCGCGTGGATCCACGTTTAAGCATACGAAGGGTTAAGTGTGTTAAAAACATTGACTACATCACGCGGGGTTACATGCTCGAAGCTAAATAAGCGACTACATTTAGGTACAACATCGTCTTAGATAAAGTGGTGCTTGAAACAGTGGGCTCGGCAGTTTTTCTGGGAATAACAGTAGATGCCAAACTTCAGTGGGGACCACATATATCAAGCCTAGCAGGAAGGCTCAGTTCGGCTGCCTATGCCGTCAGGAAAGTAAGACAATACACTGACGTTGATACAGCTCGTTTAGTCTATTTTAGTTATTTTCACAGCGTTATGTCCTACGGTATTCTGCTGTGGGGCAAAGCCGCTGATATACAAAATATATTTGTCCTGCAAAAACGAGCTGTTCGAGCGATTTACCAGCTAGGCGCCAGATTTTCTCTAAGAGATTTTTTTAAAGATATTGGTATTCTCACGGTTGCATCACAGTTCATCTTTGCCAACATCTTATATGTTAGGCAAAATATACACTTGTACACTAAAAACAGTGATACTCACAATGTTAACACTAGAAATAAGGACAAACTACGTGCTCCCTTTCACCGGCTTCATAAGGTTCATAACTCATTTGTTGGGCTTGGTATAACCTTTTATAACAAGCTACCTTCTTCCTTGCTAGATTTGCCTTTTAATAGATTTAAAGCTCAAGTAAAATCCAACCTTTGTTCAAAAGCATACTATTCCATCAACGACTACTTAAACGATAAGAATAGTTGGTCGCCCTGATTAACTCAAGACAATTATTATGTTCTTTCTCCAGAATTAGCTTACTGACAGGTTATATGAGTTTATATAATTGTTTTTATTTTATTTTTATTTTTTTGTTTTTTTTTGTTGAGAGTTTTAGTCAATTCGGTATAATTTTATTGTAATTTATTATTGACATAATCTACTCATTTCAATGTCTTTTAATGAGTTGATTGCAATATGTAGTTAGCTAGCGACCTCTACGAATGATCATATTATTATTCTTGCTTGAGCAACCGGCAGCAAGTTCGTCATGCTCCCTTAGATGTCATTGCTTGCGGTAGCGTCGGGGGTCGGGTTGCCTCCTTCCCTCAAATATGGCGAGGGGGGTAATGGCTGATCTTTACGTTATGCTCGTGAACGGGTGCTGCTTGTGGTGACTGGTCGTCTTGCTGACCATGGTTTTATTGTTGTTATTAGTAGTAATAACTTGTTTATTTATTTTACTTCGTTGTCCTAGTTTATCATTTGTGACTTCAAGTGACAGCTATGTAAACAGAACCCAGCATTGCATATATATGTAAGCTGTCACGCCCTTTATACCTGGAGGCTTTTAATTGGTCAGTAACTTTTTTTTTTTTGGTTATATTTTTAATTTTTTTTTGCTTGAGTACGTATAGTGTTTATTGTATTTGTTGGTATATTGGCGTGGCTAGTTAACCTATGGCAAATAATTTAATTTAAGGTTCTGTGTCCTGTAATGTTAATTACTTTGCATACATAGTATTGTATAAAATTAATTATTTTCTAACTGAACAGACAGCTGTGCTGCTGGGGAGTTTGTTCCGCCACTTCTTCTCCCCAGCGAAAGCACTAGGAAGTGGCGAAGGGCGGGCGTTTTGGGGGACTGTCTTTTGTAATTTTGACGTTCGAAAAGTGCTGATTCTCAGCCTAGTTTGAATAAATGACTTTTGATTTGATTTGATTTGATTTGTACACTTCTATGCAAAAGGTTTTCAGCTTTAGACGAGGACGAATTTAAGGAGCGACTCGTAGTTATAGGTATGTCGGCAAAAAACTCATTAAATGCCTCAGCTACGTCAGCTGCTTTACTAACTAATTTGCTGTCGACCATAATCTCAAGTTGTTTTTCTTGTTTAACCGATTAACCAGTTTTATTTTTAATAATATTCCAAGTGGTTTGTACTTTATTATTAGAATTTTTAATTGTATCGCTTAAATAGGTACATATTTTGACTTAGCAAAATCACTGATCTTTTTGAATAGGTATAATAATGGTAATTATAATGTCGTTCACTGTATAGTGTATACTGAAGCCTACAGAAGGTAGATTTGTTTTTGGGAACAAGACCTTCATTCTGTAGCCTTATCATGCAAAAACTATTGAACTTTGGACAGTACCATCAAACCTTTAGATTCGGTAGTACCAGTGTGGAATAAAAAGTTGTCCAACGGATGTTCTTTGTCAACTGATCTGAACTGATCTGATGACGAACCCATGATTATGCATGACAAAGAAAGTTAGTCGGCATCCACATAGTGCTATTGAGTGGTTTTCCGACTTTAACTCGAATAAAGTCGCAGTCTCTAATGTCTGTTCTAATGTTAATTATAACTAGCTGCGCCCCGCGGTTTCACCCGCAAAATTGTCGATCCCGTGGGAATATTGGGATAAAAAATAGCCTTTATGTTAATCCCAGGTGTCAGCTACCTCCATACAAAATTTTATCAAAATTGGTACAGTCGTTTGAGCGTGAAGAAGTATAAATATATAAACACAAACACAAACTTTCGCCTTTTATATAATATTAGTGTGATACTTACTCTTTTGGCAAGTCAATAAAAATAATAAAATAGGTAAACAAACCAAACTACCAAATTCTCCCAATTTAGCTCCGTGTCATTATGACCTTTTAATTACCATCATCCACATGAAAGACGGTATCATATTCCATTCATTTTCGCAGAATGATGAACTACGTCAAGAGAAAACGGGGTTAGTAGAAGATATAGAAGGATGCAAGAGGAATTGCGACAAAAAGATGCAAGGACAGTTGGATGAGTTGATGAAGAAGAAGGAAACGCTGTTCTCGATACAGGAAAAGGTTATAGACTGCCAGTGCAAGACGCCCGTGGATGAGAAAGTGCAAGTTAGGCGTACGCCGTCCCTGGCGGCTATTTGTACGTGCGCGCCCGAAGATAACTTCCTGGTAATGTATTTTATATTGTTAATTAATATTACTTATCGAAAAGGTATTGTTCCGCTTGATAATATCAAAGCGGTTGGAACATTTTGTAAGCATGATAAAACGTTGTTTTAATATCTTTCAATGAAACGTACGATGTGGGCACTAGCAAGGTTACTAACGCAAATGAAGTAGTTCAGTGGAAAACTTCTTACCTATGTCCATTAGGCATGTATGAGCAGTGGCGGCCCAGTGGTAACGGCCGCGACTTACGAGTTGTAGGTCGTAGGTTCGAACCCAGAAAAACATATTGAGAAAACCGGCATGTCCTAGAATTAAAAATTCAAAGACATGTGACATCTACCAACACGCCCTGGGCCCGCGTGGTGGATTACGGCTTGCTCCCTCTCACTGAAAGAAGGCCTGTGTCCTAGCAGTGGGGACATTATAGGCTGATTATGTATGCATGCCAGTAGGCATAAGCAAGTCGTTATAGACTAATAATAATTACAGTCAAACGGGGTGAATAGGGATGCAGGGGTGAATCGGGACGAAACTTTAAAATAGATTTTAACGTTGAAATAATATAGTTTGTTGTCAGTAAGGGCACGTAATCGTTACTTAAATTACAGTAAGCACGTTGGGGTCCTTTTTGGCCACAAAATATATTATTTTAATGTTAAAATCCCTTTTAAAGTTTTGTCCCGATTCACCCCTGCATCCCTATTCACCCCGTTTGACTGTATTTCTTATTTCGAGATGTTCGATTGGTCAGTGTGAGCAGTGATGGCCAAGTGGTAACGGCCGCGACTTACGAGCTGTAGGTCATAAGTTCGAATCCAGACAGGCGCTTTACTTTGTGTAAATTATTTTATCACCACTGTGCACTGTTCTCAAAACGGTGAAGGAAAACATCGTGAGGAAACCGGCATGTCCTAGAACCAAAAATTCGAAGATGTGACATCTGCCAACCCGCACTGGGCCCGCGTGGTGGATTACGGCCCACACCCTCTCACTGAGAAGAGGCCTGTGTCCCAGCAGTGGGAACATGATAGGCAGGTTATGATTGGTCAGTATTTATTTACTTTAGTAGCGGGTTGAATTCGAAGTGCAACAATTTGAAGTCAGTAGACTTCAAATTGTTTTTTTATCACAAATATTTGTCATAGATATTTAAACGTGTTCTTTCTTAATATACAATCGTATAACTTTTGTCGTAATCTTCTTATCTCAATCAAATTGTGTGAAAGATGTGCTGAAATTTTGTATGAATGGTGAATTACTAGTATATTTATGAGTAATTCATATTACATTATTATTAAGTCTTGTTTACACATTCAGTCAGGGACATCTAAGGCGTGCTACACACTTGTTCGTATCGGCATGATTTGTCACAGCCGGGCGGCAAAATATACAGGGTGGCAGGGGCATCGACGCCCAAAATGTCAGCACATGATTTTGAACCACCCCTGTGTTGAAAGTTTTCGAGAGTTATAAAAATAAGCTGTTCCATACATTTTGATCGCGAAGGTACTTTTCTATGATACAGCATATATTTTTTTTTATTTCTTCGCAAGGGGATCTAGAATCAAGTGAGCGTCGATATCCTTGCCACCCGGTATATTCGACTTTGCCGCCCCGCTGTGCCGAATCATGCCGACCCGTACAACGGTGTAAACACCAATTCCATTAATTTTATTTCAGATAAATAACACGTCAACAAGTAACCCCGTTACAAATCTGGCAAACGACCCAAGAGCTAAATTGACCCGACACTATACCGAAGAAATCCCGGACGTCAGCCTGTACGAGATGGCTCTGAAGCAGCTGAAAAACAACAAGGCGCCGGGTGATGGCGGAATTACGGCCGAGCTCCTGAAGGCCGGCGGAAAATCCATTCTTAAGGCCCTTCAGAAGCTGTTTGGTTCCGTCATACTCGAGGGTAAAACACCACAGGCATGGAACAGAGGCGTGGTGATATTTTTCTTTAAGAAGGGCGACAATGCGCTTCTTAAGAATTATAGGCCCATCTCACTTTTGAGCGATGTCTATAAGCTGTTTTCAAAAGTCATCACGAACCGTCTCTCGCGCAGGTGTGACGACTTCCAGCCTCCGGAACAAGCCGGATTCCGTAAAGGCTTTAGCACCGTAGACAACATACATACGCTGCCACAGGTTATACAGAAGACCGAAGAGTATAACCTGCATCTCTACTTAGCGTTTGTGGACTACGAGAAAGCCTTTGATTCGATCGAGACATGGGCTGTACTGCAGTCTCTTCAACGGTGCCTGATCGACTATCGGTACATCAAGGTGCTGAAGTGTCTGTATGAAAACGCCACTATGTCAGTCCGACTCCAGGAACAGACCTCGAAACCTGTCCTTCTGCAGTGAAGTGTGAGACAGGGAGACGTTATCTCTCCGAAACTGTTCACCGCTGCACTTGAGGATGTCTTCAAGGTTCTGGATTGGAAAGGGGCTGGCATTAACATCAATGGCGAGTACATAACTCACCTTCGGTTTGCCGACAATATCGTAGTCATGGCTGAGACTATGGAGGACCTCAGTACAATGCTCGATGACCTCAGTAGAGCCTCCGAAAGACTGAGTCTGAAAATGAACATGGATAAAACGAAGGTCATGTCAAATGCCCATGTAACACCCACTCTCATAAAGATCGGAGACGCTACACTCGAAGTCGTGGACGAGTATATTTACCTAGGACAAACTGTCCGGTTAGGTAGGGCCAACTTTAAGAAAGAGGTCAATCGTCGAATCCGACTCGGCTAGGCAGCGTTCGGGAAGCTACGCAATATCTTCTCGTCTCATATACCGCAGTGTCTCAAGACGAAAGTCTTTAACCAGTGTGTGTTGCCAGTGATGACATATGGCACTGTAACGTTGTCGCTCATAATTGGCCTTATTAGAAGGCTGAAAGTCACCCAAAGGGCAATGGAGAGGGCTATGCTTGGAGTTTCCCTGCGTGATCGAATCAGAAATGAAGAGACCCGCAGGAGAACCAAGGTAACCAACATAGCCCGAAGAATTTCCAAAATTAAATGGCAGTAGGCAGGGCACATTGCTCGCAGAACAGATGAAAAAAAGAAAAAGAAAAAAAAAAAAAAAAGATTCAAAAGATTCTGGAGTGGCGACCGCGTACCGGAAGACGTAGCGTTGGAAGGCCTCCCACAAGGTGGACCGACGACCTTGTGAAGGCCGCAGGAACTCGTTGGATGCGAGAAGCGCAAAACCAGTCAAAGTGGAGGTGTTTGGGGGAGGCCTATGTCCAGCAGTGGACGTCTTTCGGCTGAGATGATGATGATGATAAAGAGCGATATTTTTTTTCCAACTGTTTATTATTATCGTTTTTAGTGGCTGGTGACGAGCAAGTACCTACGCATACCTTAAGCCCTACAACCTTTTCGTCTATGTTTCACTAAGTTCCCTTATTTGAAAAAATGGGCAAAAGTGATCGTCGATCGTCGATAAAACACCCCATTTATGCTGTACTATAAGTAACTTACATAGAGAGAAAAAAATTGATATAGCGGATTTTTCTTTCGTAGGAGTCGTGTTCGTGCACGTCTTTGCGGGGCAGAATACTTTCCAACTTGTTGGCAGACCTGTTCGGAGGGCTGCAGACGGAGCTGGGCGGAACCGGCTTGCAGATGCCATGCCAGCTGCTGAAGTGTCTCGAAGACCAACACAACTGGGATCGACCTAGTCTTACCAAGACCAATTTAAGAAATTTCTTCTCGAAATTGTTAAAGAGTGAACTAGATATTGCTATTGCTACATCTATTGAAAAGTACCACGCAAGGGTAAAATATTTAAAATAACTACATATTCTTATTTACAAATACTGTTGAAAGCTGTTTTTTTATATAACTGTTTAACAGTGTTTCTTTTTGTGTGTGAAAGTTTAATATCTGTTTAAAATAGTGGGTTGGAGAAACGTGTGCTGACGTGGCAAAGATGAAACCAACTCTGGATGACGACCTGAAGGAGGGCTGGCAACAGAGAGCAATAGAGAGACGCGCTCGGAAGATGGCCTGCGTGCTTGCCGAGGACCTGTTCAGGGAGCGAAGCACACAAGTGGAGCAGCAGGCCAAGGACATCTTAGCCACAGGAGCTTGTAAATGTAAACCAGAACCACAAGATGAACCACAAGATGAACCCAAACTAACCGATTCATCTTCTGCTCCCTGCCCCAAACCAAAACCTAGTAAGTGCTGCCAACTATATTTTCCACGAGAGCGCAAGCACATAAATTAATGCAACCTTTAGAAAATGATTGTGTTACCTTAAGAAAATGATATTACACTCTATCCACTAGGTTAACCTTTTTTGATTGATGAAACTAGTGATTGCAGCAACGTCATACTCATAATACATTTTTCGATAATTTACACTTTAAGCGCGTACAAAGCCAGAAAAAAATTAAGTTCCATCCGCGCCTCCTTGCCTACCCCTCCCATCAAACACGACGAAAACAAAACACAATCCCTTCCCGCCAGCAGAAACTTTTCGCCCGGCCCTACGAATACGTATCTACTTATTACTTATTCGTAGGCCCGGCCCACTTGAAAAATTCACCCTGTATACAGGGTGTTACGGAAAGGGTATATCAATACAAACGGGTTGAAGAGTGTATCTGGTCTAGAATCTCTGTACAAAAGTTCAGCTCAAAAGCATTAACTTTGAAAATGCTTAATATTTTTTTATTTCGACATCACGGCGCTGCACTGGCGCGCGGCGGCGTGATGTGCGTGTACTAGGCGCACAGACACACTACAGATAATGGATAATGACCCTCGTAGTGCGGTGACACGTTTGTTATGATTTCAATTTAATAAACTATCTAAATAAAAAAATATTAAGCATTTTCAAAGTTACTGCTTTTGAGCTGAAAATTTGTACAGAGATTCTAGACCAGCTACACTCTTCAACCCGTTTGTATTGATATACCCTTTCCGTAACACCCTGTATAGATTAAATAAAATACCGTATGTTTTCTTGTATGTACATAAAAAATCACCTTGGCATGCTTGGTGTCTATTAATTTGTAGGTACGTGGTATCACTATCATTCCTGTAAATATTTACTGTAACTTATGAGGTCTCACTAACTTTTTATCAAAAAATTATGTGTTTCTTTCTTTTGATAAAAAATAAATAAAATAAATTTAGTGTTTAATGGTGATGTAGACACAGTCTTAAAAGATTTAACGTTTTTAAAAGAAACATTCGGTTCCATTGGCCTAAACTTTAACCTTCCAAAATGCGAAATTTATCTTTCCCGAACGACTGATAGACAGAGTAATAGCACCACATATCAAAATTACGGAAAAAACTCTTCACCTCCTAGGTTCCCCAAATTTTGAGAAATCCTTTCCAACGTTTATTGAGAAGAAGATTTAAAATTTCAACGATGTCACGGAAAGACTTTTCAAAATTAACATACATTCAGCTTTCCCACTCATTCAAATTTCAATACTGTTGCTTTGGGCCAAAATTTATATAAAGCCTTCGCTTCTATCATCTTTGAAAAGAACCACAACTTTTAGATAAAGTAGACCAAATTATTATAAACACACTAACTTCCATCCTAAATGTGGCCCTAGAAGACCGAGCGTGGCAGCAACCACACTGCTCATTCGCCTGGGCGGTCTCAGCGTTCGCAAAATTTCAAGAATAAGTTTGCAGGCCTTCCTCTCCTTGGTCCACAATACCGATAAATTAACCAGGAACACTTTATCTTCCTCACTGGTCGATTTTGAAGTAACGTGTCTGACCGATGCGTTGAATGCTTGGAAAATGGATCGTCCCAATACGGTTTTGCCCGACAACCCGTCCTCCCAGAGACGGTGAGACGTGCCGCTCTGCAGTATTATACGGAATACTCTCGTAAACATGTCACGTAATACTGTTGAGCGTGCCCGTCTGCTGGCTGTGAAGAATGGGAGTCAGGCTTGAGGGTTCAGGCGCTCCCGTCATCCACCATAGGCACTATGATGGATGAGGGATGACTCTTCGTTTCGGTTCGCTACGTGTCTCCGCTTGGGCGCACCTTGTGTTGCTCCGCATCGGTGTCACTACGGTGAAGCTGTCGACAGCCTCGGGAGCAATGGCCTATCCTGCTGCAGGAGCGCAGGTCGCATAGCACAACACGCCAGCATCAACGAAATTATTCGTAAAGCCCTTGTCACCGCCAGCGTACCAGCGGTATTAGAACCAAACGGCTTGGTACGTGACGATGGGAAGAGATCAGACGGCATGACGTTGTTGCCTTATATGGTGGGTAGACCTCTGGTGGGGGACGCAACCTGTGCCGGTACCCTTGCGCCATCTCATGATCCTAGCATGGCGGGCTGTGCTGGCACCGCTGCTGCGGCTGCTGAGACCCTCAAGCGGCGCAAATACTGTAACGTTATGGGAAACTACAGCTTTGAGCCATTTGGGGTCGAAACGCTCGCGTCATGGGGCCCGAGTGCGCGTCTTCTTTTTAAAGAAATTTCTCCGGCTAATCGACACTTCATGTGACCAGAGGGCTGGGTCGTGCTTTAGGGTGTTTTTAATATCGTGCGGATTTCATCACGCACGCGGGATTGGCCCGCATGCGGAAAATTTCACGCAGCGTGAGACACGCAACCCCACGATTTAGTTTTCTGCGGGCTGCCATGCATTGTGGTTGTGTACAATGAACGACAAACTCAGAAAATTATTGATCATATACTCAAACTTTCGAAATTTGGTGCTAGTTCCTTTAATATTTCTTTCCAGGCAGCGTCTCTAGCATCTCTGTTTTTATATAATTCATGGGATTTATCCCATAAGCACGGCTGCAGATGCACTTCAATTATAACACGTTCTGTGTCAATTTTCATTTTAAATGTGACTGTACTATGCGCGCGTGCACCCCGCATGACAGTAAAACGCACACTGATTTTCATAGAAGTGCTCACGCGCGCGGAGACCCCGCACGGGGCTGTTGCCACGGATCACACCCCGCGTCCCGCGTGCGTATTCCACGCATTATAATAAATACTTGTATAAAAAGGACACTTGCGGGTGTTACGCATGCGGGGCAATCCCGCGTGCGTGATGAAATCCGCACGATATTAAAAACACCCTTAGCCAAAGAATTAGCATTTGTACTTCGACGCCTAAATAACTGTTTGTTTTTGTATTTATTTATACAGGGTCCCATCAAAATATATGGACAAATTTTAACACAGCGCTCAGTACGTCTAACCAAAGATATCCGAGCAAAAAAAAAAAAAACACTAAGTAATTAAAGTCATTTTATTTTGACTTAAAATAATAAATTGCCCGGCACTTTAGTGTATTTGCGTTAGCTGATTATTTTTGTTGTAAGTATCTAATGCATTTTTCTTGGTGCCCTGTCAGTTCACTAAAATTAATTTAATTTTAAATTTATTATTTTTATTTGATAATGGTATCACTAGAAAGATGGAAAATTACGTGATGGACAACTTTGCATCAAAATGTCAAATTGAGCAATTCTGCAGTTACTAAGTGTTACACCTAGAGCGACGATATGTTAAAACACAACGTTTTTTATTTATGCATAATATTTGACGAACGTTTTAGAATCGAAATAAAAGATTAACATCTTGTTTATGGTGGTTAAAACACAACGTTTTTTATTTATGCATAATATTTGACGAACGTTTTAGAATCGAAATAAAAGATTAACATCTTGTTTATGGTGGCAAATCCATATCCTGGCAAATAATTTATATTATTTTATTGATACTTACTTGAGTGGATGCAAGGTTTTTCTAAGCGGATTTACCTTTAATATAAAATTATTATTTTAGATATATTTATTTGAAGCGAATACATTCGATCCCATCACTTAGTACGATAGAATGTACTTAAATACGCATAACAATTATATTTTTTTTTTGTCAAAAATGATACACGTACGCGTACCGTATTTATGTTGTACTAAAATTTATTATGCAACTCGTTTTCAAAAAAAACTTTTTTTACCAAAAAAAACAACCGACTTCACAAAAAACACTACAAAGTGATACCTAAATATTTCGGAAGTCATTTTCGTTTTTTGACACCGTCTTCCGAAATGAAAGTTATTTATCACTTTGTAGTGTTTTTTTTTTTTTTGAAGTCAGTTGTTTTTTTTTGTAAAGAAGTTTTTATTTTTCACTTTTTAGTTGTACCTACTCCTACAAATTCAATTAACACTAGTGCATTGAAGAATTGAAGACACCGACTAAAAGAATTATCAAAATTCGCATAGAAATGCCGGAGATGCAGTACATTTATGTATATGACTTCGTACATAAGAATAATTACTTAATGTAATATATACTAAAACCTTCCTGGAAGTATGTAGATCACATTAGTGAAAGAGTTATCAAAATTGGTTCATGGGTTTTTGAGAAAATCACGGACATACAAACATACATACGTACGGGTCAAATACAGAACCTCCTTTTTTGAAGTCGGTTAAAAAGAACCTTGTCATGCACGCGCGTTTCACTACTACAGCGCAGTAATTTAAAAAAGGAACTTATAGGTTATTCGAATTCGCGTCGTATCCCGCCGGCCACCATTTTTGTTCCATATTAGTATTGCAAAAAAACTGTTTCAGAACCTTTTATAGAAGATTCATATCATGGGTGTAGATAAAGTCTTGTATGCAACTGTACATAATTAGGTATTAAAACAGTTGCATAAATAACTATTATTACGCATTTTACACACACACATTGCTAGCAGAACAGATGGCCGATGGGGCCGAAAGGTTCTGGAGCGGCGATCGCGTACCGGAAGACGTAGCGTTGGAAGGCCTCCCACAAGGTGAACCGACGACCTTGTGAAGGTCGCAGGAACCCGTTGAATGCGAGAAGCACAGCGCCGGTCGAAGTAGAGGTGCTTGGGGAGGCCTATGTCCAGCAGTGGATGTCTTTCGGCTAAAATGATGATGATGATTATGACGCATTTTAAAGTTAACTTTTACGTAATCTGGAATAGAACGTTACGTTCTAAGGCTGCTGTCAAAAAACGAATAACCTAGTGGACAGAGTAATTAGATAGATAATGATATTTGGGCGTAAATAGGAAAATAATACAGAGAATGTTCTGATGCTCTTCTTTCGTCATGTCTAGCACTAGAATCTCCTCACCAAAATCGAATCTATTTGATGTTTATGTAAAATGTATAAATTATGTATGGTGAGCTCATGCATATTAAACTTAATTTTTCTAGTTGTTGCGAGATTTGTACTCTGAAGTAAACACAAAAGATATCAAATGGCCAAGACTGCGCGTTTTCTTGCGAATTGATTATTTTAAATGCATTTTATTTCCACATAGGCACGAACTTTATACTTTAGATAAATGTTTGAATCATGTTGGTGATATTTCTCTAGCTGCGATATTTCCGTGCCTGATGCCTCTGAACTCACCGTTTAATCCGGCACCAAACACCAAAAACTCAGCAGTCAGCCGGCAGGCTAGTGAGACGTCACCATCGGCCTTCTGGAAGCAAACTATTCAGGACGTTATGCAGCTAAAACTTCAGATTGAAGACCTAAAGAAGGTAAAATGAATTGTTATGATAGTTTATCTATATTCTATATCTATACATATAAAAATTCAAAGTCCTGACTGACTGACTGATATATCAACGCACAGCCTAAACCGATGGTTCTAGAGACATGAAATTGGGAGGGTGTGTTATTTGTGAAGAGTAGGTATCCAAAGAAAGGGTTTTTCGAAATTCCACCCCTAAGAGGGTAAATAGTGGGAGGGTGAAATTTTACGCGGACGAAGTCGCGGGCAGAAGCTAGTTCTTAATATGGATGCAGAAATGGGTCCCGGACTCGCTTTTGAGTCTTCATATCTAAATTCACTCTTGCGCCCGCTTACGAATAAAAACAATGTCCAGTTAAGGGGACTACAGGACCTAAACGCAAAAACGCAAGTTTTATAATGCTTAAAAGTATATAATATGTTCGACTACATTAAACAAAATCAGAAAAATATATGATATTCTTCAGGATATAATTATGCTAGTTAGATAGTGTGTTGAAAAACATAATACAACTAATTTGTAAATAGATAACTGTTTCGTATGTTGCAATAAATTACCAATGTTGTGTCATCGCGTTTCTCTTTCTTTCTATGTAGTCCGAGTAACTGAAACAGGGCAAAGCTTCTGAGTGTTTTCTTGCCGCGCTTGTCTATCTTTGTGCGTTTGTATGAAGTTTTCTCTCTGTGTCGGGTGACCCTCCATAGTCATTTAAAAAAAATTATAAGTATTTTTTGGAAATTTGATGACTGATTTGCTAATTTAAGCGTAAGTTTATGACATCTTTATTCTGGCGGTTCAGAACATGGCTCGAATGTAGCTGTTAATCAATCAAGGCATCCATAAGTGCATAAAGTTCGTATCAAACATCAGTGTGCATACTCATCAGTGTGCAGACAAGCTCTTAAAGTGCATAAAGCACCATTCACGCGATGCAAGCTTCTGAAACGTTCAAGAGCAATAATTAATCGCATGCCGTAAATCACGTTCTATTATTTCCATTCAATAATGGCATGCGACTTCTGTTTACACCAAGACAATTATTGCATGCAAGTTCTGCCTCGTCTAAAGACAGGGTTGCACGTCCTTGCACAATTGATTCAAGTATGACACATATTTACGCTGTCAAATATTTCGTTCAATTTTATTGAACGAAGACGTTCAATAATCAAGATTTTTAATAGTTGTTTCGTTCGCTGATGTTGAAAGGATAGAAAATTTTCATGCCAGAATTGAATGCAATTTTATTGTTCTTGCTGTTTACACCTATATCAGTTTTGAGCGGCAATTAACTTGCCCGTATCGTGCAAGAAGTATACGTGTTGTTTAGACGGTGCCAGCCGATTGCTGTTTCAAAGTTTTAGTATGTTATAGACAATAAACTTAAACCGTGTAAATGGAGCTTTTAACCTTGGAGTTAGATGACTCTGAATATTAAGATTAAGAAGTTTACCTATTTCTTACCGTTTTTCCATTTTATCCTTTTTTTTACAGTGATAGGTCAAAAAGCCAATATAGTATGATCACTGTATTGATATGTTTGTTATTTTTTTATTACAGGACGCTATCAAAAAAGAAGATCTGAAAATAATGGAAAAAAATATTTTTAAATTAGTCAGAGAAACTTCGGTAAGCGGCTACGTTATAAAATATTATGTTGACAAGTTTAATTTTAATTAGCAGCTAGTTTATTCAGGTTCCAATCATAATTATCATAATGTTTTGTACTTTAAGGAGATAGAAAATGAAGATCTTGCAACTACCACAAGATATACTTCAAATTTCTACGGAGAAAGAATAAAAAATGAAACAAAAATTTTACGACCTGTTAGTACAGATGGATCCACGAAAACTCAAATCAAATTAGGGACTGCTAGAAGAGATGAATCCCCGAAGACTTCAAATCAAAACAAAATAGCAGCAGCTAGGAGAGATGAATCCCCGAAGACTTCAAATCAAAACAAAATAGCAGCAGCTAGGAGAGATGAATCCCCGAAGACTTCAAATCAAAACAAAATAGCAGCAGCTAGGAGAGATGAATCCCCGAAGACTTCAAATCAAAACAAAATAGCAGCAGCTAGGAGAGATGAATCCCCAAAGACTTTAAATCAAAACAAAATAGGAGCTACTGGGAGAGATGAATCCCTGAAGACTTTAAATCAAAACAAAATAGGAGGTACTTTTGCTGATGAATTCCCAAAGATTTCGAATAAAAACAAATTAGGAGCTGCTAGGAAAGACGAATCTCCGAAAACTTCAAATCAAAATAAATTTGGAGCTAATAGGAGGAAGGATTGTAATAGATTTAAAAGAGGTTCAATTTACGAAAAATCCACCAAAAAAAGCAAAACACAAGTTCATGGGCAATCGTACGCAGTTAATGTATGTTTATGTGGACCACAAAAAAATAGTAAACTTTTACAGAATGCCCATTTAAACAACAGTCAAAAATCCTCATGGAAGCAAAAGTCACTAAAAGACGTCACAATGCCGCAGAGATTTGTTGTAAAACAAACAAAACCTATCAACATTAATCTTCTGTCTTCTGAACTGCAAGAAATCGGCAGCGTAACATCTGAACCCTGTAATAGCAACTGCAAATGCTTTCATAAAATGCCATCTAATACTTCTATTGATAGACTTTTACAGATATTAGCTTCATGGAAGTATGACTTGGTTCCCCACGAGAAATGTATAAAAAATATTAAAAGCAGTCTATTTAAATATTCTAAATCTACATTACAAGAGGCAATGCGCATCGTTACCCAAAATGATTCTAAAAATAATTTATCGACCTCACCATCAAGTATTAAAAAGCAAAATGTAAATGATACTTATGAAGTCTCTCAAATGAGGGCCGATAAACAGGATAGATCATTTTTAAAACAGCCTGCTACCACTGAATCAGAATATATGGGCACCGTTTATTTAGATAAGAGTTATGAAAATAACTGTAAATGTATAACTAACATTGAATCCAGCAAAGGGAATAACCAAGAAAAATACGAGTGTAGTAGCAAAAATATTCCGTTTCAATATATAAATACAAATATTTGTGACTGTAAAATATATCAAGAAATGCAAAAAGATCATAAAAGGTCTCAGACTGAAAAATTCTTACAAGTTCAATCAATTCAGTGCCAAGCGGTGCGGTCGAAGGATATTCCAGAATACAATAAATTTAATAGCAAGCTAAAAAGTAGCAATTACACAAATATCCAAAAAGAAATGAAACAAAAATCTGAAACGAGCAATATTCCTCAAAAGACAGAATTATTTTCAAATGATAGTGAATATTTTATCAAATTTTTGGGCGTTACTTTAGGTGATTTAAATAACAATAAAGAAACAACAAGAAAATTAAAAACCGTTGATCATAATATCGATGTTTTAATGATTCCCAAAGACAAAGAACGTCCTAGGAAACTTCCAAAGTTATCTAACATTGAACAATTTAATTCGTTAATGAAACCAAATGTTTTGCCAAGAGAAAAAAAATACGAATCTAAATGTAACGATTGTACAAATTGTGAATGTAAAGCTAAATTTGAAGAATTTACAAACTTTATGAATAACTTTTTTGATAACAAGTTACACGAAAATACACATAAAGAAGAATTAATTGATTCAAAAAATGTTAAACATAGCGATAACACAATAGGATCGTGTGTTTGTTGCGATAGTGTTAATGTGGATGATTCTAGAGATTTAGAAGTAAATGCCTTTCATTTATTAGAGGACCACATTAAAGAAAAATTTGAAGAATTTAGATCGTTTTCATGTAAATCTAAATGCATACCTCGAGAAGAAGAAGAAAAAGTATTTTCGACTATTTTGCAAAGAGTTAAACAAGTTATTTCAGATTGTGCTAATAAAATGAAATGTGGTTGCCCGGGAGTATTACCAAATAAAGGCAGCTGGAACAGAGCTTATGGGCTTTTACAAGAATATTTGAAAATAAAAATAAAACGTGTCCAATGTTTATGTGTTTTAAACGATAGAAAAGATGTCATATTACCGGAAGTCTTAGAGGAAGTATGTAACTTGATTGAAAATGATTTTAAACGTTTAAAAGATATTTGCACATGCAAAAATGGTACTGAGACGCGTACAATGGTTCGTATTGTAGACCATGTATTACCTCCTACAGAATTACCCGAAAAAGACACAAATATTTCACAAGCAAAATATAATGATGTTAAAGTTCAAAAGTTTTCTGTGATCACAAAATTCTCAAAACAGAACTCAAACAACTCTATAATTCTTAAAGAAAATATATCATCTCAAGTACCTCCTAATTTGGGAATGGAAGCCAAATCATGTGACGTCATGCAACCGCAAAGTAATAAAAACGCTAGAACTACAGAAACGGACTATATAACTACAGACAGCAAATCTAATGGAGTCATGTATAATACTTGTGACTGTTGTTACAATACGGATAAAGTGGACAATCGAAAATTTTCAGATTTGTTTAGAACTAAAGAAGTCTTTGCAAATCTTTACGCAGAACAAGCTATTAATAAAAGTGAATTTTGTGACTTACCCAAAATTGGTATAGACCAAGAACCACCCAAATGCCTTTCAGCTGGCGGAGTGAAGAGTATGAAGCCAATACTAAAAATAGGAATGAGTGAAAATGATGAAAACAAACTAGACTCACAAAACCGAGAGGATAAAAGACAGACTCCTCGTGCACCTTATATTGGATATACGGTAGATTGTAGTTGCGACGAAGCCCTTGGTCGTTGCTTCTGCATGAAATCTATAGTTCAGGCCAATAATGATAAAATTGATAGTCTTTGGAAAGAATTTCTGATTAACAATAAAAAAGACGAAAATTTTCCTTATATAATGCACGGCATTCGAAACAAAAATAGTGATATCCTTGAAAATTATCATTCAGTTTCTAAGGATGTACTCACAGGTGAATCTTCAACAACTGTAGTCCTAAATAATGAAGACGATGTGGTTTTGAAATATTCTCACGAAAATCTCAATTTAATTAACCATGCCGCAAATACAGTTACCGAAAGTATGAGTTTAGAAACGGCGTTTTCTAATTGTGACAGTTATCCATTCGACTGGAATGAAAACCCTTTACCAATTACCTCCAAAAGATCAAATGTCGTTAAACTCACGAAATCCATTTACTTCCCAGGGCAGCAAATTATAGATAATGACGAAAATTCTTTTATTAGCAGTACTGCCACAGACCCCGATTTTCAAAAAACGTATGAGACCTGTGTTTGTGATAAAGTCCCTATTTGTCACGTCAAGATGTTGGTACAGCATATAGAGAAAAATTTTGTAGAATCTAAATGCACATGTGACTCATTGATATCAAAAGTGTGTCCGGTGCATTCCAAAAGATTTATTTAAACCTTACTTTATCTGTGTGTGTGTACAAAGATACAAGTATAATAATTTTCTATTGAATTGTATAATCGGTTTTTCCTAATCCTAACTATAATATTATAAATGCGAAAGTAAGTTTGTTTGTTTGTTTGTTACCTTTTCACGCCTAAACCACTGAACCGATCATTCTGAAATTTTGCATATACGTTGTTAGGTGTACAAAAACGGACATATGGTACCTTTCATCTCGAAAAAAAGTGCTGTTTCCGAGGAAAACAACAATAACGTTATTATGATAATAGATGGCGCCAAATGTCTATTGAACTTTGTCACATTATTTAATTCTGAGGCGGTACGGAGTTCGCCGGGTCAGCTAGTAACTAATAATAATAAAACTAACAATAATATTAGTTTAATTGAAAGATCAAAACAATTTCTATGAAAAGTTTTTTCTACCAGAAACGCGTCACAACACTCAACGTCGCGTCGCGCCTGTCTGCGAGAGTCTTTACGCCCTCATCGTCTCGGCTCGGGCCGCAATCTTACTTACAATGCAATTAAAAAATTTACACAGTATGCGCGAGTCTTAATGTAGCCAGTGCAATGGTAAATGCTCACGCGTTCCATAGGACTTTTACAAAACACTTGCGGCGAAAGAATAGACAAACATGAAATTTTATATTGTAACAGATGTTTGATAAAAGGCTTTATGTTTTTTTGTGCGCTTTGCCGTTGCATTTTGCATACGAGTGTAAAACGAGTTTTTCAACACACACGAGGAAATAAATAAATAAAACACAAACTTAGTACTTAACAAATATTTAATTACTGAAACAATAACTTTCTTGATGACACGATTTTTGTTTCTAACCTTGCTTTTTACCATGAAATAAGCACCTAGGCACTGCACAGCACATGAGTAGACAAACGGAACAGAGGCAAAGCTTCTTAAGAACGTGCAAAATTGTTACCTATTTTGGTAGGGTTGTCACAATAGGTTAAGACAAATTAAACAAAACATTTGTTAAATAGTTTTATTATTCAGTATGATTTACAAATTACTCTAATAATTTTATTTTTATAATTTTTGTTTTTTAATCATTTGTTTCTTTTAATGGTGTGGTAAATGCTTTGAGCTGAAACAAAAATAAAATGGAAATGCGAACCGAACACTATTATACAAAAGACATAGGTAGACCTATATTTTAAAGATTATATGTATACCTATTTTTAAAATATTTATTTAATTTCAAGACCTACTCGTAGCGAGAAATAAGTACGATGTAGGTATGTAGGTATTAATAATAAGTTTCGATTAAAAATGCTTTTTAAACTCGTATTCTAACTTTCATGATCATGCTATTATGGCCGTTGAGGAGTTCCCTCGTGAGAAGACCTGTCTGCAGCAGCAGTCTATGGTGAAGATCATATTTAGCAAGCAAAATTAAATTTAAATAAAAAGTTTCACTTTCAAGTCCATGCTACTAACCGTTAAAGAGTTCCCTCGTAAGAAGACAATGCTGGCTGCAGCAGCAGTTCATGATAAATATCGTGTCGAATTATCAAAATTCATCTATCATAAAAATTTCGTGATCGTGCTACTAACCGTTGAAGAGTTCCCTAGTGAGGAGATAATCCTGGGTGTAGCGTCAGGTTATATCTTATTATTGCATTATCACCGAAGTTACGCAGGTATACAAAATTTCAGCTCAATCAGACATCGGGAAGTGGTTCAAACCTTACTTGCAATATTTAAACTTAACACACATACCTACTACATACCAACCCATCCACGTACCTACAAATATATAGTAAAAACTTGTAATAATAATAAAAAGGAAGAGGCCGACCACCGGCCAGCTTAGGACCCCGAGGCCCACCGGCCTCTGATAGGGTCCCCGCTCCCGGTGGAAGTGTGCAGCGCATGAGATGGACACAAACTGTCAATGAAAATGTCATGCGCGCATACTTTGGGGCTACAGAGGGGGGAAGTAACTTGACTGCGTACCGTGGTCGGATGCTCTCTCTGTTTCAGGTGCTTGAGCCGGCTGTCAACGTGTCGGTGCAACGACTGTCGGATCAGGTGCGGGCCATTCAGCGTAACCATATGCTGGATAACGCCGTACTTGATCGATTATGCCTCGAATCACGGAATAGCCATGTTACGCCTTCTTCGTCATTGGCCGCGGTGCAATTGCAAAATTTACCCAGTGTTTCACCGCGACCCGACCGTGTTGATGCAGAGGACGATGACGAGGCTATATCCGTGAGTTCCCAGTGCAATACAAGATTGAGGAGCGCTTTGGAGGATGCTTTCCGTGAGTACCGCTCTATTCCACCTGAACTTAGACCACGTTTACCTCGTTTGCCCATGCATAAGAAAAACAAGGCACTGGTGTGTGCTCTAGACTCGCACTTATCAAATTGTTTTAACGATAGCAAAGACCTTGCCGATACCCATTCAATTTTGTACTGTGCAGCTGTAGCGGCATGTCGTGTAGCTCATGTCAAATTTCCCAACAGTGACAGAGCTCCACGACCAAAACCAGCTGTACCAGCTTGGCAGTGCAGGATTGAGTGTCGTATCGGTGAAGCTAGAGCACTCATCGGCAAGCTAATCTGTTTCAGGGAGGGCAATACTCGCCCTAGAGTGATGCGCTTTGTGAGGCGGGCGTTCTCGGGGACTGATATTAGTTCTCGAGATTATTTGTCCCGCGTCACAGAGCGTATTGACTTCCTGAAGCAGAAGATCTATGCGTGGGCAAACCGTATTCGTCGTTACAGGCGGAGAGTGGAGCGGTACACTCAGAATCGCACATTCCAGAGTGATGAAAGGTGGGTTTATAGGGCTTGGGAGCGACCGGACCAAGGTGTGACTGACACGCGCCTGCCGGATGATGACGCCATGTATTCGTTCTGGCGAAACATCTGGTCCGTGCCTGTCAGTCACACCGAAGGTGATTGGACTGGGAAGATTGAGCGAGAGTGCGATCTAATACCAGAAATGGGGGTACTTATCATCAGCCCCCAAGATGTTGCACGAGCAGTCCGTCCGTTGCCTAACTGGAAATCTCCAGGGCCGGACGGGCTGCAAAACTTTTGGATAAAATGGTTCAAAGGGTCGCACGCCCGCTTGGCATCCCAGTTCCAGTCAGCCTTAGAGTCAGGGTCGCTGCCCCAATTCCTAACGACAGGAATAACCCACCTGCTCCATAAATCAGGTAGTACCGCGGACCCCAAAAATTATAGACCGATCACTTGTCTACCAACGGTCTATAAAGTTCTTACATCCATTTTGAGTGCTAAAATTAACAAACATATAGACACCAACTTCATCATGTCTGTCTCTCAAAATGGATGTAAGAATGGGTCCCGGGGTACTAAGGAGCTGCTCCTCATTGATATGACCATTAACCAACAGGTTCGTCGTTCCCGAAAGGATCTGTCGACATGTTGGATAGATTATAAGAAGGCCTATGACTCGGTGCCACATACATGGCTCATGAGGGTACTGGAGTTGTATAAAGTAGATACAACTCTGCGCACCTTCTTGATGTCGTGTATGGGGCAATGGAGAACGGTCCTTCGCTATCCAGGATGTCGAAATATCCAGAGGAATAGCGAACCGATAAGGATCGAGCGAGGCATATTCCAGGGCGACAGTTTGAGTCCGCTTTGGTTCTGCTTAGCCTTGAATCCTCTAAGCACACTGCTGGAGGATTCAGGTCTAGGCTATCGGCTGAGGAGAGGTGGTCAGGTTATATCTCACCTCCTTTACATGGATGACCTAAAACTCTTTGCCCCCAACAATTTGCAACTGATGGAGCTACTGAAAATTACTGAAACGTTCAGTAGCGCCATCAAGATGGAATTTGGTGTGGACAAATGTGCGGTCATGCATGTAAAGCGGGGGGAGATTGTGGAATCCGTGGGAACCCAACTCTCGGATTCCACAAACCTTAAGGCCCTCTCCGCATCCGAAACCTATAAGTATTTGGGTATGTCGGAAGCGTTGGGCATCAATGTTACTGACATGAAGCAATTGTTGAAGGAACGCTTCTTTGGCCGCCTGAAAAAAGTACTTAATAGTCTTCTTTCAGGCGGAAACAAGGTGCGCGCCTTCAACGGTTGGGTCATGCCGGTTTTGATGTACTCTTTCGGCATACTCAAATGGACTCAGACCGAACTCGACGCCCTGGATAGGAAGGTCCGCACGCTGCTGACTGCAAATCGAATGCATCACCCACGGTCATCGGTAATGAGGCTGTACATCCCGCGAAAGTGTGGAGGTCGTGGCTTTTTAAATGCTAGACTCTCCACAATCGCGAGATATGCAGTCTCAGGGAATATTTCCTTGAAGCCGACGTGGGAGTGCATCGGGATGTAGTCGTGGTGGACAAGGGCCTTACCCCGCTCTCCTTGGGTAAAGAGAACTGGCGCAAACCAGTAGTGCTTGACACTAATGATCGCATGGAAGTATGGCAAAGTAAGGAGCTTCACGGACGCTTTTTCCGGGCCCTACATGGACCCGATGTAGATTTACTAGCGTCCGTAGCCTGGTTGCGTTTCGGTGACCTCTTTGGAGAAACCGAAGGTTTTGTCTGTGCAATTATGGACGAAGTTGTGATGACGAACAATTACCGGAGATTTATTGTGAAAGACGGCACGGTTGACATATGTCGGGCATGCCACCGGCCGGGAGAATCAATCAGGCATATTATCTCCGGGTGTTCTCGTCTAGCTAACGGAGAGTACTTGCATAGACACAACCTTGTAGCCAGGATAATCCATCAGCAGCTTGCTTTGAAATACAACCTTGTGGAATCAGAGGTGCCGTACTACAGGTATGTGCCCGACCCAGTTCTCGAAAATGGAAATATCACATTGTACTGGGATCGATCCATCATCACTGACAGGACTATTGTTGCCAATAAGCCTGATATAGTGGTGATGGATCGATTAGAGCGGCGCGCAATGATTGTTGACATAACCGTCCCGCATGATGAGAACCTCGTGAAAGCCGAGAAAGATAAACAAATAAAGTATCTTGACTTGGCTCGCGAGGTTGTCGACATGTGGGATGTTGACTCAGCAATCATTGTGCCGATAGTCGTCACAGCCAATGGGTTGATTGCCAAGAGCCTCGACCAACACCTGAGGAGGCTCACGTTGGGCAGCTGGATCAAGGGCTTGATTCAGAAAGCGGTACTTCTGGACACGGCTCGCATTGTCAGGAGGTTCCTCTCTCTGGAGCCCTGACCGCCGGTAGCTTGGACCCTGTTCCCGATACCGGTGGGCTACTATTTTTTATATTTTTAAATGTTTTTATATATTTTTTATACTAATATTTAAAAATATAATTTATATGTATATAGTTAAATAAAGGAAAATAATAAAAAGGAAAAAACACATCGTGTACAACCGTCTTCTTATCAAAAAGGTACTTACTTGAAAAAGAAGTAATCAAATATTTACTTACCTCCTTGGGATAGTTGCAGCATGATATATCTTTATTTTTTCTAGTATTATTCATACACACAGTACAATAAACCACTATTATTAACAATAATATACCACGTTTTTACATTAAAATATTCAAACTTGGAACTAACAAAACAAACAACGTGCGTCGCACTGACCCTGAGATTGTCAACTAGCTGTGCCAGCGTAAACCGGTTTTTTCCAGTCTCGCCGCGTACGTGACAAGCGGCCAGTGGTCACGCACACATGCCCCGCGTGCTTGTAGTAGTGCAACCGATTCGCGCGGTTGTTTGAAGCTTTGTATCTGTTCCGTTTGTCTAATCATGTGCTGCACAGGGTGTTAGGCTTATATTAATTTGCCAGTTCATTGAAGTTAAACAAAAATACATTCTCAAAAAATGACTGGGCATTTTTGCTTTTCTTCCACTGAATGAAATTTTCAAAGGTTGCTATATTTTTCCTCAAATTGATGGCAACAGGCTATCGCTCACATTTTGTGTCTCAGTAATGCTCGGTTCCTATACACAAAAACGAATCATTTTGCTTACCAATGGTAGCATTTTTTATTGCCAAACTGGGCATATAAATAGATTCGTAAGCTAATTTTACCTGTGATAGGTACTTCCATATGGGAAGTCTACTGTGCAAAGCTATGAGGTCTTTGTTTCATTATTGCTAAAGATACAACAGCCTTCATTTTAACCAATAATGGTCCGTACATTATAGGAATCGGCCATAAATGACAAATTATGTGAACAGCAATAATTACGGCTGGCAAGACGTGAATACTGTGAAAGGCTAGTCAAGATGTATGGAATACATAAATCTAGTGGTCTGCAATACATACAGGTATTCCTAGTGCAGACACCAGTCTTTCACAAACTAGTTTCTAAGCTATACCATTGTTTGTGAAGAGAAAATAAATTATTTGAATTTGAATTAATACTCAGTACTTGGCATTTAAGCAAACAGATTTCATATGAAGACTAATAATATTGCTATTTACTTATTTCTGCGTCACGTGTGCGTACCTTAAGATAATTTGTAGATATGAAATGTATGTTTACAAAAATAATTTTCGCGTTGTAATGATGTTGTTGCATTTATTCACACATTTATTGTAGTCTTGAAGATATCCACTTTTTAATTTAGAAAAGTGAAAAGGATACAGGTTGGCAGGGACATCGATGCACAACGTGTTACCATGGATTCAGCAGATGATTCTGAACTCCATGCCTCGGAAAAGCACGTTAAACCGTTGGTCCCGGCTGCCATTCGTAGATCTTTGACAATCGTTACGGTCATTTTCGACGACCCGGGTCGTCGGAAAACCGAAAGTCTTACAACAAGTCTTACCAAAGGGGTATCGTATTACCCCCTTACTAATAAACGTGACCCGGGTCGTCGGAAAACCGAAAGTCTTACAACAAGTCTTACCAAAGGGGTATCGTATTACCCCCTTACTAATAAACGTGACCCGGGTCGTCGGAAAACCGAAAGTCTTACAACAAGTCTTACCAAGGGGTATCGTATTACCCCCTTACTAATAAACGTATTATATCGGATGAATAGTTATACACCAATTTCTCACTTTCAGTCATCAGTAATTTGACTTTCGAAAGAAGACAAAGCGTTGTGTAACTATACAGACGCTATACAACGTGTATTAGTAAGGGGGTTATTGAGGTCAGATAGGCAGTCGCTCCATTTAAAATACTGGTATACAGCTGCTCCGGTTAGACTTTCCAGTCTAACCGGAGCAGCTGGATACCAGTATATGTTGTGGAAAAGGATAGGCAGAATGATTGACTTAATAATTTCACTTTTAGACATCTATTGGTTTTCGTGTCGGTAGGTATTGGTAGGTACTACTACATATTTGTGTGTCATGATGACCAATATGGACTTTGGAATAATTTTGCAGCTTGATCTAATGAATCAGCTCAGTGGACCGCGGGAAAGTGCACGTTTCTACCTGGTTTTACTGTCCGACAAGACATTATTAGTCCTGTTTTTGTTTTACGACATACTTAAACCCTAGGTAACTGTGCTTGGTTTGTTTGTAACATAGTTTGTTATTGTCTATGATTCGTGATGCTATGACCATCGGGTTTTGTTAAAATTTAAAGATTGGTTTACATGGAAACAGGGTACAACACAGCATAATCAGCCTATAAAGTTCCCACTGCTGATGTTCCTCTCGGTGAGAGGGAGTGGGTTTAATCCACCACACAGGCCGAGTGCGGGTTGGTAGATGTCACATGTCTACAAATTTTTGGTTCCAGGAAATGCTGGTTTCCTCACGCTGGTTTCCTACACCGTTTTGAGAGCAGTGGTGATGAATAATTTACAGAAAGTAAAGCGCTTGTCTGGGTTCGCCCTGCGACTTACAAGTCTTACAACTCGTAAGTCGCATCCGTTACCACTGGGTTACTACTGTTCCAAAAAGATACCTATATGCGACGCATAATTTATATACTTTCATAGTTGTCATCTTGGATTTTTATATCCTCATTTTTGACATCAGCGCCCTTGAAAACTACCTACTGGAATCCCTTGCTCCTATAGATTCATAATGAACACTCGGTATATACGTAAAGCAATGAAAGTACGCGCGACGTTATCAGTCTGTCCAAAGACTACAATAGTATACTGGCTAAATCTGTCTCACCTGGGGTCGTGGACGGAGGTGCACTGATATCTAGTCCCAATGCAAATTTACTTTGTCATCGATCGTCATAGATATTGGCCTTATCGCGATTGTTATTGATACTAGGTTCACTGCAGTAGATACCTACATTTACAGCTGATTGGTTACTTGGTAATCCTAAACAAAGTTAACAAGCGGTATAACACATCTCTGACGGAAGATCAGCAGAAAGCTGTGCTTAATAATAAAACTATGATTTTTTTCATCGATGCAGATAAAATGAAACAAAAGCCTGCTTTGTTTATTTTAGAGCATTAGCAATCCTATATAAATCTTAATTGTCAGTCTCAAATTGATTGTCTGTTGACAGTATTAGAATAAGCTGAAAAAAAAGAGACATCCTGGAACACAATTTCAGCACATATACGTACCCACAGAATATATCTGTGCCTCCTGTGATAAGTGATATAACTCGAGTTCTACCCTTTTTGTGATTTTCACATGAGCATTATCAAAAAAAAAATACGTCTTTTTTGGTCTAACTCACGTTCTTCTATCTGCTATAGTTTCGGAGATAATTTTGTGCAAAGTGATACAACTATAGGGATTTTGGCTGTTTTAGGGATTTTGTTTTGCTGTACTGTAAAATGACGTTTTTTGACTTGTATCGCATATCACAGGAGGCACAGATATTAACTTCACACAAACATCTAAACGATGGGTAAGTACTATTAACGTTTTAAAATGCTTGGTTCCGTACCTTGTCTACCTAACCAACTAGCAGTCTGTCATCAAAAAATACAAATTCGGTAAGGATTAAAACAAACAACACATTAAAAAAAAAAACATTGTTATAGATAACACCTCTATTGTTACAATTGCGTCAGTGTTTACACAATATGTTCTTTACCTTTGATTATGTTTGCGGGTGTTTGATGATGGCACAGGCTCTCATCTAAAAGCGACAACACGGCCGTTAGTACCTACAGGACGCTTATATTGTAATGTTAAAAAGAAAATTTCAATTATTTCCACATAGCCAGCTTGGGCATTTCCAATTGCTTATTTAGGCTAATCACTGCGATAAATAATCGATAGCAAAGCTATAATCGTTCAGAATTTACGTATTGAAAGAGTGATAACTGGTGTTGGGTACATGTATCTTTATGATTGTTATCACTTATATAGCTCACGATTATATACCTAGTCGAAAGACGGGTGTATTTAATATTTAGTTAGCAATAATTGTTCACATTAAGCCAGCGTCATGTACAGAATATTGTTATAATAACAAAAATAATTTACAAATGTGTAGGTAAAAGTTGTAATAAGTGTGTGAAATATTATTTTATACCTAAAAATTCAAAATGACCAAAGAAGATAAAAATAATGAACAAATTACTGAGGACGAAGGGAACCGTAGAAAAAGAATAAAACCGAACTTCCTATCGCGTATTTTCATTTGGTGGATATGCCCTGTGCTCATTAATGGAAACAGAAGAGACGTGGAGGAAGAAGATCTAATAATTCCCAGTAAACGATACCATTCTGAAAAACAAGGAGAATATTTTGAAAGGTAAGAATTTAAATAATATCTTGTGTATGTAAACTATTCAATAGGAATAGGTAGTACTGAAAAATATCTACGAACTGCTGCAAATTAAAAAAAAATATTTTAATCATAATATACGGATGTAGCAAAATATTAGCAAACAATAGGGAATTCCTCTCCGAACGGATCGATACCGTTCTGTGCACATGTCGTGTTTTCCGTCTTTCAATTGATTCGTCCCTTCATGCGCACAAATATTTGTATAGAGAGCCTGCGTCACGTGTAATATGTTTGTGCTTACCTACAATGCTTGCTGTTTACGCACTGACTGCAATAGATAAGTTCATTAAACGAAGTGCATAAACATTTCAATTTATTATGATGATTACAAAATTCTACTGAAACAGGATTTCACTATTAAATTCACCAATCCGCAGATTACATCCATCTCCCTGAATTAAAACTGAATTAAATGTTGTAAAGGGGTTTGAAGGTTTTGGCCCTAAAATCAGCCGCCATTTTGATTTTTTTTCAGAATCGCGGTGCACAACAAAAGTTATATATTTAGATAGAGGACACTTATACAAACAAAAAATGTTACATAACATAATATCCTAAAGCGTCAGGTTTCGGAGTTATTCACCGAAATATAAGTCGAAAATAACGAGGATTTTTTTGTTTTTTTTTTCCCTCCAGGTAAGCATATTGAACTATTGAGGTAATAGAAACGTTATGAAACCTTTATGGAGAAGAAACAAATGAAGAATAGACATTTTTTAAATAAATAATTAAACACGGCAATTTATAGTTCGTTTTTTTTAATCCCAGAGACTAATCTGACAAGTGTAATGTCAAACTTCTATACTAAAAAAAAAGACGGGTTGCACTCCGGGAGTGCCGGCAGAAGTGAAAACTTGAATATTAACGTTGAAATAAATCAATTATTAATTGAATTAATATAAATCATTTTTTTTCACTATTTCTGCGTCACTTTTTTCGTTAATAGATGCACTTTGTTCAATTTCCATATTTTAAACACTTTATATACACGAATTTTACGATTACACAGCAGTGTGGCTACTACACAGACGGTCGAGCTATCAGCTGTCCATCCATCCATCCATCCATCCACATCCACGTCCACGTCCACGTCCACATCCTCGTCCACGTCCACGTTCATCCATCCATCCATCCATCCATTCATCCATCCATCCGTGTGTCACTTGGTTCACTTCGGTTGGCGCCGCCGTAGAAAGAGAGGGGGGGGGGGGATCTCTCCTGACGGTCACGTGTCCTGACGCGAGTTTAACATTTTTTACCCATTACAAAAAAGTGTGCAACGCCGCTAAAGAAGTTTTCACTTCAAAAACGAAAACACAAAAGACTTAAATGTCAGATTAGTCTCTGGGATTAAAATACGAACTATAAATAGCCGTTTTTAATTATTTATTTAAAAAATGTCTATTCTTCATTTGTTTCTTCTCCATAAAGGTTTCATAACGTTTCTATTACCTCAATAGTTCAATATGCTTACCTGGAGGGAAAAAAAACAAAAAAATCCTTGTTGTTTTCGAATTATATTTCGGTGAATAACTCCGAAACCTGACGCTTTGGGATATTATGTTATGTAACATTTTTTGTTTGTATAAGCGTCCTCTATCTAAATATATAACTTTTGTTGTGCACCGCGATTCTGAAAAAAAATCAAAATGGCGACCGACCTTAGGGCCACCCTCCATACAAAAATCTTCTAACCCCTTTTAACTTCAGTGACTAATAAGTTAAAACTAAATAATCAGCCTCTAACGTTCCATGTGTCCCAACAGTGGGAACATTATAAGCTAATTAATCTATTCAATTCAGGAAAACGCATAGACGCGGTAGTTTTCTTTGTTGCTGTGCTGATATTCAGAATGTCAAAAAAAGAAGAAAGATTGCATAAAATTTTGGTCGTCATTGTGGTTACATTTAGAGAAAAATTAAATTTAAAAAATCAAAAAACCCGACTGCGCTAAAAAACATAAGTTAAAAAAAAAACTGAAAAGCTAAAAACAAGCCCATTTTAAATTAAATAAAAGTTGGAAGCAGGCGGGACCCATTTGAGTTTGAAAATATAAAAATGGCATGGGTCCCGCCTGCTTCCAACTTTTATTTAATTTAAAATGGGCTTGTTTTTAGCTTTTCAGTTTTTTTTTAACTTATGTTTTTTAGCGCAGTCGGGTTTTTTGATTTTTTAAATTTAATTTTTTTATTTTATTCTTTTTAGTTATGAGTTGTTAATCCCACTTAAGTGTGATAGTTTTCCTATAAACTTCGTAATATATAGGTTCTACTGCCGTAACATTTAAATTTCTAACTACAACCGTTTAGTTGGTAGAGGGGGGGACGGGTAAGTAATATATGATATAATTACAAAACCTCTAATATTTACAAGATATAATAACTGAACCTATAATTTTATTTGATACTAGCTTCTGCCCGCGACTTCGTTCGCGTGAAATTTCTTATTCCTTCGACCCATCTCGTCGTATTGCATCACTTGCCGCGTCTCCTGCTCTATCACTTCGTTTCCCCATAGCGCTTTTGCTCGGCTCCTAAGGGCCATAGTGTGACGTTAAATAACCTATAGCCTTCCTCAAGAATTGGGCTATCAAATGCAAGAAGAATTTTTCAAATCCGACTGGTAGTTCCAGAAATTACCCCCTACATACAAACTTACAAACAAATTTTACCTCTTTATAATATTAGTATAGATAAAGATCAGTTAATATAATAAACTATTGATATAATTTTAATGTAACTAATTTCTATAAGAATAACAGGCAATTAATATAAAATCGTTTGATATACCACTCAATAGACATAAAACCTATTTAGTCTAATATGATAAAAACTTTTTTTTCATCCTATGTCGACGGAGCCCCGCTTCGCGGGGCCCCTATTTCTGTGTAAAGGGTTTAAAGTAACCTAACCAAACCGAACCTCGGGGTGCCCTTTGCTCGCCCTTGCATCCTATGTCGACGGAGCCCCGCTTCGCGGGGCCCCTATTTCTGTGTAAAGGGTTTAAAGTAACCTAACCAAACCGAACCTCGGGGTACCCTTCGCTCGCTCTTGCATCCTACGTCGTCTAGTGCGTTCGTTGAGTTCGGGTGCGGTAACGGTAACGGAAATAATTCGGAAGCCACGAAGGCTTTCTAACCTAAGCTGTCCGAGTCGGATTGTTCTGAATCGGGGTGTTAACCATAATGACGGTATCAATATATATTTTAAACGATAGACCCAATGATTTTCGATTAAATAAACATTATATCCAATAACGTTATACGAAGTAAGTTTAAGAGTTTATAAATATTATATGTAAAGAAATTATATCAGCAGTTGGTATATCTCACGTTTATTATATCTTGTGAACGTTATTGAAATGAAAATATACCAAATAACTTTATACGATATGAGACGCACCCGGGGAGGACACTTGATTCTAACGAAATTTGGTACTTTAAAGCTTGATAAGTCACTAACGGTTTACTTAATCAAAAAACGGTCTTCCCAAACCACTAATATTTTTGAAAGACCTATTCAACGATACCCCACTTGACATAGTTTGTTGACTTTCATTTTTTTCATTTTCACAATATGGCGTCCAGTAGTCGCCATATTGAATTTTTACTAACGTCATGTCTTTAGTGACACTCGCCGGACTAAGAGGAATCGATTGACGTATGAATCATAAAAATCGGCCCAGGCGTTTGGTCTGTATAGTGCTTCAAAGGAACATACATACATACATACATACATACATACATACATACATAGGCTGATAAACACATTACAACTCCTTTGCGTCGCGCAGTCGGGTAAAAAGTATTTGCGTACCTGCTTCATATCAAAACTGAATTAGATCTACATCTAATTCAGTCACCTATATTTTTTAGCTTCAGTTACTAATAAGTTAAAAATCCGCATCTAAGGGATCCTGCCGTTTTGCCTAAAAGATTTTGACAAAGGGGTTTGAAGGTTTTGGGCCTAAAATCAGCCACCATTTTGATTTTTTTTCAGAATCGCGGTGTACAACAAAAGTTATATATTTAGATAGAGGACACTTATACAAACAAAAAATGTTATGTAACATAATATCCTAAAGCGTCAGGGTTCGGAGTTATTCACCGAAATATAAGTCGAAAACAACAAGGATTTTTTTTGTTTTTTTTCCCTCCTGGTAAGCATATTGAACTATTGAGGCAATAGAAACGTTATGAAACCTTTATGGAGAAGAAACAAATGAAGAATAGACATTTTTTAAATAAATAATTAAATACGTCAATTTATAGTTCGTTTTTTAATCCCAGAGACTAATCTGACAAGTGTAATGTCAAACTTCTATACGAAAACACAAAAGACTTACATGTCAGATTAGTCTCTGGGATTAAAAAACGAACTACACTACTTTGCAAAAAAAACGGGCACCTCAGGAAATTTACGTTCTAAGGTCGATTTGAGTTAATTAAATGAAATTTATTTTTTTGACGTAGTCTGTAATCTGTAGGTATACTAATAATCGTGTAAATTAATACACGTAACGTGAATTCTGGCAATTTTTTTTTTTTAATTTTCCATGAATTCTTTAAAACCGATGTACACGGCCAAACAATAAGAAGTGGTCGGCAATAAAGACAAGAAGATTTTTTTACTTTTTTTAATTAAATAAAGTTATAAATGTAAAAATCTAATAGAGTGTGACCTCCTCTTTCCAAAATCACAGCTTGAATCCTTCTGGGCATGATTTCCACGATGTTTTTAATAACGTTTTGAGGAATACGTTCCCACTCTTCTGCAATGACTCTTTTTAGCTCCCTGATGTTTTGTGGAGCAGGTTGCACTGATCTAACCCGTCTTTTTAGAACATCCCAGACATGCTCAATTGGATTGAGGTCAGGACTTCGAGCTGGCCAATCTAAACGACGGATACCAACTTCTTGCATGTATGCTTCCACGTCGCCAGAACGGTGCGGGCGAGCATTGTCGTCCATAAAAATGGAATCTTCCCCAAGTGCAGTCAATGTGGGTTGTGCATATGGAATTAGGACTTCCATTATGTACCGGTATGCATTTAATGTTCCATTTTTTCTGAAAATTAACTCCGTACGCTCCGTCAAATAAATTGCTGTCCAAAACATAACGGAGCCTCCGCCATAAGGAGTGATTTCTTCGAAACACACTTCCGCATAGCGTTCCCGTGGTCTTCGCAGCACTCGCCGGCGTCGGTTCTCTCCACACAAAGAGATTCTAGCTTCATCAGAAAAAAATACTTTATTCCAGTCCTCCAGTGTCCATAAAGCACAGTTTCGAGCAAACTGAAGTCGAGCAACACGGTGCACACGGAGTAATTTAGGGCCCCGAGCCGGGCGGTAACTCCTGATATTGGCAGCCAAAAGCCTCCTCTTGACCGTCTACAAGCTAACTTCTACTCCTCTTACTTCTTCAAGTCTCTTCTTCAGGTCCACACTTGACGCATGACGATTCTGCAACGCCTGACTCACCAAAAAGCGGTCATCTCTTGGTTCTGTGCATCGTTTTCTTCCCGAACCGGGTCTTCTTTTGATCGAGCCGGTCTCTTGATACCGTTGCCAAGTCCTCTGGACAGTTGAACGACTCACATTTAGCCGCTGAGACACGTAAGTTTACGAACAACCTTCTTCTAGTAGGGCTATAATTTTACCGGCCCTTATCGCTTTATCACTCATACCAAAAAGTGGTATTTAATGTAAAAGGAAAGATTAAATTGTTTAATTTGCAGAAAATATACAAAAAGTTTTAAAATTTTAGTAACGAGTAAAAACATCGTTTCAGCAATTCGCGCCAGTAGTAAAGCAATTTTACAATAATCCACAATAATCATTATTTTTCTTTTGTTAATTTCAAAATTTAAATTTGGAACGTGAAGAATCATGCTTCAAATAACATACCAATACATCGTCAAATTAATAAAACTTCTTTCTTATTCTTCTTCATTGAAGTAGAGAAAAAAATCTAAAGTGCCCGTTTTTTTTTGCAAAAGAGTGTATAAATTGCCGTGTTTAATTATTTATTTAAAAAATGTATATTCTTCATTTGTTTCTTCTCCATAAAGGTTTCATAACGTTTCTATTACCTCAATAGTTCAATATGCTTACCTGGAGGGAAAAAAAACAGGAAAATCCTTGTTGTTTTCGACTTATATTTCGGTGAATAACTCCGAAACCTGACGCTTTAGGATATTATGTTATATAACATTTTTGGTTTATATAAGTGTCCTCTATCTAAATATATAACTTTTGTTGTGCACCGCGATTGTGAAAAAAAAATAAAAATGGCGGCCGACCTTAGGGCCACCCTCCATACAAAAATCTTCAAACCCCTTTCATTTTCCAAACTTTTAGCAACCTTTTTTATACTAATGCAATATTTGGAATGATTTATTTTAGTACGCACATTTTCATTTGTTCAAATTTTTACTCGGCAGAATATTACCAAGGATAATGTCACTAAGGCATTTGGTCTTTAATCAAATGATTTATTACAGCAAACAATTTTTAGACAGTAAAAATGTCGTCAATAATGATTTTTTATGAAAAAAAAAAATAGACAAAAATATTTTTTTTGGGTATTATCGTTGAACCGATGTCACCCGGAGTACGTTTCGGGCGTACTTCGGGTGACATCGGTTGCATGGTTGCGGTTTTGGTCGATGGCGACGTAGGATGCAAGAGCGAGCGAAGGGCACCCCGAGGTTCGGTTTGGTTAGGTTACTTCCCCCCCGGTGGGTTCCCGCATTATCGAGGCGGGGGGGCTCAGTAGCCGTGGCTTGGACACCCACGGTGAAGCGAAGTGGAACCCGAGGAGGGGCCACTCGTCAGGGCTTTTGCCGGTAAGCCGACGACGTAGCGGCCAAGAAGTAGGTTGCGGTGCCGCTTGAGCGACATTGCAGCTGAGGCGGGCCGCGATGTCGTATCGGAGGCATCGCGGCTGAGGGTTGGAGGCCGCGGCGGGAGAGGAGTGCCGGTATTGCGGTGCGCCGCTCTCCCTACCTTCCGCGGCCTTGACGGGGTCGCCACCGTCTGATGGCGGACGCGGTGGGGCCGCAGAGGAAGAGGAGTGTTGGTATGACGTTGGCCGCTCTCCCTATCCTCTGCGGCCGAAAATTGGCAGGCGGCGGGGCCAATGACCTGACCCGTCGCAGGGGGACCAAGGGTGCCCAGACACGGGGTCGTCTGGCACCCATGTGCTGGTTTGGTCCCTGGGGTGGTCACGGCGTGCTATGTGTTCTAGTGCGCCGGAGACGGGGAATACTCCCCAGAGGAGGGTCCGGTGACGGACAGCCGCGACGCGTGCCGTGTTCCCGCCGTAAGCGGCAGAGGAGGACACCGTGGAGTTTTAGTGGGTTGGAGTCCCACATAACTGCACTATCTCCCCGTGGTAGTGCAGAATGCATGAGCATTTATCCACGTAAAAAAAAAATAAAAAAAAATTGTTAGGTTACTTTAAACCCTTTACACAAAAAAAATAAGTTTAAAAACTAAAACCCGACTACTGAAAAGGATGAAACAGGAAAGTGCCGCTGTACGCACGGGAAGGTACTTTCTTGTTTCATCCTTTTCAGTAGTCGGGTTTTAGTTTTATATTAAACTTATTTTTTGTTTAATTATTTTGGGGTTTATTTCAGTAATATTTATATTTTTTTATATGTGCTAATTAAGCCCTTTCATTAGATACCCAACACGGCATGATTAAATATTTTTTTTTCTAGATCGTGTCCGCTAAAAGGCACCATATTCTATTTATTTCACAATTGATTTTATCGACAAAAAGTAATAATAAAGCAAAAGATGTTTGAGACGGTGTGGTGTGCCGTCTAATGGACTAAATTGTGGAATTTAAGATGAAATTGTCGACGCTAGGGCCGAATACTTAAAGGAAACTAAAGTGCTGTTAAGTCGCTTGCTTCATCTTTCACTTACCTATGGCCCTTTGTACACACATGTTTTTTTTTTGCCGTGAAAAACTACGGTTTATTCGCCATCTGTAGGCATGGCCATTAGTGGTAGATGTTATGGACCAACTGATTATTAGGACATTATAAAAAATGCCCGGGGAGTTTGAAATATGTCCAATATGAGAGGGCAGTGTGATAACAACTATTGAAATAATCAAATCGACCGGGCATTTTTTATAATGCTAGTCACCTATGGGGCAGGACAATTAAAACCAGGTTTTATTACTGTAATTTTTATTTCAAACGTAGAATCTATATTTAAAATGTTTCCATTCAGAGACAGTCTGCTGACCTATTGTAATAAAAACTTAAATTGACTGGACTTCACCATAATTAAATGATAAAAATTAGGTTTTAGTAACAACAATTCGCTGTAAAACCGAATCGACGCAGTCTTGTCTGCCCTACCCTTTTTTTTTTGTGGATGGGAAATCATCAAATGACGCCTCCCGCTCTGGGTGGCGCGGAAGGGAGTGTCAGACTCTTACTGACTAAAACCCACGTTTTTTTTGTTTTTGAATATGGCATCTCGCAGTTCAACCTATGAGGTTGTCGTCTGCTTAACCGGGTTTGCCTGTGGATGCCTCAAAATTAAGGCCTCCAGCCAGGGCTTAAAAACTTACTAAAACTAAGCGACTACACGCTAAGGGCACCCTCTGTGGGGTACCTACGGACCTCGGCTTAGGGCGTCGCTGGGGGAGGGCAGCAAGGGACAGGCTGGATCGGAATTATTTTGGGGCGAATTTAAAGCTACAGGCTCAGCGGCGCGGGCTGGCTCGAGCAAGGGTCGGGGTGGACAAGTTACGGGACGTCGCGACGGGCGTCCTCGACGGCGAGGACGGAAGGACTAAAACCCACCCGTGTTCCTTCCTTTATGTTCCGGGGTAGCGATAACCCTTTCGGACAATCCCGCAACCCCGGCAGGCTTCGGCCCTAACAGGCCCTTACCTTTATGCTGACATCTCGTTGAGGCTCGCGTGGAACACATAGGACAATTTGAACTAAGGGCCGTACTATAGAACCTTACTCAAGACTTTGTAACATTATTTAAAACTAGTTTCAACCAATCAAATGGCTTTAAACGAGCTTTAAGTAATGCTTGAGTCTTGAGTGAGGTTCTGTAATACGGGCCTTAGAGAGTTGTACCTACTGTAGATTTTAATGATTATAATTCTGTTCAGACTTTACAGGTATGTAAGTACTTTACTCCTAACAAAACTAGACTATCATTATATTTCCATATATTTCTTGTCCTACTTCGTTTCAACAAAGCAAATTATAGTGAGTAACGGCATTTTCTCATGTGAATTTAAGAGCGAGGAGATAAATATTTCATCTAGGTACTTATCTCTTTTCGGCTTTGAGAGACTTCGTAAATTGGTTAAAAGCTTCGTACCTTAGCTATATTAACGAGAAATAACTTTGCAGATAAATATTTGTAGCACATTCAAAAAATTTAATCTGTTCGTGTTTACTTTAGCGAGTTAACACAATTTTCAAGATATTTTATGATTTTTTTACAAAATTATATCGTTTTCGTTGTAATAGATTTTTAGAGGAACTTTTGTACCGAATTACAGTTTATAAATGTCAGGGATAATAGTCATTCAATAGGAGTAAGGTCCGATGTATTACATTTCTTGTTAAATTTCTAGATACTGGCTTGAGGAGTTAGAAGAAGCAACACGAAATAACCGGGAGCCATCACTATGGAAGGCACTACGGAGGGCCTACTGGCTTTCCTATATGCCTGGAGCAATATTTGTACTTACTATATCCACAACCAGGTATGCACAATCATACATCATTTTCATTTAGGTACGGTATTCGTTTTGAGCATGCAAAATGACAAGACATTCTTGTCTTAAGAGCCTATACTACCTCAGCTAAAATTCACTCTTCATCTCGCTCATACGATACTGCTCGCGGACTGAGTGAGAGCGAGACAGAGTGCGGTGCTGGGCGGCAGGCAGCGCCAATAGTTTAGGTATTTGCTTTTTACAGTGAAAATAATGGTAATTATAAAAAAATAAACAACATAAGACCTGCTTTAAAGTATGTTCAGTTAGTATGCAAAGTTTCATGATCTAATTTGAAGTATTTTTTTAATACCAGCGGTTTATTGTTCGGGTTAGAGGTAACTTTGGATTTTTTTTCAATCAAGAAAATTTTATGCAATCGTGTTTTCGTCTAACATAAGACTTAGCATTAATCCTCAACTTTACCATATATTTATTTCAAAATTAGTGGTGCAGTATTTTCGACATAACAGAGAATCACGCTAAGCCATTTGAGGTAGTATAGGCTCTTAACGCTGCGTCTTTTTATTATTAAAGAAATCAAACTATATTATCATTTACTGATATGCGTAGATAGATAAGCATACATATCCTTCATTGTATATTTAGTAAAACGACAAAGGATTGCGTAAAAGTGCATTCAATTGTTATTATATTTGTCTTGTTATAAATTTGTTTTACTGACATAACCTCAAACATTCACAAACACATTACACTGAATCGGCTTTCATAACAAGTTAAAAATTCAATGATATGTTCACAGGACAGCTCAACCCTTGCTGTTTTCCCAGCTCCTCTCCTACTGGTCAGTAGACAGTACGATGACTCAACAGGATGCTGGGTTCTATGCTTTCGCTATGCTGGGGCTCAACTTCGTGACCATGATGTGCCAGCATCACAGCTCATTATTTGTGATGCGATTTAGTATGAAAGTCAAGGTTGCCTGCTCCTCACTTTTGTATAGAAAGGTAAGAATCAAATTAACTTACATATTTTTCTGGTTTGTTTACATCAAGCATAGTAACAGGTAGATACTCAAATGTACGTTTAGTGGGTACTAAGCTAACGTTGCCCAGACTACGGTTATAATAATAATAATATTCCACAACTATCACACAACGCCATCTAGTCCCAAGCTAAGCAGAGCTTGTGTTATGGGTACTAGACAACTGATAAACATACTTATACATATATTTCTAAATACATACATATTATAGATAAATTACACCCAGACACAGAACAAATGATCGTGCTCATCACACAAACATTTGTCCTGGGTGGGAATCGAACCCACGACCTCCGGCATAGCAGTCAGGGTCACTAACCACTAGACCATCAGGCCTGTCCAAAGGTTAAAGGGTTATTTAAGTTTATGTTCGTTATGTAGCCCAAATGCATGGGTTTTCTTTTTCTTTTAGTTACTCCGCATGAGTCAAGTGTCCGTGGGCGACGTGGCAGGAGGTAAGCTAGTGAACTTGCTGTCGAACGACATCGCGAGGTTCGACTACGCGTTCATGTTCCTGCACTATTTATGGGTGGTTCCTATTCAAGCCGCGGTCGTCCTTTACTTCTTGTACGAAGCCGCCGGATGGGCGCCTTTTGTCGGCCTCTTTGGAGTCGTCATATTAATTCTGCCTCTCCAAGGTATTTAGTGTAACTTATCGAATGTCTTTTTTAAACCCTGCTGAAGTCTCTCAGCAATACATTAACCGGTACTCTTTTGTTTTTTAGCCGGCTTGACGAAGCTCACTGCTGTTGTTAGACGCTCTACTGCTAAGAGGACAGATAAAAGAATTAAGTTGATGAGTGAAATTATTAACGGTATACAGGTACACAATAAAGCTTTTGGGTTTAACTTACCTACTACATAAATATGAACAAAGTTTTAGTTAAAAATATTTGTATCTTTATATTCAGTAGAAAACTGATTCATAATCACACTGAAGTACGTAACACTGCACTGGGCCCGACATCATACCAAATTATTTACCTTTCAGGTCATCAAAATGTACGCTTGGGAGAAACCCTTCCAGCTGATCGTGAAGGCAGCGCGGGCCTTCGAAATGAGTGCTCTCAGGAAATCCATCTTCATTCGGAGCATGTTCCTCGGGTTTATGTTGTTCACTGACCGCAGTATCATGTTCTTCACAGTATTAACCCTCGCACTCACCGGCAACATGATTACTGCCACAACGGTAATTACAAAATATTGCTGTTGTACTTTTGGAAAATCTAAATGATGTCTATCTGTTTCATATAACGTTATAACGTTCTTATTTTCAGATTTACCCTATTCAGCAGTACTTCAGTATCATTCAAATGAACGTTACTATGATCTTACCAATGGCAATAGCAAGTTTCTCCGAGATGTTGGTATCTCTCGAGCGCATACAGGGCTTCCTCGTGATGGGTAAATATTGTGTTAAAGTAGACTCCACAATAAGGTCGTTGGCATTCCCGCCGCGCCGTGCTGAATAAAAGATACAACTACATTTCTGGTGATGTGTGACTTTTTAGGCACACCCCTTTACGAAGCCAACAACCACATTGATTCATCTGTACAGTTGCAAATGTTTTTTTATAACTATTTATCTTTTGTAAACAGATGAACGAACAGACATGCAAGTTACGCCAAGAATGAATAAAAATAGTGTTAATACAAATTTGTTCAACTCCAAAAAAGGAGGATTGGACGAATCACGCATCGTGCTACCTCAGAAGTACGCTCCTACCGACGTCGTGGTTACGAAAGAAACCACTGAAGAACCTAATATGGCTGACTATCCTATACAACTTAATAAAGTTAGCGCATCTTGGACTAATAGTGATAATACTAAGGAAATGACGCTTAAAAATATATCGATGCGTGTTCGCAAGGGAAAATTGTGCGCTGTCATTGGTCCTGTAGGTTCTGGAAAGGTAATTATCGAAACTTATTTTTTTTCTTTACCGTGTTCCTTTGCGCTCTGCGGTGTTTAATTAATTATATATTGTCGTTGCAGACGTCTCTACTACAGTTAATCTTAAGAGAATTACCGGTGACCATGGGTAATTTAAACATATCTGGAAAGTTATCATACGCTTGTCAAGAGTCCTGGCTATTCCCGGGGACTGTGCGGGAAAACATTCTATTTGGACTGCCATATGATGTTACGAAATACAAAGAGGTACTTACCGTAATATTTCGACCAGTAACCACATTTTGTCAAAGTGTTTGATTGTTTGGGTACTTTAAGCTTACCTTCGCACGGACATAAAAATATCGCCGTGGGATTTTGTCGCGCATTGGATCTTCAACTCTCGGTGTTGAGCCGAGCATTGAGACTCCAAAAAAGCGCATCACAGCGCGTCAAAAAAACACACTCTTGAATTTTCAACTCTCGGCGCTAAGCAGTGCGATAAAACTACAGTGCGCAAAAAAAAATCGCCGCGGGAAAGACGCACCCGTGCCAACCTGGGCTTATTTTAAAGGAAAAATAATGTAGATACCTATCGAAAAGTTTTTTTTATAGATACGGATTGTTGATGATGGCTATCTGTGCTATCCGCTTCACTGGAAATAAAAATATGAAAAAAATACAATGTAAAACCAGAAACAGAGATTGTGCGAGAGAGGTTAAAATTTTATAACAAGAGTCAATTTTCCTGCTGATATTTAATTCACACCAATCCGAGCAGGCATGGTTTGTTAATTTTTTTCATTTGTTTTATTATTTGTTTTCAGGTTTGCAAGGTGTCTTCGTTACAGCCAGATTTCAAACAGTTCCCATATGGTGACTTGTCTTTGGTTGGAGAGCGAGGAGTTTCTCTATCAGGAGGTCAAAGAGCCAGGATTAATTTGGCCAGAGCCATTTATCGAGAGGTAATTTATACGCCCTACTATCTTTATCACCGGTTTATGCTGAAATATGTTTATTTTATTCTTAATCTGCTTGAAATTTTGATGTTTTCAAATTATTACATGTTTGATAGTAGATATTTAATATTATTATTTATTTATTTATAGGTATATACTTTATTGTACACCACAAAATACATAGGTAACATAAAAAAAATACATCAAACACTACAAAATATACAATGGGTGGCCTTATCGCTTTCTGCGATCTCTATTATTCGTTGGTACAAGTATTTCATTGATAACTCACTCGGTAAGTTTAATCGTCGGTGTATTAACGGATAAGATAAATCTATAGATTTATTAATAACTGCATTGTATAGTTACGTGTAATAAGACGTAGGTACTACCTACATATAATATATGTTACCTATTCTAAATTATTGATTGTATTATAAGATATTATCATATTAATCGAACAGTTTCTGCGAACCTTTTCTAATTGTATTGTGAAATGTAAAAAAAAAATTACGAATTAAATCATATTGTTTCAAAACTTGAATTATATAACAAAGACATTGAATATAGATAAAAGTCTCATTGTTATATATCCTCATGTAATTAATTGATTATCGTAATTAAAAAAACAGTTGAAGTAAGGAAATGTGGTACTAGTAGGTACTACTAGTAGCAAGCAATAACTACGAGGTATCTATTTATTTTTCTTACCTCGATTTCCATTCTTCCTTACCATTGAAATTCGTGATTAAAGAGTCGAAGAATGATAACAAACAATGATGTTACAATGATAATTAACAATATCCTTAGCTAAAGCTGTCCAATTACAACAAACATTTAATATTTGAGTGGTCATAAAACATGTACAAATAACGTTACACCTTAATAAATGAAATATGACACTTTTATGTAATTACACTTTTATGTAATGACACTTTTATGTAGTATGACAAATTAAATTCTTGCAACTTTTCCAGGCCGACATCTACTTGCTGGATGATCCACTGTCGGCAGTGGATGCAAACGTTGGCAGACAGCTGTTTGATGGCTGCATCAAAGGCTATCTCGGTGGACGGACATGTGTGCTAGTCACCCATCAGATCCACTACCTCAAAGCTGCTGATTTTATTGTAGTTCTGAATGAGGTAAGTGGAAATAGAATTAAAAATATTTTATGTTGTTGTGTGGCAAACTTCTCCGAGTTTTTGTACAAAACGGTTCGAGTTATGATAAGTGGTCCTCACCACAGATATAGATAGACATAGATAACGCAAGAGCAACTACTTCGCGTGCCCAGCTTATGCTGCAGAATCATAAGCCGCCACTTTCGCGCTCAGTCGCATCGGTGTGGCTGCGCTAGTCGGACCTCAGCTAAAAAACTTAAAATGGTTAATTGCGCTGTCATAAATTGTAAAAACAGTTCAAATCTGGTGAGAAAAAATTAAGTAAACGTTTCCTTCCATCTGTAAGTCATTTTGTGATTAATATTATGCGTAATTAATTTTAAAATCAATTATTTTTAATCTAATACGCACAGTAGGTAATACCTGGTAATACTAAATTTGAGAAAAATATAGGTCGTCAAAAGTAAGCTGCATATTCGTATTACATTGCCGCTTTTACTTGGAGCGGTTGATGCGATGTTTTGTTTTAACAGGTGATGGATATCGAAACAAGTGATACTATTGTATATCGCTTCGGTTTCGTAGTACAGGCGCTTTTATCATTGTTCTGTCCATTTTAGCGATTAGTGCTGTTCATGCTATGCAACACCAATCGATTCTCGAGAATCGATTTTGGAAACAGAGGAATGATTTTGCATCTATATCTGTAGATTTTTTCTTTGTTTCTGACATTTTAACATTCTACAACAATTACAAGAAAATTAGGGAAATACTAACAATTTTGCAAAAATATAAATCCCTAACTGCCTACTAAGAAGATTAGAAATTTATTTTCCTCTGTTTATCTCATTCCTCTGTCTATGTCATTACTCTGTCTCAAAATCGATTAATAAATCAATTTAAACAATTCTAATAATTCTTTGCTGTACACAATTACTCACGCTCACCGCACGCGGCTAATCTTTAAATCGATTTGATTTTCCCATCACTAAATAGAGCTTGTGACGACATAGTAGGTAGTCAAAAAATGGCACGCTTGGTTTTCTTACAGATCGTGATACTTGCGTTATCTATGTCTATCTATATCTGTAGTCCTCACCGTCACCTATTGACATCTCGCTGCAATGCCAGAGGCATCGAAACTGCATTTTCCAACTTTTTTGTCTCATGTGTTCGTGTTCCCCTGTGCCTCGAAAAGCACGTTAAGCCGTTGGTCCTGCGCCGGATCTCTCTCCGGTCGTGTCGGATTACCGTCCCATCGGACTTTGAGAGTGAGTGCAACTGTGGTTGACACACACTTGTTTACTATAATATCTCCCGAGTAAATTACTAGTCTCCGCTGAAATTGGCCGCCATGGCTGAAAATCGGTCTAGAGGACTATTATTATTATTAATGTCTCTATCCTTCCATTACATCGGTACCCATACCCTTCAAACCAGAACGCAGGAATGCTTCTTAACGATAGCAGTAGGCATGTGGTAGAACCCCGGACGAGCTTCTGACAAAGAGTTAGTTCTGCTAAATTATTCAACAAAACAATATTATTAGAATTTAGGAAAGATAAGCAAAGTATGTAATACTAGCTTCTGCCCGCGACTTCGTTCGCGTGAAATTTCTTATTCCCTCGACCACTCCACTTGCCCGCGTCTCCTGCTCTATCACTTCGTTTCCCCATAGCGCTTTTGCTCGGCTCCTAAGGGTCATAGCGTGACGTTAAATAGCCTATAGCCTTCCTCAAGAATTGGGTTATCAAATGCAAAAAGAATTTTTCAAATCCGACTGGTAGTTCCAGAGATTACCCCATACATACAAACTTACAAACAAATTTTACCTCTTTATAATATTATAGTATAGAAGTATAGATTAACTTATCTTTTCAATAAAAACTATTATCAACTAATGAGTCACTCTAGCACAGCAGGTTTTCAACGCCGAAATTGTATAATAGCATTGCGTGAAAATGGACCTTGTAAATAATATTTTTTCGTCGACGTCTTTGAATTCTAGTAATATGTAATCTTTTTTCTGACAAAAGGGCCTAACTGGGTAACTTGTTTATGTTAATATTGTTTATGTTAATATTGTGCAAATAATTTCTTGCACTTTATTACTGAGATGATATCTATTCAGATACATCGACACTGTTTGCAAAAGTAATGAAAATGCGTAGTAACTTTTCTCTTTTAATAACAACAATCCACGAACACTAATTCGTCTAGCAAGAATGATGGATGATAATGGCAATGATCTAAGGAGTTCGTTCCTTCTAGTTGTCATTACAGGCTTTTGATTATCTGTGAACGATCGCAGGCTTATATTAAACTAGGTTTTTGTACCCGGCGTCGCCCGAGTGAATTTCATGTCTCTATCTCCATCCAAATTGTCGACTTTCCGGAGGGTTTTCCAAAAAAAATATTTTTTACAAATCTTGTCCTGCCAATTACGAACACAACAAAAAATCAGTCAAATCGGTCGAGCCGTTCCTAAGTGATGATCTTTCATACATGCGGCAATTGATTTTTATTTATATAGATAGATTACGACATTTTAACAGGGTTCCATTGAAAATATGGGGACGTATGATGAGTTGGTCAAATCTGGAACCGAGTTCTCACTCCTTCTATCCGACCAAGCTAGTGATGGCGAAGATATCGAAAAAAAAGTAAGTACACCCTCTCTAGTATTTTTCTTTTCAACTGGCGATTTGAACGTTTGCCAGAAAACAGCATTCAACATTATCTTGTCTTCATCGTTGAACATGCTTCTAAAACACAACCAAATAAGAATGTGAACGTAGACATACGTGGACTTTTTTACCGTCACTATAATATTCTTACAATTCTCAAAAGTATTTTTCAAAGCACAGTACTTAATTGAATACGAAATGTGGAAGTATAAATGATAACACACCCTGTAATAATATTTATTGTGTTTTTTAAAAGGAAAGACCATCAATGATGCGAGAAATATCAAAGATCTCAGTGAGAAGCGATGACAATGACGGAGAGGAGAAAACTCAAGTGTTAGAGGCAGAAGAGAGAGCGTCGGGCAGCTTGAAGTGGGAGGTGCTGCGGAAGTACCTGAGCTCGGTCGACTCCTGGTGTATCGTGTTCATGGCCTTCATGGTGCTGCTCATCACGCAGGCTGCTGCTACCACCACAGATTATTGGTTGAGTTTCTGGTAAGAGGCGAAAACACCTAAACACTATCCAATAAAAATTATGCAGCGTATGCCACCAGGCTGTATTTTCAACTGTTTAAAATGTCAGCGGTACATTCAATGAAATATTAATTTTACTTATGAAATATTTCAATAAAATATTAATACACTTTGATTTCAGGACCAACCAAGTGGACGCTCATGAACAAGGATTACCTGATGGAGAAGTTGTAGGTACATTAATAAAATATCACAATGTTGCTGATGTGAAGTTCCTGCTTGCAAAAAAAAAAAAACAGTTTTTCGCCTATCTTCTTAGTTGAACTTATAAAATAAATATGATGACCTTCACGACCCTCCGTTTGCCTTTTCTTGCAAGATTCTTACGGGAGCGGTGGATAAAATAACCATAGTTCTATATAAAGCACCTTCTTCTAGTTAATTGATATCTTTTTTATATTTCAGATACGGATATGAACGCTCAAATCGGTTTACTTACAACAGCCCAGTACCTCTATGTCTACGGCGGAGTGATATTGACGATCATTATTTTGACACACGCTAGAATTTTTGCCTTCGTAGTGATGACTATGCGAGCTTCGGAAAATCTTCATAATATCATTTACGAGAAATTGATAGTGGCCGTAATGAGATTTTTCGATACCAACCCCTCGGGTAAGTAAAAATCAATAGTTAGTTTATATCTACAGTTATAAGTTATATCTACAGTGAACCTCTTTTGCTCTTTTGTACGAGTCTTGGTCTTAATTTATTATTATGAAGCGCCTAACATCAGTTCGGTTTATTTGCCACTATCAGCGGTTTTTGAGAAGACCGCTTCTACATATACAATGAGTCGTAATGAAGTCTACTTAGTAACTATAAAATGATTCCCTGAAGTTTGTATTTAGGACTGGCCATATGCCAAGGTTACGGTCATTGGGCCTTATCTTTCATGCAATTTCAATGGCAATAGCCAAAGTTGCCATCGTAATACCTAGGTACTGTCATCTTCTATGACCTTTCTGGCTACATTTTCTTGCAGCTTGAGAACGACGAAGTACCTACTTCTTTCAAATGAGTTGACATTGTTTTGGCTTGTGTTACGATCAAACGGTAGTCTTTCATCCACAGGTCGTGTCCTTAACAGATTCTCAAAGGATATGGGAGCAATGGATGAGCTGCTACCGCGAAGTATCTTGGAAACCATTCAAATGTACCTGTCGCTAACCAGTGTGCTAGTGTTGAACGCCATAGCTTTACCATGGACGCTGATACCCACTTCTGTGCTGATGGTAGTCTTTATTCTTCTACTGAGGTGGTACCTGAATGCTGCTCAGGCTGTAAAACGATTGGAAGGAACTAGTAAGTATAGAATTCACGGACTATGGTCACTTCAGCGGTTAAAACCATCTGTAACACATTTTATAATCTGAACTCTTTCCCACAGCAAAAAGTCCAGTATTTGGAATGATTAACTCAACTATTTCTGGACTTTCCACTATTAGAAGTTCGGGTTCCCAGGACAGACTGCTCAAAACATTTGATGAGGCACAGGTAAGCAGTATTGCGAGATTTGACTTCTTTAAAAACTTTTCTTATATTGGCTCCTATTTACTATTGCTTCTTTAAATGTTGCAGAATCTTCACACCAGTGCTTTTTATACGTTCCTTGGAGGTTCAACTGCATTCGGATTGTATTTGGACGCTCTCTGCTTGGCTTATCTTGGAGTTGTGTTGGCAATCTTTGTTTTGGGTAACTTCGGTATGTACTTTATAATTTTTATTTAGGTCTTTGCTCTCCGTATAGGTTAACCAAAATCATGAGATATTTTTTTATTATTTAAAAAAGTTATTGATGGTTTTTTTGTTTAGCTTTTGTTTTTTTTTAACTCCGCTTTGACTAAAGATTTGTAAGAGTAGGAAGACGTTCACATCGAACAATAATATCGCTAATACAACGAACAATAGTACCTCTACAATTTGCTAAGTGAAGCAATATACAGGGTGAATTTTTCAAGTGGGCGTGGATGGCCAAATTCTAAACTATGAGGAATAGCGAAAAGTACTCAAAGGAGTCGCGGGCTCGATTTTGATGAAAACTAAAACTGCATCATTGGATTTTTGAAAAATCAATATTTCTAGCCAGGAATCGAACCAGTTGATTTTGAAAAAAAAAAAAAACACGCTGTATTATTACACCATTCGATAGTGTCCCTAATAAGGATCAAATTCTGGAAAGTAATGACATACGGCAAACTAAAGAAAAGAGCTCATTTTTAACAAAATACTTTTTTATTTTACTTATGTTACCTACCTCAATGATGAGGTAGGTAGGTAACATGGATGATGACATCTGCCTAGCCTTTTCCCAACTATGTTTGGGTCGGCTTCCAGTCTAAGCGGATGCAGCTGAATACCAGTATTTTACATGGAAGGACTGCCTATCTGATCTCCACAACCCAGATACTGGGTAATACGATACCCTTTGGTAAAACTAGTTGTCAGACTTTCGAGCTTCTGACTACCCGTAACGACTGTCAAAGATGCTGGAATGACAGCTGGGACCAACGGCTTAACGTGCTTTCCGAGGCACGGAGGGGTCTCGGTATGTAAAGATGGTCACCCATCCACAGACCAACTGCGGCAAGCGTAGCTTAACCTGATGGATTGACCTGTGCGGCTGTTATTATTTAGCCGGGCCCGGGTTATGTTACCTATACCTACCTATTAAACCTTAACTGATTAATTGTTCATAATGATGACCATTGTTTTCAATACATAGCTGGATTCGACGTCTCAAGGATTGTGTACCTACTGCATTCAGCATTACAATATTATTGATTCCATTAGAATATTTTCCAAAGATGTTGTGAAGGTAACTGCGCTGCAGTTGTGTTAATAAAAATATTGAGCATCATTTCGAACAAGGTACTTAATGTAGGTATGAAAAAAAAAAAAATTAAAATTATAAATGTTGTGAATTATTAAAATGAAAATTATTTTTTATTTTTATTTGCTAATATTTTACATGTTAAATCTATTTTAATATTTATTTATTTTATTTCTGTAACTGCCCGTGACATCACAGCGGCGGGCCCTATCAGAATACCAGCGTTGCGACATTTATTTTTTAAATGTCGCAGCATCATGCTGAGATAGGAGCCTTTTGGCCTCGTATAGGAGTTTCTGTCTCATTTTTCTTTTTGTTACTTTTTTGTTTTTTTTGTTTTATATAACTTGGTTTTTATTTTTATTGTGTTTAGTTTAGTTTGAGATCTTCCTGTACGAGTCACACTTTAAAATAAGAAGCAGTTTATTGAGATTCAACATTTTCCTTAAGTTTGCCGTATGTCATTACTTCCCAGAATTTGATCCTTATTATGGACACTATCGAATGGTATAATAATACAGTGTGTTTTTTTTTTTCAAAATCAACAGGTTCGATTCCTGGCTAGAAATATTGATTATTCCAAAATCCAATGATGCAGTTTTAGTTTTCATCAAAATCGAGCCCGCGACTCCTTTGAGTACTTTTCGCTATTCCTCATAGTTTAGAATTTGGCCATCCACGCCCACTTGGAAAATTCACCCTGTATAATACTTACATTTGATTAATACATATTACAAATAATAAAAAAAACAAACCCAACAGCAACAAGAACAAGCTGCCAGCAACGGTGGTTAGGGCTGTAAAGAGAGAAACCTACTCACAATTCGTACAATATCCTAGCTTAAAGTTCTTCATATAATATGCTCTTTCTCCAGATGATGTGATCCCGGTTGGTAGCGTGGGCCTGGCCGTCAGTCAGTCCATGGTCCTGACGATGATGTTGCAGATGGCGGCGAGGTTTACCGCCGACTTTCTCGGACAAATGACGGCAGTTGAGAGGGTCTTGGAGTACACCAAGCTACCCACAGAGGAATATATGGACCACGGATGTAAGAACATCGTTCTAGTCATTATTTTTAAGATACAACTTGCAATTTCAAGGGCTCATTAACATTTGTATTGATTCTGCCAACTCTGCTTTATTTGAAACGTACTTTTTCCAGCAACACAACCACCAAAAGAATGGCCAACTGCTGGTTATTTAGTGTTCTCAAACGTATACCTCAAGTATGCAGCCGAAGACCCACCAGTGCTAAAAGATTTGAACTTTGAAATTGAAAGCGGATGGAAGGTAATAAAACTATATCATGTTCCATTTAATTTATACAAACTGTACACCGATGTCTGTGTGGTGCCGGACTTAAAGAATAGCACCACCCCATACTTTCCGTGGGTGTCGTAAAAGGCGACTAAGGATCGCACCGGAGAATAGGCAGCAGCGTTCTCTATGCATTTCACCACTATACTGCGATCGCCAACCCGCATGCCAAGCGTAGCGATTATGGCAAACCCCGCCAAGAATGTCAAGCACAAAAAACACATGGCCCCTAGTACCCGGCGGCCCGCCTACCCTTGACTACGGTAGCGGCCAAGGCCACGGTGAGGCAAGGGGTGCTAAGAATCCCCGGAAGAGATCCGGCTACCACAATCACCGATAACTGGACCTGGCAACATATAACACGCGTACACTCCGGACTGACGAGAAGATCTCTAAACTCGAGGAAGAATTGAACAGGTTACGATGGAATATAGTGTGCTTATCTGAAGTCCGAAGAGAGGGGACGGACTCGATAATCCTCAAATCTGGCAAATTGCTGTATTTCCGGGAGGGCGACCAGCAGTCGCAAGATGGTGTCGGGTTTATCGTCCACAAGTCCCTTGTGAGCAACGTGGTGAAGATCGAGAGTGTATCGACCAGGGTGGCGAAACTTATACTCAGAATATCCGCAAGGTATTCACTGAAGGTCGTACAGGTTTACGCCCCGACCTCGTCACGCCCCGACCTCGTCACGCCCCGACCTCGTCACGCCCCGACGATGAGATGGAGACCATGTATGAGGATATTTCCAGAGCCATGCATGGCTCTAAAACTCACTTCACCGTTGTCATGGGGGACTTTAGCGCAAAACTGGGCAAACGAAGCGATGGTGAGCTGCGAGTGGGGCAATTTGGAGTTGGACGACGGAACCTCCGGGGCCACCTACTGGCTAGTTTTATGGAGAAGGAAGGCCTCTTTATGATGAATTCCGGATGGTGCAACTAAAACTGAGATTGACTTCACTACGTCGACGAAGAAGCAAGTATTCAATGATGTCTCTGTGATCAACGCGGTGAAAACCGGAAGTGATCACCGCATGGTAAGAGGCACATTGAACTTAAATATAAAGCTGGAAAGGTCTCGACTGATGAAGTCTACGCTCCGCCCAGCGCCGATCCAAGTTCAAAACCCCGAGAGCTTTCAGCTCGAACTTCAGAATCGTTTCGAGTGCCTAGGGAGCTCCGCGGACGAATATAACGAAACTGAAGACCGATGATGGCTGGATCGTATCCGCCAAACCTGACCTGTTGAGAGAGATCGAGAGGTTCTATGGACAGTTATACACGTCAACAAGTAACCCCGTTACAAATCTGGCAAACGACCCAAGAGCTGAATTGACCCGACACTATACCAAAGACATCCCGGACGTCAGCCTGTACGAGATTAGGATGGCTCTGAAGCAGCTGAAAAACAACAAGGCGCCGGGTGATGGCGGAATTACGGCCGAACTCCTAAAGGCCGGCGGAAAACCCATTCTTAAGGCCCTTCAGAAGCTGTTTCGTTCCGTCATACTCGAGGGTAAAACACCACAGGCATGGAACAGAGGTGTGGTGATACTTTTCTTTAAGAAGGGCGACAATGCGCTTCTTAAGAATTATAGGTCCATCTCACTTCTGAGCCATGTCTACAAGCTGTTTTTAAGAGTAGTCACGAACCGTCTCACGCGCAGGTTTGACGACTTCCAGCCTCCCGAACAAGCCAGATTCCGTAAAGGCTTTAGCACCGTAGACCACATACATACGCTGCGACAGGTGATACAGAAGACCGAAGAGTATAACCTGCCTCTCTGCTTAGCGTTTGTGGACTACGAGAAAGCCTTTGATTCGATCGAGACATGAGCTGTACTGCAGTGTCTTCAATGGTGCCAGATCGACTATCGGTACATCGAAGTGCTGAAGTGTCTGTACGAAAACGCCACTATGTCAGTCTGACTCCAGGATCAGACCTCGAAACCTATCCTTCTGCAGAAAGGTGTGAGACAGGGAGACGTTATCTCTCCGAAACTGTTCACCGCTGCACTGGAGGATGTCTTCAAGGTTCTGGACTGGAAAGGGGCTGGCATTAACATCTATGGCGAGTACATAACTCACCTTCGGTTTGCCGACGATATCGTAGTCATGGCTGATACTATGGAGGACCTCAGTACAATGCTCGATGACCTCAGTAGAGCCTCCGAAAGACCACTCTTAGACCCACGTCTGAAAATGAACATGGACAAAACGAAGGTCATGTCAAATGCCCATGTAACGCCCACTCTCATGAAGTTTGGAGACGCTACACTCGAAATCGTGGACGAATATGTTTATCTAGGACAAATTGTCCAGTAAGGTTGGTCCAACTTCGAGAAAGAGATCAGTCGTCGAATCCGACTCGGCTGGGCAGCGTTAGGGAAGCTACTCAATATCTTCTCGTCCCACATACCGCAGTGTCTCAAGAGAAAGTCTTGGACCAGTATGCATTGCCAGTGATGACATATTATGGCACTGAAACGTGGTCACTCACAATGGGCCTTATTAGAAGGCTAAAAGTCATCCAAAGGGAAATGGAGAGAGTTATGCTTGAAGTTTCCCTGCGTGATCGAATCAGAAATGAGGAGATCCGCAGGAGAACCAAGGTAACCGACATAACCCGAAGAATTGCTAAACTTAAGTAGCAGCGAGCAGGGCACATTGCTCGCAGAACATCTGTTCTGCGAGCAACGTGCCCTGCTCACTGCTACTTAAGTTTCCCACTCCACGTCGCCACTCCAGAACCTTTCGGCCCCATTGGCCATTTGGCCGATGGGGCCGAAAGGTTCTAGAGTGGCGACCGCGTGCCGGAAGACGTAGCGTTGGAAGGCCTCCCACAAGGTGGACCGAAGACCTTGTGAAGGCCGCAGGAACCCGTTGAATGCGAGAAGCACAGAACCGGTCGAAGTGGAGGTGCTTGGGGGAGGCCTATGTCCAGCAGTGGTCGTCTTTCGGCTAAAATGATGTACAACGTTGTAATTTACGTTCACTAAATAATTTTGTAGGTTGGAGTGGTAGGCAGAACTGGAGCTGGTAAATCATCACTAATAGCGGCTCTGTTCCGCCTTAGCGATATAACGGGAAGCATCAAAATTGACGGCCTTGATACGCAAGGAATAGCCAAAAAGGTACAAAATTATGTTACTAAGAATTCAAAGAATGAATTATGTTAAAATATCATGGCTTCTTCTATCAATATTAAGAGACGCTCCATTAACTTATAAAAGTTCCGTCAAGTAAAAAGTAACACTAATTTTATTAATGGATTTTTTTAATATTCGAAATGAACAAGTTTGTTCAGGGGCCATTATCAAGTTCAGGAGTGCAAGTTATTTTTTAATTTGGAACATTAATGCAGCGATAACTTTTTATGTTTCCAGCTTTTGAGATCGAAAATATCAATAATTCCACAAGAGCCAGTCCTGTTCTCTGCTTCACTACGGTATAATTTGGATCCGTTCAACGACTACAATGACGATGATATTTGGAGGGCGTTGGAACAGGTAGGATTAATTTAATTATATCTTGAACAGAAACTCGGCATTTGCGAAGTAAACTAATTACTGAATGAATTTATCATTTAAGGTGGAGCTTAAAGAGGGAATTCCGGCACTAGATTATAAAGTGTCTGAGGGCGGCAGCAACTTTTCGATGGGACAACGTCAGCTGGTATGCCTGGCGCGCGCCATCCTGCGATCAAATAAAATTCTCATCATGGACGAAGCCACCGCCAACGTCGATCCTCAGTGAGTTTATAAAGAAAAATCCTGTTTTAATATCTAATATGTAAACTGTTTTATGAGAAAGGAAAATGATTGTTAATTCAATATTTTATTTAATAACTAGCTCTAGTTTACACAACCTTTAGAAAATTAAGTTATTAAATTATATTATACTAGCAGCGCCTCGCGGTTTCACCCGCATAAGTGTCGTTTTTGCGTGAAAGAGTAAAAAACATCCATCCTCACAAACGTTCATTTTTATAATATTAGTAGGATTCATACCTACTTAATCCTGGGTCTTAACTCGTTATAATCACTACGCGAATTAATAATGCATTTCTCCATTACAGAACGGACGCTTTGATCCAGAAGACAATCCGTCGTCAGTTTGCGTCATGCACGGTGCTTACCATCGCGCATCGTCTGAACACCATCATGGACTCGGACCGAGTGCTGGTCATGGATCAGGGAGTGGCCGCCGAGTTCGACCACCCGCACACTTTGCTAAGCAACCCCGACAGCAAATTCACCTCCATGGTCAAAGAAACAGGGGATAACATGTCCAAGATTTTGTTTGAAGTCGCTAAAACGAAATATGATAGTAATAAAAAGGAAGCTTAATAAATAAATAATTAGTTAAGTGTAATATATTATTTATATTTTTAATGGCGTTTTTATTGCAAAATATTCCTTACAACACTTCGAGCCCGTGACTGCATTCGAGTTCGTAAAGCTATGATTTCGTAGAAGAGCGATGGCCGCCATAATTATAACGGCCAGTCAGGCCAGGCAGTGACAACCGTCAAGATCGGTAAAAAAAAATTATTACGCTTGAACATCCCACTGTTCTCTCACCGAGAGGAGGCCTGTGTACCAGCAGTGGGAACATTATAGGCTGATTATGATCCCACTGTTTATACTATATCTATTTTTCATGCGGTTAAAAACAAACGCAATATTAAACTGCCATGCGACTGATCATCGCCGTGTGTACGAGGCCTAACCATGTATCGGCCAAACCAGATATAACTGAGGAGAACATGCATATGTTTCACGAAAATAACACTATTATGAGAATACCAAGGTAAGGCATTTCTGTGACATATAAACCTATTTTCCTTTGTTTCATACAACGAGGCCTGCTGGATTTTCTCTGCTGGAGTTCGTACTACATTAGCAGGTAAGGAAGTATTTAACCTCAAGCGCAAGCCGTTCTCGTCTGAAACTGTTTTGTAAATACAATCTAACTTTCCCTGCTTCAGTTACGCAGTAGCGAAAAGTTCTTACTCGTTCAATAGGTATAATGTTTTGTACAATACGAAATATTATACCTATTGAATAAACCTATAGGTGCCTTACGTGGCGTACTTATAATGCTGTGGCACAACTAGCAGAACTCTCCTCTCTCTCTTTAAAAAAAAAAAAAGTCTAAGACTCTTTTATTTTCTTACTGTAACAATTTATAGAATAAGGAGTTTACCATTCCTACAAAGGTATTCTCAACTCAACGGAAAAGAATTCTGAAGGAAAAGGTAGGGAGTAGATCTTTGATTTGGTTGACTGGTTGTCCCGTGGGCTCAGACCATATACAGGTACAATGGTCTAAGCCCTTGGGTTATCCCAACGTTCTATAGCTTAATCAGCCTATAATATTCCCACAGCTGGGACACAGGCCTCCTCTCTGCGAGAGGTAGTGGGCAGTAATCCACCACACAGGCCGTGTGCGGGTTGGCAGATGTCACAAGTCTTCGAGTTTTTGATTCTAGGACATGCCGGTTTCCTCTTGATGTCTTCCTTCACCGTTTTGAGAGCAGTAGTGATGAAATTATTGCTTACACAAAGTAAAGCGCCTGGCGTGGTTCAGACCTACGACCTAAATCTTGTAGGTAAGTCGGAGTCTTTACCACTGGGTCACCACTGCACCAAACGTTCTATAATAGTTAGATAGGTACTAATGGTGGCAAGAGGTAATAATAACTTCTATCAAGGAATGAGTGGAATATGCTTTTTTATATTAACCTATAATGTTTCACTACTGGGCAAACATAGATACCCATTCATTTTAACTACATTCCTAACGAATCCAACAAAATGGGATCGGATCGGAACAAAATATTAATTTTATTTTATCCACATAACTAACGAATCCCACAAAGTAGGGTCGTATTGTGTAATCCCATTTATATTCTGTATTATGTATTAGTATTGTGGGATCCCATTTATATTCTGTACAACATTTACAAAATGTCAATGAAAATCCAAAATCAATCAAAATGACAACAAAAACAAACTTAATTATTTGTAAATAAAGTATATAAATTAGCTTCATGAAACACAAAACATGAAATAAAATTGCACATAATTGGGCTAATTTATACCTACTAATCTTATAAAAATGGGATGCTGCACATCGCCAAGTCCTTGTCGTGGTGAATCCATTTTCAAAAACACCTGGGTGCTGATCGCGACTACTGCGCTGATCTTGGTCATCATGTATCTATCGATAGGCCTGTACCGATGCCGAGCGAGTGCTGCACGACCGTCATGTTGTTGTGGCAGAGGCCGTCGTTAACGCTATTGAAGTGTAAGTGAATTTCTTGAGTACCTTTAATATTATTAAAAGATATACCCATCGGTATACAGGAAAAAAATCAACCAGTTCGCAAACTGTAACCAGCATATGATGAGCATATGATGTGTATTCAGCATATGATTTTTTTTTTTAATAACCGATTAAATATTTCAACGCAGGAGGATTCAGAATCATCTGAATTATTCATGGTTACCGTTTGCGCACTGGCTATTTTTTTTCTTGTATGTCTAAACCTTATTAAATACATTTAGTCCAATAGACAAGACATAAATAGCCAACTTACGAGTACATGCTCTGTGTAGCCAACCAGACTCGAATATCTTTTAAATGAAGTACTTTCAGCACATTGTGATTGATCATTTCGTAAAAACATTAGTAGGCATAAGTACTTTTGTTTTGAATCCCCTGCTAGAGGCAAATACGTAGGTACTTTCTTAATTTATTTTCATTTTCCTCCTAGAAAAGGCCTCATTTGTCTAATATTGTATTCAGAATACTCTAACTAGTCGTGATTCTTTAATTTTATAATGTCTATTATGCTTTGTTTTTATTTCTCTGGCAGTGAGCATACTTTCACCACGCCCTTTCTCCTTTATTCTAGCTACGTGGTTGCGCGTTGTATTGCGTTGAATATTGCGGAGAGTTTTTATGTATAGAAAAAGCGATCATACTTAAGCCTGATTTGCACTAACGTATCTCATAATCATAAAGGAGACTGTTATGCTACGTATGTTATTACATTTCTGTTACAATATGTTATGTTATTTGGCTTGTAGAGTTGTAGTATTTCGAAAACGTATAGCATTAACTCTACATAATTACGAACAGTCAAACAAATAAGGATGCGGGCAAAAATATTCATCATCATACACTGCCAACGTTATTTTTTAAGAGCATAATAACTTTTCAAACTTAAGTTCGAACTAGTCAGCACAAGCACAACATTGTTTAAAGTTTAGTAATAGTTGTAATAATAGCAGCAGTTAAGCTGTCATTTGTTTTAAGATATAGAGAACTGCCTTGCACTGCCTCCAGAAGAAACAGGTTTCTATGTTAACATCTAGGTATTCCTACTGGTATACATCTATCTTCAGTGTAGTTATATACATTCTACTTGCTACCATATGCTGATGCTCAATCCATCTTGTTTAGTTCGTTCAGTATGTTACTGTTCACTGTTCACCGATGAATACATACATCTTTGATAGAAGTAGTGTTTACGTTAAAAGTGTTGGTAGGTATTGTATCCTCGTGGTTTGCGTTGGTTACCTGAAAGCCAATTCCCGTAATTAAAAACTTTCAAAATCTAGTCGCAATATCATCTCAGTGACAATCAATGTCAAAAAGGGGTTTGAAGGTTTTGGCCCTAAAATCAGCCGCCATTTTGATTTTTTTTCAGAATCGCGGTGCACAACAAAAGTTATATATTTAGATAGAGGACACTTATACAAACAAAAATGTAATATAACATAATATCCTAAAGCGTCAGGTTTCGGAGTTATTCACCAAAATATAAGTCGAAAACAACAAGGATTTTTTTGTTTTTTTTCCCTCTAGGTAAGCATATTGAACTATTTAGGTAATAGAAACGTTATGAAACCTTTATGGAGAAGAAACAAAAGAAGAATAGACATTTTTTAAATAAATAATTAAACACCGCAATTTACAGTTCGTTTTTTAATCCCAGAGACTAATCTGACAAGTGTAATGTCAAACTTCTATACTAAAAAAAACGAAAATAGAAAAGACTTAAATGTCAGATTAGTCTCTGGGATTAAAAAACGAACTATAAATTGCCGTGTTTAATAAAAAATGTCTATTCTTCATTTGTTTCTTCTCCATAAAGGTTTCATAACGTTTCTATTACCTAAATAGTTCAATATGCTTACCTAGAGGGAAAAAAAACAAGAAAATCCTTGTTGCTTTCGACTTATATTTTGGTGAATAACTCCGAAACCTGACGCTTTAGGATGTTATGTTATATAACATTTTTGTTTCTATAAGTGTCCTCTATCTAAATATATAACTTTTGTTGTGCGCCGCGGTTCTGAAAAAAAATCAAAATGGCGGCCGACCTTAGGGCCACCCTCCATACAAAAATCTTCTAACCCTTTTTAGATATGATTTTAGAGGTATTTTTGACAGACTGAGATCAGACTGTGAACGTTCTTAAAATTACGAGAATTGCCCCTCTGATCACTTTAATCTTACGTTAATTCTTTAACTCTACCGATGAATTTGCTTTAACACTATGCGGCTAGTAAATGAGACAAAACAGAAGTTTTATTGTTATCACGTCTACACAGGGTGGCAGGGATATCGACGCGTAAACTGAAACCATGACTTCAACACTTGACTCTATACCCCTTAGCGTAGAAATGTTTCGTCAGTTATCAAAAACAAGAATCTGCTGTTTCATAAAAAAAGTGCAATACCTAAGCGGTCAAAATGTATGGAACAGCATTTTTTTTTTTTTAATAACCGGCGAACAACGTGGCCTGACCGCGGGATTCAGAATTATGTACTGAACCCATAGTAACGGGTTGTGTCTCGCTGTTCCTGCCATCCTGAAAGCGTTTAGTATCCCGAAACGTGAAAGAAAATTATGCAACCTCCTTAGAGTTACGATACAAAGCTCTGTGATCTTGATCACTGACCTCTGTATAATAGAGGTCAGTGTCAGTGATACAAAGAGATGGATTCCTACATTCCTACCATAAAAAATATGTCTGTCAATTTGGAGTTCCTGTCGTGTTTGGCAAATGTCACCTGAAAAATATGTAGTCCCGTTAAATATCACATCATGAAAAATTACAATAAAATAACAAGCAGGCAAAATAGGCAAGTTCTATGATGCATAATACCAATGTAAGATGGATACAAATTGTTGCAACGGCTGTATTGGTACCGGTTGGGGAGTGTTCTACGACCGCAAAGTTCAGGGATTACTTCTAGGTCTAATATTTATTGCATGCGTGTTAGCGTATAAACTGTATCGCTGCCGAAATCCCAGCCCCAGACGCAGGTGCTAACTATTTAAAAGAATAACGAGGTACAATTCAAAATCATAAAATAACAACATTTTGTCATTTATTTCACTGACTTAATCTTAAACATTGTAACAATACTCTTCTACTTCCTGTAATGCCTTCTTCTAACGTACCTATTAAGAAATATATACAACTTTTATTATAATAGTAAGTATTACTTTAAATTGTGCGTCGTGTACATAGTTTATCTCGCGTTTTCTTTCAGATTGCTTTGGAAGTAAGCGTCCTTGGCTATCCGGAAGAGGTTGGCGCTGTTCTTGTCTCCGGTCTCACGCACCATGGCGGAGAAGTGGCTGGCGGGGTCGGACAGCAGCACGTAGGGGTGCTCGTACTCCGCCACCTCGCCGCTGCTCATCACCAGCACCTTGTCCGAGTCCATGATAGTGTTGAGTCTGTGAGCTATCGTCAGCACGGTGCACGACACGAACTGACGCCGTATCGTCTCCTGAATGAAGTTGTCCGTCCTGCAACACAACCCCGAACTTCAGTCACTGCCGCACTGTTGTTAAGTATGCATGTAATTCTCCAAATACTCACTGAGGATCTACGTTCGCCGTAGCTTCGTCCATAATTAATATCTGATTGGATCTCAGTACGGCGCGCGCCAAACACATCAACTGTCGCTGCCCTACTGAGAAATTAGCACCGCCCTCTGTTACATGAAAGTCCAACGAAGTAATAGCCGACTTCAAGTCAACCTGTAATATTCAAATGTAATAAAAACTGTAATATATCAATAACGAAACATAGGCAAGTTTTATTGTAGAGTCTAACCTGCTCGAGGGCCCTCCAGAGGTCCTCGTCGCTGTAGATGTTAAAAGGATCCAAATTGTATCTAATTGTTGCAGAGAAGAGGATCGGCTCTTGAGGAATAATTGAAATTTTCGATCGCAGCCCCTGCAAATAACCATAAGTTAGAAAATAATGGCCGCTTACACGGACTCGCATAGTAATACCGTAACCGTGAATTTCGTACCTGTCTCGAAACCATGGAAGTATCGAGTCCGTCAATCGATATTGATCCGTCGAGGTAGGCGAATCTGAATAAAGCCGATATCAAGGAAGATTTTCCGGCGCCCGTCCGCCCCACGATCCCGACCTGAACGAACGAACAAGAATAATATATTACTACTATTTAAGTAAGTATTTAAATTTTAAATATTTGACGACTTAGTAGGAATGAATAATATACAGTACGTTTACATACCTTATGTCCACTTTCGACTATAATGTTCAAATTCTTAAGTACTGGCTCTTCGTTAGGAGCATATCGTAGGGAAACGTTTTGGAACACAATTCTGCCTTGTGACGGCCAAGAAGGTGGCATGGCGATCTCTGAAAAGAACAAAGTTTAGTAAACTGTTGGTTGTGTATTAAAATGCATACAACTAACTTGTGAATAGCCTAAGCCCGCTTGTACACATCTGTCTTTTTGCCAGATAATGACCCGTTTTTTTCACCAAACTTGCGGTTATTCTTAGGCAACAGTGCATGTATATTGTATGTAGATGCATTTGACACCAGACCGGTGTCCAGGTCCTACAAATACAAATATGAAAAACACGCTCCGTTGCCGGTGAAAAAAAAAAGGACGGCCTAAAGCAAAACCGGGACGAGTCGCTAGTAAATACAGTAGCGTAGCTAGTCTTTAAAGGGTTTCAAAATTTGTTGGAGATCCTTTTTTACATTGTCAATACAAGAGCGAGCGAAGCGATTCAGAACATTGGAGCATCCTGACTCGATACCGTAGCTAGATATTCTGTGTGATTCTACTAAATAAATGCAAGAGGTTGAGGATTTAACCGCGCGTGAAGTGTGAAGCCTTTGTAAGCTGCAAGTATAAACAAATCACGTTAGTTTTCATATTTTCATTAGGTACCGTAAAATGAGGCTACTTTGTCCCGTTTTTTGCTCCAAATTTTGAAAAGTGTGACTGACGTAAAATGCTTCTTTGTTATGGCTTTTGACAATATTTCCACAACTTATATAACATTCTGGCTCTAATATTTCAATGACAAAAATAGTTGTTTACTTTGATTTTCATTAATTTTTTTTTAATTTTAATAATGGAGCAATGTTACCCACCCTTTCGGAAACATTGCTCCTACATTTAACTTGTACTAAAACGGCACATTTTTGAGACAGTGGCAAAGTTAACAGCCTCAGCTGTTACTAATCTCCAAAAATAATAATAAGGAAGCAATTTTTTTGTTTCTCGTCTTATTGATATGGTTTGAACAAATTAAAGGAACTTTTCTATTTATATTTTATTATTTATCTAGGATGCGTTCAAAAATATTTCAATTTCCTTGGAGTTTTAGAGATTTGATCGATATTAGAGATTTGGTGCATATTTAACTTCACGGAGCAAAGTAGCCTCATTTTACCGGTATTAATTTTTGCTTACACACAAGCTACAGGGACCTCTGTAGCTTGGGGGCCCCGTATCGTCGAGACTGCTGGTACGGCAGTAGCTACGCCCCTGAGAAGAAACAAAGTGGTAGGTAAAAGTGCACTCACTTCCTTCGAACAAGTCGGGCTCGGTGTCGATGCGCGTGTACTGCAGAATGCGCTCGACGCTGGTGAGCTGCGCCAGGAACTCCACCAACATGCGCGCGCCGTGCTGCAGCATGATGGTCAGCGTGTTGCTCTGCGTCACCGCCAGCCCCACGCTGCCCACGGGGATGGCGTCGCCTAGCAACACACACATACATCTGTCACCTGCACACGTGAAGTCCTAATGGCTGCGTCAGCGAATGCTATCCGCGTTGCTGAATTTTTTGTTTAAGAAAAAAAACGATGTTTTTGCCATCGACACGCTAAGAAGAAGAACGTTTGTTTATGGGATTGGGTAGCAAGAAGGAGGCCCACCTGGCAGTAAATGGTCACCGCCGTCTATTGACGTCTATAATATCAGAAGCATTACAAACGCCTTGCAATTACAGGATAAAGCGGTAACGACTCTACTGTAATTTTACCAACAAACCATAGCAATGCTGACGGTAAAAATAGATATGGTGGTATCCTTTTCTAAGAGTTTACTACTAGTTACTTTCATTCCTATTATTCAAAAATCGTTTGCTGGCGACTTGGTAGGCAGACTTTCCAGCTCACGAAGACCCTCCCCGAAGGTGGAGTTTCGAAAAATCCTTTCTTAGTAGTCTTTGTAGTCCACTTAACAAAGGAGTTGTAGAGTGCTTAAGCTGTGCCCTAAGCGATTTCTTCAGAAAGTTGTTCAGGGTGTTTAGGAAGTAAACATACTAAAAGTCACCGCGTCTAAGAGTTGAGCCGGAGTGGGGGTGGGGGGGGGGGATAAAAGTTCCCACTTTTGGGTTTTTCGCTAATATCTTTATTGTAGAGAAAAACTATCTTCCACGTAATGAAAGTTAATAAAATTTTCTACAACTTTTATCTGAACACTTTTTTCGAATTCCTACCCATTTTCGAACTACACGTTCCGGAAAATTGAAATTTTTCGAAAAAACGACTTTTATCAAACACTAGCTGTTGCCTGCTACTTCGTTCGCGTTGTTTCAGGATAAAAAGTATGTTAATCCAGCTTATATCTTAATCCAGGTCCTAATCTATCTACCTACCAAACATCCAAATCCGTTCAGCCGCTGAGTTATCGAGAGTTTTATATATGTACTAGCAGCAGCCTGCAGTTTCACCCGGCATAAGTTTCCCATGGGAAAAAAAAAAAATAGGGATAAAAACTATCCTATGTCCTTTTTCGGGACTCAAACTATCTCTTTACCAAATTTCATCTAAATCGGTTCAGCGGTTTAAGCGTGAAGAGGTAACAGACAGACAGACACCAGCGGAGCTTTTCAGAGCGAGATGCTCAAAAACTGATTAGAATTTATTAAAAACTGATTAGATTTCCGGCTCACCTGCTAGACGCGGGGACTTTTAGTATGTTTGCTCCCTAAGCACCCTGAACAACTTTCTGAAGAAATCGTTTAGGGCCCAGCACACGCAATCTACACCTCCTTTTGGGCTATTTGTTGAGTGGACTATTGATATCAAGAAAACTTAACTATTTTCCCTGATTCATGTTTATTTCTTTACGCCTTTACGTTTTCTGTCAGTCAATCATTCATGAAACTATTTTACGTGTCGTGTCGTGTAGGTACTGGTATGATTCAGTCGATCCGAAAATCGAAAATTACATTAGCAACCCCAAAAGCCCTTTGCGTAAAACCCTCTAGGCCCTACTTTTAGCTAACACAATTTTAGTGTACAAGTATCCCAGCCACGTTATTTAGAGTAATTTGATGTGCGCTATTTATGCTAAATCTATATGCTTTATCTATATGCTAAATAGTAGGAGAGCTTTTTTTAACGTTATCGTAAACTCGCACGGTGGGCTATTCTAAGAACCTATTTATGCTGAAGCTTACTGAAATATCAATAAGACTTTAATTAAATATCTAAGTTTGTGAATACATACCGAAATCTAGGAAGAGGAAGACGAATATCACAGTAGTGAGGTACATCAGACACATGGTGTCCAAGTAAAAGCCAAACGTGGTGCCTCCGTTCAAGTAACTGTTCCATGCAGTTGTGTGCAAGTCCTAGAACAAAGAAAATGTTTATATTAATGTGTAACATTAACGATTTCCGTATCAAGTTACATATCCATACTAATATTAGGTATTATATTATAGGTTTCACCCGCATAAGTTTTGATCCCGAGGGAATATCAGGATAAAAACTATCCTATGTCCTTTCCCGGGACTCAAACTATCTCTATACCAAATTTCATCCAAATCGGTTTAGCGGTTTAAGCGTGAAGAGGTAACAGACGGACAGAGACACTTTCGCATTTATCTTCTGCCCGCGACTTTGTCCGCGTGAAATTTCACTCTCCCCCCAATCCCCCATACAAATGTTGATACCCCCCAATTGTCCTGTAGGGGGTATTTTATAAAAACAAAAATGCCAAACTTCATCATTTACTTAGATAAGTATTCGTGTCAAGTTTCAAGTTTATTAACCAAATGAATAAGATTTTTCATATAAACTGTATTCCCGCTTTTCACTCCCACAGGGGTGAAAGGGGTTAGAAGATTTTTGTATGGAGGGTGGCCCTAAGGTCGGTCGCCATTTTGATTTTTTTTCAGAATCGCGGTGCACAACAAAAGTTATATATTTAGATAGAGGACGCTTATACAAACAAAAAATGATATGTAACATAATATCCTAAAGCGTCAAGTTTCGGAGTTATTCACCGAAATATAATTCGAAAACAACAAGGATTTATTTGTTTTTTTTCCCTCCAGGTAAGCATATTGAACTATTGAGGTAATAGAAACGTTATGAAACCTTTATGGAGAAGAAACAAATGAAGAATAGACATTTTTTAAATAAATAATTAAAAACGGCTATTTATAGTTCGTTTTTTAATCCCAGAGACTAATATGACATTTAAGTCTTTTGTGTTTTCGTTTTTTTTTAGTATAGAAGTTTGACATTACACTTGTCAGATTAGTCTCTGGGATTAAAAAACGAACTATAAATTGCCGTGTTTAATTATTTATTTAAAAAATGTGTATTCTTCATTTGTTTCTTCTCCATAAAAGTTTCATAAGGTTTCTATTACCTCAATAGTTCAATATGCTTACCTGGAGGGAAAAAAAACAAAAAAATCCTTGTTGTTTTCGACTTATATTTCGGTGAATAACTCCGAAACCTGACGCTTTAGGATATTATGTTATATAACATTTTTTGTTTGTATAAGTGTCCTCTATCTAAATATATAACTTTTGTTGTGCACCGCGATTCTGAAAAAAAATCAAAATGGCGGCTGATTTTAGGGCCAAAACCTTCAAACCCCTTTCGAAAACTCGTTTGGGATGTGTTCATTACTTGACTCAAAAATTATTAGGTAGTTTAGAAAAACGTCAAACTTCATAATTTACTTAGATAAGTAAGTATTCGTGCCAAGTTTCAAGTTTATTAACTAAAGGAATAAGATTTTCCATACAAACTTTCGTCCCCTATTTAACTCCCTTAGGGGTTGAATTTCGAAAAATCCTTCCTAATTCCTTGTCTATATTATAAAGGGAACCTCTGTGCAAAATTTCAGCTTTCTAGGTCCAAGGGTTTGGGCTGGGCGTTGATGAGTCAGTCAGTCAGTAAGGCCTTTTGCTTTTATTTATATACGAGTATATACATAATATAGATAGTATAATATAGTATGGATAACTTCCATGCAAGTTAACCTGCAGTATTAAACTGCATGGAATATGCTCTCGGAAAACTAAACTAGGTTTATGAAAGCGTCTACAATATAATTTTCGCCATGTGACTGTATTTGCTTTTGTTACGTCTGGAAACCATGATTGGTTCCTAGCGAATTTAGCATTTAGTGACTTTATCGGACTTTTAAAAGATGGATGAGTTGTGTACCGATGTCGCGGATTTGTCTTGGATGGCTGCCAATAACATGGAGCAGTCATGTGAATCTAAACTGAGGTTCTTTAATAGATATTTGAAATGTAAGACAATGTTCAATCTGCTACAATATCAGAGCTGTTCAGTGTTCATCCTCATGTTAATAAAATAAGTAAGTCAATCATGAGATTCGCAATAAACGTAAATGTAGATTACCTGGTTAGAATCAAACTGTTCAATGAGTCTCTTCTGGGCATTGGCTGACCTAATGGTAGATATGCCACTAAGCGACGACGTCACTGTACCGAACATTGGGCTCTTATCTGAAATAAAGGATTTTTTTTTTAATTTGGTATATGAATTAAGAACATCAAGACGATATCAGCATGCTCATAATATGAATTTCCTATTAAAGTTCCTAAGTCGTCAATCATACTTAAGGCACATGAAAAACATTGCTCTTTGTGTAGATAAAAGGTATAGTAGGGGTAGCATAGTATGCTAGCGATTGAAAATATTTCAGATATTTGTCAAAAGAACAAGGTTCGTATCGCCAAAATATTACGCCGTCGTGAACATTTTAACGTGCCGTCCGGATGACGAAAAATCGCGTCACTTTACGAGTATGTTATGACGTTTTAATAGGTGTTACGTGTTTCTACACTCTGTAAGGAACGTTTAGAAATCTTTGATCAATACGTACTTGTGCCTTCCAATCGCTTGATTCCTTGAGCCGCCTTCATGTATATCCTGACCAAAAAGAAGAACAGTGTAAGCAGTACGGCTGACGGTATCAGGGTCCAATACAGAGCAATAGCATTGAGGACTAGAATACCAGCTAAGGTTCCGTAGATCTGGAGCACGTCCAGCAGAGTTCGTGGCAGGATTTCATCAAGAGAACCCATGTCTTTTGTGAACCTGTTCAATATGCGGCCTGTGGAAAAAAATTTAATCAGGTGAAAACTTGTTATAGAATTTAATTTATTCGGAAAGGTATCCGAAACAAAATTGTAGACTCATTTTCTCAATAGGTTTACACCAAAAACAAGTGAATTTGTTACTTTGAGAGCTTAAAGTTCTTCCGTAATTAGAATAGATAAATCTTCCTGGCCTTCAAGACTTTTTAGGACTTTTGAACGCTGAATAAAATATTGACCCCTCGCTGTTAAGAGACACCTTCATTTATTAGCTTTCAAAACAAAGGTAAACATACCTGAAGAACTTGTGTCAAAGAACCGCATAACTCCCCTCAGCATGGTGGAGAACATGGTGTTGTGCAGTTTGTTGGAGGCGGAGACACAAAGGTAGGCGAAGGGGACCACTCGCAGGTTCACCATCAGAACGCAAATCAACACCAGTCCTCCGTGGATCATCAGGTACTGGCCCACCGTGAATAGGCCCACTTGCACGTCCAAGCCAGGTTCTGAATGGACAGGAATTAGCGTTAAGAGCTGGTCTTCTTTTGGCAAACTAAAACTAAGTAATATGTCTATGTTATACATTGCTAAATTGATACAAAATGATTGAATACACTGATTTACATAATTTAGCTGAGAGTTATTACTTCGAGCCCGTGAGATACTCGTATGTATGATGTACTATTGAACGATGATGGATTCATTACTCCCTTTTGTCTTAGATAAAAACGAGGCCCAAAAACAGTTGAATATCCGTTTTCACCGTCTTTTGTTACCTACTTAATTGATTACAATCCACTTTCTGTGCTGAAAGTTTCCTTGCCGACTCGTAGTCACACCAGATTATCACATTTAACTAGATTACCGAAACAGTCGCTTCCTACTTTTGGAACCCGCTTCCAGTAGATGTATAGGTAAACCATTCTCGTGTGCTCGTTTTCAGATTAGAAAAAAATAAACCTTAACGCTGATTAATATACCGATATTAATCAGCGTTGAGATTTTTTTTAAGAACAATAAACAACATAGAATAGGCGACATATTATGTACAGGAATATCATCTTAACGAAGCTGATATTCCTGTACATACCTAATATGTCGCCTGTATTCCTTGGAGGGAAAGTTGTCACCCGTATTAAGCCAGTTATTTATGAGCCCCATTTAAAGGGGGACTAATGAGACTTTCTTAATTGCTAATCCCAATAACGCTTGGCCCGACCCAGGGATCGAACCCAGTACCCGCTCAAGTGCTTGCCACAAGATCAATTAGTCAATAGTATATTGCTTTAATAATACCTCATCACCTGCCTAGCCTTTTCCCAGCTATGTTTGGGTCGACTTCATGTCATTTTTTACATTTACTTGGAGCAACTTCCTATCTGACCTCCACAACCCAATTGAGTACTGGGTATACGATACCCCTTGGTAAGACTGGTTGTCAGACTTTCGGGCTTCTTACGACCCGTAGGCCGTAACGATTGTCAAAGATCCAATAATGACAGCCGGGGCCAACGGCTTAATGTGCTTTCCGAGTCACGGGGGGAGGTCTCGGTATGTACAGATGGTCACCCATCCACTAACCAACCGCGGCAAGCATAGCTTAACCTGATCAGTCGACCCGTGTCGCTGTTATTACTCAACCACGAGCCCGTCATTCCTATAATAATACCTATATGAAAATAAAAACCACTAGTTTGGTTAGCATATTTCATGAGATTTCAGTGGCATTTCAGTGCCAGCTACATATGCGAGAATCTCTTTATAGTCTGTACGTGGTTTCAATGGAGTTTTGGCATTGCATTCCTTGAGGCTATTTGAATTCAAGCTAAGTATCCCCCGCGGCTTACTGGCTAAGCTTATGATGTAATTACTTACATGATACCGCGTATACAGGGTGTTACGTAAAGGGTATATCAATACAAACGGGTTGAAGAGTGTATCTGGTCTAGAATCTCTCTACAAAATTTCAAATCAAAAGCAGTAACTTTGAAATTGCTTAATATTTTTTTATTTCGATAGTTTATTAAATTGTAATCATAACAAACGTGTCACCGCACTACGAGGGTCATTATCCATTATCTGTAGTGTGTCTGTGCGCCTAGTACACACACATCACGCCGCCGCGCGCCAGTGCAGCGCCGTGATGACGAAATAAAAAAAATATTAAGCATTTTCAAAGTTAATGTTTTTGAGCTGAAATTTTGTACAGAGATTCTAGGCCAGATACACTCTTCAACCCGTTTGTATTGATATACCCTTTCCGTAACACCCTGTATATGAACTAAGAAGCTGTCACCTACAGTGTATCATTGTTTATTCATGAAAGTAGATAGAATGTGATCTATAGCGAAAAAACGCATTTATTATTGGTTTTCAAAAAAATAACGAGGTTCAAGGTCAAGTACTTAAGCTTGTAATGAAAATTCTTAGCTTTTTCTCAAGTTGGAAAAGCGCTATAGGTACTATTTTAAATACAGACAAGACCGATACTGACACATCTCGTCGTGTATAGGTAAGCCCAGGTTCTTACGGGCGATTTTTTTCCGTGCACTGGATATTATCAAAATCAAACTGCTTGCTAATTTAATTGTACAATTTATTCTTTTTTTGTTTGACATTGATTTACATTCTGTAATTCCTTTAACTCACACCCTGGCTTATTACTTCTGACTTTTTTATTTTTTTTTAATACTTAGATGAAAATAGTTTACTTAAAAGTAAACTATTTTCATTTATAAAAAAAAATAAAAAACATGGTAAACCATGTTTGTAAATATGTGAGCACCATGTATCTATCACATAATTAATTTATATGTCATGGTTTCTTTTTTAATTCTTTTACATATGTGGTATAGTAATTTTATTTTAGGTGCATCGTCTTCACATATTATATATTATTGTATGCAAAATATTGTGAAACATTTTAAAAGAGTAACGGTGGAGTTTCTTGCCCATTCTTCTCCATACGAATACTATCTTTTGTAAGGGGCGACTGGAATCAATTCTATTTTATTGTAATTTTTGACGTTCAAAAGTGCCTTTTATGTGCATATTTGATATAAATGCTTTGACTTTGACAATCAAAATCAAAAGTAGTATTCAACGCACTGCTTAGCGCCGAATTTTGAATTGAGTTTGTTTTTTTTACGTTCTTGGATGCGCTCTGTTGGATTCTGAATGATCGCCTTCACCAAGAGTTGAAAATCCAGTGTGCGATAAAATCCCGCCACGATATTTTTATGTCCGTGCGTACTAGAGCTAAATAAATAACAAATAAATAGGTAAATTTATTATAATATGAAATGACTAGACTTTTGCTACAACAATAGAACAAAGTTATTAGGTCATGTTAGTAGAATACAGCTGTATAATTACTTTCGATTTACACTTTGAATCTTTAATGGCACCAAGGTGACACATTGCAGCACACTTGTGGAATCCCACGAAGTTGCTTCAATAAAATTGGTGTCATCTATGTTTTTAAGCAACTATTTTACTATTGATTGACAGTTACTACGAAATACTACTTAACACCGTCAGACAAGTAGCCAGGCAAGGCATACAAAAGTACACCTCTGAATGGTTTTACTGATCAGGGCTTAACATTATTGAAACGGAAGTGATCTCAAGTAATTTATATACCTACATTTATCGGGTAATAATAAAAGTCAATTACCTAATACTGGCGTTAAACCTATGTTAAATCATTTGACCGATTCCCAAGATACAACACATTAAGCCTTGCTTAGTTTGGGGGTCAACGGTCAAACCAAAAAATTGTGATTTACACACTAATTGTGTTTATGTAAGATTACTGTCTGTCATCACCTTTTCTTTTTGCCAATAAAACATAAGTTTATTTGTTTCAATTATATTTCTTGGCTCTTTTGAACAAAAATAATTTAAAGTTTTTCGCCTATTTTAAAAGGAGTTTGGTACTCAAACCAACTAACTAATGTGAACTACCTACCTATCCATTAAGGTGTTTGTAACAGTTTAACATTCGATCCGCAGCTTGACTCTTGAGCTCAAGGATTTATGGCGCGAATCAAGTTACCTAACGATGCTTGTTATTAATTAGTGGTCCCTGTTAGTTAGCTACTTTAATTAGGACCCACCACTTGGGACTAGTGTAGTACGTTATATTGTATTTATGTGAATATGGAAAACTTGGGCTAAGGTATGTTGTATTATGACAAGTTGCCATTGTTGGCTGATAAATGAGCAACTTTTAATAAACATTGCATCATCTCTGATAGATAATAAAGTTATTTTAATTAAAATGATACATAGAAGTTGCTCATGACGCATTCGTACTGAATGCTTAAACCGTTAAACGTTTTAAAATGTTATTTCAATTTATAAATACACATCATACGAATTATCAACACAAATATTCTAATCGCTTTTAATGTGACATTTGCTCCATTCTCATTGCTATCAAATCTAACTAATCAATCACGTTGGGATATCAATTAGTACGTACCAATGTCAGCGCCACCCAGGGACTCTTCGTACTCTGCCATTTGATTTGTCCTTTAAGAAAACAATCAAAAGTTTAGTATAATTATATTTTGCATAGAGCTCCCCTCGCCCTCCCTTTTATAAAAAAATACCAATGTAAATTCTTTATAACGAAATAGCGTTAACTACTGAAGGTACTCTTTTAAATACCAAAAAAAGAGACAACTACCCAAAGGGTTGTAGCTACGTTGTTTTATAGAGAATAGTTTTATAGAATTTCGTTTCACATAAAAAAAATCTCATAATATCATTTCATAGAATAATCAATACGCAGAATACTTCCTTTAAAAAAAACTAAATCATTGATCTTTGTTACAAATAAAATTTAATGTTTCGATATTCATACGAGTATCATAGAATAACAAATTAAATCTTCTTTATCCTCATATTGATTAATTAATTTAAAACTTATTACCAAGAAAAACATTTTATCGAGTGACAGTTTCTAAACGTTTCAATTCATACCTTTGAGAAATTGCATACTTACCTTCCTATAAAATGACAACACCGCGTTCACAAAAACAATGCGGGTAAATGCTAGTCAAACAGGAACACAAACTTGTTATTCTCATTTATAGCGACTTCATAAGCACGGCAATCTTAAATTATACAGTGAGGTTGTATATAAAGTTAACTAATTGTCATTACTAATAATAAGACGTAGTCGACAGAGCCTGCTTCGCGGGGCCCCTATTTCTGTCTACAGGGTTTTTATAGGAACCTAACCTGCCCAAGTCGGGGTGCCCCAAGTCCCGAGGTCGCTTCGCTCGCTCTTGCATCCTAAGTTCTCAAGTTCAATCTTGTGTGTTTCTGGGAATGAATCTAGCATAACGTCAATTTTTACATTTTATTTGAAATAAAATACCATGGAAAAATACACCGAACAAACAATATTCGTTAAAAAATAATTCTACTGTTTGATAAGTTTGTTAAATAAAAAAATGTGACTATAAAATTAAATGAATTGTGTTTCTGTGAAATACGTATATGCTCCATTCAAGTAAATAGTCGTTGAAACAATAATATTCGAAATAAAAATACAAGGAACAAATATTATATGAAACATTTGCTGCGAAACGAAATTCTATCAAAGAAGAGACCCCAAAAAACAACCTTCAAGAATTCAAAGCGAATGCAGGCAGTGCTCTGGCAGTTACAAAACTGTAAGTACCTGTTTCTTAAAAAATACTTTTGAAGGCAATGGATTAACTGATTTTCCTCCCCGAGAACTACGTTTAGTGGAACATTTCATAGTAAATCTTCACATATCATAAATTAAATCCACTTTTCGTGTCTAAGTGTGACCGCTTTGTTCTTTAAAACTACGCAACGGATTTGATGCGGTTTTCACAATGATTTAGATAATTTACTCTGGAAGTTTTATGTTTATGATACATTAATATTAAACTTACATAAGTATAATAAAGCAATTGCGATGTTTTGTCTAGTCCTAAAACAGTGCGAAGCAGGGGTGGGTGGTTCACTAGTGATGTGATCTATAAACACCAACTAAACCGACTTACCAATAACTAACCCAGTAGTCAACAGAAGCGGCACCAGTGGAGGCCAGAACAACAATCGACAGCGTAAAGATTATGAAGCAGATGTTTCCTCCTGATTTGAAGTACGCCGAGATGACCTCCCAGCGCAGGTTGCCTGACTGTATTTCTTCTGCCTCCATCTTTTGAGCTTCAAATTCTTGTGAATCTTCGCCTTCGGTCACGCTAACCATGGTCTTTAAGGAAGGCCTGTTCTTTTCTTCGGTGCTCTGTTGATGGAAAACAAACATAGAAATAATTGAAATACCTATAAATGATCCAGATACTCGTACTACTATTGTCATACATACTACATATAAATCGTGAAAATTTGGCCGACCCTCGTTAAATGTGGCTAAGTAATAACAACCGCACGGGTCGATCAATCAGGTTAAGCTACGCTTGCCACGGTTGTTTCGTCAATGGGTGACCATCCTTACATATCAAAAACCCCTCCGTGCCTCGGAAAGCACGTTAAGCAGCTGGTTCCTGCTATCATTCGTAGATCTTTGGCAGTCGTTACGGATCGTCAGAAGCTCGAAAGCCTGACAACCGGTCTTACCAGTAATTGGGTTGTGGAGGTCAGATAGGCAGTCGCTTCATGTAAAATACTGGTATTCAGCTACGTCCGGTTAGACTGGAAGCCGACGCCAACGTAGTTGGAAAAAGGCTAGGCAGATGATGACTCCCTGGTTCAAGCCATGGTCCGGGGCGAGAGGGAGTGGGAGGCAGTCACCTCCTTCTGCGAAGCACTCATGCTAGCGAAGGAGGTGGTGCGGGCGGGATGGCTGAGGGAGAGAGCCTCACGTCCCAGCCGCCGCGGGAGACGCTCCGGGCGTCGGGAGCCGCGTGACGACTCCCGGACGGAGAGTAATGGGTAGCTCACCGTCCGATCAGGACCAGGCCCGTGCCGGACGTCGCGTACGTGTTCCACGCGCGCCTCAAAGAGATGTCAGTAAAAAGGAAGGAGCCTACCAGGGCCGAAGCCTGCCGAGGGTGCGGGATTGTCCGAAAGGGTTACCGCTACCCCGGAACATAAAGAGCTAAGGAAGGAACAGGGATAGGTTTTAGTCAGTATGAGTCTGACACTCCCTTCCGCTCCACCTAGAGCGAGAGGGGATCATTTGATGATTTCCCATCCATAAAAAAGGCAGATGATGACTAGTGAAAAAAATAGGTAAGTATTGTGATTTTTTTTCTTTCTCATCATCTTGTATGCAAGTATGTAAAAACATTTTAATACCAGTACATTCTGTCATTTTCAAGCTTCGAAACAAGTAAAGTAGGTACAAGCAATATCGGCTTTAGTAAGGATGAACGGTTTTTATGAATTTTACGTTCGCCCATCATTTTGTGTTTTCTTTCTCGAGTCTCGGGCCTCGGGCGATCTCCCAGCCTCATCTCATGAAGCTGACAACAATAAAGAATAAAAAATAAACAGACTACTTGAGGAGGTTGAAAACTGTATAATAGATGGGATACATACCAACTTGGAGGGCTTGTGGCTAAGTAATAACAGTCGCACAGATTGATCGATCAGGTTAAGCGACACTTGCTGCGGTCGGTTCGTAGATGGGTGACCATCTTTAAATACCAAGACCCCTCCGTACCTCAGATCGTTACGGGTCGTCAGAAGCCTTACCAAGGGGTGTCGATTTACCCAGTAATTGGGTTGTGGAGGTCAGATAGGCAGTCGCTCCATGTAAAATACCTACTGGTAGGTATTCAGCTACGTCCGGTTTGATTGAGACTGGAAGCCGACCCCAACATATTGGAGAAAAGGCTAGGCAGATGATAATACTTATATACCAACATTGAACAATGAGATCCTTTTAAATCCATTGCACTTTCATTGTTTATACTGAGATTTTAAGATTTTTCTTTTACATACCTACTGTGCACACAACAAAAAAAAATGAATTAGAAAAACTAAAAAACCCGACTGAAAAGCTGAAAACAAGCCCATTTTAAATTAAATACAAGTGCAGGCGGGACCCATTTGAGTTTGAAATTATAAAAATGGAATGGATCCCGCCTGCTTCCAACTTTTATTTAATTTAAAATGGGCTTGTTTCAGCTTTTCAGTTTTTTTTACCTTAAGTTTTTTGCCGCAGTCGGGTTTTTTAGTATTTTTAATTTTTTTTTTTCTGGCTTTTTAGTTTACAATCAATGTTTAAGATTTTATTTTATTTTTTTTATTTTGTGTTCTTTTACGATTTGTCACGTCGAATTACTTTTAACCATATAAGTTGTTTTTTGTAATCACCTTTTAAAACCCTTCATTTTGATATCCCACTCGATGGTATTAGAAACTCGAACTCCACAATATGGCATCCCAAAACCGCCATTTTACTTTGTTTTTTATTTTAATGTAGCCAGTGACACTCGCGCTACCAAAACAAATCTTAAGACGTATAATTTATCCAAATCCGTTCATTTGTTTAGGAGTTACAAGGGAACAAAGAAATGGACATACATATATTATACATACGGGTCAAACACATAGCCCTCCTTATGGGTTTCGCCGCAGTCGAGCAAAAATACCAACGTGACATAATATTTGTTATTAATCTACTAGTCTCGATAAGGTAAGGTAACTCAAAGACGTTAATAAAAGCAAGGAAAACTCTCTGAACCGCCATGAAAATGTGAAAATTCATATTGCTATTTTCATAAATAAATTTTTTCATAGTTTATCGTCATTAAGGGGCGACTTATCAACCCCTTCAGCAAAGTGCTGGTATAAAATTCACATAAATATCAAAAAATATTAAAGTAAGAGTTCACCAGTAAAGGAACGACCCAAGCTCATTTTTGTATAGGTATGTGATACCCTTTACATAATTGAAGAAGCTAGTTGCCACTATGAAGGGATTCCTTCAGACCTTTTGGGGGTAAATTGTATTTTTACGAAGTGCGGGGTGAGATGCTCATAAAATATGAAGATATAAACAGTATAGATATGCGGGTACCAAAAGATACTTGGGTACTATTTAGGAACGTTTGCTTCGTAAACACTTCTGAGTACGAGGTGTAAAGAAAGATTTATTTCTATGACAATAATTCAAAGTTATGATCATGGGGTAGCTCGTGATTATTATAGTCGTTACCTTTGATGTAAATGCAAGATAAATTTAATGCAATTAAATGCCAATTAAATATTGTAACAATCCTCCGTGCTGATAATAAATTGAATTTAAATTTAAAGCATTATGATAAATGCTAATTAAGAAATTAAGTGTCCTATTAAGTGCTGGGCGAACTACAATTACACAAATTATCATATTCTGGGCCTGACAATGGAACGTAGCTTTAGCAGCTGAGTGGGGGTCGATATCACGGCCGTCCAGTACAGCGATCGATAAACTTGTATCAACTGTACTGATTGGAATGCATAATTCAAATAGTTTTGCAAATGCGACAATTTGATTGTTTGTTAGAACTACGAACTAGGGAACAATGCACCTACATATCGTATAGATCCTAAGTATCTACTTTTCACCATTATAAGCCTAAAAACTTTTACACGACCTGAGAAACTGGCAATTTACATCATCGTCATCAGCCACACAGTCCATTGCTGGGCATAAGTATCTCCAATTGCACACCTCTGAGCTCAATCCTCGTTGAACATCACCTTGGTTTTTGTCCTAGTTCATTTGGATAACTTACTCGTGATCCAAGACTGTCAGAGTCCTTGTCTTTGCCTTCCTGTAGCTGGGACAGCATCATGGAGAAATCTTTGCCCGATGAAACCAACTCGTCGAATGTGCCCATGTTTTCAATGCGACCCTATAATATATATAACAATTTAATTCATTTATTGGTATAATAACTTTAACTTTATAGCATATTTTGGTCAGAGAAGACACTCAAGTTTTACCTTATAATTAAGAGAATTGCTTATTAAGGCTCACTCTTATAAATAAAATACAAAAAGTTATCACACTAATATTATAAAGGCGAAAGTTTGTGAGTGTGTGTGTGTGTGTGTGTGTGTGTGTGTGTGTGTGTGTGTGTGTGTTTATATGTTTGTTACTTCTTCACGCTCAAACGGCTGGACCAATTTTGATGAAGTTTAGTATAGAGATAGCTTGAATCCCGGGAAAGGACATAGGGTACTTTTTATCCCGATATTCCCACGGGATCGAGACTTATGCGGGTAAAACCGCGGGGCGCAGCTAGTTGTGCAATAAAATTCTCAGCATAAAACCCAAGGTACAGAAATGACTACTAGGAAAATAACACTGGTAGGCTAATTGGAAACCAATTAAAGAAAAACGTAAATAAATGAATAAACAAATGTGCAAACCTCATTTAAAACAACGATGTAGTCCGCAGCTTTGAGGAAGTGAATCTGATGGGTGACGAGGATACGGGTGCGTCCGCGCAGGTAGCCATTGATGCAGCCTTCGAACAGCTGACGGCCCACGTTAGCGTCCACGGCGGACAGTGGGTCGTCCAGAAGGTAGATGTCGGCCTAGTAAATTAATTATATTGCAAGATATACATGTATGTAGGAGAAATAAAAAACAAATAAAGAACAATGACAATAAAGGACAAGGAAAAATGATCAGGATTTCGAAATTAAACAATCAAAAAAGTCTTTTGTCATATACAGGGTGTTACGGAAAGGGTATATCAATACAAACGGGTTGAAGAGTGTATCTGGTCTAGAATCTCTAGACAAAATTTCAGCTCAAAAGCAGTAACTTTGAAAAGGCTTAATATTTTTTTATTTCGATAGTTTATTAAATTGAAATCATAACAAACGTATCACCGCACTACGAGGGTCATTATTCATTATCTGTAGTGTGTCTGTGCGCCTAGTACACGCACATCACGCCGCCGCGCCGCAGTGCAGCGCCGTGATATCGAAATAAAAAAATATTAAGCATTTTCAAAGTTAATGCTTTTGAGCTGAAATTTTGTACAGAGATTCTAGACCAGATACACTCTTCAACCCGTTTGTATTGATATACCCTTTCTGTAACACCCTGTATTGTTGCGTCTTTTTTTTTTTGTTTCTATCTCTAGTTTAACCTGCAAATATAACGATTTGTTTCAATGTTTTACAGATTTAGGTAAATCATGTTTATAGGTACAGTACCCGGCGATAAATATTGCACATCGACCTTTGGAAAGAAACAATCGGCTAATTTCGGCTTCGTAGTGCGTTATCTCTGTCGCACACTACCTATGTGACGTTAACTGACGTTTTGTCAGTCGTTGTTCAAGTGCGACAGAGTGCGGTCGCGTCCAGTTCAAAATATATATCTAGAGTTGTTAACACCCCCAAATTTAAATAATTTAAAGTTGTACTATGGCATCTTTAGGAAAAATAGGGGAACCTTTTTATTTTACCCCAACCTAAAGTAATCATTTATAGAAAAATTGGTGTATTTTATACAAAGAATAAAAAGAATTATCAAAAGAAGCAAATCATAATTGTTTTAACAGCTCCTAATAGATACCGGACTGTTTGTATTTCGTGCGACAGAGATAACGCTCTACGAAGCCGAAATTAGCCGATTGTCTCTTTCCAAAGATCGATGTGCAATATTTATCGCCGGGTACTGTACGTGGACGCTGATCTATACCTGCGATTGATATGATTTGAGGACATAATCTCGTTGTTTACGTAAAGTAAATTTTCTCTACATCGGAATGTTACGCGAAAAATCCCCTCCCATAACGACGAAGTACGCTGTTTCAAGTCTATGAATATGCCATGGCGTACATGCAATAGTAAAGCTGCCCTACATTTAGCTCCGACCTTAAACCGAAATAAAAACGAAAAAAACGGTGTTTTCTCCTCATTTTCCAATGAGAATCATTAAAAGCGATTGAGGAAACGAAATCCGCGCAGAGGTACACCATACATATTTAAAATGATCTGTGTTAAAAGTTGTTCGGAAACCCTAGAATTAAACAATATATTAAACTAGAAAGAAGAAAAATGTAATATCTGGGAATCAGAGCAAAGCTTATGTGGCACGATATATGAATCTTTTGCTGAAACAAATTCATTTCCTTCCTCCTTCAGTTCGTAAAGTTCGTTACATTTATTCCGTAGTTAAGTTTTGGCACTCACACCCTCAGTGCCGACTGCCGACAGACAAATGCTCTGCAGACTGTGAGAGAACAAAAAGAAAAAAGTTTCTTTGAATTCTCTACGTAGGAATTTGAAATTGAATGTGAGTGTAAAATCTAGCACTATAAGCTGAATCCCAAAAATGGAATTGATGAAAATGAGCACAATGTACAAGAGTACATTGTGCTTATTTTCATAGTCCTCATTTTGATAATCGTAAGAACGATTATCAAAATGAGGACTATGTAAGATTGTGTATTCAAGCTAAATATTTAAATGAGGAATTGCATCGAAAGTGTATCCGTATTTCCATTGTTGTGCGGATATTAAGCGCTACAGTCGGAGCTGTGTCTATTTTAAGCGAATCTTTCTTGAAATAAAGAACTTAGCTAAATTTTACCGTACAGAAATTTTTGTAAGAAGATTTATTTCTATCTATCTACAAGTAATTTAGAAACTACTTATTAAAAATAAACATTTCAATCGTGATAACGACTCCATAAAAAATGTTTCATTTCCCAGCTGTTATGAGTTCAATATTTTAGCAACAAAATAGAAATCAATTTACTTCTCTGTAAACAGCCCGCGCCAAATTGATTCTGGCTCGCTGGCCTCCTGAGAGGGACACCCCCCTCTCCCCCACCAGCGTCTGGTCGCTGTACGGAAACTGCTTGAAATCCTTTTCGAGTGCACATACCCTGCAAACCTATACAACACACAAGTATGTGAGCACACGAGCGAAATGTGAATAAATATGCGAGGTGACGGTTCAGTGCTCCTCAAGAGTAAAAGGCTTACTTGTTTTAAAAATATATGAAATCCACATTTTATTTCATGCAATTGCAAGGTAAATGTAAAACAGAATGGATTTAATTATTGTTGAAAAGTGTGTTTTGAAAAAATTGCAACGCTGAAATGCCCACCAATTAAGCCGTTGGGTACTACAATTTTAAAACTCCGCACCCTATTTTCGGGGGCGCTAAGCGGCAATATGGCACCTCATATTGTTTTCTCTTGGATTGTTGCCACAAACACAGACATAACAATATATTTTTAATCTGTAACCTTTATTGCTATGATTAATTATTTTTATCGGTGAAACTATGAGCATATCTATGACACGTTTCACCTACATTACACACACCTAATTATCTATAACCCTATCGATGGCCCAAATAAAGTGAACAAATAAGATAAAAATACGTTTTATATGCAAATCTAGATTTATTTACGTACCTTTTTATATTTTTCGGGTTCATAAGGCAAACCGAAAAGTATATTTTCTCGGACGGTGCTGGGGAACAGCCACGCCTCTTGGCAGGCGTACGATATCTTGCCGTATATTGAAACAGTGCCAGTCGCCGAAGGCAATTCTTTTAGTAGTAGTTGCAAAACCGAGGACTGAGAATGAAAAACAAATCATATGAACAAGTTGTTTGCAAATATTATAGTTAGAAAGATTAGTTAATGTACTTATCGTATTTATAGACTTAATATCGGAAAGTAACAATGTTGATCTTTACTGATATTACCTTAAAGATTTATAGTCATTTTTAACACTTTTTGTCATAATAATACAAAACAGGACTATGTCTATACAATAGGCAGAATCAGTTGACATTTTATCGTGCATTCACTCAATATTCAATACAAAACTCAACATTTCGTGTACAACTTTAGCTACCTATACTAAACTAAACCAAAGAAATCTACCTTCCCAGATCCGACTGCTCCTATGATAGCGCATAGTTTCCCTTTACGCAGCCGCATGGAGATGTTCTTGAGCGCCATAACATTAGGGTCCCCTGTCCAACTAGCCGACACGTCATGCAAAACCAAAGCAGAGTCATCCTGATGTGATATACTTCTCGAGAACCTGCGATTCGCCGGCGCTTTGAGTTGTACATCTAAAGTCGGGTCTGGAATCAAATTCAAAATTTGACAACCGGAATTTATGTTTATTCCATTATTAGCGAGACTCATGCTTGAGCATCAATGGGTGTACAAAATCTTTTATTTTCTCGAACTAAATGTGAAGTCTAACTTAGGTTTTAATAAATAAACAACTTTTCTAGGTATGATCTCGTCGCGGTTCCCTCTACGAGTGAGGTTATTGAACTTTGATAAATATTTCACAGAACTATCAACCCGTCGAAACTATCACCTGCAAAATATGACTTGAACTTCGGACAGTTATATTAACCTTTGAAAAGTTTTCATGAACCAACAGGTGAAGACGTGTTAGTCTGAATATCGATAACATTTGTTGATAAATGCACGTGAGTGTTACGGGAAACTGATTAATTGATTGCTAAGTCCTACCAATCTTTACTATTTTACGTGTTGAGCATCGATATCTAATCAAAATAATAAAAAATCGCCAACTGCTTCCGCAAAACCGTTATAAAATTTAATATATCTATGGCATTTAGTCTGCCTCTGTACATTTATGTGCTTGAAGTATTAAATAAATATCTCTAACCGCAAACGATTTGGTGTTAATGCTGAATGTAGGAACATTAGCAAAGTGGTTGGTATGTGAACGTAATGATAAAGTTAATTTCTAAGCCCATTTGCTTTTCCAATAGGTATAACTTTATCGCATTTTAATTCAATATCTCTTACCCGGAGGCAAGCCATCCGATTTCCGATGATAGGAGAGCGGTCGGATGGAAGGGCTCGTCCCCAAGTCGCTCTTAAACGACAAGTTGCGGAACAAGTTGGATGACACTTCCTCTGACTGCCCCGCCAAGTCTGGCCTGTCCTCTGTAAATTAAAACATATCGTTTTGGCAACTCTACGTAAAATTAGGATGATGAGCCACTGTAGCGTAACGTGAATTTCACTTGGCATATTCAAGCCAAGTGAAATTCCTACTCTTCTTTAGTTTTACTTAAATTTTGATTGTAACTCTTTAGTTCTTGCCTGTATATCTTTACATTTCGTTAATCTGATCGTCATAATTATGATAAGACGTCGACTGACGTAACGGAAAATAACAAGAACTAAATGAGTAGCATGTACTATTTGTAAAATTAAGACCTAATAAATGTGAATTGGTCAATCGTTTTAAGTAGCAATTCTCGTAATTTTAAGATGTTCACAGTGATCGAATCTAATCTCTAATTTCCCTACATATTTGAAAAATTTTCGACATTGATTTTCGCTGAGATGAGATTGCAACTAGAGTTTGAACGTTTTTAATTACGGGAATTGGGCATTCTGCTCTGTCTCAATTTATCAAAAATACCTCTAGTTTCCCTACATTTTTGACAAGTTTTTGTCATGGATTGTCGCTAAGATGTCATTGTGACTAGATTAGTGAACGTTTTTAGTTACGGGAATTGGGATTATACGCATTCAAATTTCCCCAACATGCGTCGAATACCGCCACAGTGGAATGCAGGGCTTATAGTGACGCATAAAGTCTGAAATTCATAATATGGGTCAAATCTCATACAAAAAACATGAAATGGTTAAGTGTGAACCCTCGTAACGACTTCACATTTTTATGACCATTCTAGCTTCTCCATTCTTTTAGAATTAAATATCATTCTTGTTCTATTTATATTAATAGTTTCGTATGTTATTAATACTGAGATAGGTACATGTAACCTAAAGAGATAACGTTTTCTGATAAAATTTAAACATTAGGCAATAAGATAATGATTGTGCCATTAAGATATTAAATTAATGGTTACAAAATATACCATGCTAATAAATTATATAAATAATGCTGTGTGCTTAATTATTTATTGTTCGTTGCCTGGGTATGCGCTAACTTATGCCAAGTAGTAGCTCAAGTCGCGTTACGACGCCCAAGGGCCGATAATTCTTTCTACCTGACTGCTGAGGAAAGGGTTTTGTTTTCCAATGTTTTCCGTATATTTCCACGTTTCCCATAATTTACAGATTTTGATAAGCGTGGTGTTAAAATGTTCACAATCCTGTATGGTTGTTGTCCCAAAAGTAGGACCATAAACATATACGAGTACCTAATACTATGTCATGATATAAAAATAAAATAAAATTATTACCAAAATACGTTTGTCTATTAACCGGTTGAATTAATAATAATGTAATAATAATTAAAAATAAAATGGTTGTAATAATTAATTACAGAAACAATTAAAAAGTCATTGTGTCTCGCGTTCCAGCGTTCGAAGAAAAAAATTAGAAAGAGTAAGTAGTTTTTAGGTAGTACATACGTAGCGACAGAAACTCTTGAACTCTTCCCAGAGACACCACAAGTTCTGCAGTGAAAGACAGCACCAGCGGCAGGATTAATGTTATGTTCACCTGAGCCGCACTCATGAACTGTTGTAATGGATAGAACTGGAACAAAACCATGTAATGTAGCCATCGAGTACATACTCGTACAAACATCTATAATTATACCTACATATTTTAAAACAAAGTCGCTTGTCGTGCCTGTCTGTCTGATCTTCTAAACTACACAATGGATTTTGATGCGATTTTCACCATCATTTATTTGACTTTAGAGCATTTATTCCGAATGTAATACATTCATATTGAACTTAAAAAAACGCAGGATCCTCGATGTTTTGTCATGTCACCCGTGCGAAACAGGCGAGTGTCGCTAGTAGGTATGATATAAACTGCAGGTTTTTCCTCAAGCAGCTTAACATAATCCACTGCATGCAGTGTACGATATGCGAATATAGTGTTATACTGCAAAACTAGACCTTACAGCGGTTGTAAGGTTGTACACAGCTCCGAAAAAGAAATCTATGATGACAGGTCGATTAGAATCGGATGCAGTGCGCACCAGTCTCACGCTCTGATAACTCGCTAGCTTTATGTTCCAACTTCTAAAATGACTATTTAAGCTTTGTTTTTACCTACATTTAAATAACTGATTAGATATTAATCAGTTATATAATATTTAAAATCTCCTTAGGTAATTTTACATACACCAAATGCTTAAATACCTGACCTGGTTTGGCACTGGAACACAGGCCATAATCATTAAAATCTTTATATCCGACCACAGAGAATCCATAAAGTAAATATATCGCTAACGTTACTATCCAAATTATAATATATGCTAGATAATCTGGAGCCGAAGTTCACATGTGCGTGTGGTGTGAAACGAAGATATACAAAGAAGGACAGTGTTTTGTGATAATAACTTGTTTTCACAAATTTTGTTTGGCATTAGCTTAGATTTTGGCATAAAGACTTTTTCTGTAGTGTCCATAGTTAATCTGGTTCAGGTGGGCCCTCAATCCTCTATGTGAGAACTGAGGGCCCAACTTTACAGTCCATAACTCGGTTATTTGACTTTCACAAAATCTGATTCCAACTTTCACAATTCTTTGGGAATGTTCACTAAGTAAATCCTAAGCACATTTTTAAGGAGTTTTAACAAAGTGGCCCTCACACCACACGCACATGAACTTCACACTGTCCACGGTATTCGGTTTATTATTATGTAGGTACTTAGGATTTTGATAGTAGCTGTTCAGAGGAACAACAGAATTAAGTGATGAGAAAACATTTCTGATCGGAGATTATACCCTTCCATGCATTTGGGTAGGTAAAATGCATGTTCAAAATCGAAAAAGCCTCGGTGCCAAAAATCGGCAAGCCGCTTCAACACGGAGACAATAAAATGCAGCCAATCTTGAATTGGGAATGTACCACAGATAACGCTTTATGTTCAACGGGATTTGTGATTTTATTGTAATGGCTCTGCATGACGTTAATGGTATGGCTGCTGCGCACAAAGAGCACGGACAAAACCCGATGTTGGCATGTCTTCACTTGCTAGGCTAATGAAGCTCTTTAGTAAGAGAAAAGACGCATACAAGATAAACTCAGAAAGTCAGTCAGTCATTTCAACTAAAATATTTATAAATGCACAAGCATTTTCGATATTATGAAATACCGTAAGTACCTACATTGTGTGTTACAAAGATTAGGTTGAATAGAACAGAATACCAAAAAATAAGACGTCAAAGAACGTAAAGTCGTAGAAGTAACATCTAGAATACAGATTTATGTTATGAAACTTACCACATTAGCAGACATAACGTTTCCTAACAAGACGTAAGTGAGAACAGTGAAGAACAGTGCAGCTCTCTCCGTGAACATCATAAACCCGAGGAACACTGTCCTCAGGAGTGTGGCCGTCTTTACTTCCTTCAGCTCTTCCGCACGCTTCTGACCCACTACGGTTTGGAACGGAATCTCCCATGCGTACATTTTTATTACCTAAAACATAATACATATTTTATTGCAATTTTTCTAATTAATGCAGCTGTATCACTGATATAGAACAATTGACTATCTTAGCCAAAAACTATAACATGTTTGTGGTTCGTAGCTTCATAAGTAGAGTTTGTGGCCTGTCTGTACGAGTCATGTAATCACCACATTATGTGTCATTAAAAGATCAAGAATAAACTGTAAACGTGATTAATTTCATTCAATTTGTATTCAATGTATTTTACCACAAACAGTACAGTGTTTATAATTGTATGTGTGCTACATACACGTCAGGAAATTCTATCTTAATTCAAGGTTTTCAGGTTAATATAATTATTTGTAAACAAAGTAGGTATATTAATTAACACAAAATAATGTCTACAGTTACTCACCTGTATCCCATTAATAACTTCGCTCATTATTTTAATTCTGTTATCTGTTTTTTCAGCTGTGCGAAGTCGAACTTTACCTAGGTACTGACCCAAACCACCTGAAAAATAACTGGGCTTTAAAACTTTTATTTTCGTGAAAATGTCGCTTCGTTGTATTATTTACTTTGTGGTATTCCGATTTTGAGACCCCTAGAGATTTGCCGAATCACGTTGCTAACCCTTGAGATTTGTCTCAAGGGTTAGCAACGTGTTTGTTGTGTTGTTGCAAGTGCAATGTGACATTTCAAAACCAGAAATGTTATGCGCTTCAGTAATGTTCGTTTTTCCGAATTAGCATGCACGTCTCGCCACTAAGTGACCCCGCCACAGAGGAAAAACTTCTAAGTTTTGTACTGTCTGTATGAAGTTTTCTCTATGTCGGGTTACCTCCTCCGGTTGTAAATCATCACGCAAGTTATAAAATTTTTTTTTGGAATTTCATATAGTTGTTAATCTATAATTTTGTAATCATGGATTTTGTACTACATTTTGTATCAACAATATAGGCAAATACTTTCTCGGTAGTAACAGCTCTATATTAGATCTTACCATCGCGACTTCTTATTTTCAAAGATAGACGATGATTCCCGAAGTGCATACTTTTCGCGGTATATCTGTACTTCACTACTATGATAAAGATAAAATAATCTGATTTGCTTATAAAAGAAATTACGTTTTAAAGAAAGTATTTCTTAATTTGGGGTGTAAGGGGGAGCACATAACAACCGGACTCCTCAAACGTCAACCTCACCTGCGCGCGGTACACCCTGCCACTGACAGACGAGGCGCTGGCGACCGACCGATGGCGGTATAACCATCCCACAAGCCAACCTAAATCCTTCAGAACGATGACGGGCAGCAGCGTCATCGTTGCGAAAGGCTTGGCTCTGCGGTCACCAACCCGCATGCCCAGCGTGGTGACTACGGGCATTAAACCTCCCACATAGAAAAAGTGCCAAAACAACGGCCCCCAGTTCCCGGTGGTCCCGCTATTCCTGGTCAAGGTAGCGGTCACGGTAACGGCGGGACGGGGGGTGCGAAGAATCCCCGGGTTACGGCACATAACAACCGGACTCCTCAAACGTCAACCTCACCTGCGCGCGGTACACCCTGCCACTGACAGACGAGGCGCTGGCGACCGACCGATGGCGGTATAACCATCCCACAAGCCAACCTAAATCCTTCAGAACGATGACGGGCAGCAGCGTCATCGTTGCGAAAGGCTTGGCTCTGCGGTCACCAACCCGCATGCCCAGCGTGGTGACTACGGGCATTAAACCTCCCACATAGAAAAAGTGCCAAAACAACGGCCCCCAGTTCCCGGTGGTCCCGCTATTCCTGGTCAAGGTAGCGGTCACGGTAACGGCGGGACGGGGGGTGCGAAGAATCCCCGGGTTACGGCAGGCTACCAACGACGACTATATGTGGCTACGTATAATGGATGTTCGATGAGACTGGACCATCACCTTGCCGAACTTGAGGTAGAGTTAGGTCGCATTAACTGGCATATACTGGGGTTATCTGAAGTCCGAAGACAGGGGGAGTACACGATAACTCTGGAGTCAGGCCACCTATTCTACTTCCGCGAAGGTGATCACCTCTCCCAAGGCGGGGTCGGCTTTCTAGTCAACAAGGAACTCACTAGCAGCGTTGTGGAAATCAGTAGTGTGTCAACACGGGTAGCGTACCTTGTACTGAAACTCACTGACAGGTACTACCTGAAAGTGATACAGGTATATGCGCCGACTTCGACATGCTCTGACGAAACAGCCGAGGCCATGTACGAGGATATTGCCAAGGCAATGCACAGTACGACAAAGGCCCACTACAACGTTGTTATGGGGGACTTCAATGCCAAAGTGGGAGTACAAGAACGCGGTGAATCTAAAGTCGGACCGTTCGGTTTGGGACGCAGAAATCACAGGGGGCAAATGTTGGTCAACTTTTTGGAGTCGCAGGGGCTCTTCTTAATGAATTCGTTTTTCGAAAAGAAACCCCAGAGGAAGTGGACCTGGCAAAGCCCCGATAACGTGACAAGGAACGAGATAGACTTCATCATGACGGATCGGAAGCATATATTTAGAGATGTCTCCGTGATTAGTAGGTTTAATAACAGAAGTGATCACAGACTTGTTCGAGGCACTTTAAATATCAATTTCAGAGCTGAGAGACTCCGCATGATGAGGCCTACACTCCGACCTACGCAGCTCCAAGCCGCTCTAGGATCCGAAAAGTTCCAACTGGAACTTCAAAATCGATTCGCCCTGTTGGAAACCACAGGCAATATTGACGAGAAAGCTGATGAGGTGGTCAAAGCACTACGCGACGTGTCCCGCAGGTTTTTCCCGTCGCAGCGAAAAAGTAAGGTGTCTAAACTTTCCTCGGAAACTCTCGGACTTATGAGGGAAAGACGAGAGTTGCCATCTATGCAGCCGTCTTCGTCAGATAAGAGGGCCTTAAACCTAAAAATTAGGAAGCTGACGCGACGAGACCTTCGGTGCTCCAGCACCCGTGACATTATGGACGCGATTGAGCAGAACCGAGGGTCGAAAGTGTTCGCTCAGCAATTAGGGAGGTCCCATCTGACGAAACTAAGAACTGCGGATGGCAGAATCGTGACTTCGAAGTCCGAGATACTCGAGGAAGTCGAGGATTTTTATGGGCACTTATACTCAACACGGACGATGAAACCAGCGGGGCATAGTGCAGATGACCATCGAGCCGAATTAACGCGCCACTACACGGAGGACATCCCGGATATCGATCAATGCGAGATTAGGGCGGCTCTCGAGCAGCTAAAGAACAACAAGGCACCTGGGGATGACGGAATAACGACAGAGCTCCTTAAAGCGGGCGGGGCTCCAGTCCTGAAGAAGCTAGCGAGTCTCTTTAATTCCGTTATCCAAGAGGGTACAACGCCCGAGGCGTGGAGCAGAGGTGCGGTGGTTCTGTTCTTCAAAAAAGGTGACAAATCCTTACTGAAGAACTATAGACCCATCTCACTTCTGAGCCACGTATGCAAGCTGTTCTCGAGGGTCGTCACGAACCGTCTCGCCAGGAGACTTGAAGAGTTCCAGCCGCCAGAACAAGCCGGTTTTCGGAAAGGCTTCAGTACCGTAGACCACATCCATACTTATCGACAAATTGTGCAGAAGACCGAGGAGTACAATCAGCCGCTGTGTATGGCATTTGTGGACTACGAGAAAGCCTTTGACTCCATCGAAATATGGGCAGTTCTGGCCTCTCTGCAACGATGTCGAATTGACTGGCGCTACATCGAAGTGTTGAGATGTTTGTATGACGCTGCAACGATGACTGTCCAGATCCAGAATCAGAAAACCAGCCCCATCCAACTGCTCAGGGGGGTGAGACAGGGAGATGTAATATCCCCTAAATTGTTTACCAACGCGTTGGAAGACGTTTTCAAGACGCTGGACGGGACTGGACAGGGTATCAATATTAACGGCGAGTACATCTCCCACCTTCGATTTGCCGATGACATCGTCATAATGGCAGAGACGTTGGAACAGCTAGACCAAATGCTGCACAGCCTAAATGGAGCCTCCCGGCGGGTTGGCCTCGGCATGAATTTGGACAAGACGAAAGTCATGTACAATTCGCACGTCTTGCCAAGTCCAATCTACATCGAAGGGTCGCTTCTCGAAGTTGTGAAGGAGTATGTCTACCTAGGGCAAGTCAGCCAGCTCGGTAGACACAACTTTGAGAAGGAAGCTGACAGAAGGATCCAGTTGGGTTGGGCGGCATTTGGAAAACTCCGTCAAGTCTTCTCGTCGCATATCCCGCAGTGTTTGAAGACTAAGATCTTCAACCAGTGCGTCCTGCCCGTCATGACATACGGTGCTGAAACGTGGACGCTGACGGTCGGGCTGGTCCACAAATTCAAGGTCGCTCAGCGCGCTATGGAGCGAGCTATGCTCGGAGTTTCTTTGAAGGATAAAATCAGGAATGAAATTATCCGGAAAAGAACCGGAGTTACCGACATAGCTTGCAGAGTAAGCAAACTGAAGTGGCAGTGGGCTGGTCATGTCTGTCGAAGGACTGATGGCCGGTGGAGCAGGCGTGTCCTGGAGTGGAGACCGCGTACCGGCAAGCGTAGTGTGGGACGCCCCCCAGCTAGATGGACGGACGACCTAAAGAAGGTGGCTGGGGTAGACTGGATGCGGAAGGCGGAGGACAGGGTGCTGTGGCGCAGTCTGGGAGAGGCCTATGTCCAGCAGTGGACTGCGATAGGCTGAGTTGATTGATTGATTTCTTAATTTAATTGGTAAAATAATAATACCCAACCTTTGCCGTAGCCTTCGTTAGGTATGTGCATTGTTTAATAATTCTATTGTTGGTACCTATTGAATTTTTATTTCCAATTTTGCATGCACAATGTTTGATGGTAAATGTGCTACTAAAAATTGTACATATTGTACTAAATTAAAACAAGAATAAATAAATCACAAAATTACCCTGGAAGGGAAGTGCAATGATGATCAAGGCAGCGAACCCGATAAAAGCAGCCGTCCCCGCCTGCATGTACCCGAGGTATATGACGGCGGTGACCTGCAGCGGGATAATCCACACGTAGTGGAGGAACATCAGTGCCAGGTCGAACCGCTGCAGGTCGTTTGATAGCAGGTTCACAACCTTACCGGCCGTCGTGTCGCCTAGCGAGCCGTTGCTCATGCGCATTATCTAATAAAAAGAATCCGATTTTACAACTTGGAAGCCTAAGTGTGACTGCAAAGGTTTTATGGAGTAAATACTAGAACCTATCAGAATAGAGTACCTATACATATTCCACCACTGGCCACTGGCAATGGTGAGGAAACCCATGAAATTATAATTATTAAAAAACAATGGGCCTTCTTTTACATAATTGCGACAATATCAATGAGATAAAGCTAATCTTGTAGACTGGTCAAAATTGAAATTACTTTTATTCTGAACTTCCTTTTAATTTAGCCGTTTAGCCATATTACTTCTTACTATTGGAATGCAAATTCATAAAACAATCATATACCTTTCTAAACATCAAAGAGCCGACAGCGCACCTCATCTTCATACCAAACTGCTGGCAGAACAGGACTCCGTGATGGTTCATGAACGCTGACATCCAGTTCATCAGTATCATACTGATGGCGTAGTACATGGCTGTCTCCCGGGACATGTTCGAGTCGGCTGACCAATATAGAAGCAAGCGACTGAAGAGCAATGGTGACGACGTTCTAGGAGGATAATGGCTTTAATAATACACCTGACGCTCTATGTTTTTTTTTAAATCTAATTGAAGATTTGTGTGATTTATTATTATAGAAAGCCAAATCATTTTAAAAAATCATATTAACGAGTAATCACAATTAAAAACTAACAAGCGATTTTGAAAAATCATAATCATGTCTCATTATGTGCTTACCTAAGAGCTATTGAAATGAATTGCATAATACCTCCTGGCAAGTAAGACCAGAAGAATGTTCTGAAGAGAGCTTTCACAAACTTCGGCTCTCGTCTGGCTATTTTTGCTTCGCGTTCTTCTCTCAGCCAATTCCTGCAAAAAAAAAATTGCAAAAACTTTTTTGTGTTATTTTGTGAGGTAGGTCTAATCCCAAACACGACTATAATAAATATCGTTTTGAAAACGAAATGTCTGTGCTGTGAAAACGAACCGGATACCTATATTATGAACTAGCTGCGCCCCGCGGTTCCATCCGCGTAAGTTTCGAGTTTTCTAATATAATTCAATCATGATTCGAAATACACGGCGCCACGTGTCTTTCTATTATCATAATAACGTTATTGTTGTTTTCCTCGGGAACAGCACTTTTTTTCGGGAGGTACGCTATGTCCGTTTCTGTACACCTGCGTGTGTAATGTTTCAGGATGATCGGTTCAGTGGTTTAGGCGTGAAAAGGTAACAAACAAACAAACAAACTTACATTTGCATTTATAATATTATAATACATAGTTAGGAAGTTAGGATGGGACTGACTATTAAGCGCGCTTTATCAAAACAGTAGGTAATCGAAAAATATAAGAAAAATAGATTTTAGAATTTAGATTTTCTGAATAGTAGGTAAGAAGACGATAAAATCTAGAGAAGTTCCAAACAGGCAAACTCACTTAGTGTGACTATTTACGGAAAACTAATCCTTATAGAATAACAAAAAAAACACATATTGTGGTCCGTGACAAAACCGCTGCCGGTTCTTCAAAAACCACTTTACGTTTTTCTTATACTTATTTCTCGATAACTTTCTCGATACAGCGCGCGTCATAGTCAGTCCCATTCATGATTATTTTCACTTAAAAAATGCTCATTTTACTTACTGCTTCGCAAACAAGGTTTTAAAGCATTGCAAGGGTTCTAATTTAATGTTAAAAGAAAGAGTACTAATTACACATAATAGGTATCTGTAAATGATAAATGATTTATTTTCTGTAAGTAGGTTTGTACAAACACTTTTACACGTCAATCATACATATTTTTTTTAAGCTAGATGAGGTCGGCATTTCCTATCTGACTACTCTGAGAAGAAAGGCTCAGAGGTCACAGTCTCTTTTAAAGTCCAGACAAAATCTTGGTCAGACCATGTGAAGACCATGTAGATTGGTGTCTGAAATGGTCTTTTGAGGAAAAAACCACACAGATTGTGCGGACCTGTCCAGTCAGTGCACGCATTTGTCAAAAATTTTGCAGCTCAACTCAGAACTTGAGGAGCTCAACGATTCGACGAACAATACTAAAGAAAGAACATTTGGGTAGGCCGCGTAAAAACTGCCAGATCATGATTAAAACTAACTAAGAAGGAAAACAGAAAAAAGAAATGACCCACATAGTTCTCACGTTCACAATAATTAAATAAAATAAAAATACTTGACAAAGTAAATATTCATGTCATTGTACGAGTACCTATACAAAGTGTAAAAAAATTAACCTTAAAAACTTTAAGAGGTGCTTTAGACCATCGAACTGAACAACTTTCACTATGGGACCAACTCCGAAATCACGAAAAAAAAACAGCTGTTTCATACAAAAGTTCAATACCTACTCGGCCAAAATGTATGAAACAGCTCATTTTTTTTTCGTGATTTTAGAGTTGGTCCCATAGTGAAAGTTGTTCAGTTCGATGGTCTAAAGCACCTCTTAAAGTTTTTAAGGTTAATTTTTTTACACCTTATATATAAAATTCATAAATGTCAATGTGTATATAAAAAAAAAATATAGTGAATATCGCATTTTTGATATTTTTCTAATCTTATCGATAGCTATTTCTTTGTTATATTTAATCGAATGATATGCTTATACTGTTTAAAATTGTGTTTTATAGTTAGATAAAGCAAATCTATAGGGCTCTCGAATCAATTTCGGTTTGGCCATATAGAGGAAGGTTTTCATAAATCAAAAGATTGATGGAGGTAAATGTTCTTAATTATTTTGATCCCTAATCTTTAAACCATGTCCTCCTGCTCGCCACCTATTATATACATGAGACTTTAACATAACTGAAAAAATGTGGGGTGTATAAACCTGTGCCCTCCGGGAAAATAGAGGCGTGTTGTCAGGTCTAGAAAGCCATGTGTCTAAATATAAACAGTCGAGTATTTTCTAAATAAAATCATAAGTACCGATATATTATATATTATCAGTGCGTAGGGTCACCTGTTCACAAATGAAACACCAAAATTTCAAACCATCCTGTCTCTGCCGTTCCTCAAGTTAAGAGTCTAATTTTTTGCATCAAGATAGACAATTTCATTAGTTATCTCATCGTATTATATTTTTTTACTGTACTTTTATAATTTATGCATAAAAAAGCTTTTTTAAAAAAATGAACTTTGTTTCATTGTGTCCATATATGTGTATTCAATGAAACACCTGATTTTTCACAATGAAACAGGGCTAATCAACAATGAAACAGTATTATTAGTAGGTAGTGTTTTGTTTGCTTTTAATCAACCAGGTAGATATCTATGCGTTAACCCATTGAATGTCGTAATTACAGACACAATTAAAAAGCCATTGTGTCTCGCGTAGATCTACGTTCCGACAGACGACAGGTTAAATTAAAGAAATTTAAATGAAAATAATATGTTTTATTCATAGTAATAATTGTCTACGATATTAATCAGACTTAAACATTAACAATCACAGAGGTAATACCTGCTGGTTCAGGATTAACAAAAAAACAATTACCCTGTCTCTGTCTTACAGGTCTTAAAAACTTTAAAATAATAAAATTTCAAAACAAATAAGTAGGTATGTTAGGTGCCGAATGATCTCCTTTTTTTCTTATAATAGCTTTACTACGTGCCATCTGAAAAATAATAAATGAAATAACTACAGAGTAAGTAGGTAGTTACTGTAGACAGCCAATAGAAAGGTTTAAGAACGTTGCTTGTGTTTAGAAAAATTATTGTTATGGTTATTTTCCACATGGCCTACCTACAATGTAACAAGATAGTACACAATGACACACTGTTTCATTGTATACAACATACTTTTGTTTCATTGTAAACCAACAAGGTATTTTTTTATAACCTATCGAAAAATTGCAACAATGAGTGAACCATTTTCATACGGATTCAAGTCAAAAGACACTTTGAAACATACAGAATGCAACGTAATATTGAACAATCCGAAATTATCTTCTATAATTTGCTAAAAAATCACCAAATATGACCAAAAATTCTTACTTTTTCGCATCTAAATATGTTATGCGTCACTAGAGACGTCCTCTTCCACGCGGCGCGCTCGCAAACTGGGCGTGTGCGGGGGGGGCCTGAGAAGGTTCTTTCTTGCTATCCTGCTTTATCTGGCAACGTCGCGTTTTAAAAATATCGCAAAGTTTCACTGTGTACGATTGTTTCAATGTTGGACAGGTGACCCTAGGTATATCTACACTTGAATTTTCCCAGCACGTAAACTCCTAACACAGGCATAGTGAATCAACGTCAAGTCACATTCTTAATTGGGACATCACATTACAGATGAAGAATATTCGGAACAAGTCTGATAGGGAAGAACATGCATGAGTCATAAAATATCATCGATTGACCAACAACACGCTACGTCAATGTTATTCACCAATCAAAAGTCAACAAGATACATTTTTCCTTGAATTATGGACTAATAACCTTCTTAATCATTCAGATGTTTCGATTTTATTTCCAAGACTGCGGTTATATACAATGCATTTGAATTTACATGAATGTAAAAAATAACTACTATGCGTCTTCATCATAATCGTAAACGTCCACCCCTAATCAGGGGGTTATTCAATGAACTAATTGTACGGTGTGTGCGTACAATTCCCCCCATCACCAACGTTTAGTAAAACAATCCTCAGTGGACATGCCGCGTAAATTAGTCGAAGTTTACCACGTAGGTAGGTACATCTGTAGTATTTCAAGAATCTAGTAGCCGAAAGAAGATACCAAAAAACTTTTTAAGAAAAAAAAAAACCGACTTCCAAAAAAACACTACAGTGAAAAATAACTTTAATTTTGGAAGTCGGTGTCTTTGGATCTGTATTTTAGTTTTTTGCCACCGACTTCCGAAATTAAAGTAATTTTTCACTTTTAGTGTTTTTTTGGAAGTCGGTTTTTTTTTTTCTTAAAAAGTTTTTATTTCACGCTTTTTAGTGGGTCTGCTTACTAAGTTACAATAGCCTAGTGATCATCGCCTTTTACAAACAAAATATTGCTTTTCCCGATGCAGGGAAGTTAATTGTTGAGGAGTTCTCCAGGTCCACCATCAGCTCCATATCACCATTCACATTGTGACGAGCATAAATTGCTTAGCAACCATATTAAAGTACCTAATCGAATCGCAATCCGTGAAATACTTAAATATTATTGAGTAGTTCCGGTGGCCATCTGTGGTCTTCATCATCAGTTCCACTTCACCAATTAGTGCTTTCCGAGAGCAAATGCACGAGTTACTATAAAAAATACCCAAATCGCTATAGGTGTGCCTATCATATTTGAAGAGTTCCTTCGATTTCTCCAGGATCCCATCATCAAATCCTGCCCTGATGTTTTTAGACTAGATGCTGATAATCCTGGCTGCAGCATCAGGCCAGACTTGTCAACATTGCATTGAACTTAAAATTTAGTCCTGTTTAAAATGAGCCCAAACACAACTACGGTGCTGTAATTTCAAGGTTGGTACTTTTTCTGATGCTCCTGGCTTCAGCATCAGGTCTTTATGTATTTCGGTGTTCCTCATTAACAGTACGTTTATCCACACATCGAGCCCTTTTCAATGAGCCTAAACACGATATATCTGCTGTTAGTTGTCGAGGAGTTAGGTACTCTGCAGACTATCCTGACTGCAGCATCAGATCATGACTTGATGATCATGAGACCAAATGTGGCAAATGCCCTATCAAACATCAAAACAATTTACTAAAACAGTCCTTGCCTGTTCGAGTAACTTCTTACTGTTAAGGAGTTGTACCTTCCATCATCAGCCCAGCTACCTGAGATGGTGTCAACCATACGCAAATACACAAGATACTTCATAAAATATGCGAAAAACAATAAGTGAGCCTATAAAATTTGAGGGTTGCCCTCGATTTCTCTAAGATCCCATCATCAGATCCTAACTTGGTGACAGTGGGACCACCTCAGAACTATCTACTTTGGAACAAAAAAAGAATTTTGAAAATCCGTCGACAATTGGCGGAGTATTCAATGAACAAACGTAAAAAAAAAAAAACACAAACAGCCGAACCTCCTCCTTTTTGTGAAGTCGGTAAAAAGACACCATGACCACTATTCATAAATAGTAGTTATCAAAAAGGTGGGCCTCCGTAGCTCTGTTGATTAAAGGAAGTACAGACTGCAGATGCATTTCTGCAAAAGAAGTATCCCCTACCTTTTCTTTAAAAAAAAAAAAAAAAACGCAAATAAACGTATTTTCTTTCTTTCATTCCAGTCTATCATTGAATGTATCCTCGTCTCTTCATCTCAGTAATTCAATGTATCTTTTCCTTACGATTTCCACCAACAAATAAAGATGCACAATGACTATACAAACTGCGATCACCAATCGTAGTTATTAAGACATGTTCATTTACGATCGATCATTAACGTGTTTTTTTTATCGGCGCCTGATAACATGATAACAATATGATATCGTAAAAACATAAAACAACCAGCTGACGGAGCATTTCAATTCTTATTTGGTTACATATAAGGAGATCAATGGAATCATCCGCATATTTCTGGAATTACCTGTTTGCGCACTATAATAGGTACCTAAGTCGGATTAACCTATCACCATAATGCGACAAGGTGAGTAATAATTGAATGTCAGTATGACATTTTAAAATTAGAAATGACAACAGTTACCATCATTAAATTAAAGCTTATTATAATTCAGGGTAGACCTATCTATTTTCCACGAGTGGTTTGATAGCTACTCCCGACAAATTTCAAGCCAATGTAGCCGTACATGTGCATTTTATCAATGTCACCTACGAGTAAATGTCCACTGCGGAACATGCTCATATTATTATTATTTTTTTCTTGTTTTCTATATTGAACTTTATCGGATTACAGACTAACCTAGCTCAGTCTTTACAGGGAACCACAAAGTACCTACTATAAAACCTTTACAAGCAATCTTTTGTAAATTACAGTGTAGGTAATCCGATCGCGTCCAATTGTAACATTATTATTTATATGGCTTCTGAACGATTCTGATGCACTTAACATGCACACAAGTGATCTTTCCTATTAATCTAGTTAGAGTAACCGAGTTTTTAAGTAATTTCACTTGTACAGTTTATCGGAAAAGTTAACCTGTCTGGAAATGTCGCTGACACCATAGTTTTATGAAACTTTTGTATTTTACCTAAAGCCTAATTGGATGTACAGACGCCAGCACATCACACTACCTACCGAAAACTGTCAAATTTTTCCAATCAACTTTGAACCTTATTCTTTAGTGATAAAGTGAAAAATCTATTAAAGAAAGGGGTTTGAAGATTTTTGTATGGAGGGTGGCCCTAAGGTCGGCCGCCATTTTTATTTTTTTTCACAATCGCGGTGCACAACAACAGTTATATATTTAGATAGAGGACACTTACATATAAAAAAAAAATGTTATGTAACAATATCCTAAAGCGTCAGGTTTCGGAGTTATTCACCGAAATATAAGTCGAAAACAACAAGGATTTTCTTGTTTTTTTTCCCTCCAGGTAAGCATATTGAACTATTGAGGTAATAGAAACGTTATGAAACCTTTATGGAGAAGAAACAAATGAAGAATAGACATTTTTTAAATAAATAATTAAACACGGCAATTTATAGTTCGTTTTTTAATCCCAGAGACTAATTATCTGACAAGTAAGTCTTTTGTGTTTTCGTATAGAAGTTTGACATTACACTTGTCAGATTGGTCTCTGGGATTAAAAAACGAACTATAAATTGACGTATTTAGTTATTTATTTAAAAAATGTCTATTCTTCATTTGTTTCTTCTCCATAAAGGTTTCATAACGTTTCTGTTGCCTCAATAGTTCAATATGCTTACCAGGAGGGAAAAAAAACAAAAAAATCCTTGTTGTTTTCGACTTATATTTCGGTGAATAACTCCGAAACCTGACGCTTTAGGATATTATGTTACATAACATTTTTTGTTTGTATAAGTGTCCTCTATCTAAATATATAACTTATGTTGTGCACCGCGATTCTGAAAAAAAATCAAAATGGCGGCTGATTTTAGGGCCAAAACCTTCAAACCCCTTTGACAGATTGTAGTAGCTTGATGTGCAGCTGGCATCTGTACAAGCCAATAAAATAATGGGGGAGGCTGGGTAAACTATAATTTGCCATGAGGCAGGAAACCAAAATAATAGGATGACATTTTCCTGTACGGTCAAGTTATGTTTCGCACCTCACGTGTCTCACGCGAGCGGGATCCCAAAATGATGCAACCAACCAAAGCAACAAGAAATGTGATAATAAATATCTAATCTCTTAACATTTTCGACACTTCCGAAGTAGTCATGTAAAAATAATACCAATAACGACATATGCTTTTACCGATGTAAAACCTATCCTATTCGTAAGCACAGTCAAAAGCAAACATAGAATGATTGTCTATAGAATCATCACAGTGTCTACAGCTATTTCTTCAAAACCTTTGCAGGCATTTATTTGAGGATTTTTCAAGCGAGTTTTAAAAACGAGCCTTTCATCTATTTTTCCCGGCCTCGCAAAGGCACGAATTCATTTGTTTTTGCAAGAACGTATTTTTATTTTCAAAACGATGGTCGATGAGACCTGACCTATTCTATTTTCTTTATCGTTGTACCTATTTTTGTGGTGGATACAATTTACATAATTTACTTCCGGCTTATCAAGTTTCGAGTTTTTGGTTGAAACTCTAGGGCCTTGGGGTCCGAGTGCTCATCGAATATTTCGAGATATCGCCAAGCTTTTGGTTGACTCTTCACGTGACCAGAGGGCTGGCCTATTTTTAGCCCAAAGAATAAGCATTGCCATCCAACGTGGTAATGCTGCCAGCCTTTTGGGCACTTATCCCATTGACAGCGATGCGGACGAATTTTTTGATACCCAATGAGCTCTGTCTTTTTTTTTTATTTTTGTATATAGTATATATATATTTTAGTTTGTGTGTACATATGTAAATAATTATAATAAAATAGTGAAAGTAGTAGGTAAGCAATAAAAGTTTCGAGTTATTTTCTTAACTAATATTTCACACCCATTGTGTTTTCAGTGTGTAAACCTTGATTGTTTCATAATATTTTGTAATCAAGGATATCTATACAGGGTAGCAGGGACATTGACGTGCAACCTGTTTCCATGGATTCAGTACATGATTCTGAACCCCCTAGCGTTAAAATGTTTCGTCGGTTATAAAAAAAAATAATTTGCTGTTCCATACATTTTGACCGCGCAGGTATTGCACGTTTCTATTAAACAGCTGATTTTTTTAAATAACCGATGATAAGGTTTTACGCCAGGGGGTCTAGAATCATGTGCTGAATTCATTGTTACAGTTTGCGCGTCGAAGTCCTGCCATCCTATATTTATTTGGCCTTACTATTTTCAAATTTTCTTTGTAAGAAAAGTCCATATCATTTCTTGCAACAGAAGTACGTTATGTATTTAAAAACCCTATTTTCATCAGTTCATAGATAAACACCATTCTTAAAACCGTACATAATGTACGACGTAATAGACTTTCTCCTTATTCCAAGAGGAAGCCTTTGGGCTGCACTGAGTCGTATATCATGGATCCGTCTTTGTTCGTTCGAAACGGCTTCTATAACTAAACATGCTTCACATCCCGCATACCTATTTACTGATATTAAAGGGGTAGATATGACAGTTTTACGTTTCAGGTAAACGATACGAGGTACTTAAGTACTTGACTTTTTCACAAAATAGATACGACTAAACCTTAATAGCGCGAACATGATTTTGCAGGTTGCGGAGTAAAAAACGGATCGTAGGTAGGTAAGTTATATAACAATGCAGTGTTAATTGTCTATGTAGGTGCTTTCTAAATCAACCTTAGACACCCTGACCTACCCGAACCCAATGCTCTGTAATGCCAACACGCAATTAACAAACGAAGTGATCAATCAAAGCCTCCAGTGGGATAATAAAAGGCTGATATTATAATAACATTTGTTCTAACTATGCTTACTTATAAAACGGATGAAAAAAACCTCCTCGGTGACGTATTTTACGTCTGCCCATACATACCTACATCAAAAGCACATTACCAGCAGCACGACGAATATGTTAGCCCAAGGGTATTTGTAATGGAATCCTTATTAAAAACAAATTGGCATACCACGAAATTATGTATACAACGCTAGAGAGGTAAGTGTGTATGCGCAATAATTAAATAACTGGAGAAAATCAATATTTTCATGTTTAATACTTAATATAATATAATCTAAGGTTATGGGGAAATGTTACCTGGCCTAGTATTATAGGAGAACTTTGCTTGACCGCGGTCCGTTAAGGTGAAATTGAGGTTGGCTTACTGAAAATAGATCAGGCTATGTGTGACGATTTACTGGCAAAGGGGCATTTCAATGTTTTTTTAGGTTGTGTCCAGCAAGGACTACTGCAAGGGGCAAATGAGATCTTTGTGGCTTTGTTTATTTATTAAGATATTAGAAGCTTTAAAAGTACCTACCTACAGGAATTGTCCCCTGTTCTTTTGTTGGCCCATTTATTTTCTGGGTACGAAACATAAATTATAGAAGTTGAATATCGTACACTTGTTATAGATACGTATGTAGATAATACGAGTTGGTCGTCGAGCGGACATGTACGCGGCGAAGCGCAGCGTTCTTCACTTTTAAACGAAACTGTTCTTTACAACTTTGTATTAGAATTTCATATTACACACGCAAAGTGGAAGCAAATCGGATACTAGCATAATCCGTTCAATATCATACGATGAAACTTTAATACAAAGATCTGAGCATGGATAAACATGTGCTTGCTTCAGCTACGTGATGTTAACAGAACGCAAATATTGATAAGATTCGAAATATAATTTCGATTTTCTAAAAATAAAAAAATATTACTTAATACATCATACACTAACCCGCACTGGGCCCGCGTGGTTGATTATATCCCACTCCCTCTCGATGAGAGGAGGCTTGTGCCCCAGCAGTGGGAACATTACAGGCTGATTATGTACTAGATCATTTTGATCTAATACTGTTTGGCCTAACTGTATTATGAAAAAATCATAATTTCTTCAACATGTGCATTTTCAGGAAAAACATACAATTATGAGCTTATCCTTGCGCGAGGTATTTATTGTCAAAATTTAGTTTGTAACTAAACATAAATAATGACATTAACAATGATTTTTTTGTGATACTTCAAGGATTTTCAGTTATGCTTACCTTATTATAAATTATCAGAAAGTGTAATTTTGGCTAGATGAAAGTTTATTAAAAAGAGTAGGTATCAAATCTCACGCGATATTATCATTGTTTGTCTTATAACCCAGACAATTTCCAACTTAAGCAAACATTATCATAAAAAAATATTAAGTCTGTGAACACCTCGGCCACAACACAACGAACAGGCCAATTATAAAATATTAAATTAGAAAGAAAGGAAGAAAATACGTTTATTTGCGGCAAACATGACACATAAAAAGAACACAAAAAAACATGTTGGGAGAAAACACGCGTCACATCCACGCAAAATGGCCATCGCTCAGCATAATGCTAAGACCATATACGAGACAGCGTCCCAGCGCTGGTTTTCAGCGACAGCCAGACAGTTGGCGTTGAAATTATTATTTTGAACTCACCTTTCCAGTGCGTCCCCGACCGCTTTTGATTGATATATATTCTTAGGAGGTGGCAGGTCATCATCTTCCAAGTCTCTTTTATTGGCAAAATAGAATAAAGGCAACATCCAACAGAAAAACGTCCTCATAAATGTGTTTGGCGTATTCTTTTGTTTAGGCGGCACATTCTTCGGAGGTACCGCATTATTCGCGTCTTTCGCATTTTTCTCTGCACCCATCTTAATTATCACTAATTTAATATTAATTTACTATAACGCAAACTTATTTAATTTTAACTTTTTTAATTTTATCGTATCATCTAACCGTGAGCACACTATATTAGTGACGAGAGATGCGTGGAGCGTGCTCCTGCGCACCGCATGCGCGCTTCGTTCAAACTGACGGTATCGCGCGACTGAACCGCGGCCTTTACGCTCTACTTTACGCTCTACTTTAGTGATAATTGTTATTTATGTTGAATACGACTATAATCTTTATTAGCCGCCTAATCTAAGGTCCAAAGGCGCGCCAGTGACAGGTATTTTGCAAACTACTATGCATCGTGACTTAGCAATTTAGTTAATTATGATAATTGATAATTTTCGCAGATATTCGCGGGGGTCGTAAAGGTGTGGTGAAACACAACGCAAGCCAGCAAAGGTAATCTTATGTATTTTTCTTACTTTCAAAAAACAAAATATTATGTAAGATGAAGGTTATCTTTTACAGAGCAAAATGTAGACTAACAACATAACTGGACGCTCACTTTGATTCTTATAAGATGGCTAAACCAGGTATCTTCAGATATTTCCTAAGTTCCTATGAATTACATATTTAGGTACTAAATAAAAATAGTATAAGTAATACTTGAACAAAAATGGTATTTCCATCGGGCAATAGGTATTATTGCCATAATTGCCCAAAATTAAAAACAACGGGTTCTGACATCCCACTTTACTTCTGAAAAATACAAATCACGTTCGAACCTACATGACGTCGCGTCTGTTCGACTGCGGTTCGACTCTCCATATAACACTGTCTCCATATATAACTACTATGCAATAGATATCAAGTATTCCGAAATATTCTACCAAAGTGACACGAGCTGTCAGTTCCACTCCTAGGAAATATTGCACACGCAGTATATCTTCGTGATTTTACTTTGCCAAAAAATATGTACGAGTATATGATACGATCTTACCTAGTCTGGGGCAAATTGTTACAATTTTGTAGGAAGAAGAAAATCTTGTTTGTTATACTGTTATACCTCCACTCAAATAATTTGAGGATTATGTCGGACTTGTCTAAACCAACAATTAAAACCTACGGGGTTCCTCCGAATACATATAAGTTCGGGGAACGTTGGCTTCCACATAAGCTGGTAACTTTTTTTTTGTTTTAGCCTATGTAGTCCCACTGCTGGTCAAAGGTCTCCCTCATATTTTTACAATTTTCTTAATATTTTGCCTTCACCGGCCAATCAGTCAGGAATGAGTCCGTCAGGAAATCGTCACACCAGCGTTTCTTAGACCTGCCGACGCCCTTCTTTAGGCACCCACTTTGTGGCAATCCTGACCCATCTATCCTGATGCATCCTATAACATTGACCCTACACATCATATTACAGCACATAGCATAATACATAATCTTATATATGTACACGATAGATTTTAAAGTGTAATGTAATTTACATGTTATATCTAATCTTTTTTCGTTTATTTTTAAAGTGGTTGGTATCAATAAATTGATCCCCATTAAGTGTTAGAGAGTCGTTTTTTACACTTTACATAATACTAGCTGGGCCGTACGTTCCGTCCGAGTGATAACATTTCAGAAGATACGACAAACAGCTACTTATACAAGCAACTTCGAAAATATTTTTTTATGGTTCTGCTGGTACGAAACCTTTTTTACGCGAGTCCAAATCGCACTTAGCTGTTTTTTTTATCAAAGATTAATTGATTCATTGATTAAATGACATATCTATACGTTTGCCTGATCAGTGTTTCACTTGTTTAGCAATATATTAACACTACTGCGAGTCAGTAACAATTTCTATTTAGATTAAACTAATCTGTATTATTATGATATAGGGAATTAATAACAAAAAGTCTGACATGTACCCTACGTGTATATATGTATGTGATGTATCTTCAATTCTGCAATAAAACACAAATGGGACTACTTTTTATCCTAAAAAAATGGAAATAAAAAAAGCTTTTAAAAACAAGCTTTTATTTAAATAAAAACGTAACCTAAAAAGAAAGAATAACGCGAACTAAAAAGAAAAAAAAATTAAGTGACATTTTAAAATATACATACCTATATAAATTTTAAACGCTTGAGGCACTGATATTGTGTAGAAGGTACGCCTGTGTAACGGATGTACCGTACATATTCAACGTTCATATTCGTGGTGAGGCATTTGGAAGCCACATATGAACGTCTACGAATAAGAACGTCCACACATTGCGAATCATGCTATGAGCGCCGTGCGCTGCGCATGCTTCGCAATGTCTGTATCCGCCTTTGGAGCGCGGCCATATTGAAATTATTACAATATTGAGTATTGCACATTGTATTGTTACCAGAACTAAAGGTGTATGCAAAATTTCAGCTCAATCGTATACCAATAAAGGGTCGAAAAATGGTTTGCTTTTGACGAACAACTTACATACATACTTAGGTAGATACTTACTTACATACGAACAGTGCAAGTTAAATAAAAGCTTGTAATAATAAAAAGGGGTAGGAAAAATATCCGAATGGGTGAATGTGAAACCATTACTGTAATTTAGTTTCGTTGACATAACATAGTGAACAGCACTCTAAGCCTGAGCCTCCCTATTTGCCCTTTTCGCGTTATCCCGTAAAGCCAAAGATTTGATAATGTCAGGGTAGAATAGATTATCACCTAATACTGTAATGCCTAGTGGTACATTTGGACAGATTTCTGTACATACTTACAGAACGCGAGCGAAGTCGCGGGCACAACGACATGACATACAAAACAGTTTATTGACATTGTTCGTCTGCAGAATGTACGTAATAATTTATTAAGTCCATAATTAGAATGAATTTAGTCTATGTAGCACAAAGATGTTAATTTCTTGGCTAGTTGCTATCTGTTTTGTTAACTGTGCACCTTACATCGGAATATAGCGACCCTTCTTAGCTCCTCGTCGGCCGGAAGAATAAAGATAAGTTACTCCAACTCCTCAGACCTAAAAAATGACTATCTTAACTGTGCACTTCTTTGTATTGTAACGTAGTGTAAGCTCTTAGGAAGTTTGTGGTCACAGTTTGTTAAACCTGATCATCATCATCATCATCCACAACCCGACTTCACACACTGCTGAGGCTTCTCTTTTCATGTGCCAATCTTCACGCCCCTGTGGCAGCCTCATCCAAGTTCAACCCGTGATGGCAACAATATCGTTCGCCCCCCGCGATGGCAACAGTATCGTTCGCCTATCTCGCCGCCGAAGATGATATTTAAAACTAAATCAAATTACAAAGATTAGATCTTCACAAAAAACTTTCAAAGTTTTTCATCAGATTGATGATTGCCTCGCAAACTATGCCGAGCCGGTCGAAAATCGTGAACCCATGTTTACAATTTTAATCTATCTCCATTCTAAAAGGGTTAAGCAGAACCATCGCGCTAGCTATGTTAGTTTAACACAGTTACATAACTCCTCTACTTTGTTATTATATAGCTTTACACGTTAGCTGAACGTGACAAGAAACGGTATTAACGCGACTCTTGCTCTTATCACTAGGGCTTCTGCTCACTTAGCGGACGAAGGGAGCGTGACGATACATAATCACACGTCACACTTTCTATAAATCATCATTGTCCTCAATTTCTAAAACGAATTGTCTGTCCCACCTCGCTAGCCTACTCCCATGTTCTCAACACGTCAACAATTAAAAATGTTTTTCGTCCCGTGGGCCGTAAAAAGTTCATTTCATTATTTTTTGCGTTGTTTGACTGTCAACGTACTTTTAACGAAACTCGCGAAATAAATAACACCCTTACAGGAAAGCGATACGCGTTCGGGAAGTGCGCACAATAACGCGCAGAGCGACACAATAAGTATAAAGATAAAACCAAATGGTTTGTGCATTTTAATTAAACGTTTAATTGACCTTCATTTTGCTGAACACATAGGGTACAGAAAAGTAAATAACATAAGTAAATACTGTTTACAGAATGTGGAAGTTAATGGGGGCGGGAAACGTTTGTGGAAAGGAGGGAGGCATTTAGACTCACAGATTTTGCGTCTTGTATTACGTAACGCGGTTGTTGCTACAGAATTTCAAACTGGTAGGTTCATACCAGTCTTCAATTTTAAACGAAATAAGTCATAAGTTTTTGTTGTAAACTCGTTATAAAATATTAAACAGGGTGTTTGGGAACGGGTGCAAAGCTTAAAAGGGATGATATTTTAGGCCATTTACAACATAGGTGTTCGACCTGATGATGTCCGGCCAGGGTCTGCTTAGGGCTTCGGATGCACCCTCCGAAGGTTTTTGAATAAAACGCAACAACCCTGTTCCAACGGTATATTTGGCAAGACTAAATTTCACTAAGTCCAGAGACCTTATATAGTGTCGAAGGAAAATCTTAACACCGCGAGTTAAATAATCGTACAACGCCATCTATCGAAGCATCGAGAACTAATTTCAAAAACAGTGTGCCAAGTTGACACAGTGCGTACAAAGTTATACATTCTCCCCCCATTAAGGGCAAGCATAAATTGACCTTAATATTATAACAAGTTCAGGTAACAGAAAACATGAAAAATTACATACTATCCAACTAGACTAAGGTAAAGTTACAATTGTGTAAACTAAAATGGTAATAACAACAAAAACACTTTGATTCCCACCACCGTACAAACTTATTAATAAATTCTTATACCTAAGTACAACAATCCAATTATTACAAATTAAATGGGCTATTCAGTAACAGGAAGTAAACATAATTTAGATACAGGTCTTTTAATAATCGAGTTTTTCGTTTTAATAGTGACCACTCGTACGATCCCGTCATTACCTGGATGCTCTTCCTCTACTAAACCCCAAACCCAACGACACGGAGGGAGACCGTCTTCCTTGACTAAGACCACATTTCCTCTTTTAGGAGAGGGAGTTTCTGAGGTCCATCTATATCTATAAAAGAATTGCCTCAAATATTCCTGAGACCACTTTCGCCAGAATGTTTGCAACATACGTTGGGTATACTGCCATCTTTTTAACGAGCTTAAATTAGAGTTTTCGAAGTTATAATCTGGTGGCGTAACAAGAGGCTCACCAACCAGGAAGTGGCCAGGAGTCAAAATTTCCGTGTTTTCGGAATTGGTTCCCAATCTAGACAACGGTCGAGAGTTTAGGCACGCTTCCACTTGCGCTAAAACAGTTGCTAGTTCCTCGTAAGTCAGAGTGGAAGTGCCCACGACCCGTTTTAGGTGATACTTCACCGATTTTATTCCAGCCTCCCACAGTCCCCCGAAATTGGGCGCGTGAGGCGGAATAAAATGCCAGGAGGTTCCATTAGTCCCTAAAGTTTCCGCTATCTCCGACAACCTACTATTCCTTTCCCTAGTAAAGAGAATACCCAGTTCCTTTGCAGCGCCTACAAAATTTGTGCCATTGTCGCTCCACACCTCCTGACAATGGCCCCTTCTCGCCACAAACCTTTTGAAGGCCTGCAAAAATCCTTCCGACGTAAGGTCAGATACTGCTTCAATATGAACGGCACGCGTTGACATGCAGACAAACAAACAGATATATCCTTTATAAGATTTATGTCCACGACCCTTTGCTGTACGTAATTGAATAGGTCCAGCAAAGTCTACACCACTACGAAGAAATGCGCGAGAGGGTTTGGCACGAGCTGAAGGTAGCTGCCCCATCAGTGGATTACAGGTAAGCCCATTGTTTTTAACGCATGTAACACATTTCCGTATGTGGCTAGATACAAGCTGTTTTGCTCCGAAGATCCAAAATTTATTATAAATGTAACTCAAGGTTAATTGTGTACCCCCATGAAGTGTTTGCCTATGACCGAAATCAATAATTAAATGAGTAAAGTGTGATTTTTTTGGTAAGATAATGGGGTGTTTTCTTGAAATATTTAATTCGGATTCTTCTAATCTGCCGCCTACCCTTAAAATATTTTTTGCATCTAAAAACGGAGTTAATGTTTTTAAAATACTTTTTGATTTAATTTGTTCTTTCCTTTCTAATGCTTTTATTTCCTCTTCAAAATGTTTTCTCTGACACAATCTCACGCACGTCTCAAAAGCTTCATTTATTTCTTCGGTTCGTAAATAACCTTTCCACTTTTTTTCAGATTTGATTTTCTTTGTTGTCAACATACGCCTACAATATGCTACAACTCTTGTAAGCCGCGTCAACGTTGCATATCGATCGCAGATGTCCGGATCTTCTACAACGTGATGCACTCCGACTGACTCTACGTCAGTGTTCAAATCTTGAGATTTATCATAATTAATGTTTATTTCCCGCAAGAAATCAGGTCCTTGAAACCACAATGTATGCTTGCTTAGCTCTGCAGGAAGCATGCCCCTAGATGCGCAGTCGGCGGGGTTTTGTTTTGTAGGAACGTGCGACCATTGCCATGGATCCAACGAGGTAAGTATCTCTGACACCCGATTCGCGACAAATACCTTCCATTTATTCGGCAAACCATTAAGCCAAGCCAGCACAATGCTGGAATCAGTCCAAGCTCGCACATTTTGTTTTTCTATACGCAATACCTTTGCTACTTCTAACAAAAGTCCTTTCAGCAATACTGCCCCGCACAATTCTAATCGCGGAATCGACACTTGTTTTATCGGTGCGACTTTGGTTTTAGCAGTAACTAATGAAATCTGAATGTTGCCCGTCGAATCAATTACTCGGAGATAAATAACCGCAGCATATGCCGATTTCGAAGCATCGCAGAAGCCGTGCAATTCTACTCGGGCATTGCTAGAGTTGGTATTTACCCACCTGGGTACCGCAATATTTTTCAACTCACCTAAGCTACTGCGGTAAGTATACCATTCATTTTTTAATTCAGATGGGATTTCCTCATCCCATGTGATCCCAGAAATCCATAATTTTTGTATTTGCATTTTGGCTAGTACAATCACCGGAGCTACCCATCCTAAAGGGTCAAACAATCTTGCAATTTCCGATAATACCTTTCTTTTTGTTACAGGTTCCTGCAATGGAGACAACTTGACGGAGTACTGGAAGGCGTCCCTGCTTCTGTTCCAGGTAAGTCCCAGTGTTTTTATTATCGCATCCTGCTTAATGTCGATCTCTTTACTTACCCTTTCTTGTCCTTTACACCTTTCACCGATTATTTTTTCCAGTAATTCATCGCTGTTGCTCGACCACTTCTGTAAACAGAATCCTGCTTTAGCCAGTAACTCTTCCATTTGACTGTAAATTTGTATGCCTTCTTCAATAGTATCACAACCGGTCAGTAGATCATCCATATAATAATCGTTGAGAACTCTTTCAGCCGCCATTGGGTACTTCGCTCCTTCATCATACGCCACCTGCTGCATCGCTCGAACCGCTAAGAACGGCGCAGAAGACGTCCCGAAGGTTACGGTAAGTAACTTATAATCTTTAATGGCCGAGTCCTTGTGGTCTCTCCACACAATGCGTTGAAAGTCTGTGTGTTCATTAGCCACGCGCACCATTCGATACATTTTAATTATGTCCGATATAAGGCAAATACGGTGAGTTCTCCACCGCATTAACAGATGTCGCAACTCGGGTTGCAGCCCAGGACCGATCATTAAATCATCGTTAAGAGAAATCCCATTACTTCCCTTGCAGGAAGCGTCAAAGACGACTCGGACCTTTGTCGTGTCCTTGTCGTCTCTCACAACCGCGTGATGAGGTAAGTAGACCGCATGTTTATTTTCTATATCCGCTTCGGCTAGTGGCTTCATGTGACCTAGTATTAAATATTCTTGTATTACCTCGGCGTATTTTTCTTTAAGCTCGACATTTTTATTAAGTTTAGCTTCCAGGGCATGAAACCGCTTTATAGCTATGGATCTTGAACCGCCATATTTGCAGCCTGGATCTTCGCTTCGGAATGGTAAGTTCACTATGTAACGGCCTTTTACATCTCTGACCGTCGTAGCTTTAAACAGCTCTTCGCATTTTATTTCTTCATTAGTCATTTTCTGTTGACTAGATGGCTCTTGATCTGCTTCCAGTTCCCAAAATTGTTTTAGTAGATCCTCTTCTTTTTGCACTTGACAATGTAATGACAGTACACCTTCCGTTTGAGTAACGGATGAATCTACAACTCCAGATAAAATCCAACCTAAAGCTGTAGACTGAGCAATAAGCGAACCTGTAGGACTATGCATCAATCCTTCATTTATAATCTGACTATACATCTCAGCTCCTAATAAAAGGTCTATTTTATTAGGTTGATGATACTTCGGATCAGCGAGATCAATCCCTCCTAATTCTGACCATTCCAATACATCTACCTTTCTCGTTGGAAGGAGAGTAGTGATTGAGGACAGAACATGAGCCTTAAAGGTGAATGTGCAATGTGGATTGACTCTAGATCGAATTTTCATGTACACTACTGATTTAGAAAGTAATTCTTGATCCCCTCCTAGACCAGAAATCTTACTTCTCAGCGAAATCTTTTTTAATTTCAGGTCCTGAACCGTGCTTTCCGTGACAAAGTTTGCCTGCGAGCCTTGGTCCAGTAACGCTCTTAAAACGTGAAGATTACCGAATTTCGACTCTGCCTTGACTAGCGCCGTCGCTAGCAAAACCTGTTTACAAATTTTACCTGTCGAAAAACAGCTAACTACCGACGTTTGGCTTTCTGTTTTTTCAGCAGAACCCCCTGCCTTAGGAGACTCTGACTCCTGCTGCGAAGCGCTCTTGCCCGCTTCCCGGTTTGAATTGACATCAGTGGTCTCAGGCGTATCTGAGTTCTTTGGGTGTAATAGTGTGTGGTGACGACGATGGCATAATTTACATTTGGTACTAATGCGACAAGCCTTCGCTGTATGGTTATTACCCAAGCAGTTAAAGCATAAATTTTTTGTAGTGACGAAATCGCGACGTTTGTCCACTAATTCACGAGAAAATTTCTTACAGCCACTTACTTTATGAGTATCTTCAGAACAAAACGAACAGACAACTTCGGATACATGTAATGATTTAAGTTTAGAATTATTATTGCCGTTAGTTCTGTTTGCTGAAGGTTTATTATCAATAAACTCTAGGGCCCTGTATCTATTTGTTAGGAAATCTTTGAAATGCTGGTAAGTTGGCAAGTCATCGGAACTGTTACTACTACTGAATTCAAACTCCCATTGCTTTCTCGATTCTAAGTCCAATTTTAAAGTTAAAATATGAATAATCATTATATCCCAATTTGCTACATCTATTCCGAGGTTTGCCAACCCACTTAAGCAGTCACTGGTAGTGTCCACTAATTCCTTTAAATGATATGCTGATTCTGCAGTAATGTTTTTCTGACTAAGAAGTCGCCTTATTATGTTGTGAGATAGATACCGTTTATTATTATACCTGCCTTTTAATAACGACCAACATCTTTCATAGTTGTCGTCTGCAATCGGTATTTGCCTTATTAATTGTTCGGCTTCACCGGTCAAGTAACTTTTCAAATAATGAATTTTTTGGACATTACTCAATTTTGAATTACTATGTACTAATGAAATAAACAAATCTCGGAAACAAATCCATTCTTCATACTTTCCAGAGAATTTAGGAATAACTATTTTTGGCAGTTGAACAGTCTGAGATTTTATTTCGTCTTGTGGAGTCCCATCGCATACATTTTGATCTTTTGAATCTTTACAAAATAACATCAAAACAGATTTCAATTCTGTTTTATATTCTAAATAACATTCTTCAGCTTCATCATACATATCATCTTTTAAATATACATGATCAGTTAACTGAGAACCAAATTTTTCTATTAATATTTTGTGGGTATTAGTAAATACGTCCCATAATTTTTCTAACGCTTCTAATCTCACTTGAACATATACATCCGTGATCTTTTCCTTAGGAGACTTTTTAAAGTTACGTCTAGCCTTTACAATGTTATTTAAATTATCACTTTGAAGCAACAGTTTGGACTCCATATTAAAATAACAAACAACTAGGCGAGAGAAATCAACAAATAACTAAACGATTATAAAATTAATGTTAAATGTCTAAAGTTAAAAGTCTCTGGAACGTTTCCGTTATTGCAGATGCCGATGACAATTAACGTCACTCCGAATGACGTTCCGTGTCACTGTCACTTTGAATGACAGGCTGCGTCACTGTCAACGTCACATTGAATGACAGTGACAGTTTGTGTCACTTTTGGAAATGACAGCTGTCACTATTCGACAGTGACAGTAAATGTCACTTTGACAATCGCTGATTAAAATGGTTCAAACACTCACGTTTCTTTCACCTCACTTTGGTTCACTCACTCACGATTGCACCAACCTCGTGACGTCACTCCACGTGGTCACCCTCGATTCTTCAGGTCAGGTGGCTTCCGGGTCCAATATCCTGACAGCGCCAGCGCCTGTCTCGAAGTCCAAGGCAGGATTCACCACCAAACCCTGGCTCCTGATTGATGGCAGCAGCTCCTCACGAGCTGGTCTGCTTCCTCGGAAGACCCCCCCCGACTCAGTTACGCAAAAATGCACCACCGCTTAGGTGCCCAGATACTGGTGTATCCGACTTCGAAGGACCATGTTCGACCTGATGATGTCCGGCCAGGGTCTGCTTAGGGCTTCGGATGCACCCTCCGAAGGTTTTTGAATAAAACGCAACAACCCTGTTCCAACGGTATATTTGGCAAGACTAAATTTCACTAAGTCCAGAGACCTTATATAGTGTCGAAGGAAAATCTTAACACCGCGAGTTAAATAATCGTACAACGCCATCTATCGAAGCATCGAGAACTAATTTCAAAAACAGTGTGCCAAGTTGACACAGTGCGTACAAAGTTATACAATAGGTAACAAGCTAAACTTGCCTTAGACGAAGTCTGTTCCTTTTTTTTGTTGAGACTTTAAGGTTTTAAACTATAAAGCCCATTTTTTTTCAATTAATTGCTAATAGTGTCCAGTAAAAGTGGTTATGTTAATATTTTTGTTTATTTTTTTATTCATGTAATTAGTGATTACTCAAACAAAATAATTTCCAAGCATCTGTCATCAGAGAAACATTCTACGCATATTCAAGATCAAGTTTAAAAAAAATAAGAAAATGTTTTGTTTATGGCATAATAAAATGATAAGATGAGATAATGATAAGATAAGGCATGATATACAGGGTGTCCCTGGAAGTATGGATCAAATCGAATAGGGCCGTGGGCAAGGTCATTTCTTGAAAAAAAAAAAAAAAACAAAATTAGGTTATAACTATCTCAGGGTTAAAAAGTTTGGAAATGCCCACGCCCCTATTCGATTTTATCCATACTTCCAAGGGCACCCTGTATATCATATAATATCATTTTATACAATTAGCAAACACATAATTAGGGATGATGTAGGTATATTGTTAATATAATTATTTAATGATAGTCCTTCCAAACGCTTTATTTTTTGCTGATTCAAAGCCTGACTCAGTAAAACAACCCAAGTTTGATATAAGGTAAACGGCATCGTTGGACGGGGCAAGACAGTGATGCATGTTGAGACTCGCAAGGCCTAGGACGGCACTAGAGGTCGTAAGTATCAGACGGCACGCATTGCATGCAGCTTGCAACCAACCAGACAGCCAGCAGACAAAAAAGGTTTTTCAAGAATTTTATCAAATTGAGACAAGGATTAATTTTCTTAGGGGTGATTTTTCAATCGAAAGATAATTTTTATTCGCGGAATATAATTGACGACTGACAGATTTTGTATGGAAGAATTGCCAAAAATTATTTCTCGGATAAAATTACCTTTTTTTTTTTTCATCAAATGACCCCTCTCGCTCTGGGTGGAGCGGAAGGGAGTGTCAGACTCTTACTGACTAAAACCCATCCGTGTTCCTTCCTTAGCCCTTTATGTTCCGGGGTAGCGGTAACCCTTTCGGACAATCCCGCACCCCCGGCAGGCTTCGGCCCTGGCAGGCCCCTTCCTTTATGCTGACATCTCTTTGAGGCGCGCGTGGAACACGTACGCGCCGTCCGGCACGGGCCTGGTCCTGATCGGACGGTGAGCTACCCATTACTCTCCGTCCGCAGGCCCGCGCCTACGGTGGCCGGGAGTCGTCACGCGGCTCCCGACGCCCGGAGCGTCTCTCGCGGCGGCTGGGGTGTGAGGCTCTCTCCCTCAGCCCTTCCGCCACCTCCTTCGCTAGCATGACTGCTTCACAGAAGGAGGTGACCGCCTCCCACTCCCTCTCGCCCCGGACCATGGCTTGAACCAGGGCCGGACGTGAGAGGTCGCCGCCGCTGTCGATCGCCTCTACGAGGGCACGGCGGTGCTCCGCCCATGCGGGGCAGACCTCCACCGTATGCTCCACTGTGTCCTCTGGGCGATCCTCGCAGTGGTGACACCCGGGCGTCTCCTCCCGCCTGATGATGTGCAGGAACCTCCCAAAACATCCGTGTCCGGTGAGGACCTGCGTCAGGCGATAGGTGAGGACGCCGTGACGCCTCTCTAGCCACTCCTCAAAGAGGGGTCTTATCGCCACTATCGTGGCGTGCCCTGCGCTGGGTTGCGAAAGTCGCTCCTTCCATGCCACCATGAGATCGCGCCGGAGGTCTGTCCGCTCCGCCGCGATTTGCCGCGGAAGCAGAGTTTCCCCCCGGCTCAGTGCCTCCGCGCGCCACTCATACAGGCGCGCGAGGACTATCGCCTCCAGATCCCATGGCGGCAGTCCGGCAAGGAGGCTTGCCGCCTCGCCCGAGATCGTGCGGTACCCCCGGATCAGCCTTACGGCTACCACCTTTTGGGGCGCGTTCAGATAGTGGGCGGCTCGCCGCCGCAGAGAACGCGCCCACACCGGGGCCCCGTATAGGGCCATGGACCGCACGACCCCCACGTAAAGCCTCCGGCAGGAGGTGTTTGGCCCCCCCAAGTTGGGCAGGAGCCGCTTGAAGGCGGCCCCGGTCCTTTCCAGTTTGGGGGCCAAACGTCGGAAGTGTTCGACGAAGTTCCACCGGCTTTCGAGGACGAGACCCAGGTATTTCATCGTTGCCTCGACGCCGATGTGAACCCCTCCCACCGTTAGTTGGGATCCCGATGGTGGGCCGTTCCGAGGCCCATGGAAAGACATGGCCTCGGACTTGTGCAATGCAACCTCGAGACCCAACCGCCGGATTCTTTCCACGACTATCGCAACCCCGCGTGTCATCGCGTCGGCCGCCGCCTGATGTGACCTCCCTTGCGCCAGGACCAGCGTGTCGTCAGCGTAGCAAACCACGCTGACGCCATCAGGGAGGTCGGCCCGCAGCACCCAGTCGTAACCGATGTCCCACAGGAGCGGCCCCAGAACCGATCCCTGTGGAACCCCGCACGACATCTCTCGCCGGTTCCACTCCCCGTTGCGACTGGGGTAGATGACGGCTCTGTCCGTCAGATACGCCCCAACTACTCGACGGAGGTAGGTCGGCACCCGGTGATACCGGAGTGCCTCCCCAATACAGCTCCAGGGCAGGGTGTTAAACGCGTTGGCGATGTCGAGTGACACCGCCACGACGACCCCACCCCGGGTCACCGCGTCCCCCGTCGTGAGGGCTCTCACGCGAATGATGGCGTCCACTGTCGAGCGCCCCTTGCGGAAGCCAAACTGGATAAAATTACCTGGCGTTGGAAAAAGCAGCCCTTAGGTATAGTTCAGATCATTTTGTATTTTAAGCGCGCAATGTTTTCAAGAAACTTAACTTTTACCAAATAATATTTTGGCAATGTTCGTTTCGTATCAGTAGTCAATAGAATGTAGCAAATTCCTATTTCAGAATTTGCTTTTAATATATAATTCTTATGAAATAAATAGCACTATCTCTATCTGACGATATCATCACATCTGTAACTGAAACCACGCTGAAAACAAACACTGCAGACTAATCTAATATGAGTTTATCTTTAGTATCTATATATGAGATTAATTTGCTATCAGACAGCGCAATTCACGTCAGAACTATTTACTTTAGGAAGTGGGTAACGAAAGATAATTGCACATGTATGAGTTAGTGGCTTGTTTACCTGAAACTGTGGAAAATAAAATTGTGATTGGCAAAGTTCAAATTGCAATTTCCTTTTTATTAATTGCTAACATTAATTGAATGATAAAATGAAATTCATTAATGCTTAGATATTTGTAAATGATTGAAATAATTATAAAGATTATATCGGCCGCTGGCGTCGTCTGCTAAATATTGGATTCTTATCTGACTGTTACGTACAATAGTCGCGCTCACCGGCGAATATTTTACTAGGTAGGTAATCACAGATTTAATTAGATTAGACAGTCTGTTGTTTTTCATTATTTCAACATGAAAATACTACCTATAATAACTTATTATTAGGTAGAGATTCAAAATGTATCTAATATCTATGTTAATTTGAAAGATAAAATCGCTTCACGAGAGATTCTCAAGAAAACACACACACCTGCTTTGGTTCATGGTGTATTTATAACATTCTTGAAACATCTTTTTTAGAAAGAACCTTATTCGTTTTTTTACAATTATTTTCTCTTACGAAAATATTAACATTTGCCGGTTCCGGCTTCAAAAAATTCATCTTCTTTACTTGTCTAACAGATACAGATCTTCCAAAATGTAAAATAGGCTACATATATTAGGTCCTTACATATGAAATTGGCGTTTTTCGTACTGGCCACTTTAATCACGAATTTCTCCTCTTTGGTAAGGAATTCCAAATTCAAATTTGTACAGCTATTTACTCATGTATTTGTGCTTCGATGACCGTCATTCATTTGTTTTTTTTCTTCTGTTTTTTCTGTTTGCGTCACTCATTTTACAAAATGGAAAATTTAAAATATCGCATTATTTACGAGTACGAGTTCCGCCGTGGCACTAGTGCTGCGGAAACGACTCGAAGGGTGAATGATGTGTATGGCGGTCATGTTGCAAAAGAAAACACAGTTCGTTTTTGGTTCCAACGTTTTCGTTCTGGAAATTTCGACCTGCAGAACAAGCCCCGTGGACGGCCTGAGACCCAAGTTGATAATGGAGAATTGAAGGCTATTGTGGAAGCGGACCCATCGCAAACCACGTCCGAGTTAGCTGCAGGCTTCGATGTTAGTGATAAAACTGTTTTAATTCACTTGAAGCAAATTGGGAAGATTAAAAAGCTTGAAAGGTGGGTACCTCACGAATTGACTGAAGCAAACCGGCAAACGCGCGTCGACTGCTGCGTTACATTACTTAAATTGGAATGTCTTAGACATCCTCCGTACTCCCCGGACCTTGCTCCAACAGATTACCATTTTTTTCGCAATTTGGATAACTTTTTGCAAGGGAAAAAATTCAACTCCGATGGGGCAGTCCAAATCGCCTTCAAAGATTTTATTGATTCCCGTCCGACTGGTTTTTTTAGTAAAGGGATCAATGAACTACCTATAAGATGGCAAAAGTGCATTGAAAACAATGGTTCATACTTTGATTAATTAAATATATTATATTAAAAAATATTCGACTTTTTGTTCCTTCCATACAAAACGCCAATTTCATATGTAAGGACCTAATATATATATATATATATATTTTCTAATGTTTATTTAACTTTTAACTCACTCTCGTGCTGTTTTCACTGTAAACGTTATTTACAGAGAAAACAGCACGACAGAGTGTGAGTATAATGTTCATACAATTGAACTCAGTGACTCGTGTAAACTCGCTTTATTGTTATAACATAGCGTCTTGAAAAATAAGATTCCATTTGGAATACTTATATTTATTTTAAGCGAGATACGGTTGGTTATGATAAGATTAATTGGTGTGTAAACAGTATATTACATGACATTAAAAGTCACCCCAACTGCATAGCTAGGTATAGAAAACTGCGCTGTTTATTTATTTCTTGCGATTTGTAACAAATATAAAACAAATTGTATAAGTTTTATAAACATTCGTTCAAGAAGGAAAAACACATAGGTGTCTAATAAAAATAAAGTACTTCATTATGATTTTTACTACAAATGCATCGTTAACTTCAACGATGAAAAGCCGAAAGCTTCGCGACAATATTTTGCCTGTAGTGCTTAAAACTGTCACCACTATAAGCTAGAGTGATAGCTGTTATTAGAGGCACTGCTTCGACAGGGTATCAATGTTGATTAAGAAATATTTGCTGTTACATATTTGTTTAATGATTTCACTCTCAAATTACTCGGGACGGGAATGTTTGCGTATTATTGACTAGTAAATATATGTGCACTTTTTTATTATTTGTCTAACCACTTGGCTACATACACGTTCTTGAAATAAGTTTGTCTTTACATGTTTTCAGTATCTGGTTTGTTTTTATGTTACACTGAATGCATACGTAGAAAGAGGTTAAACGCTTACGAATGCTTTACTCATAAAATTACATACTCGTAACACCCTTGCAAGTTACGAGTTACGTATGTGCTAACTTTTTTATAGCGGTATAAGAAAGGAGTCGTCAACAAAACTTCTCAATGAAAAGAAAATATCAATAAAGAAGAAGGGAACAAAATCATTGGTGTGCTATTTCACGCGGGGTCAATCAAGCCAGTCATTGTTTTCCATTTAACACAAATGTACAACATCCGTCCATCATTGACCTAATAAATCCTTTTAGTGGAGAAAATATAATGTGGGGCAAGGTCGTCTGTCAATAATAAAGGATGGTGCGTATCAGAGGTATGGTGGTCGGCGATGGTGGTCGGCGATGGTGAGCGGGCGAGCGCAGAGTGCGGGTATGCGGCGCTGGGGCGCTGGGGCGCTGAGGGGCCGGCCGCTCGCCGCGCGCCGCAGTATGACGCGGCCCGCGAGTCGCCCGCGCGCGCCCCGAGCGACACCGCGCGTCACCTGCACACCGACACCCGACACGATGTTAACAAACTGCATCTACTACTAAACATATATCATGTGTCCTAAAGCAATCGTGCCTTTCAATTAAAAAAATAAAATCGTTAGGTAATTATTTTATGTACCTACCGATGTGAAAACTTTTCGTAAAAGTGAATGTTCATCAGTGAAGTTAGAAAGACTAATCAAATTATAAAACCTGAACTGGAATATTGCAAAATGTCTTAAGATACTCTATAAATCGCTGCCTGATATTCTTGTCGAAGTGATTTGACGAACAAAGAAATGTGTTTACAAAGAAAAGTAACGTAGCAACGGATGTCATATTAATATCAGTAAAATTATGTAACGTCTTTAATTAATTCAGCATGGCGTATTATTAAAAGAAGAGTTGGCGTAGAAGTCGAAATCAAAAACAATAGAAATATTTCATGTGTAACCGGCAAACTAACTAAATGTAGGTTACGAACTACAATAAGTAATGATCCTATTGTTTGTCTACTTTGTTTTATGACAGAGTTGTGTAGTAAAAATTTAGTAAGTTAAATAGTAATTCTTACTAATATTAAATACGTTTAAGTGTAATTAATACTAATTTAATCTAATTCACTTTAAGCTATCAACATTGATCAAAATTAAATAAATATTACACACATTCTTTATACTGTACATTAAAATGCTGATAGAACAACTAATTACAAATAAGTTTAAACATAAAAAATCCAAAGATCATTTCAATTTACGCGTATTTGAATTTCAGGTCCAATGAAATGTATAATAATAAGTACTGACAAACAAAACGATATATCAATAACATAATAAACTTATCTAATAAACATAAGCAATGTTAGAAACATACGGACGATGTGTAATTTAATATCACTGAACATATGTAAATATTGTAAAAATGTATAGTAAATGAGGACAAATAGTGTTAAATATATTGTTAAACACACGACGATCAGTTGTGGTCATGGAAAACGGTGCCTTAAAATATGGGAGCAACAACAACAACAATGAGATCATTGAGGAGAAGGTGGTGAGTACTTCGTTAGCTTCACTCTTAGACCCTCTTGTGTTCTACAGCCGCGCTTTTCAACTTTCAAACTTATATGTATACGATACATAGCCTAAAACATAAGGACGTGGGGACGGCGACGGGTTGCTTCGGATTTCTAATTTTATGATGTGTTCTTAAATACATGCACACCAATAGATTTTTTTTTATCAAAAGCAATAATAAATATATATTAAACTGTAGTGGTTGAATTTAATCTATACCTGAAACATATCACTGTAAAACAAACAACACCAATTGTATATTATTATTCTCAAACATGTCAATAAATCAAACTATCAAAACGCGTCAAACATTAATATCAAATAGAGGCTTCTTTTACCTTTTAAATATGTTTATTGGATTATAATACATATCAATCATTTGTGTATATTCTCTGCAAATTAAAATATATATATTCCTCATTGTTATATTTACCTTTAACAATAGTTATTATATAGTATTGAAAGTTGTGTCCATCCATTCAAGTACCTTGAGCGATAAACCTAGGTATCACTAACTGCTATATTAATCTCAACAATTATCAAAACGTTTAGATTATGTAATTGTTTACATTAACTTTGCTAATACCATGCTTTAAAAAATATGTGCGTGTTTATAATTGGCTGTGCTTCTTGTACCAGTATTAATTTACTCGGGACTATTCGAATTAAAGTCATGGAACAAGTAATATTGCCATTCGATAGCAATAAATAAAAAAAAACAAATTTTGTGAACACGCGCAATTAGGTGCTACGAACTATGAACCCGCGTAGACCCCGCTACGCACGTAGCCGTGCGCCTACGCGCGTAGCCGCGTTGATGTTTTCTTGCAAAATCTGCAACTCTACATGCAGTGCTTGGCAAATACATGCGCAATCATCATTTCTTTTCAGCATTCTTAATTTTTTCATATTTTAGTACATTTTTTTTTTATTACAATTTTTTTTCTAGAATGTTTATGAACAGTTATCATAATCACTAATTATTATGATTATTCGTGTCAACACACAACCAATGTCACTACACCAATTCTAGAGGATGATGACCTGAAACATGTTCTGTTCCCAGTATAAAAATACCCTCACATTCAACTGTGTACTTTAAAACCAAATCACATTACAGCTGTCGCGCGGGACTTTAAACGCCGCTGATGCAGTTACTACCCGGTATTCCATTAACTTCTTCTTTATTGCTCTCCTTCTTTTTAACGTGTTGGACATTACTGGTACAGTGATAAAAATAACATCTACCTGCTCAATATCCTTGCACAGTTTTATGACTCGACAAAACATCGATAGTTTTTATTATAATATGTAAGTGTGATGTGAATGTCTTAAACACATACTTTAACCTTCCGGAATAAATTCTCTGAATGATGGTGAAAACTGCATCAAAATCCGTTGCGTAGTTTAGAACCTTTGTTCTCATATTAATACATTCGCAAAATATTATATTCGCAAAATATTATATTCTCGAATTATTATATTCTCAAAATATTACACAAACAACAATCACAGCGAAAAATGTTTTTAATTTGAGTGAAACAAAAATAAAGAACAACGCGGTCATACAGACAGACACACAAAGTGACTACAATGTATAATAACATAAGATAGATATAGATTAAGGACTGATTTTTCTATCATCTGATAACTGTTTTCAAGGAATAATTTTGAAATTTTGACAGTTATTTCATACAAAAACTGTTAAACGTCAATTTTTTTTCTCGAATAAAACTTATCTGGCTATGGGAAAATCAACCTTAAGTCGTAAATAGAAATAAAGTTAGAAACGCAACATACTTACCTTTCTGTTCTAAACAAAGCAAGAATCCAATGAACTCGCTTTAGTATAGAGCACGCTGCCTGTTATTTTAATTAAAACAACTTTCATCAACTTTCATAAGTTATGCGAATCTTTTGATCATCAGCATATTTCTGTAAAGAGCAACAAACCACAAACTATAATGAAAGTGGGGAAAGAATTTAATATCCCTGTAACGTCTATAAGTACTGCTGTGGATTATGACATTTTGCCGCCAGTCCCCGAGGAGGCGACCATCAAGTTTAAGACTCCAGCAACGACAGCTTGTAACACAAATATTATGTGTTTGTCACCCTTTCCGATATAAAAGTATAATGCAAGGAAAACCATTAAAGTGCAGATTATCTAGATAATTGGATGATTGTAAATACTTTAGTAGACACTACAGACCTGTTAATGTGTCATCTACTTCTTAGTAGCCCTTTAACTTTCTACTATCACATATGATTGTTCTCTTATATGTGCTATAATGGACGATCTGGTTGGTGTAGTCACGCTGGTTGTCAAACAATACAGGGCAGGGACATCGATCTGTTACCATGGATTCCGTACATGATTCTGAACCCAATTGCGTTAAAATATTTCGTCGGTTTTTTTTTTAGCCTTTAATGTCCTACTGCTGGGCAAAGGCCTCCCTCTCTTTCCACCTCTCTCTGTCCAGAGCTGCCAAGGACCTATCTTTATCAAAAGAGTCCAGCTCATCCCGATTTATTTCAACGGTTATTAAAAAAAAAATTGCTCCACCATACATTTTGACCCCGTACGTATTGCACTTTTCTATGAAATAGCAAATTATTTTTTTTTATAACCGGCCTAATATTTCTACGCTTGGGCTCTAGAACCATGTGCTGAATTCATGGTTTCACTTCGCGCGTCGATTTCCCTTCCACTCTGTATATAGTTAAACTTATTGGCTTTAGACAGGCGTAAGGTACTGTACTTTTCTTCAGCACGTAATCCCGTACACACTATCCTATTACAACGTAGTCTGTTCCAAATACCGTGTAATCTTACGCGACTCAATCAATTATTTGATACTTACTACACAATTTCTTCGTCATTCATCAACATGGATTGTATTAATCACTAGCTTTTACTCTCTTCTGCGGCCGTGTGGTTAATGGTTTCACCCCTTTTCACCCCCTTCTAAATCGTATTTCCAATCTTCCCTCCTCAGCCCAACCTTGCGTTATACATGCAAATTACACGGTTCAGCCGCGCTTAGAATAGGCGTTTTAATATTTCAATCAATCGTTCAATCAATCAACTTAAACTTACACAAGATTAGAATTAACAAATTAAATAAACCAGGTAAGCGCTCTAGTGAAAGATTTGTTTAGCGCTTAGCGTACGGTATAATTTTGCCCATAGTACCCGCCAATTTAAAACATAATTGTTGTAGCGTTAACCACGTCATGAGTTTAAAGTTAAATGTGCTAACAAAAGTTCAATATCAACTTTTAGTTCCACTAGAACAGTGGTTGAGAAAGGCATAATGAACAAAATATTTGTTTGGACTCCCTTGTGCATGTGCGCTTTTGTTCTCTAACTGCTGCAAAGATAGAGAAAGGGGGCAATGATCCTATTTAAACTTAGCTTTTTTCCGTGTTACCGGTCTGGAGATATCTTATATTCATTCATCAGCGTGTTTGCTAATGAGCTTTCAACCCAGAACGCAGCTGGGTCACGGTGATAAAAACTTCTACTCTTGTGAATTAAAAGCTACTTGTATATACCTAGTATGAAAACCACATTTATGCAATAAATTAAACCACATAGGTACTTGTTATCGCCTTTTCTGACGATATACATTTATATTCGCATAACTCGTCAAAATCTAGGGCACAGATAATTTTTTTTCGCGACCGATTTCTTTCATTTTTTGTATATCGTCAGAAAAGGCGATAAAAAGTATGAGGTATAAATTGCATATATTTGTTTTCCATACTGTATAAACCCGTTCGTCGTGTTGGTGGACGAAAGTCTTCAAGCAGTGAATCCAATTTGATATGACACACCTACCAATAAACATACCAGCCAGAAACTATTATTCGTGCCTTTGCCGACTATTGTAAGGTAATCATATTGAATATTATTCAAGATATGACATGCAGAGTCAAGTAGCTCATCTCGTTACTAGAGTGGGACACTTAGCCTATTTTTGTTTATTCCATGTATAGCTTTAAAACTACATAATTTCAATCGCAACCTAGTCAACATACATACATATAGTCACCAACCACGCTTTAGTAGTTTCCAGACAGACAAATAGTATGTGACTTCAAAACTTATGTTTGCCGGCAAAGTTTTGCGATGAGTTATACGAACTATACAATCTAAGGGTCTGTATCTGTTCTCTGAAGATCTAAGAGATTTGCAGTCAACTTTAAACAAAAACTTAACTTCTTTGGTAAAAAAAACATAATATTAAACTTATAAGTGTTTTTTTAATCTCCTGTAAATGAACTGTATGAGAAATAAAGATTATCTAAACCTATTTTCGGTTTACGGGACTGAAGTCTAAAAGCACGTACAGTAGGTAGTATTTTTTGTTTCAAAAGAATATATCAGCCTTTTTATTTTAATTGTTACTAAGCAAATAGTAACTAAGTATTTATTCACTAGTGCTGATTTTTCACTTAGCGTTCTGAACAGTTCAAGCGTTTGATCGCGCGGTAAATGAAAACACTTGCGAGAGAACATGTTCGCTCAGTAATGGGTTGGATTCGGCGAACCATTGCTCGTTTGCTCATTTGCCAATATGGAGTGAAATCCAGAGAAAACTTTGGAACTAATTGAACATTATAGAGCCCATTCATGCTTATTATTATTATTTATTTAAAAGTTACAAGTTCCTTATACTTAAAACTTAAACAAGGCACACACTTATGGGACCCGCAAACTAAAGATTACAAAAATATCGCAATAAAAAACGATGCTTTATATTACATAGCCGACATTATGAAATGCAGACCATCAAAACGTCCATCTTCGAAATGAGCATTCGCCTCCGTTAATATATTGGCATTTCTTTCTCTCTGTTTTAAAAAAGGAGACACCCAATACGGCCAATACCGTCTTTTTCGTTACCCTTTATTTAGTAGAGTTCCAATTATTACAAACGCTGCACTAGCCAAAAGCAAATCAATATCGTGATCGTCCATCATATCTACCAAGTGAAAATGAGAACACAGCTGCTCTGCGCCTCTCAAACTCTTCAGCACGAGCATTTGTTTAGAACTAGTGTTTCCTCATTGTAGTGAAAACAAATGTTTCCGGTTTTGAGCGAACATCGGAAGAACAGCAAACATTTGCTCAAAACAAAATGTTTGATCGGCAGGGACGTGAAAACGTGGCTTTACAATTGAAGGCTGCTATGCATTTTACACAGTTTTATAAAATTTGTGTTTTTACGCCTTTTAATCTCACCTTAAGAGGCCGGCGAAGCATGCGTTGTTCATACAAACGTAATACCAAAATAATTTGTAAATCAAACATATTCTTAATGTAGTCAATGTAGTGTGTATTTGTAGATATATTTTTCTCATAACTCGTCTTTAAATCAGTGTCCATTCAAAATATATATTTGGGAACCTAGATAATCTGTAATCCAATCGGAATAAATACACACTACCTTAAGAATATGTTTGATTTACAAATTATTTTGGTATAACGTTTGTATGAACAACGCATTAGCATGCGTAGTTTGCCGGCCCCTTAAAAGGGTATATAGAAAGGGTAGGACCAGTTCAGTTTCACGACATATTACGAATATTAATGATAACCAATGAATTATTTTGATTTGACATACTCGGACTGACGTCTTGTGAGCTTTTTGGAATACTATAACGTGGGCATACATAATTTGAATAGCTTACACAAAGCTAAATTATTAGATACCTACATAATTAGATGTGATCAATTGTTCTTTTGTTTTAATTTATGAACAAAACTTCAATAAATAGGTCCTACCGCAATCAACCTTTTTGGTTAGCGAAAGCAACTTTTATCGATCAAAGGAGTCATTATGTATGATAATTCGTAGCCTCCAACTGCATGTCAATTCCAATAGATTGTGTAATAACGCTACTCCTGCCCCGTCAAGGATTGTTTTTAACTATTATCTGAAAAGTTAGAAAGTTTTTATTACTTTCAGATTAATTTGTTGTATTGTCTGTATCTTCATCAGTTACATAACTTGAATAACTATCTAAGTACATAAATCCCATTGTTATTGTGCGGTCTAACAAAATTGCAATTCATAAAAACCAGTGCCTATGGAGACAGCAAAGCAAAATAAGTAATTTAGAATGTATCGATCCATCTATTTACGACCTGATTGCGCCTTCGAGTCACGTTGCTAGGATATTGTGCGCCCGTCAAAATAGTTTATCAATAATAAACAAACAGTTGGCTGTACAGTGTGCCCAACATATATTGAACCACCATGTCGGTCGGCGCAGCGCTCGAAGCAAATGTCAGTAACATTTCAAATTGAGATCATTTTAATCTAGTTCGATATTTCATCGCCTGTCAGGTTGTACTGGGCAATCTGTACACAAAAGTCGTGTTTTAATGTGTATTTGAAATTAGAGACTTTTATTGCTGTTTGTGATTAGTTATGATAGGAGACAATATAAACAGATCATCATCATCATTTCAGCCGAAAGACGTCCACTGCTGGACATAGGCCTCTCAAGCACCTCCACTTCGACCGATTTTGTGCTTTTCGCATCCAACGAGCTATAAACTGATAAATAAAATATAAAATCATTATTATTGATAATAATAATATATATAATTATTATTGCATTAAATAGTTAAAGGATCAAAACAAAAAAAAAATTATTAAATGCTTTATTTTGGTAAAATTTTCGCGCCATTTTAGCCTGAACTTACTCATAATTAGTAAATGAATTTCGAATGAAAATATTTAAATTAGGTACCTATTTCAAGGTACCTTATAACAACAATGTCTTTAGAAAAAAATAACTAAGGGTTTTTCAAACTCCTCTCGAGGATCACTTAACTGTGAAAGCTTATGATGTCTATCTGAAAACTTATTAAATAAACATTTCGGCTTAAAAAACACCCTTTCTTACATTCCGTCTTAGCTTAAAAAAATCGTTTCTTAAGGTTATTTCAAGTTAAGAATTCTAACTTTAAAAAGCCCTTTCAAGTGTATTTTTCAATAATAACAGACACTCCAACAAGCTTCTACAGGCTTCTAGTGGCATTCATTTATTATGAAATAAGATAATTGCGCTGGCGAACATTTTCTTAGTAAATAGATACTCGTCATCGATTGCGAAATCGACAACTGATATAATTATAAACTAGTACTACTTAGAAGTAAGGAAAGTATAAGTAGATTATCAGAAAAGCATCCTGATTAGTAGTTTGCTAAGTAGTTCACGGTTTTCTGCAAGAGAGTGGTTTTTTTCCACGCGGAGTAGTTTTAAGAAGCTTACAAGATAGATATACAATGTTTTTCTATTAATATTGGCATCTATGGTCTTGGTGTTCAGCTCGGTCGGTTCAGTTTTAGGACTTATATTATGAAATATTATTATTCAAAGAACAATCTTTTTAAAAACTACACTAATTGAGTAATTGAGGGTAGTTATAGTCTGACAACCAGTCTTACCAAGAGGTATCGTATTACCAAGTAACTGGGTTGTAGAGGTCAGATAGGCAGTCGCTCCATGTAAAATACTTGTATTCAGCTGCAAAATGAACCTCCAAGTTTACTGCATAATAAGTTTTCTATCACTCACTGCGTCCAGATTACCACGTACCTAAATAATAAAAGTTACTGAGACATTTGAAATATTACCGCTTATGACAAACTTCGTCATCATCACAGCCAAAAGACGGCTGCTACTGTGGCCTCCAAAAGTTACTTGACATTTTTTCACTTCAGCTGCGACACACCACATTATGATTTAAAATTCTAGTTCCAAATTTTTGAACTATAACGGTTTTAATGACTAATTCAACCTATTACTTAGCATACAAAATAATCAAGTAATCCCTTTGGAGTAACTAATTATTTTTTTTATTTTAAATCATAATGTGGCTTCACAGAAGTGGAAAAATGTCAATTAACTTTTGGAGGCCACTGAAGGTCTCTCCAAGCATCGTCACGATTGTTCCTCGGCCTCCCACATCCAGCAGATTTCCACAACCTTGACCAGTCCTCGGTCCACCTTGACAAACTTACACGTAAGATATTGATTATTCTTGTTTCCTCGGTAATTCGCTTGCCTTGCGAATACGAAATGTTATTTCAGATCTAGAACTCCGATTACCATAACCAATGCATTCAATCAACTTTCAGGGGAGCATGAGAAATTGCATTTTTGCATTTTAGGCCCATAGAACAACTTCCTTTTTGTATGTTAACTTCTTCCACGTTTCTTACACAAATATTTATATGCATTTTATAGCACTCTGTGACCTAAACCCGCACTTAAGTCACGGTTATCTGTGACTTGTGTAGTCTATTTTTACACAGAAAAGCGTGACTTAAATGCGCGTTTAGATCACACGTGCTATAAAATAGTACACGATACGTGTGACTTAAGTAGTATTAATGCACAGCGTAATGCACGGCGCATCGTAATGTACAGACGCCAGCACATCAAGCTACCACAAACTGTCAAATTTATTTAATAAATTTTCAACTTTATTACTAAAGCATAAGGTTCAAGGTTGATTGGGAAAATTTTACAGGTTCGGGTAGCTTGATTTGCTAGCGTCTGTACTATTTCAGCATCAGCATCCAAAAAGACGAAAAAAAAAATCTTACAAGAGAGCATTCAAAAGAGATTGATTTAATTAATATAAACATTAGTAACCATTATTAAAATCAAAACTTCATTTTTTTTTTACATATTGGCGGTACTTTTTGTCCTCCTAATGTAAAGGCGTAACCTCAACTTATTACTACTATAACTCGTGGATCACGTTCACCGGGGATGTGTTCTACGTGTTAACGTGTCATATTGCGCTCCATCGTGTAGAGGCCAAATTGAAAACTTTTTTGTACCTCTAATATAATTTTTGAGAACAAAACCTACGTGTGTAATTGAATAAATTCTCCAAAAACAATTAATTAAAATATAAACTGAAAAGCGAAAAATAAAACCTTTAGTCTTAAGTAAGCTCCTAAATTAATGTAATTAACTAATTTTAAGGAATCACCAAACGGCCCCCTTTTTTAGTGGTTAGAAAACCGGGCAAGTGCATGTCGGACACGAATGGTTCCGTACAATATTCAACTCTACATTTTTTTTAACCACCTTTCTTGTAATTTTAACTTTATTGGAACGAACTTCTTTAATGGAACTTGCTGTATGAGTAAACTTGTTGAAATCATCTCGTAACGAAAAAGCATTATGACTCCATGCGACTTTCATAATAGAGCGTGAGACATACTTTTGTGAGGTCTAAATAAAAATCCAAGATGGTGGCTGGCAAAATTTTGAAATATTTCATCCTGGACGTCGTTTTCATGGTTTTCGAGGGTACTGAAGCAAAAAGGGAGGTCAAAATAAAAAATCTAAGATAGCGACAACTTATTGAGAGCTTCTAAAAACGTATACTCTGCTCTGGCTCTGTATTAAAAACGCGTATTATATTCACAGTTTCTCTCACTCTTTCTCTTTCGATTATATACGAGAGTGTGTACGTGCGATTATCGTGTAAGGAACTTCGGTCGTCCCAGGACCGCACACGTTTATTTATATAAAAATAAAAAACGTGCTATTCGTTGTGATAGCGGCAATAGAAAATTCTTTTAACTCTGTGAAAATTTGAACTGTTTGCCTATGTTCGTTTGGCTCATGAGATACAGCCCGCTTACAGACAGACGGACAGGGAAGGCTTAGATACGATGACAATTTTTGGGTAAGGAACCTTTTTTTTTAGTGTGGGAAATCATCAAATGACTCCTCCCGCTCTGGGTGGAGCGGAAGGGAGTGACAGACTCTTACTGACTAAAACCCACCCGTGTTCCTTCCTTAGCCCTTTATGTTCCGGGGTAGCGGTAACCCTTTCGGACAATCCCGCTGAGGGTACGAAACTCTAAAAAAAAAGTTAGTTAAAGTTAGTTTTTTTTAGGTTACCGAACCCTAAAAACTGAACCTGCATATTAAAAACTGTTTAAATAAAAATGATTCTATACTATATGATCAATCAGGCCTATACTCTCTGTGACCCCTTAACAGAGAGGAACCCTGTGTCCCAGCAGTGGTTACCTCGCAAGCCGTTTGCCCAGCCGTGGGCAGCACTGCGCTGTGACTGTCACATGTCTACGAATTTCAAGTTAAGCTTAGGACATGTCGGTTTCCTCACAACGTTTTCCTTACCCATTAGAAGGGCCGTGATGATATAATACCTCTTTAATTAAACGTTCTCCGCGGATGCTACACCTGGGTATTGCCAGTCTCTTGATGGAAATAGAGACGTGTGTGCACGCAGGAATTCATGCATAATTCGCAGGAATTCAATTCCACCGAGTCATATTCATGCTGCGTCAAGACGACGTACGCTGTACTTAATTATACATATTTCATTAGAACTTGATGGTATACCGCCACTGAGATACTGAGAAGTATCATAATGAATTTGTAAGATCGCCTAAATAACTAAAATTTCTAGTTTCTGTTCAAAATAGCTTCATTCGAAAGCTTTGCAACTATTTGTCTCGCTTATTGGTCAAGTCGGAGACATACTATAGTATACCATTGTTTGTCATCGACAGTAATAATGGCATTCGGACCAGTAACTTAGTGATGAGGTTATACAACTATTTCTATCATAGTTAACAGTAGTTATAGTACTTCTCTAAACTCCTAATAGAGCCTCGGAAACAATCTACGACTATAGTTTCCAGTCTGTGACGCATTCCATTTCAGATTCAACGTCTTTAAACTTAATTTCAGGTTTCTACAAACAAAAATCCCGAAAATCTAGGAAACGTTTCACTAAGTTGAATATTTTGTTTCACGATAACGGCTAATTAATACAACAAACAAATTAATGTCGACAGCTGGACTAATTGAATTGTCTGGCAAAAAAACATTCCTTTGTAAAATTATTCACTGTTATTTATTTTCATTATTCTTACTTCTACAAACTTTATTAATTAACTACTATTTATTTATTTTTACAACAGTTTATTTGTCAAACAAACACTCACATGCAATCCTACATCGAACAAATCGTGGATTGTATTTTCAAAAGCCAACAGTAACAGCCTCGAAGCCACATCAGCGTGTTCCCACGCCAGTGAATCTAAAAGGTTAGTTGCGTAACGTGAAGGAGTTATCTATACGTGCTGTGGCTATCTTTTGTGTATCGAGTCCTTGAACTATCGCGTGCTAATCGGCGTCGAGGCCGGCTCGCAGCCCTCGCCAATCTAACGCCCATCTTCCCCGTCACGCAGTTACATCGTCAACTTACATAGATTATTGCAACACTTTCACTAACTAGCGAAGAAAGTGAGTTTGACCCCCGGTCGATGAAAGCCAATTTAATCTGCTGTCAAATGTGATGGCATTGATTTCATTGGTATAATATCCCATTCATCAAATGAAGATATGCAGTGTTGTTGTTATGCTAATTTAAACACCATTTAGTAATGATTGGGGCTCTCTTCTAGTGAATTGTTAAATATGTACGTCTGACTGTCATTCACATGACATACTAACTAGTTATTACATAGTAGTGTTATTCATAACTGCTGTAAAATTTTATTGCGCAACTGATTGAAGTAAATCTAATTGTTAAGATCTTTAAAAATAATCATATAAGAAAAGAAAGAAAGAAACATTTTTTATGTTTATTAGCGCCTCCTTAGTTATATGATATTATATCTACCATTAGATTAATAAAGAAATATTTTGATTAATTTTAACTTGTGCTTAATAGATATGGCTCTTAGCGCCATCTCACGAAAATTGAATTCATAATATTCTTTTTTAGGAATAATAGTGTTTCTTCGTCGAAAACTCTTTGTTCGTATCGACACGACGTAGCGCTCACCTTGCGTCTATGCGGTCTCAAGACCTCTACGAGATGCTACGCGGGCGCTGCGCGAGTGCTACGCGTGTGCTACGCGGGTGCTACGCGTGTTCAACGCTGTGTACTGCTGTGCTGCACATTAGAAAAACACCCTAAATTTAGCGGACAAAATCAAAGTATCACTCGAAGTTATTGATTTTGTGTTCCAATGGTTTCACGACTTGTTTAAATACTAAAAATGTAGATGCACTTCTTAGTATTCCATTTAACCTACCTTAATATTCCTCTTTAACTTATTTTGAAAATACTAATAGTGAACTTGTATGAATTGTCTCTATGTTTTTTATTTCTAAAACATTCGATCAATCAATCTTTATTTGTGTATGTCAGGACTCTTTAGGCTTACAGCTAGAAAATCGTCTTTACATACATTTAAAAGATACTGTTACTTAATCAATGAATTGAGGTTTTTAATTTTGTTACTTTAAAATTTAATTTTGTTATTTTATAAGCCGAGGCTTACATTTACTTAGTTTTGTAGACACTTTAATAGACACAAGAATAAAGATACATAAAGACATAGGCCATGTCTTTGTGTATTATTACTTGTTATTATTTATTGTCGACAAGTATTGTTAGTTATATCTACTGTTCACACAGGTATTACTCATATCATAAGCCTTATTAGTTATTGTTCATTTTTTGTAACCATAACTCGTCTTTGAGCGGCGATACATATCATTTGGCCAGCCGCATGCGGGCAGACCGTCACCATTCTCACCAGAGGACGGCTCTACACCCACCAATACTGAGTCAGCCCTCCTGATAGTTACCAAAAGGACGGCTCATCATCATCTGCCTAGCCTTTTCCCAACTATGTTGGGGTCGGCTTCCAGTCTAACCAGACGCAGCTAAATACCAGTATTTTACATAGAGCGACTGGCCGTCTGCCTATCTGACCTCCACAACCCAGTTACTGGGTAATACGATACCCCTTGGTAAGACTGGTTGTCAGACTTTCAGGCTTCTGACTTCTCGTAACGACTATCAAAGATCCACGAATGACAGCCGGGACCAACGGCTTTACGTGCTTTCCGAGACACGGAGGGGTCTCAGTATGTAAAGATGATCACCCATCCACAGACCACGGCAAGCGTAGCTTAATCTGATCGATCGACCTGTTCGGCTGTTATTATTTAGCCACGAGCCCCTCACCGAAAGTACGGCTATCACTTGTAATATAGTAGCAGCAGATATTTATAAGTATAGCTGTCTGCCGCAAAGAGTCCCGTTCTCTTTCTTAGAAATTCTTTATCCACGGGACCAACTTGAGATTAATGAAAACCCTTTTAAATAATAAAGTAATCTCAAAAAGTTTACATAGAAATCCGAAAAAATTAAAAAACATTTACATTTTCTCGTTCCGGGGATCGAATCGAGGACCCCGAGGACATGCTCAGCAGACTTGTGCCCGCTAGACCAAATCAATAGTCAAAGTTGTTAATTTTGTCAATGAAAATAAATCTTCGTTTTTATGATCATTTTGAACACCATTGTATGTTGGAAATCGGTTGTCATAGTATGGGTATGTGATTCGGACTTAAAAGGAACATGTCTTGACAAAAATTTGATGAGTGAATCATCCCTCTATGAGTAGTGGAAGATCCATAGGGAAGACCATAGACACGAAGGATATATTATGCGATAGAAGATCTAATAAAGATGTATTGAAGAAAAAGTCGTGCTACGCCAACCTCAGATAAATTAGAATAAGTGCAGGATGATGATGATTTACGGCAAACGAAAACATTTTGACGAAACTTGCACTGGTTATTATCAATTCTCTGTTTTAGAAGAGAGTTTGCCCTTTGGAACAATAGCAGCCTTTGGAGCAGTGTAGCTACACTACTACACCAATAAATACTTAAAAATTCAATCATAATAATACGATAATGACAAATCAACAAAGAGTAATATAAAGCAAATCAATTACTGTCCCCATACAAACACATTATAATAATAAATGAAAACATTGCTAGGGATCAATAAATACGTTACAAAACGTACGCCAAAAGGATCATAAAATAAATTAAATTATTTGTTAGTAGTGTGTCAGCTCTGGGGGGGCCTAATATCGACGTGTCACGTGATCGCGGGCCGCAGCGTGTTCATCAGCGACACGGCGCGCGGCACGGCGCCACCGTGCGTTCAGCTGAAATATTCGATGGTAGAAGGGGAGGTTGCGCGAGGTCACGCCTGAGCTCGGTCGTCTCCGGCCGCGTCCGCCGCCGCTCGGGCCGCGGGACGACGCGCGCACAGCGACCTCTTGCGTGCGCCGCTACAGTGCCCCATCGAGTTTACGTCCAGCGACCACGCTGCGGACTCTGCCGCTTCTCACACTGCCATCGAATTGTTATCTTAATATCGTTCCTAGGCGACTCGCCTTTAGCGAACGACCGCCGCGAATCATAGCTAAAACGTATAATTGCAACACGACACACCGAAACTAACGCATATCTCACAAAACGGGCCATTCGTGCTGTAAACGAGTCGAGCGCTTAATCGATCGTCTGCATTAAAAAGTAAAAATTATTATTATCGTTTTGCAGTCGACCTTTGCGGATTTTGTTGCGCTGCCATAGGTGATTTTTAGTTAAATTTTACACACACAGCTAAAAGTGGTCAAATTTTGCTTAGGCTTATTGAGTAGTCCATAATATCGAGTGTGGTGCCGTCCGGTGCTTAGTTTGCTCAGTGAACATCAGTGCGTCAAAATTGTCGAGGTGTTTTTCTTCGTTCGTTTCGTTGCGGGCTTAGCATTATATATTCTTTCGGTTGGTTCTTGCTTTGTTTTGTTATACTTGTGGGGAAAAACGCGATCCATGCTTGGAGTTATGACTACCATGGTATGGTTTCCTTTGTCTAAGTTATTTATCTACTTTTTCTCTTCTTAGTCAAAGAAGTTAGTTCACATACATTATCACATGTTGATGCTTTTAGATTGAACGAATGTTACAACATTTTATGAAAGATCATCGAACCATTCTTCTTTCATAATTTCTTGTAGGGTTTGTTGGTTCTGACTGAGTAGTTTATATCTAGCCATTATCTAGTAATTTTGTATTTTATTTAGTCGTTTACATTGTATTTCTATATAATAAAGCCGTGCTTCTCGCTTTGGAAGCTTCATTGTAACGAGAGTTACAGACGCTATATTGTACCTTACTATTCATAGTATGGCGGCGATTCTATTGTAAAAACTATGCAGAGCATGCTGCCCCTCCCACAACTTCACATTCTGGAAGGATTCCCAAGGGTTCAGTTCAGGCTTGAATTGCGCTACATATAATATTCATCAAAACTCTCGCATTGTTGGCGTAATGCACAGCTTTAATTCATCTGTAGCCACATCAGTTCGTTTTGCTACTGGACACTATTACATAACGTTATATGCTTAAAGTCGTTTGTTATATGTGACAAATTTCAACAGTTATTGCTACATTATCGTTTTGAATCTCGAGTGACAGTGACAGCTGCAGAGGTCGTTTCGTTTCTCTTCATTAATTTCATAACACTGGCAACTTATAATAATTAATTTATTATTTTACATAGGTATGAAGGCAGAATATAAAAACAAACTTCAATAACACCAGAACACTAACACAGCATACATTACCCAAAATGTAAAATAATATTTTATATTCTTCTACACTGTAAAAACACAGTCCTAATAACAAAGAAATACATTCGCAAAAAAGGCAATGCTTATGATTTACCACTATTCTTGCAAATAGGTACCACTAGGAATTTATCCTCGTAAAAGTTCTCAGAATCGGTATTATCAACGGGAATCTGAGGCGAAGAGCTTGCGGCGATAATAAGTTAGTTTCCACGAAGGGGATGAGGTGTTTTGTAATAAACAAAGCGCCTTCATAATTTATGAATTATGTATGTGTGTATTATCGTGTTCCTCTGAGAACGTGTACATAGTATGTATGCTTCAAGTTCGCCGCTCGTCTCTTGTGCCTCGTAAAGCTAGTTTACGTAATATGGCACTCAATGCTACACATCTCTAACACTGAGTGTTGGCAAGCCACTAAGCTCCTTTGGATTGTTTTCTTACTAAATCAATATAATCCGGGATATTTTTTCATAAAATTCAAAGCTTAAAGGTGTATCACATAACGAAATTCAATAGATGCTCTTAAACAGTAAAAATTAAAATAGTTCATTTTATAAACAATATTATACCTACTTAATTTGAATATTTTAAAAACTAAAATTAATATTATCAAAAAGAAAATCTTTTAGGATGGGAATTTTCTGTATTTAAATTAGTCGTGACTGTATCGATGTTTTTTTTTTAATTCGTCCAAAATTATTTACTACTCGGGAACATTTTCCTCACCTGTTAGTGAAATAATAGATTGTACTGTCATTATTTGATACATCGTAAAACATTAATAAGTACATACTCAGCTTTGCTAATGCTAGCTACGCAGCTTTTTCAAAATTACGCGTTACTTATAATCAGTCACCATAATTCACCACTATCCACACAGAGCTAAGCGTTATTTAAAGTAAAACATAAAAACATACAGATCTATACACAAATTGGCTAAAGTATCAGTTTCTATAATGCTGAGATCACAATGGCAGCACGGGTTGGTTTAACAAGACGTTTCATTCGATATTCGTATTGTATTGTCGTTCAATGTCAGTTTCCTCGTGTCCGTCATTATTCTCGAGCTCCAACAACGGAGAAAACGTCTTGCGCACATTGAACATGTGCACAAAAAGATGAAAAGAACCGCCTCCCATTGACACAGTGTCTTGAATGAGCCTGGCCTCGTTCTCCGCTTTCAGGCGCTCCTAGCTGTATGCCTATTAGACGTGCTCTATACACTTGAACTACTGTCTTAGCCGACATTTGTGGAAACTCAAGCTGGTGCTTCCAAATACTTATACGATATAGTTGCGTTTCCTTTTGTCCATTCTTATACCATTTCGCTGTTATAAAAATATACAAAACCATACCATCGTAAAATATCGTCAACACTAACATGCAGTAACTAAGATTGTTTACTAATACATAAATACGATTACCGGATTAGAAGAGAACGAGGGTTGAGAAGTGTACGTGGGGATAGATCGATCATCTATGCAAAACACGGCAATCGCACTGCTGGAGTCGGCGTCGGCGTTCGAGCGAGCCGTGCTGGAATGTGAGCACCTGGAGGCGTCGGAGCACGGCGGGTTTCGGTGAGGACGTTGGCGCGGCAGCGGCATGGAGGAGCGCGCGCCGGACGTGCCGCTGATCGTGTCGCCGCCGTGCGCCGGCGCCGGCGCCGCTCTCACCACATCACGCCGCGCCGCTTCCGCGCGCGGCTCCCGCGACGACCCGCCGCCCTCCACGTGGCGCTCGTCGGTGCGCGTGCGTGACACCGGTTTCCGCGGCTCACGCAAGAGTGTCGTTCGCCTCGAACCGCCCTGTAATGGCCTCAACGGGTTGCCCGCCATCGGCAAGGAGGTAATCCATTTATCTCTTTGCCAGATAATGTGTTGCGATGAGTGTTTATTACATTAATTTAAGTTTAAGCAATCTACAATGGCCGATGGTCATTTTTCGACCCACCGTTTTTACTACGTCGGCCACTGCGCTTTGTCATTCAATGTTGTGAATCAGAAGGTTTAATTTACTCTGGCCTGCTTGTGAAAATAATTTGGTACTTACTTAAATTATATTTTCTGTGACAGACGGGCAGCAACAATAGGAGAAAAGCTGTTGTGTAATTAATACTAAGTAATAACGCATACAACGTCAAGCATCGAATGAACTATTCACATGTTTTACACCCCTGCGATCTCTACAACCAGCGGTGGAATATGGACCATCCCGATACACGATATTGTTCATTCATTTAAAATATCTTTATTGATTCATGAACAGCAGTTATATGCGTTTCGTTTTCAAACATAGACAAGTAGGGTTGAAATATCAAAGTAGTTCTACAACATTTTGAAATAGGAACGTTTAAACTTCCGAGAACCTAAACGTTTCAACACTCTTTTCAATAGATGTGTTCAATATTTGAATAGGTTTTTGTTGAACATTACTAACACAGGATTAAATCGACAGGAAACCACAAATACTCACTAGTCTGCAACTCTGCATACATACTCGTACATACACGAATACTTCATCCACTGATTTTTCATAGTTATAAATCTTAGCTTTTGAGAATGGATTTTGTTTCCTCATTTCATCGGGAATGCCTGTGCTGACGTACCTAAAATAATGCATCCTACTTGTCTTAAATATACTTATAGCACGTATGACCTAGTATCTGTTCTAGTAGTTTTAAACTATGTATAACTGTAATCATTATGTAGGTAATTTCGTGTACTGGACGAAGAAGTAAAATAAACTTTTTTTTGCCTGAACAAAAACGTTCCATACGAAGATTTATGTATATTGTTCATAAATCATGGCTAATAAGCAAATTGTGTCGTAAAATAAACCTACCTGGTAAATCGTCGTAATTATGAAAGTAATTAACATCCTTGACGTAATATTATATTGTGTTTGTATTTAAATATGGATACATGTTACTCTTTATTTCAACAATGTATAGTTTCGACAAGGTCCACTTCTATAAATCTAAAATTTAAGTTTTGTTAGCAAATATTCCGTGGGGCTAACTATCAATAATCCAATGCACAATTCAATAGAAAATAATTATCACGTGAAGTTTTATAGCTAACATTTATGAGTATTTCCGTGTATTGTCCTGAATGCGCGTGTTCGCCGTATCGTACCTACCCACGTACAGTCCACAGCTACCTTACTCGTAGGCTCACATAAACAGTGGTGACGTCATTGTTCGCAGGTACTGTCTCTGGGCGCGACGGGCGGCCACAAGGGAACCACGCAGCCTTCTCACCCCTGCACTATCCTCCACCATTCTCCTTACAAGGTATTGTATCTACGTCAGCAAATCGTCGTCTACGTACAAATGACATTCCAAATGTTAAAACAACGATTATTCAATTTTGCTCCACAAATCTAATCTACGCTGTAATTATTTAACAACTTCACTGTAGCGTTTGAATTGTTCATATTGTAGTTTGCACATAAGAAAAGTATAAATTATATTCGTCGCATTGACCTCGCTCTACTCGACACAGTCGACACGCAACACGCTACAATTCCAAATAGTTTTGTTGTAAAATATTTAAATCGTAAGCTGTAGTCTATTAAATTTGCACAAACTTGTTTTACAGGCCGCTTGGGATTGGTTGATCCTTATACTGGTGATCTACACGGCAATATTTACTCCTTACGTGGCCGCCTTTCAACTGAACGAGCCCGACTTTGATAAACGTTCTCGTAGCTTCGGCGAAGACCCCATAGTAGTCATCGATATGATCGGTAATATTTATCTCTAAAACTCAAGGTTTCAATTTAAATTAAACAGTGGCACAGCGACATACTTTGGCTCTTTTACTAGACCTTTCGATTATATGGAGAGTAGCCAAGAAACCCTTGGGCTTTTCCTCAATTCCGTCAAGCAACTAAAAATCTTTTTCTGATTCATATTTAAAATGTTCACATTGTTTAGGGCTGCCATCATCTAAATTACGGACCGCGGATAAAAACTTCAAAAACCCCGGACATTTGGGTGAAATAAAAAAAATCCCCGGACTCCCTCGAAAAAAAAATACAATAAAATAAAAACATCGTTAAGTATATATTTTTTTTCTTATTAATAGACTATCAACTTAAACCTCAACAATACAAAAAAATGTGAGAGGTATTCTGGTAACAAAAATAATTAGGAACTTGCCACGCGGCTAATTTTCAATTATGATTTATGCTTTAATTTATTTATTGCAAATCATTCTACGTCGGATTTCCCCTTAACACAGAAAGTGTCCGGGTTTGACCCGGACACTTTTAAAGAACCCCGCCCGGACGCTCCCCGGACACCCACCAAACTAGGACAAATCCGGGGAAACCCGGACGGATGGCAGCCCTAACATTGTTTCATTTTATTTTTATTTTATGTTTCAATAGTAATTTGTAAGTACATTTCATGCATATTCAGTGTAAACTAGAACAGTAAAATGTAACGCAGCTTGTTTTGTTTCCAGTGGACGTCACATTTATAATAGACATCCTAATAAACTTCCGCACCACGTACGTGAACGTGGCCGATGAAGTGGAGTCGGACCCCGCCAAGATCGCCATGCACTACCTGCGCGGCTGGTTCCTCATCGACCTCGTCGCCGCCATCCCATTCGATCTGCTGCTCTTCGGCACCGACACCGACGAAGTGAGCTGCTTTACCACCTACATACACCACATTTGGTTTCATCTCACATACGATACCTACACAAACTTAATTTTAGAATTAGACAATAAAAAGGAATGGCTGAATAGAAGACAAAAACACCAACGGCCTTACCGTGATTCGCAAACTCGTATCGATAGTCGCACTAACGGCTCCCTCGCCAAACAGCGAGAATCGATTCAAATCGTTTTTGGAGCGTGAACTAAGTAAGTTTGCATTTCACGGTGGATATCCAGACGATCAGTTGTCCGAAACGGTGTCACAGCTCTCGGAATCCCGAACTGAATATACAGAGAGTTCACAAAATATCAATGCAGTTAAACTAGTATATAAAAATAACACAGTGGTCACAAGTGGAGGCCATACAGTACAACAAGATTAGGGTGGCGAAGCACGATACATTCCGCATTGTGAAGGGTAAAATAGGTCATAAGAATATGAAAGTGAACTAGGTCAAGTTAGGGTTGCACGATAAACATTTCAAGACGAAACAATAAGTAAGTACTTGTACAGTGTTTAAACAGCTAAAGATTGTTTCGTTCGGGATGAACGGTTCGTTCGGACAAATGAAGTTCTGGTTATTATAGCGAGTCACGTAGTTGTGGAATGCAGTCAATGCAACTGTCACTATCGATTAGGTTACCACAGCTGATCATTTAAAGATCCCACTTTATATTTGAATCAATTAGCTATTCATAGTAAATTATTTTAAAAACAATCAAACTGTGTAAAACCGACTAAAATCATATCATCCAGTATGTTTTGTTCGTAAGCAAAGTTGATTTGTGATTTTATTTTGATTTAAGACAACTACTTATTACCTGTTGATTTTGTTGACTATTAGTAACCAGTCGTGATTTATTTTATCATTTGTTAAATAGTCACGTTGTGGAGAATGCCCGAAGGTGGGTGCGTATTGAATTTGTAATACCATTTCTTGTTACAGCAGGGGCTGGAAAGTGATGAGGTATACCATCTTTGTGAACTATTTTTATGTTGCTGCCACTCAATTTTATTATATTTTTAGTTGACATATTTTATTCATTAATTTCCACTAGCCATTTTGAATCCACTAAGTGAATGCGTTAATGGAAGATATGGACGCTTCCCATGAGCAAAATGTCAATCATTCCAAGTCGTACACCGTTCCCGACATGTTCCGAGCTCACTAGTGTATCACGAGCTTGCGCAGGGTAGCGACTACCGACATGTACCACGTGGCTAGATCCTAGCAGAACGTCGCTCTGCGTAGCGTTTATGTAATCAATCATAAGGAAATATACGTGAGTCTCAATGGTCGCTCCTTCCAACATCAAAGAACCGAGGTTGAATAGTGTTACATGATACCACCAAACAGTGGTGGCGTTAGATGCGTCTTGGTAAACAGAAAATGTATCATCTTTTTTTTATATTTGAGCATAATATTTTAGCTTTATTAGCACATACCAGTAACATTATATACTTAGATTTGTAATGATATACTACTTGCATAATTACTTACTGATATAGTTGAGAATTTCATAATGTACGTACTGATCAGTACCACTAACTAGATTCACTAAAATAGCATCAAGAGAGAAAATTATTTTAGAAGTCATCAAGTAGGTAATTTATTTAGATGTTGAAAAAGAAATAATAAATACATAATTGTCATGCGGATATGATTTTATAGCGAAACTACATCGGTGGAACATTTTTCATTGGCTTTTCTTAGTAAAAGTACGTACAAGAGTCACGAAATGCACAGAGCTTGGTAGCAATTACGCTCACACTTCCCAGACTTTATGTACCGATCAATAGATCGCCTTTATTCACGACAAGAAGCACCAAGTTATAGTGTCCGTCCCGAAATTACATAACTACTTGAAGCACCCACCTTACATCAAGCAATATATCAATATATTGATGTACAATACTGTATCCGCCACTGATCTGTATACCCACTTACATTTATTTACTCATCGTAATTTGTGTTTGTTAAAATTTTCTAATTGGTTTAAATTATCATCTACATTGTTATTTTTTTTTCTTACATACATAAGGATTACCTATTTTATTTTAAATTTAAATAAATTGTTTTGAAACGACATTATTTATTTTTGTTTTTCCTTTTTTCCAAATCCAAACTTAATAAAACTAAATCAAATCTAAAACTACCCGCAGTGCACGGTTCTAACTGAGAACCCATGAGAGATGGGGGTACGTTTCAAAACCTATACTTTGAGTCACTCATCGAGAGCAATCCATCGACAAACAGCATCAGCTTCACAAGCAAAAGCTTCCCATGATAAATACAGCACAAAACGACCACACCTGTGAATGTTATAACTATTTACAATATTTGACTTACATATTAATATAAACTTGACTCAAATCTGTTTGTGTGTCCTTCATTATAGCCGCCAATCTAAAGCTTTTGAATAAATATTACTTTTTTCTAAATAAATTAGGTAAACACATTAATTTGCTAATTTTAAAATGTTTCTATAAGTAAATTAAGTATGTTATTTTATTATTATACAATCTTAAGAGTTCTTCTAAAACATAAATTAATTCAATTAATACGAAATCCTCTAGGTAATAATTGAATAAATACTTGTCTTTATTATGGTATATAATCATACACCCGTCGAAAAAGTTGATAACTTTAGGTAAGTCCACAAAATCTCTAAATTCGGATATTTGCAAAACATTTCTGCCAAGAGTTTTTTTTTTAAATGCACCGAGTTGTATGAAAATTACTAATCTTTGTATATATTTCTAATTATTGTATTCGCTTAAAACTTAAACTCACATGACCATTAAACATTCACAATTCAACACCGCGGTGTAACTCCGTGGTCAGATAAACGTAGAGGGACTTGTAATTGGCAGTGAAGTGATATCAGTAATCAAACAGTATTGTGCACCGCATTATGTACGAAGCCAGCTAATTTTATAGTTTTAAAATAATCGCTTTTAATTCTGCAAACTACATACATATATCTAAGTTTGAGCTCAGCAGCATTCATAGGCCAGTTTTTGCTTAGTTAGCGTGGTTTTCGCTGCGAGGCCTCGTTGATGCTATTTAGTTTTAAGCGAACGTTTCATATAACGCTTGAGTTGGGTTTGCGGCTAAGTTGCGTTGCACAGCGGCTCACGGATCGTACTGAGGTGTGGTTGTGGTGCTTGCAGACCACGACTCTCATCGGTCTGCTGAAGACGGCGCGCCTGCTGCGGCTGGTGCGCGTCGCACGCAAAATTGACAGATACTCCGAATATGGCACCGCCGTACTCCTTCTACTTATGGCCACTTTTGTCCTTATTGCTCATTGGTTGGCCTGCTTATGGTAAGTACTTAGGAATACTTGTGCAATGAGGGCAATTCAAAACAACGAGATTATAATATGCCCAAATTTCCTGAATATTATAACGTAATCTTTGTGCAATAGACAATCGATCTTTTCACTGTTTATGTAATGAAAATCTTATTTAAATTAGCCTCGTTGTAATTGAATAGCCTCATTTATAGAATTAGATAGTTACGAACATAATCCTATACATAAGTATAGGATTATGTCTCGCTTGACATGTATAAACATGTCAAGCGAGACAAGCCCATGGTTCAATAATTTAATTTCAATCATTCTTTAGCTTACTTCCACCTGTTCATCTGTCCTACAACGCTCGTGTTTTCTCTCAGGTACGCTATAGGCAGTTGGGAGCGCCCTCAGCTCCACGCGCCAATAGGATGGCTAGATGCTCTCGCAAATGATGTCCAAGCTTCTTATGACAACTCCACTGGTCCATCCATGAGGTAATGTACAAAAAGTTGTGTTAAAATAAACAATTAAAATATCAAACTAATATGAACTGTTGCTTTTCAGATCTAGATATATAACCGCTTTATACTTTACGTGCACTTCGCTAACAAGCGTTGGGTTTGGGAACGTTGCGCCGAACACTGACATGGAGAAAGGGTTTACGATATTTGTTATGCTGGTTGGCTGTAAGTATTTATGACTTACCACCGACTTCTCTGACCCGGCGGTGCTCACGTTGTCACTCAGGCTCGAGGTAGCAGCAGACTTAAAGACAATTGTGGGAATTATACCAAGAAAGTACAGTAGTGCTTTTTTAGGTTTAGGTATATAAGCAGGGTGAAGGCCAGCAGCTGAATTTCCCTAAACTTGGGCTTAAATGTTACACGTTCCTTCTCTATATGTGAACATAGTTTTATTTCTTTAATGGAAGAGTTAAAACTGTTGCTCCACCGGGTCAGAAAAGTAGTCATCACTGCACTCGATGAAAGAACATAGCAAACTCACATAAAAACTTTCTTCTTGCAGCTCTCATGTATGCCAGTATCTTCGGTAATGTATCAGCTATTATACAAAGACTATATTCAGGAACAGCTCGTTATCATACACAGATATTAAGAGTGCGGGAATTTATTCGCTTTCATCAGGTACGAGACTGACTACTATTTGAATACTACACATTTCCAACTTACATGTATTTAATATACATAAGGTCCATATTTTTGTTATGACATTAAGCATAGGTAGCTCCGTGGCGTTTGCTCTCTTTGCAGTGATAATCAGATGAATAGCGCTATCTCACTCTAATGCCCCGTTGTCATCATAATATAATTGTCTCTTTGTTGACTGTACTTGTAGATAACGAACCCTTTAAGACAAAGGCTGGAGGAGTATTTTCAACACGCCTGGAGCTACACGAACGGTATCGACACGTCCAGCTTGCTAAAAGGATTCCCGGAGTGCCTCCAAGCAGACATCTGTCTTCATCTCAACAGAAACTTGCTCGCGAATTGCTCAGCTTTTGATGGTGCTAGTCCAGGATGCTTAAGGTAACTGCAGATGATGAAAAAGTAGTGTATTCTCAAAAAACTTTTTCATCGCCGATTCTTTGTCTACTACTAGATAAACCAAACAAATCGTCGTAAATATATGTATGTTTTTATTGGATTTCATTAATTTGAACATTAGTTCACGTGTGTGTGAAAATGTTGCGATTTACATTTTCCCGAATACGCCATTGTAAATTTATTATCTATCAGTATAGAAAATACAACTTTAAAATTAAAAAAATTAAAATAACGTTGAATTCTGAATGAGCCTAAAAATAACCAACGATTCCTCCGACTTCCAACCACGCAATATCCAACGCGTTTTCCCACATATACATATGTACGAGTACCTAATCGACTTCTTTTGTTTTGTTTATAGAGCCCTCTCGCTGAGATTCAAAACGACGCACGCGCCCCCTGGCGAGACCTTGGTGCATCGCGGCGATGTCCTCACCTCCCTTTACTTTATATCCAGAGGCTCCATAGAAATACTGAAGGACGACATTGTTATGGCCATATTAGGTGAGTTTGCTAAGTTATTTTTTTTTAATTTTCTGAAGAAAACAATCAAATTCTCGTTTCGGCCCCCTTTCCCTGGCTAATAAGCATAGATATTATGCCAGTACCGTATGATTGAAAAGTTTGTTTCGTTTATGAAGGACTTTACACAGATTCACAAAACCATTAAACTGTTTAGTATGGTTGATGCAACCCATTTGATTCATTTTTAAATCCATTAAAATACGTATACTGGTTTATTTGATGAAAATCTCTCACCCAAAATTAATGTACGTCTTGTATTGTGCAGGTAAAGACGACATATTTGGCGAGAACCCGTGCATCTACGGCACCGTGGGCCGCAGCAACTGCCGCGTGCGAGCGCTGACGTACTGCGACCTGCACAGAGTGCATAGAGACGACCTGTTGGACGTGCTCGACTTCTACCCCGAGTTCCGCTCCTCCTTCGTCAACAACCTCGAGATCACCTACACCATGAGAGATGTACGTAATAAATTGAGATTATAATAAGGCCATATCATAATCAGCCTATAATGTTCCCACTGCTGCGACACAGGCCTCCTCTCTATGAGAGAGAGTGGGCCGTAATCCAGTACCCGGACCCAATGCAGGTTGGTGGATGTCACATGTCTTCGAAAATTCATGTTTTCTTTCAACGGTTGGCATATATTAAGGCCATACAAAAATCGAAAATATTTGAAGCCTCATTAATACATATTAATATAATTAGGAAAACCTGTAAACAACTTATGTTACGACGATAGGGCTGCATTACAATGATTTTCCATTAAGTAATATCAATTAAATTCCGTAGCCAATTGTAGCAAGATTATGTGCTACGAAAATGGCTACGAGGCCACAATCGTAGCACGTCTACGACGGCGTAGACACTACGTAGCACGGAGAAAGCTCTTTATAAAAGACAGAAACGACGAACGAACGTATTATCGAAGACGTTTTTGATTTATATAAAAGAATATAATAAAAATATATAGAATATCTCTCTGATTGAAATAAAATACTTTTCTATTTCTCGCTACGAGCCTACGACCGTAGCACGGCTACGACGGTGTAGACAAAACACGGTGTCACGGTCTCTTGAGAAAAGACAGAAATGTGACGGTTTTTTTTTTTTCTTATGTTGCAGGACGAATTAGGTGGTATAGAGCCAAAGCGTCGTATGCGCTACGAGAACCCTTGCGATGCGCGTCTGCTGCGGGAAGCGTACGCACGCACCACGCGTCGACCGCACACTGAAACCTTCGCGGAGAAAGTGGTAAGTGAAGCATTTTGCAGGCGGTATTAAATAAATAATTATGTTTCTATTATTATGTTAACTTATAAATTACTTGCTTAATTATTAAATCAGTATTGGGTTCTTGCCTTTTTAAAAAAGATAATTTTTATCAGTCTTTTTAACAAAGTTCAACTTCTAACAATGTGCATTTAATTCGTCATTTAGGCCCACTTGCAGCATGCATCACTTAGGGGTTTATTTATAAACGATGATTAAAGTTAAGTGACGTTCAAATGTCAAAAATGTATGGTTAAAGAGACGCTAACCACTACTTAACTTTAAGCAACGTTTGAATAAAGAAGTGATTGCGTCTCTGTCATCCTCAAATGATTGATAAAAACAAAAAATGTAGTGGTAAACGCATTTACTGATTAGTGTGCAAGCGGGCTTGGTGTTATCCGAGATAGCTGCTCATTAAGATTTTTATGATTTGTAGAAACATGGTACATGTTCTCAATAGAATGCATACCTGAGTTTACGCACCAGATACATTCTGAGTACTCCACCGCTATTGCAGGACTCCCAGTGCAGCGACGACGACACGGAGTCGCCGGCCAGCCGCGGCATCCTCGAGTTCTCCGCGGACAAGGCGGGGCAGGACGTCACGCCGCTCAACTTCAACTTCAGCAAGCAGCGCTCCACCACGCTCAACTCCATCACCGGTAAGCACACGCACTCACATGAGGAATGAGCCCTTTGTTTCTTTAATATTACGACCTACCACAAACGCCCGTTCAATACAAAGTCACAGAAACCCCGGGTGGCATGTTGTGGTACCTTCCTCTCTATTCATAGAGTAGATGACCTACACATTCTAGTAAATGGATGACCAATATGCATTTCCCTTCGCCATGTTTAAGTCTCTTCTTTACTGTAATACCTTGTGATCCGTTACAATTTCAATTTATTTTTCTGTTTGATTCGTTAAGGGAGTTAATTTTTGTCTTGGGATATTTTAATAATTTCTATCATTAATTTTTTATATTTTGCAAAAAGTTTTCAGTTAAGTAAGTTATGTCGTATCGGTATCAAGTATTGTACGCGCACATTGTGTGGTATTCGTTTTTAACTTTTTGCAAAATTTCTACAGATGTACAAATATCATTGTAATCGATCAATTTGGACATAAATAATTTAAAAAATACGTATATGAGGTTTAAAATGATAGCGACTAATTAAAGTTTATTTCATTTAGGGCAGCATGTGTTACGCTTGTTTCCTTATTTATTTATATTCCTATTTACTGGTGACGTGGGAGGGGATGCGGTGTGGCTATCACTTAGTATCGGCACTGTTGACGAGCTCATGGTGGCCGTCAGTGGCCGTGAGTGGCCGTCAGTGGCCGTCAGTGGCCGTCAGTGGCCGCCAGTGGCTCTGATAGGAGAGAGCTTCGTGATGACGCATTGCTCTCGACCTGGCGGCCCCCGCACACCCCGCACCCCCGGTACCGCCCGCCCCGCTCTGAGCGCGGCCCTTGTGTGCAGGCATGCTAGCGCAACTTAAACGGAGCTTCCCAGACCTCTACCATCATAAAACACATCAGCCACTGCACAACAAGTACTGTAAGTATGCATATTATACTACTTTGTAGTGCATGAATCAACATCGAAAATGGTTTATAAAAGTCAAATTAGTCACATCAAAGTACCGGTTGAATGGTTTCCATGTAAAATACTCATCTGTACAATACGCAACTGTCAACCGGAACTTCCACCCAAAATTACCTACAGCTGAATTGGTTTTATTATAAATATATGAAACAATTTTTTATGACACAGCAACACCAAATTTAACAATATGCATCAAAATACCTACGGTATTTTACCATCGAACCATAGCTCAAATGAGAAGAATAAATAGTTAGTAGGCTACGTGCTAAATTATTCATTCTCATACCACTACTTAACTAATTTCATTATAATTCGATGAATTACGTATGTATCCCGAGGTGGTAACAGTCACTATAAATTACTATACACGTGCATAATTTCCAGCGCAATCCACGCCTCAAACATATAGAAGTCGCGCGGGCGTGCGGCGCCAGTCGTCGGCGGGCCCCCTCAACGACACGTCCCCGCTGACGTGCGCGGCGGCGGGCGAGCCGGCCGTGAGCACGCCCGCGCACAGTGCCACGCTGCCCGTGTCCAGCCTCAGCACCAACCCCAGCTCGTACTACACCAACGCATCGCCGTCGCCGCCGGCGCCCGCGCACCAGCATGTATCGTGTGACGACATCCTCGCTCCCGCCGCACCAGCGCCCGCGCGCACCCCCTCCTGCCGCTCCGCGCCGCACTCCGCCGTCAACCTGTACCAGACTGCCTGCAACGGCCGCCCCGCCGCGCTCGCTCTGTCTCATGACAAAGCACAAAATGCTGCAACCGCACAGGTAAGATTTAAGCACACGGAACTTTTTAAACCAAAGAACGGCTCTTGTACCTACTAAGACTATTCGTGTTACAGGATAGCATGTCGCCACAGTACCAGAATGTAGGAGCCGCTGCGACGGCAGCATCGGTAGCGACCGTACTTACAAGACTAGAAGAGTTAAGTCGTCGTGTAGCCGTGCTGGAGTCCGGGCTCACAGCAGACGTGCGACGTATCCTGCAGCTATTGCAGGCGCGTGAGGGCACGACACACCACAACGCGCAGCCAGTGCACACCCCTTCCACAGTGCTACCCAAAGCCTCTCTCTCGGTGCCTCAAACGAATGAGGTGATGTTCACCACCTGCAACCAATTTCTGAGTAATATAATGACAAGTCAATAACGCGTTGTTTATGTCTCTAGTGGGAGTGGAACTGGAACGGGGAGCGCGAGCGCGGCGGGCGGTGCGGGCGCGGCGAGCGCGGCGAGCGCACGCCGGGCGTGCAGCGCTCGGCGTCGGAGCCACACGCGCCGCTGCCGCCTGCACTTCCACCGCCGCCGCATTCGCACTCGTTCTACAGGTAGTGTGAGGCGCGCGAGACGAGCGCCCTCCGCTCCCGGCCGTCGTCGCGCTCGCTCGCCGAGTCGGCGTCGTGCGGCTCGCTGGCGGGCTCGCCGGCCGGGGATGCGCCGCCCGGCGGCACGCGCCCGTCGCCGCCGCGCGCGCGCTTCCACTTTTGCCGGCGCATCGCGCGCTGCCGGCCCGCCGACGTCCGAGGCTTCCTCTGACGCGGCCCTCACCCGTCGCATGGACCAATTTTGTACTTCCGTTAACGCCTAAATAAACACGTCCTCGCGATCTCGCGAGCGGGCGGCCTCTCCCGCCCGTGCCGAGTCCATTTGTATTAAAATTTCAATAATGTTCGCTTTAGTAAAACTTTAAGATTGTCCAGCGGGCCGGTTCCGGTTGGTTCGATGAAAAGACACGAAGCCGTTTCACATTATATGGTAGTGTACGACTACACGAGTGGTTAGAAATGCAATAAGTGGTGGATATATTGGGTGCTTTAATTTTATGTATGTAATTTACAGGCTTTTAAGAGAAGTAAATTTTTACATGATGTATTACGTATGGGTATGTGTACAATAGCACTATCTGACCGTATTGTTCATCAACCCTTCCGGTTAATATGTTTAAGTTAATGAATCCAAATATATTATCCAAATTGACTTATTAATGTATCTACGTAATTATTCTATTCTAGACTTCAGCTAATTCAGAATGAGGCTTATAAGACTGAGAGACTACGTAAATACCGTGAACTGTATTTCCAGAAGCGAGTACCTAAACGATAAACGCTTTCTACCCGTCCTTGCTCCTTGCCTTTACATAGTAGCTAGGTATGTGTAACACTACTATGAACGACATTATGAACTGCTCCTTGTGGAAGTGCGTTTCTGAGGTTTCACTCGACACACGTATACACACATTCGTTGCCGCGTTGTCTTCGATGATGCATAACTACATAAATATTTTATTAAACTATTTTCGATTTCTTGTATTCGTTTACTAAAGTATTTATGACTCACAGCGTCAAGTACTTTGCAATCTGACGACGAGTGGTTACGAACATCAAAACCATTTCAATACTCATACTTAATATTAAAATCCTCGTCTCCCTTCTGACTTTACTTTAATTACTATAATTGTGGCTCAAATTGTTAACTTTATGTTGTAATGTGTATCCTAGTTACGGAGTAAGAGATTTCGCCAATATATCATTATAAGCAATAATGAAGCCCACCGTATGTTTAGGATGTACATCGTGATTATTACGTAAGTGGCTCGTAACACCCCGCGTGGTGTACAGCAACCAGATAGAGCTGCAGTTTGTTGTCGCCGCACTTAGGACTCTCAAGTTTTCTACGTTTCCTTCATCATATCGTACTGCGTCATATCACTCTTTAACCATTTCATATTACACTGTATACTATTCAAATGTTACCTTTATTCAAATGAGAGTATTCCATTTATTCCTGCTAGGCGTATTTATGATTAACTAAGGAGTTTGCTTTTTAAATACAGGTCAATTAAAATAAACATAATAATTAATTATTTTACTTGCAACATATATATATTACAGCAGGCATATTTTCAATAAACCCTCCGGATATGCTCTCTGATGTCTTTTATAGACTTCTGCTTCCAATCTAGCGCTTACTTAAAAATAGCTACCTTAAACTATGTACTCTGTGCCAAAAACAATTTGATGAAAATGTGAATAAATGGGTTAAAAACATACCTGTGGATGCCTTAGCAGTGCCACTTTCAAATTGAGTGATTTAATTATTTGAATAAAATTATAGTATTTTATCGTAATTCTAATTTTAAATCGCCTTAAAGATGTTTTTCATTTAATTGAGGTTACTTTTTTTATCTCAGTTTTCGTCGTCGTATTATGTTATTCAACAATAGTTGTTAGGAAAAGTACAAATATATAAAGTTCAGTGATTGCATCAGAATTTAACCTGAACAGGTTTGTTTACACTTTTATCAAAAAGTTTTGGAACAGATTATACCTATACAATTGTTATTCACGGCATTATCGTTCTGTTTCAATCTCTTTTAAATTTGTATAATTTTTGTAATAACGCGAGTTTATATAAAATTGAATTCCTGTTTTACAATGATTACTTAAACGAGCAGGCTTTTAACTGTGGGTTTATTTATGTAGACGAGCACTGGTCCGTGAATTATAAGTCATCATCAACCTTCTAGCTGAGCTATAACTTTGGATACAAACTACTTGTACACAATTCTATTTATCTCATGTCTTCGATCATCTTTACAAAATTACCATCATCTGTATCGCATGGCAATACTAATTTAAATAGCGAGTTTATGACGGCAAGCGGTAGAAAAATAGTTGTGAAATGAAAACTGCCAAATTGATCATTTTACTTACATGATTACATTTTCAAAAAAGTAGTTATTTTATTCAAATTATAAACACAGTCAGTATCTTTGTTAACACACAAATGCTTCACGCTACTATTTTTTATTGGTAAACTTTAGACAATAACAGTCCAGCAAAAATTGTGTTTTAAGTCGCTATGAAAAATGCACGCATTCGTAAACTACCAAAGGAAATATTGTTTAATTATACCATTAATATTACAGCTTTAATTTCAAGACAAGTAACCGTAAATATTAATAATAGAAAGTTCAGTGGTTGACTTAAAAATAAATGATAATAAGGTTCTGAAAAGGGCATGGAACATCGCACATTAGTTATACCGTTCATTTTCTGCGCGTAGTAGGTTGTATGTAATGTAAATATTTAGATATGGTAGACTTAGGTTTGTAAATTGGTCAATTCCCAGATGTTATACTTATTCTTCAATCTATCTAGTTTATCAAAATTAATAGCTTTGCTTTATATTACTGTCATTATATGCCGAGCATTCTAGATCTACATTATATGCCGAGCATTCTAGATCTACATTTAAGCATTGTTATTTGCTTTAGTAGTTATAGAATTACAATTTGCCTGAATGTCATTTAATTAAATAGTTATCAATAAATATAAACCATTATGTATATTTAAAAAATAACAAACATTAAAATTAGATCATTAGTGAAACTCAAAGATCCTATATAACATCAAAGTACCCCGCTGGATATTAGATTCAATACATGTGCAAGCATGCGGCAGGTCTCGTTCTTCCATTAATTAAATAGTTCCTGACATCATGCAAAATATACCCTATTTTATTTTTACGCTTTGGATTAGGTATATAAACAGAGGTTTCATATAAATAAATAAATGAAGATAATATAGACCAAGTTTAAAATGTATTTACAAATAAAAACAGTTGATGTTAAATATTTACGTTCGTTATTAATTAAATTTCAAATTCCTTTAGAAGAACTGCATAGCTATAACAATACAATACCGACTTTATTATTATAAGCACTATAAATAAAATAAAACCGAGTGAAATTAGATTAATATTAGGTATTATGAGTACAACAAGTCCCTTTAAATAAGGGCAATTAAAGTCATTCCAAAATAAGCCAATCGAAAAAACTTTAAGTAAACGTGTGGAAATGGTTGGGTACTTACAAGTCTGCTACGCAAATACACATACCTCTTCAACTTGGTCACTTAAGAGTAGCTTCGTTATGAAATACTATTCACAACGAATTTTATTTATATGCTCTCCCTTGCCCTTAACATATCTTCTCCAAGCACTTATTTAAAAAATCAGCAGAGTCCACTCTACAAATCCTCGCTTACCTCCATTGTTTGCTATTGTCATTATTTTGGTTATAAGCTAGGGCTAGAGATCCCTTCTATATTTTTTAAACCTTGCTAGAACCGTCACAAGTGTACATTTCAAACACGCTAGAATGATTTAGAAGTTTGACTAATAGCGCTTAAGCACAGGGTGTAATTTTGTTCATAAGTCATAATGATAACTTAAGATCCTAGACACTAAATACTAAAATAATATAATTACTTACCATCGATAAAGTTAACGTAGGTATCTACTGTCTATATTAATGTTGATTAACGTAGAGTTTCGAACGCTTAGTATGTTTGCCGGCACAGGTGCACCGACTCTTTGAATGGGGCACTTGTGTTACCTTTTTTATAGTCTATTCATATTGCACACTGGTCATTTTCTCCGACTTAGGTAATTCTATCACATTTACAATGAATTTTTGCTGATTCAACTTGACATGTGCGTAGGTTAGAACTCATGGATGTATCATTTGTTAGCATCACTACTCAAAACCATCTTAAAAGCCTACTACTGCTACAATGATGGAGTTGTAGTCGCCCGCCTCCAAGTAGTACACAGTATTCATTATTTAATGTATTACTTACAACTTTGTGAACCTAAGTACACAGAACTGACTTTTGCGACACTTAAATATCTTTCAGCCACTAATTTACTACTTATAACTGCGTCGGTATCACTCACGCCTACAAAACCAGACATCATCAACTAAAAGTAACATTAACGTGTCGCAAATATTTTTTTTAATATTAAGGAAAGCAATTTGGAGCCGTGCTATATATATATAGATACTATTATTTATTCTGTGACTATATGTAATATAATGAATTGTTGTATAAAACTAGCGTAGGTGCCGCGGTTTTAGCTGAGAATGCCCTTCTGAATTCAATAGATATAAGTGTAGTTTAAGTCGTCACCTTGCGAAAAGATGTTCGCTTAATCATTTAAAAATTGTTGCCTTGAAATATTTTAGTCACAGAAAACTGGTTGTTTCAGCTTTGAATAATCTCACAATTATATTAGAATATTGTAACGATAAGTTAAGTATTTTATATTTCAAGAACATAAGCGCAAAGTTAAAGCGTGCATTGTATTATGTAATTTTGTCTGTGATCGAAATTTTATATTGTTAAGCTGAAAATTAAGCGCACGTATAATTATTTTGAAATGCTGAACGTATTGCGTCATACATTCTGTGGGCTTTAACTAGTTATCCGTTTTCCATTTTAAATAGGTACTCCGACTACCTAAGCTCATATAGGTACAATTATAGGCGCGTATGTATACCTACCAACTTGAATTTTTGATTTTCATATTGCAGATGATCTACACACTTGGTTTATGCGAGATTAAGTTTTTTTCTGTTGGATATCCTTTCTGTCCATTATATAATTACATCTTTAACTAAACGTAGGCATATTTATGGCCACACATAAATAGCACCTACTCATGTTTTGAATGCTCATCATGCCTGTTTAGCATTAAATATAGGACTCGAATAAAGTTAAACAAATCAAATTATGAAAAATATAATGATTAAATAGGTACCTTATTATACAGGTACTCGAAAATATCGACAATAAAGTCTACTTGCCTTTATACTCGTAAAATTTCATGTATTTGTACCCTTTAAGGAGGAAGCGCCAGGGTACAACCGCAAAATGAGCGGGGTACTACTGCGCTTCCCCGTTAAAATAACACAGGTCTGCAAAAAAAAAATCTCTCCTTCAAATGTTATGCATTTATCATGACCGATACAATAATACTGAATATAATTATAGCATTTAAAGTCATCTATCACGTATATATTTTTGGGGATGGAATTTTTTAATAGAACAATAATTGTTTAACATGAAGTTTTAATCATTAATTTAATAAATTAAATAATGTTCGATGTACACTATCACAAAACTTTAAAACGCATATGACAGTATCATTACTAGTTGTTAATCACATTTTACTTGGTAGTTTTTTTCCTTTTCTTATTTCTAATGGAGTTTCCCGACAAATCGAGCAACAAAAATCTGCAAGCATTGCTTCGGACCATTTCCCGTTGTACCGCCGTATGTGCAAAATATCTTGATGAAACCTCTCACCGTGCTTATCAGATACTGCTCCGAGATTTGGTGGGAAAAATTATATGTGAGAGTTCAAAAAATGAATTTTAAGAGACATGATACATTTTAGGGCCTTATAGGAATCAAAAAGTTCTTGTATGATTTCCTGATAGTTTTCATTTTTTTTTTCAGACAGTATCTTTCTCTCTTTCTATCAGTGCACGCCGTTTTTTTGTGAGCAAATACAATCTCAACTGATTAAAGTTGCGTTAAAGCGAGAGTGACAGTAAAAAAATCTCAAAATTTTTAAATAATTAAAATCAACTTTAAAAAAAAAAGTGTACGTGATAGCACAAAATAAAAAGCAGATATAGATTTAGCATGCTAAACTGTTTATACGGATCATAGTTTTATTGAAAGGAGGATTTTGTTGCAGACCAGTGTAATTGATGCATTACCAGAAAGCATTACAGAATGTATGGGTGAATACAAATAGGAACACGAGTATAATATTTCCTAACGATTCAGATATCTTATTGTTATTAAATATCTCACTAATTATATGAAAAGTGTACATTTAGTTATGTTATGGACAAGTTCTGTTATTGACAAAACATATTCTAAAGCATGTTGCGTGTCTGCCGAATCGTGACAACTATAATATTAAGCTAATGTACTAACAATACTTGTTGAGTTATTTGCTGTATTGAACATGTGTGAACTGTTGGGTACGATCTATCAATAAAGGATAGGTTATAAGTTAAAATGCCTATGTATGTGAGTCTGCCGTTAGTAATAAATGATCGTATTCAGGACGTAAGAGACTCGTTCTATGAAATGCCTACCACATAGGTAATAATATGGAACTCTATATTTATTTTGCATTTATTTCCTTTTCTTGTTCTAGAAATAGAGCAGTGGAGTGTTAAGGAACTAGTTGCGGACAACAGAAAGTGTGAACATTGTCGACGTGCAAACTGTAACCATGAATTCAGCACATGATTCTAGAGCCCCTAGCGTAGAAGATGGCTACCCGTTCAAAATATATGGAACAGCAATTTTTTTTTTATAAACGACCAAAAATTTCGACGCAGGAGGGGTACCTATTCAGAATCATGTAGGTATCTGGTCATAGGTTGCGCGTCATTTTATGCCATTCTGTATTATTTACAACTCTGAGTTATGGTTTTTGTATTCTGTCGATAAGTTTATAAACCATCTGGGCATGTATAAAAATATATGACTTAACTGCAAATCAGCATTCGGAGTGTAGGTACCTATTAATTGCAATAATAATAAAACTAAAGAATTCTTAAGTTAAGCTGAAAATAATAAAGTGACATGTGGATTTAGGCAATAAAAAGTAGGTATAGGTATATTTTTCTGATTGAGTTATTGTTATCACATTTAGTTAAGACGCTTTTGAATCAGAATGTTTTTATTTTACGTATAATGATGCAATCAAATTAAATAGGTTGTACTAAGCAATAATATCTACCTATGTACTTACATATTTAAAAAAGTTAATAATACATGCAGCCCTTTCTATATACCCACATAACCAGGACTTCAGCTTGCCCAGCTAGTACAGACTCAATTTTATACTAATAAATACGCAATGTTCAGTGTATATAAATATAACCAGCATGGAACGCATTGTTTTAACGATCTTCACTCCTATAGCAATTATTTATTTTGTGCACCCAATAATGATAGTGACAACGATCAATATTTTATTTACATCTACGTTATTCTAAGCACTGACTGGAACGATATTATGACAGTTAATTTATAAGCCACAAATTTTTGCTTTAGGTATACTTTTTATACAAATTATTGAACGTTTGTTCATTATTGTTATAATAATATGCGTAAACAGTACATGTTAAATACTTACATGTACGTACTTAGAGCATTATAAACAGAGCACATTAGTCACATAGTTAATCAAAAGTTTGCATTCATTGAACAGCGCAAAATTCTCGTGGAATAAGTTCAGTGGAATAAAATATCACGCACATGCGACATATTGTTTTATTTCATCAGCTGAGAGAAGCCTTCCTTCAAGTGAAAGTAGGTATCTACCTTCATACAAATTATTATCAGGTTCTCCATAGAGAAGAAACCTCTTCGCATTGTAAGTACCTAAATAGTTTTTGCAAGCCTTGAGGTTGGACTGAAGATCAATATTATTATGTTGAAGACCAAAGTAATATGCAACGAAACACAAGCATAAAAGTAGACGGGGAGATGTCCAGGAATACCTTTACTTGGGCCAAGTAGTCTCTTTCCAGGCTAGGCAAGATAAAGAAATAACAAGACGAAAGAAAAACGCCTGGAAGTGCTACTAGTCAGTAGTAAGGAACTATTCAAGGGTGAGTTGCAGTAGTGTAGTAGTAGAGTATTCTTCCCGTCTTAATCTTTGGTGCGCGGACTTAAACTTTGACTAACATCCAGAAGTCCAAGCTCAAGGTCTGCCAACGAGAAATGGAGCGCAGTACCTGCCTATATTATACAGGGTGAAATTTTGATCACCGTTTTCCTCTTAAGGGGTCATTGTACTCATCATTATTGTTACGAGCTTGGGGTTCGTGACAATAAAAACTGCCGATTTAATTACCAAAAATAGACACTTTAATTATAGACAGCAATTACAACTTTAACACACTAACAATAAAACACAATCGCACTACTAATCACTTGAGAGTCGCACTTGAAGATCGCTTCGATGTTATCGCTTGTATCGCTTATCCAACACTGAATGCCGGCTCGCAGGCACACCGGCCTTATATAGGCCTCGGATAGTTCCAGAACCTTCTACCGTAGAAACATCTAGAATGTTCGAGTAGATACCGATCCCGTCCGACCAGGCGTCGATAGTTCTGGAAAGTTCTAGCATCGAAGTTTCTAGAAGGGACCCGAATAATTATTAGTTCTGCTACTCGATACTAGATGGCGCTAGTAGTAGCTAATGTCGCCATCAAGTGTGGCGCGTAACACTGCCCCCTCCTAAGACATGCTCGTCCCGAGCATTATTGGCCCCATAATAACGCGCCAGTCGATCCACATGGACGATCTTAGGAGTACCTCTTGCACCTTTCTGTATCCGGTAGGTTACGTCATTGATCTTTGTCACAATCCGGTACGGTCCGTCCCATTTAGCTTGAAGCTTAGGATATTTCCCTTTGCTGCGGACTGGATTGTGCAACCACACTAGTGAACCTTCGTCGAACCCTTTATTGTTCACTTTGCGGTCATAACGGGTTTTCATCTTCTCAGACATTTGCTGGCCCGATTGTCTGACATGCTCATAAATGTCATTCATTTTGTTCCGCAAGTCATTCGCATAATCGGTTATACTGCGTGGGGCATCAGGTGGTATTCCGGTGATCAGGTCTGCAGGCAGCCGTAATTCTCTTCCAAAGTTTGCGAAAGCTGGTGTCACCGATGTACTTTCGTGAACAGCACTTCGATATGACAACAAAAACGGTTGTATGTGCTTGTCCCAATCTCGTTGCCGATTTTCCACAACTTTTGCCAGGTATCTCTCCAATGTCTGATTAAATCGTTCCACCATTCCATCCGATTGTGGGTGGTAAGAAGTTGTTCTCGTTTTATGAGTACCCATAACTCGACAAGTTTCCTGGAATATTTGGGACTCAAAATTCCTTCCTTGATCACTGTGAATCTCTAAAGGTACTCCAAAACGGCAGAAGACTTCATGAACCAATTTATCTGCAACTGTTGAAGCTTCTTGGTTTGGAATGGCGAAGACTTCCGGCCACTTGGTGAAGTAATCCATTACAACCATGAAATACTTGTTACCACTTTCACTTTCCGGAAACGGTCCCGCAACATCTAGGGCTATCCTCTCCCATGGTGCACCAACATTGTACAATTTCAATGCACCTCTACTACGAGTCTGAGGTCCCTTTACAGCTGCACAACTCGTACATTTGCGGCACCAGTCCTCGACATCGTCCCGACAGTGAACCCAGTAAAACCGTTCTCGTATCTTCTGTAGGGTCCGTTTAACTCCCAGATGGCCTCCTGAACAACCATTATGGTACAGCAGTAGAACATCCGGTACTTGAGCTTTAGGGACAACCATTTGCAAATGACAGCTGTCTCCCCGAGCATTTTCCCATTTACGGCACAGGACTCCATCCTGAATCACCAAGCTGTCCCATTGGGCCCAATAGCTTTTTGTGATCGAACTCATCGCTGAGACGTCGCTCCACGTGGGCTTAGGTGCACTGGCCTTCATCCACTCGAGAATCGGTTTGAGGTCTGAATCTTCCTGCTGTGCACGTTGTAGGGTTTCCTTCCACTCGTTGCTGAGGTCTGTCCTGAGCATCCTCACAGGTACCACTTCCTTACCCTCTTGCCTGGTACCATACATGCAATCTTCAGGACAAGGTCTTCTAGACAATGCATCTGCGTTGCCATGAGATTTCCCGTCATAGGTTTGTGTGATCGAAATCCTCGGGGCTCTTTGAACATCAGCCAGCACCCGTCCCGCAGTCCTGGCTATTACTCGTTTTCCCTGCTGCTGCTGGGCGGTGCTGTTAGCCGCACTACCCTCTGGAGACCAGCCATCTTCCCTTTCTGCAGTTCGCTTCGGGCAACTGGATCGAAGGTGGCCCCTTTCCCCACAGCCGTAGCACCTAGGGCTGTATCTTCTATTGCGGTCGCGAACTGTAGCCGCTGCAACCTCCCTGACGCGATGGGAACGATGATCCTGCCGCACAGCTTCCACCTCCAGTGCATGGGCCAAGGCGTCCTTAAGGGTCCCGTGGTGACCGAGCCTCACAGCAGCTCTAACTTCAAGGTCACGGATGCCGTCGATAAATACCTGCACCAGGTTCCCATCAATAAGCGCAGGTACAGACTGGTTTGCTTTCCGAACCAGCTTCTCAACTTCAAGGGCCCACTGCTGCAGGTTTTCATTATTGCGTTGCACGCGATCCTTGAGCTGCGCACGAAACACGTGTTCCAGGTGAGCGTCGCCATACCGAGCCTCCAATGCCTCAAGGAGCTGCTCGTAAGTCACTTCTTTTCCAAGAGCTTCCAGCACAGTTAAGGCCTGGTCGCGCAGGCCTAGGGTGAGGGCAGTCATGGCCTGACTCTTATTCCACCCGTTCGCCTTCATGACAGCCTCAAACTGAATTTTGTAGGCCGACCAGGAAGAAGTTCCGTCGAACGGTGGCACTTTAAATCCACGTAGCGAAGGTGTTGTAGCTACGGGGGCTGCGATTCCATCCTCAAGTTTAAGGTAATCCAGCGTTTTCTTTACGTCAGCCATTACGGTTTTCTTCACGTCAGCCATCACGGTTTCCTTCACTTGGTCGATTCGGGTTTCAACTTCCAACAGGCGGTTCTCATGTTGGGCAACCTTATCCTTCACCTCCTTCATGTCTTTCCCGAAGGCAGCGTGAAGGTCCTTCATAAGGAGCATCTGCTCTTCCTGGCGGCGCACCTGCTCCTCCTTATCCCGCTGGAGCTGTTCTTCCAACCGACGAGCCTGTTCCTCCTGTCGGCGAGACTGCTCCTGCAGCATCATCATCAGAGCAGCAAAATCTGGTGCTGATGATGCTGGAGCAGATGTGGACGGGCCGGCCTCCGTGACTGGTCGTTGTCCCTCCGACGTTTGTGGCGTTGCTCCACCGAATCGCCTCTGGTCCGTCTCTTGCTGGCGTTGACTCCGGGTACGGATACCCTCCGTGTCGTCCTTCGGTAGAATCGGCATGATTTTAATCCCACTTCTGACACCAATTGTTACGAGCTTGGGGTTCGTGACAATAAAAACTGCCGATTTAATTACCAAAAATAGACACTTGAATTATAGACAGCAATTACAACTTTAACACACTAACAATAAAACACAATCGCACTACTAATCACTTGAGAGTCGCACTTGAAGATCGCTTCGATGTTATCGCTTGTATCGCTTATCCAACACTGAATGCCGGCTCGCAGGCACACCGGCCTTATATAGGCCTCGGATAGTTCCAGAACCTTCTACCGTAGAAACATCTAGAATGTTCGAGTAGATACCGATCCCGTCCGACCAGGCGTCGATAGTTCTGGAAAGTTCTAGCATCGAAGTTTCTAGAAGGGACCCGAATAATTATTAGTTCTGCTACTCGATACTAGATGGCGCTAGTAGTAGCTAATGTCGCCATCAAGTGTGGCGCGTAACATTATGAACAACTTTTACTATGGGACCAAATCTGAACTCGTGAAAAAAAACCAGCGGTTCCCTACATTTATGTTCGCATAACTCGTCAAAAAGTAGGGAACAGCTGATTTTTTTTTTCGCGATTTCATGTTTGGTCCCACAGTAAAATTTGTTCGTAATGATGAGTACAATGACCCCTTAAGAGAAAAACGGTGATTAAAATTTCACTCTGTATATGTAGGTTTTTAACGGATCGTGTTTGAAACACGATACTGTGCTCCAAAACAAAGATAACTGACGTGATTCAAAAGTAAGTAAGTAAGTAAGTAAGTAAGTATTTATTTTTCAAAAAGACTTAGCCTAGGTAACATCAGTGTTCATTCAAAAAGGGATCGGTATGGCTATTACGTTTGAGAAGACCCCTGCCCTTCAAACTAGGAAAATCCTGTATCTTGAAGGACAGTGTACTTTTAAGGGTTGACACATTTTACAAAATAACTGTGTAATAACTCTGATGCTAACACAAGGGGCTTAAAAGCTAATTGTGGGGAGTGTTTGTGGGTGTGTGAGGGAGGGTGTGTGTGTGTGTGAGGGTGTGTGTGTGTGAGGGTGTGTGAGAGTGAGGGTGTGTGGGGGTGAAGGTGTGTGTGTGTGTTGCTATTGAGTTAGACTGGCCCGTAAGGGTGTGTGGGTGTGGTGGATGTAGTAAATATCTGGCAAGGAAATGAAAAGTTAGGTAATTTAGTGTTAATTTGTAGAATAAATAAGTTCCTCTGTTTCGCAATAATTTAAACCCAGGAGGAAAGTTAACAGTTTTCTTTTTAATTCGAAAGGGTTTAGAATATTTATTGTTAATTTGTTTTGAAGCTTGTTGTATAATCTAGCACTTAGGATGAAATATTGGTGGGCAGCAAATGTGGTCCTATGGCGCTCGACCTGACATACTCGAGCAGACCTACGTCGAGTATGGAGTACTTGTCTTGATGGGACAGAGGAATGTTTGCGTAGAGTGGATCGGAAAACAAAGAGTTGTCTGACAGTGAGCAACTTCGAGTCCTGATATAATTGTTCAGTCGGGTATCTAAACGGTTTGCGTAGCATCACTTTCAGAACAGCTCTTTGAGCCCTCTCCAGCGAAAGAAGAGATGTTTTCGTAGCTCCCCCCCAGGCAGTCACACAGTATGTCAGTAGTGACTGGCACAAGGAGTAGTACACCGTTTTGAGTGTGTCAATGTCCGCTGAGTTCCTAAGTAGCTTAAAAATATAAATTATTTTGCGAACTCTAGATGTAAGTGATGTAATATGGTTGTGCCAATTTAGATGCTCGTCTATTATTACTCCTAGATATTTAATATGTGATCCCTTGGTCAAGTGTGGACAAGTACAGCCAGGCTTTAAGTGGCAGCTATGATATTTAATATCAAAGTCCTGCAGAGGCTGACTTTTTTTACTTATAGAAAAAGGAATGAATTTGGTTTTTTCGACATTAAGAGTAAGAAGATTAGTAGAGAGCCAGTTTGATACCGTGGCAAGACAGTTCTCAGCGTGAAGTTTCGTTTCATTCCAATCTGAGCCGTGTACGATAAGCGCTGTGTCATCTGCGTAACTAAAAACATTACAATTTGTAAGTTTTAGTGTGCTTAACTGGTTAATATATATTAGAAAGAGCGTTGGTCCCAAGATACTTCCCTGGGGTACTCCGTAACTACCTAAAGGGTGCTCATTGCTTGTGTAATTATCTATAATCACACTTTGCATTCTGTTAGTGAGATAGCTTTTAAATAAATTTAGTTGAGTTCCTCGTACACCGATATTCTCAAGCTTAAGTAGAAGTTTAGGGATTGAGACTGTGTCGAATGCTTTAGATAGGTCCAAAAAGATACCAAGGCATTTCTTACCCTGATCCAAATTGCGCGATAGGAGATCACTTAAACCAGTCACGGCATCCTCTGTAGACCTACCCGATACAAACCCGAACTGATTTGGTGCTATGATGTTAAAGGCATCTAGGTATTTCATTAGGTTATTGTTTATGATTCTCTCTAAAATCTTAGACATCGCAGAAAGCACAGAAATAGGTCTATAATTGTTAATACAGTCTTTGTCGCCTGACTTGTAAATTGGGTGAATGAGCGCTTTTTTGAAAGCTTGGGGAAAAACACCGGTAGTAATCGAAAGGTTACAAATATGTCGTATTACTGGGGTTAGAAACTTTCGCGAGTCTTTAATCGTCTGAGTTGAGATATTGTCCCACCCAACGGCGGTGTCGGTGCGAAGATTCAGGATGACTTTCTCTACGTCAGCCTCGCCCACCTCTTGGAGAACGAATGAATTACATTGAGAACCAGGATAATACGGAGCCTCTGGGAATTGGGTTTGTTGCGACAATATTTTTCCCGCCAATGTGGAGCCAACTTCCGCAAAGTGACGGTTTACCAAGTTGACCGAGTCCTCTGGGCTGCCACAAATTTTGAGAAGATCGGTACACAATATTTTAGTAGTGTTTGTATGGGTTATGGTTTTAATGACATTCCACGTCGCCTTTGGATTATTCTTCGATTTTTCGAATTCATCTTTCTCGTGCGCGATTCTCAGTTTCCGGAATAAGTCATTGCAAAAATTACGGTATCGGTTATACGTTACTTGTAAAGTAATATTGTTTGGGGATTTTTTTAAGTTATAGTGCATCTTGTCACGATTACTAATACAGCGCATCAAGCCAGGCGTTATCCATGGTTTTATGTTTCTTCTTTTACGAGGAATTTTCACGATTGACGTGTGGTCTTTAAGTATAGATGCAATAATTTCAATGAACTTGTCAGCAGCCTCGTTTGCGTCAAGTGTGGACATAATTCCGGAAAAATCTGTTGTTTCAATGACTTTCACAACAGCCGAGTAATCAATAAGAGTTTTAGTACGATTTTTTTTTAATTTTCGAGGTTTACATGGTACAGATAACAAAAGCGCGGCATGATCAGTGACGGTACTTTCTATAACTAACGTCGTAGTCATTTGGTTAGATTTCAGGATTGCGTGGTCTAAGCAGTTATTAAGTCTTGTAGGTAATAGGTGAGCTGGAAGTAGACCATGGGAGGATGTGAGTGTAAGATATGAATTAGAAAAACGATCTAGATTGTTTTGTTTTATATCAATATTGATATCTCCAATCAAAGCTATTTTATTAAAAGGGGATAGCTGTGATAAGACTCTATCCAAGCTATTCAAAAACTTATCTATAGTCGTAAATGATGGAGATCTATAAACAGCAAGTATAGCTATAAAATTGTCGATAGTGCAGAGTAAACCACTTGCTTCATCAAGACAGGGCTCAGTAATGGAACAGTTCACGCCGTCCTTTGCGAAGACGATTACGCCGTCATTTTGGTTGTAGGGATTTGACGACTGAAAAGACGAATAACCCTGTAGAGTAGGAATAGCTGATATAGTTTTGAGCCAACATTCCGACAGTATTATGACGTCACATTTCAGTTTTATCACCGCTAAAAATGCCTGGAGTTCATCAAAGTTTTTGTTAAGACTTCTGATATTCATGTGCAAAATATTGAAAGTATTTCCGGTATCACTGACTATTTTAGTACATTGGTCAGGTAAGCAGGCGTATGACTTAGATACTTGAAAAGGCTGCCTAGCTTAAAAGGGAGGGACTGGGCAGAACATGTCTGCCGCATGCTGGAAAAAATTGTGGGCCCAAGTAGCACAGAATCAGCCCTGAGACAATAAGGCGGGGTCGCGGCAGACCACTTTGGAGCTGCTGAAGATTTTAAAATACTATTTTTGCATTATATAAATTGCTAGTATTGTATAATTGCATAGCACATGTGTGTGTAGGTAGGTACCAAGTACATACCTACTTTAAAGCTACCATTTACTGGGTACAGTAAAACGGGGCTACTTTGACTTCCAGGGTTACTTTGACAAGGCCGATCACAACGCTATGACGCGTTCCCCACACCCCGCGCCTCGCGAAATACTTATTACTCGAGGTCACGCACACTTGCTGAGCACACGTGAAAACCGATTTTGGCGCTCTGTTAAAGTAGTTCCAACACCTGTCGAAGTAACCCGGAAGTCAAAGTAGCCCCGTTTTGCGGTACGTCTTTCATTGACTTGAATGTGCCCTAGCGGCTGAGAGTATGTCATGCTCACTAATGTCTCGCTGATGGTGGTGCATGTGTTGGATCATTTAGCTCCCTTCAAAATGGTTGAGCTGACTGGTGCTAATCCATGCGTCATGATCGTGAACGGGCGCCGTCAGTAGAGACTGGTCATCTCTTTGCTGCCATGGCTTATTTTAATTTAATATTTGAATTGTTAGGGTTCCGTACCACAAAAGGAAAAACGGAACCGTTATAAAATCACTTCGTTGTCCGTCTGTCTGTCCATCTGTCAAGACCCTTTTTTCAGGAACGCGTGGAATTATCATGTTGAAATTAATATCAAATACTGCAATCCCTTGAAGCAGTGAAAAAACCAAACTTCTAAGTCAACACAATTTAAATATACGGGCTTTATTTTCCGGAATCAAAACCTATAGTTTTTTTTTTATCTTTTCATTACGGACAATTTTAACGTTCTGCATCATTCTCACATGCATAATTTTTAACATGAATGATGTAACCAATACTTTGTAACTATATTATTTTGATTTAAAAGTGTCCGTGGAGTTTCTTGTCCATTCTTCTCCATAGGTACCTACTACGATTTGGAATGGAACTAGCTTGATCTTTCTGACTGACCGACCCCTTGACCATTTAAAAGTGCCTGTAATTGGTTTATTTGAAATACCAAATGCTTTGAGTTTGAGTATGACACAATCATGGATTAAATTGATCATCTAGTCCCTCTAAGGGAAAGACCCTTGAACCATAGTTCAGTGTTGCCATTGCCACTTAACAAAATGCACAATCCATAAACGACATAAGACAACATATTTATGAATCTGTGTGCGGACAAACCTGTACTCCATTTACTATAGCATTAGACAGAAGTTAAAAAAGCCTCTTTTAGGGGCACACGTTGTAATAAAAGTACAAAAAACATTATTACAGTCAAGATTGATGTGGAGTTAAATATAATCAATTTAAATAGCAGAAGTCACACTTAATTGTACTTATTTAACTTATATACCTTCTGAAATTACAAGGCTTTCATTTAATATTATTTAGTTTTTACATAAAATATTGTCGTATTTAAAAGAAGCAGGGTCGGACAGTACCGGGAACGTTTTTCATGTCACTATCTCTACCAAATCTAAAATGTTACCTATTCCCTTCATAAGTTGTGGCAGCACGTGTTTTTTTTATTTTGTCGTTTTATATAAAGTTGTTTTTAATAAACTGATTGTTACTAAAAATTATTTCATTTCATCTACCTATCCAAGCATCGTGACGAGTAGATAGATAGAATATGCTTTATTGTATGCCATACATTGTTACTTACAAAAAAAAGCACATACATTATTTATAAAAATTGTTTGAACTTAACTTGAAAATAAAAGGTTTCGTACTCCTGCTTCTGCAAGCCTCTTTTTTATAATGTTATGATAAATGGAGTATAGCTGTATTTATAAAACATGACAGACTTTGTCACTTTTCATAGTGATATTTCGTTAGTTTCAATTAAAGCCACCGGGACACAAACCTGCTACACTCTCACGCTTGATAAAGCACGGAATGGAACTTACTTTAGCTGTTAAGAAGACACTCCGTGCGTTGAGTGTGAGCAAACGGAATATACATTGAACGTACCCCTATGGCGAGGACAACTCATTGACTTAAAAGCCTCAGTAACCAGGTCAAAATTTACAATTAAAAAAAAAAGTATCATGAGTGTCAGTGTCCAGCATAGACATAGAAAAGTACTCGACGGTGTCCAGTGACAGGGTTGGATTTTGTACTATAATTATAGTATTTATACTATAATTTCGCCCTTTGTACTAAATACTATCCACCTCTAAGGATAGTACGCTAAAATACTATAATTTAAAGTTTGCTCCCGAATAAAAATTTGTCCTAGATTGTTAAGTACTTCCACACGATTTCGAATGAATATTCAGTAAAGTGAACCTTACCAAGACTACAATACGAAACAAACTGGTAACACAATCCATAAACGGCATTTTATAGTCTTGTGACGCTATCAAAAGCGGTAGAGGTCATACATAGCAAAAGTGAGAATTGTACTGATTTTATTCCTACTGAGGATATTATGTTGATGAGATTAAATGCCAAGGATGAAGATAGAACTAATAGTAATATTCAAGAACTGATGAACTTAGAAGAGGAGTAAATTTTATATTTATTTTCGAATTTTCGAAATTTTCTTTCATACAAACCTTGTCCTGGCAACACCGAACGCAACAAAAAATAATAATTATTCCATATATACATATATTTCGGCGATTCATTTTTATTTATATAGATTAATAATGGGTAAAAAGTGTACTATATTTTTTTATAAATACTATCCTTTTCATTTTTTTGTGCTATCTTTTTCAACGTACCTAAATCCAACCCTTCCAGTGACCAGTGTCAAGTCAACCAGTTGTCAGAATTGTCACTCCACTCGATGTCCAAACCAAAGACTACAATATAATGTCCAAACTGCTCGCGAGATAGGAAAAGCAAGCCATGTGATTCAAATCAAATCAATATTTTCTTTTGAATTCGTTTTCTAATTACTCTTTAACTGTATTTATATTGAATAAGCCGTTCTACAACCTTCTAAGAAACAATTTATTAAGCGATGAAATAATATGAGTTCTCAAGCGATAAAGTGCCACAAATGCCGCCACATATTATTTGATGATACATGCATCCTGGACAGTTCTCTTACATGTGATCCTAAAAAATGTGAAAGTTATGATATAAAGAGGTTCATATACGTCAGTGAAGATAAAGTGCCTGAATGGATTAGAGAAAAAGTCGAAAATGAGGAGTGGACTAAGGGTAAACTGCACTGTCAGAAATGTAACAATAGAATTGGGTCATTTGACTATATATCAGGGCGAAAATGTGAATGTGGATCATCGGTTATACCTCCTATACATTTGGTGACCAGTCAAATTGATAGGCCAATAAAAATTCAAAATATTAATAATTTAAGGATATGATATTATTAATTTACTATGTTCTGAAACACACTATACTGTCTTTCTAACTTGCTAAATAATATATTTTTAAGAAAATAAAACAGATTGATTATAACTTGTATTTTATTTTGTTAAAATTTACATTTATTCAACCACCATTGCACTTGTTACTGATTCATTAACTTCAATATCACGGCATTTAGCAGCTTGTAATTCCCTTCGGATCTGTAAATACAATCAGAAAATTAACAATTGCAACACTAGTAGACATGGAAATCTATTTTTAGTATCTACATTGTGATTATGTGATATCATCATCTGCCTAGCCTTTTCCCAACTATGTTGTGGTCGGCTTCCAGTCTAACCGGATGCAGCTGAATACCTGCATTTTACATGGAGCGGCTGCCTATCTGACCTCCACAACCCAGTTACTAGATAATATGATAAATAAGCCTTGGTAAGACTGGTTGTCAGACTTTCCTGCTTCTGACTACCCGTAATGACTGTCAAAGATCCACAAATGACAGCCAGGACCAATGGCTTAACATGCTTTCCGAGGCACTTAAGGATCTCGCAGTATGTAAAAACCACCGACTTCAAAAAAAAACACCACAAAGTGATAAATAACTTTAATTTCAGAAGTTGGTGTTGTTGGTTCGGTATTTTCGTTTTTTGACACCAACTTCCGAAATGTAAAGTTATTTATCACTTTGTAGATTTTTTTTTTTTGTAGTCAGTTGTTTTTCTTGTAAAATTTTTTATTTTAGTTGTACCTACCCCACACCGATTCAATTAACACTAGTGCACTGAAGAATTGAAGACACCAACTAATCATCAAAATTTGCATAGAAATGCCGGAGATGCAGTACATTTATGCATATAACTTCGTACATAAGAATAATTACCTAATGTATTATATACTAAAACCTTCCTGAAAGTTGTAGATCACTAGTGAAAGAATTATCAAAATCGGTTCATTACTTTTTGAGAAAATCGTGGACATACATACATACGGGTCGAATACAGAATCTCCTTTTTTGAAGTCAGTTAAAAATGGTCACCCATCCACAGACCAACCATGGTAAGCGTAGCTTAACCTGATTGATCAACCTGTGCAGCTGTTATTATATAGCCACGGACCCCTCTATCTACATTGTGATAAATTATATAATTAATTTTATGATACCTCTGGGGTGACGGTAGGATGGGACTGTTTCCTAAGTAATTCCAAAAGGGCATCTCTCTGTTCTGTAGATATGTCAGCTTTATAACGTTGAACAAATGTTAATAGTGACTGATGCCACAGAACTGGCAAATTGCGATGTTCACTTTGAAATCTGAAAAGACCAAAAGTTTAATGTAATTTTGTACATATATAACTAGCCTACTATTGAAAACCAGTATCAGGCAGTTTGTCTCTATTGGAAAATTATAACTGCACTGAGGTAACATAACATCACACCTGTAATCCCTTAAGGGTTCGGCAGTGGTGTACCTATACTACAGTACCCGGCGATAAATATTGCACATCGACCTTTGGAAAGAAACAATCGGCTAATTTCGGCTTCGTAGTGCGTTATCTCTGTCGCATACTACCTATGTGACGTTAACTGACGTTTTGTCAGTCGTTGTTCAAGTGCGATAGAGTGCGGTCGCGTCCAGTTCAAAATATATATCTAGAGTTGTTAACACCCCCAAATTTAAATAATTTAAAGTTGTACTATGGCATCTTTAGGAAAAATAGGAGAACCTTTTTATTTTACCCCAACCTAAAGCAATCATTTATAGAAAAATTGGTGTATTTTATACAAAGAATAAAAAGAATTATCAAAAGATGCAAATCATAATTGTTTTAACAGCTCCTAATAGATACCGGACTGTTTGTATTTCGTGCGACAGAGATAACGCTCTACGAAGCCGAAATTAGCCGATTGTCTCTTTCCAAATATCGATGTGCAATATTTATCGCCGGGTACTGTACACCCACATTTCGACAGTCATGTTTATGTCCCATGTAACAGGGTAACAGTGGCGTGCATTGGTTTTCAGAATAGGTAGGCTCTAGGCCGGGTCACTAATCTAATCAGAATAAAAGTAAGGTCAAAAGTGTGGTTATTTGAGTAGGCATGCCTACTTAAGGGTGATAAATTGCGAAGGTCGAACGTCATGGTATTACGCATGAGACTTACGTATTTTTAATTTTTTCGTATTAACTTGAACGAGTAAAGAAAGACAATGTGCGAATAGTACGGGAGCCGAGTAAGCCGTCCGGCGACTGCCTACTGCAGGCGCGGTCGCAGCCCAAGATTTTGGGGGGGGTCATCATGGGTGCCGAGAAATATTTTAAGGGAGGTACATCTCCTCGTTGGTCCAGTGGTCGCAAGCGTTACTACTGAGCATGAGGTCCTAGCTGGGTTCGATTCCTAGGTCGGGTAAAGTGTTAAAGCGTTTTTCCATCATAAATTTCTCAGAAGTAGGCTGGAGTCTGGATTTGTGCCTGGTTGGCAGCAGTAGGCTCGCCCTCTATGACATTTCACTTAATAACTGGCGAAATGTGGGTTAAGCACTATATGAAGGTATACCCCTGCCCAACCCTTTGGGGATTAAAGGCGTGATGATATGTTAAGGTTCATGTACATCTCCAGTTCCACATTGCTTATGCTATTCAGGGACGCAGCTTTTACATAAGGGGGGTGTTACTTAAATGCTGCCAAATTGGTCGTATGTATTAGAACGATAGATTGTGCAGGGTGGGAAGAGCGAGCGAAGCGAGCTCGAAAATTTGAACAACCCGCCTCTGTTTGATTAGGTTTTGTTTCATATTTTCAAGTAGAAATAGGAGTTACATTGTCGACTTATGCAGGCAAGTTGAAGCAGCTATCAGAACCTAAAATGCAAGAGCGAGCGAAGCGAGCTCGAAAATTTTGCATACTCTCGGATATGTTAAATTTTCTTTCGATCATTCCAAAAGGATTAGGAATTACTTGCTTTGTCGATTTTTGAAGAAAAGCTCAAGAACCAATGTAAATTGCAAGAACGAGCGTAGCGAGCCTGAAAATTTTAGCACCCCACGTTGAATAGTCTCTGTTTTCTTTTACCCATCATACAAAAAGAGAACTCATTTTATCGAATTATGACGAAAAGCTTAAACTCGATTTACAGCAGTTTAGGTTTCGGAATCTGGCCTTACCTAAGCTTTTCAATCTTACGTACGAGAGGGGTGCTCTCCCGAGTTTGCTTCGCTCGCTCTTGAATCCTAGATTCTATATTTTTATAACAGGATTTTAAAAGGAAAATTTTAGGCGCGTTAAAAAACCCAATGTCATTTCATAGTTTTAAGTTTTTACTTCAGTCGGCAGTCCCCATGTCTGCCGATGTTCTTAATGTTTTTGAATATGCCAATCGGGGTTTTCGTGGCTCAAGTACAGTTTTATGTTAGTAAGGCAAGTAAATCATTCAGACTCTCGACAGCTTGAATGATTTTGGGGGGGGTCATGACCCCCACGACCCCCCCCTCGGACCGCGCATGGCCTACTGCCACACCCCGGACACTCCATACAACGCTCGCAAAATAATTACCTACTACTACTACATTAAAAAATGACGTTTGTATACGTATGAATGTGTGCGTGAGGTACTTGTGTTTGCGAGCGCTCTTGTTAAAGAACTGCGACGAATACGCCGAAGTGCGGGGTGAGGTGCGGTAACTGATGTTAGTGCGGGGAAGGGAGTGTCCTTTCTGTACGTAGTACTTTAAGTATTCTGTGCTACTGCTGCGCGTGTTTGTATGAAGATTTTGTTTTTTGTTAGGTATGATAATTTAGTGAGTTTCTTAATTGTGGGGCACACACACTAAAATGTAATTGTCAGGCTTATGTAGATATATCGAGGTAGGCACTGCTTATATGCCTATATGCAATGCACGCCACTGCAGGGTAATGTGGTAATGCCCAAATAATAGTGCAATGTGATTTCGGGACAGGTCATAATATTCTATTTCAGGGGAGTAATATAAATTTTCAGGCTTAACCGTATAGTTCGGTAGCGCCCCCTTTAGGACCCGAACACACAAACCTCCGCCGGCTCGGTAATGACCCCTTTAGGACCCAAGAATTACGACATACGACACCCTACATTGATTATGTAAATATTTATTAAGCTACCCATCAAATCTTATGAATGTGCGTTAATTAAGAGAGTTGGATAAAAACTCATATGTTAACGCCATTAAATATTTCATATTTAGCGCGCAAGGTTATTACTTTACCTTTATAAAATTCAAGTCTGTAAATGCGATAATCGCCATTTTGTTGTCAGTGGTGGTCGAGGCTAAAAAACATAAAAATTGGGGATTTCGAACATCCAAACTCCACCACAGGGGCAGTGAATACTACATAATTTAATTATTTGACGAATTCATACGTTGTTCAAGTTAAAATAAGTAGTGGTAATGAAGTTTTTTTATATCTAATGTCGAAGTTTCGCGCCAATATTGCGTGTTTACATTTTTACTTTTCACAAATATCACACACACACAAGTAGATAAGATTTAAAATGTGACAAATATTATTGTAAATGTTATTAACAACACGAAAATGCCCAAATCTTAACGTAATATTGGAACACAGGTCGAATAACACGTATTATTCATTACCACTACTCAATTTGTGTTCAAAATACTTCAAAATCGCCGTCCATTATTGTTTTTTTTATCGTAATGATGTGCGAAAGCGATTATGCAAAACGATTTTTTTTTTTAATTTCGATTGACTCGGGTAATTAATATGTCGAATATCGGAAATCGATACTCAGAAATTGAAATAAAATTATTTTAAGCATTAAATACAATAAGCATTGTTTATAATAATGATTTATGCTTTTCTAATGTAATTTTAATAGTTTTTTGGACATTCAATTGAACTGAGTCAATAACACTGAGGACCTTAGACCATTGTCATTTATTGAATTTCGCGCCGAATTTGTTTCTATATTTGAATTTATCTTCGAATGCGCTCGCCGTATAAAATTATTTTTATGTATTTTACAATTAAGTATTTATTTTTGATACTTTTCTAATAGTTTCCTACAGAATGCCCAGTATACATTTTTTAGGTAGGCTGAGCAGAACTTTGGGAATGATGATAAATTAATTGTATAAATTGCGTATTCCGCAATCACTTTACATTTTAATATGTGTTGTTAGTTTTATGAGCTTGGTAGTTTTTGTTTCTATTAATTTACTTGAGTAAAGGTAATTGTTTGTTTTTGTGGTAGTTTCCCAACGAAATTTAAAAAAAATCTTTCCATGTTTATGTCGGACCACGCACAGTGAAAGGTTCCGTTAGGGTTGAATATTCACGCATGCACAATGTACATCATCATTAATTGGATCGACTGCAAAAATCAGTTTGTTTTTCATAAACCCATCATTCATAAGTTCATAAGGTACTCAAAAATTAAAGTGCCGGCCAGAAAAGAAAAGTCCTACTTTTTTCTTATGGGGAATAACATCTTGAGCATTTCTTACTATTACAGCGAAAGTCTGCAATTAACCCCCTTGGCTGCTATTTGAGATTGAATATGCCAAAAATCTTATTTTTAACCGACTTCTTATAACAAGTTAGTGTTTTAAGCATAACATTTAAAAAATACCAACTTTAAATTGAATATAACGTCCGGAACATGTTTTGACTATGACCAAATGTAAATATGTACGCAGTATAGAATGAGAGGTTTGCTATATTATTTTAAGACCAGACTTCTGATAGGATCTCTTGGAATCTAGAATAATCACAGAACTATATTTTGTAGTTTTTTTTATTTTAGGTTGTGGTTTCAGATATGTTGTTTCTATTTAATAGAATAATAAATATTTTTTTTTTAGTTATTAAAAAATATGTTTGTGACCCTCACGACAAACCCTTTCATTTGATATATCTCACGGTACTTACAGTAAGCAAAGCTTTTTCATTTCTCATACTCGCAAAGTAGTACCTATTTGTTTGATCCGAATAGCGGGTGGAAGACGTTGCTTCCCACCTTAAGGCGGGAAAGACTCATAGTAATTGCTTCCCTCTCTAGGTCGGGAATGAATTTAAAAATAGAACTAAATTAGTTAAGTAGTCAGCTACGAAATTTTTACATAATTAAGAAAAATGTTGCGGTCTTGTGAGTGTATAAACAGCCAGTGTGAAAAAAATACCTATCAAGCGGGACGGCCCGCGGCAGTGACGCGGTGTGTTCCATATTTAAAATAGCACACAAATTGTTCTAATATTTCGATTAATTTTAAAAAGGTACCTATTATTCATGTTATTATTATCAATAAATATATTAGAAAGACCACTATTTTTTACTTTCCTTATATTCGAAATGAAAAGTAGAGTGTTATGTTTTTCGAGAGTATGTAAGTATGTATAATTGTTTGGCACGCTCTGCGGCCTGAACGGCTCGATGGATTTTAGCTTGAGAGGTGTCGTTAGATTCGTATTTACTGTGAGAGTGACACTGGGCATATCAAAATAAAAAAAAAAACAAAATGGCGGATTTTTGGCGCCATATTATGCCTTCAATAATTTTTTTTTTCTCAATACCTCTTGAGTGGGGTATCAAAATAAAGGGTTTTAAAAGGTGATTGCAAAAATATATACAACTTATATGGTTAAAAGTAATTCAAAGTGACAAATCGTAAAAAACACGTATCAAGAACTAAATCGTCTGCGAAACACATCTTTCACATTTGTAAACTAAAAAGCTGGAAATAAAAAAAAGTAATTAGAAAAATTAAAAAACCCGACTGCATCCTTGTACTAAAACTAACTGAAAAGCTAAAAACAAGCCCATTTTAAATTAAATAAAATTTGGAAGCAGGCGGGACCCATTTGAGTTTGAAACTATAATAATGGTATTTTATTTATCTAATGTGACCCCAAAAAGTGACCCCATATTCATAATTAATTTATTCATGTTACACGTCCGTATTTGAGTCACAGAAATTTCTATGTGTACCAAATTTCAACTTAATCGGTCCAGTAGATTCGAAACAAATCGATTGTAACAAACCTATAGACAGACACACAAGTGATCCTATAAGGGTTCCGTTTTTTCATTCGGACGTAGGGAACCATAAAAAGTTACACCCCTATCCACACTGTACGTGTTTGTACTTATTAAAATGATTATATTTCAAAAAACTATTAATTCATGATAAAATATACCAAAGAGTTTTTATTCAGACTCTGCAATTTTTTTATTTTTTTTTAAATACCGATTATCGATTAGGCTTTATGACATTTTTGAATCGGAATAAGAAAATTGGGTGGATGGTCAGCACTAAGAGGTGTCACGTCGCAACACAATTTTTAGTAATTTTTATCAAGATTTGATCATGTTTTTTATGTAGTTTATGTATGAAAAATGGTAAAAGTAAGAATGCAGAGAGAATGACAATATCTTTATTTTTCCCTTTTGCATATTTTCATCATGAGATTAGATGGTTTATGTACATATTTTCAGCGATTTTGAGGTGTCTACCTTTTGGATAGGTGTGGTAATATCTATTTTATACAACTTTCACAGTAGAATGACGCGGTTTTACCGACCTCAGCATATAGTTAGAGATATTTGCCACAAACTTATTATTCAAAATAGGCGCGGTAACACAGTTTTCTTAATAAATTCGAATGCTGAAAGTTAAAGTAAATTTCTGATTATCATGACGTAATTCGCAACACCCCGTCGAGTCAGCTGGTGTGTCAAATGTCAAAATTTTGTCGAGCAGAGAGGTTAAATTAAATAATTATGTATGTATCCTCACCTTATAAAGTGGAAAACCACTGAATCTACGACTCTGTATGGCAATGCATACTTTTTGTCGAAGAGTATTCTTAAAAATATGGAACTTGCTCCAGTGTAATCCATTTCTGCTATCTTTAACATTGCTGCACTGGAATGCAATACTGGTACTGAATTACGTGCCAACACTGAACCGACTATAATGGCTTCACGTAGTGTGCAATCTCCTGCCTAGAAAATACCACAAATAATTAGTTTAACTAAGTCGAGTTGTTAAATCTTAAAAAACAATAGTCTAAATTTAAGTTACCTCCAGTAAGGGCAATAGTATACCCTTCATGAAAGCGCCAGGCTTGAAGAGTGCTTTACGTAATGCTTGGTATAAATGAAAGTTCAATCTTTTATATTCAGCAAGGTCATCTCTCACACGAGGTAGCAGTACTAAATTATAAAATCGTTGTGCCATCTTCTCTTTCAAGTTTGACGCGAAGATTCTGGTAGCCTAGAAAAAATCATTAACAAAATTTAGGTGTACAGTGTGAGTTTTGAACACAGAAAGATGTAGTGTTACAAATTCAGCTTGAACATGTATCAGGATTTTCTTGATCTCTATTAGAAATACAATGTAAATGGGTACACCCTCTAGCTTTCTATTTCGATATGTTATGTTCTGTTTAAGTTTGAATTTTTATTTCTGCTTGAGTAATTGAGCTCTTCAATGTCTTTGTTATAGGTATTGGCATGAGCTAGCGGACATAAATATATGGCAAAAAAAAAGTTCAATCAATCAATCAATCAACTCAGCCTATCGCAGTCCACTGCTGGACATAGGCCTCTCCCAGACTGCGCCACAGCACCCTGTCCTCCGCCTTCCGTATCCAGTCCACCCCAGCCACCTTCCTTAGGTCGTCCGTCCATCTAGCTGGGGGGCGTCCCACACTACGCTTGCCGATACGCGGTCTCCACTCCAGGACTCGCCTGCTCCACCGGCCATCAGTCCTTCGACAGACATGGCCAGCCCACTGCCACTTCAGTTTGCTTACTCTGCAAGCTATGTCGGTCACTCCGGTTGTCGGTCGGTCCAAAAAAAAAGTTAATGTTTCGTAATTTTTAGGGTTCCGTACGTAAAAAGAAAAACGGAACCCTTATAAGATCACTTCGTTGTCCGTCTGTCAAGACCCTTTTTCTCAGAAACGCGTGGAGTTATCCAGTTGAAATTAATATCAAATACTCAGGGCTGCAATCTCTTGAAGCAGTGAAGAAATCAAACTTCTAAGTCAACACAATCAAAAGATATGGGCGTTTATGTCGCATATTTTGACACTAGCCAGGGAATCATTCGTGGTTTAAATGATTTAGAGATAGCCTATTTAGTATACTTTAGTTATTTTCATAGTGTGATTTCGTACGGTATTCAGTTGTGGGGAAATGCCGCCGATATTCAGATAATATTTGTTTTACAATTACAAAAAAGGGTAAATCGTTCAATTTAAAGTCCCAGACACTCCCTCAGAGACAAAAAAGAGATTAATATAATGACTGTGCCTTCTAAGTATATTTATGAAAATATTTTGTATGCACATAAAAATATTAATCTGTTTAAAAAATACAGTGATATCCATAATATAAATACTAGGAACAAACACAAATTTGTTGTTCCTATAACCAGGCTTAATAAAATAATTGGCTTGTTTAGGTGACAGACAATGTATATGTTACCGGCAATCTGTATAATCCGGTATTCTATACAATACCTATACTCCATTTGTTATAACATTAAAAAAAGAGGCTCGCAGAAGCAGGAGTACGAAACCTTTTATTTTCAAGTTCAAACAATTTTAATAAATAATGTATGTGCTTTTTTTGTAAGTAACAATGTATGGCACACAATAAAGCATATTCTATCTATCTACTCGTCACGATGCTTGAATAGGTACCTGAATTGAAACAATTTTTAGTAACAATCAGTTTATCAAAAACAACTTTATATAAAGCGACAAAATAAAAAAAAACACGTGCTGCCACAACTTATGAAGGGAATAGGGAACATTTTAGATTTGGTAGAGTTATAGTGACATGAAAAACGTTCCCGGTACTGTCCGCCCCTGCTTATTGACACGACAATATTTTATGTAAAAACTAAATAATATTAAATGAAAGCCTTGTAATTTCAGAAGGTAGATAGGTTAAATATGTACAATTAAGTGTGACTGCTGTTTATTTAAATTGATTATATTAGGTCCTTACATATGAAATTGGCGTTTTTCGTACTGGCCACTTTAATCACGAATTTCTCCTCTTTGGTAAGGAATTCCAAATTCAAATTTGTACAGCTATTTACTCATGTATTTGTGCTTCGATGACCGTCATTCATTTGTTTTTTTTCTTCAGTTTTTTCTGTTTGCGTCACTCATTTTACAAAATGGAAAATTTAAAATATCGCATTATTTACGAGTACGAGTTCCGCCGTGGCACTAGTGCTGCGGAAACGACTCGAAGGGTGAATGATGTGTATGGCGGTCATGTTGCAAAAGAAAACACAGTTCGTTTTTGGTTCTAACGTTTTCGTTCTGGAAATTTCGACCTGCAGAACAAGCCCCGTGGACGGCCTGAGACCCAAGTTGATAATGGAGAATTGAAGGCTATTGTGGAAGCGGACCCATCGCAAACCACGTCCGAGTTAGCTGCAGGCTTCGATGTTAGTGATAAAACTGTTTTAATTCACTTGAAGCAAATTGGGAAGATTAAAAAGCTTGAAAGGTGGGTACCTCACGAATTGACTGAAGCAAACCGGCAAACGCGCGTCGACTGCTGCGTTACATTACTGAACCGGCACAACAATGAAGGTATTTTAAACCGAATCATTACCTGTGATGAAAAATGGATTCTTTACGATAATCGGAAGCGCTCAGCGCAATGGTTGGATCCTGGCCAGCCAGCCAAATCCTGCCCCAAGCGAAAATTAACCCCAAAAAAGTTACTTGTAAGCGTTTGGTGGACTAGTGCCGGTATTGTTCATTACAGTTTTCTCAAATCTGGCCAGACTATTACAGCTGATGTCTATTGTCAGCAATTACAAACCATGATGGAAAAGCTAGCGGCTAAACAACCAAGGCTGGTCAATCGCTCCACGCCACTGCTGCTTCACGACAACGCCAGACCACACACTGCGCAACAGACGGCTACCAAATTAGAAGAGCTTGAATTGGAATGTCTTAGACATCCTCCGTACTCCCCGGACCTTGCTCCAACAGATTACCATTTTTTTCGCAATTTGGATAACTTTTTGCAAGGGAAAAAATTCAACTCCGATGGGGCAGTCCAAATCGCCTTCAAAGATTTTATTGATTCCCGTCCGACTGGTTTTTTTAGTAAAGGGATCAATGAACTACCTATAAGATGGCAAAAGTGCATTGAAAACAATGGTTCATACTTTGATTAATTAAATATATTATATTAAAAAATATTCGACTTTTTGTTCCTTCCATACAAAACGCCAATTTCATATGTAAGGACCTAATATTTAACTCCACATCAATCTTGACTGTAATGTTTGTTGTACTTTTATTACAAAGTGTGCCCTTAAAAAGAGCCTTTTTTAACTTCTGTCTAATGCTATAGTAAATGGAGTATAGGCAATGTATAGAATACCTAAAACGTTTAGGCAATGTATAGAATACCTAAAACGTTTAGGTAATGTATGAAATATTATTTATTTTATACTTTGCCTAGGCATTCTATACAGTACCGAATGCGCAGCCGGCAATGCGTGAAAAAGACGAAAGCGGGGAAGGGGAAGACGTGCGAGCAGGCAGTAAACTCCACGCGACAATTAATAAATATTTTTGAGTGTAATAATTCTTATTCTACTGCAAAAAAAAGGATTATATTACCTACCTTTTTTTATAAAGATTATTTTTAATGAGTAATTGTTAATTTTAATAAAGTTAATTTTGAGCAAACATGAGCTGTTTTATTTGTCTGTCATTTTATAGGTAAGTACTATTATACAGGGTGAAATTGAACACATGCGACAAATCGAAATGGGGGGGATTGTACTCGTCATTATGAACAACTTTTACTATGGGACCAACACTGAAATCGCGAAAAAAAAATCTGCTGTTCCCTACATTTATGTTCGCATAACTCGCCAAAATGTAGGGAACAGCTGATTTTTTTTTTGCGATTTCAGGTTTGGTCCCATAGTAAAAGTTGTTCATAATGATGAGTATAATCTCCCATTTCGATTTGTCGCATGTGTTCAATTTCACCCTGTATAGAGGAAACTTACATCTGACCAATTTGAAAACAAAATATACGTGTTGAATTGAAAACCTCCCCCTTTATTTTCTTCGGTTAAAAATCACGTGCATACGATGAACACATCTTTAGCAAGTATTACTTTAGCGGCCGTGTGTTGCAAGCAAGATAGTCCTTACGGTGTATTGATGTTCGTTTCTCCCATGGTACTTACATAACATTGATAATAAATATAGACCATATCTATTTACTTTACACATTGCCGGTGAACCAGCAGGTATTCTATACAATCCCTAGGAAATGTATACATTACCTAGGCAAAGTATGTCACGGACAATAATATTCATAATATTTCATACATTGCCTGGACACCCCAGGTATTCTATACATTGCCTAGGTATTGTATAGAATACCTGAATTATACAGATTGCCGATAACATATACGTTTTTATAATAAACTTCCTAGACACATTCAAGAACTAAGCAGTAATTAAAATATTTTATAAAGCGAAAACTATGCCAGAAAGCCTTTTAAACTGTTAAAGACTATATTGAGGACAAAAATGCTTGGGATTGAGCTGCTTCAATAAATTTACACAGAGAGTCTTGTTTTGCTTTTTGCTTACTATTTTTTAATTTTTTCTCTATATAGACATGAATATTTACTTTGTAGAGAATACAAATTATTTTAATTCTTGTGAATTTGAGGACTAAGTGGGTCATTGTCTTTTGTTCCCTTCAGTTAGTTTTAATGATGGTCTGGCAGTTTGCGTAATTTATGCGGCCTACCCAAATGTCCTTTCTTTGGTATTGTTTGTCTAATCGTTTATCTCCTTAAGTTCTGAGTTGATCTGCATGATAATTGACAAGTGTGTGCACTGACTGGACATGTGCACTCAACACTGTGTGGTTCTTTCCTCAAAAGACCATTTCAGACACCAATCTACATGGTCTTCAAAATAATCTGACCAAGATTATGTCTGGACTTTAAATGAGACTGTGACTTGTGAGTTTTTTCGGCCTTTCTTCTCAAGAGTAGTCAGATAGGAAAGCTGACCTCATCTAGTTAGGGTTCCCTAGCCGGAAAAACGGAACCCTTATGGATTCGTCATGTCTATCTGTCTGTCCGTCCGTATGTCACAGCCACTTTTTTCCGAAACTATAAGAACTATACTGTTGAAACTTCGACTGTCTATCCGACTTGGGTAGACTGTTGAAACAAAAAATGTATGAACTTAATGTACACAGTTATGCAATATACAGGGTGTCCCTGGAAGTATGGATCAAATCGAATAGGGGCGTGGGCAAGGTCATTTCCAAACGTTTTGGCAAAAAAAAAAAAACTAAAAACAAAACAAAAAAAAAATAAAAAAAAAGAAGAGAAATCGACTCATTTTAAAGAAATCTTTAAAAAAGCTATCAGGGCTATCAATTTATTTTTTTAGATAGCCCTGATAGTATTTTTTTATGATTATTTTCTTTGTGCACTATGCAGTGATTGAAAAAAAAAAAAATTGGTCATAACTTTTGAACCGTAAAAAAATTCACTGACATTCTCAGGGTCAAAAAGTTTGGAAATGACTTTGCCCACGCCCCTATTCGATTTGATCCATACTTCCAGGGACACCCTGTATATATCTTTACCTTGGTAAGTAGATGTATTCTGTGAACTGCATTAAGATTTTTACACAAAAATAGAAAAAAAAATTTTTTTTTCCTCAAACCCATGTGTAGGGTATCTTTAGATAGATCTTCAAAAATGATATTGAGGTTTCTGTATCATTTTTTTCTAAACAGAATAGTTTGCGCGAGAGACACTTCCAAAGTGATAAAATGTGTGTCCCCCCCCCCCCCCCCCCCTGTAACTTCTAAAATAAGAGAATGATAAAACTAAAAAAAATATATGATGTACATTACCATGTAAAATTCCACCGAAAATTGGTTTGAACGAGATCTAGTAAGTAGTTTTTTTTTAATACGTCATAAATCGTAAACGTACGGAACCCTTCGTGTGCGAGTCCGACTCGCACTTAGCCGGTTTTACTTTAAAAAATATGATTGACATGTAAAAGTGTTTGTACAAACCTACTTACAGAAATAAAATCATTTATCATTATCATTTCAGTTCTTCCAACTGAACAGACAGCTGTGCTGCTGAGGAGTTTGTTGCGCCACTTCTTCTTGGCTAAAGCACTAGGAAGTGGTGAAGGGGAGTCGTTTTGGGAGACTGTCTCAAGTAATGTAATGATGTTTAAAGAGTGCACACTTTCAGCCTATTTTGAATAAATGACTATGTTTTTCATTTACACTGCTTTATCTTATCTTTAATTATCTAAGCATTTCCAAAAAATAGTTTCACCAACAAAAATTTCTAATAACAAAATAAACATTTCATAAACATACTTGGTACATAGCTGCAGCTGACCAGGTAGTTGGCTCTGTGATGTACAATATTTGTTCCCAGTTCTGCAAGTGTGGAACCATTTTGAATGCCTTTGGCAATTTTCCAGATCTGTACTTTTGCAATACATCTCGGACACCTTCATACATTGTTTTTATTCTGTAAAATGCAAATCAGTCATTATTGAAGAACAGTCTTACCTTTATTGATAAACACCTATCTTGATTATGGAATGGTAAGGAAGTAGCCTCTTTCCTTTGTGAAAAATACACTTTCCATTCTTTCTTTTCAACATATTTTCTTGAAATTCCAGGACAAGGTGGCCTATTTTTTAAATTTTTATTTAATGATATTATAATACAGAGGTGTTACTTATTTCTAAACTTGGTCCCTCTTAATATAGGGGTTGTATGCATGTTGTATGTATGCATTTTTGGGTCTTAAAAGACCCGTTGCAGTATCTGGGTTAAGGAATAAATACTGCCCTTTAACATAAAATTTACCTTGGATCAATGTTTTGTAACTTTAATGTTTCAACATCAGAAAACTGAGTCTGTAGCTCGGTATGCTTATCAGTGATCTTTTCTTTTATAATATCTGCTAGTGTGCGGGTTCTTTCCGGTTTAGCTGACATGAACATTTTAAGTGCTTCTTCATCTTCTTCGTTTATTTCTACATTATCGTAATATGTGTCCGGCTCCAAGTCATCTCTATCTGATCCAGTATCATCATCAGAGTCTGCATCTGTGGATAGAAATTATTGTTTCATACATTCTCTTGTTGGCATTTCCGAAATAAATTTATAAAAGCAATTTAGAAGATATAATTTTTATGGTTTTCTAATCCCTGTCTTCTTGAATGGACTGCATAGCAATTTTATTCTACTATCACTACATTGTTTTTATGAGTCCTAATTTTTCAAGTACCAGGCTCACCTTTGAATGTTGCAGGAAGTGTCACATGTTTTGCAGGGGATGGTCCGTCTTCAGCATCCCCTAATTCAGCTTGTTGCCTTCTTGCGGCTTTTAAAATTTTTTTAGACAAGTCTGCATTTATGAACTGAACAATAAAAAAACACCATTAAAATTTTGTATTTTACTAACACAAATGTTTTGTCAAGCAAACGATTCATGTAGGATGCGTGTAAATACTCGGACCGTGAATTCATGATCGACATTAAATAGTTCGAGTATCATAGATGTTCTGTTAATCAAGTCAAACACTTACTTCTTCATCATCATCTTGCCGGTTCCTTTCTTTGTTTCTGTTTTTATTTTTCACAGAGGTTACTGATTCGATTTGATCTGCTAAAGCTAAATTCTTCCCAACTTGAGAGGGTTTAAACTTTTTAGCCTTTCCCATTATAATACAATTTCAATGAAACAATATATAAAAAGGAAATTCTGGTTAAATATATTATAAAAGTAGTCAATTTACTTGAAAAAGTAGCAAAACCAAAAGAATTCAATGAAAATGAAAACCAATGAAAACATGTGCACTTTGACAATTGACGTTGACAATCTGCTGTATGACAGTGACAGTTGACACAATTCGTTCAGGAATATTTCATAGTAGAACCGTCTCCTGCCCCCTTATTCACAAACACTCGATATGCTTCCGTATCGTATCGAACATTAACCGGTCAAGCAGCGCGCGACGCCCATTGGCGACGAAACAATAGACAATGAATTGTATCTCATTAGCGGAGCTTGACAGATTAATCATTGTTATCGTAGGAGTCTTCTCAATGCTGTTCACAAGTCCAAAACCCAAAAATTTTGTCAGTTTAAATCAAATAGACGCCCGCTATTCTTCCAACAGCTATTTGCTGTTGAGGGGAAGTCAAATCAGGTTATCGAAATGTCAGGTTTTCGAGACGATAGCCTGTCGTATGTTTGTGAATCAAGGCTCTGATACTCTGTATACGTCTACAGAATAATTTTAAGGTATGACGCCGCATTGGTGGCCACAAAGGCGGTGTGGGTTCGCAATATCGTAGATAGACGTGCTAGCGGAAACAAGAGAGTTGGAAGAACAGCAGTACATTCTGCCATCAAAAACCACTGAGCAATGCCGCTCCGGCGACGCAACTATAGAACACGGTAATCATATACAGAGAGTCGCAACGCATACACCCCCCTGCGCCTCGTTTTGCTGATAACATAATTTGTTATCACTTTATCAATAAAGTTTCATCAAACAAAAATCCAATAACCAAGTTCAAACACTAACTTGATTAACTTTTTATAAATAACTTTTAGTCACAGATTCTCGAACTGCCCACTACCTGTTTAAGCTTTCTTTTATGGCATTACTAATGCGTCAGAAAGTTGGGCCACAAGAGGTAGGATAAGGTTCATGGCAGTCACGGTAAGTACTCAGATGAGGTAAGACAGAGTAGGAGAATCTTAAGACGTAGGTACTTTAGGAATGATGAGAATATCAGTTCTTGAAACCTGTGGGCTAAGAGGAAGTGGCGCGGCCAGTGTAATAATAGGTATAGCTTCCTTCCATTCCTCTAATAATTATTATTGTAAAATTATTTATGTAGGTATGTACAGACGCCAGCACATCAAGCTACCCCAATCTGTCAAATTTCTTTGATAGATTTTCAACTTTACTATTATTATTATTTATTCATTTGGGAAAATTTGACAGACTGGGGTAGCTTGATGTGCTGGCCTCTGTACATGGTTTATTAAAAATACATATTCTCATTTATTGTTTAATTTTAATTAATAATATCAGCATCGTTATCATAAGTAGCAGGAAGATAGGTAATAACAGTTTCAAATCAAGACAAGAAATTCGTTACTAAAGTAATTACTAACTAATTATATGCTTCAATGGCTTTGATCACATCTTTGACACTGGCGTTAATAGAATCGATTTCAACTTGAACAGCTCTTCGGATGTTGATTTCCACAACCTTTATGATGATGGTGTCGAAGATTCTGAGGAACACGTTGAGTACGGGGTTCACCAGCCAGTCAGTGAGAATGTTGCCGGTGAATCGCACGCGGAGACGGCTGAGGAAAAAAAATACGGTAAAAAGTAAAGGTGACCCGTGTAGTATGTATCCCACTGCTTGGATATGGCCACCTCTCTGTGAGAGAGACTGGGCTGTAATTCACCACGTGGGTTGGGCACACTGTACAGGTAGGTCATTTGTTTTTTTTTAGCCTATTTTGTGTCCCACTGCTGGGCAAAGGCCTCCCCTTTTTTCTTCCAAACCTCCCTGTCTTGTGCGACCTCTGGCCATGTTGGTCCTGCGAATGATATTAGATCGTCACGCCACCTTCGTCTTGATCTACCTCGACGGCGATGTCCTGCCTCGGGCGTCCAGTGAGTGACGATCTATGCCCATCTCTCAGGGTGCATTCGTGAGACGTGTCCCACTTCAGCCTGGCTGTTTTTTCTCCAACATCCGCTACTTGAGTTATGGAGCACAGCGTGGTGTTTCTAACTCCATCCGTACACGCTTAACACCTAACATGCTGCGCTCCATTGCCCGTTGGCAAATCTTGAGTTTGGATTTCTGTTGTTCAATAAGTGACCAACTTTGTGCACCGTAGGTTAGGACGGGCAGGATGCACATGTCGATGAGTTTCTTTTTTAAAGATTAAATATTAAAAAAAAAAAAAACAAACCCGAGGTCGGTGAGCCTGAACTGTTGAAGCTGAACTTCATCATTATTGAAGTCAAAAAGTAAGTCGACGATGACTACGAAGCGGCTGAGAGTGGCAATGATACCACCCGTGGGTCCTAGATTCATCACCTTCACCAAGTACTTGTATATGAACTGCAACGAATAAAAGACAAATAATTAAACATAAGTTTTGCTAAATACTTAAACGTTTTCTTCACTAATTGAAAAAAAGATGGATCTAACCCTAAGATCAGTAAACTGCAGCTGCACGCGTACGCGCAACATTTTGGCGAAATAGTGAACATCCTGGTTGCCGGAGCGGGACACATTCACTAGACCAGTCATGTAACCATCGTGTATCTTCAACCACGCACTGTACGTAATCAGCAAGGGCCTCTAAAACAACACCAGAAGAAAAACATTAGTCACATTAATTATTATATTACTATCAATTACTACCTACTTATACTTAATCTTAATACTAAAAGTGTAGGTATTATGTTAATATTGAAGGAGAGGACCATGAGCCCATGACTCACGAAGTTACAAGATATAGACGAATAGGAACTAGTTGGAAGTCATTTGGTTAATCTGGCTGGTCTTGAATAGGCAAAAAATTGCTAGGTCGATCCTTCAACTAAGCCCATCACAGTCCACTCCTTACCCTTCAACTTAGTAATCCGTATAGTTACAATACCAATTCTGTCTTAAAAAAAAAATACTTACCACTTCAAAACCCTCGATAACGTCCGGCAGGTCCATGGGGTCCAGGCCATGCTTCTGGATGAAGGGCACGATCATGTCAATGGTGTGGTCCACATAGTCGTTCACCGTAGCAGACTGACCAAGATCACCCCAATTACGACTGCAAGAATATTACTAAATTAAAAAAGCACAGTGGCTAAATGTTTCGCATAGATACTTTTACATGTTGCAGGATGGAACTAAAAACTTTGGATTCGACCTCACGTTCTTGGCAAGACGTACTTGACGACTTGGCACGTTGTTGGAGCTCAAGAGCGTCCTGACCCGAACTTGTGTGAAAAGGGGATTGAAGATTTTTTAGGAATCCTGGCTCTGTATCTACGTTTACTGTAGCGCCATTTGGATTTTTTATAAATAGCCGCCACGCATGATACCTTTATAAATCGATAGCTGACATCAATGCAAACAGAAAACATTATATGACCAAACCCCGTAGTGTCACATTTCAGAGATATTAAGTTCAAAGTTGACATGGGCGTACCCACGGTGGGGCAGCTGGGACACTTGCCGCACCCTGCTCTCTGACCCGAAGCTAAGAATTTTTAGGCAAATTTAATATAATGACAAAATTAAATATTCATTTGGGTACCTACTACTTTAAAAATTACCGCGCGAAGCAAAGCAGTATGTATCTATGAATCGAACGCGCATGCACAGAGATCGAGTCGACTGATTTGCGATTTCCGAACGCTTAGCTAGATTTAGCCAGAACCCTCGCAGATTATTATTTCAATAAGGTGCAGTGCAGTAAATAAAACTTGTCAGTCAGTAAATAAAAAGCATTTTTAGGGCGCCTTCAAATTTGCCGCCGCGCTGCAACCGCTAGGTTCGAGCATCATAGTGTTGTACATTTAGTTTCACGATGGACTCTGACGACGAAACACTACCTACTGTTAGTGTTACTATTAGAAAAAAGATTTTGGAAAAAGAGAAAAAAGATACCCAAGAAAACGTTGCCGTTCAAAGTTCATAATAAACATATTGCATATTTCTTCCTAAGTTTTTTTCTTTTAGATTTTATTACTGTACAGACGCCAGCACATCAAGCTACCCGAAACTGTCAAATTTTCCCAATCAACATTGAACCTTACGCTTTAGCGATAAAGTTGAAAATCTATTAAAGAAATTTGACAGATTGTAGTAGCTTGACGTGCTGGCGTCGGTACAAGTCACGCAACGAGTTATGAGCGCAGACCCTGAAAAAAAAGCGAAAAAAACCCATATTACTAAGACATAAGGGTTTGTGGCGTTTGTTTTCTTCAAGTTCAGCGCTCATAACTCGTTGCTTACACTGTACTTGTCGACTTCGAATCGCAGACGACTCTCAACCTCATCGATAAATTCTTCAACCTTATTTTCGTTCATGTTTAGACTTGAACAAAAACTACGTGCGCATCGTCACTAGTCAATCGATGAATTGATGCGCGGGTGTAGCGCTGCAGTCGCGCGTTTTTTATTTATATGGCGGCGCCTCGCGGCACTGCGGCAAATTTGCAGGCGCCCTTAATTTCATACTAATTTTGTTTACTTCTGCCCCACCCCTTAAAAAATGCTGGGTACGCCCATGAAAGATGATGACTTGACATCCATTTATTTTGTGTTGGACTAAGGTAGGTAGTACCTAGGTAGATTAGTACCTAGATAGATGGCGCGCAGCGCGCTTTGTCTAGGAGACGGTGCTGTACTTAATCACTGACCTCTATTAAACAAGTACTTGTCTAATAGAGGTCAGTGTACCTAATATGCAGACACGAAAAATACCTAAATACCCATAAATCACAAATATGACTGCACGATTATAACCGAATAACAAAACTTACGAGATAGGTAGTAGTCAATAAAAAAACCTTCAACCTCAGTTAAAACACCTAGGTAAGAATCTACGCAGGTATACGGCTTAGCCATACCTACCTACCCAATGATTACGGAACCCTACACAGCGTTGTCCGCAAGCACTTGGTCTGTTTTTCTTTGTTCTTTTATAGCCAAGTCTTCAAATCTCCTCAAGGACCATATTTAAATTAAATAATAAGCCCAGTTTGATGCAAGATAGGTAACGGCGAAAGAATCGAGAAATATCTATAAAGCATCGCATAGGGTTGGTTATAGGTAGGTAATGTTCACGGCCTATTTAGGTGAAACGTTGCCCTACCTGCCTAGGCATCTTAAAATCTATGCAAAAAAGTAACTTACCTAGCTTCCAACAGCTTCGATGTTGGCTGACTTTTCAGGTTGATAGAGTTGGCATCAGCCGCAGCTACCAAGAAAGCTAGCACTAGGGCTGTATATTTTTTATCCATGATGCTCCGAGGACGACTTATCGACTGTGATTTCGGTAATAGTTTGAATAATTTATTAGGCCCAAACCAGGTAAGAAGATAAAGAGATTACCAAATAGCTACTTGTGTATGTACTTATATAAATCAATGCCGATTATCCAGATATTGATCATAATTGATGAGGTTTACGCTAGGTATTATAATGTTTGTTCCAGCAGCGTTATCAACAATAACAATTCAGTAGGCACACAATTATAATCATTCATTGTTTGAGTTGATGGAATACTACTAGTATTACGCCAGCAACAGGGTTGTAGTTACTTAAATATATTGGTTTTTACCATAGATATCCGAGTGATTACATAGATACTTATCAATTGTGTGTAGATACAGATAGGTAAGTACGTAAATTATAATCGCCTATAATTTTTAAATTATGTCGTAGTTTCGCACCTGGTTTTTCATCATAGACATTGAATATGATTCCAATACCTAATTATGTAATAGTCAGAAAACTGTGCGGTTATCGTGCCTGTAAATTACAGGCACGATAACTGCAGTTTTCTGACTTAAGTAGCTTTGTATTTACTGCAGTCTTGTGTAGGTATTTAGGGATAGTACCTTTTCGTAGGTACTAGGGTTTTGTTGAACATTCCTTCGGCACTTTCTAAGTAGTTATTTTTTTTAAATAAATACAACTTTGAAAAAAAATTGTGGCCCCTTTAAACTTGAGTTGTAGGTACCTTACATAATAAGTAATCAGTAGCGAAAAGAAATAAAACAAATAATGTGTAATTAATAACAATAAGTAGATTTATTATTACGTCATTGCCCATAACCCAACCAAGAATAAATTAAATAACAATCTATGACCCAGCCCAACGTTTTAAATAAGTTTAGTTAAAACTAACAGCTATTCTCATGTCATTATTATGCCTACATTAAAAAGGAATGCAATGCTACATTTTGAGTATTCTTTTACCGCTCATTGAGCAAGCACGAATAAATGACTGTGACCTTATACAATAAGAAAGAGTTAAAATATAAATTTATTCGAATAAGTAATTAAAATGGATGCGCACTTGACTTTACACCCGAACGTGCCGCACGAAACGGTTTTTTTTTTAATTCTTTGTTTGAAAACGTATACAACTATGGACACCGATCGACATAATATGCGTGCTAATAAAATCACCAGATCAGATGGGCAATTTCCCGTTTTTTTAAGAAGGTTCACATTCTACTCTCAGTTTCAACCTGTCAACAAAACCTCTAATTTCCATCCATTTTTACAAGTTTTTGACACTGTTTGTCGCTGAATTGAAATTGCGACTAGATTTTGAACGTTTTTATTTAGGGGAATTGGTCGCTTCTGATGCCACACTATAAAAAAAATACGCCAGTGTGATGCTGTCAATGTAGACAGGAAGTGAGCAGTCTTTAGAAAAATACGCTGGCGTTTGTGACGCGGGCCAGTGCGATTATACTTTAGTCAGTATTTATTATAACCCAAAAGGGCACTTGTATGAAAATGAAAATAAAGACCTACCTATGTGCGTATTATAAAACTCATCAATGTGATAAGTAAGATTAAAATTATAACAAGTCATTATTTTGATTTCTTGGCATCTTTGCCGAGCATTTTTCTCCTCTGAGCCAACATGTGGCCATATAAGAAGGGGAAAATGGGAATGTATAAGAACATGTAGAAGACTAAGAAGTAAAAGTAATTGAAGGCTACGTTCCATGCGTTAGGCATAGAAATTGTAAGAAGTTGTTTCTGGTCAATCTCCTCCAAAGAGTGGTACATGCACAGAAGCTCTCCTGTTATTCCGATTGGATAGAGTATTAAGAACGTGGAATATCTGCAAACAAAGAAATGTTCTGTTAGTTAACACATCAATCTTTAGGTCTGTAACGATTACAGAACCTCTCTCAAGCATTACTTAAAACTAATTTTTATCACATCTATCAAAAAGAGCTAGTGTATTCTTCGTAAACAGGGACTAAAATAGCTCTTTAATCCCTAGGGACTAAAAGTGATTTGAATTTGGAATGTGAATATTGTTAGTAAAAGTTCCAATCACCAAAGAGACCAATCACGAACATTGCATGAACAAGTAACAGGCTGTATGATAAAGTAAAAGGCGCGCGAGCCAAATTAAAAAAAAAGGTTGTGGAAAAAAATGAAAAACGCGCGAAAAGCATTCTGCCTTCGTTCGTAATTGTTTACTCAAAATTGTCTGTAAATAAATAAATAAATACTACTCTTATTCATAATTTGCACAAGAAGGTGATAAAAAAAAGTAATGTCCACCTCGGGAGCAACACTATTCCGGTCAAGAGCCGCGCGTCGCCTATCGGCGACGAAACAATAGGAAATCAATTGTGTCTCATTAGCGGAGCTTGACAGATTAAGCTCGAGTGACGTACTTTGAATCCCTCGCTGAGCTCAGGATTCTACTTTAGAACCCCTCGCTCCGCTCTGGATTTAAAGAAACACTCTCGCCTTCAAAATAGTTGTTTGCTCCCTTGACAAACAATCTACTATTATCGCCATTTGATTGGTTGTGACTAGTTTTTTTTAGGTAATGCTTCAGTGCAGTTGTTACCTAATACGCTATTAAATCAGGGGTATAGCATTAAAATTAGTTATGTTCAATTGTTCATCAATTTCCAAAACCGTGTTTTTAATGGCATCAATTTAACTGATTTATTTTCGTTGGATCCCAGTTTTGAATCCCATTTTTTAGGTATTAACAACGATGGGTCCCATTTGCTATTTCCATTGAATCCCATGTTATAACAACATGTGGGGCTCAAAAAACAATTCAGCATCAGACATGGGTAAGTTGCTAGTTATTTTGAATAAAAATATATTTAGCAATTACAACTTTAGAATCAAACTTGGTTTCATCCCTCTGAATTGAGTATCAAAGTTGGCTACTTCCAACTTAAACAAATAGGAGCTGGAGTGCTCCATTTGAAACAAAACAGTAATGTATATGTAGTTCGGATGACCAAACTATAATTTGGTATCTTGGGAGTTGATCTGATGTTTGAGCCAGTACGTGGATAGTGGAACTCTTCCGTGGCTACTAGTAACCCCTCGAGCTTGGACTCATATGATTTGTTTTGACGAGTCCAATAGATTGCACTTGGTGTCGAGGGTCTGATGATGGAGTCAGGAGGTGGATAGTAGAACTCTTTAGGGGCTACTAATAAACCTCTCGAGTTTGGGGCTTGGGGTCATATGATTCGTTTTGACGAGTCCAATATATTGCACTTGGTGTCGAGGGTCTGATGATGGAGCCAAGAGGTGGATAGTGGAACTGTCTACTTGTAACAACTTTGAGTTTGCTAGTAGCCCCTTATCGTCATAACTTCGTTGACTTTATAAATACTTATTAACTTAAGGAAGAATATACTTGCTAGACGCCGAAAAAAACTAAAAAACACGCTTCTATGACTATGACGCACTAATAATTAAGTAAACAATAATTAAATTGGCTTAAATTAAATTCTAAAAGCGTGGAGCGCTTTTTGAATTAATTATAAGTGCGCTCTACGCTTTTTCAAACTAACGTAATGAGCTCGTTGTTTTCATCTAATTTTAAATAGATACTTAGATATATTCAGTGCTTGGGAACAAAACTGGTTACGTACACCGTTATTTACGTTTTTGGCTTATTTCTCATATTTTCCAAGGTCAGAATACTCAGAAACAGTTTTGATTCTATACCCCAGAGGCATTATTTGCATAAGTAATACAACTGCACCCTAATTGCGTAACACACTATCAATCACAATCTGAATCATTTTGAAGGGTATATACCTACTGCTAATCCAATACTAATATTATAAATGCGAAAGTGCAGTGTCAATCTGTTACCTCTTCACGCTTAAACCGCTGAACCGATTTAGATGAAATTTGGTATACCTACTTAGAGATAGTTTGAGTCCCGGGAAAGGAAGGACATAGGGTAGTTTTTATCCCGATATTCCCACGGGAAACTTATGCAGGTGAAACCGCGGGGCGCTGCTAGTGCTTCATATGTTCGAAAAAGTCTGCTCAACAACGTTCATAACGCAATGAATATTGTTGAACTTTCAAAATGAAAGTCATTGCTACTGTTAGTGTGTTACGCAATTAATTTTTTTTGTGATTTTTATTAATTAAATCTTATACATATACAAAAATCGATTGTCGTTCGTTAGTCTCGCAAAAACTCGGAAATGGCTCGACTGATTTTAATAAAACTTTGGTAAGTTGTTGTTTAGGAACGCGTCGGAGAAGATTCCTAACAATAAAAAAACCATTGCAATTGCAACGCATGCATGGAATTGTTGGCTAGTAGGTACTAAATTATTACGTTACCTGAGGAACAACAGCGGCTGTGGCACACAATTAATCAAATTGAGTGTGTAGTACGCGTATCTTATAATTTCCGTGATGGACCAGGCGAGTATACACAGAGGCAAGCCGGGGCTGACGGGGGCTGCTTCAGTGGCTAGTAGACAACCACATACTAAGAAGACACGCGAATATACTTGTGGCAGCACCACGGCTACTCCCGACGGTACCAGGCCTATAAGAGAGTGCACCACCTGAAAAAAATAAAAATAAATCACCAAAAAACACGAGTAACGTTGAAACAAAAGAATCAGAGTTTTATTAAGGATCCGAAAATAGTGTGGCGACATCTACAACGCCACATGCAAACTATGCAGCACACTGAAGTCACGCAAAATCCTGCATCGAGCAAGCAAAGTTTACCGCGCGACTAGCACATTATATACAACGTCCCGACATCAATCGTCGGGCAGTAGCTCACCAGACATGACACCCGTCTGGTCGGAAGATCCTTACTTTTCTATGGAGGATGAGTGAACTTTTTACATCCTGTTCCTCATGCTCTATAATAGTATCAATAGGTGACAATATCTATTCGACTCGGGTACGAACCCATGATACATCTAATATTTCGGTAGCAAACAACGCTTTGAGAACAGAACCATTCAATTTAGTTCCGAAATCTTTTCTAGCACCAAAATGCGTAGTCTATTCAAACTTATGTTTCAAATTAATATTAATTCAAGTTAAACAAATATCAACTTTATTTTAACGTAATTAAGTTGATAGTGCTAGTCACTCTGAAGCGTGACCAGCACTATGGAAAAGTCATAATTTTTTGTAAGTTGTAGCGTAAACTGAACTTTGTGGTGTAGGATTTAAAGTTATTTTTCCATAAACTCATATTTGTTTACATTTACTTATGGCAAATAAATCGCGAATGCAAATTAGTCGATGTTACTGTGAAAAAGTAACACAACGGTATCATAGATAGCATTGTTGGTTGCAAGCGCGACAGCTGAGCGTGATTTAATCCCGGGAATAAGAATCAGCTCGCCCCCAAGCACAATGGAACTTATAACTGGCGAAATGTGGTGGCAAAACACCTTTGCCTACTCCTTCGGGCAACACAGGCATAAAGTTACGTTATCGGTTATGTAGGTAACACAATATATAGGTACCTATATCTAGTGTAATTGTATAAAAGTTACGTTTATAGGTACAGTCGAGTTCTTTAATATCTGAGCATGTTCATGAATCAAAAATATATAGGCAATGGTAAGTTTCATAAAACTCTAAACAGCTTTGCCGTACAATAAATTGTAAACAATATGTGCCGTCATAAATATGTGACTACATTACATCAATAATATTACTAAAGACTCTAAAAATTGTGCGCAATCCCTTGTTCATATTATTTAGGGCAAGGTTAGGTTCACAAATATCTATGCAATTATTTTTCTATGAAAAAGATATTGAAACAAAATCAATTTGAAGTTGTCAGTTATGACATCCTTCAACGGCAATATTGCATTATTACTCGAACTTCTGCTCCGGCAAGCAAAAATAAATTTAATGGTAAAGGCCATTTAGTTGAATATTCAAAGCTGTATAGATATTTATGAATCCTAGGTTGCAACAAATATACTGAAATCTAGAGTATTTAGATAATTTATGTTCCAAAGAGTAGTCAGATATTTTTGACTGCACTACCGTAAGATACTTAAGAACAGTTTATATGAAAACATTTTATTGATGTCTAAGTTTGTATAGAACTATATGATCATTTTAACGCTTACAATATTTTGAAACATTGCCACTGCCAATATATTAATGAACTCGACTGTACCTACCTACCACCGTAACTTTCATACGATTGCTGGGTCCAGGGTCAAATTAATATACTAAACATTAAGTATTTGTAGACAATGTTAAAACATGTAAGTATGTATAGTAGGTATATAGACATACTTGAAATTGTTTACTAATTAAGTAAGTTCTTATATTATAATGCTTAGGTATGTAAATTACTTGTAGACCGATTGTATATTCTACGACCTTTTCCGTCACACGCACCACCTCGTGTTTTTAAAAAAAAAGTGTGATTAGTTCATCAGTCACAGCAGATAAAGTGAAGGCATTTGGGACCATTGCCATAGCATAGGTGTAGTGTAGCTAAGGGCAAGATTCTCAGACCGCACGTTGACATTACAAAGTGAACGTCATACGAATGTGAACTTTATTAGCATGACATTAAATAAATGTTGATATTCGATTGAAACGCTTGCTCACATTTGTTTATACGATTATGAACATTATTTACTTTAGAATAAGGTTGTTATTCGTATGGAACGCATACTTTACTAAGTCATGTGTGATCTGTGAATCTTGCCCTTTGCCCTAAGATGAGATTTCGGGGAAGTATAAATGAAGGTAGAACAAAGGTACTTGTAGGTTGCAAACTTGCAACATTGTAGCAAGCATTCACGCACATTACACAGCTATAGGCAACCTATTTGACTATTTTATTTCAAGTTAGGTACCTAACTTGAAATAAAATATCACGTGTAAGTTTTGCGGTAAGTAGGTATGTGTACCTAACTTGAAATAAAATAGTCAAATAAGTTGCCTATATTATAGCTGCGTAAAGTGTAATGTAAACACAAACACACCGCATATCGTAAAAAGATAGAGGTCATTTTTTATGCCATGTCATTTGTGGTTTTTTTTTTCAACGAAAACAAGTTTTTCAATAAAAAAATATGTTGGGAAAGGCTAGGCAGATAATGATGTAAGTATAGGTACTTTTTGGTAAAAAATATTATTCATCATAGTCGCTTTGTAAATACTTCCTGTCTTTACCATTTTCACGCGTTATAAGTTGAAACTATCATTAACACAATCGCGCAAATGGCAAGGCGAGTGACGATTCTGCAATAGGTACATTAGGTATAGGTACATAATGGAGGCGTCTAGTTGCAAACACCGCTAAAACGGTTTTCACAGAATGTTCACAAACAAAAAAAGTTTTAAGGGTGCGTACACGCACATCTGGCGAATGTGCCGTGCATATTTGTGCATATTTTGTTCGTGTGCCGCTCTAGCGCCGCACGCGAACGACCTAAGGTGATTCTCACACTGCCCCGCACGATGCAGCGGGGCGCAGATAACGCACCCACGCGCGTGATTTTTTACATACAAATTCAATAAAAACGCACTCACGCGCGTGGAATTTGGCTCCGTATCCCGCACCCCGCTGCGTGAAACGCAGCGGTGTGCCAATCGCCTATGCGCCGTACGCGATCAGCGCGCGGGCGGCGCGCTAGCGGCTCGCGTCTTTCTTCCGCCCGCGCCGCGCCTCAAGCCGTGCGAGAATTGAGTGCGCGCAGACCGCGCGCCGCCGCCGCGCGCACTCAATTCTCGCACGGCTTGAGGCGCAATATCTTTGAAACTACTCAAAGTTTCTCCGTCACAAATTCAGTAAATCATTATAGTCCACGTCACAAAAATTTGAACATATTTCGAAGGCCGTAGATCATCACGCAGCGGAGATACAGGTGTCCAGCCAGCTTGAACTCAGGCTGGCTGGACATTAAGTTTTTTTTTATTTCTCGTAAACCCTTACGTGACGCCATAAATCAAACGTTATTACTGTCACAAATTGCGTCACTAAATGTTAGTAAAGGAACCATATTCGAAAACGCTCCCGTTATTGAGATTCGGAAGTGCCAGCCAAAAGTTTTATACGTAAATTCAAGCTGGCTGGACACAGATTTTTGCGTTTTTCTACTACTCGTAAACCGCTGTACGTATCACAAAACTTTTAGCTCGATGCCTGTCACAAATTTATGTGACGCCCGTTGATATGCAAAAAGTCGTCAAAATCACTTCCGTTACCGAGATTGAGAGACCAGCGAAAAGTGGTTTTTCAAGATGGCTTGGACACGTTTTCGATCGATTATCTAAGATTCTGTAGCGTCACAAATTCTGAAATAAGGGTGTTTAGCCGTCACATAAAATGCCCTATTGACCTAGTTAAATGCGAGCTATTTTGAAGATTTGTCCAGCCAGCCTGAGTGACATCAATTATGTGATGATGCGATAGTATATGTGTTCGGTATGAGTGAGTGACAGTGCGAATTCGACGTTTAATTAGGTATGTACCTATACAAGGTGGCGCAAAAGTCATCACCCTTTTTTATTTTTTGGGGGCGCGATGGAAATCCTCATGGACTTCCTCCATCGTGGGGGTGACAGAGGGGCATATTGCCGGGCTCTTACCGGCTAAAACCATCGCGGTGTTCCATCTCTGCCTATGGCCGGGGGTCCGGGATTCGCATAAGCATTCACCGCTTCCCCGACAGGCCTCGACCCGCTGTTCCTCAGCGGGTCCGACCTCCCCGCGCGGCCATTCCCATAATGGCCGCACCCCCACTCGAGTGGCGCGCGTGGATGTCCGCCGCACGCAGGCTACTTCACTCATGGAGGTCGGAGATCGATTTGCACACCAAAAATCACCCTATCGAAAGATGCTATAATTTTTGCAAATGTCGGCAAATGTAAATTCCACTTTGACATTTTGTGAAGCAAACCGATACAATACACGTCAACAAGACATGAATCGCTACATATAGAAAACGGAATAAATATTTCGGGTCGCCTAAAATCTCTCGTTTTGGCGATTTGCACTGGCCAGCAAGATCGCCTGATTTAACCGTTCCAGACTTCTTTTTGTGGGGTTTTATGAAGTCACGAGTCTACGAGGGGCGTTCAATGTATTCCCGGTATCGGGTTGATTTACTAATGATGTGGGTAATTTGACTAATTCATTAACCTTTTAACCGCTTACGTCGGATTAATCCGACAAATATTTTCGTGTCCATTCCGCCAGAGTCGTATATATACGACAAAATAACACAGGTCGTTTAATCTATATTATTATTACATCATCACAGCTCGTTTCATCGGTATATATTTTTCGTTTTTTTTTTTTTTTTTTGTCTGGCGTTTGGGGCACGACAACTGATATAAAGTCCGGCGGTTAAAAGGTTAATTAATGACTTTATCTATGGGCATAAAAGTAAAATTTCGTATAATTATGATTATTAGTTTGCTAACGACAACTGGAATGGCTAACGTGACAATAAATTCCTTACCAAACAAGGAAAAAGCAAAAAACTATTCACGAAGAGATGGTGGCTGTTTACCAAGATTCTGCACCTTCGTTATTTTCGGTTCAAAAGTGGTCAAGTGAATTTAAAAGGGGCAGAGAGATTATTGAAGATGAAGACGACACTCGCTCGGGCGGCCCGGTCTGCCTCTATGGAAGAAAACGTGAAAAAATTTGAGAAGCTTATACTGGAGGATGCCCGAATGAAGATCAAAATGATAGCAGAGATGACATCTCTGTTGGTTCCGTACACACTATTCTTAAAGAACTTCTTTACTTTTCAAGTCAGTACAAGATGGGTGCCGCGAATGCTTACAGCGCCTCAAAAGCAAGTGCGACTCGAGTGCTGTAGACTTTTTAGAGCTCTGTGGCGTAGTTCCATTAAGATTTTTCGATTGAATTGTTACTGGAAATAAAACGTGGGTTCATCATTAGGAGTCCATGCAGTGGCACAAGAAGGGTACTGCGCCCCCTAAGAAATTCAGTCGTTCCGTCTGCCGGAAAAATCATGGCCAGTGTTTTGGGACTTAAAGGGAATTTTGCTGAATGAGTACCTACACAAAAAAAGGTGAAACCATAAACGCAGCATCCTACGCATCCACTTTACGAAATTTACGGGAAGCAATTAAAGAAAAAAGACGGGGTAAACTGACGACCGCACTGGTGTGTTGCTTCTTCACGACAACGCCCCGGTCCAAACGGCGCGTTTCCAAGGCTGCTGTGCGAGATTGTGGTTTCGAAGAAACTAACCACCCTATAGCCCGGACCTAGTCCCGAGTGATTATTATTTGTTCCCTAATTTGAAAAAAGACCTTCGTGGGAAACGATTTTCCACCGATGAAGAACTTGTAGCGGTATCTACAACGCCACATGCGAACAACGCGTCACACTGACGTCACGCAAATCCTGCATCTCGCAAGCAGAGTTTACCACGCAACTAGCATATATACAACGGCCCGACATGACTCATTGGGCAATTGCCCGCCAGACACAACACCCGTCTGGTCGGAGGATCCTCCCTTTTCTATGGAGGTTGAGTGAACTTTACACCCTGTTCCTCATACCTCTATAAACTCAAGACGGCAATAATACGCATTTTTCAGAGAAAGAGGAAAGTTATTTTTTACAGGGTATTGAAAAGTTAATTTCGAAATGTAATAAATGCATTGGAGTAATGGTGGATTACATTGAAAAATAAAAAATATTTTAATTGAAACGTTTTTTTCATGCCGATACCGAGAATAAATTGAACGGCCCTCGTATGCCAACTGAAAACAGCAAACATCCTCAGACTCTTGTAGCCCTCAAAGAGAATATCCGTCAAGAAGACGAGGCCCTATCACCCGAAGTTCTGGCAAGTGATGGAAAATGCCATACATCGTGTATCGGACCCGAATGGTCATCAATTCCGGCGGCCACTTAGCCGACATCATTTTCTTAATGGAAAAAAAAAACATAATCCAAAAGCAGAACCGTTTTTCGTTCATAAAAAAATAAAGCCAAAGAAGTAAAGAACATCGAAATGTTCTTTACACATTTCGATGTTCTTTACTTCTTTGGCCCAAAAGCAGAACCGTTTTACGTTCATAAAAAATTAAAGCCAAAGAAGTAAAGAACATTTCGATGTTCTTTACTTCTTTGGCTTTAATTTTTTTAAACATACAAGGTGGCGCAAGAGTTCGCTCTTGCGCCACCTTGTACGTTTTGTCGAGCGAGCTTGATTATCTATGTATGCATGAGACATGCAAATAACACACCCCAGACAGGACTTTTTAAAGAAGGATTTGTGCTATATTTAAATTTTATCAACTATTGTTTACTACCTATACTTTTATTTTTATTTTGATAAGTAACATAACAATCGTATTCTGTAAGACTATCAATGACATAGATTCTGATGTAGGTAATACAGCAACTCATACACTGCTTGTAAAGTCATCAAGTTTTTTGGAACATATCATTATATACCTGATTGCCTTGTATTGTCCCAGAACAGGGAAAAGCCTTCTCATTCCCTTTCTCTCTGTCTGAGGCCTCATTTACGGAGACGCGGGGCGTCTCGCGTCGCGTGTGGCGTGGCGTCTCGCGGCGCGTCGGACGTTTTTTCTGTTTACGGTGGGGCGGCGCGTGAAGCGGCACGCATCATCGCACGCGTAAACACAAACTTATAGCAATATACGACCATGTTCATAGAGAAGCGAGACGGGAAGCGTGGCGGTGCCCGCCGCGGCGCCCGCGGCGAATCCTCTAGCGTGTAGCGAAGCACGCGGCGGGCATCGCGGCGGCGCACGCTCGCCTCGATCAAAAAAAAGACGAAAAACAACGACGAAAAAAAAAGTCGATCATATCATACTCCATTGCGACGGTGACTACGTCTGTGTTGCGCGATTTCTAAATAAGACTGACAGAAGATTCCGCCTCGGACATAGCTTCATCGAGAATTGCCGCTGCGTGCGCCGCCGCGATAAACGCCGCGTGGGACGCGTCGGTGCCATCCGCGGGCTCGGCCGCAAAAAACGCCCTAATTCAAACAAACGCGTCTAAAATCGCTTCTCCGTAAACGCACTCATACAACGCCATATATAGACGCGGGGCGTCGCGCGTTGCGTTGAGCGACGCGGCCCGCACCGAATTCAAATATATGGCGTTGTATGAGTGCGTGCCCGCGGATGGCACCGACGCGTCCCACGCGGCGTTTATCGCGGCGGCGCACGCAGCGGCAATTCTCGATGAAGCTATGTCCGAGGCGGAATCTTCTGTCAGTCTTATTTAGAAATCGCGCAACACAGACGTAGTCACCGTCGCAATGGAGTATGATATAATCGACTTTTTTTTTCGTCGTTGTTTTTCGTCTTTTTTTTGATCGAGGCGAGCGTGCGCCGCCGCGATGCCCGCCGCGTGCTTCGCTACACGCTAGAGGATTCGCCGCGGGCGCCGCGGCGGGCACCGCCACGCTTCCCGTCTCGCTTCTCTATGAACATGGTCGTATATTGCTATAAGTTTGTGTTTACGCGTGCGATGATGCGTGCCGCTTCACGCGCCGCCCCACCGTAAACACAAAAAACGTCCGACGCGCCGCGAGACGCCACGCCACACGCGACGCAAGACGCCCCGCGTCTCCGTAAATGAGGCCTCAGGCACTAGTTGTCTGGCATTTTTGCTGAACTGGGCCTTTTTAGCGCAGCCATGAAGCATACTTTCCTGCTTATTTTTTTTTACATAGGACTTTACACTTTTTATTTGACCTTTATTTTTACACGACTTCCCAAAAAGGAGTGTAATGTATTCAAGGTTGATGTATGTTTGTACGTCATGTATGTATGTGTTTCTTTATTCCACCATAACTTTTAAATGCCTGAACAGATTTGGATGTATGGGGTATCGATGGAATCCTTACATCATCCCGAGTGACACTGGCTATATATATATATTTTTTTTTTAATTCAATATGGTGGCAGTATGGCTCCATTTTGAAAAGTGGAAAAAAAATCGGTTGTCTGTAAAGTCGGTTTACTGACGATAATTGAACGTGACAACGTCATAAGAAAATACGAAAACATGTAAATGTATTATTTTATAGCAGCTGTCCACGCGGACGCATCGCTCACTCAAGTAGGAGACAGATGTCGAACGCTGCCGAACGCGGAGGCCGATTGTGCCTCTTTGTCGCTCGTTCCGCGCTCTCGCTTGCACTTTAAGCCTTAAATGGAACGCCTCAGAGCGAGGTAACGCCGCATGAGTCATGTTTTTTCGTGTCGTGTCATCGAATTATAAGACGTTGTCACGTCAAAAATTCTTCAATTATTGCAATATCCCTTGATGAGCACATTCCAAATATATCGCACACCCAGAACAACACTGTATTATGTCGAAAAATCTTAAAATCAAGTTTTTTATTTTAAAATAGCCAAAAATTTTCCGCGCTAACCACGAAGACAGGCGTATTTATACTGATACGCATTGGATTCTTCACATGCAATATTCAGGACATTCGCAATAACTTTGACATAACATGAGATAATGGTTTTTCGTCCCATTCTGAAAAATGAGCTATTTTGACTTAGTGCAGTGTTGAACTGAGCGTGCGATATATAATTTATGGGCACCAGTTTTACTTAGGTAAGGTGTACGTGCAAAACAACAATTAAAATTTCATCTTTGGCTGTGCAAACGATTTAATCAGACTTTAGTAAGACTGAGAATGTCCAAATGAGTGAATGGTTTCGTAGATGATTGAGTTTTAGAATTCTCTCATCATCACACCGTCACACGAGTAACATAGTTAGACTAGTAAAAAAAAAATTAACATATTTGTTAAGATTAACGCAACACCATTTGTGTCAACCTTCTATCAATAAAGCGTGTCACTAAAATGTATAAAATAAAAATAAATAATTAAAAACACGACTGCCCTGCCAAAAACCGAACTAAAAAGTAATTAGTTTTTGAGAAAATCGCAGACATACAAACATACATAAGTACATACGGGTCGAATACAGGACTAGGGCATCAGAACCGGTTTTTCCCGGTTCCAAAAAAACCGGGATTTCCCGGTTCTGAAAGACCCTGATAGAACCGGTTCTGTAAAACGAGGAACCGGTTTTTTCGGTTCTTACGGTTCTCTCTTAAAATTTTAGAAATAATATTATCTCTATAATACTCTTAATGCTAAATATCAAGTTATTATCCAAATTTATTATTAAAACAGAATATATGCAGTTATTTCACTGTTAAAGTAATAAATAACGTTATAATTTATTATTAATGATGAATCTTTAAGAAACTAACAAGGGATATTAAAGTAAATGCTCCAGGATACCCCGCGAAATTCAAATTTTTGACAGTTGTTTTGCAATTTTCAGCTCAGTCTCGGATAGTATAGTAATAAAAGTTGTATTCGCGGTATTGACACAAACTATCCGATAGTGAGCTGGCATTTGTAAAAAAACGTACGACTATTTGAATTTCGGTGGTTAAAAACGATGTTGTAATTTGAGTATAATTCAAAAAATATATAAATATGCGTACCAATAAAGTGTGTTTTATTTAGACACTTTTCAAATAGAATTTATGAAAAAAACCCGAAAGAACCGAAAGAACCGGGTACCCGGTTCCGTCTAGAATTTAGAACCGAAAGAACCGGTTCCTAAAATAGGACCGGTTCTCGATGCCCTATACAGGACCTCCTTTTTTGAAGTCGGTTAAAAAAACAAGTTGTATTCCCTGACTAAATAAAATTTTCATTGCAGTCGGGGGACCTCTGAGATTAAAAAGTGTTCCACAGAATGGTCCCCCGTCCCCCCGACTGCATTGACAATTTTATTTATCTGTTTAGTCAGGGAATACAACTTGTTTTTTACTTTCAACGCTCGCAAAATAATTACGTACTACTACTACATTAAAAAATGACGTTTGTATACGTATGAATGTGTGCGTGAGGTACTTGTGTTTGCGAGCGCTCTTGTTAAAGAACTGCGACGAATACGCCGAAGTGCGGGGTGAGGTGTGGTAACTGATGTTAGTGCGGGGAAGGGAGTGTTCTTTCTGTACGTAGTAGGTACTTTAAGTATTCTGGGGTAATACGATACCCCTTGGTAAGACTGGTTGTCAGACTTTCGGGCTTCTGACGACCCCTAAAGACTGTCAAAGATCTACGAATGACAGCCGGTACTAACAGCTTAACGTGCTTTCCGAGGTACCGAGGGGTCTTAGTATGTAAAGACCCATCCACGGTCACCCATCTACGGTACCAAACGCGGCAAGCGTAGCTTAGCCTGATCGATCGACCCGTGCGGCTGTTATTACTTAGCCACAAGCCCCTCATAATGCTACAATGTTCCTTTGTAAATAAAAATATTTATTTGTGCTTTGCTTAAAAATACCTAAAATGCACTTTGATACTTAGTATAACCCATACATATGCAAAACATAGATAATTTTAATGATTTTAAATACAATGACAAGACGACGAATACAATACGAACACAGTACCTACCTAAATAGTAATTTATTTTGTAATTTTAATGAGTTCTTTACTTACACAATAAATGGTGTATAACTCACATTACAAACTCTGTTGTCATTTTCACACACTCTTTGAGAAAAGATCGAGAAACTGGCCAAGTGCGAGTCGGAGTCGCATACTTAGGGTCCCGACCACCATACAATACTTAACACATTTTTTTTTTAATAGGGACTTGCCCGTTTTTACATAATAACAGCTGCACAGGTCGATTGATTAGGTTAAGCTAAGCTTGCCGCGGTTAGTCTGTGGATGGGTGACAATCTTTACATACTGAGACCCCTCCGTGCCTTGGAAAGCACGCTAAGCCATTGATCCCGGCTGTCATTTGTGGATCTTTGACAGTTGTTACGGGTAGTCAGAAGCCCGAAAGTCTGACAATCAGTCTTAGCAAGGGATATCGTATTATCCAGTAACTGGGCTGTAGAGGTCAGATAGGCAGTTGCTCCATGTAAAATATTGGTATTCAGCCACATCCGGTTAGACTGGAAGCTGACCCCAACATAGTTGGGAAATGGCTAGGCAGATGATGATGACAATAATTTTTTTAAATATTGTTTCTTTAATGGGGAACCTGTTAATTTTTTAACTTTATTTTATTTATATTATTTGTTATTATAGCGGCAATAGAAATACACACTGTGTAATTTTCAACTGTCTACCTATTATGGTTCATGAGATACAGGCTATATATAATAAATAGACTATGCCAGGGTATGCCACAACACCCTATCTTCCGCCTCTTGCATCCAGTCTGTCCAAGCCACCTTACCGGCGACGAAACAATAGAAAATCAATTGTGTCTCATTAGCGGCGCTTGACAGATTAAGGTTAATTTAAGTAGTATTGAATGGACACCCTGTTTGTTGCTTGCCAAATACTACTTAAATGTTGTTAATACTATAAATTTACCTCAAGTACTGCAGCATTTTGGAATATAACAACAGTTGTTTTAATTAATGGCCAGAAGGTGTCCAAACTTCCACGATTAAGGAAATGTGAAAGTGTTTGCAACAGCATGTATGACCATCTGAAACAAACATTGGTTAAGTTAGCTATATTTTTCTAGATACATACTTGTTCTCCTCTGAAACAGAATAGAGACCCAGAAGGAGGAGCGGTGTTAAATATTGCTATTATATTATTAATATTTATTTAAATACCAAAAGTCTAACTTTCACCTGCCATAATAATTAAATTATCACAACAAAAATACAAAATGTGCCATTTGATTCAAGCAGTCTAAAACTTACGATTACTATTATAACTAATTCTTTCATAGGAACTTCTTTTAATTCACAAACCTTAATAAAATCAATTAATAGGTACTATCAATACTATCTATTAATAGGTACTATAAAACTATCAATTAATAGGTTGATTATTACATAGACATAAGAGCACTACATAACATAATCAACTTTCTAACAGATTTTGTTTCTCTGGCACTTTGGGTATTATGAATAGCTTACAATTACTTTTAGGTATAATAGGTAGGTAGGTAACAATACATTATTTAATTCCAATAAATGCTATTTTGTTTGCCTGCCAGTAGAAATTCTTTAAGCTTTGAACTTACCCCAAAGTTTGGATACCATTGTATGCTAAAAGATAGAATTTTCCTATAGTGGAGGGTCCTGAACTTTTAACTTTTTTTGCACTTTTTGAGGACATGTTATCAAAAAGTGACTTATCTTTCAAGCAAGAGCTCCTAATATTTAAATATAGTTTAATAGATAGCAGAACTTTCTCCTAGATTCACGAATACCGAGTGACGTTGACGTGAGTCTGACTGACACTTCACTTCTTAAGTTCTTACCACAGAGTCAGACAGGGTTGGATTTAGGTACGTTGAAAAAGATAGTACAAAAAAAATGAAAAGGATAGTATTTATAAAAAATTATAGTACACTTACATTATTTTTAATTAACCGACGAAAAACCGTCCGAAAGACCGTTTTTTATGTATGATCACGCATAAGTTATGCGTGATCATATAAAAAAAAAAAAAAACTACGCGTCGAATTGATAACCTTCTCCGTTTTTTCGTCGGTTACCGCTTTTGATAGCGTCACAAGACAATAAAATGCCGTTTATGGATTGTGTTACCAGTTTGTTTCGTATTGTAGTCTTGGTAAGGTTCACTTTACTGAATATTCGTTTGAAATCGTGTGGAAGTACTAAACAATCTAGGACAAATTTTTATTCGGGAGCAAACTTTAAATTATAGTATTTTAGCGTACTATCCTTAGATGTGGATAGTATATAGTACAAAGGACGAAATTATAGTATAAATACTATAATTATAGTACAAAATCCAACCCTGGAGTCAGAGTACTTTTTGATAGATTAAAGACGTTTGATGAGCGTTATAAACTTATAAATATAATAATACGGAGGATCGTTTGATGCGGTGTCATTCTGTGATTTTTTTTTTCTTTTGTTCCTTGTGGAACAGGCTGAGGTCAGGGACCATGCTGCCTAGTCAACTCTGGCTTAATGCTGGCTCCGCACATATGTATAGTGCAATTTACGAAAAACAGACGTGGCGCGACAAGTATATGACGCTGACGGACATAAATACATATTTATTTATCTATACATCATATTATAGGCGCTGGATAATAAAATGCACAATCTATAGAGAAAGATGAAGAAGAGAAGGGTTGTTGTAAGAACCCATGACTCTTTAAAATGTCGTTCTCGTCTGCAAATATATTTCGTTGTCTAATGAATTAATAGGTCAGCGACGAACTTTTAGCGTCTAATAAATGGTTTATAAGCGACCATATATTGTAAAACAAGCTACTGTTAATATGACGCAACATGGTGATAATTCTTAAGCAACTAAATTTGTGATATGTCTACTCATTGCCAGCTTCTAATAAGTGTCCTAAAATCGAGGCTTGTGGATAGTCATTCAAAAGAAAACCAAGTTCCTCTCCGAGGTGCTAAAATGGTCGAGCTCGTTTCACTCGTTCTTCCATCCACTTCAAAGTAACTTGGGTGCTACGGAACATGAGTAAAAGAAAGTATTTGTTTAAAAACGTCGATTTGACTAATGTATCGAGAAAAAATAGTTTTATATAAAACCGTTACCGTTTTATTTTATTTCCTAAATTCGTGAACCTAGAAACAAACTAGATTCTACCAAGGTGGTCCCTAAGATGATTTTAAAGCTCTGGCTTAATCCATGGTCCGTGATATGCAAGGTACTGCCGATCGGTATCTAACTAAACTGTATATAGTACATACTAATTCCATGGTATCGACTATATGAATGTAAATTTGTGCTTCGCCCGGTCAATAGTTCAAAATAGTTCGTTCATAGATAATTTATTTATTAGGCTGGCCGCATACGTCCGGTTTCCTGATTCAGAATTCCAATTCGGAGACCCCGAATGCACGCATTTCATAGAGCAAGATTACACGCTCAGTTTGGCGTCATTCTGGTCCATCAGTCTGGTCAGAATGATCGGAGAATGATCGTGTAACCCACGGATTGACAGACTGATGGTCCAGAACGATGAAAATTAAATAATTTTGTCAGTCCGTTTTGAATGATGAAATACTGGTGGGAGAATGATCATGTAACCCGCTTGTATCATTCTGGCGTCAGTCACCGTAAGGCACGGGACAAATACAAGCGGCGAAGGGCGCGGGCGCGGTGCCGGCGTGGCACGGGTGTGGCGCGGGCACCGGCGCCGATGCGATGCAAGGAAGTGTGCAAACGATGTCGAAAAGGCGTCATCGGCATCCTATCCAGTGCGCTGCTACCAACTGTGGTGCGGCGCGGGCGCGGGAGCGGCGTGCGAGTGGCGTCCGAACCCCGACCGCACCCCGCCCTCGCCTCACCGCTTGTTTATGTCCCGCGCCCCGCCGCTTTTATACATTTCATATAAAACACGTAATGAGAGGCGCCTCGCCCGGACCTCGCCGGCGCCGCGCCCGCGCCCCTCGCCGGTTGTATTTGTCCCGTGCCTTAGCGACGCAATGAAGAAGGACGAGTCAAGCGACATAACTACGAGTGCGCCGCAAGCGACGCCCCCCCCCCCAACACCTACACCCCTGCCCCCGCCGCCACCAATTGAGATCGAAAAAGATTTTATAATAACTTTAGCGTCCTTGCCTGTTTTGTGGGACAAAACCAAAACACACACCAATTACAGTAATAAGTGTAAAAGGAATGACGCGTTGCAAAAGCTAATTAAAATACTAGTAAAAATTAAGTCCACAAATACAAAATGATAAATAACTTTAATTTCGGAAGTCGGTGTCTTGGTTCCGCATTTTCGTTTTTTGACACCAACTTCCAAATGTAGATCACATTAAAGAAAGAATTATCAAAATCGGTTCATTAATTTTTGAGAAAATCGCGGACATACATACATACATACGGGTCGAATACAGAACTTCCTATTTTGAAGTCAGTTAAAAAAGAAGATCAACGTCAGATCAGCTCCGAAGTCTAACGGCCACTGGCGTACTTTTCATCAGTCTGCTGTCAGTCTAGATTGACCGTGTAACCGTGAAAATCCTCCATCATTCTTGCTTCAGTCAAATCAATCCAGACTGATGGACCAGAATGACGCCAAACTGAGCGTGTAACCTTGCTCATAAAAAATCTTCTCTTTAGCGCACACGTTCTTATATTTTCCATCAGGGTTTCCGAACGGAAAAGAATTAAAATATAAGGCAGGCCGCATATGTCCGGTTTCCTGATTCGGAATTCAGTTTCGGAATTTTGATTCGGAGACCCCGAATGCACGCATTTCATACAAAATGTTCTCTCCAGCGCACACGTACTTAAATTTTCCGTCAGGGTTTCAGAACGGAAAATTTAAGGACGTGTGCGCTAATGAGAACATTTTGTATGAAATGCTTGCATTCAGGTTTCCGAATCTGAATTCCGAAACTGAATTCCGAATCAGGAAACCGGACGTTTGCGCCCAGCCTAAACCGGACGTAAGTGGCCGGCCTTATTAACTTCATTCATTCCTTGTACTTTATTTCATTCATAGATTCGTTAATCCATTCGTTCTTTTCTTTGCAACGCGTTTTTACGAGAGGTGCGTTGTATTTTATTCTCTTGGAAATTACATATAATATTCATTAGAATCATTTAAAGTGTTAACGTAGTCAAAGAAAACTAATTTCTCCTTTTCTATTTCAGTAATTCGTAGTTACAACAACAAACACAATGGTTGCGGCCAAGAAACAGGTTAGTGTCCTACACGTGTTTGTTATATAGTTGGACTTGAACGGGATTATTTCATATCTTTCTAATTTAATAATCCTTTATAAATTAAAGTCCAAGATCAATTGATACAAGATAGGCTTGCTTATTTCATAATTTGTAAGGTTGAGAACGTATCAAACATGTTTCAATATGCATTTTGCAGGTTATCTGTGTAGGTAATATTGAAATTACAATAAAAATTGTTTTTGTACAACCTTCATATGACTAGACCGGTCCAGCCGTCGTTGAGTTCGGATGAACGCAAATAAACGAGACATTCATATATATCTAGCATCTAAAACATATATGAGACGTCACCAGTAACTCTGACATGTATAGTTCTTCAATGGTTTCTCTTTTTCAGAAAAAGACCATTGAGTCTATCAACTCCCGCTTGGCCCTGGTTATGAAATCTGGCAAGTACTGTCTTGGCTACAAGCAGACACTGAAGACTCTCCGCCAGGGCAAAGCTAAGCTGGTCATCATCGCTAAGAATGCTCCTCCTCTAAGGTGAGACTACTGAGAAGTAGAGTTTCCCAATATTGTATCTGTCAAAGGGAAGCATATGGAGTCTTTGGACTAAGAAGTATGGATTCCCTCAGTGTTTCATGAAACGGTCATGTTGCAAGTTATGAAACTTAATTACCTTGACTTTGGCCACTTGTATGCCACAATCATAGACACAAACAAATTCCAACTGTGTCTTGTACATAGATCTTACAGCAGGTCAATAATGTATTGCTATTTCAATTGAAACAGATAAAACCATGACTGTTTCTGATCCACACGGGAAACCTATGGAGTAGTCGGAAACTCATTTGCTGAACTTTGACAGGTGAGCAAATTAAGCGTTTATTATAAAAGTCTGTTTATACATATACCCCCTTACTAGTAAACATATTATATCGGATGAATAAATTACAAACTGATTTCTCTTTTGGTCGTCAGTAATTTGACTTTCGAAAGAAGACAAAAGTGTTGTGTGACTATGCAGACACTATACATTTATTAGTAATTTAGGTACCTATGTACTTTCTATGAATGATTTATTAACCTTTTAACCGCTTGTCGGATTAATTCGACAAATATTTTCGTGTCCATTCCGCCAGTCTTATATATACGACTAAATAACACAGCTCGTTTAATCTGTATTATTATTACATCATCACAGCTCACATTTTTTTTTTGGGCCCTGGGGGCACGATAACTGATATAAAGTCGGGCAGTTAAAAGGTTAAATTGTAAAGGTACCTATGTATTGTGGGTATTTCATGTTGTAACAATGTTATACTTTGTTATAGGAAATCAGAAATTGAGTATTACGCACTCCTGGCCAAGACTGGCGTCCACCACTACAGTGGAAACAACATTGAGTTGGGCACAGCATGCGGAAAGTACTACAGGGTGTGCACACTTGCCATCACCGATCCTGGCGATTCTGACATCATCACCACACTGCCCGAGTCGCAGGTGTAGATGTATCTTTAATATAATTTAAGAAATCATTTTGGTGTTTTCTTTACCCATTCAAGTGACTGTTGAGTTCTCTTATATCGATGATAGGCACTGTTATTAACCTTGAACAGAGTATATTTATAATAAACAAAAATAAATATAATGTAATATATCCATTCATCAGATGGATGTTTCTCTTGCCCGTGGCATGCAACAAAATTGAAGAGAAGTAAGCCATGTATATAGTTGCAAAACTTCTGAAAAATTCTGAATAATTCCGGAATACTTCTGGGAAAGTTTCTTTAAATCAGAATTATTCAAAATGAATTTTATTGAAATTTTTATTTTTTTTTGCTGAAATATCGTATTTTGCATCGATACTAGCATACAGATGCCTCATCCCATACAAAGAAATGTCCCGACGCACAGTGGTCCGGATTTGAAAAATGGTGGACTTAGGAACAAAAGTCATTATTTTGATTTGAAAAAAATTGTATTCGATAGGAAATTTGATTTACATTAACAAACGTCATATTCAATTTTTCGATATATTGACTCTAACATGTTGAAAAAAAAATATTACGAAAAAAATGTATGGGGCAAGATTGAATTTATTTTTTTTCTCGGTTTGTTCAAAAGTGTTAGGTGTGAAACCTTTTATATATTGTTAAACTCATTTTGTACTTTACCCCTATAATTAAATTATTTGCAACTACTTGCAATCTTGGAGTGAAATCGCTGTTGAAATTCCAAAATTTTAACTTTATTTTTCTAAGGCTGTGAACGTTTTTAGTTGCATTTGTCCACATCAGTGTTGTGGTTTCTCAATACTTTTTAAATATATTGCGCCCACAAATGATGATTTTAGCTCTAGCAGTGTATTCCGTGAATTAATGAAATATTAAATAAAATTTCAAAAAAGCATTACGAAAGCTATATCGAGGATGCCCCTTATTAGTATTGGGTTTATGTTATTGGTGAATCTTCTATCAACTGTACTTAAGCTTTAAACTTACCCTTGCATCTCTACTTTAAACTTACCCTTGCATCTCTACTTTAAACTAAAATCAAAGTTCATAATTCGACGGGTGATAGCCGTCACCCGTCGATATTAATGTGCTTATTTTTACTGGCATACTTAACTTTCCCTCAGAAACTTGAAACATATGTCAGCCCTGAAAAGGGCTGTTGTGTTGCTCTTAAAAAGCGTGTAGATAACACAGTCTCTTCGGCTGCTAAGAGCTGCACAGCTTCGGGAAAAAAACTAAATTTCTTGTATTTATCCAACTTCGGCTTGATGTGCGATATGTAAGGATCTGAAGTAATTAGAAAATTATGTAAAATATCTTCATTCGTAAGTGTCCTCCCCATTTTCCTTGTGTGATGCTCTCTTGTACTTTGGAAGTCCTTGTTCCTTGCTTCAGCTGCCTCTTCGGATAACATCCCGATAGGAAGGCAAGAGAAGTGCTTGCAAATATCAGCACCATGACTCAACATCTTATGCACACTGGCTGGCATGTGGTACCAGGGATAGTGATGCACAAAAAGCTCAGCTGTCTCCCTGCAGTATGCCCGGAATCCTTCGATGTTGATACGACTTCCAGAAGATAAAACCTGTAAGATAACTGCGAAGTGTTTTATCAAATCTGCATCTATCTTCGTGATTTCAGCAGTCTTTTCGTACTTCCTGAAGAATTTTCTTGGTAGGTTGGTAGTTCCAAAACCCTGCTTGACGATGTCTATCAACAGCCCCATTTGTTCCTTGAACTCACGCTGGGTCATGTCTTTCCTTGCCTGTTTAAGATTCTTGTTCTAGCCTCGTGCACACCACATCTTGAAATCCCAGTTGTAAGAGATGTGCAGCAGACACTCCATGCTTCTAATCCACATGTGAAGAGTCGAAAGTCCATACTGGTAGACATCATCTCGAACAGGTCTTGAAAACATTTGTGGCAGGTCATCTCACTTGGCTTAGCGAGAAATACATTGCAGGTAGCTGCAGATGGTGTCTCTGTGACTTTGGTCACACTCAAGTTCTTTTGGGACTGTCTTATCTACACGCTCTTTAAGAGCAACACAACAGCCCTTTTCAGGGGTAACATATGTTTCAAGTTTCTGAGGGAAAGTTAAGTACGCTAGTAAAAATAAGCACATTAATATCGACGGGTGACGGCTATTACCCGTCGATATTAATTTAGTTTAAAGTAGAGATGCAAGGGTAAGTTTAAAGTAGAGATGCAAGGGTAAGTTTAAAGCTTAAGTACAGTTGATAGAAGATTCACCAATAACATAAACCCAATACTAATAAGGGGCACCTCAATATAGCTTTCGTAATGCTTTTTTGAAATTTTATTTAATATTTCATTAATTCACGGAATACACTCCTAGAGCTAAAATCATCATTTGTGGGCGCAATATATTAAAAAAGTATTGAGAAACCACAACACTGATATGGACAAATGCAACTAAAAACGTTCACAGCCTTAGAAAAATAAAGTTAAAATTTTGGAATTTCAACAGCGATTTCACTCCAAGATTGCAAGTAGTTGCAAATAATTTAATTATAGGGGTAAAGTACAAAATGAGTTTAACAATATATAAAAGGTTTCACACCTAACACTTTTGAACAAACCGAGAAAAAAAATAAAATCAATCTTGCCCCATACATTTTTTTCGTAATATTTTTTTTTCAACATGTTAGAGTCAATATATCGAAAAATTGAATATGACGTTTGTTAATGTAAATCAAATTTCCTATCGAATACAATTTTTTTCAAATCAAAATAATGACTTTTGTTCCTAAGTCCACCTTTTTTCAAATCCGGACCACTGTGCGACGTAAAGAGCAGCAGCCTAATTGCGGAACGCCAAATCGTCAAATGATTCTGATCAGTTGGCTTCATTTCTATCACAATTGGCTTCATTTTACGATTTTCGAATTGCGAAACTCTAGTTTATTATGAAACCAATTATGAACGTTAAAGAATGAACGAAATGTCAAGAAAAAGTGGGCAAACGTCAATTTTTCGAATTGTGAAACGTAAAATGACAAGGGACTATTGGCTTAAAACGTCAAATCGAAACCAACTGCAGTTGGTTTGAAACCGAAGGCGACCTTCTCGTCGGAATCATTTTCCGTTCTACATATTTTAGGATATAAACGCGTGATCTCCATAATTATTTCGAAAAAATGTAAGTGGTAGTCTTCCTGATAAATTGTGAATGTGTAAAACCTCAATGCATCAATATCAGTGGTATTTTAAAAATCGAGGCGGTGATGTGAATTTATTAAAATATTTGTAAAAGTTTTATTCTGTTACAAGTGCTTACAATCTAAATTAAAGATACTATTATCATATTTCAGAAACGATGTATATTGGTGGCATTTTAACGAAAGACAAATTCGTACCTCGTCCGTATCATAACAAACGTTAACTTATGCCAGAAGCTTAGCAACACAGTCTGGCTTTTACTTCATTGGAAAGGCAATAAGTAAAGAGGAATCTAGAACAAAAAGCACACTTTGAAGCAATATACGTAAATCAATGGGTTATGTACAGACGCCAGCACATCAACCTACTACAATCTGTCAAATTTCTTTAATCGATTTTCAACTTTATCACTAAAGCATAAGGTTCCAATTTGATTGGGAAAATGTGACAGTTTCGGGTAGGTTGATGTGCTGGCGTCTGTACCTAAGGACTACGACGAACACACACACCATCATATACATAGACCTACTCATATCCACATCATTGTCTGTTCAAGGTAATGTCAGTATTATTTTCTTGTTAGGTACGTGTTGAACATTGAATGTGCCCATCACAGATATAACCACCTAAATATTGTATCTTATAATTATGTTGTGTGCTATGCACAGCAACAATCTATCTGTATAGGTATTGATAGCAAAGTAAATTGGAAGTCACTTAAAGAGCAAGTTTTCAAAGAGCTCTCATGCTCTTTACAGATTAAGGAATTTTTGCATTGAAGTGTTTAAGGGGAGAGGCCTTTTACTTTGTGGATGGTTGTAATATTATAGTGAGGATTTACATAAATTCTTTTTTTTTATCTTTCAGTTGTCAGGCTCAACCACATTATTCAAGAAAAAATTACATTCTCTGACAGCAAGCATTAGAAAGCAGTATATAAATTATCCATGATGACTTTTACGAGAAGACTTCAGATGCCAAATTCCACCAATCCCATACAACATATTTGTTCCAATTTATTCTTACCGCATGTCCAAATATTTCATGTTAAATGTGAATAAATACTATTGTCAGTTAAGGTTGTAATAATATTTAAATAAAACCAGTTTTTTTTGTTTACTATATTTTATGTCTTTCTATTTACCTATACCCAATGAATGACAGTTGATTTAGCTAAACACCACTATTTTCTAATTAGTATCACTATAATAATCACCTGTCTTTATTAAAAAAAAAGGTTTAGTGTTCTATTCTTACATTTTTCATAACAAGTTATTTTTATTTGTACCTTTACAGTTCACAATTAAAACACTAGATAGATAATATGTTTATATCTTTGTCATGCAAGACTGAAGATTCAAGTTTTCTAAAATACAATGATTAGCTTTTATTAACAATCTTGAGTTTGTACTTGAGAAGCTTAAAAACTGAAGTAGTTGCTGAGCAGCAGTAGCAGTGGCGACCAGTAATGGGCGTCAATCATGCTGCCTTCATGTCTTCGTAGGTGAAACACCCCGAGAATTCTCCTGCAATGTTAAAATGAATCATATTATTCTCTACTCAAATAAAGTAGGTAGGTACTTAAACTATGTTATGTAGAAAACTAGGCATATTTTATTTATTTATTTATATATACTTTATTGTACACCACAAAAATACATAACATGAAATAAACAGATCAAACACTACAAAATATACAATGGGCGGCCTTATCGCTTTCTGCGATCTCTTCCAGGCAACCTTGGAATGGACAGTGATTTCGCTGAACATAAAATGGGGCTGTCATTGGTGCAAATATTATATATACAATACACTAAAATAGATACACAGATAAATACATATCCAAAATTATAGATAAATAAATACATACTAATTAATTATAAGCACCGAAAATAAAAGAAGACAGTAGATGATTGCAGTTAGGACAAAATCACAACGACAAGCAGTGTTCCTTTACAAGTCTTTTGAACATGTGTAACAACTACGCGCGTTTTATTTCAACATCATCATCAGCCCATGGCTGAACAAAAGCCATAGGCCTTATCATGCTGTGCAGTGTTTAATTTCTTCTTTGTTTAGGGCCAGTATTTCAGTCTCCAAACATTTTTATTTAACATAACACTTTTGAATGGTAAACATTAGTTAGGTATACATAAAATATAACATAGTAATTATGATATATTTATCATCAATAATTATTACCTATGTGAGTTGCTGCTTGATTCTTAACTGTGTCAAAAAGCTTACCTTTAATTATTAATACGGCAGATAGGTTTTCCATTCTTTGTAAGAAAATCCATTATATGTCAACTAGATTGATGTTAGTAGGGCAGTGTTTCATTCTTGTATTTTCAGCTCTTAGCACCATCTGCAAAAATATTATGATTAATGTTTTGTACTTAGTTGTTATTTGATTAATGGTTATTATAATTTGTTTCAATAACTACTTATGTACAAACATATTGATTAATAATTTCAGTTGTTAGAATGGAGGTTAACAGACATACTATGATAATTATTTTATCCACAACAAATAGCTATCCAAGCTAAGCTAAATAAGTTGCTTATATATACAAAAAAGGAATGATTGTCAGTATGTGTATGATACAAACAACGTTTGACATTCAAGTGCCTTTTGACTTTGACAACATTTTCCTAAATATATTGGGTGGTCAGTGGGTCGTCTTAGGATGGTTACTTACTTGTGATGAAGATATTGGCTTTTCGCTATTGAGCAAAACAGCCTAATTCTTAGTGCAGCCAGTGATTGCTCCCATAGAGTGAGAAAGTAAGGACACTTTGTCCCAGTTGAAGTGCTCTTTTATTTACAAAATCATCCTCACCCTCAGTCAGTCCCATTTGTTGGAAGTCATAACTGAAAATTAAAAACATATTGAAATCTTATGGTTTAAGCTTTATTTTTAATTCTTAAAGATCGGTCAGTGGGTCGTCTTAGATCGTGTATTAAGTTGTTATAACTATTATGTGTAGGTACGTGGAGAAGTTATCATTTACTATTGAGTATTCAAAAGCTAATATAGGTCGATGTTTGATGATCATTGGTATCAAAAGTAGGTAAGTACACGAGCCACAATAATCTAATGAGATACGAACAACTTTTTCGTAAATATATTGGGTTAAGTACTTACTTGTAGGATTATATTGACTTAGGTACTTTTCGCTATCGAGCAAAACAGCCTAAGTTTTGGTGCAGCCAGCGAAAACCTCCGATTGTCCTCTTTCAGAGAACTTGACAAACGTATTCCTTCTACAATAAACCGCGAGAAAAATTTTCCGAAACTATTTAACATAGGCCCATGTTTCTGTATGAGAATTGTACCTAAATATAATTTTGTATGTTAAAAAACAACTATTAATTTAAACAACATTCAAAATAAAACCAAACAAAGAATATTATGGTTTAAAAGTTTCCTATTTTCATAATAACTTTTACTCATTGTCAGTGTTGCCAACTTTTCTCCCGAGTCCACTAGAAGTCGCAATTTTTTTTAATTATTTTTATTCTTATTACCGATGTTCGATCGTCCATTTTAAGATTTGAGAATGAACACATAAGTTATTCACAGTATTTTTTTAGCATCATCCTACTACAATAATATCATAAAATAGTTTACTCAAGATGTTAGTGAAGATGATTGTTATGTTTGTTAGATGTTGGTTTTTTTATCCCGGAAGTATGTTGCCGTGTGATTTTTTTCGAAATTACTTTGTTTTTCGATCTCCATGCAAATCAGCGTTCAAATCCATAGTGGTTTCCGCATTTGAAAGAAATAAATCGTAGGTAAAACGTCAGTAGTTTTATGATTTATTTCTCACTTTCACAGGGTTTAAATAAAAAAGACCTATGTCCAGCAGTGGACGTCTTTCGGCTGAAATGATAATGATGAAATAAAACATGCCATTATCGTGTTATTATAACATTTTCTGCGCTTAAGTAGTTTATTGTATTGTTTTCTACAAATTGAATTAGTCTAGCACTCTAACCCACCAGTCACTAAAAGCAAAATATTGTCCGCCAGCACCCCACCCCTGTGTCCAAACCCCCAGGTTTAGTGGAAATCCCACTAAGTTGACAACACTGCGTTTTTACGATTTTATCGTTGGCCACAGATAACTAAAACGTGAAAAATAAAACGTTTCCTTGCGTATTTCAATTATGGTAGTTTTTGGTAGAAAGTGTATTATAAATTGGTTTTTCATTTTTCGGCTATCATTGTACATTTTTATTTATAAGCAGTAGTAGACCATCAGTTGTAATCAAAACAAAATTTAATTATAGCAAAAATATTCAGAAGCGAATAGTTCATCTATGATGAAACGAAACGCGTTCACGAAACAAATTCTGCCCAAAAAAGAGTACGTCACTAACCAATTCTGATTAGTTTGAATCAGATAAAGTCTCACAATTCCGAATATTGAAGCCGATTACAACTGGAGTTGGCTTCAGTTCGGAGTTGCATTCAGAATCAAAATAAGTTTCGCAATTAGGCTGCTGATTTCATCTGGCAATTATGTATGAATAAACCTTATAAAAGTCAATAAAAACTTGAAAATTACACTTCAACCATTAATCAATAAATGTCGTGCCATCTAGTGACATTTATTTGAAACTCTTTGTTAGCGGTGATGCAGGCGATGGCGGTGCGGGGTGCGGTAAGAGGGGAGATGCTCCCCGGTGAAGTTTTCACCCGCGATGAAAGATTCATACCCCGCAATCGAATGTTTCCGCGGAATATTTCGCCCGAATTATTCAGGAATAAACGTGTTTATTTGTTGTGTGGTGGGTGAATTTATTTTTCAGTGGCACATAAGTAAGTAAAATATAAATGTTTATTTTATTATAAATATGATTGATTAAGTATAATATATTATGTTGATATTTTTATAGGTAAATATGTTATCCTGCGATTAACAGGATTTTTATTTCTTTGTGCTATTTTTGCAAATGCTATTTTTCTAAATGTTAGGTACAGTCACGTCTAAAAGTATGTATACACTTGGCTTTATTCAAAAGCAATTTTCTCCTTTATTTTTGAATGAAATTTTATGTTATTACGAAAATAGTATTTTCGAACCCATAGGTTTATGTTAAGTGTCGTATTTCAACGTTGTATTCGTTGTTTCACGAAAAAATCGCAATTGAAAATAGCCAAGTGTATACATATTTTTAGACGTGACTGTACTTGGTTGTGGAATAAAAAACCACCGAGCATATTTGATTTGTTTTTTGAAAAAGGATTACCTATGTTTTTGATTAGTTTGTATATAGCTCTTCTGTTCGCATCCCGAGTATTCGCGAGTCACATAGATAGGTATTAATCATTACTTATCTACTTAAGAGGCTTACTAGACCTAAGTGTCCTTGAAAAACGCATGCACACATATGCAGAATCGACGCAAACGCCATCTAACGACGACGCCCATCACAATTATGACATAAAGCATACATGAGATTTAGAAGTAACGGTTTTGTGAGATTACGCCCTAGTATTCTAATAGATGGCGCGGAAACGATGTGCAAATAAGAAACAAATTATGTAGTTATGTGTGACAACATAATAAATTTTATTCGTTTTGAGTGTGACTTGAAAAACTTAAGGATGTGGGTGATTTTGAAATAAAACTGATTCAATGAAATTAAAAACATTTTTAACCGACTTCAAAAAAGGAGGTTGTGTATTCGACCCGTATGTATGTATGTAATGTATGTATGTGTGTATGTTTGTATATATATTTGTAGATTTTCTAAAAAACTGATGAACCAATTTTGATCATTCTTTCACTAATGTGATCTACATACTTCCAGGAAGGTTTTAGTATATAATACATTAGGTAATTATTCTTATGTAGTATGTCTGAAGTTAATATGCATAAATGTACTGCATCTCCGGCATTTCTATGCGAATTTTGATGATTCTTCAATGCACTAGTGTTAATTGAATTTTTGTGGGGTAGGTACAATTAGAAAGAAAAAAAAAACAACCGACTTCAAAAAAAGCACTACAGCGTGATAAATAACTATAATTTCGGAAGTCGGTGTCAAAAAACGAAAATGCGGAACCAGCGACACCGACTTCCGAAATAAAAATTATCACTTTGCAGTGTTTTTTTCTAAAACAATGAATTTTGGAAACATCTAAGAAAGTGCAGTCGGTATTTTCGACTTCACGTACAACTGTCACAGTGACGTATGTGGACGACGTGTAGATTTGTATTCGAGAGTCCCCGGGTTCGATTCCCAAGGTTACGAAATCGAATTTTCTATTTAAATGTCATTTTGAATTTTTAAATATATCTATTAAATATTTTTATAAATAACTAAAAAATGTCTGCAGGAGAAAGAAAGTCGAAAATATCAACACGGAAGTTAGGTATTTCTAATGCGCAAGTACCTACACGTTATCTAAGCTATTACAAAAATAAAAAAAATTCTGACCTAACGTTTTTATTAACCGACCGCGACTTATTGATAATGGGCATAATGAAATAGGTAACAGATTCATCTGAAAATTGCGATGAAAATGATCAAATGCAAGAAATTAGATTTAAAATTGATTCTGTTTATAATAAAAAGGAATCATAGTTATATATGAATGTTAGGTACCTAATCTTTGAGGCCGTTTACACATTATGCCGCAGCTGCACTGCCGTCCTTTAACTAGAATGCCGTTAACTGACATTTGGCATTTTTCCTTTTTCTGAGACCATTTATATCAGAAAAAAAAGTTCTATCGATCCATCTGTTTAAAGTTTCAATAGCTTTTATGGTTTTCGAGGTATGAAAAAAGGAAATGCCGTTAAAAGCACAGATCTTATAGTAAACCTACGCTAAAACGTAGTTATGTGACATTGCCAAGCAAAAATGCGGCTAAAGTTACATAGCCACAGATTTTAACAATAATTTGCGATTTGTTACCTAGCTAAATTGTCGTTAAATCATTTTCCTATCCTATAGTACAGTAAAAGTACTTTAGCGGCTTTTTAACTTGGCTTTTTTGATATTTGAAGTAAACAAATGAATAACTTTAAAGCCACTATATAAGAATCCTATTCATAAATGCCGCAAAACACCCTTTGCTGCATTTAAGAATTTTATATAAAAATATTAATTTGGCAGTTTACAATTAGCATTCGTATACAGCGGCAGTTATTTAATAATCCAGCAAAATATTTTAAATATTAATCAAGACTAAATTGCGGCTATCCAACATAACTAATCTAAAATGCCGCTAAGTATTCTTGCGAGCGTACAAATTTTGGGTGATTTTGATCACGCGGTGGCAAAACAAATGACCGGATCCTTCAAGATAAGCGAATAGACACCACTTGTGATAAAAGAGGAAAACATACAAAAACTCCTGCATTTAATAGAGATATGTTAAAACAACATATAGAATCATTTAATCCAATGGAACCTCACTACAGGCGAGAACATGCTCCATTGCGACGCTACCTGCCAAGCGATTTGAATGTTGTTCACATGCATAAAGATTTCATTCAAAAATATCCAGATCAAAAAATCAGTTACGAATTATACAGAAATCATTTAAAAAGTATGAATATATCTTTTGCCCGCCTCGGCAATGAAGAATGTGAAATGTGCGAAGCCTACCATTTACATAAAAAAGGAACTTCTCACGATCAAACTGATGGTTGTGCTGTGTGTATGGACTGGATTAAGCATCACGAAAAATACTTAAAAGCCAGGCAGCTCTATGAAAATCACAAAAAAATGCCACAAGATCATAATACAATTTATTTCAGCGCAGATTTAGAGAAAGTGATTATGTTACCGAGATTGGAATCTTTCAAAGCTGCTATATTTTGCCAGCGTCTTGTAGCTTATAATCATACCTTTGCACCTCTGGGTAAAATAAGATCGGAATCTAAGCCGCTAACTGTCTTATGGAATGATGCTCAAGCGGGACGGAGGCAAGAAGATATCATGACAGGATTTTATTATTTTCTTCTTCGAAACCGAGATGCAACAAACATACATATCTGGCTGGACAACTGCACCGCACAGAATAAAAATTGGTTACTATATTCGTTGCTGGTGCACATGGTAAATGGTAGTGACATTAGTGCAGAACAAATTGTTTTGCACTATTTAGAGCCTGGCCATACGTTTATGAGCGCCGACCAAGTGCATCGCCAAGTAGAGCTCGCCATGAAAAAAAAAGGAAAACTCTACGACTTTACCGATTTTGAAGAAGCAGTGGCATCTATAAATAACGCAAAAGTTAACGTGAAATCTTTGGTCGCAGAAAACTTTCTAAATGTACCAAATTATGTATCAGATAGAAGAATACAGAATTCTAATCCGAGAGCATACTTAAAAAACATGACACAGGTTTGTTTTAGTCGCAATAATTATGATCTCATGTACAAAAACAATTTTGAAGACGAATACATACTATTGAGATTCATGAATGACAAATATATAAAAAATCCAAAAGTGTTCAAGATAGAATTTCGTACTAATCCAAAAGGTATAGATGAAGAGAGAAAAGCTGGCATTCTTGCAAAATTATCCAACATAATACCACCACACAAATTGGTATTTTGGAACAATTTGCCAACCACTCAATCTAATGTTGAGGCAATCACAAGTGGTGCTAAGAATAATAAGAAAGTCAATTAAAAAGTACTGAGTAAATATATGTAACTGAAGACTGAAATTTTGATAATTACTTTATACCTTAACAATAAGTAAAAGTTCCTTAAATGTTTTCTTTTGATATATTTTAATAACTGGTGTAATTTAATTACTCTAGAATATAATTATAAGCATCTTGCATAATAAGTGTTAAGAGTTAAGTTAATAAGAGTTTTTGATCTCATTTTGAATTAGTAAAAGTTCATTAAGTTTTATTTTGTTATATATTTTAATAACTAGTGTATTTTAATTGCTCTAGAACATGATTATAAGCATCTTCCATAATAAGTGTTAAGAGTTACGTTGATATTAATTTTTGAAATAATATTGATCTCATTTTGATTGAATAAATAAACGAAGATTTTAAATAAAGTTCTTGGTTTTATTTTTATTTGTGATCAATTCATGTGATTCTCTATTAATTTATAAAACGTAATGCATATCTAAAATGCCGTTATCATTAAATGTTTTGTACTTAGCCGCAATATAGCAATGTAATAAATAAAAAAATCGCTACGTCAAAAAAAAACATAAACTTATTATTGAATTTTACTCGTCTTGATTGCCGTTTTGTGATTTAGCGGCAATATAGCATAGTTCGAGTCTACTTTTCGAAGCAATAATGCTAACCTATACTGACTTTTAGTGTTTTAACGGCTTTTAAGGTTAGTTTTATTACGACATTTTTAAGTGTGGTATATAACTACATTACTAGGTCATAACCATTAGCAAAAAAGTCGTTAAGGTATACATTACGGCATTATAGTCAGGATTTTAAGTTTAGATATTTTATAGATTACTTTAATAAAATGATAAATATTTATTTTCTGTAATTTACTGAAACGTTTTTGACTGACAGCTACACTGACTAAAAGAGCTTTTTAAGATATATTTTTGGGTATTTAAAAGTTTTGCAAGCGACTTCTCGTTAGAAAGTAGCATCAATTTTAAATTATTTTACCGTTTTTCGCGCGTATCTCAAAATGTGGTTTTGGTACTTAACGGCACTCTAGTTAAAGGACGGCAGTGCAGCGGCACCGCCGTCGCTGCATCAGTCACCCTTGGATTTGTATGAACACACGGCGCCGCGGCGGCGCGCCGCAAGGGCTCATACAAATCCAAGAGAAACCAATACAGCGGCATCGCCACAGAATATAATAGTATGGCACCGCGGGCGGCGCCCAGTGGTCTGAAAATCGAGCTCCATACTCATAGAAACTTAAAGTTCGGAAATAAAAAAACAAAAATTGTAATGGGTCTAGCATACCTCCCTTTACGTAATATTAACGTATGGAGGGTATCAGTCGCTCCACGCGTGAGAAAAAAAAGTTTTTTATTTTTTTTTGTATGGGAGAAAACACTTAATGTACATTTTTTTGAAACTGGATGGAACTGATAGGCTGGAGCTCGCACGAGCTATTGTACGATACACGGCCATCAAGATGACATACAATTCATGCACCGTTCGGCGCCGCTTTGCACGTAGCAAATTTTTGAAATTTTGAATTTTCGATACGTGATTTTTCAAATCTTTGACGAGGTTAAATTAACTTGCTGATCGATTTACTTATACTATCGTTAGTTGTAGCCTGCTTATGACCTTTGTGATGACAACAATTAAAAATTATATTGATTATATACGTTTTTTTTTTATTTCATTCCAAGAACTAACTCATTTAATCACCGTGATTATGGTTGAGTTATAATTATATACTACTGACATGAGCATCAACCAGCTCTAGCAGGGCCAAATGGGCCCTAGTCACAATAAAATTCTATTGTCTGTAATATTAGTCTGTAAAACCTAATTAAAGAATAGCGAACGATAATGAGGGTAGTTGTATAAAAACAGGACGTTTGAGCTTACTTTTATCAGTAGCTCTCAGTACTTGTGCGCGCTAACTTATTACGTTATTTTTTTAATTGTGCTGTGATGGAAGGTTGTGATACCAATTTGGACATTGTCATGTTTGTGACAAACAACAATTGTTTTTCACAGCCCAATGTTTTATTTGAAGTTTTTGAGAATACTATTGATTTGTCAGAAAATGAAAAGAGGGTATTGAAACAATTCTGTCAGACTTATGTTTGTTCGTTGAGGAACAAATGGATCTCGTGTAATCTCACGAGACGTACATACATAACAAAGTATGAGACATGGCTGCAAGAGAACATAAAATGGCCTGAGATCATGAAAGGAAAGATGACCCCTTATTTAGTGTCAGTAGAGCAGCAAACCCGTTCCAGTTCTGACTTTGTTTTAAATGAGGGTGCATCAACATCCTACACACCGGAGACGTGCAGTGTTGGAACATCAACATCAGTTGTGAGGCCGAGAAAACCATTTAAAGAGCTAAGCCCGCTACAGAAGAGAAGGAGAGCGGAAGACCTCCTAACGTATAGCACTGAAAGCCTTGCTCATGCAACCGGTTTGAAAGCACATGACAAGAATATAGCAGATATCGTTAAACTAGTCTCGGAGCAAAGAGGCTACAAGGATAAATAAATTGTTAAAGCCCAAGGAAACTGTGCCTATATATTCCGCTGATAAAGCTTTATTTATTTTGACCTCATTGAAGCTTTCGAAGTGGCAGTATATAACATTAAGATCTTGTGCAAAAGAAGAAGGAGTACCACTGTGTCCTTCTTATACTGCCATCCTTGAGGCGAAGAAGGACTGCTGCCCTCCAAAAGTTATCATTGTACATCACGGAAGAAGAGGTAAAAGTAAAGCTAAATTTTGGATAAAACTGTGCAAAGCTTGGAAAATTCCTACGTGTGGAACCTTCGCTGGATGGCAAAGAGTTAACAATTATATGCAAGTATGGCTTTGATGGTGCTTCAGGGCAAAGTTTGTATAAGCAAACTATGGCAGACGAAGACGATTCCAGTATGTTTATGTGTTCTTTTGTGCCTCTGCGCTTAGTTTGTGGCGAAGAAAAGGTATGGGAGAATCCAAAGCCATCTTCCACAATGTTCTGCTGACCAATTTATTTTAAGTTTTCAAACGAAAACAAGTTGAACATCGTGGAAGAACAGGCTCTGATTGAGGCTCAGATTGAAGCAGTATCTAATTATAACTCAACCATAATCACGGTTGTAGAATCCTGTTGATTCCGTACTTATGTTAAACATATCACTTCACTGGCTCACTACCACACCAAGCGCCATCGTATATAGCCTGCTTCACTTTGTCTGTTTCCCGCCATTCCTCGTAACTGACAGATGACATAACATAACTGACAGCAGCTACCCCGCTTGTGTGAATGAGACAGTGTTTACATATCTATTTAATAGATACACTACAACGGTGATTAAATGAGAAACGTATAGGTACTTATAATCAACATAATTTTTAATTGTTGTCATCATAAAGGTCATAAGCAGGCTAAAAGTAACGATAGTATAAGTAAATCGATCAGCAAGTTCATTTATTAAAATCACATATCGAAAACACAAAATTTCAAAAATTTGTTACGTGCAAAGCGGCGCCCAACGGTCCATGAATTGTATGTCATCTTGATGGCCGTGTATGGTACAATAGCTCGTGTGAGCTCCAGCCTATCAGTTCCATTCAGTTTCAAAAAAATGTACATTAACCCCCTTATTCATAAAACTTATCAAACCTATTTTAGTTAAAATGGGGTTTGTCTCTTTCTTACACACAGAAATGACAACGTGACAGATAAAGACAAACGTTCTATAAACCTATTTTAGCTAAAATAGAGATAAAATAGGATTATGAATAAGGGGGTTAGTGTTTTCTCCCATACAAAAAAAAACAAAAAACTTTTTTTTCTCACGCGTGGAGCGACTGATACCATCCATACGTTAATATTACGTAAAGGGAGGTATACTAGACCCATTACAATTTTTGTTTTTTTATTTCCGTACTTTAAGTTTCTATGAGTATGGAGCTCGATTTTCAGACCACTGTGCGGCGGCGAGTTTTGATAGATCTTATCAAAACTCGTCGCCGCGCCGCACCGCCGGCGGCGCGGCGGCGCGGCGGCGCCGTGTGTTCATACAAATCCAAGGGTGACTGATGCAGCGGCGCCGCGGCGGCGGCGATGCCGCTGCAGCTTCGGCATGATGTGTAAACGGCCTCAAGGATTAGGTACTCGTACCTAACATTCATACATAATTATTATGATTTCTATTTATTATAAACACAATCAATAAAAATTAAACTCTTGCTTGTGATAATTTTCATCGCAATTTTCGGATGAATCTGTGATTTCTTTATGCATATTATCAATAAGTCGCGGTCTGTTAATAAATTTAGGTTTTTTTTATTGTTACAATGGCATAGAAAACGTGTAGGTACTTACGCATTAGAAGTAACTTCCGTGTTGATATTTTCGACTTTCTTTCTCCTGTGAAAGATAATTACATTGTAGACGTTTTTTTAGTTATTTATAAAAATATATTTAAAAATTCAAAATACATTTAAATAAAATTAAATCGATTTCGTATCACTGGGAATCGAACCCGGGGACCCTTGAACACGAACCTGCGCGTCGTCTACATAAGCCAATGTAACGATTGCGTATCTCGTCGAAAAAACTGAGCTTATGCGTAATAAGTGCATTTTCTTAAACTACCAAAATTCATAGCGAAAAAAAATATTCAGTAATAATAAAATGCTCTTACTTTTTAATTTCGTTCATATGTTCGGCGTTTGTTTTATATGAACGTTTTGTAGTCCTCCTAAGGGAATGTTTCACTTTATTTCCCATATTTACAAATGATATAATTGATAGCAAATTATTACGCTATTTTAACTTAAAAGTATTTTATATCTACATGAAATAAAAATATTTACAGAAAGAAGATATGCAAATAGTAATAATAAACAATGAATGTATGTAGGTACAAATAAATAATGCGGCGAAAAGAGCGACGCGTCCGTATAGTATCAGGCCTCGGCCGGCATTATTGCTACACGCACGGGGGTTTACCGTTTACGTACACATGCGCACTTATTATGTTCGGAACTATGAATATTATGCTATTTACAATAAAACTATTGTTTGAACTAAAAAAATAAAACACTATTATTTTAGTATGTTGCTTGTAGAATGATCTGACAAAAAATCAGAATGATTGTATGTATATTAGTATGGTTTCTATTGTAAAAAGAGTTTTTAGAGGTATCTTCATGATTTTTTTCTATCGTACCAAATTAGTTGTATTATGTTTTCAAAACACTATCTATCTAAAAATTCAAAATACATTTAAATAAAATTTAAAAAGAAAGTACGATTTCGTAACCTTGGGAATCGAACCCGGGGACTCTCGAATACAAATCTACACGTCGTCCACATACGTCACTGTGACAGTTGTACGTGAAGTCGAAAATACCGACTGCACTTTCTTAGATGTTTCCAAAATTCATAGTTTTATTGCAAAAATAAAAATATTCAGTTAAAAATAAAATGCTCATACTCTTTACTTTCGTTCATATTATGTTCGGCTTTTGTTTTATATGAACGTTTTGTAGTCCTCCTAACGGAATGTTTCACTATATTTCCCATTTATTTACAAATTATTACCCTATTTTAACTTTGTTAGGTTACGCGGACCACTGCCGGTAGACACAAGTGAAACGCCCGGGAGTTGGGACTCGCCGTACAATAGATGGCGCGCGCCTTGCACCCATACATAACAAACTTAAAAGTATTTTATATTTACACGAAATAAAAATATTTACGGAAAGAAGATAATGCAAATAATAATAAACAATGAATTTACAAATAAAACTTAACAAAAACATAACAATTTTGACGGAAATAGTGCGGCGAAAAGAGCGACACGTCCGTATAGCATCAGGCCTCGGCCGGCACTGTCGCTACACGGGCGTTCACGCACACATGCGCACTTTTTATGTTCGGAACTATGAATATTCGATTTACAAAAAAACTATTGTTTTAAATAAAAAAATAAAACACTATCATTTTAGTATGTTACTTGTAGAATAATCTGACAAAAAATCAGAATGATTGTATGTATATTAGTATGGTTTTTATTGTAAAAAGAAAGTTTTTTAGAGGTATGTTCATGATTTTTTTCTATCGTACCAAATTAGTTGTATTGTGTTTTCAAAACACTATCTATCTAGCATATATCCTGAAGAATATCATATATTTTTCTGATTTTGTTTACTGTAGGCGATCATATACTTTTATTGTTTCGAAAACTACCGTTTTTTTGCGTTTAGCTCATGTAAGCGCCTTAACGCGTATAAAAGTCAATAAAAACAAATAAAGGCAAACCTTGCAAGCAAACACGTTTTGATGCGGTTTTTAGAAAAGTACCTATTTGCTATACTTAGGAGTAGGTTTTGATATACATTAACTGACTTCAAAAAAAAGGAGGTTATGAGTTTGAACCGTATGTAGGTGTGTATATTTTTGATCTTAATCCATCAGAGGTAACTGTACTCAATTGAGTACAGCCTTATCCCGAAGTGTAAATTACAGATCTTGTAAATTTTAAGTGATACACCTTATTATTTTACTTTGTTACGCTGTATTCAATCGAGTTCAGTGACTTTTAATAGGTTAATACAATTTTCCCGGTTTTTTTTTTGACAATTGAAATATTCCCAAAGTTTCAGAATATTTCGGAATACTTCCGAAGTATTCGACGGGAATGATTCGGAATTTTTCCCGCCAGCATCTATAGCCATGTATTCACTGAGCAACAATGTTTCGGGATACACAGTTTCTGAAACATCACGTAGATGCAGGGATATGAATTTCGTTTCGTTACCACTTTTTGCCCAGCAGTGGGACAGTACAGACCAATTAAAAAAAAACCACTTATAGCATTCCAAAATGTGTAACGTTACTAAAACCGTGTGCGTACGCGCAGAGCGGAATGTTGTTGAATTTAAAGATTTTAATTACGCAGATATTTAGTGTATGACGTCGTATAATTGTGTATGGTAAAAAAAAATTTGTGCACGCAACCATTGTGGAGAAATTCACCAAAAACTGATTCCGCTGGGCGAACGTTGTCCTGGCATGTACGTTTGCCCCGCTCGGCCCCTCAGAATTTGCGATTTAGGTATACACCAATGCAATGTACTCGCTTCTAGGAGTATATGTACCGGTTTCTTTTTCAATGTACCTCTGTACTTTTGAAGAAATATGCAAAAAAGGGGGCCGTGCCAGCCAAACGTTTTCAGCACGGCCCCCGTGTAACTTGAAAAATATATAGCGTATTAAAGTTTCATAAACTCAAGGAATGTACTTTATTAGCACGTTCTATGTACCGTAACAGATATTGTGAATTCGTAATAACAAATAATATATAGATGTGGATAGGGGGCCGTGCTGAAAAAAAAGAAATAAGAAAATATCTAAAAAAGACAAAACAACCTTAGCCAAAAACTATTAAAAAGTAATTCATGTTTGGCAAGTAACATAATATGTACCGCATTGGTTTCTCATACAACTTGCTAAATAAAAAAAATAAACCAATTTTAGTTTATTCAGCACGGCCCTCTATAGTTGCCTATATGTTTTTAAATATGACACGTTTCTTTACAAAATTCGACTTCCTGAATTATGTATAGGATATATGTATAGGAGTACATTCGTTCCAAATAAATTGCGATTATCGTGTATTAGTACCTACTCTAAAAGATAAATTAGAACAAAAATATCCTAATATACAACTGATGGGGTGACCACATAGTTATTACGAATTCACAATACCTGTTACGGTACATAGAACGTGTTAATAAAGTACATTCCTTGAGTTTATGAAACTTTTTAATACGCTATATATTTTTCAAGTTACACGGAGGCCGTGCTGAAAACGTTTGGCTGGCACGGCCCCCTTTTTTGCATATTTCTTCAAAAGTACAGAGGTACATTGAAAAAGAAACCGGTACATATACTCCTAGAGGCGAGTACATTGCATTGGTGCACACCTAAATCGCAAATTCTGGGGGGCCGAGCGGGGCAAACGTACATGAAATTTCAGGTTGAAGCTGTCAATGAGACTTCATAATTGAAAGAAGTGACAATGAATTTATAAATGAAACTAGCGGCCCGTCCCGGCTTCGCACGGGTGGACATTTATTTTTAAACATTTTGGGATAAATAAAGATAATTTAACTAAAAAGTATGGTAATTAAAATGTACATGACTCAATTTGTACATCTAGCTTTATTTTCAGTAAGACGCTGCGAGCGCTCGGCGCTCGACTGTCGTTCGTATAGCTGCGACGAGTACCGAGTGTGCGTACGCGCAGCGGAATGTTGTTGAATTTAAAGATTTTAATTATGCAGATATTTAGTGTATGACGTCGTATAATTGTGTATGGTAAAAAAAAATTTGTGCACGCAACCATTGTGGAGAAATTCACCAAAAACTGATTCCGCTGGGCGAACGTTGTCCTGGCGGAACTTTTTTTAATCCATAGACTTTAGAAGAAAAGAGATGTGTCCAAAAATTAGTGTGTATTTGTATGTAATTGTGTATGTATGAATAAAACTAGTGCATGCATAAACTTCGGAGAAATTCAAGTTTCCGCTACGCGAACGTTTGGCCATTAGCTAGTTTTCATATAAAGCGCTTACATAGAGAGCTGTAGATTTTTACATACGTTGTTTTGAATTTGTTTATATTTGTTTAAAAAACAGATTTAGAAAAAATCGTAGGGCTTAAAAGATAAAAATATAAACGTAAAATACGCTTATTAGGTCTTAGTTCTTAAAGTATGCACTTTGGGGTCTAGATTTTCACGTTTATACAAACCTTGTAAGTGTCTGCAACATGTTGCCAAGTATCAATGATGTTCCGTTAGTAATTAAAGAGTTATAGGACAAAGAACAATGGTCAGATTTCTATAGGAGCTGGACCTGACTTTTGTTTCTCATGTCCCAAAATAAGATTTATTTAGATTGGTTTGTTCTTATGCTGTAAACATCATCCCGTTTGAAAATCATATCTAAATAGCCACATTTTTTTATAAAAACGACCACTATACTTTTCATCCATGTCCATCGGTGTCCAGAAATCAAAAGCACAGAGTCGTCACAAGTGTAGTTATCAGTCTGTAAAACAATGCCAAGGTCAAAACAACAGAAGGAAATCCTAAATAGTATAGCACGTATCACAATTCACAACAACAAGTGAAGCGAAGCGAATAAGATGCGTATATTGCCGGGTGTCAATCAATGGCGCGAGTCGATGACCACAGATCAAGTAACTTGTCGATGACAAATGACGTTCCGTTGTACGCAATTGAACAAAACGCTTTCACTTAATTATTTTTATGACAAGGTTCCAATGCATAATAAATCAGCATAGTAGTTGATATGATGCCTAAATACTAATTTAATTGAATAACAGTTAACAACTATTCAGAAATACTTGAATATTTATAGTCTATGAATAAAAAGTCATTTCATACGCGAAATGAATCGTCAATAGGTGCGTTCTGAAACTATTATACGAAAATAATTACAAAAAACTAAAATAAGGATAACTTTTTTTTGTGGCTACTTAAAAAGATAATTCTTGTGTTTTTTATGACCTTAAAAAATAAGGGTATTTTTCATATACATGGCATATAGGGACGCTATCGTTTCGTTGCCAGGTACGTTTTGACCAACCTTCTTTACCATGAATAGATCACTGTTTACAAAGCAGTCAAATATCACGACGTTCTAAATGAATTGCATGGTAAAATGTATGCCAATAATTAGTGTATTCATTCAACTATTCTTATGCAAAATTTCATGTCATTAGTTCAGTAATTAAAGAAAAACAATTATAATACTGACGAAGCATCGAAAACCTACATAACCCGACCAAGTTCGGATGGCTACCAAAAAGCGGCCGTGCCATATATCTAAGAAACGTTCTTAACCTTCCAATATAGTATTTATTAATATGGTACAGTTGCGTACACAAGCGTTAGGAAAAAATAAAACAATTGCATTTCTTGAATGAAAAATATTTTTTTAATAATAACGCCACTATCTACGATAAAAACAAATCTTCAATTAACAAGTACTTCTCTATTTAAATATCCGCGTACAAAAATATTTTTAATTACATATAATACTTAATTATGTAATTATAATAACGTTAACAAACGCTTGCAATGACAGCAATAGACTTAAATGTGTTTTAACTAAAATAGATTATGAACTAGCTTTTGCCCGCGACTTCGTTCGCGTGGATGACGAAACTTAGGGTAAGTATAATATTTCGAGCTTCAATAAAAATTAAAATCACATCACATAACTAACCTATTCAGTTGATCCGTGATCCTGATTCCTGATCCGTGAAATCTTCAATAGAAATTAGCTGTATGAATTTTATTTGTCTTAAATAATATATTTAGATTATATCTCAAGTCTCAAGCGCATACTTAAATAAAGTACCTACGTAAATAGTACCTACTTTCTGTCATAGTCAAATACATTTAAAAAAGTAGGTGTACAAAAATAATGACCTATAAATTATATCGAAACAACAATTGTGTTATCACCTATACCAATTCAATACTGGTATTATACTGTAAATTTTGGGATGTTACCTAAATATATTGCACGGCCGCTTTTTGGTAGCCATCCGAACTTGGTCGGGTTATGTAGGTTTTCGATGCTTCGTCAGTATTATAATTGTTTTTCTTTAATTACTGAATTTAATGACATGAAATTTTGCATAAGAATAGTTGAATGAATACACTAATTATTGGCATACATTTTACCATGCAATTCATTTAGAACGTCGTGATATTTGACTGCTTTGTAAACAGTGATCTATTCATGGTAAATTTGTCCTATAACTCTTTAATTACTAACGGAACATCATTGATACTTGGCAACATGTTGCAGACACTTACAAGGTTTGTATAAACGTGAAAATCTAGACCCCAAAGTGCATACTTTAAGAACTAAGACCTAATAAGCGTATTTTACGTTTATATTTTTATCTTTTAAGCCCTACGATTTTTTCTAAATCTGTTTTTTAAACAAATATAAACAAATTCAAAACAACGTATGTAAAAATCTACAGCTCTCTATGTAAGCGCTTTATATGAAAACTAGCTAATGGCCAAACGTTCGCGTAGCGGAAACTTGAATTTCTCCGAAGTTTATGCATGCACTAGTTTTATTCATACATACACAATTACACACAAATACACACTAATTTTTGGACACATCTCTTTTCTTCTAAAGTCTATGGATTAAAAAAAGTTCCGCCAGGACAACGTTCGCCCAGCGGAATCAGTTTTTGGTGAATTTCTCCACAATGGTTGCGTGCACAAATTTTTTTTTACCATACACAATTATACGACGTCATACACTAAATATCTGCATAATTAAAATCTTTAAATTCAACAACATTCCGCTGCGCGTACGCACACCTGCGACGATCTCGCATTTTGCTCTGCAAGACGAAGTGAACGTTTGGCGCTAAATTCCCATGCCCGTGTTTGCGAGTTCCTAGCTCTATTTTCAGCAAGATAATGCGAGCGCTCGGCGCTCGACTGTCGTTCGTATAGCTGCGACGATCTCGGTGAAATTAATAAAGGAGACTTTTTATAGCGTTTATTATTTCAAAATTAATACACTGTTGTATGTAACTCAACCATGCCGTCTCTCTCCTGGAACTGCCAAATCTGGGAACAACAATGGTACATTAATATCACGTAATCATATCTGTACCTTTTTATTAATACTGGCACCAACCAACGGATTTTCCGTGCCGGCCGCCTTATTCTACGGCCTCATGCCGCAGGTATCAATCATTACAATTTATACCTTATTACTATGTTATTTCATTCCAAATTGTAAGGGTTTTACTATTTGGAATGAAAAGAAAGTATACATTCCAATTTATACCTTATGAGTGCTTTGCCAAAGACTTCGCAAATATAATATTATTATTATTGATATTTTTCCCTACTCTTTTCATGCTAAAAAGGTCGTAGATAAGATTACTGAAGTCTACGATATTTACGGCAAAAGTTTTTACTATTTGTGGCTTTTCGGCTCGGTTGATTGGAATCATAAAAAAAAATCTTGAGATTTGCCAAAATCCAATATCCCAAAATCTGTGAATGCAGTTAGCAAAATTATTCAAAGAGTTAAGGACAGTCCTAAGCATGTTTTCCCTTAGCTACAATGGTTAGTTAATGGTAGTTATGGTTGGTGGTATATGGCATAAGTAGATTATATTTTTAAATGAATAAATACTGTGCTGAACACATTTGTGACTTACCTGATTAGGAAGATTTCTCATCTTCTACAGTCTATCGACTGCAGACTTTCAATATTAATAATATCAGTTGATCAGTGGGTTGATCAATTTCATCCATTTCCTGAAAAGTGAGTAAGAAGATTAAAATAAAACTAATAACTGGTACTGTAAACAAATGAAATTAATCTACATCATACTGCATCTCAACATAACTGTGGATCAAGTGTATATTTTTATAGAATTACATTCCTAATTTAAAAAAAGAATGGCAAGTATAATTCCTGAAAGTATTTGTGTTTTGTTCTTAGTACACATGCACACCATGTTGAACCCAAGAGAATTCTTGTATTATTATTTTTATTAATATGCAATGTGCATGTTTCTGCAAAAAATGGTATAAATAATGCTTTTTCGAACAAAAACCAGCATAAAAGCGTGCATGACCATCTCTGGGTGTCAACGTAGGAGTGTCAGCATAGTAATGATAGCCTAAAAAAAACAATTCTTTTACTATCCTTTTGTCATTCTACAATCTAGTTATGAAATTATTATCTTCATTAAAGATAACCCTTATTTTTGAGTGAAATAAATAATAATTATTTCAGTTTGATCATGGCCTTCTGTAAGTGCTACAAAGTAAATTGACCTAAATTAGTTTTACCTGTTAGACATCTCATTACAAATCGAGATCTAACTTCCAACTAAAACTTCGAGCCAGTTTTTGTACTTAGAACTTTATTGTAACTACACTTAAACTTCTTAATACAAAAACTGACTTGCGAACCAGATCCATGTCGGCTCGACTTCTTTTACTCAACCTTTTCGATTAGTCTTGTCTTATGAAATAACGATGCATGGGCTTGTTGTTAAAGAAATATTATACCACGTCCATCCTTATAATTCTTAAGGTACCTGATAGGCTCGCTCCTATATCGTCACGAGAGGAAAATGTGTACATACATCCTCTGCCTACCCTTTCAGGGAATTCAAAAGTGACATTCATATAACATGTTCTTTGCAATCATAACCTTTTAAGTTATTGGGCTATAGTATGGATTAATTTGCCTCTCTCGTGAAGGTAAAAAGTAGTATACTTACTTATGTATAATCTTATTACTATAATAAATTGTGCAAAATCATGGTTTAAGAAAAATATGTTACCTGTTTGTCTTTATTTTGTATTCTAAAAATGAATCTTCAAAGCAGGTAGACAATAATAAGAAGAGGCATGTGTAAGTTTCTCTCGTGCTGCTGACCAAATACCTTGTTCTAGAGAATATTTACCTAGTTCATTAAAATATAGCCCATATTATTATCTGTTACATGAGCCCACCATTTTGTTCTTGACGCATTTTGTTACTTACAAATTAAATCATTTGAAGCATTTCCCTTATGAGTTTCCATACAATAAACTTTTCTGTAATTCAAAATATATTTTACACCTTAAAAATAAATGAAAAAAAAAAAAAAGAAAACTAGTCTACCAAGATTTATTGTAGTCTGGGCTTCTGTATTTATGGGCGTAATAAATTCTGAACTTACACTTCAACATTTATAAAATTAAATGGAATTCATATCCCAATCATTATGTGCACAGAGTAATATTGAATGTACAGACTATTAAAGCACATAACATTTAAGAATCATTTATAAATCGCCTTACTCATCATTTATATTCTCTGGTCATAATTTTGAATGTCTACTTATTTTCCTTTAAAACAAATAATTGAAGTCATAATTTGGGACAAATGCTTTGGCAATACACTTAATTTGTAATCCTTCTTCTGAATTTGGATTCAGATGTGAAAGGTTGAATCATTGTTCTTTATAACCAAAACAGACTACATATTTACCAGCAAAATGAAAACCTTTATAACAGTAAAGCTTTGCCCACTTGTATTAACAGTATAGACTGTTAGTTTTAAACAACTTTGTTGTCTATCATTAATTTATTAGCATACCATTTCTACAGTTTATTTGAACTTAGTCCACCTCCATCCCACTGTTGGGAAAAGGCCTCCCCCTCCGTGACTTCCAGCTATTTTGGTCCAGGGCTAATGTGGACAGTTAACATTTAAACCTTGACCTGTATTTGTCCACTTTAGAAACTGCTGCATTAAAAGGTTGGACAAGATATTTATTCCATCCAACATGGATGTGCCTAGACGAGTTCTTGCAGTAGACTGTTTAGCTGTCTATGTACAGAATGTCGTGTATAGTCAATTATTATCAATGGATGTAATATTGTCTCACGCATATTTTCGTCGTCCTGCTGTTTCTGACTCAGTAACTATAGAAAGCAAAACTATTTGAAGAATAGCACCTTATCATAATATGTACAATTGTACAGTCATTACTTTGTGGATATATTCTTACTTTTCTAAACTATAGCTAAGGTTGGCTTAAATGTGTATCAGGTTGGTTGGTTGTGTAATTACAATAATTATCTAATTACTAAGATAATCTTAAAACTGGTACTATGCAAGCATGAGCTCACCCATTTTGGAATAAAGCATACACATTTATATGTTAGTTCATATTTTTATTGTGAATCGAGTCCTTAAAACTAAAACATTATGGTAATTACTATACCATTTTTACAAAAAAATGAGCCAAAGTAGAAGTTGCTACAACAGTTAAATATTATAGTATATGAATTTTGCATGGTAAAATAGTGACAGTCCTAATAATTATAGATTCATTCATGAGGTAATTTTTTTATGAAATTAGAACTTACTCTTTTCTAGAAAGATGTATCATTGTTAAAAAAAAAAACACCCCAGTATATTTATTATTGTCTCTTCTCAATGGTCTCATTCAGTCATTTACATAATATTTATCACTCTGTCCAAACTCTCACCTAACTAAATGTGACGTATACATCGCAAACTGCATTGTATAGTAGTACATCCATCATTAGCTTCAATAATTTGATCCAGATACTTTATTTTGAATGTGTACCATAAAGACGTTAATGATATTCTGTATAGTCAAACAGATCACCAGCTGCCTGTAATGCAAACAATCATAATAGACGTCAAAACTTATCCACAAATAAATACACTAAACTTAACACTATTTAGCTGTAATCCATTGAAGGTCTTCAATAGCATTACACTGTTTAAATAAATACCTTACATATTTTTAATACTGGTTCATATTTAATTAATTAATAGCATAATTAGGTATATCAGATTACGTCATCATAACTATACTTAATATTTGTAAGATCATTACTATATTAGGTATTTATTTGCGTGGTTTGTTAATATTTATTAGCTCAGTTGTTTACCACTATGGTAGCTGATTCTTATCTAATTAGACTGAATTCAGAAATACTAGACAGTTTTATATGATTAACCATTTTAGTCATCATTAAAAATGATGGTACAAAAAAAAAAAACTGTGGACAATACTTTTTCCTTAGTTTACTAAGTAACTTTTAATAGGATTTGATATTTTATCGACATTGATGTAGCAAAATTTCAGTGTTGATTCCAATAAAAAAAAAAATACCATAACTGTAATTGGTGCAATCAATTACATTGTTCAATGTTTGGTATTAAATCTTTTAAGAAAAATGTATGTAGCAAATCAAAGGAATCTGTTGATTTTCATCCAAGTTTATTAAATGTTTCAAACTTTTGGCCCAATTTTGATGGCATCATAATATTATTATTACAAAATGGTCATCAACAATTTTACATGAACTCATACTACCACATTTCTATTTGGTTCATATACCAATATTTCAGTCTCCTCGACATTGAATGTGAGAAAACTTCAAACTACATTTAAAAATGTAATGGTTTTTTTTGCAATTTTATTGTATTACACAACATCCTTGGAGTATTTTTCAACTATCCTAGATTCATGTTGAATTTAAAATTATGCTTTCATTTTATAGTTTATGAATACTTCTTTATATTGGTTGTAGCCCTTGCATTCATTACTTTATTATGTCTTAACCTAGTTCCTTCATAAATTACTTATTTATTGCCATAATTAAATATGAAGTATGACCTAATGTATGTTTTACTTCAAACTAATTAGCAGTGTTCACTATTGTAAATTTAGTGACTTTGTTGCTTATAGAGCGATTGTATAATTTCCTTGGATTATTTTCAATAGGAATGAGGAGTACGTGTATACAGGGTAAATTTTCCAAGTGGGCGTGGATGGCCAAATCCGAAACTATGAGGAATAGCGAAAAGAACTCAAAGTACAATGTTTTAAAAAAAAAAAACGGGTTCGATTCCTGGCTAGAAATATTGATTTTTCAAAAATCCAATGATGCAGTTTTAGTTTTCATCAAAATCGAACCTGTGACTCCTTTGAGTACTTTTCGCTATTCCTCATAGTTTCGGATTTGGCCATCCACGCCCACTTGAAAAATTCACCCTGTATAGTAATGACAAATGTTGTCTAACCCATCCTAAATGACCGATGAATATGAGCATGTGAAATAAAGTCAAATATATTTCAAAAAGCTGTTTCTAATAGTAGAAGTCCAAAATAATCATACAGTTCACAAGAAAGATGCGACGTGGATCAAGCAGATACTATAAATTGATGTTTCCTTATTCTCGATTACGATTGTTGTGCCCAAGTTTTCCGCGGCGTGGCTTTATCATACTTTTCGCTCATCTCGGACGAAGGGTTAGAAACATTGAGTCACATAAGCAATTTGACTAGAATGTCGCAGAAGTAGGCTTCTACAGATTCAATATTTTCGAAACTTACCATAGTTATTGTTATACTGCGGCTGCGGTTGCTGGTAGGAGTTGTAGGAGGGCTGCGAGTATGAGTCGTAGACGGGTGCCGGGCCTCCGTACGCTTGCTCGGTGCCGCCGTAGCCGGCGTCTCCCGCTCCGCCAGCGCCGCTGCCGCTGAGGTTAAATGGGAATTAATGATATAATACAAAACCTAGTTTATTTGACATTGTTGAATTTCACCAGAATGTCAACATCTGATTTTGAAATGTTATTGAGACTGGACCATCAATAACAAGACAGGAAACGAAATTTCGGCATCCTATTGATCGCGCAACACACGTCCAAACCTCTTAGATTTTTGCTTAGAAACTAACCCCCTTATTCATAAAACTTATCAAACCTATTTTAGTTAAAATGGGTTTTGTCTCTTTCTTACACACAGAAATGACAACGTGACAGATAAAGACAAACATTCTATAAACCTATTTTAGCTAAAATAGAGATAAAATAGGATTATGAATAAGGGGGTTAATGTTTCGTCTTGCTCTCCACTAGAAGTGGGAACACAGCAACATGTTTAATAAACAATGTTTCATCACCTTTGTTTTCAGAGATGATGAAACATTGTGAACATATAAACTTTGTTTTCAGAGATGATGAAACATTGTGAACAAATGTTGCCTAATGAATACCTTTATGAAGGTGTACTGACCTATATCCATCATTTTCATAGCTGCCTTGACCGCCGGTTGAGTAACCGTAACCTGAGCCATAGCTGCCGGAATTGTACCCTGAGGTGGGTTGAGCCGGAGCTGGTGTTGAGTAACTGTTACCCTGATAAGAGCTGGTAAAATAAAAGAAAAACATGCTTAAGAAATCTGTATCTGTCCAAACAAATTATGCCTGAACTGTCGAAATTTTTCAGAATCTATATTATCTGCATTTATGTTTCAGACGGCAATTCCTATCTGCTAGATGTTTCATCATAGTAATAAAAGCTGGTTTGAAATGATAACATATTTTAACCATACCATGAAAAAGTTAACTTCCAAAGTAGTTTTTATTTCAATTCTTAAAATTTTTCTTACCTAGGCGTGTTGTATGAGGGCTGGGCATAAGGATCAGCTGCAGGCGGCTCGTAAGGTTGATATCCAGTGTGTCTGTAAACATTGTATCTAGCTCAGCAAAATGTAAGAGCAATTCATGAATGATAAACAATGTGTTGTTATATCAGATTAAAGAAAATCGTCATTTGTGTTTCAGACGGCACATTCCTATCGTTTTCTGGTTCATCACATATAACTACAAAGACAGCTTTAGAAAAAAGTTTGACATCATCATCTGCCTAGCCTTTTCCAACTATCTTGAGGTTGGCTTCCAGTCTAACTGGATGCAGCTGAATATCAGTAGAAAAAAGTCCTACATGAAGTTTAAAATACTTACGATGGTCCATAGCCATTGTTTTGTTGTGGCATGTTGTGCTGCGGGGCAGCCTGCTGGTAGCCGCCCTGAGGCGCCGGCCGCCCGCCTCCACGTGGGCCGTCGAATCTGAGCAGAGAAAAAATTAATGTTACTCATCACCTCATACACACCATACGCAAAATACGCGCATGGAAGTGGAGTTGCGGACACCAGCCCGTGTTACCTACCACCTCATACACAAAAAATAGGGATGACAAATCATTATTTAAAGATTTTTTGGGCATTAAATTAGATGGAATATGATAATCTGAATGCTCAAACCTTGCTCTCTTCGGTGGACCTCCAGGTCCTCCATGTGGTGGGCCTCCACCCCTTTTAAAGGCTTGTTGAGGTTGTGACTGCAGCGGCGGTATCGAAGCTGATACATGCGGTGGCGCAGGCCGCGGGCCCGTGGGTCCCACGCCAGAATGCGGGCCACCCGGCCCACCGGAAGGTCCTCCCGGCGGCATTCCGTGGCCTCCACGACCACCACGTCCTACAAACATATTTTCATGGTTATTAGACCAAAATAAGTATGTCCTAGCTGTACCCGCAACTTCGTTCTCGTAGATGTCTCTTACTAATTATTTTTCTAAAATAAAAGTAGTCTAAGTTAGAAAAAAAAAAAAAGAGTTCATTTGTACACTGTTCATGAAACACAAAATAATGCTTCAGACAACAATAGTGTGAAATGAACCTTTTTAGCGCAACCGTGAGGTTGCGCCAAAAAGGTTCATTTCAGAATTAATGCCAGACAGATGCAGTTACTCCTTAAAATTAGAAATCGGTCCAGCCATTTCAGAGATTAGTCGGAACAAACAGACAAAAATTAAGTGTTCTAAGTACTTCCATACTAATATTATAAATGCGAAAGTGTATGTGTTACCTCTTCATGCTTAAACCACTGAACTGATTTAGATTAAATTTGGTATAGCGATAAGTTTCGTGTCCCGAGAAATTACACAGGATAGCTGTTTTTATCCCAATATTACCACAGCATCGAAACTTATGCGGGTGAAACTGCAGGGCGCTGCTAGTATTATATACTTTCATTTGCATTTAGTAAAAAGCTGTTATTTTGACATTACAAACAGACACATCTGTTTTATTTATTTGTGTAGATGTATTTATATTGATTATTTAAATGGTTCACCACAGGCTACCAACAGTATTGTCTCTCCATCTACCTTTAATCTATCCTAAGATTGTCTTTAAAAGATTGCTTTACCAATAAGACCACCCTATGTAGAATTTCTTCATTTATTTAACATCTGTAATGTAATTTATATGGTGTGCACTGTGCATACTAAAGAGCATTCTATGTATTTACAAAACAAAAGGCTGAACTCTGCCTGGCTTTCTTCCTGTTTTAGATTAAATGACTAACAAACTCCTTAATTATTTGTACAGAAGTAGATTTGATAAGTATAAACACTTTACCTCTCATTGGCATACCCCCACGGCCACCCCCCCTATCACCTCGCTGGCCAAAGTCTCCTCGTCCCCGGCCTCCTCGACCTCTCATGGCACCAGGGCCACCGCGATTGTTGAACCCGCCACCTGTGCACAAAAAAAAAACATATTCTTTAAGTTTTATACAATTTGTATTCAAATCATAGTACCTATCTTTGGGAATCTCATACGGCATTTACACAAAGTTTAGGCAACTAGCGAGTTTTATTACTCCCTCGCATTGTCTTGGTAAAGTCTAATGAACTGTCTGTCCCCCAGTGGTGGAAACATTATAAGCAAGTTGTTTTATGTATAACTCGGTCACATTATTTCTGCACCCCGCTCGATGACACCCATGTTTGCTGATGATGATAGACAAACATCTCTAGAAATATGAATATTTTACCCAGCTGCCGGATGTATTATGTATGAGGTTTAGATTGAAGGATTTTGTGATTGAATATATATTTATTAATTAATTATTAGTTAAGTAATTAATTAATAAATGAATAAGCGAGGTGCAAAGATATTGTGACCGCACTATTTGTTCAACTAACACGGTAGCTAATATAACCTCATAATTGAAAACTTAGGGATATTATCAGATAAAACTCTTACGTTGTGGTGGTGCACCACGTGATTCAATTGTGGGTACTGGGTGTGGTCCCGGACCTTGAGGACCTGGAGGAAAACTGCGACCTCCTCTGTCGCCACCGCCACCTCTCATAGGGCCGCCACGAAAACCTCGCGGTCCACCTCGAAAAGGAAGGCCACCTCGTGGCGGGCCACCTCTGCCCCTCATGCCAGGTCCACCCCTAAAACGAGTCAATCATTTACATTATAACATCAGTGCTCTTGTAGTACCTACCTGTATTAATGATGTAGTTATTTTTAGACCTAACGGGTCACCTAACCTTAAATTTAACAAACATGGGTGACTATGGTTGGTACTTATACTTATTATTAAAATGCATACAACTTACCGCCCGCGCATGTCGAATCCACCTCTTCCTCCTCTTGGATTAACACCTGGTGGTCCTCCACGACCACCACCGCGAAAGCCCCGGTTTGGCGGCCCATCCATCTATAAGGATGCAGTTGCCAAATAAGGTCAAAAAACTAAACAGATATGTGCCTGATAACCAGGATAAAACGAATTAGAACTTGTAAATGGCTGAATCTGATGTCTATTTAAATAAAACGAATGCGAAATGCGACTCGCGATCACTTTACGCGGAAGCGTCAGTACCGGCGGCCATTAATTAGTAGAAGCGAAATCAAAATGGCGGCAGGCTGGCAACAGTGTTGCCAACTTAATTTTTTAGAGGATCGTACCATAGCCTAAAAAAAATAGTATTTTGTCTTGAAATTCAAGGAAATAATAGTACGCAATGAAATTTCAATAAAACTACGTAAATCAATTAAAAACGGATGTAATTATAATTTTCAAGTGATATTAATCATCAATTAACGTAATTATGACATGTTGTACTTTGAAAAAATAAAAATTTTTGATTAACTTAGTCACTGTCTGAGTCAGGCACAGCAGCAGATTTATACACACCAACACCACGTAACTGTTCACTCTTTTATCAAGCAGCACGAAAGAAAACAAATTAAAATTATTTAAGTATTGTAAAATTATCAGCGCCGAACGTACGTATTTTACTATCGGTTGTCTATGACATAAAAACTGTTAAATTGCGCGGGGATTCCCATTTTGAAATGGATGCGTTCAGATATTAATAAATTATTGGATGCGACATTAGTTACAAGGACAATAATTAATAAGAAGTTTAATTCTATCAAGTCTTTTACTTTTATTATTTTCATAGCAAAGAATATGTTTTTATTGGAGATATATTGTTCCGTAAGATTTCATTGAAAAGATCGTATATTTCGCATACGATTTCGATAACTCGATAGTACATCGTACAAGAGCCAAAAAGGTCGTATATATACGATTTAAATCGTATGGTTGGCAGCACTGGCTGGCAAGCAAGTGGCAAGTGGCAACCGGTAGTAGCTAGTCTAGTGTAGCGCGGTACTCGGTAGTTCGGTACTCCGTGTCCGGCACCTACCGGACAAGGTTTCACAAGGTTTGTCAAAAACATAGATATCTCATATAATCATCGACTTCCTTCAAAATGAATTCACTCCTCACGTCTTCATTATTTCACCAACATTTTAACGGAAAAAAGAATTAACAAAAAAATGAAACCGCCGAAAAAACTGAAAAGCAAAAAAATAATAAACCTTTTTTATTTAACCATAATAAATAAGTCCTTAAACTAATGTAAGTATACCTAAGTAATTTTGAGTCGGCGCCGAACAAAGATCACCTTCAACTTGGGGGCCTTCAACTTTTAGTTTCCAATCACAGAACTGTGAGAGTTCAGTCAACTTTGTACGTAGACTTACTTGTTGGATTAAAAATGAATTCCTTTTTAGAAGTCGGTAAAAAAATCCAATATTATTACAAAATTTTGCCGGATAATAGCTTTTTTTTTTTTGTAATTATTAATAAATCGATAAAAATTTTATCGATAATTTTTTCCACTTCCGACATCCCTACAGGATATTCAGTGATTTTTCTAGTCTATGGATTACGCCATGCGCACCACGGACTTGCGCGTCTCTGTGGTGTACATGGAATTAGTATATACTATTAGTGCGCTTCATGCATGTCCCACTATACAGAATGGACATGAGGTCAATGTACTCATCATTATGAACAACTTTTACTATGTTTCGGACTATCATATACAAGTACTCTAGATTTAAAAGATGTCTTTGTCTGACAACCAAGGGGATTACCTGGGTTGTGTGACCCCTTATTCACAAGCACTCGATATGCTTCCGTATTGTATCGAACAAATCATTGTTATCGTAGAACTTAGAAGTCTTCTCAACGCTGTTCACAAGTCCAAAACCCGAAAATTTTGTCAGTTTAAATCAAATAGACGCCCGCTATTCTTCCAACAGCTATTTGCTGTTGAGGTCAAGTCAAATCGGGTTATCGAATAGTCAGGTTTTCGATACGATAGCCTGTCGTATGGTTGTGAATCAGGGCTCAGATAGGCAGTCGTTCCATGTAAAATACTGCTATTCAGCTGTATCCGGTTAGACTGGAAGCCGACCCCAACAAAGTTGGGTAAAGCGATGCTTCCATAATTATGTTTGTGCATTTGTAGTTTGCGGCAGATGCATAATGAGATAGACATTTAATTATGAATCTGTTGACTTGAAAATTTGTCTATGAGAAGCGAGAAGAAAATTAACAATGACAAGAAGCAAGCATTGACATTTCATTTGATTGTGACATGACAAATGACGTTAGTAGTTTGGCAATCTGGCAGATTCTGGCATCTGCGTCTGCGTAGAGCATCTGGCTGATCTGGCTCTACACAGTCTATCAAAAAGTACTCTGTGCTCTACACTTTTACAAAGAGTATAATAATAATACGGGAGAGTGGAGACGCTTCTAGTTCTGTTCTGCTGCTTTGTGTCCAAACTGAAAGGGAGCCTCATTAAATATTGAACAGCCACAAAACAAATCCTGAAATCTTAGCTAAAATCTAGATGCAAGTGTACGGAAGTGTACTAATTTCTGGTTGTGTCATTTAAGAACACTGTGTCTCGAAGATTAGCAAAGCAATGCAGGATCAAGAGAATGTTTTGAAGTACTTAGTGGCAGTTGAAAAATTAGCGAGTGAAATCCTGTCAGATAAGCGTGAAATTATACTGTTGGATAAAAGAAGGAACCATAACCGTGAGGCGCTGCGGGATCTATCTAAGTCCTCTCAAAATATATGTTGGGTGACTGTAGGATCTGTTTTAATAAAACACAATATCAATGCGACGAAAACGCTATTAGAAGCTGATCAAAATCAGTTAAATATTGATATAAACAAACTCCGTAGTGATCTCAGAGTTAAAGTTAATAATTTACGGGATCTAGAAATGCAGCCGCCTGTACCTGGATTGATGCTAGTTCCCTTGTCATCAAAGGAAACTGAAGGTCTATCCAGTTCAAACTTGATTCCTTCATAGTGTTTTTAATTTAATAAATGGTAAATTTAAATCACCGGTATTTTTTATTTATTGAAGAAAACATGTTTGTGTTGATAACTGTTGCAGTAGTGTAAAGAGGTATGAGTTATGACCACAGAGTACTTTTTGATAGACTGATGACTGAAACAAGTAGAGTATGTATATTATGTAGTAGCCAGATCATAGAAATGATCATTTCATGAAGTGTTCTGTCATTTCATGAAGTGGTGGTGTATCATGAAATGGCCAGCTAAGTTTGACCATATCGTTTAAAAGTCAACGTTTAATGATATATCATTCGACGTTTGGCTATATCATGAATTTAGGGTTTGCATAATACTAAACAACGTCAGGGGCACCCCGAGGTTCGGTTTGGTTAGGTTCCTTTAAACCCTGCAACCAGAAATAGGAGCCCTGCGCAGCGGGGCTCCGTCGACCTGACGTTAGAAATAAAACGAGCATGCTAAATTTATGCTTTAGAATATTATGCTTAATAATTATTATGATTAGAGAAATTATGCGTAAGCTGTTATGCGAAAATATAAGTAGGAGAAACAAAAGTATGCCAATTTATATTAGGTCTTAAAATTTTATGCAAATAGATAGGGAACCCACAGAGGAAACCGACATCAACACATCCTACCGGCGGATATTCTAATTATTTTACGATATGATTACTAATGTTTGGCCACATCATGAATCATCACGTTTAACTGTTCATATTGTCAAATATTGAGTAATCATTGATCTGGCCAGACCACATTATGATGTGGCCAATAGACAGTGAAACATTTCATGAAATTCTCGAGCATTTCATAAAGTGAGCAAATCTACGATATGGCCACGACATATACATGCTGATCTGTATGCAATGGACAAGTCTGAAACCATTACCTAGTTTGTACTAAGGAAGCATGTCAATTTCATAGCGAATTTAAAATAAAAAGAAACCTACGCAGCCGCTGCCGTATTGCTTGCCCTTGGATTTGTATGAACCCTTGCACACCGCGCCGGCGAGTTTCGATGGGTCTTATCAAAATTTCATACAAATCCAAGGGTGACTGATGCAGTGGCGGTGCCGCTGCAGCTGCGGCATAATGTGTAAACAGCCTTACTGTTTTATGTAAATATTATCTTGAAAATTACAAATATTTCATCTTCACAACTTAGTTTTTGGCCCGGTAACCTGTGTACACTGGCCCCTCTATGTTTGTCCCTGGCAATGGAAGTTGAACGCACGCCCATGCGAGTGGTTGCTATTTTCTTTATGTAGGCGCACCACTACACTGGCAACGCAGCTTACAAAATATGCGCAGCTACGTGAAGCGTCTCAAGAGGAATGATATTATCTTGTAAAACAATTAATGAGGGGTTGCTCTTACTGAGGAGCACACTCTACACGCCAATACACCACTCAAAACATCTGCTCATAGTGAAACTCAATGATTGCAGATACAAAAAAAAAAAATGTAGGCGCGCCACGACGCTAATTCACAGCGCCGCTTTCTTCACGACACCTCGGCGGTCAGTCCCCGCCAGGTGAGACTCCCAGTTACCTGGGGGAGGCCCGGCGAGAGACGACCAGCGACAGGGGTGCCGGCTCGACGCTCCTTCTGATAGGGTATATCACGGTCACGGTCTGGGTTGGGAAACTGTTGTGTGTGAGCGGTATTGTATTTTGTATCAACGCTCAGTGTCTACATGAATCAGTTCAGTTGCTTCGAGTAAGCCGCGTGTAACCCGGGTGCAGCTTACTCTGCGTCAATCCGGTGCGATGGGGTCGTCGTCCGCTACCACGTCGCGGGAAGGCCGGTAAAGGTCTCACGTGTCGGGCGGACGCGCGTGTGAGGGCGTTATGCGCTTGTCTTGAGGGCCGAGGTCAAGCAGATGCGTCGGCTGGCGGGCTGGCACGCGCGAACTTTTCTATTGCGAGGTGCCGCGCTAAGTTGTCCAGGCTCTCAAACCCGAGATCCCGCTGAATAACGTCGTTCCTCACAAAGCGACGGGCGTCCTGTAACCATTCCTCAGAATAATTTTCTGTCTTACCTATAGGATTTTCTCATACCGACCCTGACCCATCTCAAAGCTGTGATAGTTTTTCAACACACAGACATGGCGAAAACTCTCAGGGTTTCTTGTCCCACGAACCTTGAATACCTATGTGACATTATATTTACATAATTTAAAAAGCATATTTTTGTACCTACATATTTTCTATTTATCCCTGTGTTCGTGCACACCCTTTCCCCCCATATTTTATACATGACGTTGTTATGTCCGTAAGGATTGAGGAGCCACATCAGATTTTTAAAATCTGATCTCACCATTATTTAGCAGCAAAATATATCGCTAGTTATATTTAATGCAAAAGTGGCTCCTCAATCTAAACGTCTGAATTGAGGAGCTACCTACCTGGAACACGGTAAGTAATAGATGAATATTTTTGAAAATTTTGTATCATCTAGTAGCAATTGTGCATATTACCGTCTAAAAATTTAGCTTCTGTAGCGCTAAAATAAAAGAAAATACAATACTTTTTGCATGGCTCCTCAATCTACACTCAAAAGGTGAATTTCTATTGGATGTGAGAGATCAATTAATATATTCGACATAATGATCATTTAGCAGGTGTTGTGTTTGTTTTTGCAGTATAGGAATAAAATAGTAAAACAGAGAAAATTTTGTACTATTTTCTTGTAAATTCAGTGTGAAGAGTGACCATATTATTGAAACCAGGATAAATAATTTATTAAAGAGTTCGCACGAATATACTTTATCTCTGTGGCAGAAAACATCGACTGCTAGCCGTGCCTTCGTGTCGGACTGTGGCCCGTGCTGCATGTACGTTTGCCCCGCACGGCCCCCCAGAATTTGCGATTTAGGTGTGCACCAATGCAATGTAGGTACTCGCCTCTAGGAGTATATGTACCGGTTTCTTTTTCAATGTACCTCTGTACTTTGAAGAAATATGCAAAAAAAGGGGGCCGTGCCAGCCAAACGTTTTCAGCACGGCCTCCGTGTAACTTGAAAAATATATAGCGTATTAAAAAGTTTCATAAACTCAAGGAATGTACTTTATTAACACGTTCTATGTACCGTAACAGATATTGTGAATTCGTAATAACAAATAATATATAGATGTGGATAGGGGGCCGTGCTGAAAAAAAAGAAATAAGAAAATATCTAAAAAAGACAAAACCTTAGCCAAAAACTGTTAAAAAGTAATTCATGTTTGACAAGTAACATATGTACAGCTCAACACAACTTAGTTGTAGCATCGGCAAAATTCGTAAAACCGATCACATCCGAACTGAGTGCACCTTCAAAATCACCAATCTGTACCTATTACTGCTTTAGGAGAAAATTATCTTTATACAAACTGAATAACTTGTAAAGTCATAAAACAAAACACATTCGTCAAATTGTTGCACAGATTTACATGAACTAGCTTGCAAAATAAATGATCACGTAAAATCTTCAAATCGAATCTAAAAAACAAAGACTTTATTTAAGTCTTTGTTTTTTAGATTCGATTTGAAGGATACAAGGCTAGAACGATGAATAACACAAATCAAACTTTTAGAGATGTTTATTGTCAAAACTTCACTTCATAATATATTATTTAAATAATTTGTATCATTTTATTATTACATATAATTATGTAGCATGATAAATAAACATATGGAAAAGGTTCTAGTCGTATATATACCAACGAACGGCAACGGCTTTGAACGAATATCTGGTCTAGATATTATTAAAGTTGTTTATTGTTATTCGAATGGTTGTACACCTTCGACATCCATACTTATATCCCCAGTCTCAATAGCTCCATTGTAGTCGTTAAACGATTCGTCGCTGTCTGATGATGAGTCATTTAAATTTATGATAAATTGATCAAAATATTCATCTGTTCTATGCTCGTGTCGCATATGCTCTTTTTCGCATTTTATCGCGTGATCGACTACTTTTTCCCATTCGGATACGCCAATAGATTCGAATTTCTCCATTAAGTTCTTTGACTTTCGTTAGATTCATCGAGACATTTTTAGAACTAACGTGGCCTTTCACTTGGGCCCAAATATTCTCGATCGGGTTAAAATCTGGATGATAAGGAGGTAACCGTAAAACAGAATGACCATGTTCTGCCATTATTTGGTCAATTGAGTATTTAATGTGTTCTGCTTTGTGGCGTTTAATTATTTCATACAATTCTGGTTTCAGCAGATTTGACGGAAAGGGTATGTTTTTAGATGTAAGCCATGATTGCATGATTGCTTTTAGAGAGTTGGAATTCGGTGCATTGTCTATCTTTGTGTTATGGTAAGAAGCGTTATCTACGACCACAACAGTGTTAGGTCGTAGATTCGGAATGAGATGTTGTTTTAACCATTTTTCGTAATTTTCTTTGTTCATCTCGTGGTGATAATCGCCAGTACTTTGAGAAGATTTATAAACTAAGAGAGCGCCGGGTACAAAACCTCTTGAGCTGCCAGCGTGGACAATAATTAATCTTTCACCTTTTGATATCGGTTTTTTTAATCCTTTCTTAGAACTATCCATCCAACTACTTTCCTTTGTATGTGTGGCGTGTATGTAAGTCTCGTCAGTATAAACTATATCCCGACCTTCACTTCTGAACTTTTGTATCTGTCGAAGATACTTAATCCGCTGAAGTCTTACTTCATCTTTCTCGGCCAGTAAAGATCTATTATTTTCCATTCTCTTGAATTTGAAACCCAGTTCATACAATATTCTGCGCAGTTTCTCGACTGCCTAAGAAGTTTATCTCTTCCTTTAATTTGTTTAACAATGATTTTATTGTTGGTAACCTTTTTTCAGTGACATGAAAGTCATACATCTTCCTTCTAATGACATCATAATCAAAATTATCTAAATTTGCTCGATTTTCTTTCTTTTTTCTGGACTTTTTAGGCGAAGTAAAAGTTGCACAAGTGGAACCATGAGTTGAACTAGTCGAAGTTGAGGCATTATCATGCTCTTTCAAAACAGCACTTATTGTTCTACGTGACACACCAGTTGCCTTCGCAGTTCGCTCTTGAAGGTTTTGAAAGTGATCTTTCCCAAAAACTATATTTTTAGATTCCGTGGCCTCTCTACTCATAAATTGATAAACATTAAAAATGATTTCACGACTTTGGCTATTATACGGCTTACCACGTTTCAACGAAGTCATACCTAATGAAAAAGAAAAACACTAACGAAAAAAATATATTATTCACTTTCCCATTAAATTGTCATGAAGTGTACGGAATGATTCACTCACGTGCATTCCCCAACGCTGTCTCGGGTTGAACTGAGGCGGGAATATATTGCGCGAATAGCGTTGAATGGCGCGATAGTGAGCGATTTCTATTGGTTGTGTCAATCGAAAAAGATCGGTTTTACGGACTTTTACGATGCTACATATAAGATGTGTTGTACTGTACCGCATTGGTTTTTCATACAACATGCTAAATTAAATAAAAACTTTTTTACAAAAAAAACAACCGACTTCAAAAAAAAACACTACAAAGTGAAAAATAACTTTAATTTCGGAAGTCGGTGTCGTTGGTTTCGCATTTTCGTTTTTTGACACCGACTTCCGAAATTAAAGTTATTTTTCACTTTGTAGTGTTTTTTTTTGAAGTCGGTTGTTTTTTTTGTAAAAAAGTTTTTATTTTTCACTTTTTAGTTGTACCTATCCCACATAAATTCAATTAACACTAGTGCATTGAAGACACGACTCGAAGAATCATCAAAATTCCCATAGAAATGCCGGAGATGCAGTATATTTATGCATATAACTTCGTACATAAGAATAATTACCTAATGTTTTATATATTAAAACCTTCCTGAAAGTATGTAGATCACACTAATGAAAGAATTATCAAAATCGGTTCAGTAGTTTTTGAGATAATCGCGGACATACAAACATACATACATACATGTCGAATACAGAACCTCCTTTTTTAAAGTCGGTTAAAAAATAAACGAATTTTAGTTTATTCAGCACGGCCCTCTATAGTTGCCTATATCTTTTTAAATATGACATGTTTGTTTACAAAATTCGACTTCCTGAATTATGTATAGGAGTACATTCGTTCCAAATAAATTGCGATTATGGTGTATTAGTATTTAAATTGGATCAAAAATATCCTAACATACAACTGATGGGGTGACCATGATTCCACGTGAGACGTTATGTACAGACGCCAACACATCAACCTACTACAATCTGTCAGATTTCTTTAATAGATTTTCAACTTTATTACTAAAGAATAAGGTTCAAAGTTGATTGGGAAAATTTGACAGTTTCGGGTAGGTTGACGTGCTGGCGTCTGTACCTCTGTACATTGAAAAAGAAACCGGTACATATACTCCTAGAGGCGAGTACATTGCATTGGTGCACACCTAAATCGCAAATTCTGGGGGGCCGTGCGGGGCAAACGTACATCGTGCTGCATCCCCCGTACCTCGCGTATTGACCGCACTAAATGGACTGCGATCTTTTCGATAATAAATTCGCCAATTTAAGGCCGCGTTTCCACTGACGTGGAGCTGGGCGGAGAGGAGCGGTGAAGTGGTCAGTGTTTCCACTGAAGCGGAGAGGAGCGATGAAGAGCGGTGAGTGGTCAGTGAGCGGAGCAGAGCGGAGTGGAGCATACTTTTGGAATCGCGCATTTTTGCACTTAGTTACACTCAATCTCTCGGAAAGACCATACGTCATGTTGTCGCTTAAAAAGAAAAAAGCAATCATTTTATATCTTTCTCTACTTGAAGACGAAGATAACGAATCAGATGAAGTAGCATTGACTGTTGCGACTTTTTTGGATTCGAAGAGAAAACATAGATTCTGGATTCGACATTGCGTTTGTAGGTATTCAATCGCGTATCCCATAAACACGGAAATTGTCTAACAGTTTCAATGAACTTCTCATCCATTTTGATACGTATGCACCTAGTGACGTAACGAAGACAACTGACACACTGCACGCGAGTCACGCACCGCCCCGCTGTCCTCCGCTCTGCACCCCAATGCTCGCTGTCCTCCGCACTGCACCGCCTCGATGTATGAATATCCGCTCAGCTCTGCTCCACCCCGCTCGTACTGTTTCCATTGAAGCGGAGCGGAGATTTCAAGCATAGTCATTGGTCAATTTGTGCACCGCTAAGCTCCTCTCCGCCCAGCTCCGCGTCAGTGGAAACGCGGCCTAATGGTTATGTGCCTCAATTATTGTGAAAATAATAGAATTTAATTGTTGTTATTAGTTTGTTTTATGTTAGTACTTATTAATAATTTGATTTATGTAATTGGTTTCATAAGCCGTGTAAATCAAATAAATAAATAAATAGGTAATTATCATACCAACTGATTTTGTCTGTTTCGCTTCGCACCGCACCCACGTGCGGTTGGTCACGTAGGCAACCACAATAGAATTTCATTCGGCGCGCTCATGGTGGTCCTGCTGAAGGGAGCGCGACTACCGCCGGACCACCTTCAAAATCGATTTTCTCGAAAAATACTAAGGTGTTGTTCGAGAGTACTAATTATTTACCAAATATGAAAGCGATTGGCGTTGGTGGGGTGGCGGTAGTCACGGACAGGCATACTCAGTAAGCTTTGTAATGAATTATGATGTATGAAATGCTTTTATATTATAAAGTTTGCAATAAAAGGACCTTAAATATGTTTTTAAATTTTATTGGGCTAAGGTATTTCAAATAAAAGTCGTCAAATATATATTTTCAATATGCACAGTTATATCTTTATACATGTAAATAATATAGTACATAACAAATAAATAGTAAATATTACCAAATTTTTAGGATTTATCCATTAATAAAAAATGTAGTTTGGTGTGATAATTATGATACAAAGTGACTTGACTAAATGCCAATTTGTTAAGTGAATGAACCTTATAAATGTAAATTGAAGAATAATTTTACATTACCTCTAATTGTGTTTTGTTGAATGTTTGTTATAATTACTTATAACCTGTCAGACATGGCATTTTTCTTTGTTAATATCATAAAATTATTATGTAACCAATTAATAATAATCATCACCCAACTATCTTAACATTATAAACAATATGGCATATATGAATTAATAGTTGATTTCAATTACATTTTCTTTTAGAAATTATCAATTGCAACATAATATAAAACCTAAGCACATTAACTTACTTACGCATAATTGTCAATATCAAAACATTTATCCTAAAGGTTATTGCTTAATAATATATATTCCTTAATAGCTTGTAATGAAAATTATCTTCATCAGTACAAAATGCCACATTTATTAGAAGGTCCTCGAATACTTGAATGTAATATTATTTTGTGGATTGTCTTTTGAGCACATATACTAATTTCTGTCACTATCACAAGTCTTTGAATTTCGAGTGGCCAAAGCACATGATTTTGTAATATTGACTAATCTACTGGCATTATCTTGTACAGTACGGGCATGCACTTGTAAGGGACGCCGTGCGGTTACAATCACAGATGAGCGGCGCGCTCGACGCCTGCCGCGCCCCTGCACTACCAGTTGGCCATGCCGGGTTTATTGAGCGTCATGAAGTATATCTGACAAGAGGAACCACCTTTGGCGGAAGAGAAGAACACTTTATCATTGCGCTCACATAAGAATTTGAGTCGTTGTGCTTTCTTGTGCATAAATACGCCATCGAGATGACCAGTTTCTACTGAACGAATTTCGATCGCTTTGTTGCCCCAACCCATTATCTGTCCCGTGCCTATGTAGGCTACCGATGTTGGCATTTCACCCCACTGAAAGAAGACCAATATACATCATTTAAAATTTTATTAAAATACCTGTTGCAAATACACGAATGTGGTGAAAATACAAACCTGGAGTACAATATTCTTGCTTACTCGTCCGTACGTGTTCACATAAACTCCTTCATTATCGTAGCATAACAACAACTGAACTCCATTGGAGTTTGGGAGGGGCACAATGCAGTGTGGGACAATCGCTCCTTGTGTCTGTAAACATTAAAAGATAGACAATAAGTATACAAAAGAAACATGTTTCTATGATACCAAAGCACATAATTTTGAACCCTGCTTCGCACGGGTGCAATAAACTGATGTGGCGTCATGTCAAAACATCGAGATTCCTGTGCTATATATTATGTTAAATATTAAAATATCTATGTGATGGTGAAAACCGCATCAAAATCCATTATGTAGTTTAGAAGAACCAAGCAGTTACACACGAAAAGCGACTTTTCAACGCACTTGTTCGAATATGGTCGAATAGTGGCTCTCATTGTGCCGCTTTTGGGTTCGCAATGCAGTGTATTACGTGTGTAGTATTTACTTTGCATTCCTTTTTTATGCCAACAGTAAAGGAAATATGTATCATAATCAGCCTATAATGTTCCTACTGCTGGGACATAGGCCTCCTCTCTATGAGAGGGAGTGGGCCGTAATCCACCACGCGGGCCCGGTGCGGGTTGGTAGATGTCACATGTCTTCGAATTTTTGCTTCTAGGACATGTCGGTTTCCTCACGATGTTTTAAAGGAAATATAATTTTATTTAATCAAATCATTAATTTTTGTCAACAAATTAACATTAATTAAATTAGGCCTGCTTTTTCAATAGTCAGACAACTTATATCTGAAGAATAAATACGACAGTTTGTTTGACATATATTTTTTATACAAAAGCTGTCAAACTGCAATATTTATTCCTCAGATAAAAATTATCTCACTATTGAAAAATCGGGCCTTAGTGTTCTATAAATAAAAATAACTTTTATGCGGTTTTTATGGCAGCATCTCGACAGGCGCGAAAAAGAAATCCCATACGACATAATTCTGTCACGAAATAATAACTTTATAAAATACTAGCTGCGCCCCGCGGTTTCACCCGCATAAGACTCGATCCCGTGGGAATATCGGGATAAAAAGTAGCCTATATGTTAATCCAGGGTGTCAGCTACATTCATACAAAATTTTATCAAAATTGGTCTAGCCGTTTGAGCATGAAGAAGTAACACATATAAAACACACACACACACACTCACAAACTTTCGCCTTTATAATATTAGTGTGATTGTGATTTAGTTTTCCTTTGCAAGTGTGTTGAAAATCGTCGTTTGATACGCGCGTCGATGCCTATCCACACTAATACATAAAGTGGGAATTTCTCTTGTCTGTCTGTAATAAAGTCGTTTTCCGATCTTTCTCCTGGCGATCTGTGGGTTATAATGTACTTACATGCTTTGGAATATAAATATCGTAGACCGTGGCAGTGTCTAAATCAACGGCATGGAAGCCATCTGCTGATCCGTAAATTACTTTCAGTCTTGTGCTGTCTTCAATAGTCAAATCAACTAAAAGAGGCCTGAAAATGAAATAAACATCTTCACACTTGTTGTAAACAATACTTTTGGAAAGAAAGTTCTCATGCTATTCACAACCACTCGATACGCTTCCGTGCCGTATCGTACATCGATCAATGTTATAGAAGGATACCAAGAATTGAGTTCGAGTTTATCGTAGGAGACCTCTAAACGCTGTTCACAAGGGCTCGGACCCGTGATTCACCTAGATTCTCCACCTGGGTGAAGCACGGGGACCACAGTCCCGTGATCGGGTCCTGTGCTCCAACTGATGATCAGTACAGTCAAGTAATTAAGAAAAATACATTATTTAATAATACATATACTACTTTGTCAAAAAAGTACCAGGAAAACATCAATAAAACACAAAATGTTAGTTATTCATTTATTAACGTGTGCTAGCGACCGTTTTCGGGAGCCCATTATTGAGTGTGCAAGTCACCCCCTGACATTTTATCCGTGTATATTATATGAACGAGAGTCATTCAATAAATACTTAGCCTACAAAAAGTAAACGAAAATTTGGAAAAGTGGCAATTTATTTTTCAACATAGTCTCCTTTTAGTTCGATACACTTAGCCCAGCGATGCTCCAACTTTTTTAACCCGTCCGAAAAATAGTTTTTGTCAAACTCTGCAAAATAGGCCTCCGTGGCGGCGATGACCTCCTCATTTGATCCATATCTATTCCCGGCGAGAGATTTTTTCAGATTAGGAAACAGAACGAAGTCACAAGGGGCCAAATCTGGAGAATACGGTGGATGGGGCAGCAATTCGTAGCGTAATTCGACCAATTTGGCCATGGCAACGGCAGACGTGTGAACCGGTGCGTTGTCGTGGTGAAACAGCACTTTTTTCTTCGCCAGATGGGGTCGTTTTTTCTTTAATTCGGCGTCGAATCGGCATAGTAAAGCCCTGTAATTGTTTTACCCTTCTCGAGGTAATCGATGTAGATCCACACCTTGTGAATCCCAGAAAACGGTGGCCATAACTTTTCCGGCCGATTTTACAGTTTTCGCCTTCTTTGGAGCACGTTCCCCGGTCTGGATCCATTGTTTTGATTGCTCCTTGGTCTCTGGTGTGTACCAGTGGATCCAGGTTTCGTCGACGGTCACAAAACGACGCAAAAACTCCGCTGGATTCCGCTTAAACAGCGCCAAACACGTCTCCGATGTGGTCTCACGGTTGCACTTGTTTTCCGGTGTGAGTAAACGCGGCACCCATCGCGCCGACAGCTTTATCATGCCGAATTCCTCGTGAAGAATATGATGCACTGTTCCTTCTGAAATGCCTACAGTCTCAGCTAGCTCCCGAACTTTCAATCGGCGATCTGCCAATACGAGATCATGGATTTTTTTAATGTTTTCCTCCGTAGCAGCTGTTTTCGGTGCACCTGGACGTGGTTCATCAAAAACCGACGTACGGCCACGTGCAAACTCGTTGAACCAATTCTTGACGGTGGCCATCGATGGAGAAGAGTCACCGTACACAGCATCCAAGCGCTCTTTGATTTCGATGCGCGTTTTCCCTTCCAAAAATAGGAATCGAATCACCGAACGATATTGCTCTTTTTCCATTTTTGTAAAACCGATCGATACGTTCGCTTCCATAAATTGTCAAATTAAAACGGTTTGGCGGCTATGTCGTCACATTGGCCATTTCGTCGCTATCCCTAATAGGTCACTTTCACTAATACGTCACCTTGTGCATCTGGTCAGTTTCTTAACTCGTCTCATGCTGTATTTCGACTCATTCCCAACTCATCCGATGGATATGTACAATTAAGCACAAAAACAAACATTTTCAGTACAACAAAATTTTATTATAAATGAGGTAGTACTCGCACAATCTTGTTAGAATTTTTACTAGAAAGACGATAAAGAAAAAAAAAATAAATAAACTGAACTTAAATAAAAATGGACTCTCTCGTAACATAAATAGGTAGGTACCTAACTAGCATTTTAATTTACACAAAATCGCCTAAAGGTAGACGATTAATTAAAAAAAAAATTAAAAAATATTAGGTGTTGAGATCATTGTGAACAGTCTGTTCGTCCCGACATTTTTAACGCTGACTGTACGTTGTACATATCCATCGGACGAGTTGGGAATGAGTCGAAATACAGCATGAGACGAGTTAAGAAACTGACCAGATGCACAAGGTGACGTATTAGTGAAAGTGACCTATTAGGGATAGCGACGAAATGGCCAATGTGACGACATAGCCGCCAAACCATTAAAACAAATGAAGGGATTGGAATGAAAATTTGAAAAAAGAATTAAAAAAGAATGTGCTACACTGTGGTAAAACTCTTTTGAAACTACAGCGCCCTCTGGCGATGAGGCTAGGTACTTATTGAATGCACCTCGTATAGCATTGGTCAGGCAGGGGACATAGTTCTTCCATAGTTCAAGTTAACCAATCCATTATAATCACCCAAACCCATAGCCCAATATGTTTTGTTCCCGTGTTCTGCAATAGTCATGCACCAACTGGGGGTTGTCTTTGGGTGCACTTGCATGGTGCATACAGGTCGGAACAATCGTCGGTTGGTGCCTCCTCATTATTTAGAATTTTCTAAGGGACCTCTGCGAGATAGCTCCCTCGTAGCCCCTCGTACGCCTTCCAAAGGTCCAGGTCCCGAGGGTCCCGAGATGTTATGTTATGCCTGCTTAATTGTATGATGCCACTATGTGGGGCCTGGCGACCTGTAATCCAGGTTTTTTCTTCAGGCACCCCAGCTCTCACAATATGAATTTATATAGTTTAAAAACTGTAAAGTGGTACAAAAACATTAAATATTATTATGTTTGATTTTACATATCTCGGGACCATGGGGTCCCGGTCCTTTGGAAGTCGTATGAGGGGCCGAAGCCAACTCGCAGAGGCCCCTTAGGAACTTTTAATGAAATGTGGCACCAACCGACGATGATCCCTGTATGCACTATGCATGTGCACCCAAGGACAACCCCCGGTTGGTGTAGGACTATTGCAGGATATGGAAAAATAAAAAGTTGGACTATGGGTTTGGGTGGCTAATGTGGACTGGTTACCAAGAACTATGGAAGAACTATGACCCCTACCTAATCAATGTATTATATACACGGATAAAATAGCAGGGGTGACTTGCACACTCGGGATCCCTACCAGCATCTTACTGGAATACTTCCTTCCTCCGAGCACGTTTGCTCTTGCGAATCTCCACTCAAGCCGGCCAATAAAGGCAAGAATGAGATGGGAGCTCTGTTCCTCGTCATTGTTCACTCCAGCCGGCCAATAAAGGCAAGCCAGAGGTGAGGAACAAGAGTTCTCCCGGGAGATAGGGTCCGTGGGGTCGCTACTGCCCAACAGCTCGCCACATGCTGCCCTGCGGGTTTCTGTATCTCTCTTGGTCTGGCTCCTCACCCTAGATCTGCTCCGGAAAAGTAAACTCTTCCGGCACAGGCCTAGAGTTCGGAGCGCGCAAGCCCCACCGCGACGTCAACGTAGAGATACGGCGATGGGGTTATTATTATTCTTATTCAGTTGCATCCGGTTAGACTGGAAGCCGATCAAAACATAGTTGGGAAGAGGCTAAACAGATGAAATTGAATATAAGAAAATAATAATTTTAATTCAACTTATTATACACACACACACACACAAACACACCCCCATACATACATACATATTATAAATTCACTGCCACTAAATAATTGTTTAGATATTTTGAATCATATAGGGAAGACAATTTACTGCATCACTGAACAATAACGTCATCAGTTGGAGCACGGGACCCGATCACGGGACCGTGGTCTCCGTGCTTCACCCAGGTGGAGAAACTAGGTGAAGTACGGGTCCGACCCCGTTCACAAGTCCAAAACCCGACAATTTTGTCAGTTTAAATCAAATAGACGACCGCTATTCTTCCGACAGCTGTCTGTTGTCGGGGGCAAGGCAATTCAGGACCGTAATTGCGTAACACACTATCTCAATCTGAATAATTTTAAAGGATATTTCTAATCCATCGCTTCATATGTTTGAAAAATTTGTCTGCTCAACAACATATGTAAATAACGCAATGAATGTTGCTGGACTGTCAAAATGAAAGCCATTGCTACTCATAGTGTGTTACGCAATTACCCTGCAGATTATCGTAATGTGTCATTTTCGATAAGATAGCCTGTCAGATGGTTGTGAATGGTATGCTGATGTGAATATGTTTCCCGAAATAAATATTCATACCTATGTTGCAGTTCTCCAAAGTTTTTGAAGGCCATGAATTTGTGATATGGTTTGGGCGCCCACGCGTAGATCTCGATGGAGTCTTTCAGGGCGATTACAAGGAACTTGATCCTCTCGTATTTGACAATGCGGAAATGAACTGCGCCCTGCAGTTCACCGACGTTAATCCAGCCGTTTCTCCTTTCTGCTTGCTGTAATTTAAATAGTATTATAATTCAGTTTTAACACAGCAGTTTATCCGGCTTTTACGAAGCATCCAACATGCTTCGTTTTAACAGCATGAAGTTATGGCAGTTATTCATCTGGTCAGTGGTTTTATACATTGTTACTATAAAAAAAACATGCCTTTCTTTAGCTGTTTTGTTTCCTAGGAAATAGGATTTGACATCTTGTGGATCTGGAATGTGCAATTTATGACTACTAGACTTAATATCAACTTACGTCACTAAGTCCGTCGGTGCGCAGGATTTTGGACTTGAGCCAGCTAAGGTAGTATACGCGCACACGATTCTTCTTTCCAGAAACAGTCACAAGAATATTTTGTCCTTCTAACACTTCCATTTGTTGGAAGCGGCGTCGTGAGATCAATTGATATACTTTTCCTTGACCGGAACGGTCCAATAACATGAGACCATTCTCGGTGCCAATAAGTAAATTAACTCCTGCAAGATTAAGATTATATTAACATACATGATCATAAGGAAGCGACTACTCGAGCATGTTGAGAAAAATGATAGTATTTGCTTACCCCATAGTGCTGCACAAAGGATTTCCGAATTAAATCTCTTCTTATATTTACGTATTTCGGGCGTATCAGAGGACAGGTCATGTCCCGTCGGAGTGACATTGACGTTAACGTGGCTCTCACGTCGCGAGGCATTGCCGCCGGAGCCCCCGGTGCCGCCGCTGCCGGTCGAGCCCGCGCCGAACCCGAACGTGAGGAACGAACGCTGCTTCTGTTGCAAGGGAAGGAACTGTTGCTGGGACCCCACAGACGAGTTCGAGGGGGAATGTTGTAAGGGATGTGGTGAAGCGGCGCCCACTACGAATGATTTGGACGGCGTGGATTGGACTGAGGATGGGGGCGGATGGTGATGATGATGGGAAAGAGGTGTGCCTCCAGCAATGGCTTGCCTATACTGGAACAGAGAAAACAGAAAATATTACTTTATAAGTTTTGCAGTAAAGATCGATCTCAATCAAATGTTTGCAGCACATTCCGCCGCAGCATCAACCGTGTAAATTATTAAGTGATGGGTTAGTCAAATAAGTCCATCTCCCATTGATTAGTTGTCATTTCAAATACAGTTGGAAAGTTATTAAGTAGCTTGATGGCTATTATCTACATTCATGACCATAACATAAAATAAGATAATGGACGTGAAATTGCAGCAGGCATGAACTCGCTGTGTATGATGTAGATATGTATGCATTCGTTGAACAGACTCGATAAAGACCACTTTGATAATTCTCATTTATTTTATTATTTTAATTACATTAACTCCGATATTTCTACTACAGCTATTATTAGCTTGTATCATAAAATTAAGTTTAGAGTTTGTTTTCGAATTGTTCACGTAATCGTTAACATTGCTTATACAAAACCTTTCCGTTTTGTAGTTAGCTTTACTTATTTTGCGTCACAACGTGCGTGAAGTTATATTTTAACAAACAAGTTTATAGTCTAACGATAGCCTCACATGACGAGTTGTATAGCAATTCATTAATTACCCGAAAGACCTCTGCTATAGTTACAACTGTTATTAAGCAGCCCTTAAGTAAATTGGACTACTATAGAAAGCTTTAACAAATGTATCGATCTGCATTCGATGATCAACAAAACATTTTCGAACATAATGAAAGCGTTTCTAGAAAATGCATAAATACAAGGAAGAAGTGAGATACAGATCCAACTTTCAACAAACAACAATCTATGAGAACCTTAAGCATTTCCTCTTGCATCAATTCGTTTCGTACTTACGCAGTGTTAACAGGTGTCTGCAAACCGGTCGCGCAGTGGCTCCAGGATGTTTGCATGATTGACAACCATTATCACATTAATACGATAAACCAAAAGCTTGAGACACCACACAGTCATGATCCGGAGCAGGAGCTTCCAACGTACAGCTTTACACTCCAATGTTAATATTAATGTTAAACTTCGGAGATTATAATTATTATGTAACTGAGCAAGTAATATTACTGTTATTTAAACATAAAACAATGTTTGTTGGTTTATCTGACTTTACAATAATGGTTACAGATAAATTGCAAATTAAAGTATGGGGAATACATTTTGCATAGATGTACATATGTATACGAAGCAGCTAGCGTTGGAAGCACCTCAGTAATATTTAATTATGAATATATCATGGCATGTTACTAGAAATCCCATTGTAAATTAACCCTTTAAGCACGTGTGCGGTGAAATGCCACGCAATCACAAAATTATAATTAATTTAAATTCACATAGTATCTATGCGGTGAGTAAATTCTATTACTTATCTATAATGACAATAGCCACCAGTGTAACACAAAGCAAACCGGGGCTTCTTTTTCAACTCGAGTAGAAGTTATGCTGCTTACGCATAATTAATATAATATGTAAATTGAATCGCACAAATCAAATTTAACGAAGTCTCTCGACGTTGGACTTCTTTAACCGGTCAAGCGGCGCGGTTCGCCGATCGGCGACGAAACAATAGAGAATCAATTGTGTCTCATTAGCGGCGCTTGACAGATTAAATTTGATTTGCGTACGAGAGGCGAATGTATATTTGTATAAATGCACATAAACATACCTCTTCACTGGTGGACTTGTCGTGGCGCGGAGGGGTGGTCGGCTGTCCCGCCTGACTCAGCAGGTCGGGGAGTACCGAGCTGGTGCGAGAACCACTGCCCTCGTTGGTACCGCTCGATCGACCCTACACCCAATTTAACATTTTACTATAATCTGGAACATGTCCACGTTCAAGTTTTTAAATAAAGGTAAGTACTTCTGTTAAAACATTCAATTCAACTTCATTACACGTAGATCTTTGGCATTTGATAAAGTATAATTTTAAAATATATTTCTCTCATAATTAAGTACTTAACATTATATTATGTGTTTCATAATATTTCGTGCTATATTTTTATTAAATACCAACAAAATCCGCGGAGTACTTTAATTAATCATTATTAATTTATAGTTGTAATCGTATCGAAAATAACACAAGTTTTACAAATATTTTACACAAAATCATAAACCTATGTTACTATTAACTTATCTCAAACTTAGACAATCGTTTGGATAATGTGTAGTATAGCAATATTAATAATTTGGACAATAACAGAGCTCGACATACAACGGCAGCCAAACATGCAGTAGTAAAACACATTCACAAATTGATGATTGTTTCTTGCCAGCTTCTGTGGCATGGCGTTAGGCAGCATTCCTAAATGGTTAATTTTCAAGTGTTGATGGCGAAAGTGGGTATCGCATATATTTTGCATGTGTTGATTTCTTGGCAGGAAGACGGTATCGCGTTTAGACAAAGATTAAAAAGAAAGGGGTTAGTTAAAATAAATAATGAGTTGCATTGTTAGGTGATGAAGCTGTTAAGTGATTGTTAAAGCTATGATCTTAATTTGTCTACTTTGTTATAAGTTCTTACTCACTACCTATTTGCACCTTTTGTCTTCCCAAACATATTTGAACTAATACTAAATAATTCTAATAACTAGAAGAGAATTATCACGCCAAAATGTAAGACGTGTGAGCAATATCTAAAACCAATGTTCTCCTTAAGCGATAAACAGACAAAGTAGATATTTTAGTATGAAGTATGACAAACAAGAGCCGTATACCATTCCCATACATTTAAGTAAATGTTATATGAACCAAAACCACTACAAACTAAATACAAAACATACATTTATTTTATAAAAGCGTTCATATTATATTATTATTGTAGATGTTAGTGAAAACCATGTTAGAAAACCAAACCCTCATACCAAATGTAAGTATAAATTATTAATCAAACTATCCTGAGCAGGGAGCAATTTACCTGATCCTGAGCGAGTACCGCTTCCTGCCCACAACTTGTCATAAGCTCTGAATGCCGGTTATATTGGGAATTTCTCCGGAAAACTATATCAGATTCAGTCTTTTCTCTGCGTGGTTTCACCACATTGCCTTCATTTACAGTATCCGAATTTGATTTATTCTCGTGGGTATTGGCTGTTAAGTCTGGCGTCCCAGCCTTTTCAAAAGATGTGCTACTCGTGAAGCAAATGCTTGTTGCTGGAGAATCACTATTTACGCTGCTTTGTCGGCTTGGTCCGTTGCTTTCATTATCTTGTCTGATAAGTGCAGCAACATTTTTGAGTGCATCGATAGGGTTACTGGCTGCAATTTTTCGATCGGGGGTTCTTTTCTTTTCACTCTTTCTCGCATCACCTTGTGCTGACATTTTTAAACTATCGTTAGTTTTTATGAAATCTGTTAAAATGGGTTCTCCAGCCGACGATTTCATAACTTGTTTGCGTGAATTGTTAAATATTCCACTGGATCGTAGTTGTTTATTTGCTCCTGCTGGGCTTTCATGTTTCGGAAAGTATATAGCGGAGTGACGTGTACTGGGTAGTGGAAAGAGGTCGGAATTTTCTCTACGGAAGCCACGGAAAAAGCGGTTTGGAGAATTGACGTCTGAATCAGATTCCTTTTTGTGTTTCAAAATATCCGCTAATTTATCCTGCGTCGATTTTTCGATGGGTTTTTGGAATAGCTGCTTGTGTCGAGAAGGAGGAGTGGCTATAGATTTATATTTAGACCAAGCATCTTCCATTTCTAACCGTGATTGTCGTTGCAGTTGAGCTCGTTTCTGCTCGGAATCTTTGGGTGTATCATGCTTTTCTTCTTTTTCAGAACTCTTCGATGGGAAAAATCGGGCGAAATCCCAATCCTTCAGTAACACTGCTTCATCGACATCAGACTGCCTTTTATCGTTTTCGGTATTCTCTCTCTGATGTTTGTCAAACATGTCCGATACAAAAAGTACATATAAATGATAAGAACCAAGAAACATATAAATAAAAACGAATTAGCAGTATTTTATGCTCACTGATCTTACTTTGGCGTGAAAACCATTCATGAAAATAAAATCCAAATAAAAACACAGTCAATTTCGTTCACATGGGGCCCCATTCTGTCAGTTGCTATTTTTCATCAAGCCACACACAACATAGCACAAAATAATGTCACACAAATACTCCCAGTTGTAATGAAATAGGCGCTCGATAATAATAGTCCATTTTCGAAAAATAAGTTTAGTATTCTTTAAAATAACTCAATTTCTAATCTTATACTTCGAAAATGTCTATTTTAATATCCACTTCATTTCACCTGGCGTACATTATCCGTAAAAACAGATGTGGTGATATAATTAATATGTTAACAGATTTAGCTTAGAGTAATCAATAGGCTATGTATGCATATTAGATGTCTTAAGCACTGACTAAGTTTTACTCATGTGTATGTAGTCAAGGGGTCATGGATCGAGGTTCATGTTTCTATATCAAACGTACAATATGATGATGATCGTGTTAGCATCGAGCGGAACACGGTGTGGTGTGTGGGAACACTCACCCGCTTCATGACGAGCGTGCGGTCGGCGTGCGTGTCGTCGTCATCGGGCGTGGGGGGTAGAGGCCGCGTGGGCGCGCCGCCGCCCGCGCCGCCGCCGTCCTCGGCCACGGCGCTCAGGCCCGGCCTGTAACAGAACTCGGGACTGACAGGCAAACATAACCGAACGGGATGGGAAAGGCGAACAAAAATGTGGTCCAAAAAAAAAATATGCAAACAAAATGAAAATAAAAGTAATCATGGTTAGTTGTACTTTTATAAAATGAAAATGAATAATTATGCAAAATAATGTTCATTAATATGTGTAAAAACTACAGAGGTTTCTTTAATTAACTACTTACAGAGGTTTAGGCGGGTCGCTAGCTAGTAAGGTGCCATCATTGCGCACTCGTCCACCACTCTCTTCGTTGTCAGAGTCGCTATCGGAGTCTTCAAACGCCGGTTCTGGTTGGTTTCTTTCCACTGGTGGTCCTACATTAGGATGTTTATGTTTTTTATACTTGACAATATAGAATAATAGGTTTCCAGTGATACGTATTTATTTAGAATTTTGTTGACTAGTTCCACTCGCGACCTAGCCACGTTATAAGCTGGGTTGTTCGAAATTTGTCGAGCAGATCCCACATAATTACAGAAAAACCATAAACATGAATAATATTTTATGAAACTTTTAGTAACAACTATGAAGTTTGAAGACTAAAGTAAATACCTTGACCATTAGTAGGAGCGCGAGGTGGCCTGTTAGGAGGCTCGTTACCAGACACGACGCCGAGTTCGTTAAGTTGTGCAGCCAACTTGTCCAAGTCCTGCCGAGTTGTATATTTTGTGTAAAACAACTTTTAACAATAAAAATATCGTAGCCATACAATCATATCAATAATAAAAGCAACTCAAATAACCTACCTCTGGCCTTCTCGGTGGAATCTGCAGTTGCAGTTTAAATCGGATGTGCAAAGAAAGTTAACAGCGTGACATGAAAATAAAAACAAAAAGCTAATAAAATTAAAGTAACAAAGAAATACATACAATAATAATTTAGCAGAATACACAACCAAGTCGTTACTATACTCAGTAAAATATAGCGCGATACAGTGGTGACAATCATCATAAGCATTTGTAGACAAGTCATCATTTTTTTCTATGCTAGATACAAACTGAGGCTAAACAAAACTTAAGCTTTTGTTGACTTTATTTGTGTAATTTTTGAAATGCCACAGAAAATCATTCTACTTATATGCTAGGTGCTATTCTGAAATAAATCTTTGAAATCGGGAGTAGCTGCACATGTGATTAGTATCAACGCATATTTTCCGGAGTATAATAATAGTGGTGGCACCAACTCACGTACCATGGGTTTGAACAATTGATGTGAGCCGCGCTGCGGAGGCTGCGGCCCGCTGGCCGGCGGCGTGCCGTTGTTAGAGCCCGAACTGTTTGACGAGCCGGACGACTTTGGTGTCGGTGGTAGAGGCCTGCAATTGCCACTTTCATTAATCTCTTACCAAAGCACATTTTTTTAAAGTTAAATTATCATACAACTAAATGTGGTATCAGTTACAAAACAATTTATTACATTATACATAAGACAATATTTACCTATATCTATTAGGCTGTTGTGCCTGTGGGTCTGGTACAACGATCAGTCTTTGTGGAATAGAAGGCCTTGCCGGTGGGCCTGGCTCTGCAGTACCAACAAACAGCACAGTGTTAACGAATATCACATAGTTATTGCAAAATGTCTCATAAAAATAGTTAGATAGTTATTTCACCTGGAATTTCCTCACGTTCTTCACGCTTGCTGTTACGTTTTGGGGGCGGCTGGGGCTGAGGCGCTTCGGCGGGTCTGGTTAATTACACAAATGTTAAGCGACAAAAGTTAATAGGCAAAACGATTTTGTATAAGCGATGATCTACCTTGGTCCTTCCTGGATTTGTTGGAAATTCCGACGCAGAGTGTCACCGCCCTGGTGAGCGGCCGCGTTGTGTACGATGGACGACGGCTCGCCGGCGACTGCGTTCTCTTCTTCCTCGCCTTCTGATCCAGAGTACTTGTAGTCCTCTCGCACCGAGTTGTCCTGCTTCCGCTTCTTACACCTATCTATATGGTCCTTGAGTTGTATCCTCACTTGTCTCTCTGTGGGTTGGTCTCTATAAAATAATAATAAAAAAAAGAATGTAAGTACCTATGACTTCCTTTTAGTATAACATCTGGATTTTTTAAACTGATGTGTTAAAATACTGATTTACCTTATAAATGCATGTTTCAACAGCTGTTCAGTGTACGGCCGTTGATGATAGTCTTTTACAAGCACAGTTTCAATGAAACTATGAAATTTTTTAGCCCATTTCTTTGACTTGAGACGAGGCGGCGGGTTTCTGGAATTACAAGTTATTTTATTAGTTTTTAGACTAGAAAAAAATAGGTATTACTGTAGAATGCCAATGTTATTATACCTTGGAATGAGGAAAAGAGCCCTCATCGGGTGAAGATCACAAAGGGGCGGTTGACTCTCCGCCATCTCGAGAGCAGTTATACCGAGCGACCAAAGGTCCGAACGATTATCGTATGTTGCATCAGGGTTTTCGTCGCACGCAATCACTTCGGGCGCCATCCAGTATGGAGTACCGATGAATGTGTTTCTTCTACCTATAGTCCTATCGAGTTGCGCCGACACTCCAAAATCCACTGATAACATAAATGGTTGCATGTTTGAATTTGAGTCACACGACACTTTTAACAAATTTTAATATTCTTTAGTGCCATGACATAGAAGCAGAATGTACACACGGCGACACATCAAGCTATACATTTCCAGTTTTAGCTGACCTTGCATTGTATAGGTTTTTCATTTTCGTACAATTAGAAGTCAGCTTATACTAAATAAGTATAGCTTGATATGTAGCCATGCATACAACTTACTCTGTGTTACTAAGCAAATATCAATGTAAATATCAGAATGTTATCTAGACATGTCTGTTTGAATACATACCCAGTTTAACTTCAGCATTGTCTGTAAGTAATACATTTTGTCCCTTGATGTCACGGTGAATGACTTTGTTTGAGTGTAAATAACTAAGACCTCTGAGAATTTCTCTACAAATGTATGAAATCCATTCTTCTTTTAATGATTGCCCCTTAGTGGACTTAACTAAATCCGTCACAGATCCTAGAAACAGCAATGTTAAAATATGAAAGTCAAAGTCAGGCTAGTAGCAATGCACATCTATGTTGAGTTAGCTCAAGAAATAATAAATATCATCATCAGGATCTGGTAATACATGAAAATAGAAAACTTATAACATTTCTGTTAATTTACCTGTTCTAAATAAACAGAAATGTTGACTCACAACTAGGGGGTATTAATCATATTACAAATAGCTATAAAAAGTACAAGGGACACATACCAGCTCCACAGTACTCCATAACCAACCACAGTTGGTCATCCTTTCCTGGAGGGCTTTTTTTGATAAAAGCTCCATAGTATGTGGCAATGTTGCGGTGATTAGAATACTTTTTTAGCACATTTATCTCTAGCTTTATCTCTTCCTCCTCATCTTGTGTGACATCCATAACTTTAATGGCGGCAAGTTGCCCTGTTTTTGTGTGACGCCCCTAAAATTTTATCATTTATTATTTGATTGACTAAGAATAATATAACTTCTTATAAGTATGTAATTATTTCTCTTAATTTGTTTTTTAATATCTTTATTTTAATGTTCACTCAGTTTTGTATATTGGTATATTCTTACAGTGGATGAGCACCTTGTTAGTTTCTAGATCAAAATGTGATACTGCAGTTCTTGAAGCCTATGATGTGATTAAGCTTTAGAGACTGGATATATTATTTATTCCTTTGTTTGTGAGCAATTAGGGAATGTTCAGATTTATCTATGTGAATAGAATGATGTGAATGTGTATATTATCTTTATTATTTCAAAAAATGCCTATATTTGATGTAACCTGGTTTTCATAACTAAATTACTACATAACATTGACAATACTCAGATCGAATTGAAAACAACAATATTAATTTTTAAGCACATCTTTAAATACAAAGCAATGTTTTTGTTGTTAATGCAAGAGCCACTAATTTATTATTTCTTAAATTCATAAGTAATAATATGTATTCTGGCTAGATTTGTGTAATATACACAAATGTAGATATATTAAAAATTTACTAATGTTAATAAATGATCTACGTTATGGGGTTACATACAGCATTCTCTCATCTGCTAAAAATATTTATCTATGATCACCACTCTATCCAAAAAGTTGATTAATGCAATATTCGTTAGGACATATAACTATCCAGTCATGTTTAGCAGTACTGTTTAAAGGCTGATCATAATAAATTATCATAATCTAATCACAGTTGTAGTATAATATTATTATGTCTTGATCAGATTAGTACTTATAAGACTTTGTGAATGTGCCTCTTTAGCTTACGAGTTGTGTCTTTTAAGAAGTTGTTTAATGATTTTTTATTCAAAACGGAATGAGTCTTTTAAAATTATTTATATGGCAATAAAATGTTGTGAAAATAGTAACTATTACGCTGTCTATCTACTCCACTATTTCAAATATTGTGTTTAAAGTCCCTTTCAAGAGCAGTAGGGTGAAAATTACCTAAATAATAAAGGATACATTAATTCATCCTTTTAAATTGTTTTTAATTATTTGTAGGTCATAAACTTGTGAAGCATAGAATATGTAAATATGAACCAATGTGCATTTTTTGGAGAGCAATAATACACCAGACGGACCTCTGACCCAGATGTGGGAGGGTATAAATCAACAAAGCATATAATTTTCTACTCATAAAGATTCATCAATTTAAACTTATACATATTATTATTATTTGACCGAGTTGAAAATAATACCTAATGTAATAGAGTAGTAAAGACAAAATTATCCATCACTTTAAAATGTAGTGGTACCTATTGAAAGTCCACTGATGGGAACTAATGAAGTTCATTGACATTAATAGACAGTGCTCTTTAATTGTAATGCTTTCATTGGAGCCTATTAAGTTAATTTTTACTAGCACCATGTCATGTATTACAGCTTGTAAGTAGACCGTGAGGAGAGATCCAATAAAAGCAATCAATTTAATTACTGATAGGTGTAGTTATACGTACGGGTATAGTTTATTATTGCGCTCCGGTTTTTAATCTAGTACATACCTTGTATACTTGTCCATAGGTGCCATTTCCGACCACTTCTATAAGTTCGAATATACCAGCAGGATCCTGAAATGACACATAAATTAAATGAAATAGCATAAAAAGATTATTATGCCGTTTCAAGTAAACCTTCACTTATGATTCACGCCCTGTGAGATCATTGCCCTTTGATTACTTTTTTTCCGGAAGTTTAGGGAGCCCCTGCTTTCTGGATATTCAGGATACATAATTAATATTAATAGTTTACTTTAAAAGTTTACCTTTAGCGCGCTGAGGTCAATGTCGTCCAATGAACAATTTACAGACGGTGCCAGTTGATGCGCCATTTTGAGTATATTGTCACACACGAAGACAAAGCACGAGAACCTCACATCAATGTAAAAAGCGTATAAAACACCTAAATTACGACATTGGCAATGAGATTAGGGAAATTTTCAATATCGCACGGCTAAACAATTTAATAAACTCATTGTTTACACTTAAAATTAAGTAAATTACAGATACACAATTCGTACGTCGCTCACACACCCGGCAGGGATGCCAGATTAATAAAAAAGTGTAGTAGCGATGCGCGATGGCGAGAGGTTTTATTCGATTGTTTCGATTGTTCGAACATCTCGATGGTTCTCGATTGTTTCGACTTGAACTCGAGTCCGACTCGGTCTGTTTAAGCTGTATTGCGACTGGCGCGTTCATTCGAGAGTTGTTCATCGATGGTTTAGTTTCGCGAGTTCTTGACTTGCGTTATGATTGCGAATCCAAACTAATTCTTTCAACAAGAGCAATCGAAAATACTTGTAAACAGTTTTACACAATTTGCATTCCACTGATGTCACTTTACCGTTTACCAATTGTTTATTAAAAAACTCCCACACTATTAATTTTTTAAAACTTCGTGGCATTTTAATGAATTAAAAACTAGTTAAAATTAAAACAGTGCAAAGTAATCGTCGTCGTAAGTAAAGGTAAACATTCACAAATTACGCGCGGCTCGGTCGACTCGAGTCATCGAATGTGGCACGCTCTCACCTCTAACTAACATGCACCTCGGGTTGATGCATGCAATCGAGTATCGACTGACTTCGGTGACCGAGCGAGACTCGGTGAGTGAGAGTGATGAATGACTGATTCGAACAGTCGAAAACTAGCGGTCGATTCCATTGACTCGAGACAATCGAAAAACATCTCGATTGTTTTGTAGAACGGCGAGTCGATGGTTGACTCGATGGTTTATTTTAACGACTCCGATTCTTTCGATTGTTAAAACATCTCGGAATCGCCCATCATTAGTGTAGACAGATTATACATAAATAATTGTTAAATTGCAGTTGCCATAGACAATTTAGAAATATTTCTTGATGGACAAATTATTATTATGATTATTGAAATTACCAGTAACAGCCATAATGAATGTTTTCTGACAATAATATGAAATATAATTTTAAGCAACTTCTTTTCAGTGGATCATAGCGACATCTACCGGAACTATTTCATATTATTATATTCAATATCTTCTAACAGCCAGGCTAGTATTTATTCATCAACCACAGCTATGATCAAGACCCAAGAAGGAAATATCCTGACCAGACAGATTCGAGTCATAAAATTAACATACGGTAAAACCGCGTTTAAGTGGGAAATATGAATCAAAACATTTACCGCACTGCAGAAGTCTACAAAACAAAAACCAGGCGCGGTCGTAGCCCTAGATTGGGGGAGGGGAGAGGGGGGGGGGTCACCAGAGCTCCGTCTCTGTATATTAGAGACGGAGCTCTGGTGACCCCCCCCCCCCCCCCTTACCCCTCCCCCAATCTAGGGCTACGACCGCGCCTGGTTTTTGTTTGAGATTATGATATTTTGAGAATATGATATTATCATATTCTCAAAATATCATAATCTCAAATCACCATGATCGCAAATCATCACAAATATCATGATCTCAAAACACCAGGTGCCGAGAAACTTTTTTAGGGAGGTAGGTACATCTCCTCGTTGGAGTAGTGGTCGCAAGCGTCACAGAGCATGTAGCCTGCTAGCGTTATACTGCTGAGTATGACCTCATACTCAGCAGTAACGCTAGTACCTGGGAATCGACCCCAGGACCTCCTGGGGTCGATTCCCAGGTTGCAAGCGTTAGTGCTGAGCATGAGGTCCTGGGTTCGATTCCCAGGTCGGGTAAAGCGTTATTAGGTTGTTTCATTAGGAATTTCTCAGAAGCAGCCTGGAGTATGGGTTTGTACTCGGTTGGTGGCAGAAGGCTCGCCCCCTATGACATGGGACTTAAACATAAATGATGAATTGAATGATTTTTTTTGGGGGGGTCATGTCTCATGACCCCCATGACCCCCGCCCCCCCTTGTACCGAGTCTGTGGCGCGAGTATTTTATAATAGTTAAAGTATTTAGTAATCTATCTATATCTATACTTATAATAAATCTGTAGAAGTGAAAATTCTGTACATTGAAAATATCAAGAAAATAAATGGCAGGGGGTGTTACTAGACCGACACCGAACCCAAAAATGTGATTAAAAAAATTTTTGTCTGTCTGTCTGTTTGTTCAGGCATCACGCAAAAACTACCGGTTCGATTACGATGACACTTGGTATAATTATTCTTTAATATCCTGGGCACCACACTGGGTACTTTTTATCTCGGAAAAGTATACAGGATGAATTTTTCAAGTGGGCGTGGATGGCCAAATTCGAAACTATGAGGACTAGCGAGAAGTACTCAAAGGAGTCGCGGGCTCGATTTTGATGAAAACTAAAACTGCATCATTGGATTTTTGAAAAATCAATATTTCCAGCCAGGAATCGAACCTGTTGATTTTGAAAAAAAAACACACACATTGTATTATTATTTATTACACCATTCGGTAGTGTCGCTAATAAGGATCGAATTTTGGGAAGTAATGACATACAGCAAACTTAAGGAAAATGTTGAATTTTAATAAACTTCTTTTTATCTTAAATATTTATATATTACGCACCTTGTTCGAATTGATGCTCAATATTTTTACCGACTTCACAAAAAGGAGGAGGTACTATGTTCGGATGATTGTGTTTTTTTTTTGTATGTTTGTTCATCGAATACTCCGCCAATTGTCGACGGATTTTCAAAATTCTTTTTTTGTTCGAAAGTAGATAGTTCTGAGGTGGTCCCACTGTCACCAAGTTAGGATCTGACGATGGGATCTTAGAGAAATCAAGGGCAATCCTCAAATTTTATAGGCTCACTTATTGTTTTTCGCATATTTTATGAAGTATCTTGTGTATTTGCGTATGGTTGTCACCATCTCAGGTAGCTGGGCTGATGATGAAACTCCTTAACAGTAAGAAGTTACTAGAACAGGCAAGGACTGTTCTAGTACATTGTTTTGTTGTTTGATAGGGCATTTTATAGTAAATTGTGCATTTGCTCTCGGAAAACACCATTTGGTGAAGTAGAACTGATGATGAAGACCATAGATGGCCACCGGAACTACTCAATAATATCTAAGTATTTCACGGGTGGCGATTCAATTACTTTAATATGGTTACTAAGCAATTTATGCTCGTCACAATGTGAATGGTGATATGGAGCTGATGGTGGACTAGGAGAACTCCTCAACAATTAGCTTCCCTGCATCGGGAAAAGCAATATTTAGTAAAAGGCGATGAGCAAGTTGACACTAGGCTATTGTAACTTAGATAAATTATAAGCAGACCCACTAAAAAGCGTGAAATAAAAACTTTTTAACAAAAAAAAAACCGACTTCCAAAAAAACACTACAAAGTGAAAAATAACTTTAATTTCGGAAGTCGGTGGCAAAAAACTGAAATACTGATCCAAAGACACCGACTTCCGAAATTAAAGTTATTTTTCACTTTGTAGTGTTTTTTTGGAAGTCGGTTTTTTTTTTGTTTAAAATTTTTTTTTATTAACATACCCTCAGCGCAGTCACCCTCACAACATTATGTTCTAAATTCAAATTTCTATTTCGATCTTCGGAAAATATTCTAATAGAAACAAAAATATTGTAATGCAGTAAAATCCGTGAGACGTCGAATCCATCTATGTATTGAAAACAATGGTCATCATTTTAAACAATTAATCAGTTAAGGTTTAGTAGGTAGGTAGCATAACCTGGTTCCGGCTAAATAATAACAGCCGCACAGGTCAATCCAACAGGTTAAGCTACGCTTGCCTTGGTTGGACTTTGGATGGGTTACCATCTTTACATACCGAGACCCCTCCATACCTCGGAAAGCACGTTAAACCGTTGGTCCCGGCTGTCATTCCTGGATCTTTAACAGTCGTTACGGGCAGTCAGAAGCTCGAAGGTTTGACAACCAGTCTTACCAAGGGGAAGGGGTATCGTAATACCCAGTAACTGGGTTGTGGAGGTCAGATAGGCAGTCGCTCCATGTAAAATACTGGTATTCAGCTGCATCCGGTTAGATTGGAAGCCGACCCCAACATAGTTGGGAAAAGGCTAGGTAGATGATGATGATGTAGGTAACATAAGAAAAATAAAAAAAGTATTTTTAATAAAAATGAGCTCTTTCCTTTAGTTTGCCGTATGTTATTACTTCCCAGAATTCGATCCTTATTAGCGACACTATCAAATGGTGTAATAATACAATGTGTGTGTTTTTTTTTTCAAAATCAACAGGTTCGATTCCTGGCTAGAAATATTGATTTTTCAAAAATCCAATGATGCAGTTTTAGTTTTCATCAAAATCGAGCCCGCGACTCCTTTGAGTACTTTCCGCTAGTCCTCTCGGATTTGGCCATCCACGCCCACTTGAAAAATTCACCTTGTATACAATAAAAAACAAACTTAATTTTGCGGTTCGATCCCTAGACCCGATTACTGTACCAACCGCAAATAATAAGTTTGTCGTAAGTTACGTGGAGGGTGTGTTCTTTGTGAAGAGTAGGTATCCACTAAGAAAGTGTTTTTAGAAATTCCAACCCTAAGAGGGTGAATGGAGGGAGGGTGAAATTTCACGCGGACGAAGTCGCGGGCAGAAGCTAGTAGTTTAATAAAGTAGTTAATAGTATTAGTTTAAAGTATTTATAAAGAATTTTATTTATACCGATTGCTACAGTCAAATTTAGAGCGTTAAGGAAGTAGAATCCTTTCAGTTGCATAAAACAGATGCTGTTCCTTCGTGTTTCGATCGGATAGATCACGTGATCCTGTTGCGTAAACTTTTGTCGGTGGGCATCAGGGGTGATCTTTACCGATGGTTCAAGTCCTATGTGGAGAACAGATGTCAGACTGTAGTCCTGAATGGATACTGCTCTAAACCTATGAATGTCCCTTCGGGGGTTCCGCAAGGATCCTTGCTAGGGCCACTGCTATTTATTATTTTTATCAACGATATCTCTTGTTCTTTCCGGTATTCAAAATTGTTACTATATGCTGATGACATAAAGATAATGAGACAAATAAATACCGTGGCAGATGCTCATCTATTACAGACAGACCTCAATAATTTTCGGGGCTATGATATATTAATAATAAGTTGGACTTGAATGTCTCCAAGTGTTATGTTTGCTCCTTTACACGGAAACCAATCCCGATCATCCATGACCATAACTACATGCTTTTGGATACAGCACTAAATAGGGTCAACACTATCAGGGATCTGGGAGTTACCTTTGACGCTAAGCTCCTGTTTGATGCACAATTGCACACATAGACAATATAGTCAAGAAAGCATCGAAAGCACTAAGACTTGGTTTCATTCTACGGGTGTGCTCGGAGTTCAAAAATATAAACACTATTAAAATATTACACTTTTCTTTTGTTAGTAGTCACTTGGAGTATGCCGCTCAAGTCTGGAACCCCAATTATAATGTCATGTCGTCTACATAAATCGTATTGAAACCATACAGAAAAGGTTTTTAAAGCACATTCAATATCGGTCTAAAACGTTTTTAACGAATTATATCTACCGTTGCAAAAAAATTTCATATCCTTCCACTTTACGAAATGCGATAAATATCAGATCTTGTGTACGAAATGCGAAAAATATCAGATTCCCAATGGTACCTGCAACTGGTGTTACCGAGTTGTTACACAAAATCGGTCTGAAAGTGCCGTCTGTGTTCTTACCTAGACCTCATTTATTGCACACCCCTATGGTAGCCACTACATACAGACGGCACTCGTACATGGTGATGAGAGCGAGTCGTATGTACAACGCAACCTGCCAGGAAGATATCGACATTTTCAATACCAGTGTTGCTAAATTGAAGAAAAAAATTTTCTGCTAAATCTAATTGCTTCTTCGAGCGTAAATAGTAGGTAATTTTTAAGAATAGTGTTTTTTTTTACAATAATTATATTAGAATTTTCTGTTTCATAATTATGATTTAAATACTACACGTGGAAACATGTAATTGGACTTATTTTGTATAGACTATTACTTACTGTATTTGTTTAGCTGTAAGTTTGCCTAAAATAAACAAAATAAAATAATGTTCACAGGAACCTTAGAGGTAAAAACTTAAGGTGGCACTAGTCGATACCTATTTTTTCCAAACAAATTTCGGAAGGGTATTAGTCCACTGTTTGACATTATATATCCAAAGTTAAACATGATATCGTTTTGTCTTATTATAAATTTTGTCTGTGCGGAAACAGAATAGTAAAATAAAAACTCATTAAAAAGTTATGAGCCAACAAATATTCGTTTTTCTTGCTAATTTTAACGTAACTTTGGGTGTAAATAACTAATAAAAAACTTTTTAACAAAAAAAAACAGACTTCCAAAAAAAACTACAAAGTGGAAAATAGCTTTAATTTCGGAAGTCGGTGTCTTTGGATCTGTATTTTAGTTTTTTGCCACCGGAATTGAGTTTAGTTCTTGCCGCGAATTCTCCTTTATGTCTTCTACCGAATGAAAACGGGAGCCATGAAGTGGTAATTTGGGTTTAGGAAAAAGAAAGAAATCAGTGGGAGCCATATCTGGTGAATAAGGTTAAGGCTCGATGGTATTTGTTGAGTTTTTGGTCAAAAATTCGTTCACAATGATGGCCTTGTGCGAAGGCGCGTTATCGTGGTGCAAAATCCAACTATTTTCTTTCCACAAATCTGGCCTTTTTCTTCGAATTTGCTCTCTTAAACGCGGCATAACGCTCAAATAATACACTGTATTACCGTTTGACCTTCCGGTAAGACTTCCGAGTGCACAACACCGCGATTGTCAAAGAAAACAGTCAATATGACTTTGACTTTTGATCGACTTTGGCGTGGTTTTTTCGATTTTGGTTCAGTTGGAAGACGCTACTCCGAAGCTTGTTGACTAGTTTGCAAGTCAAACTCGTAAGCCACAGACACATTACTGTGCCGTGTTGTGTCGTGACTTGGGATACACCAATCAAACGAGTCTGTTCAGGACTACGTCAAATCACAACGAGTTTTGATTGGCTAAAACTGCGTCAGAAGGCGTCACGTCACGAGACGACACAACACAGTAATGAATCCGGCTGTAAACCCACGTTTCTTCACCAGTAACAATGCGTTTCATGAATGTTGGGTCGGAATTGACTCGTTCTAGCATGTCTTCAGTATTTTGTGATCGGTACTGACTTGCGAGTTCCCAAGGGGGAGGAATTCTAAGGCTAATTTAATCATTGCTTGTACCTTCTGCCTAGACGCCAAATGTATCCTAACATTATGATTTTAATACCTTTCCGCGAAGAAATATAGGTTGTTTAACTAGTCTACCGGATAAAGCTCGGCCTAAATTGAAGCACGTAACGTATGCTCCGCCTCTTACGCTCACGTTTTTTCTCGATGATACCTTATCTGAATCAACTCGACGTAATCTTGCCAATCTAGGATTTACAGCTCTGCTGCAAAAGTTTATTTTTGGTTATGTTCATGAAGTAGGTAAAAATAAGTACAACACCATATTCATAAAAAGATAAAACATAATAGTGGGCGGGCGTTAGAACGCTAGATTAGGTCAAGTGATTTTAAATATCACGTTGCTAGTACTTGGCATTTATTCGTGCCGCGAAATAAGCAAATACCTAGACCAACTTGCCTTTTTATTTCAGGTGCTTGTGTAGTATTTAAAATGCTATTTTCCTAGATATATAGGGGGTGTGTACATACAGAGCATGTGCGAGTATCTAAATCCCATACTCCTGTACAACCATGAATCCGTGAACCGTGATGTCGGTAGGAATCTTCCTATGGATTAAAAAAGATACATCATCCGTCAATGCACAATCATAGGAAAATAAATGGGCTTATAATCTAACTCTGCAGCATGATGAGAATATATCAAATATGCTACATGGTTAGCAAATCCTGCCTATAGGTATGGGAAAAGAGGAAAGAAGGAGAATAGTTCTGGTTTCATTCATTCTTCTTTCTTTGTCCAGGCGGTCTTTCTATGGAATGCGCTCCCTCTGAACATCAGGACGGCAACCAGTCGGTTATCTTTTAAAGTGAAGGCACGTGAACATATTCGGCAGAAGTTGGCCGTAACATCCCAGCGCTGATTTGCTGGATTGGTTTTCTCCTCTACCGATCATTTTTCCACTGAGAGTTCATTTGGTTTATATGTATCTGTGTATATATTGTATTTTATATTCGTTTCCTAGCTAGTTCTCCTGTATGTTGCACCTGCCATGTATTGTCTCTGCATCACCCTAAGGTTGACTGGTAGAAAATGCCTCAGGCATTAAGTCCGCCTTTGTACAGTATTTTTTTTTTTTACTTGTGCATAAAGTTTTAATAAATAAATAGTAGGTATATTTTATTTGTTATAGTATTTATTTGCCCATGTTATAATATTCCCATTCCCATGTAATAGAGGGCAGCCTATTATCACTCCTCCGACTCCTCTTGAAAAAACAGTTCGACTGACCCGGCGATCCAGCTCAGGACTCTACTCCCAGCAGTTCAACAGTCAGTTAGACCAACGAGTTTTGCAGTGTAAGGTTCTAAATTGTCGGATGAGGTTTGGATGTGAACGTGTAATTAAAGATATTGCGATCTTATTGATAGGTTATGAGTTCATTGTGATTACGTAAAAATAAGTATTTCTTAAGTGAAGATACTTATGGTTGAGTATACCGGTTACTAGCCTAGATAGTTGGCTCAACACGACGTGTGGTGTTGCACAAACCCAAACTAAAATTATTGACTAGATATTATAGAAGTAAAGTATAGCCGCGGTGCTACGTGCGCCCGCGCGGCCGTGCATACCGAATCGTAAGATCAAAGCACGCATAGGTAGTTACTTTACCTACTCCAACACCCACACAGGCGCAGGCCGCGTCACGTCGCAGCGTATCGGTGTTGCGCACACATGCAGGCGCACGCGAACACTAATAAAAGTATAATAAATGTTAGCGAGACACAAGCGCGGCGTACGGTACTATTTGTTCGGGAGGGAGGTTGGAGGCACTCATACAAGCGAGGGAGAGGCTGTATCGGTGCTGCCAGCCAGTTTACCGTTGCGAGGCGCGTAGTGCGGCCGGACGCTGGACCGCCACCCGCGCGCCGCCGGCACCCCGAAGCTCTCCGCAGCCCGACACCGCCACCCTGGACTGTCTCGGGACGCCACCCCTGTGCCCCCCACGCGGACTCCTGTTCACGAACACGACCCTTGTCGCGTTACCTTACCTACAGACTAAGTGCTACGACTCGTGCTTATTTCACTGGAGTGTTAATCCGATTTCAGAATATTTATTGGATCGCTTCATCATAGGCGAAGGTGAGTTTTGCATTTAGTTTATCTGTTTGTTACACTTTATTATTACCTTAGATGTTAATCCAGTACCTAATAGGAAGGCATGTTTATTTTAATTTACAAAGACAAGATTTAAGCATTTAATAATTGTAATATTTAAGTTTCAAACCAGTACAGCGGTTGCGATAACTATTACTAAATTAATGTTTCCACGGATGAAGAAATTATCATTTGGTTGATAATAATATTGACATTTATGAACGCGGATGAAGTAAAAAGTATGTAATTATTTCATGAAACAGTCGGAGAGTATAAATGTGGGCGGTGAGGTAATTGTTGTATAGTTTACCTTATAAGTTGCATTGATTATTACGTCTGGAGCTTACCATAGCAAGAATATAATATGTGAATGCAGTTTTGGTCTTTGAGTTCAGCTTAATTACTTGAAATCTCTAGATTTGGAAGAAAGCTTAAGGAAACAGTAACCACGTTCCAACGGCAGCGACGTATGCGTTTTTATTTGGAAGCTATATTATACATACAAAGTTAGTTTTAATCATATTTATTTACTCAGATTATATCACATATTATACTATATTTGTTATTATCATAAAATTCTATATACATACAATATATTTTGTTAACGTACTGGCTTGAACGTTGAGGCGCCTAGCATCACAAAATATTGACACTATCGCATTGTGTCAAGCGCCGTGTCATGTTCTGTTCAAAAGACTTCAACGCGCAGCAGCACCTATTGAACTCGTGCGAACATTGCGCACTACATACATACAATATGACATACACTAACTATCTATACGTTAAATTTTCTCTATATTTTTCTCACGATTGACCATACGGAATGTAGGTAACGGACACATGCATAGATTTCGTGAGAGAAGTCAAATAAAGCCTGCCTGATTGTTATTAGAATAAGGAAAATTGTTAAAATAACTGTCAATAATAATTATACACGGAAATATAACGCGGCTTTACTGTCACGTGTAATGATGAATTAAATGGTGGAAGATGGCATTAAAGTACCAATTTATAATTTAGCTATCTGTTAAAATTAGTAGTTAGAGATACAAAGATTAAAAAGTACAAATGGATTCGTAGCACATGGCATTATACATACCTACTTTATATCAACTTTAATGAGAATCAAGAATTTGCCATAAGCACTTACTATATTTAATGACTAGTAAGATTCTTATTAGTATTTAGACTATTAAATAACATTTAAAATGTTGCATTTGCAGTCTGTTACTCTGACTTTGTTGATCTGATTCTATGTCACTCAAATTACACGTCGAGACTAATAAAAACGTTTAAGCTAAATTACAAGTCAGGTATGAACGGAAGAAAAACTTGCTGTCTTATAAAACCGTGGTCTGTAGCAAGTACTCAAGTTTATAGGTACAGTTGTCTTATATCCGGTTCAGAATTAACTTTATGGGTTATTGCTTTAGATTACAATAAATACTTCTTATATACTTATAATGGATACTTAGTAATATATTTAATAGTGTAGGTAGCTAAAAAGGTGTACCTACATATTGTTTGCATATTTTACAGAATATGCAAATGTACCTGAAATATTTAACTGCATTTTTTATGTAGCTCTTATGCCAAACTTCACATTGATTTCAACAGTACAGTACCTGCTTAAATTTTCAAAATACTTGCCTCTTGTACCATTTATTGGATTGCCCATTATATTAAACATTTTTGGTGGCGAATTTTTCCAAAAGAATTCCGTTATTCCAATGATCTTGATAAAACTTCCATATTCCTAATTGTTAGCCGATCTGCAGTTATTAAAGCATTTAACGATATCTCCACGATAAGTGTTTTATTGTCTTAAGTATTTTATAGCGGGCCGCGGTTACCTTGAGAGTAGTATTGAATTGGACAAAGGATACGACGTCATAGTACGAATTAGCCCGTGGCGATAGTACAATGAGATGGCATGAAGGTGATGGAGCTTGTTAGCTCGGAGCCGGCAAGGGGAGCGTGTATTGTTCGCAACACTACCTTCAGTCGAACTCGAATGGCTTGTTGAATTCGTGACATCACTGCGTGTAATGCCATCGCTGACTTGCAGCGAGCTCAAAAAGAAAAAAATCCTACATAAGGATTAATAGCGTCTAATTACGTAGCAAATTTGTACACAAATAAAAAAAATCCATTTAGCTTTTACTTATTACTAGCTTCTGTCCGCGACTTCGTCCGCGTGAAATTTTACCCTCCCCGCATTCACCCTCTTAGGGGCTGAATTTCAAAAACCCTTTCTTAGTGGATACCTACTCTTCATAAAGAAATTTCATGTCTCTAGGACCAGCGGTTTAGGCTGTGCGTTGATATATCAGTCAGTCAGGACTTTGAATTTTATATATACAGATACCCCGAAATATCGGATAGAGGATGTTCATTTTTTATAAACAAAGACAAATCTATCAAAAATTACGAGACGGAAAATCAGCGAACTTAATTTACCACGAAAATCACGCGACGTAATTTCGGTCTAATGTTTAGTACTTAGGTAATTTAAAAGCATTCTTGGCGTAAGTAATCCGAATTTCCATCGTTTCATTTTCAGGAAATGTTGCTAGGCTAAGTGAAAATTATCATAACGAGTGTATAAGCCATCGTTACCATCAATATCATAAAGATAAGAAAATCTGGTCGCTATTGCACCTGAGGCCACTGGGCTGGGCTATCAAACTGACTTATGCACCTTTGGGGCCTTTAAACCTAACACGCTATTACTTACGAGTCTCTAAGTAGAATCAATTCGCTTTAGCTCCGGAGAATATTCGGGAAGTAAGTCTGATTTGTAATCGAGAGAATTTATTCACATGCAGACATTTTGTACATACCAATGATCCGGAGACGACCTTAATATATGTGGTGTTAGATTAAGGTTGGGATAAACGATCTTTATGGATATTGTTGTACCTTAGAAGTGAAAATAGTTGTTAGTAAATGCCTAAGAATGGGATTTGCGAAATATTTTCGTGTTCTCTGCTTTTCTGTGCCGTTTAGAAGACATTCTGATCTTCACAATGTTCAGGAATAAGTCGCTGTGGAATAAGAAGCAAATCATACGAGGCGCCGAATAGTCTGCCACAATCTATTGATACTGAACTGATATTGCCAAGATCGCACTTACTCTGCTATCGAACATCTATCTTTTTCTCATAAACTTACTGGGATCCATACAGCAAAGCAAAGTGGTACTTTAGAGGACATTGTCTGAACTAATTCAAAAACTTGAATGCACCTTTATTACTTATTTGTATTTGGCTTAATGTGTATTGTTAGGAGCAGTGAATAGAAATAGCTCCGTGGATGCTGAACATGAGCGCCGGTCGTCGTGGCTCGTCGGCGCATGATCGCGTTACGCAATCAAATGCTCCACACGACGGCTCAGCCGCCACAGATATTCTTAACTATACCTTATAATGCGTCACGATTTGTCCTTTTAATTGTGTTCCAATTCCGAACGTTGGAAATCGGTGTGTCTAGTCGATCTCATTTAAATGACGAACTGAAATGCTTCAATTTTTTTACGAGTAGTTGTGGCACGCAACTTTAATCACATATTATAATGTGCGCTTTTATAATTTCTAATGTGACGATATTATCGTCGACGTCCACGTCCACGTCACGGCATCACGGTAACACAGGGAAGTAAAATTTATGGAGATATATGAAGACGCTTTTAAATTTCCGTCCATGACAACGTTACAACGTGCAAATAGTTCCATACATTTTATGGACGTGGACTAGGACGTCCAAAGTAATATCACCACGTTAGAAATTATTAAAGCGCACATTGGGTTAGTAAATATTTCTTTTTAAATTAAGAATTAGTACCTCTCTAGCTTTTTGTTTCGGCATCCACTCCGATTTCATCTAGTGGGTCACCGACAAAATTATATTTGCGCCTAAACTAACAAAAGATAACATCAAACGATGAACATTTTATTACCAGAAGCTCAAGATTAAGTAATCATTTAAACGTAATACATAGAATTTGTATACATTGAAAGAAAAGTTAACTGAACAGGAAAATCTTGATTTCTTTGTTAGCATGAACATAGTATATATACGCATTAGTCTGTTTGTGCTAGGCCTATTATAGTGTTTGTATCTACACTTTTTTTTATAAGATCTTTGATTATTGTCCGTTAAAGGAATGGCCTTTAAACAAATTCTCTCTGGAAAAGCTAAGGATAAAGCCGCGGGTAAACGAAGGTTAAAAAAATGTAATTATGTATGTGAAAATTGAAGCCTCATTATGATTCCAGATCTCAGATGTTTCATATATTTTTCCAGATATCTATTAGAACTAAAGTTTGAACATATTAAAATCCAATAATTTATCAAAAAAAAAAAAGACGGGTTGCACTCCGGGAGTGCCGGCAGAAGTGAAAACTTGAATATTAACGTTGACATAAATCAATTATTAATTGAATTAATATAACTCATTTTTTTTCACTATTTCTGCGTCACTTCTGTGTGTAAGAAAGAGACAAACCCCATTTTAACTAAAATAGGTTTGATAAGTTTTATGAATAAGGGGGTTTATATACACGAATTTTACGAATACACAGCAGTGTGGCTACTACACAGACGGTCGAGCCATCAGCTGTCCATCCATTCATCCATCCACTTCCACTTCCACTTGCACTTCCACTTCCACTTCGACTTCCAATTCGACTTCCACTTCGACTTCCACTTCGACTTCCACTTCGACTTCCACTTCCACTTCGACTTGCACTTTGACTTCCACTTCGACTTCCACTTCGACTTCCACTTCGACTTCCACTTCGACTTCCACTTCGACTTTGACTTTGACTTCGACTTCGACTTCGTCTTCCACTTCCACTTAAACTTCCACTTCCATCCATCCATCCATCCATCCATTGTGTCCGTGTGTCACTTCACTTCGGTTGGCGCCGCCATAGAAAGAGATGGGGGGGAAATCTCTCCTGACGGTCACGTGTCCTGACGCGATGTCCTGACGCGAGTTTAACATTTTTTACCCATTACAAAAAGTGTTCAACGCCGCTAAAGAAGTTTTCACTTCAAAAAAAACTGGTCTGGGTCTAGCAAAATAATAATATATATTATGTTAGAAATCAAATAAAATAATTTAGTTAATTACACCAATTTATTTGGATGCGTAGTAATTTATAAGTTTTTTTGCTAAGCTAATGTATCATTAGGTACATTACAAATTGTCACGAACTTGAATGCGAGGGTATTTCGTTGAGGGTACTTCTAGAGTTTTCTCTGACACTCTTCTGATTAAAAAAATCGCGCGCCGTTTCTTCTTAATGGATAACGCATAGGTATCACATTTGGAATGGTATCGGTTTGAGAGCTCACATGTTATGGCGAGTCACCGTTCCGGAACTGGTTTTTTATTTGCCAATATCTAAAATAACTAAAACCCATTTTTTCTTAACTGAGATTTTCAGAAATAAAACAACTTGGAGGCTGCATTTTAAGACAACCGAGTGTCTAGACTAAAAAAACCTGGTTTTTGACCATTATTTTCCTTGACTGAGTAAGATATGTAGTAACTAAATCATAGCAGATATATTTAAAGTATTGGTTTCAGTTTAGTGACTCATACGTTGAGATTGCATATATACAGACATATAATATGTAGGTATATATCTAAAGCAGAAGTTTGTTTCGTATCGGCCACGCAAACAAACGTGCAATAAAATAGAGTACTACGTCGGTTTAAGATAAGAACAATAGAATATCTTGTCCACGAGAGTCGTATAAATAAGACTTTAGATTTCTGCGTCCGCGTCCATATAGAAACGAGAAAACCATTGGAAAGTGAATACTTATAGTTTGTTTGATAATTAGAAAGACACGATGTATATCTATATATTAGTAGATATTTGCGATCTCAAACATAATTAAGTACCATAAAACGATTAAGTTGTGTCCGTCGACGTTGTTCAATAGAGTCTAGTATACTTAGTGAAGAAATTCTCTATTCCTTATGTACCTAATTGTGCACATTGTAATTGATTAATTAGAGAGCCTTGCGAATGAAAATATGTAGTTACACGGAGTACTGTTTGCTAGTGGTTAAACAATAGCATTCTTGAGGCTGTGTACGACGTAATGTGAAAACGGTAACCTTTCTGTGGAATAAGCGGCCTAACGTAATGTTTGATATCGTTCGTCGGGAATCGACTACACGGTCTGAAGGGAGTTTCGCTTTGTTTATCGATACTTTGGAAACATTACGTCGTTGAGCGAAATCAGTCTCTTTTCTATTGATCGTATCACTTATTCATGTGAATGTTTAGATGTATAGTTTGAGTATTTGATGTCTATCATGTCGTAACTTAACATTGAATGTAGGTATTCCAAATAAGCACAGAGAGTGTTCCTTCTCACTACCACTCTTCAGAGCTCTTACGGCCAAGTTATGATTATTTGAACCAAAAAGTAAGAGTACCAATTGAATTTCCATAAGTGCCAATCACAGATCAAAACCGTGGGACGGTGGCCACGTAACTCGATGCTGTACGTAGCTAACATAATAATAACAATCTATAACTCTCGCCAATTCGAAGGTGTAAAATGCACTGCAGTGAATGGACTCCGCCTGTCCGGTCTGTTATGATTTTCGGAGAAAGTGCGATAATGACAGCTTACAAATCTCTCTCCGTTAATTATTTATTATGTAATTAATAATAATAATAAACAAACTTTTATTGTAAATATTCATTGTTGGGTTTGATGAGAGTTGATAATTGTTTCAAAGTTGAACCGCCCACGCTTTATTTATTTACTTTAGAAACACGAATTTATTTTGACTTTTGAATATTTCGTGTGTAGTTCCTGCCATATAGAGTCAAGAGATGTCAGTTGGCCGTACTATCTCAATGAGTTAAGTTTTTTAAATTGCTATAATCTAGCACGCCATACCACGCTACTATCTAGTGATAGATTCTGTTCAACCACCTAGCAGGTGCACATTAAATATTCAACCTTAACAACCACAAAAAACAAATTTAAATTTTGCAAAGAACTAATTAAATTTGACATGACTTAAAAAAACTATTTAGTTAAGTAAATTAGAGCAAAATTGGCAGTGTTGGAGCCTTGACCCCTCGCGTGTGGAGCGCAGGCGCGGCGCGACGCGGAAGGTTGGTGCTCGGCCGACCGCGACGTGCACTCCTGCGCAGAAAGTGTTTGTCCTTGCTGTACAGCGTATAACCTTTACCCCTGAAACAAAAACAGACGATTAATTCATTAGGTTCTAGTTGATTGATAACTTTCGGCACGCAATGAGGAACATGTTGTATACCAGTAAAAGCGTGATTGACGCAAAAACACTCTTCGCAAGTAAGGAAGGTTTGCGTAATTACTAATTAGAAGTTTACAAGCTTCATCTCTTATGATCAGATTCCAATTTACTTTTAGTTTCACGGAAAAGGAATGATATAAACGATGGATGGAACGTTTGTCGATGATACCTATGAATACCTTGAGCCATTTCTTTGCTTTTGGAAATTAACTATCCTTTTCACTAACAGATATGTGTTTCTATGAACATCAAGTAGCGAGTATTTTACCTGGGTAGTAACAAAAAGAAATAACAGTTTATAGATTTATGTATCGGTTTCAGTCACTCGTCCACTCGCCCTCGTTAATTTACTAAAGAAATAACTAGAATAACAACAACACAGATCTAATAAATTGATAAGTTAGGTACTTATCAATTTATTTGATTCAATTCCGTATGAAAAATTGTGTCACATCTAGTCATAGACGATAATTTTGTCTTTTTTTTTGTAATGTGCGTTTTGTTTGTGCACAATAAAAAAATAATTCTTTCTTTCTTTTCTAAATGTTATTTTACAGTTACCTCTACCATCTGTAGTCGTATTTATTGATGGGTGGTTTGGTAAGTCAATCAATCAATTTGGTTTCATAAACTTACGACATAATCATCGTACGTTAAAAACACTTGCTTCTAAAGCTGCTTGCTTGGTTAAAGTACTTTAAAATAAACATCAAGTTATTGGAGAATTTACGACGTTTTTTTTTATTATGCACAGCAATGGTCAACGTTAGAATTTTATGAGGACATAAAAAAATGTAGGTTTAATCATTTATATCTAGGGTAGATCGATAATTAGACGATGATTTCCGGTAGATACAGCATAGCATTTTATAAAAGGGTAAAACATAAAAAGTAGTTCGCTCTGAATGATTATTTTGTAAATGTTGAATTTGTAAAGAAAGTTGCTTATCTATATTATAAATCTTTTTTGATTACCAATCCACTCTACCTATATTTTTCCACTTGCGTCTTAATGATCATTTTATTAGATTAAATAGAGAAATCTCCATAGCTAAGATTAATGACAGCATAAGAAAATATCGTTATGTACGTTCTTTCCGGTATAGGTAGAGACGAAAACAAAAATAATGTAAAGTTGTGCAGTCTGTCAGGCTTTTAACATTTTCAATTACCTAATATCTATTCCAATCAGTATCTATGTTACTGAACAATGCCGTTTGTCATAGAACATGTTTATGCATGCACAAACATTTAACTTAGTGATCAACACTAAGTAACCCAGTAACTTATTCGTTCGATGTGTTTTTATTCCACTCTCCAGTGCTTTTTTTTTTATTACCTTTGTATACCGTTTTTTTTTTAATTTAACCTTTGTTAACTAAATGTTCTGTAGCTAATCTATTTACCTATATGATGACAAATATATATAGAACATATTCGTGTATAGTGACAACGTCAGTTTCCGAAATCTACGATACGAGATACCTACGGACTCGCATCTTTAAAAGGCCGTAGCGTGACTAATCTCCACATTAAACTTAATATGTAGAAATACACTCAAATCAAACATATATGTAAAGTGTTTCGTAGTAGTGCATAAACACAGGCACACATACACAGCAGACGGAGGTTTTTGTCGAATATTAGAGTCGAAGAAACCGCCGAATACCGCTAGCAGTGCCGTCGGTTATTGTTCTCGGATTCCGCAACAAATTAACATGTATTCGGTACGTCTACATTTTATACCTAGTAATTTTGCTTTAAATTTGTTTTTTAACTACATGGAAAGTTTTCTGATAAGTATTTTAATGTGAAGTTAAAAATGCACTTATTGCTTATCTGAATGCATTATATCAATGTGCTTTAATCAATATGAGTAAGGAAAGGCCATTATTCTCCGCAAGTATGTCGACAATCAGGCTGCCGCGTATTTGTAAGAGGAGAACGAGGACGGGCCGTTTAGCATTTTGCACTAGCTTACGTTGTTTGTTTGGCCGCTAGGAAGTGGGTCCTCATATTAGAGGTATAATGAGGACAAACACGTGTAGGCTGCTTTTTGTTTTACATCCTGTACGCCACTCTTACCGATATGTACTAAGTTTTTCCTCAATGTGAAGTAGTGTTGGCACAAATCATTATATCCTGACCGCATGTCACTTGTTGCTACTTGCATATTCTATGTTACTCGAGCGTCGTTGTTGAGTTCCGACGAGCTGTCTGCCTCAAGATATTTAACATTCTGTTATAGCAGTAGGAAGGGGTTTCCCTTGTCGCCCAGCATTAAAATAACTAAGGATTGGGAAAATATTTATAGCAGGCGAGAAAAAGTTGTGCAACAGACTCCCCGGAACTACAAATACGAGCGTAATATGAAACGATGCAGCATACTGCATTATTTTATTTTGTTTGTCACGAAGTTATTCGAAAATTATGCTGATATTATGAGCATTTAATTTGGCAATTTCATTTTCTAACCCATAATTTATTTGAAACCTGTTCATATTCTAATGAAATCCGAATAGAATTCCATTAGTTTATCGTCATGCGATAAGCAAATTAATATGCAGCGTAAAAAAAAAATGTAAAGCTCTAGCTAAAATTCTAACTAGCTACAAAATCCAAAACTGGTTTGTTGTTGGAATATTCTGTGATAGAGTGCAAGTGAAAGTCAAGATTGTACATAGAAACAGTTCCGGTTTATCTAAGTTTTTATCATTAATTAGTAAGTCGTGCTTAAGACGAACAATTATGTACTTAGACCATGTATGAAGCCTAATTTTAAATCCACATTGGCGCTTCCCAGGCTCCCGCACCGCGCCCGTAGCCGTAGGAGGTCGTAGCTTCGTAGAGCCGTAGCTCGTAGCCATTCCCGCTACAATTTTCCCACTTTTACATTTAACTAATATAATGATCTTTATAAAGAATTTCTTGCCCAAAAGCTTGGTGTTAAAATGAGTAAATCAATTTATTTTTTTATATCTAAATTGTAAAAAAAATAATGGATGTATTATAAAAAGTGTGCTATTCATAAGATTTTCGAGAATGAGCAGTTTCTAAATATGGATACGATAGTATAAATGATACAATAACATTAATTAACATTTTAATTAATATAATAAAAAAACACAATGATTCATCTATTGTGCTACAAATCGATCTCGGCGAGAAATAATAATAAGAGTACAAAAGCATGCGTCGATTGAGATAATGACATTTCAAACGTCCTTCAGTGACACTTGGACGCGGAAATTAAACGGCTAAATTACTACCTACATTCAAGTGCAGAACCAAACCAGCGGTATCACAATAGTACAATACATATCAGCAGGTAATGCAAATTGTACTATTGTATACTACGGCACTATGTCCTAATTCTATTTGACCACTGAACTCAATTTTCTAGACATCAATCCATGAGCTCAGATCTATTTTTATTCTGGCAATTCCAACATTTGTGTTTCAGGTGACTAGCTCTGTACGTGATTTGAATTAGACATTAGGAAGTATCAAATCATGCAAGCAGCATCTCAGACGTCCTTGTGGCTTATTTCCTGTATAATAATTTTGCCCAAATGTGTACGAAATTTGCGCAAAAATAAAGGAGTTAAGGAACTTCACGTACGAACGTAATTGAATGCAGTTGTAGTCACGTATACAATGTTCGTTGCCATTGTTTGTTGTAGTTACTGAACGTCCTGCGTCACATGTAGCGGTTCTGTGGAACTGTGGATGGTGGGCATAGGCAGCCGGTGCCGACTAGGTCTACAATACACGACTGTGTTCCACCAGCGCGCTGCTGAACAAAAACTCCATTAATGTCATTTAATCCGAGCTGTCGAGCGTGGGATTACAAGCGTAGTTTTAGGTATAAATTAAATTTTAATTCGCATTGTACTTTTCCAGCGGTTCAACTGACCTTCATGTTTTAACGATAAAACCGGAGCATTTCAAGGAAGTTTACCTAAATATACCTACAGTTTTTGTCTTGCGGACCTTTGAGAAGTTAGGTGCATATTGTTTACCTGAACTCTGAAGACAATTATTTTTATGGAAAGTAGCTGGGGTTACACAGGGACAAGACACAGATCCGAGGGCTGTGGTGTCTGAGTCGTCAACTAGACAGGCAAGGCCTGATCTGATTCTGACTCTGAAACAATTTCAATTAGAAAAGACTTTTCTTGTATGATCCTGTGTTGACGTTACACACGTGTCTAACCATAGAATGACAATACAATAGTCAGATTATAAAGATTGATATAAATCATTACGTGTTATTCATGAATAACACGTAATGATTTATATCAATCTAACATAAAGTAACGTTAACTACCTTCATTTACTCCCTCCCAGTGAGAACCCAGTGTGAAGCTTTACCTATCTGGCTTTGTCATTATTACAATACTAAGAATGCGTCCCAGATGAATCTGCAAAATGAATAAAACCGCAACTGTGGTATCCAATTAAGTGGATTGCTAATAAAAGTGAAATCGAAGCGAGTGCAGTGGCCGCACGGCTGCGCGGCTGAGGCGGGCGCTGCGCACGCCGCGCGCCGAGTCGCCGGCGACGGCTCACACCACCGCCGAGTACACACTTATCGCACTCTGCAGACATTTGTTCTCAATCTCAACATGCACTTCTGTTCTTTGTGTACAACTGTATACACATACGCATTCAGATTCTGTTCCAAATTCCAAAACAATCATTGAGGGCCATTCCAACCAATAACACTTTCGTGTTCACTTGAAAGTATTTTTATGATCACGGACGTGTTTCGATTCTATTCTTTCGATTTCAATTCGCGTGGGATGAGCTACCGGACTGGCAATAACATTCCTCCCATAATGTTTGATATTTAATTTTGAAACATCGCTAAGAGGAAAGGTTTAAGTGTCTATTATGACCCATTCATATTGTCTGGTGCCTAAATATCTACAGTTAACCGGAACATCTCGGCTAAGCTGAACATTATTGTAATAGCAAGAATTTCACAGATTATAATTTTGTATGTTAGTTTGAACACATTATTATTTATTTATTATTTATTTATTTATATATACTTTATTGTACACCACAAAAATACATATACATATGGCAACGGAATAAATTAACAATAATAATTAGTTGAATTATGTATCCTACTTTCCTAGTGTTCCTTATTAGTGGCGGCATATTTGAGTTATAAATAGTTTGTACTTATAACCTACCATGCGTACACAAAACCGTGTAAACATACCTACATCCAGGTACAGACGCCAGCACATCTAGCTAGCCGAAACTGTGAAATTTTACCAATCAACATTGAACCTAATGCTTTAGCGATAAAGTTGAAAATCTATTAAAGAAATTTGATAGATTGTAGTACCTTGATGTGGCGTCTGTACATTAAATTATTTGGTGCTATCTCAGACGGTGGTTGATCAAACAAATAAAATAATAATCATGATGTATTATAACGAGTAAATATTAAGTTGAACATGTAAGTTTAAATATTAGCAGATACGTGCATTATGTATAGCTGTTAAAATGATAATTTACCAAACCTTATAGTTTTCTAACGATTTATACACTGCCAATACTTATATCATTTGTCTTCCATCTTAGCGAGTGCTTCTAATTGATCAATTACAAGAGTAATGCAATTGTAGAGCATAACAGTTAAACACGTTTGTCTGGATAACGTAGAGCATGCTGTTTTAATACATTTTTACCTAAAAATAACCTCAAACCACTGTACCTCTTAATACCTAATTGAATAACTTCAGTCCGTAATACTTAACGCTGACCTAAATATCTCTAACCCTAATGAGCGGTATGAATTCAAGGCACTTCGACGCGGAGGGATTAGGTTCAAAGGTTCCCGTCAACTGAGTTGGTTTTCCTATTCAGTGATTCGGACTAATGGAAATTCAGACTGAACTGTTTAGGCATAAAGTGATAGGTAAGGAACCCATCCTTACCCACCTGTCACTTCATGCCTAAACAGTTTTATGTCGGTCAGAAGAATATATTCGCGATTAGGGGAACAGTGATATAGGCATCAATTTTTGAATATCGGGTATTAAAGGTTCCACTTCCGAAGTATATATGTGGTGTGAATAATTTTTTTCTGTTATCCATAATTAATATGAAGGACATTGGCTATCGACAACATATACTTTAAAGTATTGTTTACGAAGACAGTGCGAGGGGCGTGCGAAGTGGTCGCGGGGCGAAGTGCGAGACTCGCGCGCAACATGATTTATCGCGGGCTTAGATCCGGTTCGCGCCACCACCGCTACCCACGCCGAGCTTTGCTCTATTATCACGCCGAAATGATCGCTCTGTAGGTACTCAGTACAATTATATTATTCGCTTGCTTGTGTTACTTGTGATCGAATACGATATTTTTACAATATTCAGATACAATACAAAAGAAACACTTTCGTTTAAGAAAGCTCTGATTAATTGGACATTAGAATAATATTTTTTCAAAATGTTAAACTCACCAATTTAGTCTCAAGTTGCATGACAAATAAACAGTCTTGTAGAAACCAAAAAAATCTTAGGTAAGTACTTTAATGTTTGAAGTCTGGCAATGATAATACGTAAACGGTACAAAAACCACGAATGTTGGTCAAGTATCTCTTTTAGTACTTTCTTCAAATAAATAGCTGTGAATTGATGTATTAGATGAAATGTAAATAACTGTAGATATTTTTAACATTATAGAATGATATGTTTGATCACCTTGTGGGGCGTGACAAACTTCCGAGACGAATCGAAAGTGTCTGGGTATTTCCTCAGAATCTAATTACCCAAAACAATTCTGTAATAACATGTTTGATTTATATACTTACTCGTATCATTGAATAAGTTCTCAAAGCGTAGTAAGATTTACTTTCTACTTCTGTCAAAACAACAAGTAGGTAACAATATTTTATATTGTTCATACTTATTAGTATTTTCATCTAGGCTGTTGAAGTAAAGTAAAATGCCTGCATCGTTATACAATACTAGCAGCGCCCCACGGTTTCACCCGCATAAGTGTCGATCCACTAGGAATATCAGAATAAAAACTATCCTATGTCCTTTCCCGTGACTCAAACTATCTTTGCATCAAACTTCCTCTAAATCGGTTCAGCGGTTGAAGCGTGAAGAGGTAACAGACAGACAGATACACTTTCGCATTTATAATATTAGTATGGATTAATGGAATTAATTGTTTGATGCTTCAATGAGCTTGAATGAATTTTGTGATTCCCCTCTCCCCTTTTTTATTTACTTGTACGTTTTATTATTGTTATTCTAACTGTTAGCTTTAAAATTATGTAAATATTATCTTACATACTTATTTGTCAATAAATATTTTTAATGGTGTAAATTAAACATGAATGTTCCCGATATTGACCAAAACAGATAAACCTGACTTCATTCATTTCAATTCTGTTCATCAGAGGAGAAACAAAACCTATCTAATGCATTGTCTGGTTGATATGTTCCGGGTGTATACAACCCGCAGCTCAGTGATATCATTAGGCGGCTGAGCATGGTGGCTGCTCGCGTGGCGGCGGAGCACGGCGAGTCGGCGACATACCGTCACGCCATACTCCGCGTTTTGTAACACACCACGACTCCCCGCTTTACGTAAAATACTTGCCATTTTGCTTACCTTCGACGAATTGAGCGTGAGAATGCTGAAACTTCAGCTATTGCTTTATGGGTTTGTTTATTCATAATGCTGGTTTTGAAGCTATGGTAAATATAACAGTTAAATGTACCTACCTATAATATACTTCTATAATAGTTGAATAGAAATTCAACCGCATCTTGATCTCTTTCATCTATGTCATTGTCGCCGTTCAGAATGCTATATTTTCAAATTGGTAGAATTTTCTTGCAGAAATAGATTAGCTTGCTGTCTAAACAGGTCCCACTTGTTTGTTTGGGTATTTCTCATTAACTGCAGACGATAATTTTGAAGCAGTTAGATCAAGAGCAATGAGATGAAATCAAAAGAAACTTAATAATCTCAGTTGGTCCTATTTTAACTTAAAAAGAAAGTCTGAATTGGCTAATGAACATGATCGCTCGCACTTATGTCAAATAAAAACTGCGCTTCTGCTATTATCTAGACAAATCGCGATTTGTCTGATGCGATTCTCACGCCACTGGCAGTGGCCTATAATGAGTCACTAGACGGTGTGGCGTGGCGCTCGCGTGGCGTGTGCGTGGCGTGCGTGCGCGCACTGCTGACTTCGTGTTACGGTTAATGTTAGCTTGCATCACACGCAGCGCGGACGATGACGCCGAAAGAGACAACGAAGGAAAGTCGTGATGAAAACCTTACATTAGCGTTCACGTTTGCATTATTATAATTACAGTTAAAATTTACTTAGTAAAAGTTTTTATTATTGAAAATTAAGTTTCGCAACATTTTAAATTGTTTTTTCAGTAGTTCATTAACAAAGAAAGTTGGATTTATAATGTTTGATCGTCGCCGCTTTGTGCGGTGAGGCAGTCTTCACTGTTCGCTGTCTGCGCACTGCGCACACGTTGCGCCTGTCATGATTATTGATTGACCAATTGAACTCGAACGTCTCATTATTTGTTTGAAATTTGTATTGTGACAGAGATAATTGCTAGACATGTTGCTAAAATGGCGTTTTATTGTAAAGACAACAATGGAATGTACATTTTGGGAAGGTTAGTCATGAGCAGGTTTGTGGTTAGGTACTAATCAAATAGGTTAACTATGATTTAAAGCCTACACATCTGCGAGTAATTTAAATGTAGAGTTACGGTCTTAATCATAAAACCTGTTAGAATCTTAATAAAAAAACCACTTAAAAGTGTTATGTTATAAGACTATTTTCTGATCAAAATTTCAAACACAAAATGTATAATTCTGTAGGGTATAAAATTTCCATACGAGCAAGAATTACACGCTTTAGCACTGTAGTTGTCTACGTGGAAGTGAACCTCTAATGTTATACTGTCTATAGATACACGTGTATTTTACTTCTATGCAAGTTTTTTTATAACCTTCCTTTTCTTCTAAATCGATGACTCATTAAAGAATCGGCCAATTATAAAATGTAGGTAAGTGCGCTAGTCTGTTCTACAGGGGAACTAATCGGAGTTAATTAAATTCCGTTTACATAACACAAGAGTGTTATCATACAATAGTATCTACACATACAGACTATGAGACAGTGGAAGAATGGCAGATAAGGGACTTCCCTTATCTGTTTATTTATTTATTGTTTGTTTATTCTTTAAGTCCAGTCTACGGGTGACTTCACCCGTTGAAGAATAAACATTTTACTAATCATAACCTAGTCCATGATACCAGTCTGTAAAATTATTCAACCGGTTGCCTTTAGACATAAAAAGTGCTGTCTACAGTAGCGCTTTCAAAATAAAATTAAAAAAAATCCTATTGAATAAGCTGGGTTGGTAAAATTGGGTTTTGTTAATTCTGATTTATTGATCTAACTATAAATTTAATATTATTATTTTTAATTAAATCTATCAATATAAGCTAATTTATCTTTAATTAATTATTTCCTTTATTTCAATAAATACATATAAATTATATTTTTAAATATTAGAATATAAAAACATTTAAAAATAGCAGCCCACCGGTATCGGGAACATTGTCCAAGTTACCGGCGCGGCGCGGCGGTCAGGGCTCCAGAGTCCAGAGAGAGGAACCTCCTGACAATGCGAGCTGTGTCCAGAAGTACTGCTTTCTGAATTAAGCCCTTGATCCAGCTGCCCAACGAGAGCCTCCTCAGGTGTTGGTCGAGGCTATTAACCCAAATTATTTTATATTTATTATTTTAAATTTTAAGGTGTTGACCATATTGTTTAATTTACATGTCGAAGTACTATTGAAGAAATGTAAATTAATTATTTTTAAATTGTTGATGTAATTAATGATATTCAAATGGACTTAATTTTAGTATTTTGTCTGTAAATTCAGATTACGTTACTTGTTTATGAAAAAATGACTATGACTATGAGAGACTCTTCCATACATCTCTAATGCTATTGATATTTTAATTAGCCTCATTGATAGTAAACACTCCAGTATAAGATATTCATCATTATGCATGGACTTGAAAGCCGTTTGTTATAAGTATTCTTCACCATTAACTATAAACGTAGTACAGTACACGTGAAACAACCTATTGACCTTTCTAATTATTGTCTATACTCGTATTATTCGTATGAAGGGTCAACTATTTTATTGTGCAGAGACAAAATTTTGTATAATGTTACTAAATAGACTATTATAAACAAGAACAAAACAATAATTATAACATTATAAACATAATATTACGTTATTCTAGTTTCTTTAGGTATTGTCATGTTTTATATCCACAATTTAATTAATATAAACGTGATCTGATATTAATAAAATTTTAACGTTTCCATAAACAATGAAGCCTGTGACGAGGCTTCTCAGAAAATAAACTCCACTATAGACTTTAACGAGAATTCAGCAATACAATAAATGAACGGAAAACAGTTAAATATCTGCTCAATCGTGTGAACTGCGTCATAAACCACGAATTTGTAATTAAACATAACTTTCTAAGTAGTAAACCCTAGATAAACCTAACTATAACGATCGCTAATTATGGCGACGTCGAACAAACGCAATTAAGCTCAAAATCCTCATTAGGTTATAGGTGTCATAATGTAATGCCAGTCTGGCGGTAAGTAATTAACGTTTTGTACCGCGAGTGGTCCTGAGTCGCGCCGGTATCGGCATCGCTCGCAACTAATGTAGACTTAAATTATATCGCCGAAAAGAAAAAGTGTACCAATTGAGCTGTGTAAGAGCTAGACGTAAATCAAATTGAAGATGCCCGATAAAGTGGATAATAATTAGTGGAAGACGTGAAAGCGTTGGGAGAAAAATTCGTGAGAGTTTGTGTTAGTGTGATTGTGCATTTGGTGAGGAACATCCGGTTGAGCCGCGTGGCACAAGCGCTCCGCGTACTCGCGGATATAGACAGCCATCGACACGAGAGTAATTATTTGCTATGAACATTATATTCTTAATCAAAGATTCATTAATACCTGTTATATTCTTATTAAATTATTATAAGAGTAGGGAAATACCAAAGAAACGATAGATGGACCGTGTGAATGACGATATGGTTAGAAAGGGGTTGACTACCGAGATGACGACTAATAGAGAAGTATGGAAGAAAAAGACATGTTGCGCCGACCCCAAATAAATTGGGATAAGGGCAGGAGAATATGATGATAATACTCTTCTCATATTTTAACTCCAATGTTCTAATTAAAAGTCTCGGCCCTTCGAGATAAACAAGCCACGAATACATTAACGTATCATCAGATATATATTCGTTTAAAGTATTTACAAGGGTACAGGTTGCATTAGTGTGTCATGATACATATTTTAATTGATGTCCCATAAGTTTAAGGGCAGACTAACAAAAATTCCAAAAACGGTGTTACTGTTACCTATTAAGGGCTTGAACAAGCCTCAGCAACCCACCAACGATGCTTGATACTTCGTACAAGGAGATAGACACTTAATTGGGAGCGATTCACCATTTGCGAATATATTGAAACGATCAAGATGCATTTTCCATTAGAGATGATCCTCCATTGAGTCGCCTTGATCACACATACTAACCTCGGAGAGCTTTTGAATAGATAATTAATACTAGTGATATTAAGAGACATTGGCATTATGAAAGTTCTGAAAAAGATTTTCCAAGAGCGCGCGTTAATGTATTGTAAGTTGAAATGTACTGTAAAACAAGATTAAATTGATGTAAATAGTGATAACATTTTCGCAGTTACACACTACACAGCTTGCTTGGGAAAAATGATTTATGGTAGGTACATTGTCAGTTGTACGTTACATGAGAAGAAACTATAAAGCAGAATATATTATGAGAAACATATCCCATACGGGCTTCGTTAGCCCACATGCTTTTGCAAAACATAATATAATTGGCAAAAAGCATATAACATGTTTATTGCTATGTTTAGTCACTGGTGCAAGATATCACGATTTAAATGATAATATCCGATGTTTATTGGTGTTGTTATGCATAGTAACAGCGCATTATGCAGTTGCAATGATGACGTTGACATTTAGACGCGTGTAATATGCATCAGTTCTGCTACGAGTATATTGAACTTTCTTATGCAAATATATTTTTGTGATGATATTTTTATTAATTGGTTAATTACCAATTAAAATTGTCTAATCTTGTTAATTACTATTTATGTTTTTTTTTGCCAGCGATTGAGGAAAATGTTACTAATTCTAACACATAAACGTCTTGTCATCTTACAGAAAGTGAAATCACTTGGCGGGCTTAAGCTGTGAGAGTCAGAGGTTAAACACTAACAATCTCGACGATAATAAACGTTATTGAAATCAAATTACTGTCATAACTAGTTTTAGGATGATGAATAAACCGGTATTAATTGTAATAAATAAATAATTATCTATTAATATTATTTTAACGGGTCACATCATTTTATTGCACTCCGTGGCATTGAGGTGGTACATCGGCAGAAATAATATTTGTTATTATAAAATCTTTTAAATTATCCGACATAAATAAAGCATATATTTTGAATTAATTACCAATACTAATTCTTTACCTATGTGCGTCTATGTACTACCTACAAGTATTGGAAAAAACAATACGTATGTCATGTCTTTTAAAAAGAAAATAATTATTAGGTACTTAAATTTCTATTTGTGTTTTATTACGATCTTGATATGCCAATAAATCCATGATGATTTAAATTGATGTTAGAATGTCAGGTTGATTAATGGATTTTCCCTACAATCTAGTATTATATCGGCGCTTATTGACTTGTCCGGTTGTTGCTTATTGCGATGTAGGCGACATTACTTCTTAAAATATTTTGCAAAAAGTGGTTTGGGAATCAACTTTTGGTTTAAAATGATCTGTTCTGCCGTTTAGAATATATACTATACAGGGTATCTATATTTCACTACAACATGCGACATAAATTCTACATCTAAAGTCTGTAATCTTATCTTAAATCAGGCACTCTCACTTATACTGGAATTTGCCATTACGATCCACCTAGATATTATGCAGAAGCGGGGCAGCGATCAGCCGCCCACGGCGACGGTACCTAGGTACATACCTTGTACGTACATGCTCGTGATTCGCAATACAAAAAGTTTTGTACAAGTATAGTATAAAAATGCTAGCAGTGATTCGCTGAAGTACCGTTACACTGCCGGATTCAATGAGTCTATGGCCAAAAACCACTTGTAACGACTTCGTGGATCGATATCCACGAAGTCGTTACAAGTGGTTCTCTATACCCATTATAAAAACGTCAAAAGTTAGTATAGAAAATAATATATAATAGTTGCAACGTAATTTTTGAGCATACAGAACTGAACCATAATATCTGTAATAAAACTGAATTTCAAGAAGAGAGAAATATGTGTAAACGTTGAAGTTATATTGAAATTGTATTGATATATTGGAAGACTATTATGAAATAATGCAACGTTATTATGTAGAAGTTAATCGGCATCGTAGTTAATAGAGCCCTAAACTTTATGCCCGGAGCGTTTATTGCGTCCATAATAGAGTGAGCGCTCTGCTTGCGGTCTCGACCTTTTAGCTGTAGTAATTATTGTTTAATATTACGGCAGTAGGTAGCCGACGTAACTCCCGCGCTGTGACAGGTAGTACCTAGCTACCGGTAAATATTATGCAACGAGCCGGACGCAACACAATGTTAAGTGCATTATATCTATATGATACTGAGCGCTTCGTGACTCGCCCGATCCTGATTGCGGGCGATGGCGGATATGTCCGCAATGTCATGATATATCATGACATATAAAAATGTAAGTATTCATAGCAGGCATTTATACAGCAGCGTTCGCGGTAAACTCGTATATTACAGACATTAGTGTGTCTTGGAAGGTGTCTTGATAGCTTTGACAATAATAAAGTGGAGAGTACTAGGAAGACATCAGTCAGAGGCATCAGATCTTCGTAATGTGAGCGGTCATCACAAGCGCTTTTGTACCAACGTGTAACTAACATTGCGATGAGGTTAAATGTAAACACGTTAAAGCAATAACATTAATATCTTCGTTTACACTTAAGGAATTGATACCACCAATCAGGAAGTTTCTTCATATGTTGAACCCCAGAACCATGTTTTTATTTAACGCAGGTACAAGTCAATCATTCCTGTAACGCTGCAAGATTTAAGACTGTCACAGAATCTCTCAGTTTCAATCTTGCACACAGTACATCTGATTTATGTAGGTACGTTTGGTCTTCCGTAATTTAAAATGCTTTAAACTTAATATTGTACTACTCGTACCAGCCAGTTTTTAATACGTCCATAAATAAATCTAAAAGACACATGTACGAAAAGTTACTCATTTGGACCTAATTTAAATTATGATGTTGACTTGGGCTTTTAATTATGATTTAGGTAGACCTGTTATATCTACTCGACTGAGTTCCAATCATTAATAATTTCTTTAGCGTGAAGGATTATTTCATTTTAACAATATGTTGTAATTGCACTTACGAGTATTTTGCATCTTGAGTTAGATAGTAAAAAGTTATGTTAGGTCTTTTCCTGGTTTCATGGGGAGTTTTCACATTACAAGTGCACCGGGACTAATGATAAGCTGGAAGTTAGAAAAAATAAATGTGTACCTATTTTACAATTTCAAACAGTTGGCTTCAGAATTGTTTCAACATGTTCTAATCTAATGGAAGCTAAGACCGAACTTGTCAAAGAAAATAAATTTCTTTATTCGATGTTCAATTGCTTAATCTAATGTCAAATCTATAGTCTAAGTTCATAGGTACTATATCCGTTAAATTTTTTATGAAAGTTGACATTTGAGAGTGTTGTACTGTGATAGAAATCAATAGAAAATATTAATTTACTGTGTCTGCAAATGAAACAATAGAAATACACTGTCAATTAATCTGATCGTAGAAAGCACCTGTTTTATTGATAATAATGATTCTCCTTTGTTTTCACTCGTAGGTTCGTTACATGGACATTAGAGCTTTTATGGTACTACTGTATAAAATATAGAAAAGGTAAATATGAAAGTAGTCAGATATAGGATCGGACATGACGCCAAAAAATAAACGTTAACCCATGTGGTCAATAATATAAGTTATAATTAGATGATTATTAGCCAACGATAAGATGCTAATGTATTCCAACTTAATTAACTATTATAAATTTCTACACATTGTTGCAGACGGCCTTGTTACGCAATGTATGCAACATAACACACATATTATCTACAATATTAACATGCGGAGCGTTTCTCTTTCATAGGTATCGCTCGGCGCTCAAAACATCGCCGCGGCGCTTTCGGACACACAGTTCTTTCATTTTTAAAGAAACTATATACGTATATTGAAGTATGATTCATTAGTGAAACAATTGTGCTATGACTTGTGAATAGCGGGACGTAATGGCGAGGCTGTGTCTGCTCTGCCTACACACCTACGAGAAAAATGTGACAGCGGCTACGTGCGATCATTGATTTACAATTTATACATCGATTGTTTACGTTAGTGATAACGTAAACAATCGATGATGAACCGTGTTTCTGTGACAAATAAACCTATTTTTCTTTCTTCTTTCTTTGATACATATTCAGTCATATTTTATAGGTAATTTTATATAATTCAGTAATTACGTGATCTAATGTATTGTATTTCAATTTATTTAAGTCTTAGGTTATGTAAACAGCCGACTGACTCTCCATTTTGAGGAAAATCTGTGAGTCAGCTGCGTTGAGATTGAGACATAGATTTATAGGTGAAGTAAATATGTAATACCTACCGTCTTACCTACTATTTTATTACTCATTAATTTTCATTAAACATATTGAAGCAGGCAACATTGTGGATGAAGTGTATTTAGTAATCCATCTATATTACTTAATACGGCACAGGGGTTATGCTCCACGCGTTTATTTGCTCATTTAATTTCCAGCTTAATGATAAGCAGGACAAGGAAACGATCTCTGTCTGTTTGCAATTTCTATACAACAAAACTGTTTGAAACACAGCCATCACACACTCAAACTGGTCATATTTAACACTTTACTAACTTGATTAATACATACGCTTTCTAAAAACATTAAATGGGTATAAAATTGTGCATTAACAGGTGTGAGTATGCGTACGCGTCGTACAGTAGCGGCTTTTGTAAACATCGGCGCATGATTGCTCACTCGGACGCCTAGACACCTCACACTGCGACCTCACACTATGAACTAGTGACAAATATTTGTCCAATCTCTGTCCGAGAAAATGTCTTTAGGAACTCTAATAAGCTTTTGTTTAATTAAAAATTTGATTGCTATTATGATCAAAGAATGGGGACAAGGATGACGATTTGATTACTCTTATCTTGTCGTACCTTAGTGGAAAGAACTTTAAAATAACTAGAGTAAATATGTTATGTATCTTATTTGTCATATCTTCGGAATGGTAGATACTATTTAAGTATATTACCAATCTTCCAATGTAGCCCTGTTGTATACCGTAGTCTACCGTAATGGTAATGCAGATTAAATAATCAATCTACATACATAATTACATTTTAAACGTTATAGCCATACTTAAAGACTCCAAAATCGAGGTAATGGCTTACAAGCGAAAGCCTTACCGAAGAAGTAATGTCGGGTTTCAAAACGAAAAGATAAGCTTAAGTGAACTTCAATACTTATAGATGGGTATATAAAATTGAATGATATGTTCCAAAGAGTGTAAGTAAATTAAAAAGTAAGTCAAGCGCAGGTCCGTTTCTCCTCTTGATTGACGTGACAACTTGATCTGGCAGCTCGCAGCTCGCAGCACGCTCGCGTCTACAAGTAAAAACTTTTGTTCTCACACAGAAGAATACCTAAAGTACAATCCAATATAATACGTACTGTGTTATGTTAAAATCAATAAAAATGCAAATACTTAGCGCTAATCTAAATAAAAATGTAATTTTTATACTGTTTAGAAATTTCAGGAATCTGGCACAGCAGTCGTAGTATTTTTACATATTCTTTTCTCGAGTAATAATAACTACATGTTTAAAATATTATTTAGTGGTTACATCCGTGTTTTTTATGATATTATAAATACCATGTGGTATATAATTCCTGTGTTAGGATATTATGTCTTTATTTTAATAGTTTGTAGGTTATTTAGTATTAGAAGTTTGTACATATTAGATAATATAATTATAATATACTTAATAAAAAGATTGGAGATCTCTGTGTAAGTTGGGTATTGTTTAACTTTTTAATGAATAATTAAACATTCTGTTTTAATAGTTCGCTCAGACGGTAGGGCATCATTTTTTCCCCATCTCACTATAATCCTCTGAAACATTGCCTTTGTGGCGTCATACCATTAAAATGGCACTTTAAATTATGATTAAAAATGTGTCCCTAAAAAGATTTTACTTGTACTAATCAGGCAAATAAGCCTAAATCACCAGCTTTCAGCCAGACACTACAGGGGAATACACTTTGAAAACAAAGGCGCTTAAATGTATCTGAAGCTTATTTATTGCCACATTGGGAATCTTCACATGAGGCACTTACATATTAGATAGCCTTAGTTAATAGACACATTTGCTTGTGAAAGTTATATGTAACTACGAAGAGTTCAAAGTTCTGCATTAATTACAAGTTAGCTCCGGAACCAATTGAGCCGTTCGATCGATTCATTATTATAATTACACGTATGTTATAATAAAACAGTAAGCATATGCATCTAATGAATAAATATCCTTCATACCTGTACATGACGAACACAAATTACATATAGTTGATTGCTTTTATCATTATTGCTGTCAATAAAAACCTTTTCCAAAATATAATTGACACAAATGAGATCGCTGTCTGAAATATTTTTTATTGACCATTACGACTGCGACTCGCGAGTCAGTAAATCATAAATTTTATTCATACATTAAAAGCTAGAAGGATTCAACTGCGCTTTCACAATCGTCGACTCTTTTGATTTTTGTTAATTCCATGCGTATAATTGACGTGAACTGTTCTGAAAATATCAGTCAGGCCGACGCGATTATAGCCGAACATAAATGAAGAAAATCGTACGCGAAAATAACATTAAATAATGACAGCGTGTCAGCCGGCCAGTTCGACCGCCTCCATCGCTGAATGCAGATCGAGAGCACTTGCCCACACAAACCTGCGTAATGTTTTTGCAATCGATTTATATGTATTTTTATTAATTACTGTGGAACTCGCTCGCAGCGATAGATGCAAAATGAGAAACGATTTATATTCTGTCGAATGGTGGAATGTCGTGTATGGTGTTATTTACATAGCGAATGCGGGTGCGGATAACGTGACTCGTGACTATGATTATAGAGCTGCATTATATCGTGCGCTTAATGCAACGCCGGGCTGCGTAATGTTCACACAATGGCTCGCTTCTTACAGTGAAAACACTCATATTAACGCGGAAAAGAAATTCATATTGTGGCTTGACAAAAAGGGTGTTTTTAGTGATACGATGCGGCTATTTACTGGAGATGTATTAGTGAATCAAAATAGCAAAGCGTTCTTGCCATCGCCGTATGAAAGTAAACGTGTGAGGCTGCGGCCGCGTGTGTCGGAGGCTGTCGCGGTCGGTTTCACCTCGCACTTGTATCTTGTGATCTCGTCGCGGAGGCGTTTCGCGCGCCTTTTTTGGAATAACTCGAGCAAAATTCGTCGGAAACTTTTATTTTACTTCGCGCGAGTTGCACTCAAAAATCGGATTTTTATTTTAATGAGCCAGTTTCGCGTCGGCTTCTCGCTCGCACCCGCCGCTGCACTGAATAAATAAATGAGTTGCTCTACTTTCTATGAGATCGTTTCTTTGGGCGGTCCGATGAGACTTGCCTGTTACGCAGAGCGGCTTTGTGCTGCTCGCTCGTGTCGGTGCGCCCGACCAGCGCCGGTCGGCGCCGAGCGCCGCAGCCGCCGAGCGCCGCGTGCACATCAACAACATTGCTCTTTTACTCTCTACACAATAACAATTCTATTTTGAGATACATTTCAGTCACGATTTATATAGTTAGTAACTGATTTCTTTGTCAGAAAAGGCCAGCTGCTTAGAATCTATACATATACCTACTTGCACCTAAACAGGGTTCGGATTCCTTAAGTTCCACGTCGATGCAACGATGTTATTACATACATAGGTTCGTCACATACGGGGTCACCCTTTGCATTCCAGAATATAGTATAGATCTACACGACTGACACTATAGTGGCGTCATTAGGTAATTAATTCGAAGTGGTATCTCTAATATTGCATTTTTTCCACACACATAGAAGCTATCAGTATCAGTACAATATATCTCTGCCACATTATGCGCAACCGTTTATGTTTATGAAGTTGCTGATAAAATCGCAACCTACTGATTTTATGAAATGCAACATATTTATGGTATCTCTAAGATATGTCACCGCTAACACAATGTCAGGCTTTAGAATTAATTTATCAACGCTCAACATAGAATTAATTTATTAGCACTTAACTATTGCATGTAAAATGATGTCTATCTTCCCGAAGAAAGCGTCTGCTTGTTAGCACATGCATTGAGTCCTGTATTTCATTCATGAATCATGTTTTCATGACATAATGACGCGAAGTCGACAGACTGTCAGCCGCGTAGTAGAGCATCTTCACACGTACGAATCGTTATTCTATTCATAAAGCAAGCTCCTCCCACGCACATGTGTCGCCGGTCTCTAGTTTGTCGATTTAGCAAAATATGTTTACCTCCACCGCTGCCCCACCCTCAACACTCATGGAAATAAGGCGTGAGCTTAGGTATTTTTTAATTATTCGACATCGGTGGATAGGTTTAATACATTTTTACAATATAACGTAACATTAAAAATGCTTCGCGGCTAGAACTTACCAGATACATTGCTTGTGTTGCTTTTTATTTATTTATTCAAAGCATTGCCTTCGCTAATGATTGTTTCAGTTCCATTGATTGCTTCATACAAATATGGTATTGAATTAAGTTTATTACTAACATTTCCCCGTTATTGAAATATTTTCATCTCGATAGAAAATAAGGAAATGCAGAACTAAGATATTGAAATATAAATTAGAACATGTAAAGCGATTGAACACGGACGATTATGCAAGTGATTAAACCATCGATACGGCTTTATGCAAGATCTCGCGTATCATATGATACGACACTTATTGGTCATGTTCAGAGCTGGTTGCCTACCGGACATGGAAAGGACTTGCTCGGTATTATTAGTGCAATGCACTTGCATGCGTCACTACGCGAAGGACACGCTTTGTCTGGATCAGGTGGTCGCGCAGCAGGTGAGGGGCGAGCGGGGGGCGCGCGGGCCGCGGCTGGGGCGGAGGGGGGCGCGGCTCGAGGCCGCTTCCTGTCGCAGGACTGGTTCTGCGGTTTGCACCACTTTTGTTTTGCACCAGTTTCCAACTAAACAAACAACCTTTTAACGTTTAATGTACCAGTTTATGCGCGTATGCGCATTAAGCTTGTGTATAAACTACCTAAATGGTTGACTACTTATGAATAATTTCCTTCATTCTCCACATACACAATTAATATAATTATATATCACACCACACACATGCGAATTTACATTGGTTGTGGGCATTAACTTAAAATTGTTCACAGTTAATTGTACTCTTTGCTGTTATTTAATTGATTACAAATTTCTTTTATTGGGACAACAACAATCAGTCCTTAATTCATTCTATTATATGTTTATCACGACCGACCATCTGAATTTCCTTCGCACCACGACCGTGCTTTAAATATGGAACAAGGCATTGAATACCACAGTTATGGCCAATAATAACGTCGTGTAGAAAGCTGGCAGTGTTAACTCCCCTTGAAACTCGTAACGCCGAAATTTTTGATAATAAAAACCAATTTACTCTGAATCCTGCAGCAAATCATCGCTTTATAATCCTCAAAACCTTCGCGAAGACTTCGTTAAAGACCAATTTTAACAATTTTATTGAGTTTGAAGCAATTTCATTGTTATTCCTTTTTACTTTGCTGTGATAAAAACGGTTGCACGGACTCTAGGTATTCTTTTTGAAAAAATAAAATGAATACGTGTATCAAATAATCGTTCGTAATGCTTGAGAAGAACTCATTGATAATTATAATATGAAAACATTTGTTTCATTCTAGGTCTTCGTCTTGGAATTTATTATTAAAGTTTGATTTGTACATTTTACTATCGATGTTTGGATGCAAATTAACATTCAATACTTTTATTACAGATATAAACTCGTCAGGTGTCGCATCAAACCAAAAGGTGAGCATCATAAAATTTTACAGTCGTAAACTATTTTTGACTAAGTGATATTTTGTCAAGGTTCCATTAGGAATGACAAATGACGTGAATGTTACATGACTGTACAACGAAGGTGAAAGTCAATCGCAAGTCATCTCGTCTGTATGCGCCTCCGCCGCCGCTGCTGCTCATTGAATCTGCAACGTACTGAATTAATGAATAGAATCGTATGAAAGATGGACAATACTATATCGAGCTATACTTAACTTGCACTCAACCGGGAGAACATTGTCCGTCACCACTCAGCGGCTTGAACATAATTTATTAAGGCTTCGTGGCTGTTATTTTTTTTATTAAAGCACATTAAGTATGGCGAGGTATGGTTCCTGGTGCCTGAACGCGACCTCATACCTTTGCGATATGTTAATACTTTCAACTGGTATACCTGTCCAGCTATTTGGTTGACAATGCTTTTGTTCAAGTATGGCTTGAGCGTGACTTATTAAGGCTTCGCGGATTTTATTACAACAAAAAATGACATAAATTGGGTCGATTTATGGTTACTAATTTCCACATCACTTCATCTCTGAACCGCTTTAATAAGATTTTATCATGTCGCTGTTTTTTATCGTTTATTTTTATTTTTTACATTTAAATCCTTTGTTCATATAATTTTATTATCACGGTGGTTTGGGCAGTTCCCAAATATAATCTTAGTTTATAGCGAGGTTGTAACTGTAACCGCAGACGCATCTGAGGATGCTAAAGACGCTGTTCTGGCCATGATTTTATGCCGTTAACGTAGGGCAAGAGTCAAGGGTAGGGCACCGGGCGGTCCGCTAAGTCGCTTCGCTGTTCAGGTCGTGTGAGCAGACGACAACCTGCGGTAACCTTTGCGTGGCATAAACATCGTGTTTGTGTCAGTATATGTATGCATGTATTATACTTAATTCATGTGGAAAAATCTTTAAGATGAATCAGCTCGTATCCTTGAACTTACAATATAATTGAACCATTTACAATAAGTTTCTTATTAACGTAAAGAGATGCAAAATTATACTACTACCACAATGTTTTAGAAATATGCGTAAAATATAAGAACATCTAACGTGTTTTTGTCATTTTGGGAAGGTGATGTCGAAAATAGCTTTTCGTGTAAATTAGTTAAAATGGAACTCATATTGCCTACTTACATTTAAATCAAATTCCGCGAATCTTCATTAACTTCTACCTATTAAGTATAAAAAAAAAATTTAGAACTTATGACGGTAGTCAGTGACGTTAATCCCAGGTAGGTCAAAATTTCCAAAGCTAGCATTAAAATAATTTTACATACCTAAGACTAAAACACGTTTGCTTTCATTAGTGCTGGCAGCTTTCGCTATAGTTTGCAATCGTACTATACAATATTTTTGAAGTGAAAACTTCTTTAGCGGCGTTGCACACTTTTTGTAATGGGTAAAAAATGTTGAACTCGCGTCAGGACATCGCGTCAGGACACGTGACCGTCAGGAGAGATTCCCCCCCCCACCCTTCTCTTTCTACAACGGCGCCAACCGAAGTGAACCAAGTGACACACGACAATGGATGGATGGATCGATGGATGGATCGATGGATGGATGGATCGATGGATGGATGGATGGATCGATGGATCGATGGATGGATCGATGGTTGGATCGATGGATGGATGGATCGATGGATGGATCGATGGATCGATGGATGGATCGATGGATGGATCGATGGATGGATCGATGGATCGATGGATGGATCGATGGATCGATGGATGGATCGATGGATGGATCGATGGATCGATGGATCGATGGATGGATCGATGGATCGATGGATGGATCGATGGATTGATTGATGGATCGATGGATCGGTGGATCGATGGATCGATGGATGGATGGATCGATGGATGGATGGATGGATCGATGGATGGATGGATGGATCGATGGATGGATCGATGGATCGATGGATGGATCGATGGATCAACGGATGGATCGATGGATCGATGGATGTATCGATGGATCGATGGATGGATCGAGGGATCGATGGATGGATCGATGGATGGATCGATGGATGGATGGATGGATCGATGGATGGATCGATGGATGGATCGATGGATCGATGGATCGATGTATGGATGGATGGATGGATGAATGGATTGACGTGGACGTGGACGTGGATGGATGGATGGATGGATGGATGGACAGCTGATGGCTCGACCGTCTGTGTAGTAGCCACACTGCTGTGTATTCGTAAAATTCGTGTATATAAAGTGTTTAAAATATGGAAATTGAACAAAGTGCATCTATTAATGAAAAAAGTGACGCAGCAATAGTGAAAAAAAATTAGTTATATTAATTCAACAAATAATTGATTTATTTCAACGTTAATATTCAAGTTTTCACTTCTGCCGGCACTCCCGGAGTGCAACCCGTCTTTTTTTAATCTTATTGATATAGGAATAAGATTCAGACTTCAATCAATCACTTTTTTATTAAAACTTCATCTCGATCATAATGATGATGATGCTTCATATCCTTTTGCTTATTATGGGAATGGCACGTTTATCCAACCATATTTCTTATTAACATTTCATTCGCTTCTTAGTATCAATCATAAAGAAAAATCAATATGTATGCATTTGTTAGTTAATATCATAAGAAATGGCTGGGTTAGGAAAATATATTGTAATTCAAAACGGTCTTTTTATTTAAATTTTTAAACAAAAAACATCTACAGTTATTGTGTTATCGTCAAAATAACACGAGAACGAGTGTAAAAATTGTTAGTCGTTTCTGAAACACTAATATTGACGTATTCATTCATGCCGGCTGGTATTAGAATATATACAGGAGGCTGTTACTCTATATGTACAGTTCATATTTAAAATGAAACATATCCAGTCATTTAATTAACCTCCCAATTTGGATAGAAGGCTTTTAGTAGCTTTTAGGTTTAATTGCTCTATTACTTTAAAATTGCTTCAAAAATTCATAGTACATTAATTACAGTGCTTTTTTTTTCATCTGTAAAACTGTTAAACACCCACTTATTCATCTAATTCTTTGTCAGAGTTTTCTTGTACAATTTTTTTCCTTATAAACGATGCCCAAAGACTCATTAACCCGTTAGATGGTTCGTAACAAAAACCTTTACCGTGAATCTGCCACTAAGATACTCCGTACTTTACGTTATTTTATTTAACTAGGTGACGCAATAGGAAATTGGCGTCATTTGGCGTTGACAGAGAATATTTTGGACCTTCTATGTACTTTAAGCATTCTGTGCTTCTATACATATTTCAATAAATACTTGAAACTTACTAGTACTTTTAAATTGCAACGAAACTTTTTGAGTCTTGAGGCTTTCTCGAAAACAAATTCCCATAAAATTATTACGCTTACTAAATTGTAAAAAGAAATGGTCATTGAGTAATTTTATTCTGACAATCATAAAATGTGACATTCATTGTAGTTGAAAGCTTGGATATAAATATGTAGGTGTAGTATATAAAAGCTCATAAGAGTACAAATGTTTTGTTTAGTGAATGTGTCATCTTTATTGATTGCACGAATTAATATCACATTGCAGGTTGTAGGTCATCAATTAATTTCCGTATAAAAATATTTATCTGTCAACTAACAATAACATAATATTATAAATCTATAGAAAACATTTGAAATACAAAATAAAATATTTATTGAGTAAAATATGTGTTGCGATAATACAATAGTTTGAGAAGGCTGTCTTTATCTGTCGTTTGTTTAGCATGCTTGTAGTTTATTTGCATGCATTGCTTTAAAATGATAGTGCTCCATTTATTTGGCCTACTTGAACTAAAAGTTCACCGTTACACTTAGAACGAGCTTGCATAGCAACTGATGATAATTGATTTATAAGCCAATTTAAACAAATATAATAATACATTAACGTGGTTTGAAGAACATTATAATTAAGCACAGTGTCTTAAGAGCACATTATTATTAGTCAAGAACAAACATGTTAGCATGCGTTTAGCACAGCTATTTATAACGTTAATAAAAAAGAAATAAAACTTTGTCTGAATGTTAAAAAAACACAAGTTGGCAACAAGCTAACTTGTGTTTTTGCAAAACCAGTTTATATGTTTTATGAAGTGGTATTGCGCACAGTTAGGCATGATCTATATGTGTTATGTAGTTCGCGAAATCTCCAACAATACCCTATATTGAACAGTTATAATCTCATAATAACCGAGAAATATGGAATCTAATTCTTTAATTGTTGGAACAAAGATACATTTGTCTTCTGTAATTTTCTTTTGTCTCATTTCATTTTCTCAAAATTATGTAAATAGTTAATACTGGCATAATTTTTTGTTTGTATATAAGTACGTTACGTAAATCTAAGTTCCAGAAGAGTGGAGTGTCTTAATACAGGCATTTAATTGCTTAAAAGGACGCTTCTATCACCAGCTGTGTAGTACAAAGCTTGTTAAAGAAAATAAACTATTTGTATTATTTGTACTTTTGAACATTTTTGAAAAACAAAAAACCCGTGGCACAGATACGACGGTAATTTGAACTAACATCAAGATTGTTATTTGCCTTTATTGCTTCCAAGAAAAAATCAACTCACAGAGTTCTACATCATTACAATTTTCACTTTCTTGATGAATCATATTGTGGAACCAATTGATGACAAAATATACGAACTTAAGTACTGTAATCAAATCAATAAAGGTGACGGAGTCAGCAGAACTATTCCTACTTATTAATGAATAGCATTGTCAAGCAACTATTTTTTACAAAATATCTGACGTAATAAAGTAAGAACGTAAAATTTGTAAACACTATTTATTAAGTAACGTTTTACACTACATATGCCATAAATTGTTACGTTAATATGTGTCTCATAAGCTGCGCATAAACTATACGCAGCGTTATTGCGCGTTGATGTCTTTTCCGTGGCACAGCTTTTAATGGAACTTCATAAATAGCTAAGCATTTATCTTCAATTTACATTTATCCTTTGTGGCTCGTTAACTGACATTTATTTTAATAACAAGATATAATGATCGTGTTGTATCTACTATGAATCGTTTTACGACTTTGGAACTTATTACAATACTAAACTTTTATACTGTGCGCACCTTAAAACAGTAATTGCTTACACAATTATATGTTTTCAAAATACTTACGCAATATTAGTTTTTGCGTCATTTGGTAAGGGTGTTAGTGGCCTAAATGATTTGAAAGCTTATTTTTAATGAGCACTTCGATATTTTAATTTGATTTGATAATAATCCAAGGCCATCAGATATAGGGAAATCAAAGGTGTAGTGCGATTACTAGGTCGAATTATTATTAAACCTTTGAAATCGAAATTCTCGACTGATTGGAACGTGGTATGCAGGACCAATTAACATGGAATGTTTTTATTTAAATTACTGTAGTAGTAGTTAACTGATACAACTTCAACGATTTTTATCGCCGACTTTGTAAGCATAAAATAATTTACCATTAATACAACTTTTAATACAAAAGAATTATGAGAACAAATGCAGACACTGTAGCTAATCTAGTCAGGATAAGGAGCCAATACCGTCAGAAATTAATTTCTCTTGGCAACTACGAAGATAAAAATAAGGACTCTAAAAAAAGTCTCGGCTGAATCGGAAACTCCATTGGAACAATAATAATATAGTGTCAGTGGTAAAGTGGAACAAGGAACTCTCGTAGTGGCGACTGGTACGTTGAACCTCTCGGGGCGGCGTGTGTGTGCACGCACACGCGCGCTCTGTGCACGTGCACGACGCCGACACTGTGCTCACGTCAGCGCCGTGCGTCCGTGTGCGTCTAATCAACGTGTGTAAGTACTTTAATCTGATTCATGGCGCGATACGTACGTAAGGCGCATGAGGTTTTAGCAGCACGCGTTACGTTTTATTATTTCCTAATTTAATCCGATACCCATAAAGTTCACATTACAATAGCGCGACGTTAACTTCGGCACACGTTCATGTTGTTTCACAGAAAACAAATTCTCGCATGATCTGTGTAGGAATGCTTGAGTTGTTATAAATACGCGCGGTCTCGGTATCTAAGTTAATGTTTATAGGACGAGCGCGCCGCGGTCTGCGGCCGGGCGGCGGCGGCGGCGGCGGCGCGTCGTGCCCGCTCCGGCTCCGAATGCTCCACCATCCACCACGTTGCCTGAAGGCGCTCACTTGTACTTTGTCGACGCATAAAAAAGATTTATGTCGCAGTAACTCCGAACTCGCATATTTATTAAAGGGAAGCGTGTTCTAACTTAGGACTGCAATAAGTTACTGTTATTAATACTACATTAGCGTATAAGAATCAGATACCTAATGTCCATTTAACGACTTATCCAATATCTTAGCTCTGACTTCCTTAATTTGTTTTCATTTATGACTATTTGATGCAGTAGATTGAGCTGGACTTAATACTGCTGTAAAATGTTTTATGGCCCATCATGATTTAATAGTTCTTATACGATATGGCAGTGATACATGCATATTTGTGTGATTATAAAGTTGATGGAGGCTGTGCAAGTGTACAACTTCCTTGTGGCCACGTGCGTCTGTTCGTAAGATAACTTGTGTTAACAGAAGACACGTCAGCGTCTATGGCTCACTAAAGCTCGGCCCACACACCACTTGATACAATCTTAATAAACTTTTATAACTGACATCTCGAGACATAGACTATTTAAACATAGTAAGTAAATTACATAAAATATGGTGACAATCTGACAGTACTTTACAGTCGAGTACTATAGCAGCGAAACAAGTGTCGTGTGTCGGCTGAGTGAAGCCCACGTTGATACCAGCGGGCAGTAAACTAGTAGTGCATGTTCGTTGATAGCTGCGCTCGTACGGCTCGGCGCGGGCGCTGGCGGTTGCGACAGCCGCACGATCAGCCGCGTGATCGTCCTTGCTCGTTGCTCAACGCTCGATAAGTGCACGATATTAGCGCCATCTTAAAAGCTTTCGAGTACGAAAATAAAATCGGTAATAAGAACAAAAAGTAATTAAAGACGTCTGTAACTGTTTTAGTGTTGGTCGGCGCCGGTGTAACGCGGCCTCTAGTTCCACCGACCTTTACTGGTTCGTATTTTGAAACTTGAACAGCTAAATATTCTAAAAATAGTTTTCTGCAGGTTGCTTGGATTCTCTTCATAATATTTCGGCATTCTTCATCGGTTAGGTTAATGTCAAAAGAAGACTCTATTTGTTTTGATTTGTTTGAAGACCTAATTAAAATGTGAACACCCGTTGGTTTATCAATCAGAAGGTCAACAACCGTCAGTGAACTACACTACTCGTATGTACGCCGCATAAACAAAAGACGTTACCGTAAACCTAATTATGATATCAGTGATTGCTTGTTTGTAACATCAATAAAAAATATGGATAATTTAAAGATGATAAACTCATCACTGCCACAAGTGCCACAGTAGATATTCTCTATAAGTAGAGGCATAAAAGAAACAAAATATTAACCTTCATTGTTCCGCATAAAAGTGTAGGAAAAGCCCATAAGAAGGCATTAAGTAGAATGTAAAAAAAATCTTAAAAAAGCTATCTTTTCCAATACCAAAATCCATTATGAACGAGACTATTGTTACTTTTCGTGGAATCTCTGTCGTATTGTATTTTTTAAGGCTGCGCAATGTAGGTCATCTGTATAATTGTGTCGTGTATGAGTCTGTGTCAAATAGGATTGTGAGTAACAAAGGATGTTGCGTAAGGCATTGCTATTTATTGATAAATGTCATTAGTGACGTGTATCGGGGGCTCGTGGCTAAATAACAAACGATTGATCGGCGAGGTGAAGGCGGCTAGTTCGGGCACGGGTGAGTTTACTTTGTTTACACATTGAGACCGCTCATTGTATTGGAGAGACCTAAGCACCAATAAACGTCACGAAGACCGAGCCTAAAAAATATTTTCACTCCGTATCGACACTGCGAAGAAGTTTCGCGATGGTTGCGTGGGCGATGCGTAGTAGGCGCGTTGTAGCCGCGTACGTCGTGTGCAGAAGTAGCATCATAACCGCTTAGGCCAGAGCAGATATGGCAGCATAGGCAGTGCATAGCAACCGTGGTGTAGCGACGAAGGTTTTGCATGGCATACGTGATGTAGCCGCGTAGGCTTTGCGTAGCAGACGCGGTGTAGCAGCGTAGGCTTTGCGTAGCAGACGCGGAGTAGCTGCATAGGCTTTGCGTAGCTGACGCGGTGTAGCAGCGTAGGCTTTGCGTAGCAGGAGCGGTGTAGCTGCGTAGTCTTTGCGTAGCAGACGCGGAGTAGCTGCATAGGCTTTGCGTAGCTGACGCGGTGTAGCAGCGTAGGCTTTGCGTAGCAGGAGCGGTGTAGCTGCGTAGTCTTTGCGTAGCAGACGCGGAGTAGCTGCATAGGCTTTGCGTAGCTGACGCGGTGTAGCAGCGTAGGCTTTGCGTAGCAGGAGCGGTGTAGCTGCGTAGTCTTTGGGTAGCAGACGCGGAGTAGCTGCATAGGCTTTGCGTAGCTGGCGTGGTGTAGCTACGTAGGCTTTGCGTAGCAAGAGCGGTGTAGCTGCGTAGTCTTTGCGTAGCAGACCCGGAGTAGCTGCATAGGCTTTGCGTAGCTGGCGCAGTGTAGCTGCGTAGGCTTTGCGTAGCAGGAGCGGTGTAGGTGCGTAGTCTTTGCGTAGCAGGCGTGGTGTAGCTGCGTATAGGCTTTGCGTAGCAGGCGCGGTGTAGCTGCGTAGGCTTTGCGTAGCAAGTGCAAAAAAGAAAATAAAACCTGAAAAGAAGCAATATGACGGCGTCAACGTAACATAGAGAAGCACCTGTTAGGTTAGGCTAAAAGTCGACCCCAGAATTGTTGGAAAGCGATACAGTCAGGCTGATGAAGGCCGTAATCGTAAGTTACGTGATAAACAGATTGTAATCTCACAATGGCTAGGACGAGGGGTCGCGGGTCGCGCTCATTACGTTGCATTCAGACATTAATTTAACTAGACTTGTCTGTTAATTACAAGTTCAATAACATTCGCTTCCATTCAATGCATTTCGTTTTGTAAGGTACGTAAGTTCTGATTTAAAATATTTGAAATGTTTCTTTCTATGTAACAAATCGCAGTCGTGTCGTGGACATGGTGTGTGACGGTGGTTGGTCCAAGCAGATGCTGCTGAATATACATATACAGAACTGTCTGATGTCGCTGCTCAAATAAATGAAATCAGCTCATTACAATTTCCCCAAAGACACCTTAAGTTGCTATAGAAAAACAATACCTTATTATTATTAAGAGATAAAGTACAAAATGCGATAAACTGCTCAATTGCAGGAAAATGTCAAGTAGGCTAGCTATTTCTAATAAGATTCATAATAGACAAGCGGGCGTCGCGTCGCCGCTGCTCGGCGCTGCAAGTTACAGATATTGCTTTACTTGAATGTTAATAGCTCCGCGTTTTTATAAAAATAACTACTAAAACTAATTTGCTCTATATAAAGACTATGTGTTAATATAGCTAGTTCATATTTGAGGTATTTATCTAACAAATTCCGTAATATCCGTTAGGAGTAATCTAATGCACTCACACATACAGACACACACACATGCAAGGCTAGGTTACTAACACAGTGGGCACACGTGCACAGTGGAGGCAGCGCGGAACGAGTTCACACCGACCTGCTGCGCCCGCGCAAGAAAGAACTCAGCCAAGGACGCCGGCGTAACGGTCCGTGTGCGGGGGGCGGAGAGTGCGCGGGGCGTGGCGGGACGGGGGAGGGGGCCCGGTCCCGCTAGCCGCACCGCGTGCCCGCGGGACGCATGGGATGCACTGGACACTGATTCATGCTGGCCGTTGCGTCATCGCTCCGTAAATGTTGCTAGAAACTTTTATGATTAAATTCTAATTAGTTAATAACCTTTTCACGACATTATAAACTTAATTAATTTTTAATTAATCATTTTATACCATACGTAATCGTTTTACACTAACAAGATTCCTGTTAGAAAAATATTGTCAGACGCATTGCTGCAATGCGGCTTCGCTGATTAATGTCTTTAAACATCGATAATAATTTGTTAACATCGATAAACACAGTGGCTCGACACAACATTTAAAATTATGATAGACGTGTCCTAAATGAAGCTTATTTCTTAAGAAAATCCAATTTTAAGTTCCTTCGCTCGGCCATCGACCCTAAAAACCTTATTTTCTTTCTCACTCGCTCTCGTTAACTTGAATAGTTTTGTCTCACAGTCACGAAAACCGCTGTTCTGTCTTTATTTTGTTACATTACGGCCAAGAACAATGACTATTCGTCGATAGGACCGTGTTCCTATATCTATTCTTTTCTGGCATGCGAGCCGCGGGCGCGCCGTGAGCGAGACGACTAGCTTTCTGAAGCGCGCAGCCTCTGCTGAATGTTTCGAATTCCTATTGGACCGCCGAGAGCTTAAAGATGGCCACTTGAAGACCGTTTTCTCGTTACGATAACCTAATTTTATTCCATTACGTCGGTAGTCGTTCTGCTTAAATTTCAATAAGGCAACTCCATTAAGTTCGAATGTCAGGAGGTAATGCGAGTAAAAAGACAGCGACCTCGCGGGCGTATGTTCGCACGCTGCGCCCGCGCCCCCCGCACCTCCCCCGGGCCCCGGCTGCCCCCCGCCCGCCCACAGCCTCCGCGACCCGCGCTGCTCCCGAGCGGGTGATTCAACTGTGTTTGTTCGGAAATGTCGAAGGTTTGCCGGACGTCAACAGACACGGAACTACCTTCAGCTTGAGCGTGTTTCCAGGTATAATTTTAATTTTATCTATCTAGAGCTCAGATAGATTTATGCGGTACGACAGAGCTCGAGCATAGTCAATGTTTAGTGACTTAATACAGTTAAATAGAGCCGCATTACTGCATAAGGCAGAGTTTTATCAACAAGTAATTCCAAAATGTACAACATTATAATATTGACACTATTGTATCACTAGTTAAGCCGTTTGTGGCTTTACAATAGTTTACAGTATAAAAGACATCAACGCGCTGTGCACCTTTATTGGAAAATTATGCGTGCAGCAAATTCTTGGTAGATTTTTCATTATTTAATGTGTTTAATTCATTTGAAAAACGCTAAGCAAACAGAAGTAGTCTCACAGGTACATATTTGAACATTCATAAAATTTCAAATATATTATGCATGTTTTTTCCACACCTAAAGAGATTACAAGAATTTACATAATGTATTTAATTGCCAATCCATAATATTGTTAGGTGAAGGCCTATTCAAATATATATTTTAGTATAATATTTGCATATGCTACTATTCATCATAAGTATATTCGGCGAGCGCCGGCGTTATACGCCGCCAACGTGACACCTCGCTTTAAATAAATACAACTTTTGTACACATGTATACTAACTATGGAATATGTCTCCTTTTGTCAATGATATTTTTCCGCTTTTAATCATGTCGCGGATTATACTAGAATCTTGTTCAAGTTTTTTACTTAGGTACCTATTATTGAGGTTCCAGTTTGACGGCTCTCGTGGAGCCGTCGCGCGCTACGATACACGATAGGAGATAGCGGACCACGTGCCACGTGGAGCGGCCCATAATAATAATGTTTACCAATTAAACTCTTGAACGCTCTATTAATATATTAACCTTTGCATGGTTTGAATAATGAACCTCGTTTCATTTTCGAAATATTTACATATTTTACTGCTAAAAGCTTATGTTTACATGCATCTTTTTCTAAATGTAAACGCATTTAACGAGCCTTTAATGCAATGCAGGTGTTTACGAATTTCATCAAATTTTTCAAAACAAGTGAGATATTTACTAAACATTCCCAAGCTTTACGTATTCTACACGTTACTGAAATTCAAGTAAAGAGAACTGAAATAAAGCCCTTCAAAGGAAATATGGAAATTTTATGACGTAGCCATAATTAAGTACTTTGAATACTATTTTAATGTACCATAGACAATGACCATATTTACGTACGAAAGAACCAAAGCTACAAAAAGACAAACGTTTGTAACAACAACATACCTACATTGTATAACAAAATGTAGAACTCGTGTATTCCTGCCCTTTTTGCTTCAGCAAGAAAATAAAGTAAACATTAATAGATAGACATTAGTTAATATTGAACGGTGAGTTCAGCTTCTGAATTGCCCGTTTTTATTTCCACGCACCGAATGAGAAGCGATGTGCACGCGACGTTCGTAGCTTCAAATTACGTAGCGATCATGCTGAACTGTAACGTCAGAAAAACTAAGTCATTCTTTATTGTCCGCCATGATTACACAGTTGGTGAATGGATATTCTATGTACAAAGGCAAGCATTATAGCAAAGTTTAGAGTGATAGACAGATTTAGCTTCATTGTGACTTAAGTAATAATCGGATTTAAAGTCTAAAGGAACCAATTCTGGGTTAGTGGTGGTCTGTAGTTCAAATAGTTAATTGTTCGTTGTATTTTATTTATGCTCGTAGTTAATAAAAACTAACCGGTTTTCAGAAAGTTCCATTAAGTTGATCTAAATTAGAAACTAACTCAATCAACATTCGAAAAAAAACTGAGGCGTGCCTGTATTTTTTACTTCAGTGTGTTTTTTCATCATCTGCCAAGCACATGCCTTATTGTATCTAGTATATTTTGAAAAATTGTCTAATGACATATATGTAAATGAAAAATCGTATACGGCAAAACGAAACTGAGAGTGATCTATTGAAATCAGGCCTCTGTAATTACTGACGAGATACTTATTGGATGGACAGCAATTTAATTTTTTTTTTATATCAAGTCTCTACCCGGAAATCCATGGCAAAATTTGTGGGTCATCTCTAAGCATTGTTACTCGACTTACGACTAGCTACTACCGAGTTTATTTTTCATTAAAAAGAAATTAAAGTCTGAATTCAATTAAAATATAAATAAGTTTTGTGGTCATGGCGAAAAATAACATCTATTAAGATTACATAATGTTCCGCCGTAAATCAAAGTATGGTGTGTAGATAAAGTACAGATTTCGATATTACTTCCAGTATCTCATGCAATATTGATGGTTTCTGCGTATTTATAATGTTAATTTTTCTAACGACACGGTATATAAAGTTAATGTAAAGGGTCTATTTTATCTTCACCATCGCCGCAAATTACCATTTCAAATAAGCCAAAAACATCAATATTGCATGAGATGGGCGCTAGAACTTAACAAGTGACCTCAGTAAAGTTTACTTCAATGTTGGTGACGCGATTCATCTCACATGTGAAAGCAGTATAATTTATAATGTTTTACTTAATAATTATGGAATATAACCTCACCACCATAAAGTTTCTTGTCGTTAGAAGAGAACGAGCTTGCAGTCAGTAATTATCAAAACGCAGTAAATTCAAACATATTGAGGAAACGAAGGAAGCACTCTGTTTGTTGTGCTTTAAAGAGCATTGTACAAATATGTTATTGGTCAAAAGAAATGTTTTTGCTTAGGTTTGTAAAGGCGTGTCCGTCAAAGTAAAACATTACGCGGAGGCCATAAATAAGCACATTTTGACAGCTAGTGCGTATTTAATGATAACAGATTTAATTGATGCGCTTGGTCTAATCGCCTAATGGATTCGGTATCCAGGTTAAGTGGGGCGTGTTTTCAATTTCTCGCATCTCTCAGGTCGAGGTCAGTTGCTAGTGGCACGTTTTAGAGCACATCACATCTCGTTGAACCAATTTGTTTATATCGAGCACTTTAGTAGAAGGATCACGACTGTACAGAGCACTCAAATTGAATATGTCGATATTACGCTAATATACATAAATGTATGAGATTAGAAAGTTGTGCCGGTGCTGTGCCCTAATTTTGAAATTCAGATAACTATCACCTGCATTGTTTTAAACAAAGATGGCATACTAAAACTACTTCATACTTCTTTTTTACTTCTAAATAAAGTGCAAAAAGCCATTATAAAACTTCAAAGAACTTTTTTTAATAAAGTAAGCAGGTACGAAATGTTAAAACAAATGAATCTGTAGGATCACAATGCTACAACTTAGCTGGGACGAGACGATAGCGTTAAATCGATGTGTCTGATGTAAATTGTGCAGATCTAGTAAATCACTGTCTTGTGGAAATCGCATCTACAATAGTGTTAAGTTTTAACTACGCGATAACCGCGCTTAAAAGCTGTCAGTGTAAAATATTCCAGAACAATGATGGCACTGACAGCTTTTGAACGCGGTTTAGATGAGCTGATCGCGTTCAGTTTCATTTTTGAAATGCGCCCTAAATCACTTTTTATTTCTCATTCACCCATGTCGGTATGACGGCAAAATAAAGATGAGAATGCGGAGAAAGTTCCATTCAAATTAGTTCAGTGGTCTTGTTAATTACCGCCCTCCGTCTACATCCTGGTTGACAGGACCTTACGTTTACTTTGTCTCATTATTGCATTTCAACTTGTCACATTTCCAGTTATTAGTTTTTTATGTAGAGTTTTTATTAGATCTCGTTTCTATGAAGTACTCGTAACTAAACTGGGTAGAACCCCGCTTGGTTGAATCAAAAACGGAAAACCTTTGGCAAATAACTATTCAAGCTCTATGTCCGATTAATTGATAAAAATAAAACAAGAAAAAAGTAGGTATGTACCTACTTTTTTCTTGTTTTATTTGGCCTGCTTACAATAACTTAGTAATACGAGTCGTAAAGTACATGTACCTATAGGTATTGTTACGTGCAGTATAATTCTTAGCTTTATTCATACTATTAGTATATGAATTTCAAAACAACAATAATAGTAGGTTTTTGTCATTTAAAGAACAATTTAACGGACTCCGACTGTCATTCGCCTGATCAGAACACATTAGGTATAAATTCAAACATAAGGGGCCCTTATTATCATACACATGTGCCACAAGATCACTTCTTTGTAATATTAACGGATTATATGGAAGGGCGTGTCCAATTTACTGTGTGCCAATAAAATAATCATGTTATTTATGGCTATATTATCTCAAGAATGCGGTTAATAAGGAAAGTTAAAGACATAATTTCTGTATTATAATCTCTTAAAAGCAGTGAATCGAGTGTAGGATTGCCACTGAATAAAAAGACAAGAAATCCTAAGCTGCATTTACGTGAACAAAAAGTATGTTGGTATTTGAATAGAGAGCGTCAGAACAGCGACGCTCAATCTTTGTCATTATTGTAGCTAATTAATCATAAGTGAAATTGCTTACCGACTAATTTGCGAACCACTATCTGGCGTTTTAATCGTTTCTTTTCATACCCACAACATAGACTAGACGAACTGACGTTTCAAATAATGGTTATTTAAGTTGTTGATTTAAATTCTATTAATCTTTCTTTCTTCTTTAATAATAAATCTATCTACCGACTTACCAGTTTTTTCATATAATACATTCTAATGTAAAACAATTCGTTAAATAAACATTTGTGGAAGATAAAACTAGATCACGAGCGTACGTGCACGTGTTGGTCGGAACAAACAAATTAAGTGAAGCATTTGTGTTCTGTCCTAGATAAACGGTTCGTGTATACAAAAAATGTACTTTAGTTAAATTGACATTCAATAGAATGATCAGTCAAATCAAACAAGAAACGACCTAGGTATATACCGTATGGTCAATTTAATTTGGAAACGAAGTTCTTGACTGGTCAAAGTTATTAAATGATTAGAATCTAATCTGACCACTTATTAATAATATCCTTAAGCCAGTACTGGTTCTCGTCAACAACTTTGAATTACAACGTCTTAAAAAAATCAATTTGCATTAGTGAATCTGTCTGTTTGTGATTACAGCCTAGTTTTTTCATTTAGAATGAGCACTTGATGTTCAGCAGCAAAACTACAGTAGACGTAGACGTTTGCAAGCGCCACTGAAATGATGATGAGTTGATGTTGAAATGGATAATATTAAAGTCAAAGTCGAAGGATTTATCTCAAATAGGCACAGAAAAGGCACTTTTGAAATTTACAATAAAATAAAATTTATTCTAGTCGCGCCTTCCAAAGCGTAGTTTTTGTTTGGAGAAGAATGGGCAAGAAACTCCACCGTTCCTTATAAAATGTTTTACAATATTTTGTATATGTTAATTATATAATTATATGTGAAGACGATACTATTGATTGCTATCATAATCACTAACTTCTAATTTATATCCTGCATACATTTATGTTTTAAATCTTCACCCTGTGAAGAGAACAAATCAACCATAATACTTCTAGCAATCTGAAATCTCCAAGGCTAAAAACGCATGTCCAGTCCACAACACGCGTCACAACATACGCGGCAATATTTCGCAGAGTACCTCCAACAATTTACGAGGAAACGAGCATTTCGCAAAACTGATTGCCAACCGTCGAGATTGGTTCTCGAGTGTGGCGTGTCTAATTTATCACAAATGTGCATCAGTGTAACAGAACAGGCGAGGATCGGCGCGGATCGCAGGCCGCCGCGCGTTCTTGTCTGTACGCCACCACACCACCGACGCCACCGGGTTGCAGGTGTCAATCCTGTCGCATAAATAATGCTGATAAACTTCCCGCTTTCCACTGAATTATGTCTCGTACACGTCGTAAATACTCACGCACATTTGTAATTCAAAATTTTTAGATTTCAACAGAGTGCAACGTTAGAAACGTTTACTATTTAATAGCTCTGTTTTCGAGCTAAGATTAAAGTTGGAAAGTTATTGAGTTTATAGTATTACATTATGTACATAACGCTCTCAGTAATTTTATGATACCGTAGTAAATATATAATTTCATTTTACGGACATTATTTCCTAAGCATTTACAAACGTACCTACCTAATGCAGCTATGTTTTGTTTTAAACATCTTAAAGGCCCTTTGAATTCGTATTTCAGAGGACTGAACTTTCTATGGCTACAACTTAGAATAGCTAATAAATCATAAAATTTCAAGTGTGCACAATTGAAATTGCTTCAATAGGCAACAAGTTATAACAGTGAACAATACTTCCTATTAATTTCTATTTGCCCAACAAATAAAATATATCGAAATGGTACCTTTAATAATTATGTCAATGTTGAAGTTTGTATCTACAAATCAAAATTGTATAACATTTTGTGGTATACAGTTACGCTACGCTAAAATTATTTTTAGACTTGCTTTCAGTAACAATCTTCAATGCACAGGTATATTATATATTTTGATGAATTTATGTGCTTATTTCAGTAGTACTCAATCATCAACTTTGAACGTTAATATCTTGGAAACGTGATACTTTATACGAGGTTTGGTGTTATAACGTTTTCTGTTTGCATTGATGTCAGCTATCGATTTATAAAGGTCTCATGCGTGGCCGCCATTTTCAAAATGGCGCGACAGTAGGTATACCACGGATCTTCAAACCCCTTTCAGTATTCTGCAGCTTTGTACATCTAGTTTATTTTGTCAAGCAAATTACAATAAATCTTTTGCAGTCAATGTTGTCATATTCGAGCAAAAGTGAAGGTGCTATAATAAATCTGTATTGTGTTATAATAAATCTAGTCGCTATCCGTGTAGTGTGTCGTTTGGGCTTACAAATATTTTCGCTGAGTGGTACAAGAGCTGCGCGTACGCCGCGCGCCGACCCGGCACGGAGCGCGGAGTGCCGTACTGGCGCAGGCGCACTACAATAGGGATGGCGACCATTTTTGCATATGCGTGTCATTGAAACAGTATTTACATGATGGCGCTGTAGGTCACATTCTTAACTGTAATGTTACTATTTGTCTTCGCTAATATGTTTTGGGGGAAGTTTTTGAATATTGGTGTCTTGATGGCGAATTACTATTAAATATGAAAAAAGGACTACTCAGTATTCAAAATAAGACCTATCATGTCAAAAGAGAAACAGCATTGCGAAACTAAAAGTATCGTTAATACGGCTGAAGGTGCTAAAACATACAATCTCTGTTTCCCAAAAGGTACAAAACCCTCAAAGATCGTTCAACTCAAATCCAGCCATGAAAAAAGTTTAATTTGAAAGGAGTATTTTGCTGCTATTTTAAAGTTTCTAGGTAAACAGGAAGTATAAACAGATTCCAAATATTTCGCTAAGAGACAGGAGGAACCTGAGGACTTCAAGGTTCTTACCAAAGACCCTCAAAATACTACTGATACACAAAGTAACTACGTCATAACATAAAGTTAAAACATGAATTCGTTTATCGTGCAAGAAGCATTCGTTAGTCGTTCATTGATTACAGAGTTACCGTTCCAAATCTTATAAAAATGCGATTTTTTATACTTTTTATGTTAGTAGACTATAAAAACTCTAGAATTTCATATACGTAGGTAGGCACATAACTGGTAAAATTCTTATCTCATAAAGTAAGCAGTAATACTGCATTTTGTAATATATTATTCAACATTGCGGTTCGCAGTCTTTAAATGTCAATATGTAGAGCACTTTAAGAAAGAATATTAAATAAAATATGTTTTCACTTAAAACCTGCCGCAATTACCTTGATAAACCGCCACAATGTATGAACCCTTCAATTAAAAAGTACATTCAGGTTTGGCAGCCACGCTGCCGAACTGCGCATGCTTTTTCTTACGAATTGTAATTTGGCTATATTCATTACGAAAGTTCCATTGTTAAGTGCCACGGGCGAATAGCAATTGACATACCATTTTTTACACCACTTTAGGTAGAAGACGCACCAGTAAACCATATAAGGGCGAAGCAGCAACTAATTAAACTATATATTCAAGGAAGTGATATTTTAAGATTTTAATGTGGATACTAAGGCTTTTTAATGAAACCCATCCACTTGAATGTTGATATAATCATAAATGTAGAAATGATTCTACTTTGAGAACAGGAAAATAATTTAAAATATTCCAAGTGAAACAAAAAACGTGAAGTATTACGTTTAGACAACATCTACTTTCTTTGTGAGAGAACATTAAAGCGCAACATAATAACCGCAAATTATAGTGTAAAAAATTCGATCAGCAATACCTAAATAAGTATTATGATGTGATGCATCCATTGTGAGTTTTTACTCTCACTGGTATGAATGGCTAAAATTTCGGTGACTACTGACCTCTGCCAACAGACCTTCCAAAAGAAACAAGACAAACAAAGAAAAAAAATAGTTGGATCCAATTAAAATAGCCATTAACAACGCGAATAACGATCTCTTGTTTATTGATTTAAATTGCAAAAGAGCGCGTCACGTGGTCGGTCGCGGTGCGGCACAGTGCGCAGGCGCACCGTCTTCGTCGCTCGAGCTTTAATTGGCGGACATGTCCGGTATTTTTCGTCATCGGCTCGGATGGCCTGGGACCGGCCTAACATTTGCTAACCCAATTCACTAGCTGTACATATCGTAAATGCGAGAAGTCGAATACAATAGTGTAGTCTATAAACGTTGATAGTCTGAGCGAGCGCACTAAATCTTTTAGTACCGATCTATGTTAATCGATAGGACATTAACAACGGTGCGTCGGTAATGGTCAGTCCTGGGACACGGCGTGCTCAAGGCTGCGCTCGGTGAAAGGATTCGTCGTGTATCTGGATCATCCCGACAGCGACATCCGCGAGCCGTGCCTCTGCCTACGCGCAGCCGGCAAATAGCACGAACACTGCTTGTGCTAATTTGTAACAGACATGACAACAGCTATTAAACAACTAATATTAATATCTTATTCAAATTTTGAACTACTCTTCGACGGAAGCATGTTTGATATAAATGTAATCGTCCTTTCCTGTCATTAAAGACCATTTCTAATGTCCCAACATACATAGATGCCACCCATAATATTGAATTATTGATTTAATTTTAATGGTAGAGATATTATATTATATGCAATAAAGCTTCTTACCTCAATTATTATTTTATTCAGACATTTTCTTGCAATAGTTCTTCTAAAACATTAACTTAAACTTCACCAGTGAACGCTGGCCGAAAATCGGTTCAGTATAAATAGATACATGAAGCCTGTGAATAGTAGGTAATTATTAGTGGTTTGCTCGATGTACAACACGGGGCCACATCGACACCGCCGTGGAATATGCAAATGATGTTAAACTGCAGCTTACGAAACTGCTCCGGCTCTCCGAGCGATAGACGTGATAATACCTATAAATAAGGACAAACTATTAATGGTGAAATAAATTGATGTGAGATCACGATTTGAAAATTATTAACCTGAAGTCATTTACACCGTGGAAAGCGATCTGTGCGCTGTTATATGCACACTTACCTACTTATGGGACACGACTACTGCTTCTGTAGACATACTTGGTAACTTGGAAGCTGTTTATGACCATGTCGTGCTAAGATATCCAAAGTTGGGGTTTGCGTAAATTCTTAGTGATCGAAATCGAAACATCCCTGTTAGTGTTTAGGAAAACAGTATAAATCAATTTATACTCCTTTGGATAAATAATGTTTGTTTAAGATCCTATTTTCTGTCGAAATTATAGAAGTAGTACAACTCAGTTCAAGCTGTCTTGTAACTTTTATAAGTGAACTTTAAAACATTATTAATCAGAAATTAAATTTATGACCATGCATGGCAAAGTTTGCATACTGGCTGGACAACGCCCAGCAATAACAGTTATCTTTTGATTGACGTCATCTCAGTTTTTAAGGCTAGATGATAAAGCTTCTCTTCCGCCAGTACCTATTTGAATAATGTTGTATCTGCAAAAATTTATATATGTGGAAGCTGGTAATTAGCCATTTTTTTTACCTACGAACGATTTCTAATTCTGTTATTAGTCTGTAAGCTTTCTGTAAAATAAAATAAATAAAATAATTGTTGGTGTGTATATAAAATCGTTTAATGTTAATTGATTGCCTACTGATTGGATTACATAGGAGAGATATCATTTCAATCATGTATAGAAGTTTTCGGTGCACATAACGATCTAGCCTCGTATGATTGCAGTTAAACAGATGAGCTTCATTAAGATTCGTGCCAGACATATTGCTAGGCGCGATGTGAGATATTACTACCCGTTAGTAATTGCGAACCGAGACACAACTTATTACACGACTGTTGTCGGTTTATAATTGTCTATCCATTACTATGTATCATGGGAAAAGTTCTCTAGCGCATCGGTGTAATATGTGTAATTAAAATATTTAAATTAAAAGATGCCCATACATAGTTCGTAAGCGTAAACAAGATTTTGGTGATGAATGTGTTTTTAATGAATTTGATGTTCGAACTTTAGAATAGGCAACGATTAAATAATTATTCCAAGACTTAATTACTTAATATTATGTAAATACAAGAGGGTTCTTAATATCTTTTCTATTCACGAGTCGGCGAAAATAGTGAGATGATTAGGATGATTTATATAAAATCAAATAGATATGAATAGCGTATTAAAATATTGCGGCTACGGTGATCAGCGTGGGCTCCAATCTGAATTTATTATATTATTAAATGGAATTCATGCAGCGATTGTATTCGATTCGGCAACATGCTAATCGCGAACAAAAAGAAACTGAATGTTTTATTAATGCATATCATTATTTATATTGTGGCATAAAGTTTGAGCTTTTTGAAATTGGGTATTTCACAACTTGATTACTTAAGTTTTAACTCTAAAATTAAATCCTATACTTAAAAGCCTTTGTAGAAAATATATTTTACAGTTTTAGCTACATGGAGGTTTACTGAATTTCAATTATGTATTTGCAGAAAAAAAATATGTATCCGGGAAATCCCTTACTACACGCAAAAGTTTTCATAATTACAACAAATTCGCAAGTACGTAGATTTTGTAGTTACGTACTTATATTGTTGGTATCTGGTCATTATACATTAAAATTATATGTGTATGGAGTTCGTATAAACATTAGCGTTTATGCACGCTATAATTTTACTTCCCGAATGGCAAATAACAAGTTGCAACAACTCGTTTATTTATACCGAGATCAATACGTGAACGAATAATTACATTGACTTTTGCTCTCGGTTATTTTATAATAACAAAATCCGGAATTACTTATTGCATGGTATTGAGTAGGTATATAAACGTGGTTTTCTTTTTATTTGTAGAATAAATTTATTTGCCTTTATGTAGAAGCCTTTTCGGCAATCGTAAAAACGGAATGTATTGTAATTTCTGCATTTATTATAATTTTTGTAGGTATCACTGTGCTGGTTCACCGTATTCTTTATTCCGTGACGTCAGCTCCTTAGCACTAATCCATACATAGATCTTCTCATACATCAACCACAGGCGATTGCGGTTGCATTGCTTAGTCAGACGATTATTAGGGATATGTACGCTCCTCAAAATCAATACCAAAAAAATCTAAGAAAAAATAGAAATTCAGTTGATATCCGGTTCGGTAGTAGGTACTTCACACTTTCTTAAACTAACTGCATTGCGTGTAAAAATTTAAACCTACCTTTACTGGTGGCACGTCGTATGTATGTACTGTTAAAATTAAGCAAAAAATAATACTCACAGACGTGCAAAAAAAGTATCAAAGTGAACCGTGACATCCAAGCCCGACCGGGTAATTTAATATTCGTAAATCTATCCGATAAAAATATCAAAGCAAAACTGCACCAGGTGCTACTTTCGTTTTCCAGCCACTCATTGACCCGTCTGTCAAAAGCTTAACGCCAATTTGCCTCTGTATTATATTAGCACGCTTCGTACATAATCGAACGTGCATGTTAACTAGCAATTAGTCAGTATCTTCATTTATTTTCGCTATACAAGAGAAGCTGCGTCTGTCAAACGCTAACTGACTTTTTTGTCTGACTGGACATCAAATGTCATCGCTTCAACATCTTTTCAACGCGACCTTTTCTTTCCAAACAGTTTTTTGTTCTAAATTGATTTATCAGGTGAGCGCCGAATTACATTTATATACCTCACGAATAAAAAGAATATTTATAAAAGTCATCTAGAGATAGTATCTACGTGAAGTTTATTGGTTGTATTGAACGTCTATGTAATTGTTTCCTTGTTTAATTTAAACTGCATAATATTTTTGGTGAAGTAACTTTTTAATTTAACGAGACATGTTTGACTTCTTGGGGCCTTATTATCATTGGGGCAAAATACGTATACGTAACGCATACTTGTAATTTTTACTGTGAGAGGTCAAATCGAAACAAAAACTGTGGGCATTCCAAAATAGTGTAAAAGAGTAGAATCAGGGCCGTCTTTAGCCTATTGGAGGCCCTGGGCTCATAAGGATCACGGGGCCCCTGTATAAATAAGAGTAGATAAGTACCTAATCATTCATTTTCATTATGATCAGTTTTTAAATATTCTCGTACAAAACCAATAAAATAAACAAAATACTAATATTTAATACATTTGGGAAGAAACTTATTGTAAATCACACTGCAAATCAATTAAGCATTTTGTCAATAATTGTCATTGAATCGGGTACTAATAATGCGTAGACTGGAATAGCGGTGGCTGCAAAGAATGATTTTTTTGAGGGCAGGCCGGGCCTCCCGTCGATCGCGGGGCCCTGGGCACTTGCCCAGAGTGCCCAATGGATAAGGAGGGCCTGAGTAGAATAGTTTAAAAGCTTGAATTGAGCGGAAGTGGTTTTGTTTTATTTACTCAACAATATCGATTTTGTTCCGATATAATCTGCGGAGGAACCTACTCACGTAAATAACAGTGATTAAAACACCATAAGAGAGTGAAGGTAGGTTCGCACGAAACCAGATCGAACCGGATCCAAATCGGAGGGAGCGTTTTCTGTAACTGGAGCAGACGGCCGTCTCGAATATCGCCCCTTATGTCGATAATAAGATTTTCTTTCGTACGCCGCAATACTGCAGTTTCTCTTTTTTGTGAGTGCACCTGTGATGTAGGCCAATCATGGCTTATTTCAACACGAACTCGTGATTGACGCTTATCCCACACAATATTGTCCTATGCAGTATGCAGATGAATACCAAGAACGTTTGTTTACATTATATCAACTTTGTTTCTTATAGGTAAATAGTTTGTAGTTATAGTGTAGTGATATGTACATTATAATTGAAGTAAGGAAACTAACCCCTCTTAATAATGTTTTATTAAGTAGGTACTTAAGATTTTTATCTTTAGTAATTAATGTGTTTATGCAGAATTAAAGTTCATCGTAGGAGAGTTCACGTATTTTCTTTGAGTAAAATTAATTACATAACTTGTACTAAAATGCGACATTTTGATTTGTTTTATTTTTATCTTAATAAAATTAAATGTTATGTGACCATGTTTAGAAGACTAATCGTTTATTTAATTTTACAGTACTGATTTGGTATTACTGGCTATTTATTTAACGATCCCTGAATTGATGAGTTAATTAATTAAATTCGTGAATCGGATCCACGAAATCAACGCCATTACGTAACGTAGTCTGGTCATGTGTCCAATTAGCTTGAGCCACTGAGCTGTTCTCTAGGACAAAGCGGTCATCTCAGTATAATTTTGGTTCCTAATCGAGCTAAACCTGAACGACAGGTCGGCACACCCGCTCATAGAAATGCAAAATCAAACAGTCTAATTCATTATAATACCTAGCGATTATAGACTTCAATAAAACATCTCTTATTTGGTAACATAAATAAAATAGGTATCTATTAGAAAATTAGATTGTTTTTATTGTATTCAAAATTGTAAAAAAAATGTGTTTATTCAAATAGACAAAACAAACAAACGGGACTAGAGTTATGATTTCTCTAAAAGATTTGTGGTATTGGTACTCTAGGTATCTGCATATAGGAATAGATATATCCTAAGTTATAGACGTCTGCAGTAAAAAGGCACTGCTCCGACTGTGCTGTCAATAAGTGATATGTACGAGTTACTGTGACATCACAGTGCATTAAATATTCTAAATCGTTGAAATCTATCTTAGCAACATTAGCATGTGTCCAATCATTTGAGTCGGTGTCGGCGCGGGCGCAGTGTTCGCGCCGCGTGGGAACTCGAGCACTACTATCCGATATAAATACTAACCATATTTTACGTCAGAATTCGACGCACTCTAGTTGCGCGTAAGCAAGTAATCTCCGCCATTAATGTCACGACTAGATTGTACATCCTTGCGTAGCCACCGGTCTCCCAGTTGCCATAAATCAGTGTGTAAACCGCAATCGACCTATATTGGCATTTATAGCAGCCTTATACTACCTACTGACTCGTGCATAGTACCGCCACGTTTATTATCTACCAAATTAATTGTTTAACTAGATTTCGAGCATAATAAGCACCGGTGTAATTGAATTGCAAAAATATTTCATCAAACTATTATACTTGCCTATTTGAATTAGAGTTAATTCGTGTGCGAACATCAAAAGTATTTTCAATCAATGTGGGAAGTTATAAAAGTATGCCGTTGATAAAGGAGCGCTTAGAAACATAATCTCGGGTGGAGATGGAGAATCTTCGGAACTTAGAAACGCGTTCGTGGCGAGCCCTTTAATTGCATGAACCGCAATTAACCGCGTGTCATTCGGGTTTATAGTAACGTCCGCCAACAGATCAGTACGCAACGTTAATTTCACTTTTACTGGTATCCGACTCGTTATAATAATCTGGCATAAAATTGCAACAGTATGAGAGATCAAAGGCTGTTCGTACGCAGCAAGCGGTCATCTTCTGCTCAAATGCCAGAGGTCACGCCGCCGGCAGCGGCGACGCGCTCTGGTATGCGGCCGAGCCAACCAGCTCCCATTTACGGCTGCCTAGCTAATACCAATTGATATGAAACAGAGCGACCGTTATACAAATCATTCCTATCATTGTCGATCCTTATGTCATTAAGGTTCACAACTATTAAAAATGTTAGCATTGTTAAATGTCAGCTGATGATTAGTCAATTATGTCATTAAAATAAATTATAAGTTTTATGTCTTAACGTTAATGTCACAATGATATGAAAATAATTAGAAACTGTTACTGGATTGTGTTGAACTATTTGTACTTATATTTACTTATGTTTGTTATTGCATCTGTTTGTTTCCCAAATAAAATAAAAATAAAATAAAAGTTTACTCAAGTTAACTTCAGGTTTAGTTACTTATTACTCGATAATAACATTTGAAGTGCTTTAGGATTCAAAGACTTACCTTCAAAAATAATTCCTGGCTAACTCATTATGTGAGTGTGAGTAGTATTTCTTTGTGTTCAAATAATTTAATTGTAAAAATAACAACGTAATCAATTCGCAGTCGCACACAACATAGTGCTGCACGTCGAACGTCACCTTGAATTGCAGAGAATAACCAGCGGCATGTTCAGGTTTATTTCGAATCAATTCTATGTAAAACGTCCAATTAAAACCGTCACAATGTGGTCGCGGCTATCGCGGTCCGATCTGTGTCGGTCGCGGACTCGCGGACCGCACTGGTCGCTCCGCGTAACACTTGGATCATGCGCTGGATCAGTCCCGGCTCCCCGACTAGTCATTATCATCACATCGAAGCTTCTCAGTTAATTGTCCGCGTATTTTTGTTGTAAATACGACGCAATTTGTAGACATCGTTCGATAGCTCGCGGAGATAAAGTCGGCCATTGTAGTTGCGATATCGAGGCCGCTTATTCGTGTTAATTAAAGATATCGAACTAGATCTACGATACCGATATCGAGTGGACTATTTTATAAAACGACATGCATTATTTTCGTTCATAATAAACATAAAATATGGTCTTTTCAGAATCGGCAGAGCTATTGTATTTAACTAAAGTTGTAATTGAACATAATGCAAAGCTTATTACGCCAACATGTCCACTGCGTCTATAATAATATATTCTTCAATTAATTTAAGAATGCTATTAATAGATATCGGTTCATAAATCCTCTAGAAGCATTAATTACTTGCCTGAGCTGGCATAAAGGTAGAAATAATACAAATGGGTATAAAATGTAATGGGTGTTCGCGCTAACGAACATTGCAATTTAAGATTTCTAGATATATAAGAGAGGTAAGGTTTCTCCGCAGCTCTACCTTATTAGTCGCATCAATAGGTAATAGAAATGTTATAAGGAACTCGTGTATACATCGCCGGCTCTTCTCACTACTGACCACATTCCTGACTGCTGGTAAAAACTCGTAACAGCCTATGAGAACAAATTAGAAAATATCTTGAGCTTTTTACATTAGTTTTTCATGTGAAAAATATTCTTATGAAAAAATAATAAATAAGAATAACAATATAAGAGATATAACGTTTGTATAGCAGTTAATGTTTGTTGGTATCGGTGGTCGGCGTCGGCGCGGGCGCAGCGTGCGTGGCGCAACAGCGCTCGTTAACCCACATGCACCGCGCCGCGCCGCGCTGCTACTGCTCAATACAAAGTCATCAAATTCACATCCTTGCTAGTCGATAATACTTGTTTTAACTAATTACTAAATAAGTTGTACAACCAATTTGATTACTATTGTTTTGTATCAATTAGGTTAGATTTACGTCAACCTGTAACCTTCGAAGTCAAATTACAACTTTGACACAGGTAGGCACCATAAAACAATCTAGGTCAAGTAAAGTGGCCATTAACTAACTTCATGCAGCTGGTGTTTTCTCAGAAGGTGCCTGTTCTTGATTTAAACAGAGAACCTAAATTAATTTAAAACAGAAAACACAAGTAGGTAGGTATAACGCTAAAAGGTGACCAAATTTTTTAAATATGCAAGCATATTATACCTAGAATGGCTCGCTAAACCATTTGTTACCGTGTTGCGAATACGAGCCCGAACCAATGGCAATAATCGACGCTTATCGGTTAAGTTAATAGCGTACGATGCTATTACGAGACCAGATTCTCAGAAAAACCACTGCGGCGACCTTAACGTAGCCAACTATAATGGTTACCTGCATCTTTACCTACCAAAGCTTGGAATTGCCCACTGCGAAACTAACCGTAGACGTACCGGCAATTTAACCCAATATTTTTACCTTTATGATAGATACTTATGCCTCACGAACCATCGACAATGTTTCCTATAAGCAATTTAAAGTTAATCCACCGCTCGAAACGTTCCACGATTGTGCAATAGGGTTTAAGTAATGTCAAAAGCACTATTTTTAACAGTGTTAGTTGCACAACAATTTCGCATGTTAACTTAGTGTTTCGTTTAAACTAATGACAAGCTGTATACAATTTAGTACAGATAAAATATGTTTGTGAGGCAATGACGTAAAGTACTGATTGAATTTAGAAGTTTATGAGCCACTCGCAGGAGAGTAAATAGATTAATTTATGATCATCACTAAGCTAAGCTTACTTCATAGTCCAGCGCTGGGAGTCTGCAAGTCAATCAACAAAATAATAGGAAATCATCAGAAAATATCAACTTAATAGATGTAGCGTTAATAAATGTTATATCCATTACAGTACTGTGTTTTCTGTGCCACACATAAAGCATGTAAACCTAGTTGAAATATAATTTATAATTCCATACTTCATTAGATATTGTAGCAAAATACACGAGCCCGAACAACTACAAACATTCAAACAAAAAATAACGTCATTGTTCTTAATTAAAGATTCGTTCCAGAATTTTTTATTGCTCACAAGTATTTGAAGTTAACAACAGTTATTAAGCACATTCGGAGACGTCACGATATTTTTTTTTGTTTTTATAACAGAGTGAATGATGTATGTATAGTAGGTAAAGTATTGGATTAAAGAGTTACTGTTCCATCTATCTATGTAATTAAGTATCTACTACAAATTCGTTAATATCAAAGATGTTTTGTAAATATGTATCTGCACAGTTTACACAGTTTTCTTGATAAATGATCAAATGGTATACGTAAATCATATATTAACAACACGAGAATTAATACCAGCAATACGTACACATAGTATATTATTGGTGTCTGTAAACTATACAGCAAGTAAATAATATTTCGTCAAATATCAACGAGTTACCATTGTATCAGCTGTCAGATGAAACTTAATATCGAGTGTTTCGGTCCCTCGCGCTTGCTCCAATTCATCGTGTCGTTTGACAGACCTTTCTCATTTTACGACATGTATATTGAACACGTACGTAAACCTCCAGCATTAAATATAACAGAACATAACAATTATACATTTTAAAATACGATATAAACAACGAAGGATGTGGAAATGGGTATGATAATGTAGAAAGTAAAAATATTTAGACAACCACTAGAATCACATACCGTGGATGATCTCAATTCTGCTTTAATTTTAATAAAACTTTATGTTCCGTTTTATTATTTGGTGTTCGCGCTGAAAGCCGGCTTGGCTCGGACAGCATCGCGCAGGCGTCGCGGGCCCAGCGCGCAGGCGCTACGTGATGCCTGATAGGCGCAACGCGTGACTTGCTCGCCCTGGTTTTGTACAGGATCTAAAGACTCGGAGCGAGCTTATTAATTAAACATTTAGATACGGATATATTCTGCTTTATGATATGCGATGCCGACGCAGTTTAGTTTCGTTAAAACAACATTCCCAGCACTCCACTAGTAGACATGTATAGCTATAATACTGTTGTCTTTGTTAATTGAGTAATGTTATTAACCTTTTTTTTTTCCTTTTTTCAGATTGACTTCGCCCCTTGACTTCGGACACCTTCATAACATCATGGATAATATGGTCAATTGCACTTACTTTGCCAAAAGCCTGGCTAATTAAGTTCTCGACCAACAAGGATAGGGTTGGGGTGAATAATGGGAAAAAGGAACGTACGGATCAAGTTCGCACACTGCATTGGTCCGCCGATTGACTCGAGCACGTTGGGCACGTCCGAGTAGCACCCCAGCCCGCGCCCCGCACTCCCGCACTCTCAGTTACCGACGCTCTAGCGACTGCCAATAAAGTACAAGTCATACCGGGTTATTCACTTATTTAAATTTAGATATATTTATTGTAGTACAAAGATAAACTGAACACAAACATTCCAAGTTTGATGTAGCAAAACTGACAGGAGAACGAACCGAGTTGTCGTCCTCGGTTGTAAATGAAACGGTAGTCATGACGGCCACTGCCCCAGAACTGTCAAAGTCGGATTTCTTTGATTTCGTGACGTCCAACGAGGTTACTGATGCCCAGTACAAACAACAGATGCGTTCTGTAAATGTGTTCATGGAATCACCCGACTCGAGGTCAAACCCACTGCTCTCAGAGGAGCCCAAAGAACAGAACAATAATAGCTTGCTGAGCGTAGGTGGCGCGCAAATCGGCGCCAACAGTGGCATGGCCACTGCCACCACTTCCACGACGCTACAGAGTTTCGACTCCATTTGGAATGTGGACCGCGAACGTGATCGCTTAGATACTACCATGTTAGAGGATCTCAACAAGTTTTACTGGAACCAGGAAAGCGATATTAATGGCACGCATCCCTGCACAGACACGGCAATTTCAAATAAATTAATAAACAACACGGACGGACAAATTTACACACTGACTGTATTAAATCATGATATGACGGAAACCAGTTCGAATCGATACTGGGCTAAAGAAGAAGACGTGTCTATGTCTAGTCCAACTGACATAGAGCCGCACAACTCCTTAGATCTCGAATCCATATTAAATATGAACGGATTCCCCAATGACTTCAACCAAGATTTACCAAAAGTAGAGGGTTTCACTTACGAGGATGGCGACTCAGAAAGCCAACACGCTGATTTGAGTACTAGTGATTTAGTGAAAGTGGAACCCTACAGTTACGAAGAAGGTGAGTTTCAGAGTAGTGACAAAAAAGATGATTCTCATAGTTCATCTATTCTCGTAACACCAGCCTTATTAGAAAGTCAAGTAGAATTTAATAACAATAACAATGATTGGAAAATAACGGATCAAAATACTGAATCGAATGAATCTTTGCTCAGAAGCGCATTACAGGGAAAAGCCTTTATTAGATATAGTACTATACAAAAAAATCCTGCGAAAGTCGATGTTAGTAGTGAACTGAAACGAGTCATCGCGACTAATAACAACAAGCCTGATGTACCATCAATGTACCAAGACAACAAAGATGAACTCTTGATGGCGATTTCGCCACCTAATCGTTTAAATATTTCGATATTATTAGAAGACCCCAGCAACTCTGTTGTTTCAAATGGGGAAAATCCATCATCGACGCAAAGTGTCGACGACATTTTATTGTCACGACTAGATACCAACTACCCGGAAGACTACGAAAAGTTGAAGAGGATAGCAACGGAACTCGGAGAATCGATGCAACCGTTCTGTACCGTAGAACCTATTGACCCGACGCGAAGTGTCTATAACATACATCACGTCAACGGTGAACTAGTGACCATGATCCCCGCCGGGGAGGTCCAGCTGAACCAGCACTTGCAAATAGTGACAGCATCGCCCACCGTGACGAGCACGAAGCCGGGAAATAGAAGATACAAGAAACCGCAGAATAAAAACCCGGCGCCGACGCCGCAAGCGCAGTCGGGGACAGCCATTCAGGCGGCTACCTCTACGTCGAATGGAGTGAGGAAAGAGAGATCTCTCCACTACTGCTCCATTTGTTCGAAAGGATTCAAGGACAAATACTCAGTGAACGTGCACGTGCGGACGCACACGGGTGAGAAGCCGTTCACGTGTTCGCTGTGCGGTAAGAGCTTCAGGCAGAAGGCGCACCTCGCCAAGCACTACCAGACGCACATCGCGCAGAAGACCGCCGCCGCCAACGGCGCCGTAAAGCCCAACAAGCAGAGGTAACGCGCGCCCGCGCACCGCACACCGCTCACACCCCATTGATAGTCAATTGTACTTTATCATGGTGATATAATAACAAATGTATTTTCTTATAATCGATACTTAAAGGCTGAAAATATCACAGATGAATTTGGTAAGGTGCTAATAAAGTAATAATTTATAGAGAAATAAGACAGTTACGAAAGAGAGATGTGAAGGTTCTCGGCCGTTAATCTTATTTGTTAATTTGTATGTAATTCCGCCCGTTACCGTATACATTTTAGCTTTAGCTAAGAACAGATACTTTTAAGTGTTTTACAAGATTATATAAAATCAACTTACATTGCATATTTATTAGTCATATCTAAATACTAGTTTACGTTAGAAGTCATATTTGTAAACAACGTTATGCATTTTGGTATAAGTAGGTAGATATCTGACGCTAGTTCCTTGATATAAGTAATGGCACCCCGACACGACCCTGGCACCTACTATGGTTCCTTAAAGAGTTGGTTTAAACGGATTATCGACAATGTGCCTCAAAGTAACATCAGATAAATAGTGAACAATGATGAGCACCGCTGGTGTTACTGGTCGCCGCGGCGCCGTAGTAATTTCTCCCGCTGTGCGGCCGACTGAACTTTCTAAAAATAAAAATAAAAAAGACTAAAAGAACAAGTATTCAGAACCCAGCATCTTTCACCGCTCAACTATCGCATCTCTTCAATGTGCTCCTCTCGGTTTGAACAGTGATTTTTATTTTTTCGAGTATGGCTGCACTATCATTTTTCGACATTTTTATTTACTTAGAGTTACTCTGCGATGTTTAAGATAAAGCTTTGTACAAAAAGTTGAATACTTGCGCTATTATTATAATGTACTCCTCGGAAATTGGAACGTAATAGCTTGTTCGGGACGAGAGGGACCATTATTCGAGTGTCCATATCGGACGACGCGACGCAGTGAACGGTTTCTCATTCCCAATATTACATCTTTCGCCTCATACTGGGAGAGGCCTGATTGCCCTCAGATTGCTATAAATTATAAATACAAGTGCTGTTTCAATCGCGGTCTTTAAAATGTGCTCCCTTTCTCGTCTAACAAATTGGCCTTTCTTTGTTCCGTCTGTGTGTTTATAACACAGGGCCTCGCCCTGTCATTATTTATATATATACGTACCTAGATAGTCTCTTAGACATTGTTTACTGTCGAACACCTATGTAAGTAATCATTTTATGTCTTCCCATTATTACCTAGGTACCAGTTATTAGCCATGAAACAGTAATCTTGAGTTTGAAAGCGCATGAAAGTACTGTGCATGCTTACCTTCCACTTAGTGAAAGTAATTACCTAATACGAGTATAGACATCACTCTAATCTGTTTCACTGACATTTTCAGATACCTTTCTATGCCGTCAGGTTGTTCGTGCTCAGTTTATTTCTTCTATAGAACTGAATGTTATTGTTATTTTCGTGAGGATGTGAAATAATAGTTTTTCTTTTTATTTTCATTTGAGAGACTCTTTTAGCAATCATTAGACATGTAGTGAATAGCCAGAATTTTTTGTGAAAGCACTTTCAGAGCACATGAATTTAAAAAAAATAAACACGTTACGTCATTAGGTTAAATCGCCAAGTCCATCCTAACAATAGGGGGAGTCAATGTGCTAAATAATGATTATCATCTAATGACGATGAACACTCAGTATCATAACGAAAATTAGTTAAATTAGCGTAAATTAGCTAATTTTGCAACATGATAATAATATAATCATTCCGTTTCTAAGAAACAGTTTTCTTTAGTTGTGGCAGTTAGTTCAATTTGATGCCTATTTAGTACAACTGAATGCTTTTTTTTTCTAGAAAGGAATACTTACATGGTCACGGCTACATACTTATGCAGACATAAGTATGAGAGAAAATAAACGGCTAACCAGGCGATACAATAGTAAACAAAATGAATGCTAATACAACTGGCACAAAAGTTAACTCAAGATATTCTTTACTTAGTAGGTAGTCACAGTGGTGTTCGGCCATTTCGTGGTCACTGATCAATGTACAGTGCAGTACAATAAATACGTTAATAGGTTTTACCATGCACTGTCTTTTACAATAGTTCAATTATGTACCGTGATTGAAATTAAACCACCGGAATAAAGGTCAAGTTATAATATTTCGGCCTCCGCACGTCAGGCGCGCGGTATCACATACAATGTCATAGCAGCACGACCTAGTCGTTTTTTTCTATTAAACTTTTCCATTAGAAGTCTATTGAAACTAATTTATTTATGCTTAAAACTCCCCATCTACTGACCAGTTGTGAATATAAAATAACAGACGTAAGGTTTTACATGGTTTACGTCCGAATCTATCATGTGACTACAGTTAAAATTGATGTTTTGCCTAAAGTCGCTTCGTCACTTGGCCCCATCCACAAGCTATATGGAATACATAAATATCTACCTACGTCTATACCGATTTGTTAATTTTAGAAACAGCTTTACTAGCTCCAATAATGGCAACAAATTTAATTATATAAACCTACCGGGTGCAAGAATAACCTTTAAAACAAACTGGCAATTTCTAAAACCCTATCATTAAACAGGAAATTAATAAAACAATATTGTAAATCAAGAAATTAATTGAACTCAGCAGTTCGTTAAAGATTTATAGATAGAGATACCAATATTGAATTTATTTGTACCTTACATTACAGTCTAAAGTAATTATATGTATTATTTCTTCGGTTGGACTAATTATAAGTTTGACGACATCTCTTATATTCTGTTTTGAAACTGCCACTGTTAGCTTCTCTACTTACTTATAATGCTAAGTTGCCGATATAAATATGCATCTTGCCAGTAGCTATACTGATGAACAAAGAATGTTCAGTATTTAGCTATTTGTAAACGAACACTGCCCCTCGATGCTCCTGTGTGACTGTGACAATGCAAATATAAAGTAAGTGTTTGCGTGGAAGTTACTTAAGTTTTTTTAGTTCTGAGTCTCAACCCTTTAAGTATTTCGGTTTATTTTTACAATAATTTTGTATGAAAGCTTCATAAGTACCTAGTTGATATGATTAAAGATGAAAGTTCTACAGAAAAGCTTTTGTCGATTAAGAACTACTAAATAATCATACTGTTATATACAGAACAAATTCTATTGCATCGTATTAAAGTTCACGCGGCACATCTTCTAAAATGATTTTCAGACTGAATTTTGTACCTACACTGTCTCCTCGGTACGTGCGTAATACGCGCTTGTTACGAGCACTATGAAGCTTTTTATTGAGATTGTCGTAAATATGTTTAAAAGTATAGTTGTAAAGCCAGAGGAAACTCTTTAACAATACTCATTATCTTGTAAATATGTATCATGAATGAATTTTATAGAAAAGTTGACTTTGGAAGTAAATTTTATACTCTACCACTTGTATCTCATTAGATGGTATTTGAATTACTAGCGAATTTATAGTTTTAATAAGTACCTAAATAAGAAACTTTGAGAGATTTACCAGATTACTTTAAGATACTATGGCTACCTTCATAAATTATGTGAGTGCATAAATGGTTGTTAATATATTCATGTAATATATTAAATTATGTTGGTTTTTGAGTACATTATTTTGAAAAGGTTTATTATTGAAAAGGATTATATTGATCGATTTTTATTGCATTTGTTCCTGAGTTGATTATTAGATTTTATTGATAATTATGTCTTGTTTATAAGGTTCTATGAGTAATTATTGCATGAATAATTTAATTTTATATAGTATCGGAATTGTTGTAAGGGAGACGTGGATGACTCGCTATCGACGATGATTTGTAATGTAATACTTTGTAAATACTGTTTATTTATTGAAGGTCGCCTCTAGATTCATGAGGGCGTCGCTGTCGGCTCTTATTTCATTTCAATCAAGATTATCTTAATTCATCTTAACTTCTCCACTTTAACATAAATTTTGTTTTTATTCCACTCACTCAAACTGAAATTCTCAATAAATGAATAGTCGTAAGTAAGTTTTGTCCTGTTTCATAAATATTATAAACATTGAAAAGGTTTATCTACGTCGCCCTTAAGCTGAGCCGTCCTGTACAATACTTCATTATTTATTTTTAGAATTATATTTTAAGGTGAAGAAAATATGAAAACAAAAACATAATTGTATTTTGATTAACCGGAGCTGTGATTTTTTGCTTATCTGTATATCTATTAGACAGTGTGAGTGTGGTGCTCGCAAGCAGCTCACTGCACTGATTCAATCACTGAGGTCTTCCGAACACTAGGCGGACACGTGCACTGCCACTGCGCCGCCTGCTCTACCTCTGTCGAACGAGACACGTTTTTTTATCAGAACCTGTTCTTGTACCGCGAATATATTTAGTCATAACAAGACTATAAAGGCCTACGAATATTGACAAAATGGCAACATTAAATTTTGCATGTTGATTTTATTGGGTTAATTATATTGGGTTTTTTCCGTCGACCATTTAACTGAAAATGTGAAAAACAAGTCATCGTTTCGTGTTTTACATAAATATCAACAATTAACTTCATCTTGAAGTAAGAAAACGTAGAAAAATAACTGAAATTACTGATATCCAATGAAATATTTTATTAAACTTGACAACAGACAAGGTGCGCAAGAGCATGGCACGTGAAAGCCTAGTGTCAGACATAAAGTCAGATTAGATCTGATCACGTTAAATCAGTATCACACCGTAAGGTACGTGTAATATAATAAATGTAGCTACCATAATTTTTTACAACATTTACAGTTTTATAATGAATTTCTTATATTTTTACTTTCCTATGTTAGTTTGCTAATAAAATGTTTTTTTTATATAATATGACATTTTGTTTTTTTTCTTCCTTTATCAATAATACCAGCCAGCATGCTGCGCTGTCTTCAAATAAAATACTGTACTTATAATCATCATTTCAGCCGAAAGACGTCCACTGCTGGACATAGGCTTTCCCCAAGCACCTACACTTCGACCGGTTCTGTGCTTCCCGCATCGAGCGGATGAAGGAACATGAACATAACCAACGTCCAATTCTGGACAAAGGCTTTCCAATCGCACTCCTAGGCTATTCTCATCCAGCTGCTACCATCTATCGACATCAAGTGGATATTATTAACCTCTTCACACTAACTGAAGAGTCAACTAAGTACCTATAATGCAGCTTATAATATGTATTGAAACGATGAGCTGGCGTTCACTGCATATGCACTTTAACGATCGAAAGACCGTCGTGAACACCTCATGCAGATTTTGAAACTTATATTTTAAGTCTGTACTAAAGAGTGAGTAATTATCACGGAACAGTATATTTAAATTATGAAACTCGCATCAAAACTGCGAATGCTATAATTAAGACCGTCCTACTTGGAAAAATATACGCATGCCTAAGGTAGCTCCAGAAAAGGATGCCTGGAAGGATTTGACTTCCCCAAATCCTCCCAAACAGCCTTTTTCTCAGCTGTGGGACAGCGTGGGCTAATTTAAAAATAAATAGGAGGTAATCTTACAGCCTTGAATAGCTTGACTACTTCGTTGGTCACTGATACTAGGCGTATAGCCGTGGGTTCGATCCCCAGGGGAGGTAGCTACAAGCGTTAGTTACTCGATTAAGAATTTCTTACTAACAGAATATAATAATAATATAATATAATATAATATTCCACAACTATTACACAACGCCATCTAGTCCCAAGCTAAGCAGAGCTTGTGTTATGGGTACTAGACAACTGATAAACATACTTATATATTTCTAAATACATACATATTATAGATAAAGAATGTCGAAGAAAGTCTGGGTTTATGTTTGGCTGATGGAAAGATGCTAACACCTATTTAGTACATATGTACATATTCACACATAGGACTTTTAAAAAGCACTGGCGCAATGTGGGTGTATTTTACATATGCACCAACGTGTACCCCTTTAGGGAACAAAGTTACGTTAATTACTAGCGAATTAATTTGGTAAGTATAAATATTGGCAGTCTTTAGTGCTACGGTAGATGAAAATATATAGTCAAGACCACTCACAAATCTTTACCTACGAGGAAGAAACAGTTTTGTTTCCGGGCTTTTCTCTTAGCTATAGAAGTAACTGCATTCAAGATCAACCACTTTCAAAATAATACGTAGAAACACGTATTATTGCACTAACCAGGAAAAAATACGAAAGTTATTTTTAAGCTCAAATTATATCTCTAAAAGGGGTTTTCCGGTAAGACCACAAAACCCAAAAACAAAATAAAAATGCAGTGATTTATGCTGTGAGTTAAGACTATCAGCATTATTTCTGGGTTTATAAAATGTAGGCACACATTAGTTCATCCGTATCTATACTTCGAATAACCACACTTTAGACAGGTATAAAGTACCTACGTCCTAATCGTTATTTCAAATAAGGACGATACCAAAGTACTTGCGCAGCTTTACGGAATAAAAAAGTACTAATCAAATTTCTAGGCTACGTCCAATCGTTACAGAATAATCTAAAAGATACCTAGGTTGGTACTTGAAGAGTTTTTTAGGATGATAACCGTTTTTGATTATTAACTAGATATATTAGGTAATCGTGAAAACAAAAACATTAATTCAGTAACGAACAATGACCCAGTTTAAGTGTTAATTCCAAACAGTCTACCGAGTTTAGGGCCTCACCGAAGCCATTGTGATAACGTTAAGATGAGTTAACAAAAGGCATAATATAAATAGTTGGCGGGTAGTCGACGGGCATTGTTTCCCGCGGTTCCGGCGCACACGCACCAACATAAGGTGGTAATTAGTTCTATTGTGGACGGACCGATGCTATCGACGCCACAAATACTTCCGATGGATTTACGTACCTGCTTTCCACTCATTGTTTACTTATGTGCTCTTTATTAAGAGTCTGTCGGTCCGTCCCGCCGACCGGCACAAAGAGCATCGTGCCCAATTAATTTCAGTCCAACCATCGCTTTGTATAAACGATGTTAAACAAGAAACAAGCTCTTTATATGGTTATTAAAGCATATTAAATTATAAAAAGGTGTAGAAACAATTTTAGATAAATGGTGTAGATAAACACCTCCCTTATTCATATACAGAACATACGCGCAATAAAAATGGAAAAAAAACTGGATTCGTATCAATAGCAACAGGGAAAAGCGATACATAAGGGCAAACAACAATCCTTATAAAGTAAACAGAGCGATCGTACGAATTCAAAATAACTAAGTTATGAGCTCAAGAAAGCGGACAGTAAAACGGAAGTATAGCGGACGACCTTCCTTCATATAAACATAGGTATCTGTTGACGCGCGCTCCGACGACTAATAAAAAAACAAGCTCATTTATAAATCCAACATAAGTCGTGCCCGTATGATATGTTATCGCATGGAAGGTAAATACACAAATGATGTAGCATAAGCATAGGTACTTAATGTAAACAGACTTGTGAATATTGTGAGGCACTTCAACTTTCTCCGAGTGATGGCTCGTCAATCATCATAAATTAGAGACGATTTTCCAGTTATCACTTTGATATAACTTAATGTTTAAGTTCACATAGCCTCTAAATTCAAACATATATAAGGAATGATTGATTTACCGTTGAAAAACTGTAATTTTTACCAAATAACATGATGACCGGTTTATAAGCATTAAATTAGAGGTTTACTGGCTTATCTTTATATAACCATACTTATCTATCATACTGATAAAAGTCATCTAATGGTGTCCTGCGCTCCAAGGATTTTCATACACAACCATCTTATTTTTGCCGTAAAAACGAGTACGTACCTTTTCGGAATTACTTGTAATCAATACAGAACGTGGGAGAAAAGTTGCGAAATTCGACAATTGCTAACCAGTTCATTAAATAAAATGATTCATGGTTAAATCAAAAAATTTCATGATCGCAGTCACTTATCCGGTTGACACTATTACCTACTTTGTATAGCTAAACCAAAGTTAAAGCAAAATAACCATTATTATTTCCAAAATGTAATATTGAATGCACTGTAGGAAACGAACGAATCATCAAAATGATAAATGATACGCAGCAGAGTGAAAACAACAGACAAAGTACGCAACGTAACCAGACGTCATTAGTTGGCGCGCTTACAGGAAATCGTACATTATGAGTGAAAACTGAGCATTCTGCATTTTCAACTGAACGGTGAGGATACTCATGTCTAGTCCCATGAACAGTTAGTAGTAATAGATGAGTAATCGTCAATATTTTCTCAGCGGCAGTAATGCCCCGGCGGCGGCCGCGGTATGTTGTTTGGGCGGCGGCCGTATTGTCTGTAATCACGACATCTGTTGCTCATCCCGCTATTAGCACGGAACAGAATTGGAATTTCTTATAGGTCTCAATCAGACGTTGAGGCTGGCCAGCCCAGTACCTTTTGCTGGTTTAGCAATATTGTGTGCGTCCTAACAGTACTTATTGAAGGTGAACTGGCCGAAGAGCGTTAAAAAATGTTTTGACGTTTAACCTTTTGCCTAAAATCTGAACTGTGTTAAAACTTTAAAAGTTGGTACTTAATTAAAAACAGCAGTATACGAAGGATTATGTTTATTGAATTACTTTTAATTTTAATTATTTGTAGAGTCGCACCTGTTCATAAATGTGTTTATTTCATGTTGACTCGACGTCGGGGCTGACGATCTCTCATCCGCTTTTTAAACCGCCTGGTACCCAGATCCATCATAAGCATCGTGTCAGACATATCTAAGTAGGTAGTTACATTTGACTTGAACTCACGCGTCATCTCCAATGAAAAGGGTTAACCTTTTCACAGCGATTAGAAAATCGCCAAAGCTGATTTGTAAAAATTCAACTACCAAAATGAAGCTTTCATTAACCGCTCTAACTTTCTACTATAGATCTTATTATACGGAAGTTACATAGAGCAGAGATAAGTGGACAGTGCGCGATAACATCGCGTCGATGTAGACTCCATAACAACGTTAATTTATTGTCGTTACAGGAGACTCACGAACACTAAACTTACTTGACAATGTGATGAAATTGCTAATTTAGCACTGAAACCGATTCATAGAGTTTTAGTACAAAGAGGTTCGATTAAACAATTTAACATCAAAATGTGCAATTAGTGGCAAACGTATAAGCTATTATAGTAGTAGTTATTATTATAATTAACAAAGACAATTAATGACGATTAATTAAGTTTACTGCTAATTGTTTTAGTGACCCGTTACTGTAGGTAGATAGTAGGTAGGTACAGTAATAGATGACTCCTTAAAATTGCTCTTCTTATTGTGTCCATCAATTTTTTGCGGTCTAGCACTCGACTCGATGGACGTACAAACGCATTTATAGGCGATGTCACTTCATTCCCGGAAACTTCGAGTATTGATTAGCTAAAAAAAGTCAGTCTTAGGGGTAAGTTTACACGAGCTTAGTTCACAGGTTGGTAGCACGCTGCATTCTTTACTCTCTTGGGCGGCCCAATAGAGTAAAGAATGCAGCCCAAGTTGGGCTGATCTTAAGTTAACAGTCATGGTTAGAGATCTCAGTAACATACCTCTATTCTTCGTCAAACTTTCGTGTTTACGGTCAGTGATCGCATCATGAATACGTTTATTTTCTGCAGACTTATTCACATGCATTTATTTTATTCATATGAGGGAAAAATGTATTGCCATTTAATTATACGTCACTTTGACTTTTACGAGTTTCTTGGAGAATTATACGACACACGCCGCCGCTGCAGTTGACGCCATTATCAAAAATAAACTTAAGTAATATGGTATTCTAATTCAGTTGCTTTGTATTCCGTACACGAACAAGTTGACAATGGAACTGAGTTTTTTTTTTCAAAATTGTTGTCTTAAGACGATACTTTGTTGTCTAGACGTTGAACAATATTTTTTTAATAGAAAATATTTAAAACAAATTAGTCATTCGCAGTCCGTGTACACTTTAATTTACATAATGTTGAGTCATTAATCAATCGAGCCATTTAATCAAAGTAGTTTGTGCAAAGTTGGTCATCCGTGCGAAATGTGTATGGCATTTTTATTGTCATTTTACTCATTTTATGGAAGCTGCTGTTTTGATAATGAGAGTCAGGAAGTAATCGTGAGACAACTAAGGTTAAGCTTATAAAGTTACACATATTATACGATTATAATTGCTTTACTGAAGATTCGGTTAAGTCTTACCTACATGGAATTCTCAATGCACTTTTCCAGACCATTGACGTGGGACCTATAAGATTATTCTATTGAAACTCCGTAGACCGTAGGTAAGTACCAGGCCAGCTCAAAGTATAAATGTTACTACTGACTAGCGGCCTACTATACTAACATACATGATTTTCATTTCCTGACGTATCATCATCCTTTTACTTTCTTCCTTTCCCTTTCTTATTTTCCTTATCATCCACTTCTGTGGAGTTATTGCGTAACATACAATCAGTAGCACTGGCTTTTATTTTGACAGTTCAATAACATTCATTGCGTTATTAACATAGAAATGTTCTTTCATATATCTATGGTTATTAACGTTGTTGAGCGGACATATTTTTCGAACATAATAATATGAAGCAAGGGATTAGCAATATGCTTCAAAATGACTCAGATTGAGATTGATAGTGTGATAAACGATAAATGATTTTATTTCTGTAAGTCGGTTCGTACAAAAACTTTTACACGTCAATCATATTTTAAAAACTAGATGAGGTCGGCGTTTCGTATCTGACTACTCTGAGAAGAAAGGCCAAAATAAACTCAGCGGTCACAGTCTCTTTTAAAGTAAAAAAAACCAATTGGTGATTATGATCTGACCATAATCTTAGTCAGATCATTTAGATTGGTGGCTAAAATGGTCTTTTGAAGAAAGAATCACACAGATTGAGTAGACCTATCCAGTCAGTGTACGCATTTGTCAGTAATCATGCAGCTCAACTCAGAACTGAAAAGGAGCTTAACGATTCGACGAACAATACCAAAAAAAGGACATTTGGGTAGGCTGCATAAATTACTCAAACTGCCAGCGCATGATTAAATTAAGAAAAAAAAATGGCCCACATAGTCTTTACATTCACAATAATTTAAAAAATATAATACTTCACAAAGTAAATATTCATGTCATTGTTTACGAAAAATTCATCAATGTCAATTCGGAAATGATCTTGGTCAGATTATTTTGAGGACCATGTAGATTGGTGTCTAAAATGGTCTTTTGAACAAAGAACCACACAGATTTTAGTAGAATTGTCCAGCCAGTGCACGAATTTGTCAATTATTTATTTTGCAGCTCAACTCAGAACTAAAGGAGCTCAACGATTAGACGAACAATACCAAAGAAAGGACATTTGGGTAGGCTGCATCAAGTAGGTACTCAAACTGCCAGACCATCATTAGAACTAACTGAAAGAAAATGAAAAACAATGATCCACATACTCTAATCAATAATTAAAATAATATTATACTTTACAAAGTAAATATTCATGCCATTGATGTAAAATGGTATAAGAAAAAAACCTAGTTAGCAAAAAAAATCGGATTCACTGTGTGTGATTAGAGCGTTTAGTCCACTCTCGGCCCCTCGACCCCTAAAAAAATATTTGTTCATTTGTTTCCTCTCGACCCTTAAACATAATTCACACTCGACCCCCAGGGGGTGAGACTAAATTTTCATACAAACGACAGGCATACCTTGTCCACTTTCGACCCCTAGTTCGGTAAGTACCTAAAATGTATATTTTGGTACAGTAAGGTACAAAAACGAGCAATATTAGAGAATACTTAAAATAGAATTCTTTATTACCTGACTGCGCCAGAAGGAAGGTTATATTTTTCGAGTGATTGTTCTTTGGCACGCTCTGTAGCCTAAACGGCTTGATCTATTTCAGCATGAGCGGTGCTGTTAGATTCGTCTTAATTGTGAAAGTGACGCTGGGTATATCAAAATTTAAAAAAATTAAAATGGCCGATTTTTGGCGCCATATTGTTCTTCATAAAAGTTTTTTTTCTTATTACCTATCGAGTGGGGTATCAAAATAAAGAGTTTCATAAATTGCTTGCAAAAATTTATGCAACTTGTATGTCTACATGTAATTTGAAATGAAAAATGCTAAAATAATACTTAATAAAAAACAAAAAAAAATATTCAACGTTATAACAATAAACTAAAAAGTTGGAAATAAAAAAAAGTAATAAAAAAAAACTAAAAAACCCGACTGCGGTTAAAAATTTAAACTAAAAAGCAAAAAAAATAAATTTAGTTTTTTTAATCACTTTTTTATGATCTGCAAAAATAAACGGACTTCATTTTTCTAAACAAAGACTAACTGGTATTTCTTTAGTAACAAACTTATTCAGAATACAACTAATGCGTTTGTCGTTGTCAATATTGTCTGATCTTCGTTTAGATTGTGTTGAAGATATCATCTTAACAAGTTTTTGATAATTGGAATCATCTTCTGTAATTTTTAAAAATTGTATAATGTTGGTGGTTTTTGCTAATTTTCTATTTAGTATAGAATGTCAACCTTCTAGTCTATTATAATTATATTAGGGTATTTTAGTTAAATAGTATGCAACTATAGGGTAGACTGATGATTTATCATCGTAACTGTACTTTGGGGGTCGAGAGGAAACTAAAACTTGGCTGGAAAATAAAATCCACTCTCGACCCCCAAGGGTCGAGAGTAAACTATAGTTAGGGGTCCAGTGGACACATTATTTATTGGGGGTCGAGGGGCCGAGAGTGGACTAAATGGATTAGAGTAGCTCAATCCCAAAAGTTTTTGTCCTCAATATAGTCTTTAGCAGTATAAAAGGCTTTTCGGCATAGTTTCCGCTTTATAAAAGATTTGAATTTATTAAGGCTTAATTCTAGAATGTGGCTAGGAAGTTTATTATAAAAACGTATACATTGGCATCTAAATGAGCCACCTATTTTCTCGAGGCCTGGTTGTAGGAACAAAAATGTGTGTTTGTTCCTAGTATTTATATTATGGATATCACAGTATTTTTTAACAGATTAATACTTTAACGTGAAGGCACAGTAATTATATCTCTTTAAATTGGTCTCTGAGGGAGTATTTGGGACTTAATTTATAAATTGAACGAATTGCCATTTTTTTATAGAACAAAAAAGTCCGAATATCGGCGGCATTTCCCTACCACAGAATACGGTATGATATCACACTATTAAAATAACTAAAGTATCTATATTAAACTGGCTGTCTCTAAATCAGTTAAATATTACGAATTTTTCTAACGGCGTAGGCTGCAGAGCTAAGCATTTTTGCCAATTTATCTACAGGTTGTCCCGTAAATAATGGATAACCTCTTAAGGGGTCATTGTAATTATCACTATGAACAACTTTTACTATGGGACCAAACATAAAATCGCGAAAAAAAATCAGCTGTTCCCTACATTTATGTTTGCATAACTCGTCAAAATGTAGGAAACAGCTGATTCTTTTGTCGCGATTTCAAGTTTGGTCCTATAGAAATAGGCTATTCAAATGTTGCTCCGACCGCGTGTCTACAATAATGTGTCAGTTTCTAAATAATAGTTTATCTATTTAAATAGTTTTTGGGTATATTTCTGAGCTAATAAAAAATCCTTCGTGTACTACTAATAACATAATAATGTACATATATTATATTTATACATTTTCCAAGTACAGGATGCAACATTTTTGTCGCCATTTTTCATAGATTATTTTTAAAACCCAACAATTTGGTTGAAATAGCACAAGAAATAGTTTTTGGGTATAAGTCTGAGCTAATCAAAGCTCAATCATGTACGACTGATAAGGCGTCCGTCAAAACAAAATGAGGCCGCCTCCCGGTCTTCTGAGTTTATACAGAGTGACTTGTCATTTGACATAGACCTTTTAGGACGTGATAGTGTGATCCATTTGCAACAATTAAGCGCCTCATAAAGCAAAGGCGAAAATCCATGGGTTTCGAGAAAACCCATTTTTTATGTATTTTTAAAAGAAATCCAGAATATCTATCTAAACCCTCAAATTGAATGGCCGTCATTGCAATTCCATTGGGTATCTAATACTTTACCAAACCTTTCGATGTAACCAAATTTTCTAACAAATTTTAGTTATAGAAACAGTTAAAGATATAATTATATAGCCATTTTCAAAAATGATCTACATACATGAACTTAGACTCAAACCAGTTATCTCAAAATTTTACTATAGGAATAAGCGTACAGATTGAGTTGCCCATAAAGCAGTCGATAATGCTGGCAAAGGTAGAAGTTGCACATTTTCAACAATTTGCAAAATATTTAAGTAAAAATCGAATTAACTAATTGGTTTCTGTTCTCTTTTTAATTCTTCCAGCCCAGCAACTCTTCCAAATGAGTGAACTTAGCAGATCATTGTCCAGCAGATCAACAAAAAACATGAGTTCTATTCGCATGCAGCTGAGTTCTACAGTTCCTGATACTTTTTAGAAATAGTTCTGGCGTTTTTACATAAAAAAAATCAAATGTCAAAATGATCTGCCAACTTCACGTAGCAGATCATTTTGTAGCAGATCAAAAACAAATGTGAGTTCTGTCGCATGGGGCTGAGTTCTACAGTTCCTGATACTTTTTAGAAATAGTTCTGGCGTTTTTACCCTTAAAAAAGGCAATTGGCAAAATAAAACGTATCAAAAACAAATGTGAGTTCTTTCGCATGCAGCTGAGTTTTACAGTTCCTGATACTATTCAGAAATAGTTCTGAACTCACGTCCACTTTTGTGAAAGGCTAGAACTCTTTCGTTTATCATAGATTCGCATCAGACCTGCAATCTAAAACTCGATTCGAATCCAGAACTCACGTTCGAGTGCCAGCAGATCATGGTAGAACGTAAAAAAGTCGAAAAATATTTTTTTCATCCTTTCCAATTACTGTGAAAGGCTAGAACTCTTTCGTTTATCATAGATTCGCATCAGACCTGCAATCTTAAATTCAATTCGAATCTAGAACTCACGTTCGAGTGCCAGCAGATCATGGTAGAACGTCAAAAAGTCGAAAAATATTTTTTTCATCCTTTCCAATTATTGTGAAAGGCTAGAACTCTTTCGTTTATCATAGATTCGCATCAGACCTGCAATCTAAAACTCGATTCGAATCCAGAACTCACGTTCGAGTGCCAGCAGATCATGGTAGAAAGTTAAAATGTCGAAAAATATTTTTTTATTTTTTCCAATTATTGTGAAAGGCTAGAACTCTTTCGTTTATTATAGATTCACATCAGACCTGCAATCTAAAGCTCGACTCGAATCCAGAACTCACGTTCGAGTGCCAGCAGATCATGGTAGAAAGTTAAAATGTCGAAAAATATTTTTTTCATCCTTTCCAATTACTGTGAAAGGCTAGAACTCTTTCGTTTATCATAGATTCACATCAGACCTGCAATCTAAAACTCGATTCGAATCCAGAACTCACGTTCGAGTGTCAGCAGATCATGGTAGAACGTAAAAAAGTCGAAAAATATTTTTTTCATCCTTTCCAATTACTGTGAAAGGCTAGAACTCTTTCGTTTATCATAGATTCACATCAGACCTGCAATCTAAAACTCGATTCGAATCCAGAACTCACGTTCGAGTGCCAGCAGATCATGGTAGAACGTCAAAAAGTCGAAAAATATTTTTTTCATCCTTTCCAATTACTGTGAAAGGCTAGAACTCTTTCGTTTATAATAGATTCACATCAGACCTGCAATCTAAAACTCGATTCGAATCCAGAACTCACGTAAGAGTGTCAGCAGATCATGGTAGAACGTAAAAAATTCGAAAAATATTTTTTTCATCCTTTCCAATTACTGTGAAAGGCTAGAACTCTTTCGTTTATCATAGATTCGCATCAGACCTGCAATCTAAAACTCGATTCGAATCCAGAACTCACGTTCGAGTGCCAGCAGATCATGGTAGAACGTCAAAAAGTCGAAAAATATTTTTTTCATCCTTTCCAATTACTGTGAAAGGCTAGAACTCTTACGTTTATAATAGATTCACATCAGACCTGCAATCTAAAACTCGATTCGAATCCAGAACTCACGTTAGAGTGTCAGCAGATCATGGTAGAACGTAAAAAATTCGAAAAATATTTTTTTCATCCTTTTCAATTACTGTGAAAGGCTAGAACTCTTTCGTTTATCATAGATTCGCATCAGACCTGCAATCTAAAACTCGATTCGAATCCAGAACTCACGTTCGAGTGCCAGCAGATCATGGTAGAAAGTTAAAATGTCGAAAAATATTTTTTTATTTTTTCCAATTATTGTGAAAGGCTAGAACTCTTTCGTTTATCATAGATTCACATCAGACCTGCAATCTAAAACTCGACTCGAATCCAGAACTCACGTTCGAGTGCCAGCAGATCATGGTAGAAAGTTAAAATGTCGAAAAATATTTTTTTCATCCTTTCCAATTACTGTGAAAGGCTAGAACTCTTTCGTTTATCATAGATTCACATCAGACCTGCAATCTAAAACTCGATTCGAATCCAGAACTCACGTTCGAGTGCCAGCAGATCATGGTAGAACGTCAAAAAGTCAAAAATATTTTTTTCATCCTTTCCAATTACTGTGAAAGGCTAGAACTCTTTCGTTTATAATAGATACACATCAGACCTGCAATCTAAAACTCGATTCGAATCCAGAACTCACGTTCGAGTGTCAGCAGATCATGGTAGAACGTAAAAAATTCGAAAAATATTTTTTTCATCCTTTCCAATTACTGTGAAAGGCTAGAACTCTTTCGTTTATCATAGATTCACATCAGCAATCTAAAACTCGATTCGAATCCAGAACTCACGTTCGAGTGCCAGCAGATCATGGTAGAACGTCAAAAAGTCGAAAAATATTTTTTTCATCCTTTCCAATTACTGTGAAAGGCTAGAACTCTTTCGTTTATAATAGATTCACATCAGACCTGCAATCTAAAACTCGATTCGAATCCAGAACTCACGTTAGAGTGTCAGCAGATCATGGTAGAACGTAAAAAATTCGAAAAATATTTTTTTCATCCTTTCCAATTACTGTGAAAGGCTAGAACTCTTTCGTTTATCATAGATTCATATCAGACCTGCATTCTAAAACTCGATTTGAATCCAGAACTCACGTTCGAGTGCCAGCAGATCATGGTAGAACGTCAAAAAGTCAAAAATATTTTTTTCATCCTTTTCAATTACTGTGAAAGGCTAGAACTCTTTCGTTTATCATAGATTCGCATCAGACCTGCAATCTAAAACTCGATTCGAATCCAGAACTCACGTTCGAGTGCCAGCAGATCATGGTAGAAAGTTAAAATGTCGAAAATTATTTTTTTATTTTTTCCAATTATTGTGAAAGGCTAGAACTCTTTCGTTTATCATAGATTCACATCAGACCTGCAATTTAAAACTCGATTCGAATCCAGAACTCACGTTCGAGTGCCAGCAGATCATGGTAGAACGTCAAAAAGTCGAAAAATATTTTTTTCATCCTTTCCAATTATTGTGAAAGGATAGAACTCTTTCGTTTATCATAGATTCGCATCAGACCTGCAATCTAAAACTCGATTCGAATCCAGAACTCACGTTCGAGTGCCAGCAGATCATGGTAGAAAGTTAAAATGTCGAAAATTATTTTTTTATTTTTTCCAATTATTGCGAAAGGCTAGAACTCGTTCGTTTATTATAGATTCACATCAGACCTGCAATCTAAAACTCGACTCGAATCCAGAACTCACGTTCGAGTGCCAGCAGATCATGGTAGAAAGTTAAAATGTCGAAAAATATTTTTTTCATCCTTTCCAATTACTGTGAAAGGCTAGAACTCTTTCGTTTATCATAGATTCGCATCAGACCTGCAATCTAAAACTCGATTCGAATCCAGAACTCACGTTCGAGTGCCAGCAGATCATGGTAGAACGTAAAAAAGTCGTAAAATATTTTTTTCATCCTTTCCAATTACTGTGAAAGGCTAGAACTCTTTCGTTTATCATAGATTCGCATCAGACCTGCAATCTTAAATTCAATTCGAATCTAGAACTCACGTTCGAGTGCCAGCAGATCATGGTAGAACGTCAAAAAGTCGAAAAATATTTTTTTCATCCTTTCCAATTACTGTGAAAGGCTAGAACTCTTTCGTTTATCATAGATTTACATCAGACCTGCAATCTAAAACTCGATTCGAATCCAGAACTCACGTTCGAGTGCCAGCAGATCATGGTAGAACGTCAAAAAGTCGAAAAATATTTTTTTCATCCTTTCCAATTATTGTGAAAGGATAGAACTCTTTCGTTTATCATAGATTCACATCAGACCTGCAATCTAAAACTCGATTCGAATCCAGAACTCACGTTCGAGTGCCAGCAGATCATGGTAGAACGTCAAAAAGTCGAAAAATATTTTTTTCATCCTTTCCAATTATTGTGAAAGGATAGAACTCTTTCGTTTATCATAGATTCACATCAGACCTGCAATCTAAAACTCGATTCGAATCCAGAACTCACGTTCGAGTGCCAGCAGATCATGGTAGAACGTCAAAAAGTCGAAAAATATTTTTTTCATCCTTTCCAATTATTGTGAAAGGATAGAACTCTTTCGTTTATAATAGATTCACATCAGACCTGCAATCTAAAACTCGATTCGAATCCAGAACTCACGTTAGAGTGTCAGCAGATCATGGTAGAACGTAAAAAATTCGAAAAATATTTTTTTCATCCTTTCCAATTACTGTGAAAGGCTAGAACTCTTTCGTTTATCATAGATTCATATCAGACCTGCAATCTAAAACTCGATTTGAATCCAGAACTCACGTTCGAGTGCCAGCAGATCATGGTAGAACGTCAAAAAGTCGAAAAATATTTTTTTCATCCTTTCCAATTATTGTGAAAGGATAGAACTCTTTCGTTTATCATAGATTCACATCAGACCTGCAATCTAAAACTCGATTCGAATCCAGAACTCACGTTCGAGTGCCAGCAGATCATGGTAGAACGTCAAAAAGTCGAAAAATATTTTTTTCATCCTTTCCAATTATTGTGAAAGGATAGAACTCTTTCGTTTATAATAGATTCACATCAGACCTGCAATCTAAAACTCGATTCGAATCCAGAACTCACGTTAGAGTGTCAGCAGATCATGGTAGAACGTAAAAAAGTCGTAAAATATTTTTTTCATCCTTTCCAATTACTGTGAAAGGCTAGAACTCTTTCGTTTATCATAGATTCGCATCAGACCTGCAATCTTAAATTCAATTCGAATCTAGAACTCACGTTCGAGTGCCAGCAGATCATGGTAGAACGTCAAAAAGTCGAAAAATATTTTTTTTCATCCTTTCCAATTACTGTGAAAGGCTAGAACTCTTTCGTTTATCATAGATTCACATCAGACCTGCAATCTAAAACTCGATTCGAATCCAGAACTCACGTTCGAGTGCCAGCAGATCATGGTAGAACGTCAAAAAGTCGAAAAATATTTTTTTCATCCTTTCCAATTATTGTGAAAGGATAGAACTCTTTCGTTTATCATAGATTCACATCAGACCTGCAATCTAAAACTCGATTCGAATCCAGAACTCACGTTCGAGTGCCAGCAGATCATGGTAGAACGTCAAAAAGTCGAAAAATATTTTTTTCATCCTTTCCAATTATTGTGAAAGGATAGAACTCTTTCGTTTATCATAGATTCACATCAGACCTGCAATCTAAAACTCGATTCGAATCCAGAACTCACGTTCGAGTGCCAGCAGATCATGGTAGAACGTCAAAAAGTCGAAAAATATTTTTTTCATCCTTTCCAATTATTGTGAAAGGATAGAACTCTTTCGTTTATAATAGATTCACATCAGACCTGCAATCTAAAACTCGATTCGAATCCAGAACTCACGTTAGAGTGTCAGCAGATCATGGTAGAACGTAAAAAATTCGAAAAATATTTTTTTCATCCTTTCCAATTACTGTGAAAGGCTAGAACTCTTTCGTTTATCATAGATTCATATCAGACCTGCAATCTAAAACTCGATTTGAATCCAGAACTCACGTTCGAGTGCCAGCAGATCATGGTAGAACGTCAAAAAGTCGAAAAATATTTTTTTCATCCTTTCCAATTATTGTGAAAGGATAGAACTCTTTCGTTTATCATAGATTCGCATCAGACCTGCAATCTAAAACTCGATTCGAATCCAGAACTTACGTTCGAGTGCCAGCAGATCATGGTAGAAAGTTAAAATGTCGAAAATTATTTTTTTATTTTTTCCAATTATTGTGAAAGGCTAGAACTCTTTCGTTTATTATAGATTCACATCAGACCTGCAATCTAAAACTCGACTCGAATCCAGAACTCACGTTCGAGTGCCAGCAGATCATGGTAGAAAGTTAAAATGTCGAAAAATATTTTTTTCATCCTTTCCAATTACTGTGAAAGGCTAGAACTCTTTCGTTTATCATAGATTCACATCAGACCTGCAATCTAAAACTCGATTCGAATCCAGAACTCACGTTCGAGTGCCAGCAGATCATGGTAGAACGTCAAAAAGTCGAAAAATATTTTTTTCATCCTTTCCAATTATTGTGAAAGGATAGAACTCTTTCGTTTATAATAGATTCACATCAGACCTGCAATCTAAAACTCGATTCGAATCCAGAACTCACGTTCGAGTGTCAGCAGATCATGGTAGAACGTAAAAAATTCGAAAAATATTTTTTTCATCGTTTCCAATTACTGTGAAAGGCTAGAACTCTTTCGTTTATCATAGATTCACATCAGACCTGCATTCTAAAACTCGATTCGAATCCAGAACTCACGTTCGAGTGCCAGCAGATCATGGTAGAACGTCAAAAAGTCGAAAAATATTTTTTTCATCCTTTCCAATTACTGTGAAAGGCTAGAACTCTTTAGTTTATCATAGATTCGCATCAGACCTGCAATCTAAAACTCGATTCGAATCCAGAACTCACGTTCGAGTGCCAGCAGATCATGGTAGAACGTCAAAAAGTCGAAAAATATTTTTTTCATCCTTTCCAATTACTGTGAAAGGCTAGAAATCTTTCTTTTATAATAGATTCACATCAGACCTGCAATCTAAAACTCATAAAAATCATATCTCTGAACCCAGCATGATTATTATTAATAATCGTATACACATGCTTTGGCGTAATCAATGAGCCTTTATCCATCATCTTTTCCGAAATTGTTTGAAATATCTTGTGAGAAGGTGGAAGAAGAGACCCTTTGACATCGATAGTACGGTAGTCAGCATCAGACAGAATTTCGCGTAAAGCAACTTTATCATACGGCGATTTAGCCGCCATTTGAAATCAAAATTTTATCTTCACTTATCTTATTAATTATCTCTGCCAGGAAGTTGCGAAATTTAATTACAATTTTATAAAACCCCCGAAAAAAAAACACATACCTCCAAAAAGAAAAAAAAATCTGAAATTTAAATGGCCTTTAAGTTTTACACAAGTTCTAGGTAATATTTTAAGATTTATTACCGTTGGATCCCGTTTTTGAATCCCATTTTAATATTTTTGGCGTTGGATCCCGCAAAACATTATTATGTATTTCCGTTGGATCCCGAATTTAAAAAATGCAAGATAATTACGTTTTATTGTCGTTGAATCCCGAAAAGTATTTCCCTTGGATCCCGAATGCTTAAAAAAATATGAATGCGGGTACTTTCAACAACAAAATTGTTTATAATAAAATGAGGGGTTCACTAATGTTTCACCAAAACTCCATTGACAAATTTTTAGTTTACAACCAACGTTTCGTATACTATTTATTTCACAAACAACTCATTTTCTATATAATCTAGTCGTTTCTGGCACTCGCCGGCCGCTGCCGCGGCACCGCTCGCTTCGCTCGCTCGGCTCGTGCGTAGGGGTCGCAGTTTTAACCTAACCTAACCGAACATTGTTTTTTTTTTAATAATTAACCTAATCTAACTAGTTCGGTTCCGGGTAACCCACTAAAAATAATCTCTTTTTAGTGTTTGATAAAGGTAAATCACTTTTCTTCTGAAATGTACACATGTTGTTATAATATGGGATTCAACGGAAATAGCAAACGGGATCCATCGGTAATACCTAAAAAACGGGATCAAAAAACGGGATCCAACGGTAATAAACGATATTTTAATGCGAGCGTCGTAATTTATAATATTTAAACAAAGGAATTTAAAAGGTAGAATTTCGAGTAAATCGAGATTTTGGCGTTTTTGATTAGTGGAAATTACGAAAAATTAATAAAAATACATTTTTTAAATTTTTTAAGCAAACAGATGGGTCGGGATAGTTGGAAAGGTAAGACAGAGCGTAATTACAATTAACTGCGCCGAAAACCGCTTCAAAATCCGTCTTCGTCGTGCAAAGTTATTGTGGTTTGTGTTATTTGCTGTACCGCTTAGGTGATTTTAGAACAGTAGACGTTTGAAAAGGTTTTTCCGATTTTCAGAGCTAGATAGGCGTAAGTGGTGTCAAAACACGCGTCTGCGCGCAGCCTTATCGACAATCGAGTTTTTAGAGGTAGGTATAGAACAAATTTATGAATTTAAGTTACAAAAAAGTGATTCTATATATAGAAAATACGTAATTATATTATTTTGGGTGTTCTAACAGGAGAGACTGGTCGTGAAACGCTGTCCAAACTGAAGGTGTGGCAAGTAAGTAATTATTGATATTTAAACAAAGGGATAAAAAGGAAAAATTTCGAGTAAATCGAGATTATAGTGTTTTTATTTAGTGAAAATTACGAAAAATTAATAAAAATACATTTTATTAATTTTTGAAGCAAACAGATGGGTCGGGATAGTTGGAAAGGTAAGACAGAGCGTAAAAACAATTAACTGCGCCGAAAACCGCTTCAAAATCCGTCTTCGTCGTGCAAAGTTATTGTGGTTTGTGTTATTTGCTGTACCGCTTAGGTGATTTTAGAACAAAAGACGTTTGAAAATGCTATTCCGAGTTTCGGAGCTAGACAGGCGAGTGTGGTATCAAAACACGCGTCTGCGCGCAGCCTTATCGACAATCGAGTTTTTAGAGGTAGGTATAGAACAAATTTATGAATTTAAGTTACAAAAAAGTGATTCTATATATAGAAAATACGTAATTATATTATTTTGGGTGTTCTAACAGGAGAGACTGGTCGTGAAACGCTGTCCAAACTGAAAGTGTGGCAAGTAAGTAATTATTGATATTTAAACAAAGGGATAAAAAGGAAAAATTTCGAGTAAGTCGAGATTATAGTGTTTTTAATTAGTGAAAATTTCGAAAAATTAATAAAAATATTTTTTTTTAATTTTTTAAGAAAACAGATGGGTCGGTATAGTTGAAAAGGTAAGACAGAGCGTAATTACAATTAACTGCGCCGAAAACCGCTTCAAAATCCGTCTTTGTCGTGCAAAGTTATTGTGGTTTGTGTTATTTGCTGTACCGCTTAGGTGATTTTAGAACAAAAGACGTTTGAAAATGCTATTCCGAGTTTCAGAGCTAGACAGGCGAGTGTGGTATCAAAACACGCGTCTGCGCGCAACCTTATCGACAATCGAGTTTTTAGAGGTAGGTATAGAACAAATTTATGAATTTAAGTTACAAAAAAGTGATTCTATATATAGAAAATACGTAATTATATTATTTTGGGTGTTCTAACAGGAGAGACTGGTCGTGAAACGCTGTCCAAACTGAAGGTGTGGCAGGTAAGTAATAACTGATATTTAAAAAAAAATAGTAGATTGTACAACTAAGGCATAAAAGAAGCTATTTTACCCCGAGACGTTTATATCCACGCGAGCCGCAGGCGAGGGTGGATAGTTAAGTCGAGGGGTAAAATGGCTCGTTTATGCCTGAGTTATACATTCTGCTTTTCACTTCGATTGCGGAAAATGAAACAGGCATAAAGTATACAGTACATAATTAATCAAAAATGTTGCAAAGCATAGCTAATTCCCGCCACCACAGATAATACCGCCACGAAACTTTTTAAAAGTTTTTTTTTTTAAGTTCAACATTTGTCATTCGACTTGGGTACTTCATACTGCCAAGTCATAAAAACGTTTCTTTGCGTTTTTAAATAATAAATGACAACTATTTTACCTGATTTTATTAAATTAACGATAGAAAACACGGAAGTGGTATAAATTAAAGAAAATTAAATAAATCACGACTTTAATCTGCGAAGTTTTATTACACGTGTGGCTGTTGGGCCTGATTACCTTAGTCTCAGAAAAAAAATAACTTTATGCACTAGAAAATAAAAAGCAATTTTATGTCGCCTAAGCACAACATAAAGACGAACTTTTAGAGCATGAGAAGTGAAAAAAATATTTTTCGACTTTTTGACGTTCTACCATGATCTGCTGGCACTGGAACGTGAGTTCTGGATTCAGATCGAGTTTTAGATTGCAGGTCTGATGCGAATCTATGATAAACGAAAGAGTTCTATCCTTTCACAATAATTAGAAAGGATGAAAAAAATATTTTTCGACTTTTTGACGTTCTACCATGATCTGCTGGCACTCGAACGTGAGTTCTGGATTCGAGTCGAGTTTTAGATTGCAGGTCTGATGTGAATCTATGATAAACGAAAGAGTTCTAGCCTTTCACAGTAATTGGAAAGGATGAAAAAAATATTTTTCGACATTTTAACTTTCTACCATGATCTGCTGGCACTCGAACGTGAGTTCTGGATTCAGATCGAGTTTTAGATTGCAGGTCTGATGTGAGTCTATGATAAACGAAAGAGTTCTAGCCTTTCACAGTAATTGGAAAGGATGAAAAAAATATTTTTCGACTTTTTGACGTTCTACCATGATCTGCTGGCACTCGAACGTGAGTTCTGGATTCGAATCGAGTTTTAGATTGCAGGTCTGATGTGAATCTATGATAAACGAAAGAGTTCTAGCCTTTCACAGTAATTGGAAAGGATGAAAAAAATATTTTTCGACTTTTTGACGTTCTACCATGATCTGCTGGCACTCGAACGTGAGTTCTGGATTCGAATCGAGTTTTAGATTGCAGGTCTGATGTGAATCTATGATAAACGAAAGAGTTCTAGCCTTTCACAGTAATTGGAAAGGATGAAAAAAATATTTTTCGACTTTTTGACGTTCTACCATGATCTGCTGGCACTCGAACGTGAGTTCTGGATTCGAATCGAGTTTTAGATTGCAGGTTTGATGTGAATCTATTATAAACGAAAGAGTTCTAGCCTTTCACAATAATTGGAAAAAATAAAAAAATAATTTTCGACATTTTAACTTTCTACCATGATCTGCTGGCACTCGAACGTGAGTTCTGGATTCGAATCGAGTTTTAGATTGCAGGTCTGATGCGAATCTATGATAAACGAAAGAGTTCTAGCCTTTCACAGTAATTGGAAAGGATGAAAAAAATATTTTTCGACTTTTTGACGTTCTACCATGATCTGCTGGCACTCGAACGTGAGTTCTGGATTCGAATCGAGTTTAAGATTGCAGGTCTGATGTGAATCTATGATAAACGAAAGAGTTCTAGCCTTTCACAATAATTGGAAAAAATAAAAAAATAATTTTCGACATTTTAACTTTCTACCATGATCTGCTGGCACTCGAACGTGAGTTCTGGATTCGAATCGAGTTTTAGATTGCAGGTCTGATGCGAATCTATGATAAACGAAAGAGTTCTAGCCTTTCACAGTAATTGGAAAGGATGAAAAAAATATTTTTCGACTTTTTGACGTTCTACCATGATCTGCTGGCACTCGAACGTGAGTTCTGGATTCGAATCGAGTTTTAGATTGCAGGTCTGATGTGAATCTATGATAAACGAAAGAGTTCTAGCCTTTCACAGTAATTGGAAAGGATGAAAAAAATATTTTTCGACTTTTTGACGTTCTACCATGATCTGCTGGCACTCGAACGTGAGTTCTGGATTCAGATCGAGTTTTAGATTGCAGGTCTGATGCGAATCTATGATAAACGAATGAGTTCTAACCTTTCACAATAATTAGAAAGGATTAAAAAAATATTTTTCGACTTTTTGACGTTCTACCATGATCTGCTGGCACTCGAACGTGAGTTCTGGATTCGAATCGAGTTTTAGATTGCAGGTCTGATGTGAATCTATGATAAACGAAAGAGTTCTAGCCTTTCACAGTAATTGGAAAGGATGAAAAAAATATTTTTCGACATTTTAACTTTCTACCATGATCTGCTGGCACTCGAACGTGAGTTCTGGATTCAGATCGAGTTTTAGATTGCAGGTCTGATGCGAATCTATGATAAACGAAAGAGTTCTAGCCTTTCACAGTAATTGGAAAGGATGAAAAAAATATTTTTCGACTTTTTGACGTTCTACCATGATCTGCTGTCACTCGGACGTGAGTTCTGGATTCGAATCGAGTTTTAGATTGCAGGTCTGATGTGAATCTATGATAAACGAAAGAGTTCTAGCCTTTTACAATAATTGGAAAAAATAAAAAAATAATTTTCGACATTTTAACTTTCTACCATGATCTGCTGGCACTCGAACGTGAGTTCTGGATTCGAATCGAGTTTTAGATTGCAGGTTTGATGCGAATCTATGATAAACTAAAGAGTTCTAGCCTTTCACAGTTATTGGAAAGGACGAAAAAAATATTTTTCGACTTTTTGACGTTCTACCATGATCTGCTGGCACTCGAACGTGAGTTCTGGATTCGAATCGAGTTTTAGATTGCAGGTCTGATGTGAATCTATGATAAACGAAAGAGTTCTAGCCTTTCACAGTAATTGGAAAGGATGAAAAAAATATTTTTGACTTTTTGACGTTCTACCATGATCTGCTGGCACTCGAACGTGAGTTCTGGATTCGAATCGAGTTTTAGATTGCAGGTCTGATGTAAATCTATGATAAACGAAAGAGTTCTAGCCTTTCACAGTAATTGGAAAGGATGAAAAAAATATTTTTCGACTTTTTGACGTTCTACCATGATCTGCTGTCACTCGAACGTGAGTTCTGGATTCGAATCGAGTTTTAGATTGCAGGTCTGATGTAAATCTATGATAAACGAAAGAGTTCTAGCCTTTCACAATAATTGGAAAAAATAAAAAAATAATTTTCGACATTTTAACTTTCTACCATGATCTGCTGGCACTCGAACGTGAGTTCTGGATTCGAATCGAGTTTTAGATTGCAGGTTTGATGCGAATCTATGATAAACTAAAGAGTTCTAGCCTTTCACAGTTATTGGAAAGGATGAAAAAAATATTTTTCGACTTTTTGACGTTCTACCATGATCTGCTGGCACTCGAACGTGAGTTCTGGATTCGAATCGAGTTTTAAATTGCAGGTCTGATGTGAATCTATGATAAACGAAAGAGTTCTAGCCTTTCACAGTAATTGGAAAGGATGAAAAAAATATTTTTCGACATTTTAACTTTCTACCATGATCTGCTGGCACTTGAACGTGAGTTCTGGATTCAGATCGAGTTTTAGATTGCAGGTCTGATGTGAGTCTATGATAAACGAAAGAGTTCTAGCCTTTCACAGTAATTGGAAAGGATGAAAAAAATATTTTTCGACTTTTTGACGTTCTACCATGATCTGCTGGCACTCGAACGTGAGTTCTGGATTCGAATCGAGTTTTAGATTGCAGGTCTGATGTGAATCTATGATAAACGAAAGAGTTCTAGCCTTTCACAGTAATTGGAAAGGATGAATAAAATATTTTTCGACATTTTAACTTTCTACCATGATCTGCTGGCACTCGAACGTGAGTTCTGGATTCGAATCGAGTTTTAGATTGCAGGTCTGATGTGAATCTATGATAAACGAAAGAGTTCTAGCCTTTCACAGTAATTGGAAAGGATGAAAAAAATATTTTTCGACATTTTAACTTTCTACCATGATCTGCTGGCACTCGAACGTGAGTTCTGGATTCAGATCGAGTTTTAGATTGCAGGTCTGATGCGAGTCTATGATAAACGAAAGAGTTCTATCCTTTCACAATAATTAGAAAGGATGAAAAAAATATTTTTCGACTTTTTGACGTTCTACCATGATCTGCTGGCACTCGAACGTGAGTTCTGGATTCAGATCGAGTTTTAGATTGCAGGTCTGATGTGAATCTATGATAAACGAAAGAGTTCTAGCCTTTCACAGTAATTGGAAAGGATGAAAAAAATATTTTTCGACATTTTAACTTTCTACCATGATCTGCTGGCACTCGGACGTGAGTTCTGGATTCGAATCGAGTTTTAGATTGCAGGTCTGATGCGAATCTATGATAAACGAAAGAGTTCTATCCTTTCACAGTAATTGGAAAGGATGAAAAAAATATTTTTCGACTTTTTGACGTTCTACCATGATCTGCTGGCACTCGAACGTGAGTTCTGGATTCGAATCGAGTTTTAGATTGCAGGTCTGATGTGAATCTATGATAAACGAAAGAGTTCTAGCCTTTCACAGTAATTGGAAAGGATGAAAAAAATATTTTTCGACTTTTTGACGTTCTACCATGATCTGCTGGCACTCGAACGTGAGTTCTGGATTCAGATCGAGTTTTAGATTGCAGGTCTGATGCGAATCTATGATAAACGAAAGAGTTCTAACCTTTCACAATAATTAGAAAGGATGAAAAAAATATTTTTCGACTTTTTGACGTTCTACCATGATCTGCTGGCACTCGAACGTGAGTTCTGGATTCGAATCGAGTTTTAGATTGCAGGTCTGATGTGAATCTATGATAAACGAAAGAGTTCTAGCCTTTCACAGTAATTGGAAAGGATGAAAAAAATATTTTTCGACATTTTAACTTTCTACCATGATCTGCTGGCACTCGAACGTGAGTTCTGGATTCAGATCGAGTTTTAGATTGCAGGTCTGATGTGAATCTATGATAAACGAAAGAGTTCTAGCCTTTCACAGTAATTGGAAAGGATGAAAAAAATATTTTTCGACTTTTTGACGTTCTACCATGATCTGCTGGCACTCGAACGTGAGTTCTAGATTCGAATTGAATTTAAGATTGCAGGTCTGATGCGAATCTATGATAAACGAAAGAGTTCTAGCCTTTCACAGTAATTGGAAAGGATGAAAAAAATATTTTTCGACTTTTTTACGTTCTACCATGATCTGCTGGCACTCGAACGTGAGTTCTGGATTCGAATCGAGTTTTAGATTGCAGGTCTGATGCGAATCTATGATAAACGAAAGAGTTCTAGCCTTTCACAAAAGTGGACGTGAGTTCAGAACTATTTCTGAATAGTATCAGGAACTGTAAAACTCAGCTGCATGCGAAAGAACTCACATTTGTTTTTGATACGTTTTATTTTGCCAATTGCCTTTTTTAAGGGTAAAAACGCCAGAACTATTTCTAAAAAGTATCAGGAACTGTAGAACTCAGCCCCATGCGACAGAACTCACATTTGTTTTTGATCTGCTACAAAATGATCTGCTACGTGAAGTTGGCAGATCATTTTGACATTTGATTTTTTTTATGTAAAAACGCCAGAACTATTTCTAAAAAGTATCAGGAACTGTAGAACTCAGCTGCATGCGAATAGAACTCATGTTTTTTGTTGATCTGCTGGACAATGATCTGCTAAGTTCACTCACATCTACGTTTGTAGCCAGGTGGTCGCGATCAGGTTAAATGTTCAGACGCTACTTTTGAGTAATTAGTATTACTCGCAGTCGATAAGCTAATCACTGATCACTTCTCGCTTAGTTCAAGACTTTTAGGGAAAAGTCATCGGAAATGTCTTGTGAACTTCTTACTGCAAGACATCAGAAGACCATTTGATTTCTCTAAACATTTTCGCCGTGCTGCGAAAATCGTGCGTGTAAAGCCCGCACGATGGGTTAAAAACTACATCACTATTTTTGTTGGCAAACATTCATGATTACAACATGTGTGTAAAAAAAAGACGGGTTGCACTCCGGGAGTGCCGGCAGAAGTGAAAACTTGAATATTAACGTTGAAATAAATCAATTATGAATTGAATTAATATACTTAACTCTTTTTTTTTCACTATTTCTGCGTCACTTTTTTAATTAATCGATGCACTTTGTTCAATTTCCATATTTTAAACACTTTATATACACGAATTTTACGAATACACAGCAGTGTGGCTACTACACAGACGGTCGAGCCATCAGCTGTCCATCCATCCATCCACATCCACGTCCACCATCACCGTCACCGTCACCGTCACCGTCACCGTCACCGTCACCGTCACCGTCACCGTCGCCGTCGCCGTCACCGTCACCGTCACTGTCACCGTCACCGTCATCGTCACCGTCACCGTCACCGTCACCGTCACCATCACCGTCACCGTCACCGTCACCGTCTCCGTCACCGTCACCGTCACCGTCACCGTCACCGTCACCGTCACCGTCACCGTCACCGACACCGTCACTGTCACCGTCACCGTCACCCTCACCGTCACAGTCACCGTCATCGTCACCGTCACCGTCACCGTCACCATCACCGTCACCGTCACCGTCACCGTCTCCGTCGCCGTCACCGTCACCGTCACCGTCACCGTCACCGTCACCGTCACCGTTACCGTCACCGTGACCGTCACCGTCGCCGTCGCCGTCACCGTCACCGTCACCGTCACCGTCATCGTCACCGTCACCATCACCGTCACCATCACCGTCACCGTCACCGTCACCGTCTCCGTCACTGACACCGTCACCGTCACTGACACCGTCACCGACACCGTCATCGTCACCGTCACCGTCCGTCCGTCACCGTCACCGTCACCGTCCGTCCGTCCGTCCGTCCATCCGTCCGTCCATCCATCCATCCATCCATTATCGTGTCTCACTTGGTTCACTTCGGTTGGCGCGGCCGTCGTAGCAAGAGGGGGGGGGGGAATCTCTCCTGACGGTCACGTGTCCTGACGCGATGTCCTGACGCGAGTTTAACATTTTTTCCCCAGTACAAAAAGTGTGCAACGCCGCTAAAGAAGTTTTCACTTCAAAAAATCACAGGGTTTAAATAAAATACGATTTGTTGGATTATGCCACGTAGACATAGGTCAGTTTAATGTTCGTAATCACATAATATTCAATGTTATCGTAGTAAAAAAAAAAACAAATACCTACTGCGTCATTACAAAAATACCTAACCTTATTTAAATGAAACAATTTCAACCACTTTAATCAAGATCTTGCATTAAAATGTCTTAGAACAAAAATAAATAAATACATAACTACTCTAAATTACTTTAACCTTATGAAGTAGCTAAAACTGTGCACTGGCGACCGCCTTTGGGTTTATACCCACCCTAGTTTTGATATCACAATAATTCATAATCATTATCGCAGTACATTTTACATAATTATACAATATGATAATCTGCAACCACCGAAACAAAATTTAGCAGAAAAAGTAGTGTCCTAAAATGTTAATTTAATATGAATCTATCTATGCATAGGTATTATGCCTAAAAAATAAATCAAATTAATGAGTGGAGGTGGACTTAATAACTAAAAAAAAATTAAATTAATTTGATGTAATAAACATTTTGCTCGTATCAAAATATTGTTAAAAAATAATCTGACAAAATTGAAATTATTGAACAGTTAACGAAATAAACTTATTTTCTTTAATTGTTTACCAACGTAATGTCTTGTTTCGGATGTGTCTAAGAGTCCTTATTAACATAAGTCGTCATGTACGTAGGTAATTATTTTCATGAATCTTCAACTACTTCTCTACGTCAAACAGATCATTATTAATATTAATACTATGTAGTATATAAAATGTCATAGATGTTGTATAAAATAGTTTTAAGCACTACTTAAAGACATCAGTCCTTCAAAGCTTACTTCTTGGGGTCTCTGTAGACGCCCATGAAAAGGATGGAGTTGGTGGGGCGTTCGTAGATGAGGTACACGAAAGGGAAGTTGGCAATGAAGCGGCTTGGCTCCGCAGGCCGGGACGATCGGAAGCCAAAGATCGCTGTTGCTGCTGCTGCTACTGTGCCTGTAAACGAACACTCACTTTAATAACGCGGCATATGGATGTGATAATCGAAAACGTTCAAATAATAAGGTGCACGAGAAAGAAAAGCTCTCCTACGATTGATTTTCTCAGTTATAACTTTTCAAGATTAGTTTAAGGAACAAGTGTAACATAGGTCTATATGCTACAATTGTTCAGCTAAAACGTCAAAATAAAACACTAAAAAGCTATAGTTTAATGGTTTTCCTTATAGCCTTTTTGCAGAATAGTGAAAGTTCCTAATTCTTTAAGTGCCGTGTGATTCTGAATGTTATAAGAGCGGGCTTTAACATAATGATTAGTCGAGTGACGAGTAATATTTCGACAATGACTTGCGGATTTGTATCTCTTAACACCTACATAATTGATTTGCGGCTTCTTACCTTCCTCGTCGTTCTGAATCTTCGCTTTGTGAACGGCGTCGTCGAACAGAATGCCGTGCTGTTCCGTCAGCGTGGTGAAGTCTGCGGTCTCGTTGAACAAGTCACCCACTCCTAGTCTTTCCAACACCTGTAACGCATGAAGCAAGTATTAGTTTTCAAATTCTTTGGAACTCACGCACCTATTCGTTATAAAAACAAAGTTATTTCTGCAATTGTAACCGAAAATATCGGATATTTAAAAAAATATTGACATAAATAGCAAAGTCACTCAGAAACATCATAGTGTTTCAAATTATGGGATTCTTTAATACCCTACACGCTTATGTGCATCTATTTCATTTTTCATCCCTTGGTTACATGCATAAAGAGACGTAACCCTAATAATTTTTCCTCTAACTTATTACACCATTGTTTAGCAGTGCACCTAATGCGAATATCGAAATTAATAGGAGGTAGGGAGGAAAATAATAAGAGTTACGTTTTTGCGATTTGGCTGCGGTAACAGCATGTGATATCCTTAAAAAGGAACAATTAGGTTTTAGGAAGGGCAGTTCCACTGCTTTAGCATGTTTTGCGCTATTAAAATACATAACTGAAAGTTTGAATTAAAAATCCAAGATAAGTTGCGTGTTCCTAGACATGATAAAAGCCTTTGATTTTGTTTGCCATAAAACACTAATCTCAAAGCTTGAGCATTATGGAATCCGGGGTAAGGCCAACGACTGGATCAAAAGTTAATATCTTTCTGAAAGAGTACAATGCGTGGAAATAAAAAACTTGTCAAAATGAAAAAAAAAAAACCTATAGGTCGGAATATAAACAAAATAATTATGGCACGCCACAGGGGAGGTATCGTATCCCCACTACTCTTTCTAGTCAACGACATTCCGCACGCGATAGGCAAAGATTGCATACTATTCGCTGATGACACTACAATAATTATTAAGAGTGACAATAACAAAAATTTAGAAAATGAAATCGTCCAAGCTCTTGATAATGCAATCGAATGGCTACAAAAAAATAACTTAAAAATAAATATGATTAAAACGAACATAAACAATTTCAGACATGTGTAAAATTCAATCATAAATAAAATACACATTCATTATAAAGATTCTCACTGACCACTGCATACACTGTCGATAATTTATTGTGTATAAGGGTCGATAAAAATTGCAATTGGAAAACACACATAGATAAAATTCTTGCAAAAATAGATCGCTTTACATATGTTTTGAAAAGAATTAGACAAACAGTAAACTCTGATACTGCAATGCTGGCTTATCATGGTTATATTATACGTACTTAGATACGTATTGTAATATCGGGTAACTCGATAGGATTTTGACAGTTTTTAAAGCTCAAAAAAATGTATCCGAGCAATTTGTGGAGCTCACTTTTTAGACAGCAGTAAGCCACTATTTCAAAATCTTAAAATTCTACCTCTGCCATGTTTATACACTTTTGAAATATGTATTTTTGTTAAACGAAAATATAATGTATTTGAAACTTGCACTGACACACCAAATCGCCGAACACGGCATAAATATAGACTTCGGCTGCCACCAATAAAACTAAAATTATTTAAGAAAAATGTATACTGCATGTCGAATATTATTTACAATCATTTACCAAATAGTTTTCAAGACTTAGTCACCGCTGACAATGTTTACAAAAATACTTTTCAAACTAGTACTATTTATATACCTTTAAGGACTATTTAGAAGACAAAACAATAGAACCAGTAATTTTTAAGATAAATATATGTATAATCAACAACAAAAGTCGTTTAACACTGTTATTTTGGCATATCATCTAAATTGATACTAAATGATTCGATACATTGCATTTCAGCATTTCATATAAATACCTAAGAGCCTAACCGAACCGCACCAAACCACCGAACCTAATTATTCTGTAAATGAACTATAAGCAAATAATAATAATAAGTTAGATTAATTGACATCGCTGATTGTGAATACATTTGCACGCCATGTCATGGCAGGATATACTGAAACAAATTTACTGTAACATTTTATGTATCATATTCTAGTAAATAAATATATTTTTTTTTTTAAACCCTAAAAGGT